>CAVMJV010000010.1:1291917-2583835 GCA_963681835.1 Meloidogyne enterolobii | reverse complement strand
AGTTTACCTAAATGAAATAATTTATAGAAAAATCGCATGATAAAATCCAATTTAATAATTACCTAATTTATCATCACCAATTATCTTCAGCCAGTTGTTCGGGCCACAAGGACCTGAAGATGAGAGATAGAGAGATTTTAAGTGTTTTACTAGGAGTTAAACAAAATCTAATAGCCGAAGTATCTTTCGTCAAGAAAGTTCTTACTAGATTCTTTGGCCCTGACCATGGAGCTAAATCTTAGTCTTTACTTCAACTTTATTGAAATATATAGAAAATACACATGCCTTATAACGTTTTTTATACTTTTTCCCCAAGTTAAAGATATCCTTTGTTAAGTAAAGTAACGATATTAACCCATCTAATGTAAGGAACATTACATAGAAATATTAACAATCGCTGATATTGTATTAAAATGTAACAGATATTACATATAAACTAATCAGACATACCTAAGTCATTGTAATCCCAATCTTGAACAGTCAAAGGTTTCTGAATTTCTTGTTTTTGCTGATTATTAGATATTTTTTCAATTATTTTTTCGTTAGTTTTTTCAGATGCTTTATCAGTACTTGAATCTGGCACAACAATTTGTGTGGCATTCACTGCTTAACAGAAATATAAATATTTAACCAATACCCATTCTAACCATTAATTTCAACATTCTTTCCATTCAGCGGAGTCTGATTTTTGCAAGAAATAATATCTTCAGTTTTATCCTTAATTAGTAATTCTTCTTGATGCTCAATTATTTGAGTAGACATTATATTTGTTTAGATGAAGTGATGGATTTTTTAAATGTTGGACAATCTGAGAGGGAAAAGTAGTAATTAATTAAAGTATTTTCCTAAATAAAAGTCAACAAGTCGGTAAATCTTAAAATCAGAAATTGCCAGAATCTAGTCTCAAGTTAAAACTAGGCCTTTGTACAGGCCCATCTCGTCCCATATTCAAATGAGGGTTAAGGTGTGCTGAAAAAAGAAAAATGAATTCAAAATATGTACTTAAATTTTTTCTCGATTCTAGTTAACAAAGATCTATGAACAAGATCTTATCTTGCTAATAAATAAAAGTAAACATATAACTAAAGTAATAAAAGGCTTCCGGCTCTCGCGAAATTACTTTTTTTAGATTTTTCCATTAAAATAATTTTTACTTAATTACTATTAATATTCAATTAGGTATATATTCAGACAATAAAGACCGTGTAATAATTAAAGATTACTTTAAAATTACCTAAATACAATTTAATGAGAGGGTTGCGTGGGATTTACATATATTGTGTAGGAGGGTGGATTAATAAGGATAAGATATTTCTCAAAAGAAAAAAAATTTTTTAATTAAAAATTTCCAGAGGATTTACAATTAATATTTAAAATTTATTAAAAAAATAAAGAGAATAAAATCCCTCAATAAGCAATTGTAATAGATGTAAGTGAGCATAAGCAAACAAAAAATAATTAAGTAAAGTTTAGAGAAAGGGATTTAAAAATAAACTAAATTAAAATGTTTAATCTTTCTTTTAAGTGTTTGTGTGTATACAAATAATTTTTTGATTTTAGATTTTGTATATAGTTTGTGTTATTAATGATAAAAATAAAATTATAAATTTATTTTTAATTTTAAAATATGTTTGATAAAATTAAAGATTGGAATTGAGGAGTGATATGTAGAAATATGAGATTTGTATTAATCTCAATTTTAGGTAACAGAGATTTATGAAAAAATTCTTGTCTCGTTATAATACATAGGCTTCCTATTCTCGCAGAATCGGAGCTTATTATTATGCCTTATTGAAATGAAATAAGGCCAAATAGGCTACTAGGCCTTATTATTACGCAAAACACAAAACTTTATATGGGAATGAGTTTTAAAATAATAATTACAGTTAGTGATAACCAAAAATTATCAAGTCTAGGCAATGTCCTATTTACTATGCTTTACTACAACTAACAATTATAGCAATATACATATATCCAGTATATCTTCTTAGTCCAAAAATGAATTATTATTTATATAAAAATATAACTACATAATTAATTTTAGATGTAAATATGGCAATTTTTTATTTAAAATTGATTATCTAAAAAATGAGAAGAGAATTAAATACTTAAAAATAATTATTATGAGGCCATAAATGTAAATAAATAATTATTTATTTTTTGTAATTTAATATTTATTGGAAAAATTGGTGTTTGGACTTTATAATCGATTTTTGGAAGAATTGAGGACCACAATTTTATCTGGCAAGGTTTGGTTGCTAATAAATAGAAAAAGTCCACAAAAAAGTGCTTGAATAGCAGCTGCCATATTTTTTTAATAAAAGTTGACTTTCTTTAAAAGATTTTCAATGGTCATGAGAATTAAATTTTTGGAAGAATTGAGGGACACCAGCTTCTACAGACAATAACATTTTTAAAAAGAACACAAGTTTAAAATTATTTTTAAAATCAGATTTCCCATTCCGAGCTAGCATAAATGTAAATATATTGGATATTTAATTATTTTATATTCCACTAACAGGAAGTCTTTTTTAATTCTTAAAAACCTATAGTCACGAAAGGATAAATAATTAAGATTATATTGATGGATTCTAAAAAATCTTCAAATTATTTTCTTTTCTTATTCATGAGAGAATTTAATAATTGTGAAATATATTATTTAGAATAATTTTTAGAATAGAAATTTTAAAAATTTAAATAAAATATAAATTTTTATAGAGAAAATTAAAAGGAAAAAAGACAATCAAAATTAATTTTATATAATATTTTAATTAAAAAAAATTTTTTTAATTTCAAAAATTTAGGTATTTCTCATAATATTTTTAAGAAATATTTGTAAATGAAACATTTGTTCGTTTAAAAATTAAAAAGGGAAAAATAAAGCAAAAGTCTAGCATATTAAAATAAAATGACGTTTATATAAATAATTACCTATTTTTAGATAATCCTACTTGGATGGATTAATATTTGTGACGTAAAATAAAGCCAGAAAAGTCGGAAAAGCAGGACAGAATAAATTAAAAAATAAACAGAATTTACATAAAATAACAGAGAATAAACAAGCAAACATTAATTCACAATAATTATCGAAGAATGGAACTAGAGTAGAATTAAAAATTTAAAAATAAAATAAAAATGATAAAAATATTTGGTGAAAATAAAAATATTTTTAAACTAAAAAATATTTATTTAAGTACAGATTTAATTTTTCCAAAAATATTTATAAATCTGTGACTTTCCAAATCGTATTAAAAAGGTTTTTGTTTGTTTGTTAGTTTGGCACAAAGTTTATTTTACTTACTAAACATTTTAATAAGATTAACAACAAAATAGTAATTTTAGAAATTTAAAGAAGATTAAAAAATTTTTTTTTAATTTAAAGATTTTATGATGTTTTAAAAATAAAATTAAAAAGTCAGATTAATCTAGAAATATTTTTTTATTTTTTAGTCTTATGATTCTGTGTATATTCTTCTGTTTAAGTTTATATTTTGTTCTGATTTTATTAAAAATAAAATTTAATTTTAATTTCTGATTTAAATTTAATTGTTCCTTTTTCTGATTTTTATTAAAATTTAAAAAGAAAATTCTTAATTGACGTAAATGCTCTATCAATCCCAAATAATTACCCCCTCTAGCGAGAGATCGAAACAATAATTACAAGTTTAATTATCAGAGAACTTAAGGGCACCTAATAGGATTCTGCTAGAAAATCAGAATAAAATTTAAATATAAAATCGTATTAGGTATTTCTGGTTATTTTCTAATTTTGAAAAATAAAAATCAGAATAAAACAAAGAATTATGTACATATTATATTCCTAACGATATCAGAATAAAATATAAACTTTAACAGTAAAATTTTATTTCTAAATTTTAATTTTGATTTTTAGAAAATTGAAAATCAGATAAGTAATTTTTAAAAAAATACGGTCAAGTTTTAATAAATAAATACAATTATTTTATTATAATTAAAGAAAATGTTTCAAATAAAACTTGTTTAAAGTTTGTTTATTTTTATTTAATTAAAAGAAAAATTATATTCATGCAAATGTTTTGACAAAAAATCTAAAAAAACAGAAATGGAAAGAATTTTTTTGCATATTTTTTTAATAAAAAATAAAATTAAATATTGATATGATTTCAAAAAATATTCTTGCAAAATTTTATTGCAAAATTATAATTTTTAAAGTTACTCCCTTACAACTTCTTTGATTTTTATTCTAAAATTTTTCTTTTGAGTTCATTTTTTAATCGCGAATTAAATCTCATTGAATCTTATCAATATCCTTTATGAAAATTCCGAATTTTTGTTTGGATAATTATAATAAATAAAATTATTTTAAATTGTATTTTATAATTAAGTCAATTGTCAAACAGATAAAAATCCAAACTTGATAAAGCTTGCCTCTTTAACAATAAAAGAGTTTCACGTCACAGATAAAAAGGAGTTAAATTTATTTATTTTCTTCAAAGAGTCAATCTTAAATATTTAAGTTATAAAGTTGAGGAAGCCAGACGGGTTTATATTTATATGTAGTACGTAAATAAAATCCCAAAAAACCAGGAAATAAAATATTTTTGAGTACATAAAACATTAAAACGATTAATCAATCAAAAATGAAAAAAACTTTAAAAAAACATTCCTTGCCCAACAAACAAATTTATTGGCGTCATTGACCCCAGAAAAATTGGAATGATTAATTATTTTGTTTTTGAAAGTGGTCCAAAAAAGTGGATGGTATAAAAAATTAAAAAGGGAGATAGTTATCTTACTTTGTGAATAGCACGAGGTTTTGATTGTTTTTGTAAAAAAATGAGAAAAAATGAATGAGTGATAATAAATTTTAGAAAAATGTTTAAAATTCCAAAATTTAAGAGGGCATGAATAAATTTTTAATTTAAAATTAAATTTTCTATAATTAAATATTTTTCAACATATTGTTACCGTATTTCCTCAAATAGTACTGTCCTATAGAGGAGGGTTGAAAAATAGTACTGCCGGCAGTACTATTTGAGGAAATACGGTATAATTAAATTCCTAATATTATATGTAATTATTATTAAATTCCTAATATTTTATCTTAAAAAATGTGAAAAAATAAATAAAAAATAAAATAGAATATAAAAAATGTAAATAAAAACTTACATTTCCGTTTTGCACAGCAACCAGCCTTCAATTAACAAAACAATAGCAATAATGTGTAGATAAATTTGCCAATAATTTATTTTATTTTGCACATTTTCTTTATTTTTATGTAGCATAGAAAAATATAAATGAAAAGAAATGCTCTCAGAATTTTTTGTTTGCTAAGACCAAAAAAAAGTGCCGTTCCAATGTTTGAATAATGAGGAGAGAATATTCCTCACTCTCTAACCCTCTAGGGGTTCTCTTCTTTTTATTTATTCTTTCCTGTCCTTTATGAGAATATTGAAGAAGTTTGTTGTCCTTTGCTTCGGGAAACGTGGTGAGAATAAGGATTTTCTAGAGAAATGTTAAAGCTAGGAAATTTACGTAGATGTTTTTACGTTATTCTAAATCCCCCAAAATTTCAAAATTTTCTTTACTAAAAAGCTTTGTCTCAAATAAAAATTAAAAAAAATTTTAAAAAGAATTCTAAAATTTCTGAATTGAATGTCGAAAGTATTGTGATCTATCCTCTTTAAAATTTCACAATTTTTCTCAGAAATTTAATAAAAAATGTAAATAGGCACGTTTCCGTTTTGCTCAACAAAAAGCTTTAAATTAACAGAGAATTCTCCAATAATTTATTCCATTTACTATTTCATTTTGCATTTTTTTTATTTTACATATTTTAATGACAAACTAAAGAAAATTGAAAGCCTCACAAGAATTCTTCTTAAATGAAAAGGAAAATTTACTATTTAATGTTAAACAGAGAAATAAAAAGAGCTGTGAGGAATGGCACAAAAATTTTTTCTTAGCTAGAGGCTAAGGAATTGCCGTTGCGATGTTTGAATAATGAGGGGAATACTCCTCAAAATATCCTTTCTAACCCTCTAGGGGTTCTCTTCTTTTTATTTATTCCATCGTGTTTTTATAAAAATATTGAAGAAGCTTGCTCTTTCGTCTTAAAGGGAAGCACGTTTTGCCTATTATTTTTAAAAATGACGTAAAAATTGTAATATTTTCTATAAGCATTTTGAATTTATTTTGGAGGGCAGTTAATTTAAAATGTTAAATTTAAAGAAATTCGAAATTTTTTAAAAGAAATCTAAAACTTATTCAAAAATTGCCTCGTAAAGCACACTTTAGTGGGATATTATTCGTTTCACAATTGTATATTAAATTTCGAACTGACTTTTCGTGTCAAAATATTTGCATTAATTCGAATTTTCTCCGAATTTTTGCACCAGTTGCCGTGGCAAATGCCCAAAACCTCAGTCAAAATGTTCCATACATCGTCAAATTTAAGCTTCGGGCCTTTAAGTGTTTGATTGTACGGTGAAGAATGGCTATTCTTTTGATTGTTTCTGAAATATCGCACGGGCATCCTTAATAGATTTTCTAATAACGTTTCTGAAATGTCAGAATTTTTGGTTCTTTGTTTCAGACCGAAAATGTTTCGAAATATCCCTCTTGAAGAAATTATAAATGATTTTTTATATTTAGCATCAAAATAGATCCTGATTTATAAAAAATTACAAAATTTTTATTAAAATATTAATATAAAAATATTTAAAAAACATATTTTTCAAAATTATTTTGCACTTTAATATTTTTCTTTGATAAAATATTAAAGAAATTTCATAATTTACCGCCTTATTTCATATTTATTCCGATTCATATGACTTTAAAAATTTGCACTTTTTGTCAATTCACAGTAAATATAATTAGCTAATAAAATTTTTTACTCATAGTCCTCTATATCTATAGCATTTAAAGAGATAAATTATTTATAGGGGTATAACTAATAATTAAATAATTATAATTTTTTGTCTTAATTTTAAAAACTTAATGCATATTCAACTCAAAAAATCTAGCGGATCCGTTTTTGATACTTCTAATGAAGTTTCGCCTCTTATTTTCCAGTGCCCTAATATTTTAAAGTAATACCCGCGGATGGATATGACTTAAAAGTTACAAGGATATACATAAATGGATACGAATATTGACTCCACGGATATATCCGGATATGGATAGCAAATCCGTGGCAAGTGGTTGGAAGGACTCAAAAACTTGAATTCTAATTTCCTATGCTATGCTGCCATTTGCTTTTAAAGTAAATGAATATTTAATATATTAAAATTTAAGATGATTAAATTTATTATTTTATATTTGTTTATTTTATTGAATATTCAAAATGAAGGAAAATTAGTTAAAATTGAATTGAAAATCAAAGATGATTGGGAAGAAAATAGAGAATTTATTTATTTAAAAAATGTTGAAATAAAGGAGCGTTTTGTAATGATAATGAATGTTAAACAAGGATATAAAATTGAAAATTATCTCTATAAGAAAACTGGATCGTTTCGTAAACTTGAAATTAATCCTGTTAAAAATGTGTTTAATACTATAATATATAGTTGTACAAAATATACCTCTCAATTAAAAATGAGAATTATAATTGAAATCGCCAATAATGGAAATATTAAAAAAGTTTTATCTGAATTGGGAAAACAGGTGTATTATTTTTAGATTAGAACACAGATCCGGATTTTCCGATCCGGTAGTCAGGATTCTGATTATTTTGATTAAAACCGGATTTTCGGATTTTACCCGAAAAATACGGTCCGGATAGAAAAAAATTTAAAAATCCGAAAAACTTCTGAACTTTAATTTTAACTATTATAACTGCATATCCATTTGATTATAAATTTTAGGCACTGATAAATAATAATTTTATTAAAAACAAAAGTTATTATGAAACCTCCATATTGGATGAAAGTTTGGGAAATATTAAAATAAATAAAAAAGAAATGTTACTAGAAAACATTGAAAATTACAAAAAGAAACTTTTGTCAAGTTATTGGACGGAAATTAATTTAATTGGATATAAAATTGAATTGTTAGAAAAACAAAAAGTTGAATATTTGAAAGAAAAAAGCAGAATTCTTTACATTGGCAATAAAATAAGTAAAAAGTTTTTTTACTTTTGTTTTCTGAATGTTTAAGGAGTTAAATATTTTAATTAAATTGAGATGCATTTATTTTTCTAATATTTAAAATTGGGGGGGGGGGGGGTATTTTGAGGGGTGTTGGCTATATTTGATTTCTCATAGCAAATTTAGATTATATTTTAATTAATCATAATTAACACTTTTATTTCTCAATCCTCCATTTTTAAAATTATAGGTGAAATTATTGAAGAAAACAAGCGAAGTTGTTTCAATTGTGGTGCTACACAACCATTTCAATGGTATAAATACCTAAAAGAACAATATTTGTGCAATGTTTGTGGTACATATAACCGAAATAATGGAAGGTTTAGAACCGAAAATATGTTGCTTAGAACTTTGGATATCCGAAACAAAACCGAAAAGCTGAAACGAAATGTAGGTCATAAATGTAATTCACAAACCTCTCATATCTTATCAGTTCCCCTTATATCTCCCGAATTCCTTGATATCGCTCTTAATTACCGGATATCCCTGTAACTTCACTGATATCCTCCCTAAATCTCCTATATCCCTTCAAATCACATGTAATTTCAAACGAAACGGAAATTTTTTTGCAGCTTTGATCCAATGAAATGTAACATTACAAAATGTCCTTGAGAGGAAAAGTATACTCAATCGTCGAAGTATAAAGCTAATGTGCAATTTAAAAATGTGATTAAATTTATTTGTTAAATTTCAACTTTTTTTTGGATTTTACTAGTGAATAAACGATAATTTATTTCAATATTTAGCTTATTCGGCATTTTTTGTCACTATTTTATGGTCATATTTTGCTAATTTATTTCAATAAAAATCCGGTCCCTAATTATTAAGTTTGTTTAAAACTTCCAGAATTTCATTTTGCTTTTATTTTATATCTGTAGTTTATATGGCCACTAGAGGACAGATTTTTTATTCTCAAGTGCAAATATGACGTCATGTCTGAAGTTTATATTGATAAAATATGTAGTATATTATTATAACTTCAAAATATTTTAGTATAAAAAATTTTTTTAATCATTAAATTTTGAAATTTACCGAATTAATTTGGATTTAGTAGCATTGCACTTGGCACCTTCATATTCCCTATGGAGATCCATTTACGAAGTTAATATAATTTACAAACTCGTCAACTCAGGGATCTAATTGTGTAAATGCTGGCAAAATAAAATAAAAAATTTTTTCTCATTTATTTAATTTTTATTAATTTATTAATTTATTTATTTTTAAGGTTTTTATTTATACAATTTCAATTTTATAAAATTTCTTATCTTTATCTAGATTATATATTTATATTTATTAATCTATTGATTTGTTAACAAAATAAGTAATAATTCTTCCATCCAATCATTTTTTCAATTTCTCTAAAATTAAGAACAAATACAAAAATAATTCTTTTATCAAAAATCCTTAACTATTATTATTGCGCACTCTAAATTTATTTCTATTTATTTTTCTTTTTTAAATGGATTCTAGGCGCAGTTCTTTAGGGCGCGCGCTCTTATAACCCTCAAAAATATAGAGTGATTTTATAAAACTAAATAAAAAATTGTAATTTTTTAATCATAAAATTTCAAAGATTATCTAGGGATGTGCCGAAATTAAATTAAAAAAAAAAGACTGTCATATTCTGCCAAATAATTCTCAAATATCTGTTAATATTATTATCATTTATCTTAGTCATTTTCATTTAAATTTTTCTATTTATCGCGCCCAGCCACTCTGTTCAACTATTTTTTGATTCATTCCTGTGCGCATATCTCTTCAATTTTTTTTAAAAAGACAGGTGCTTTGTTTGCTAGGGAAGAATTGTTTGTATATTTTTTGTCAATTTTTAGATTAGGTAGGGAGATTAGGATTACTTTATTTTCTATTTTTTTTTTTTTAAAAATAATCGTCCCGTTTTTCAATAAATTGAGTAAAATATTGTTAGAGACAGTTAAATATTAGTGAACACAACAAAAATAAATTTTTGACTGTTTTTCTAAAAAATAAATAAAACATTAAAAAATTTCAATACTTAATCGTGATAGGGTTACTTATCCTTTTATCCACAACTGTAAGTTATGTTCTAGAAAATTTTTCAATATTTAACATAGATATTAATTAAGGATATTCATTAATTTATTAAAAAAACTTTAAATTAAAGTTTTAAATTAAGTTTGGAAGGAAGATTGAAAAATAAATATGTATAAGTTTAAAAATTTTGGATTATATACATACATATGAGTTTTGAATTTTATTAATTTTGAAAATTTCAATGAAAGAAATAAACTAAATGTTTAAAAATAAATAATTTCAATATTACAAATTGAGAAAACAACAAAACTTTTAAATTAAAAATGGCAACATCAGCACAAAAACGTGAACAATTAGAATATCATCTAAAATCTTTCAGGGAGATAGCAGATCAGCGCGTTAATGAAAAGGTATGGAATTATAATTGAGAGAGAGAATATTTAATAAAAATGATTTCCGGGAATTTTGGTTTGGAATTCTTAAGACAAAATTTCCTTTTGAATTTGAAATTCAAAGTGAACCTCTTAAATTTTTGACTTCGAAATAACTTTCTTTAAATAAACGATCATAATTTACAGATAATTCAATGGAGTTATCATTTACCAGCCTTAGTATCATCAGCTATTTTTATCTGCCAAATAGCTAACACAATAATATTTGCAACTTTTGCTTATAATTTTGGACAGCTTAATAATTTATTATATGAATATATGTTAGAAACTGATGCTATGAATATTACACTTCCAAATTCAACTTCTAAATTTAGATTAGATGGTGTTAATGCTGAAAGATTAAATCAAATTGATAATGTTTGTTCAAAGTATTATATAAGGGCGTTCAGTCCCTTGTCGATCTTGAGATTAACCCTTATCGTCATAAACGATATTCGGTTGCTTGTAAATGTTTCCCGAATCTTCCTCAACAATTAAATTTATCTATAATCAAATTCCCCCTTTAATTGACAATTTTCTCAAATTTTCAGTACCATGATCAACTCTGGAATTTATTTATAGCGGAAGTTATAGAACTAATTTTCCCTGCTATTAATTTGTGTATGTTTGCTTGGATAATTAAAGATAAAAATAGGAGATTTCCAACAAGAATACAATATATTTATCTGGTAAATTATTTATAGGATCAAAAATTATTTTTATTTTAAGCTATGCCCAGCTTTGGCATTAATCCTTTCAATAACACAAGCATTAACAATTCATGTGAGATATTTTAAAAGTTTAATCTTAAAGTTGAATAACGATAAAATGAATTCAAAAGGGCCAAGAAAAATTTAAATAATAAGTTAATCTATGGGTATTATATTGAGGATTGACTTAATAAGTATTAATAGTGAGAAAAATGTGCTGTAACTAAATTCAAACTGATTTTAAGTACTAACAGGCCGAAACGTATATTTCCTGTGTCAGTACTTTCTGAAAAATAAGCTTAGCACATTCATAAATTTCTGGATTATTTCCTTTACAATAAGAATGGTGTCCTTTACAATTTTTTTGACCCGCATAGTTTATGCATGTCAATTGTGCGATCTGCCTAGAACTAACGGAATAACTCAGAGAAAGAACAAAATTTTATAACAAGATAAATATAAGGATAATGAAGGTATCAATAGCGAAAATAATAAAAAAAGGGTGACAGCGATACAGATTCTGACCAAAAATTATAGTTATTAAAATTCATCAATTTAAAAATTTTTTTCCAAATTTTCTAGACAAGCATTACAGAATCTATCTATACTATTCGCTTCTTATTAGCAAAATTATTAAATCAGTTATTGGAATTAAATCGTAATGGTCGTCTCCCTATTGAAGATTATTTTGAATGTGAATTTTTTAATGATGATGATATTGTGGTGAAATTATTTAATTATTATTTATAAATTATCTTTATTTACCAGAAACCACCCTGTTCCGGTCAAATTCATGATACAGTACTTAGCAAATCCTCGGTATTTAATTGTTATGAAATTAAATTTTAAAAAACACAACTTAAAATTAAACCCGCTAGTGAGTCCTATAATACTAGTATAAGATTTGGTGACTTTATCTGTTACAAAGTAGACATTGTGGTTAGGACTTGATAAATCAAGTTTCACAAACGTTATCTCTAAATCTCGATATTTAATGATCAAGATATTTTAACGATGTTGCTTCAACTCGATCTGAGCTCTAATTAGGATATCTTAGGTTGCAGCATATGAACACTCCAAAGCTGAAAGAGTGAATAAATTGTAAATTAAAAGCTAGAATACTTTTTAATGAGGGATCTTTAAAGCATAATAAACTATCTTACGCCATCATTATAAAATCTAATCTATTTAAATAAGAAATTTTAAATTAATTTAAAATAAATTTAGTTAACTGTTGTTATAACAATTCATATAATTCCAATAATTATTGCTGTATATTTACTCATTAAAAATCTAAAGTCAAATAAGCTTGAACATCTATTTCTTTACATTGAAAGTGTCCCGCCTCAAAATGCGTCAAAATATGAGAAGAAAAATATTTTTGAAAGTAATGACAGAATATTCCAAAATGAACAGAAAAATGTGTAAGTTTTTAAAGAATTTTTGAATTTTTTAAGAAAATTTTAAGGAGTGGAGGTAACAATAATAATACAAGCTTAAAAGAGACAATAAATGGATTACTTGCTGGGTTTAATGTTAAATTTATAACAAAAAAGTAACCTTATAAAATTAAAAATTAATCGTAAATTTTTTTTAATTTTTAGGATATTTTGTGAGCACATGCCCAAATCAAACAGCAACCACACTGGAAGGCAAAGTGCTGACCCTATTTCAGTTCAAAATCCGAGACAGATGCAAACAAATCAAAAACAGCGTGATGAAACTTGTTTTTAGACATAATTCCAAGCTAATACACAGTCGGATTAAATTAAATACATTCCAAAAATCCTATCTTATAATAAGGGTTCTCTGATTATAGCGGTAGCATTCAGTGTTCGAACCATACAGTGATTGTTAGGCTTCAGTTTGATTTTAGGTTCATTCCTAATGAAATTATGTGACTTTCTGACTAACCATAGCTTCGAAAATTTTTCTGTTTTGAAGCAGCTCTGACTGTAATGCAAAATTAATATTTATAAAATAATAAAAAATTTACTAATAATTCTATAGAATTTATTATTTTGCATATTTTACTTTAATGTAGCAATACATATAAATTAGTATTATGTCATTATCAAAAATAAAATAAAAACTTAAAAAATAATTATACTTTTTATTAACCATTAATTAGACTTAAAATAATATAAATAACCTTATCAACTTTTTTATTTAAATTAAAAATTCATAAAAATAAATTTAATTTTTGACGGGAATTACATCTAATATTGTACCGATATTTACTTTTTATTTGATCCATTTTTTACTTGCTAGTTTTAAATTTCATTATGTATTTATTAAACAAAAAATAATAAATTATTCTTTCTCATTAACAATCAAATTAACTCGATCTGCACAGCTTTCCTAGCTTTAGTAACATCAAAAGTGATTCTGCTGCATTTGCATCAAGTTTTGCTGTTGAGGTTTGTAGGCTGGTTGTAAGAAGGATCGAAATAATTTACACTCAAAACACAAATAAATTGAAGCTTTTATTCTCATATTTATTTCTTAAATCATATATTCATGATCAAAAGAGAAAAATTTGAAGGTTGAACGAAGGGATTATTTGAATAGGTATATTAAGAAACGGGGTAAAAAGCGATAGAAGTTTGAAATTACAGTAAGTTAAAAATAATTAAATCAAAACAAAAATTAAGCTCATGGGATGCTTAATCATGGGGCGGAAGTCCTAAACTAGAGTCCAAAATTACATAATTTGTAAACAAAAAGTGCAAAAATATTTGGTAATATTCAAATCCTATGCTTTCAAATATTTGATTATTTAATGTATTTACATTCCCGGGATCCCGTTTGTCGCTAAAAACCCGGGATTCGGGACGGGATCCCGTAAAATCCCGTACGAGGTCCCGTCCCGTGCCGGGTTCTAATTTACATGCGATTGATGAGGAAATTCTAATTTTTGTTTATGCGCCTAAGAAAATTTTTGGTTCTGAGACTTTCTGATCAACACAAATGCCATCGTAAGAAACGAATTAAGCCGTTTACTGTTAGAGCGACAAAAGTTTAGTGAGAAAATTAAACAAAATCTTAGATAAAGGGCATTATTTCCCAATATAGACAAATTAATTTGGTAATAAAATAAAAATTTAATCAAAGGACAGTCTATCAAATGAGAAAAAATAATTTCTTAATGTCAAGAAAAGGGCATGTATAAAAGAAAATTTATTTATTATAGGGCTCAAAAGTAAATATTTATTTTAAAAATTTAAAAAAAAAACTTTAATTTTCAATGAACAACAAAATTATTTATTTTCTCCTTCTGTTTACTCTTTCCTCTTCAAATTTACAAATTAATGAACGATTCTTGATTACCTCTACAGAGGATAATAAAAATGAGGATGAATCTTCTAAAGTAATTTTATTGAGAATGGAATTCACTAAAATAGTTGAAGATGGGAAAATAAAAAGTAAAATTGAAATTTTGTGTGAAATTGATGAAAATATCGAAAAAGATAAAATTCTCTTAACTATGAATGCACCCATTCAGAATTTACTTATAGGAGAATTTTCACTTAATAAAAGTGTAGTTGGTGGACATAAAGGAAAAAAATTAATGTTATTGGAATTATTATTTAATTTTTTAGAAGTATTTAACATAAGGATCGTTCTAAATGAAAATAATGGAACAGAAATTGTGGAGAGGGTAAAAGTATACTTAAAAATTATTTACATTTTATTTGCATTTTAGACTCTAATAACTGTAGAGCCTTTGATTTCTGCACAAATTGGGTTTGAAGTAAATGAACTGAAAGTTGATAATTTAAGATACGATGATAATAATCAAATTATGGATATAGAAATACAAGGGATATATACATCTTTATTGACAAATCCAGAAAACCCTAATAAATTAACAAGATTTATATGTTTTTTGAACCCTGATGGACCTAGAAAAATTTTAAAAAGAGAAAGACATGGAAAAGTTAATTTTACCGACTCAACTTCATTAAAGGCTAATAAACAAGAAGCTAAAATGGAATATTCTCACATTGAAATTTGTTTAAAATTTGAAAATCCAGGGAATTATTTTGTAATTGTAGCGAAACAAAATTGTGAGTGTTGGCTTCAATTCGACGTTAAAATTAAAAAAACAAATGAGGAAAGATGTGTGTCCAAAATGTTTAAAAAAATGAATAATTTAGAGAAGGATTTATTGAAAAGTTTTAGACAATTCATTTCAATGTGGACATTGAAAACAGAATTAGATGATTATGAGGATGGCCAGATGATGTTAAATAATGACGAATCATTAGAAAATAATCCTGAACTGGCATTAGTTGCCTCGATAACTCCATTGCTGACTCTTGGAAGTTACGAATTTTATTTGGATAAGGAAGGAGTAACTAAAGAAAGAGTGAAAATTGTTGATTTTAAGAAAAAATGGCAATTTTAAGGCTGAAATGGCAATTTTAAGGCTATAAGGAAGAAAATGGAAGTAAAAATATAAATTTTCTAATAATCATTAATTGAATTTAAAAAGAATTTAATTTGTTAAGACTAATTTAAACTTTGATGGGATCTATTTGATCTTGTTTCTATGTACCCCTTTAGTGCCTTTACATTTTATTGTCCATTTTTCCTTTTCACAAGTAAATATTTCCTCTTGAAGTTCTAATTTGTGTTAAAATTAATTTCCGCAAACTGTTGAGAGTGTGTGTACAGTGTTACGGGATTTTTACTTCGAGGATTGAGAAATGTGCACCCATTGGTTTTAACATTAAGTAATTTAGTATACATAGAATATTTGTGGCGTTTTTTTAAAATAAGACCTGTTTTTAAACACTTTATTTTATATGATGATAGAATAGATGTAAATTTACATTTACTTATAATATTGAATCTCTTTTTGAAGCTAAATCTTATTATATCGTCTATTGAGATAATTAATAATGGACGAGATCAAAAACTTCATATTTATGTATTTTCTGACGGATGAACTTAGCGTCTTCCGATTTACATTTTATGTTGGGTGAATGGCGTTGGATTGTAATGGAAGGCCAATTGTTTTTTGAATAATCTTTTTTAACATTCTGAAACAGTCACGTTGGATTGTATTGTTTAATGTCAAGTAAATGACGGGAGGAATCCCTTAAATTAAATTTTGTTAAAGTTTAAAATAATTTTGAATTTCTAAGACTAATTTTAAGAAATTTTTGATTCTTAATGAAATATTAGGAGTAGGACAACAATAAAGGCTTAGAATGTTAATTTTGATATTCTAGTTAGACAATGTGATTTATAATAATTTCACCGTGTGCATTCACCCAAAATATATGGGCAATTATAATCAACATTTCATTAACATGAATATACTGCATAAAAACATAAATTGAAGCAGCTACAGCATTAAACAAGCTGATTATAACGACTTGGAGAAAAATCTGGAATTTTAGGTTTTACCGGCTTTTTGGTTAATAGAAACTCTTTTTTCTGAAAAACTTTGCTGATCAGATTGGAGTCCTCCTTCTTTTGATTGTAAAATAAAAATTATAGAAAAAGAAAGATAGGTGAGTATCAACAAGATTATAATGCTTATATTGTGGATTGAATGAAAAATATTATCGTATGCCTAAATTTATATTTTAAAAATTAATAGAGAGAAAAAACCATTACGAGAAATAAATTAACAAAATACCTCGTTATTACCATCAATATATCCAACGTGTGGATTGAAGAAATAACCGAAATAGATGCCGCTAAATACAGCTGTCTTTGTCCAAAAAATTTGTGTTAACCCATAAATGATAGAAATGATTAACCAAATTATAATCATTTTGCCTATAATAAATTGATTTTATAAAAAGAATCATGGGCACAGGGCAATGTCGACTACTTTAAAAGTTTCAGTTCCCGATCCGGAAATTTTTCTGTTAAATTCCTACCGTTAAATAATTTTGTTGCCAGCTCTGAAGACAAAAGTTCAACGAGACGGTTTAATGCTAAAGCTAATTCCATTATGGATTCAATTATCCAGCAGCCTGGAAATTAAAAAAATTTTTTTTAATTTAACGAACGCTAAAGAATTTCGACTCGACTTCGTGTCGGACCCAGAAACTTTTTTCTAAACAAGTATTTTATAAGATCACTTATTCCGGATTTATCTCTTTTAGTCCGGAAACCTTATTTATGTGATTATGGAAGATAACATTGAATTAACAAAATACTTCATTATTACCATCAACGACAAAATATTTATTATTATTTTCCCTTAAATTTAAAAACAAATTTAGTTATTAGAAACATTGTCCATAAGCTCCAGCAAAATAATTGAAAGTAGGGGACGAACAATAAACAAAACCAAAATAGCCAAAATAGGCAGTAATATGTCCAACACATAAAATTGTAGCCATATCAATAACCCCAATATAAAACATAATTTTATAACAATGACTATTTGCCATTCGATTCCAAATTGAAAACATACAAGGAATATAGAGTATCTAGTTAATTTTAATTAATAATAATTATTAATATTTTAAATTTCTGGGTCCATTATTAATCCTGTGATAATAACATTCACTGTTCAACGATTATTTTTGAATAAAAAATTTTTTTTGATTTAAAGATCAAAAACAAGGCTCGCTTATGAACATGCCAAATATTATTTACTCACCTCACATAGTGTAGACAAACTAAACAAGAAAATTCCAAGTATTTTATGTTGACGTTTTTCTAAAGGGATTTGGTCAACACTGTATAAACTACAATTGTAAAGACGCTCGTATTCATCATGATGAAAGAAATACAAGTCCATTAAAATTTGTATAAAATTTATAGGTTTCTGTATCTAAAGCTTTTTTAGCTTATTAAAATATGTTAATTTTTAAAATAAGTAATATTTGTTATATAAAAGTGTAATAGGTATGTAAAGCTAAAAATTTTCTTAGCATTATAAAAATACATTACATATGTATTTAATTAATAAGTTGTTTTAACTTTTATTAATTTTAAATTAAAAAATATTATTTTTCACCTTTTGTTTAAATATTAAATTATAAGAGCATTTTTATTAGTATAAGTATTTTAAAATTCAACATTATGTATCAGGGATCGCGCCGACCCGATTCACGATTCCCGAAAATCGTGAATTCCCGACGATTTTTGGCTCGTGAATTTCCGATTCACGTCGTGAATTCGAAATTCACGTGAATTCACGTTCCCGATTCACGACATTTTTTCTGAAAATCGGGAAAAAATCGGGAATTTTTATTAATTATGGGAGCTTAAAAAGGAAGAAATCTGGTGACTTGGTCTTCAAAAATTCTCAAAATTTTCGCCTGCTGCGCTGAAAAAAGAAGAAATCTGGCTTGCTGACCTTCCTAAATTCTCAAAATTTTTGCCTGCGGCGCAGAAAATGGAAGAAATTTGGCTGCTTGAGCTCCAAATTTCAAAAAATTTTCGCCTACGGCGCTGAAAATGGAATAATTAAGAAGAGATCGAAAGATTTAGAGATGAGACACCTTCAAATCCTCCTTAATCCCACGGTATCATTCGATATCCCTTTTATCTTTTTACATATTTCCTAATTTAGGCATCTTTTCAGACTGCGAGGTCCACATCATGGATAAGGAGGATAATAAGAGGGAAAAGAGATTTGGGCGGATAAGGAGGGATTGGATGATAATGACCGAAATTGATTGGAAGATTTGTGAAAGATAAAGAGAGAACCACCGATATCCATCCAAATCCGGATCGAAAATTTTAGAATTTCGACAATCACGGAGCGACGAATTCGAATGGTTTCGGTCCTGTTGAGACAGATCACATTTTCCGGCTAATCCTCACCTAAATGACTTAATACTCCCTCAGATCTTTCATCGATATCATTATTAATCCCCAAATCCATCCTTTATTAGGCTTCAACTGATCCACATCCCCTGGCCCGCATCCCTCTTGTCTAAACCCCCTAAATAAGCAGAATTCCCGAAATTCCCGAAAATCGTGAATTCCCGACGATTTTTGGCTCGTGAATTCACGATTCACGAAAATCGGGAATTCGAAATTCTCGTGAATTCACGATTCACGAAAATCGGGAATTCGAAATTCTCGTGAATTCACGATTCACGAAAATCGGGAATTCGAAATTCTCGTGAATTCACGATTCACGAAATCGGGAATTTGATTTTCTGTCGGCGCGATCCCTGTTATGTATATTTTTATACATGAATTAGATGGTTTTTATTATTATTTAAATGAATAAGGCAAATTTATTGGAATATGTTGCTTTATTCATTCCTCCAATAACATTTATAATTTTGATAAATATTTTTAATTGTTCCATAGGGAATTAATTTTTTATAAACTATTGTACTATTAGTGTCAATAATTATTCTTCTTGATAACAAAAAGGGGATTATTATTTATTAACACCCCCGAGGCAGTGTACTTGGACCTCTATTATTTATTTAGTAAAGCAGCTGGAATATAGCCATTTCTCTCCTTCAGCTAGTGCAAAAAAGATTGTTCGGCGGCTGGAAGCGAACCATCATCTTCAGTAGACCGGACTGATGTGTTATCCATTATGCTTTACAATATTAATGACTTGCCAAAGAGGCTTTCTAATTAAATAAACTTAAAAACGTTTATCTTTAATTATCATCTTTAATAATTATTTCAACAAATAAAATCATTTTCCTTTTTTTACTACCAATTAAAAATATATCATTAACCTGCGTAGATTTAGGTGATTTTTTTATTTAATCAATGTTATTGTCCTGTTTTATCTTTTAATTAAAAAAGTCCTTATTGTTGGTTAACGCTATTTATATTAAAAAACAATAGCTTGTTTATTTATTTTTATTTCCTAAATAGAAGAAAATAAAACTAGCTTTCCTCCAATTAAATAATTTTTAATTAAAATAAAATTAAAATTTTTCTTTATAAAATGAAAAATAGAGAAGATAAACTATTAAAAACAGAACAAAATCAAAAAATCTATGAGAACAGAAGAAGCTATGCAGATAAATTAAGGATGATTACATTTATTAGTGTGGCCTTTGGGTAGGATTTAAAAATTTTTGAAAAAATTTTTTGAAATTTTCAAAAAAAAGTTTTTAGAGATTAAAAATTGTTTAAAAATTTTCTCAGAACAGCAGCAGCAATTGCCAGCATTCTCATAGTCCCCTTAATTTATATCTACACTCAACAAATACATTTAGCTTTAGAACCTAATTTGAAAATATGCAGAACAGAAAGCAGACGGCTTAGGGCCGAATTAATACAAACAGAATTAGTTAATATTAAAAATTCTTTAAAAATATTTTAGTCTAAAATACTTGGGCCCACCCAATCAGAGTCTAA
Source organism: Meloidogyne enterolobii (assembly GCA_963681835.1). Classification (NCBI taxonomy): domain Eukaryota; kingdom Metazoa; phylum Nematoda; class Chromadorea; order Rhabditida; family Meloidogynidae; genus Meloidogyne; species Meloidogyne enterolobii. The sequence goes on along the minus strand of CAVMJV010000010.1, from coordinate 2,563,237 downwards.
AAGTACGGGGTTGGAGAAATTTGTTTCGGAGCTATAACACTAATAAAATAAACATGACCTACATATTTTGCCGAGGAAGCTTAAAATTCTCTTATTAAACAGCTAGTTATTGGGCCATTAACACAAAAAAGACGAATTCCTCGGCAAACAATTAACAACAATAAAATAAAGACAAAAGGAAATTTTGCATTAAAATTGTATGCATCACCCCCAGCAGCTGCCCCATTAGAGGAAATAGTTCCGTCATGTTGTCAATGTGGAATAGGAGAACCTGGTGTGCCTGGACAGCCTGGAACAGTTGAGAAATTTTTCTGGAGATTTGTGTTAATTTTAGTTGCCGACAAACATTTGCAATAAAAATTAAACCGATAAAGTTATTGTTAGAAAGACATCATTAAGTCTTTATTTAGTAACTCGTTTTAAACAAGACATGCCCCACTAACGCGCTCCTTGATAACATGGCACTTCCATTCATAATATGTATAGTAGTACTGCATTGACACACGAATAAATCTGAGTTAAAACGTGGTTAATCAAAATATTAAACTAATTATTTCATTAAATTATTTGTAGCCCGGTGGTTCAGGCCCAGATGGCCGTGAGGGCGCTGCAGGCATTCCAGGCAAAGATGGTATTCCAGGATTACCTTTAAACGAGCAAGAATGGTCAAATTATATGTAGCTAGAAAAATATACACAAATTTATTTTAAAGGTGTTTTGACTGTCAACAAGCCCCAACCGGTCCAAAAGGACCTCCTGGACCCAAAGGGCCAAATGGTGAAGTTGGAAGGAGTGGAACTCCTGGAACACGTAGGAAAGATACATTTAGATTATATAAACGTTGATTTAAGCCGGAAATAAAGGTCAATCAGGGATTATTGGCATGCCTGGATTACCTGGGCTGCCAGGTCTTACTGGAGAACGAGGACCTGGTGGAATGCCAGGAAATGTTTCAACCCCATTCAAATTGATTCTTGAAATTTTATTTAAGTTAGTAGAACAGCCAGCACCACGAGGAACTCAAGGACGGACAGGGCCCTATGGTCAACCGGGACCTCCAGGCCCCCAAGGACAACCAGGAAGGCAAGGACCGCCTGGACCAGTTGGTGAAAAGGGTACAAATGGATTGAATGGACTTCCCGGCCGAAATGGGCCGAAAGGATCGCCTGGCAGGGATGGAGCGCCGGTAATATTTTATTTATATTTGAACCCACCGTAGAATACTTTTCTGAATTTACTAGCTTATAATTTCATTGGAATTAAAATTTAGATAAGTTCTTAATATTTTCTCTTTAGGGTTTGTATGGAGGCTGTGACCATTGCCCTCCTCCTAGACTAGCCAATGGATATGATCAATTAGATAAAACAGTGGATGATCAATAGAGAAAATTTTTTTAATTATAGTAACATGTCTTAAACATTTTTTCGTTATGTCCACAATAAAATGATCAAAATACTAAAAATACAGGTTATCAACAAAAATAAAATCTGACAAAATTTAAAAAATCGTTTAATCTTATAAAGATTAATAAGAAAATTTGGCTCTGGTCTAGTTTATGAGTCCAATGACATTTTATGAGTCCAATGAAAGTTTACGAGTCCAATGAATGTTTATGAGTCCAATGAAGTTTTATGAGTCCCATGAAAGTTTATGAGTCCAATCAAAATTTTGACTATATGAAAGGAGTGTTCGGATCATATTTTTCCTTACCTCCTGAGACCATTTCGTAATGGAGTTCATTTTGTAATGGTCGTAGGTGATTTAGTAATCACTGAACGACATTTAGTAATCACTAAACCTTTGTAAATGCCTTAAGTAGTTAATAATTATAGTTATACCGTGTGGTTTCAAGAGGTCATAGGTAATATGGAGGGATTTGGGTGAGATATCGAGGGATTTTGTGGTGTAAGGTAGATATTAGGGAGTGGATATCTGGGGATATGGCCTTCCAAAACTAGAATTTCTCACTTGTCCTTCCTAAATTCACAAAATTTTTGCCTGGGCGCTAAAAAGGAAGGAAGACCGAATGATTCGGTTAGATTAGTCGGTTCGGTTAACCGAAGAATTTGTTGAAACCGACAACCCTACTTAAGATAAAAATTTTTTAAAATTTGCTAGCATTTTTTTAAAGTCCCAGTTCCGGGCAGGAACCAATTTCGGTTCCGTTGAAACGCTAATAAAAAGTAGAAATTGTAGAAATTTGTATTTTTCATTGGACTCATAAATTTTTGATGGACTCATAAACTGTCATCGGACTCATAAACTTTTGATTGGACTCATATACTTTCATGGGACTCATAAAACTTCATTGGACTCATAAACATTCATTGGACTCGTAAAATGTCATTGGACTCATAAACTAGACCAGAGCCGAAAATTTTATTTATATATTTTCAAATTTGAACAGCAATAATTAAATTTTGCAATATTCTCCTTCAAAAATTTTTTAAATAAATCCTATTTTATTTCATTTATTTTTCTCTCCCTCATTATCATTAATTAATCCATTCCTCAATATTTAAAGCAAGTTTTTGTTATATTCTTTCTGGCAATGTAATGATAAAGACTTGATTAAAGGAGAGCTAGATAAAAAGGATAACTAGTTTTTAATAAATAAAAATATGCTTCATTATTTTGGTAAAATAAAGGTTTAAATTACAAAAAAATCCCTTTAAAATGACTTAAGCAGCAATAATTTTTCAGAATCCTAAATTCTGATATATAATTAAACATTAATATTCTTGTATTCCGGGAATTTAAGGGGATTCATAGTAATAGAAGCAATCATAATAGAAAAATAAATTGGGAGGAAATTTTCTGAATTTTTGTTCTTAAAATTGGCTCTTCTCAATTTTTCTTAATCACTTTAATTATTAACATCCTCTTCATAAATTTATTTGACAACTAAAAGTTATGATTTCACTGCTTTAGATTTTTAAAAAATTTCATAATAGCATTAGCACAACTTTTTAGCAATTTAAAACAATCTTGTTGAATTGACTTGTTCATTGTTAAGTAAATGACTGGAGGTATTCCTGAAATAAATTTTAGATTGTGGGTTTAACCTTTAAATAACTTTTTATGATTAGGGACAGCCAAAACATGCAAATGCATGTTTTGTATGCGGATATGCCTTGAAGTGAGAAGCCCAAAAATGGTGTTTTTACATAGGTCCGAGCACTTAAGGACCCGGTTCTTAATGCATATATTTGCATATTTCGGCCCTCCCGTGCATATTTGCATATTTGTGCATATTTTGGCAAATTTTGCATATTTTGGTCCATATTTCGGTATTTTTTGGTAAATTTTAGTAAAAATCGCCGAAAATTTTCAATTTTTCGGATTTTTTTTGGTAAAAAAATTTTTTATAAAAATTTTATAAAAAAATTTTTTCGAAAAATTTTTCGGAAAAATTTTCTTTTGTTAAATTTCTATGCAATAATCTTAATTCCATAAAATCTTCTAAGAATTTTCTTAAATTGCGGGTTTAAAGGCTAATTTCTTGTTTTTTGGCTTAAAATATTGATCTTTAAAGCATATTTTAACAATTTTGGTGCATATTTCAGTGCATATTTTGGCAAATTTTGCATATATTGGTGCATATTTTGGGCTTTTTCGGTGCATATATATGCGCATATTTGGCAATTTTCCGTGCATATTTTGGCTGTCCCTATTTATGATATTAATTAAAAAGGAAGAATTATAATAAGCAAGTACCATTAAAATTACATATGAATCTTATAATGTTTCGGATAACTTATTCTTTACAATTATACTAAATTTCATGAGTATAATATTCAGATGTTTTTTTAATATGTCCTTATTTCCCAGTCTTGATGTTTTTATTCCCCAAAACTTGATGTCATTATTTCTCAAAATTTAACTATTATGTACAGTCAAGTAAAGGATTGTGTTTTGGGAAAGTTTTAATGGGAAATAGTAAAACTATTGAGAGGTTCACTAATTTAATCTTTATAATTTATATTTTCCACTATGTTCATTTAACCAACAAAATTGACCAAATATAATAATCTCGTCATTGATGTTGATATATTGCATAAAAACATAAATAGATGCACCGATGCTATTAATCAAGCTAATCAAGAATACTTGAAGAAAAATCTAAAATTCTTATTCAAAACAATATTTGTATTAAAAAACCATTTTTTCAGAATAGCCTTGTTGATTTGATTGAACTCCTAGTTGTTTGGATTTAATCACAAAAATTATACAAAACGTTAAGTAAGTGGATACCAGAAATAATATTAACAATGGATTGTGGAAAGCAAGAAGAGTGTTCTCAAATTTCTTTTAAGAAATTTAAAATTTTAATAGAATAATAAACAAATACTTTATCAACATTTCATCCAATGTGCGGATTAAAAAACCAGTTAAAGTAGATGCCACTAAATGTAACAGGCTTGTCCATATAATTACAGATAATCCGTAAAGTATTGGGATTCCAAGCCACAAAAATAATTTTTTGCCTTAAAATTTAATAATTTGTTTTCTTGTCAATTTACCCACCACCAAAAATTTTTGTAGCTAATTCAGAGGATAATATTTCAATGCAACGATTCAAAGCAAAAATTCCTTCAATTGTAGATTCACTAGACCAACAGACTAATAATTATCGAAATATATATTAGAGTTTTTTAAAATACAAACAAAATCCGTAGGCCCCAGCAAAATAAATAAATTTAGGTGAAGAACAAAAAACATATTCAAAATATCCCAAATATCCTGTTAAAAAGCCAGCACACAAAATTGCCGCCATATCAAGAACTCCCATAACGAACATAATTTTATAACAAGGACTTTTTGCCTTTTGCTTCCAAATTGATACCATACAAAGAAAATAAATGGTATATTTAACAATAATAATATTAGTACATATCAGGGGTATTAGTGCACCTTCTTTATTCCAGCAAATCCGGTGGTATTAAATCTTAATCCACCTATATATCACCCCTCTTAATCCCCAGATACCTACAAACATATTTTCTTTTAATCACCCGATTTCTCATTATCTCTTTTAATTGCTTCAAATTTACTTCATACAACAATTGGAATAAATTTGGAATAAAAGTTATTTGTTGATATTTTATTTTATATCATTTTGTCATTTGGCAATTCCGATTTCTGACTTCTAATTTCCGAAAATTTAAACTGATTCCCGAGTTCCGACTTCCGGCAGTTCCGATTTCCGGCACCTTCGTCATTTCGACCGACTTCTGCTATTTACCTCATATATTGTTGACAAAATAACAAGGAAAATTGCAAGTAGTTTATGTTGGCGGTTTTCCACATGAATTTCGTCGATACTATAAATACTACAATTGTAAAGACGCTCGTATTCATCATGATGAAAGAAATACAAATCCATTTGTATGAGATAAATATAATTTCAATTAATATGTACAATTGTTACTAATCAAAAATTAATCGAGCAAGTTTAAGTTTTTCATTTATTTATGTGTTTGTTATTTAATTCAAGATCCTTAACTAATAAAATACTGACTTAAATTATTTAAACGAAAATTCTAATCCAGCACTAATAATATTTAATTAGACATGGCTATATAATGAACTAGATAATGAAGAATAAATTTGATTTATTTCTTTACTTCCATTTTATTTTTTTCTTGTTTTTGCAGTATTTAAAATTCGTATGATTTGCTAATAAATAAACAGCTAAAAGTACATAATTCCAAATAATTCACCTGGTTCTAAAATTAATAAAAAAAACGTCATTTTCATTACTTTTTCAACATAAATATACTTTATTAAATAAAATAAATTATTTAAATTTTCTAAAGCCAAATGTTTTGTTTGAAAAAATAAAAATAATTCTGAGAATTAATTGTGTGACAAAAATGTAAGAATATAATTACTGATTGTGTTTATACTAAATGGGTACCTTATTCTCTCTAAAATAAGCCCCGGGTTTTTTTTTTCTAGAGGGGGCTTATTTTGGAGGGGACCAATTTTCGATGCATAAATTTTCGAAAACTAAAAATTTATTACCAAATATTGAAAAGAATTTTCTAAAATTTTTCAATAATAGGGTTGCCGGTTTCACCAAATTCTTCGGGTAACCGAAACAGAACTTCCGGTGAAACTCTAATATACAGTTGAATCCACAATATGGGAAAAAGTGTTAGGTTTATTAAATTGAGGGTGACTATGTAAATGTTTTAGGGATTGACTGAGATGATGATCTCCCTCATCACTGCTAACAAATGCACAATACTCAGCACTGATGATGAATACTTTTTAGTAAAAGTATTGTTTGTAATAAAACAATTTTAAAATACTGTTTTATAAAAAGTACTCGATTTACTCGTACTCGAGCTCAATCTAAAAAGTTAAACTCGAACTCGGGGTTTTCAAACCCGGCATTACCCGAATAAGTTTTTTCTCAATTACTCGGTACTCGATGTACTCTACTAGAATAAACTAAATATCATTTGTATAATAGAATTTTTGACCCCAAAAGTAAGCCTGATTGTCCCTAAGGTTTTCAATTTTTAGGTAAATATAACTCATTCCAGAATCATTTCTCAATACAGTGATTCGTCGAGACTCAGCTAACTAAACTTACCACTGGTAAAGCAAAATTTTTTTATAAAATGCACTTTATAAAAGAAATTCCCAGCGGTATTACATATTTTTACTTTTTAATTGTGAAATGTTTTAATTATTTAACTCTGAGATAATAATATTTAATATTTTATATCAAGTTTAGACAAAAGAAACTAAAAGAAAATCAGGTAACGGTGTAGAATACATTCAGAATTCATATTCAGGGCATACTTTTTTTTCGGAAGTAATGATGTCAGTTTCACAAAATTCCTCGGTTAACACCTTATTTAACGATTATCTGAAGGTTGAATAACATTAGAGTGTAGATTTTTGTAAAATTTTATAGCAGCGTCAACACACATTTTTAATAATTTGAAACAATCGCGTTGAATTGTTTTGTTCATTGTTAAGTAAATGACTGGAGGTATTCCTAAAATAAATTTTAGATTAGTTTATCGTCAGTCTGCAGAAAATTTTTATTTTACAGGGGATTAGATTGACCAAGGGTGTTTATGAATTAATAGATAGGGTAAAAGAAAGTAGTACAAATACTACATATGGATAATTTTAAGCCTAATTTATTACAAAATTAATAACGTCACCGTGTACATTTAGTGAACTAAATTGACCAATTATAATAATAACGTCATTGACGTGGATATATTGCATAAAAAGATAAATAGAAGCAGTAAGAATATTAATCAGGCTAATCAAAAATACTTGGAGAAAAATCTAAAATTTAGGGTTAAAACAATAATTTAGATTATAAAACCATTTTTTCAGAATAGCTTTGTTGATTGGATGGAAGTCCACCTTGTTTGGATTTAAGAATTATGCAAAACGTTGAGTAAGTGATTATCATAAATAATATGACAGATAAATTGTGGATAGGAAGAATGGTGTTTACATAATTCTTTATTAAATTAAATATTTTAATAATGAATGAAAACTCAGTTTAAAATACTTTATATTTTATTTACATTACTTTATGTTTAAAACGTTTATTTCCATCAAATACTACTAAATATGTATTAATTGTTTTAGTATTAATCGTTTTCGTATTTTATATCAAAAATCCACAAAAAACATTTCTGCGCCGCAGGTGATGATCATCAAAAATAAAAATTGAATTATGATATGACAGATAAATTGTGGATAGGAAGATTTTATGTGTTATATTTTTTGACCCTAACAATTGAAGATGAGAAAAATAATGAATTTTTGTCAAAAAACTACAATAAAATATAAAAAAATCCCAAAATCTTGAAAAGGCCACAAAAGTCCGCAAATCCGCGTTTTTATAAATAATCATAATCGGCCTATCATAAAACCACAAAATAAGGAAAAATCCGTAGAAATAGCCTCAGTTCCTGATTCTTCCTATCCCCTTTCAATTGTTGTCAGTTTAATTGTATAAATTTTGCTTTAAACAAATAAGCCGTTGATTTTAAAATTAGAACCGAGAACCTGCTACGTTTTAAATAATAAAAAAAAATACTTGATTAACATCGTCAATGTACCCAATGTGCGGATTGAAAAACCAGCTAAAGTAGATGCCGCTAAACAGTATAACTTGCTTCATCCATATTATTAACGATAAACCGTATATTATTGGAATGGCAAGCCAAAGATACAATTTTTTACCTTAGAAGTTTAATAAAAATTAATGGAATTGACTTAATTCAAAAGAAAACATTGTTGATGTTAACACGTACATACATATGTACATAATTACAGTCTTCATCAAAGCAACGTTTACTATGTTAATTACCACAAGTAATCGTATTTTAAGAAATTATTGTATTTATTTGATTTAGTGTCCCCATAATTATCCCATATAGTTTATGAGGTCTTACTGTAGCGAAAAGAAAAAACGGTAATTTGAAATAATCTTTTGTAATTGTAATGTTATCCTACAAAATATTAATGTACTACTACCACTAAAAAGTTTTTTAGCCAAGTCAGAGTCCCACATTTCAATGCAACGATTCAAAGCTAATATTCCGTCCATGATAGATTCAGCACTCCAGCAAACTATTATTTAAATATTATTAAATTATTGAAATGCACAAACAAGCTCCATAGACCCCAGCAAAATAAATAAATTTTGGTGAAGAACAAAAAACATATCCAAAATATCCCAAATATCCAGTTGAAAATCCAGTAAATAAAATTCCTCCCATATCAAGAACTCCCATAACAAACATAATTTTATAACAAGTACTTTTTGTCATTAGTTTCCATATTGAAAACATGCAAGGAATATAGAGTATCTACATATTAATAATTTAAAATCGGAATTAATATGGTCAACAACTAGTAATCAAAACTAAGATAGCAACCCGACACTTTATGGTCGGATATGTCGTGGATAGGTTTTGCCGGGAGGGTATGTCGGGGTTCGGGAGTTTTCTAAAGCTCTAAAATTAGAATTTCAGCACAAAAGGTGCAAATTTTTTGATTTATAGGTAGAGTAGGTCGAGGGCCTCAATTTACTATTTTCGAAGATTTTTTGATTCAAAACATCCTAGTAACTATAAATTAAGTATGTTCCATGAACATCAGGTAAAAATTCTAAAAATTTCAGACCCCATGAAGCCACCATATTTCTTATATTTTTAAATCCCAAATCAAATATTTTAGGATTTTTAGTTAATCATGATTTCAGTAGACCATGAGCTAAAAAAATCTTCCCATTTAAATAAAATTACCTCATATATTGTTGACAAAATAATGAAGAAAATTCCAAGTATTTTATGTTGACGTTTTTCTAGAGGGATTTGGTCAACACTGTATAAACTACAATTGTAAAGGCGCTCGTATTCATCATGATGAAAGAAATACAAGTCCTTTGAAATTTGTTTAAATTTTCTGATTTTTAGTCAAAACTTAAGTTGTTTCGGAGTATAGAGGAAATGGGTATAATTAAGAACGGATTTTGAAAATAAATAGAATACAGAGAAATTTTCTGCGAGAACATAAGAGGGATATCTGAGGATTGGGATAAATTAATAAGATTTTAATAAATTAACGAAAATTGATTCTAACGAAAATTGGAGACTCTGTTAAAGAGAGAGGCTCTAATTCAGATGGGGGGGGGGGGGGTATTTTTCAACCACCCTCAAAAAGGGGGCTCTATTAAGGAGAAGGGCTCTAATTCGGAGGTGTACCGACACTTGCGGAACGACATTTGCGGATCGACAATTGCGGATTGAATTTTGCGGAACGACATATGCGGACCCGACATTTGCGGATTAACATATGCGGACCGACATTTGCGGACCGACAGATGCGGATTAACATTTGCGGACTCGACATTTGCGGATCAGTTAATGATTTTAAAAAATAAAGGATTTTCAAATTTTTTCGCCTTACAAATATTTCTTTGGATCGGGTTGCGTGTCGAAAATGTCAGGGTACCGGGTCTGGCCGGTGAAAATGTTGAATCAGCCTACAATTTTTGGAATAGAACCTTTTTCTTGTTCAAATTCGAAAATTTTCGAAGACACAAGCCCAAGGCGATCTCAATATTCAGGACGAAACTTTTCAAGAGTAAAGGATTTTTATTTTCTTGAAAAATTACCAGGTCCGCAAATGTCGGATCCGCTAATGTTAATCCGCATCTGTCGGTCCGCAAAAGTCGATCCGCTTCTGTCGGTCTGCAATTGTCTGGTCCGCTTATGTCGTTCCGCAAAATTCAATCCGCAATTGTCGATCCGCAAATGTCGTTCCGCAAGTGTCGGGTAACCAATTCGGAGGGGTCTATAATACAAGAAATATCCATTGAAATTTGTTTAAATTTTCTGGTTTTATATCCAAATCTTCTTTAATTTATTAAAATCTTATTAATAATATTTTTATTTAGGTGTGAGATTTTTATTTCTTTGTTAATCGCCGCAGGCGAGAATTTTGAAAATTTTTGAGGTCAACAACAAAGGAATTTTTGTGTTCATTTCCATTGATAATGAGAGGCAATTTACTCATTGAACTCTGAAACCCTGAAATCATCGAGAAATGGGGGTAATGTTCTTAAACAAATATTTTAACCCTCTAGAGCTTATATAAAAATTTTCTGTTGAGCTCATTAGAAAGCCCATAAAATTGCTTCGAAATATGTTTCTCATATGTGTAAAAAAATTGTACAGGAATTAAAAAGAAAATTAATGTAAAATTGAAAATTTTGAGAGGAGAATTAATTAACGTTTATAATTACGAAAGTAAATGTAAACTTTCATGGGAAAAAAATAAAAAAATATTTTTATTTATTAAATAATTAAATAAAAATTATCCACAAAATACAATAAAATTAAAAAAATTTAGATAAAAAATGTTGGTTAAAAAAATAACCGGCGCCGTGAGACTTTTATTAGCAGAGTTTTTTCATAAAAACTAATATTTAGGGGTGTAAAATAATTATCAAAAATATGTATTTTTCTATTTACGAGTTTAAATTATAATTTAAAATTAAAATTTAAAAATTTTTAATTTTTAAAATGATCAAAACTTGGTATTTTGAAAATAAAAATTTTAAAATAATGAATAAAAAATTTATAAAACTTTATTTAAAAATTTAAATTTTAAAACCTATTATTATAGTGTACAAATAAAATGTTTATTGTGGTTTTTGGCTTTATATTACATATCATAAATCATAGATAAAACTCTTCTAATTCAGCAAGTTTATCTTTGCAGGTTTTAGGGCCAATTCCATAACATACGTGGAGAAATTCGTTTTTCATTAATGATCTCACGCCTACCATCTTTTGTTTTTCTGTCTTTATGTGTAAATAACCAGAATGGGCGAAATTGAAAAGCCTTGAGTCAAGGCTTTCTCCATTATATGAGCGAGTGGCCGAGTGGTGAAGGTGCTTGGCTGCACCAAAGTCTATAATGATTTAATATTGGGTTCGTTTCCTATTCACTGGACAATGAATTTTAATATTTTTCTCTTCATAAATAACTTTTTTAATTTTTTTTTTAAAATTATTGTATTTTTACTTGGATTAATTATGAGATTTTGACCATCTAAAATTATTAATATTTTTTCTTTGCACACTAAAAGTGAATTTTTTTCGCCTACGGCCTTCGGAAATTTTCAAAATTTTTGCCTGCGGCGCTGAAAAAATAAGAAAGGTGGCTTATTGGCTTCCAAATTCTAAAATTTTCGCCTTCGGCGGTGAAAAATGAAAGAAATCTGGCTTCATGGCCTTCAAAATTTTTCAAAATTTTCGCCTGCGGCGCAAAAATAGAAATCTGACTTAAGGACATCCAAAATTCTCAAAATTTTTGAAAAAAAGGATTTGAGATTAAGAGGGATATAAGGAGATTAAAATGTGAAAAGTTCTGTGGAAAAGATAAAAAGTTCCATGTAAGAAGTGGAAATCGGATGAAAAAATGTCGGATTTCGAGTAGCCCGACCCATCTTGGAGGAAATATTTCTCCTTACACTCCAAAATGCTCAAAAATTTCGCCTGCGGCGCAGCAAATTGATGAAATTGTAGGATTTATAACTTCAAAGCCTTCCAAGATTCGAAAATGAACACATACAACGCTTAAAATTTAAAAATAGATGTCCTGGGCTCAAAAAATCATAAAAATTTTCGATTTTTTGCTTTTTTCTCAAGTACGAGTAAGTACGAGGTACGAGTACGAGGTACGAGGCCAAAAATAGGGGTGGTACGAGGTACGAGTACGAGTACGAGCAAAAAAATAGAGGTGGTACGAGGTACGAGTACGAGTACGAGCAAATTTGAAATTTCGAAGCACTGGCCTTGACTCCGTCTCCAAAGGTAAACGAAAGTAAATGGAACTTATCTATATGGGAAAGTTAAAACAAAAATATTGTTATTTGCCAAATAATTAAATGAAAATTTTCCATAAAATACAATAAAATTTTTAAAATAATAAAATTTTATAATAAAATTTATAGCTAAAGGAAAAGCAAGTAACGGTGTAGAATACATTCAGAATTTTTATTTCGGACATAGAGATGTAAGTAATGATGTTTCTGTTTCACAAAATTCCTCGGTTAACACCTTATTTAACGATTATCTGAAGGTTGAATAACATTAGAGTGTAGATTTTTGTAAAATTTTATAGTAGCGTCAACAAACATTTTTAATAATTTAAAACAATCGCGTTGAATTGTTTTGTTCATTGTTAAGTAAATGACTGGAGGTATTCCTAAAATAATTTTTAGATTAGTTTATCGTCAGTCTGCAGAAAATTTTTATTTTACAGGAGATCAAAATTATTGTGATATAATTTTGTGGAACCTTTAAACGGGGATTAGCTAAAAAACGTTGAGAAAAATACGTCGGGTTGACGTAAACTGCAAACGAAACTTTTTTTGAATTTTCGAGAGCTATGAGCCGGAATTTCTTTTAACCACACGATATTAAACCCAATTTATTATGAATTTAATTATAGTATCGATGTCACCGTGAGCATTTAACCAACAAAATTGACCAATTATGATAATAACATCATTGATGTGGATATATTGCATAAAAATGTAAATAGAAGCAGCAGCTATATTAAATAAGCTAATCAAAAAGACTTGAAGAAAAATCTAAAATTTAGGGTTTATAACAATATTTGTATTAAAGGACCATAATTTCAGAATAGCTTTGTTGGTTGGCTTGAAGTCCTCCTTGTTTGGATTTAAACACAAAAATTATACAAAATGTTGTATAGGTGATTATCAGCAATGATATAACTGATATATTGTGGATTGAATGAAAAGTGTTCTCATATTCCTTTTAAGAAATTGAATATTTTATACAAATATTCACGCAAATACTTTATTAACATTTTCATCATCAATATATCCAATGTGCGGATTGAAGAACCAGCTAAAATATATACCGCTAAACATAACTTGCCTTGTCCATATGATTATCGATAGACCATATAGTATTGGAATGCCAAGCCATAAAAATAATTTTTTGCCTTTCAAAAAATATAGGATAAGGGATGTGGATTTAAAGATTAGGCTAAGTACATAATTTCGACTCTATATGAAACAAGTGCAGCCTTGATATATTTCCTTACTTCCTTAAAATTTTATTTTGACTTATTAGAAAGCCATTGAAGTTTGCTATTAACTAGACAAATTTCATTTTTGTCATGTTCATTCGGCAAAACAGCAACTCGTTAAATAGAAAATTAAATGTGTTTAATCAGCCAAGATATCTGATAACCCCCTCAAATACTAGGTGTTATTGACCATTCCGAACTGGCAAAGAAAGTAAGAAGAAATATCTTTTTCATATAAAGTCGTAATTTCAAACCGCCAAAAATTTTTTTGGCCAATTCAGAGGACAATAGTTCAATACATCGATTAATAGCTAGAATTCCTTCCATTGTAGTTTCTGTAGCCCAGCAAACTATTAATAACGAATATATGTATAAGCAAATTAGTAAAAATATACAAACAGAAATCATGTACGCCAACAAAATAAATAAAGTTTGGCGAAGAACAATAAACATATCCAAAATATCCAAAATATCCTGTTAGAAGTCCAACGACTATAACCGCTGCCATATCAAGAACTCCCATAACGAACATAATTTTATAACAAGTACTTGTCGACATTCGCTTACAAATTGAAATCATACAAGGAATATAGAGTATCTGTTTAATAATTATTGTAAAGCATATATGTAGCTATTTATCTCCTTCGTTCAGCTGCTTAACTTTATATCACAATCTGATTAAATATTGAGGTGAAAAACTCGTATATACAATTAAAAAGTATACAAGGTAATTTCATAAAATCTTTCTTAAAAATTCTGAAATTTTTGGAGAACTTAGATAAGTAACGCGAGTTACATTATAAGAGTTCATTTTTTATAAGAACGTGCCATAACGGAGCAGTCCCATAATTTATAATTTTAAACGTATATCAAGCTTTTCATTATGTATCTTTTTGATTTTCTGTTTTATTAATGCTCTAACTTTATTGAACTATAATTTCATCCTAAAATTATTATTTGAATATATGTATTTACTCACCCCATATATTGTAGATAAAATAAAAAAGAAAAATCCAAGTATTTTATGTTGACGTTTTTCTAAAGGGATTTGGTCGATATTGTATAAACTACAATTATAAAGACGCTCGTATTCATCATGATGAAAGAAATACAAATCCATTGAAATTTGTTTAAAATTTCTGGTCTGTTGTGTAGATGCAAAACACTAAAAGTTATAGTGTTTCACAAGTACACAACTTCAGTTTTGGTTAAAAGAGCTTCCTTCTTCTAGCCCTCAACTTATTCCAACCTCGATTTCAAACCCTTTCTTTGTACCTATGCTTGTTTATAGGTCAGGACACAACACCTTATTTACGGTGTTGCGTCTTCATATTTATAGGTGTTAAGTTTTTTAATAATAATTAGTTTTTGTACTACTAATTATTTAATTTTTTTAATTGAGATTTTTTAATAGATTTTTTAATGTTGCTATGTAAATATTTTAAATTGCCTGACATAGTTACTCAAAAATTTATAAAAACAAATTACACTATTATTGAAAAAAAGTAAAAAAATATTTGTATTTAACTTAAATTAAGCGAAAATTTTCCACAAAATACAATAAACAAACTTTTAAAAATTTTATAAAATAATAGGCTGATCTCTAAACCACCAAATAAATGGTGGTTTAAAAAACCACCAAATAAAAACATTTATTCAAAAAATTCACATGAGTAAAATATCAAATTTTTCTCGTACTTTCAATATTTTTAAAATATTTAATTTAAATCAGCGAGAAATCAAAAATCAAAGAGAAGGTTTTAATTTAAAATAGCTTCCGAACGAAGAAAAAATTGTTAAAGAGAGTAAAGTTTTTGGCTTAGAATGGAATTAAATTAAAAAGAAAAATTTATAAAATTTAAATAACAGCTGTTAATTGTTTAATATAAATATTAAATTTCCAAAAATAGAAGCAGATGATAATAAAATTAATTAATGTGGTAAAGAATTAATAATTAAATTAGTTATTGAAGGCTCTAACTAAAAATAAAACAAAAAGGACATCTCAATTATATGAAATCTTAATTAAATCAAATCCATCGTCAAATTAAATTAATGAAAGACTACAATTCATCGTACATTAAAACTAACTTCCATTATATTAGGGTGAATTAACTCTTGATTTTTAAACTGCACTTACTTTAAATTAATTGAATCAATTAATATTCGAAATCTCGATTATGTAATTTTGACTAAACCTTAATTAGTCGCGCGTCAAAAGTCCGACTCGCAAAACTAAAAATTTCACTCCCATACGATCATAATTCGGTCCTTATTAAAATATTAATCCATATTTAATCAAGAACTAACAGCTTGACTTTCAAAAATAAAACAAATTTTCTTGATACATGGTACGTCTTATTATCTTTAAATAAGATATTAATTAACAAAAATTGAATTAATTAATATTATGTAAAGATAATTTGACTAAAAAAATTAGGCCGAACGTTCGTCAACTACTATAACGAAAATAAATTCATATTGAGTACTAAACTAGCGACCTTAAAGCCGCTTACAAAAATACACATTTGAAACGATAATACACAAATGGTTAAACTTTTAAATTCAGTTTTGTGTAATTTTAATTGAATTAATTAATATTATGCAAATTTCAATTGAAATTGCATTGAAAGTTAGTTAAGTGTCTTAAGCCTCCATAAAAACTATTATTCGTGATTAAACACTAATAAGTGATTTTTATTATTACTATTACTATTATTATTACTAATTAGGTAATAAATTTATTGTTACTTTTTTGCTTTTATTTCTAGAGTAAACAAAAAGTACAATTTTAATTTCTTTTCACATTTATTTAAAAAAGATTCAGAAGTTTGCACTATTTGTTTTTCACAAGTGATAGACAAAAACAAACGGAAAAAGTGTGTGGAATTATTGATATTATTATTCGTTATCTTCTAAAACTTTTTGGCAGCTGGAGAATTCAAGTGAGGGTGAGTGGTGGGATATAGAGGGAAGAGATATATATCAAGGTATAAACTTATGGCTATTTTTCAGCGCCGCAGGCGTTAATTTTGAAAATTGTGGAAGTTCAATGCACAACCCCAGTCAAAATCAAATGGAACACTGACTTTCAAGGTTAATGGACAACTTGTTTGACAAACTCCTCCCTAACCCGAATTACAGAACTACTAGGAGACTAAATTTTTGGGATGTCCATATTCAGTTTTAAAATCTACTTATTTAAAGGTCTCGCGACTATATATAATTTCAATTAGATTCGGAACCGGTCGATACAGATAAATGAAGACGCTAACTACATGAGTGTAAATGAAAATTAGTCAAGCATCAAAAGCTTGACTCTCAAAAATATCTGAGGCTGCTTCAAAAAAAACCAACTTTAATGTTTTAAATTTACCTTTACTTGAAATTAATAAATTAAATGCTATTATGCAAATTAAGCTTTACTGAAATGTAACAAGAAAACTTAACACGCTTTTTTGACACCCTTTTTTCTGTTATGTACGATATATGTAGTATATGTTATAGTAAGTCGAGTACCGAGTAATTGGGAAAAAGCCGAGTTCGAGTAATGCCGAGTTTGAAAACCCCGAGTTCGAGTACGAGTAAATCGAGTAATCGAGTAATTTTTATAAAACAGTATTCTAAAATAAATTGGCCAAAAACAATGCTTTTACTCATTATCAGTGCTGGGTATTGGGCATTTTTCGACAGTGATGCAGGGGATCATCATCCAAATACCATTTATTTTCTTAATCCGCCTATATCCCTTTTAATCCGAAGAGATTCCATGATAAGGCCATGATCAATGCTGGCTCCGGACTCCGGATGGAAAATCAATAAGCAATATTATTTCGGGAGATTTATGTATCTTATGCAGATGATAACAAAGGAATTAGATGGATATCAAAGGATTAAGTGGGATCTGGGCTGATTATCGCGGGATTTGGGTTATTAAGAGCAAAATCTGGGAAATTCGAGAGATTAATTGGGACATCATTTGATTAGGTATGTCGTTGAAAGCTGATCACGAGATCCGTTGCTCTATTCCTTTCTTTCCGCTCCGCTGGCTTATATTTTGAGAATTTCTGAAGGCCAAGTAGGAACCCCCAAGTTTCGAAAGGCCAAATCCCTCGCTATATCCTTAGATCCCTTGAAATATCAATATATCCGGATACCACTAAAATCCACCCAACTCCATTCAACTCCATAGATATACACATAAATCTTCCTTTCAGCGCCGCAGGCGAAAATTTTGGAAATTTGGAGACTGAGAATCCAAAAATCTTCCCTTCTCTGCGCCGCAGGCGAAAATTTTGAGAAATTTCGAGGATTCTTAAGCCAAAAATCTTTCTCTTTGCGCCACAGATAGGGGCATAAAAATACTCGGTTTTAACCGAGTCAGCCGAGTATGAAGTGTCCGAGTACGAGTAATCCGAGTATTAGATTCCGAGTTCCGAGCCCGAGTAAATGCGAAAAAACCCGAGCGATCGAGTCGAGTATACTCGAACTCGCTCGTACTCGACTTACTCTAGTATATATAACGAGTGTATAACTAAATTCAGTTATCCAACTCTAGTTAGTCAGGCATTAAAAGCCTGACTTTCAAAAAATAACCATTTTTTGTCAAAATTGAAATTTAATCATTACAAAAATTTTAAAAATGCGTAGTTTTTTTTAAATCCCCTCAAAATAGGATGATTATATAACTTAACTCAAAAACAGAAACTTGGCTTCTAAAATTTCGGATTAATTAAAACTTCGAGTACTGTTAATTACATGTAGTATTTATTTAAAATTAATTGAATTTATTATCATTGTCAGAGTTCGGCTTCAAGAAATATAAAACAACAAAAAAATTAGGCCAGCTAGCTCTTTAATTACATGAGATGAGTTAAAACAGATTCAATTGCTAATTAACAATTAATCAAGCTTAAAACTTGATTTACAAAAATAAGAGCTCTATCCAATAGTATTCTTAAAATAAATCTAGTTTTCCACTTTTTACTTTAATTTAATTAATTAATATTATGTAAAATTTCATTTTGCAAGAATAAAAAGGTTATACAGAGAGTTTTCACAACGAACTATCATTAACGGTATACCAAAAGCATAAATGAATTTAAAAAATTGAACAACATTTCGTATAGCTTAAATGCCCAGACTTTCAAAAATAAATATTACAAAATTTAAATCGCATTTAAGTATTTTCAAATTAACTTTTATATAAACTTTATTAAATTACCTAATTAACATTATGCGGTTAATGTCTTTTGTAGTCACTTTTGAGGTAACTACAAAAGTACAAATTCAATTTTAACAATAAAAAGGACAAAAAAAAGGACAAAATAATAAATTGAAAATATTGTAAACCATACTTCGTCAAGCATTAATTGCTTGATCTACAAAATTACAAACAATAACTACGACATTTTCGCTGTAATAATTAATCAGACATCAAATACGCTAGAATTATCATTAGTCCAGCATTAGAAGCTCGACTTACAAAAATATAAGCCACACACTTCACAATCACAAATACATTATTTTTAAAGTCGCTGTTATTTGACTTCAATTGAATTAATTAATATATTATACAAATTTAATTATCAAAAAGTTAAGCAACTACATGTCTCAACTAGAAATGAATATCTTAAACTTGAGTAAAAACTAATTCAATCATCAAGAATCTATAATGCTTTTAGCAAGAACACAAAAATGTTAAAAAAATTTTTGTCAAGTTTTGGCCATTTGTCAGAATGATTAACTAAATTCTTCTGTCTGTGGTTCTTCTGTCCTTGAGTCTTCTGTCTGTGGGTCTTTTGTCCGTGGTTCTTCTGTCCTTGGGTCTTCTGTCTGTGGGTCTTCTGTCACTACGCCTTTGACTCTTTTTTTCCACCTCAAAATTTGTGGATATTGTTTAAAAATTTTTAGTAAAAATTTTGTACAAAAATTATACTGGTATTTATATCAGATTAACTTTAAAAAATAACGAGAACTAATTTAATCAATTCTAAAAGTATGTAAATGTTTAAAAATATTGACGAAATTGTAGGTAAAAAGGTCTAGTATAAAAGCAAGTATAAAATCAGTCGTTATAGTCAGTCGTTTTCGACAAGATTGACAATCTAGTCTGTTTTTATTTGTTTCCGTGTACCGCTCTCCTCATTTTAATTTTTTTTATTTGCGATGAAATCGCGTATTCTAATTTCAGATAAATTCTTTTCGTTAACAAGAATACAAATGTGTGTTTTTCTACACTAAAGTAAATGAAAACTTTTAAATAATTGAAAAATATTTATATTTTTCATAAATTTGAAATGAAAAATTTCCGTAAACTACAATAAAAATTTAAAAATTCTGGTCAAAAAAGCGGTAAACTTTAATAGGGGACGCATATAAGGAGCCCACTATTGTGTCCAACACAAAAATACGCCACCTGTTTTGACGCCCAATCTTAAGCTTTTCACAAAATTTTTTCAATTTTTCTTTCGAAATTTTAAAAGGTTATATCGAGATTAATGTGGAGATCAAGAGATTAAAGTTTGAAAATCTGTCAAATGTGGAAATCTGTCAAAAATTGTTAAAACTCTAACAAATTAACCTTTAGAGTGTTTTTGATATTTTTTGATTATTTACGCCTTCTCGTTTATTATCTTGGGTAAAAATAAAATATTAATTACACAATATTTTTATTAATTATTTTTATTATTAGGCATTCCTAATAATTCTTATCAAAAATTCATAAAAGCAAAAATCATCATAATCAATATATAAACAAACAAAAAATTAATTTATAATTAAATTTATTTATTTAAATTTATCATTTATAAATTTCATTAATTTTTAAAAATATTTAAAAATGGAAGAAAAAGAGCCGTTACTTGAGAATCAAAGAATTGAGCGAAGACGAACAAGTGATCCTCGATTAATTTTAACTAATAAAGCTGGCTTCTTTACCAGAAGGAAAAGGCTTAAAAAGTTAAAAGAGGTGGTTCTTTTTGGATTTTCAGGGATTTTAAAATATTTTGAATCATTTATGTAAACGTTATTTGATTCAAATTGAGTTTATAATCTTATGATCAAAATGTGTAAGTACATATAACTCTCGTTATAACACCAACTGAATACACATAATTTAAAACGTTATACTCCAATCATAACGTGTTAGTATGATTAAAGACCTTGATTTTTTATTGTTGTATAGCATCAAATATATTTCTAACATAGTAGATTATAGCTAATGGGGGGCGGGGAGGAGGTAACAGTTGAAATATTAGACACGAATAATCGTAATTAAACAAAAAGTTTATGACATCTGAATGTGTTTATACATGCAAATTCATTTCAAAAAATAAATTAAATTAGCCAATTTTTCAGTTTTATGAAAATCAAGATCGATTAATCGAAAATTACCATATCGACGAGCAATGCTTCAATAAATCAGATTTTGATCATGTAGCTATTGAAATGGCTAGAAATGAAATGAATAAAAAAGGTCAACGAATGGACAGGCTTATGGCAAGAATTATTTTTGGATTAAATGTTGTTTTGTTAGGTGCTAATTTAATGGCATCGATATTATCACATTCTTACTCTGTTGTTAGGTTAAAATTTTAAATTATATTTTAAAAAATAATCTGTTCTTTTATTATACAAAAAGATAGACTTTGAGTTCTTTCTCTAAATCGGAAACAGATTTTTCGGTACTTTATTAATATCCCGCCCCCACCCCTATTTGAGTCTCAAATTAATTTTCCTTTTTATTTTTCCTGCCTCGGAACGGTCAAATTTCCTTCTTTATAAATATTAAATTTTGCCGTTAGACACATTTTTTCGGTTGCTGTCTATTATTTCCTTCCTAATATTTGCCTTTTACCTGTAATGTTAGAAGGAGAAAATGATTGATAGTAAAGGAAAGGAAAATTAATCTGAGACTCAAATAGGGGTGGGGGGCGGGATATTAATAAAGTACCGATTTTTCGCGTTCCTGCAACTCCTTTATAACAAGAATGTTTAAGTCATCTCAAAGTTCCCTACAGAATTTAGACGGATATGCTACCGCAATCCCCCCTCCTTTCTTATTTACGAAATTTAAGAAATCCATGCAGATTTACATTAAAAATTATACCCGCATTCGGGATCCAACAAATACAGCTAAACACTAATTATTTTTTTGTACAAATTAACTCCTTAACGAGTCAAAATTGAAAAAATTATTAAACTTTTAGTGCCTTTATCGACAATGCAATGGATTTAACAACATCGTTAATTGTCCAAGTATTTCTTACTTACATAAATAAATTTATAATTTTAAATTAAAACCAGACAAGTGTTTGGGCAATAAATAATACAAATATGTTAAATTATCCAAGAGGTAGAGAACGGTTAGAAATTGTTTCAGTAATTGTATGTTCTACGATAATGGGTGTAGCTAATATTATGATGATTGTACAGTCTGCTCAAGCTATTATTTCTAATCAGGCAAGGAGAAGCATAAAAGAATAGGCAATTTAAATTTACATGTGCTTTTATGTATTTTATTTCCAGTGCAAAATTTTCCGGGTCCTATAAATAAATTATTTAAAGGTCAATCCAGAAGCTACATTACCCACAATATCTATACTTTTGGGAGGGATAACAATAAGAATTATATTGTTAGCTATTTGTTATTCAAAAAGTTCCCAAGGATGTAAACTTATGGGATTGGACTTAAGAAATGATATTTTGACATCTGTGGTGGCTTTGACTTGTGCTGTTATTGGGGATAGATACTGGCCTTTAGCTGACCCGATTGGTGCAATTGTTGTTTGGTAAGCAGCGATACATATCTCGGCTTAGGCGTTACCATTTTCCATTAAGTTCTTTTATTGCAATCTCCTGGATGGCTAATGTCTTCTCAACAATTCCGTTAATGATAGGTCGTCGTGCCGAACAAGAAGCTATTTCACGTATTTTACGAATTGCTATACAACATGACGATAAAATTAAACACATTGATCATATGATGGTTTATCATTTGGGAGAACGTGCATTAGTTGAATTACATGTAGTTTTGGATGAGCATTTGCCTTTAAAGTTAACACATGATTTAACGGAAGCATTGGAGAGAAAGGTGAGTAAAAACAATAATACATGCTTACAGTTCAAAGGGTTGAAGGAGGAGTTTTAAGCATCTATATTATGATCTGATTGGAGAGGAGGTCGCCGAGATCAGGATCGGTATATCGGAGAATAGCGGTCTCGATAACCAGGATTTTTGTCTGGGATATCCCTCCTGTCTGATCTCTAATTTGTAGAGACGCAGGCTTTTCATAAATCTTTGAAAAATATTTTTGTATATTCCAGATTCGTTCCTTAGAATTTGTTGAACGTGTTTTTATTCATGTAGATTATCAATGTGATGGATGGTTAGGCGGTCATTAAAAATATATTTTTTCTCATCAATTAACTACATACTATTATAGAAACTAATTTTATTGTTAAAAAATATATAATAAAAATATTCAATTTTTAAAAAATTAAAAAATAATTTTTACAGTTTTTCAAAAATTATTTTGTTACATATTTTAATTGAAATTTTTTAACATAATCTTCTTCTATGTTGTCAATTTTTGAAGAAATTATAGGCGCCTTTAAATATTAATTTTTAAATAAAATGTTTAATTGAAATAATCTCAAATAGCTAAGTAAATCCTAGTAATATGACTAAGATCATGTACTTAATCTTATTAAATTTGAGTAGTGGAATGGCCGTAATTCCCAAAATTTTTGATTAGCAAAAAATCATGAACAATTTTCGTTCGAAATTAATGATATCGAACATAGATTTGGGGTACGTAGTTTTCAACTTTTTTCCGGACTCAGAGGGATGGAATGATCCAATGTCATAATTATCGTTAAACTACATACTACATAAAGCTCCATTTATTTTAAAAAGCTTCAAAAAAATTAAAAATCGACAAAAAAACCCACCTAAATTAGTAGGGGTAATAACTATTCTCATAACGCCACGAAAAATAACTTTGCGTTGGTGGGAGTCTGTAAGGTATTCGGTAATAACTGTCATACATTGGACCGAATTTGTAGTAGTCAAAAGTGTCGCTGTGTTTGTAGAAAGGTGAATAAGAATAATAGGGCCAGAAATTTAAAAATTCTCCAGCTGTCATTTTAACTATTCTTAAAACTTAAATTATTTTAAATTTTTAGAAATTTTATTAAATTTTAGGCAATAAAATTAATAGATTTTTTAAATATAATTTGTAAAATTAATAAACTAAAAAATCAATCTTCTGGGGTAAAAATAAAATAAAGTTTATTAAACAGCTGGAAACAAAAATTAGTAAATATTTTATTTTGGGAAAACAGTTGTTAGAAAAACATATTTAAAATAAATAAAAATTAATAAAAAATATTGTAAAAATATTTGAATTAGCCCGTATTTCCTATAATAGTACTCTCGGTATTACTATTTTTCAACCTCTCTCTAAAGAGGAGTATTATTTAAGGGTGAGTACTATTTCAGGAAATACGATATTTCAATAAATAAGTTAGATGTTTACTTCAAAATCAAAATTTATTCACATAAAATTATTTAAGTCAATTCATTTCCAAGCAAGATTTAAATTTTTAAAATATATTTCTGAACTCATATTCATATTTATTTTGACGAAATTCTTCTTAATTTCATCCTGTTTCTTCAGAAAAAAGTCATATACAATCAATGTTATAATTGCGTGAGTAAAAAGTAACTTTAATTAAAAATAATTAAATAGCAAAATAATAAAACAAAACGTAAAAACTCTCAGGAATACTTGGACAAAATTTTAGGACAGATCCACTAATTTTCAAGTTAAGTTTTATATCCACACCAAGGCGCTAATTTTTGAATTTTAAGAAGGCTATGAAGCAGGGTGGCCCCTTCCAAAACACCAAAATAGGGCGAAATGGGCCAAAAATGCGGCAAGAATTAGGGCATAGCTTTAAAAGCTCAAACATGATTAAAATTTCAAATAAGGCGAAAATTTTGAGAATTTTGGAAGGCCAAGAAGCCAAATTACTTCCATTTTTAGCGCGCAGGTGAAAATTTTGAAGATTTTGGGAGGCTTTTTGAAAAATAGGGCGAAAAGGTCAAAAATAGGAAAAATCCTCTATAAATAGGGTAAAAGGGCCACCCTGCTATGAAATTAAAAATTCCATTCTACAATAGGCTCCAAAGTTAGCTATCAGGGGAATACGGAAGGAAACATATTCTTATATGATATATGTTCATTAGCGACGTCCGAGACACTTGGCTTGAGTCTTGGAAAAGTTTCGGTCTCGGACATCCCTAATATACATGTTGCGGATCTATTTCAGGAAAATTTAAACTTTAAAGGCAGATTATTTAATACATTTTATTTACATTTATCGATTATGACTCTTTATGTATGATATGATTATTTGTTAAGATACTGATAATCGAGATACTGTTAACCTAAGCTTGATAGGTCTTATTATTGGTGTTCACCTGACCCTAACTATTTTAAAGGATATAGTTTGTCTCTACTGTTAGATATTAAGATAAATAAGTATTACCAGAGAAAAGCTCTCATAGGTACGTGTATAAACAAGTTGGTCATATTGTTCACGATTGTATCGTATATAGTTTGAAAGAATATTAAATAATGCAAATACAAATGAATAAAAAAAGTCAAGAGGAAAAATAATTTTCATTAAAAGAATGTTTTGTTTTGATTGATAGCTTTGGCTTAGATTGTAGTGTGTTGCAGATTTGAAACTTTAAATTTAGTGTAATAATTATATGTTGTATCGAACCTAGTTTGTGTTTACTCCCATTCCCCTTAATATATTCTTTCGTTAAAAGCTGTTAAGCTAAGCTGCAGTTAGCTATCATGGGAGTACGGAAGTAAAGCTATTAAAAACTAATCATCACAAGGGCAATTAACCAAAAAAGTTAGATTTTCCAAAAGATGGCTTAATCCTCAGCGTGTCCGGACAATGCGTCAGTGGACAATCGGTCAGTATTGATAAAAAGTGATTAAAAGTGATGATGTAAAGAGATAAAAAATGAATGAAAGGACTAAAGATGGGATATAAACAAATTAGGAGTATCTAAAAAGGGATTTTGGGGTTTAAAAGAGATATAGAGGGATTCGTTGGGATTAAGGCGATATCTCGGGTTTGGGAGGATTAACAAAGATATTAAGTTACTTGGTTGGATTAAAATTAAGATAAGACGATTCGGAGAGATATCATTACATTTTTATTTTTTTATATCATCACTTTTAATCACTTTATATCAATACTGACCGATTGTCCATTGTCCGGGAGCCATCCTCAGATTCAAGTTTTTCAAAATTTGAATTTTTCCAGTGAAAAATGTTAATCTTTCCAAATGCCCAAGAACTATAACTCCTATTTTGTTCTATCCGATACGATTTTTTCAGCTCCAAGGTTATATTTAAAAGTGTTTTAAAATATTTACAAATTTGATTTGATTTTTTTATTCCGAACAATTAAATAATAATCAGCAATAGCTACACATATTACCAAAAACAAGTAAAAGAAGTTAGCGAATATAAGCGTTTGAGAATTATACTTAGTAGTCAGTGTTAGATAAACCATTGGATGACCAAATGTGTCGGTATCCATTTGTGTTGTAATATAACTGTAAAGACAATGTGTAAAAACCAAAGCCCACTAAAATTAAAAAATAATAAAATTTAAAATTAAATTTAAATAAAATTAAATTTTACCGCAATAATTGTGCTAATAACTCCAAACAATTTCCCCTGATTTTCATAAATATTAACATAAACTGTAGCCAAAACTCTTTCAATCATTATAGCAAAATGAAATAAAGGAGAGCCGTTAACGTAAATAATGAATGGCATCCTAATCAAATAAACTAACCAAACTGGAATTAAACATTCACATGGATCCGAATATGTGAATAAAACAATCTAAAATTTGTTATTAGACTGACTTTTAATTATTTAACTGACAAAATTCATAAAATATTCAAGCATATTTGCCAATACATAAATCGCATAAAGTAAAAGTACATTGCTCATTAATATCTTAAATTTTCAGAAAAATTTTAATTATCAAAAACTCAATTATCTATTTGACAAAATCATCTTTTGGCCCTATTTTCAACCAATAGTTTTAGGATTTTGGGCTTTAAAAATTATTGAAAATAGACTAACAGTCATTATTAGTCCGTGTCAAAACATGCAAATACATATTTTGCATGCGGATATGCCATGAGCTGAAACGCTCAAAAATGGTGTACGAACATTAGGGACCGGGGGATTCTACAAACTTAATTTATTTCAAATTTAGCTTACGAGGAGATTTGTATGTAATTTCTTCGATTTTGTTTTGTAAGACCAGATAATACGAAAAAGTAACACAATAATAATCATACTCAGAATGATAAGTAATATTCTTAAAATGTTAAATTTTGTATCGAGAACTAATGCTTCAGCGGCAATACATTGGGTTTGATTCATTTTTAAAACTTAATTTTCTATAAATTTTTTATTTTGAAATTAATTGAGTTGGAAAAAAGTAGACTAATAAATATGTAAAGGTATCTTTATCAATTATAATTTTTAAAAATTTTGAAAGTAAAAATTAAATTTCGTAATTACACGTTTTTTAAGTCCGTTTTATTCTCTTTTTCTTATTAGCGTGGTCTACATAAGGGGGGAGGGAAACATCTGTCTTTAAATTATAACTTTAATATTTGTTGACTATTATATTTAACGAGGAAAAGTTCATATTTATAAACAAAATTTTCAGATGGCAATTTTCATTTAAATATTAAATTTTTAATTGACATGAAAATCAGGTTGCACATAGAAAAATTGTAAAAAAGGTCAAGTGTATCTCTGTGGAACATTTTTTGAAGGTTTTTTACATACAATCAACTATTACAATTTGTAATTTAAGAAACACATTTGGATTTAAGGACGATATTTCATTTATCCTTATGCATTTGGGTATATCGATTTAGCGCTTATGAAAAATCGAGTTTCATGTTGGAATCTAAAGCGAATGGTCTGAGCATAGGGAATCCAATAATGATTAGGATCGGTTTTCTTATCTTATTTTCAATAAAATGTAAAAAATTATAGGAATCACATGCGAAATCGATGAGACAGTAATTGTCCGTCGAAAGTACCATCATGGTTGCACCTGCAAAGAATGAAGTCTGGTTATTTGCAGGGGTGGAAATAGATTCAAAACATGAGCATTGCTTTCTGACAATAATAAGGCGAAAGAGTAGTGCCGAAGACCTTGCCTTCCTAGTCTTCGGTAAGGATATTCTCATGGAACCGTCAATCATTTAAAAAAACTTTTTAGTTCAGAAGACTCATACATACACAGAATATAAAATCATTGTGGTCATCTAAGCGTAAGTTCCGTCATCACGCGGTAACAACACTCATATACATAACGAACATATTTTCCTGAATTTCTGTGGCGAAAACGATTTAGTGATATTTGGCATATTTTTTATAATTTTGGTATCATGTCTCTCTTCTTTATCTTGTTGAAAAAAGTAAATAAATACTGCTCATACTCCTTTTTGATACTTGCCTCGTAAAAAGTAAGGGAGAAAGGGTAGGAAAAATGAAAAAATGGCCAGAAAAAGAGGGGATACGAACCGAATAATTACCAAACCATGAAAATCCGGAACCCCGAGAAACCAGATTTCATCAAAATAGCCAGTTCCGGACCGGTCCCGGCCCGGGTTCGAACTCTAATTTACATATACATGCATCATCTTACCCCCTTAACATTCTTTCCTTTAAATGATAATAACAAAGTAAAGTAGAATTGCCTCAACTAACTACTATGTTCATATTTTTCCTCTCATTTCGTTGGTAGACATAAAAATATATGTATTTAATAGCAATTTCATCGATTTTTATTTGCAAACATTATTACCAAAAAAATTGTGTTTTCTAAATTTATTTAGTAAAAATCCCCAAAAATTTGATAATTTATTTTCTTATTACAAATTTTATTAATTTAAATATTTAATTTAAATGGAGGTAATAAATTGATAAATATTTTTAAAATATTTTTATAAATAATCTCTAATATTTTTCCGTTATCCATCTACATTATTCCCTTTTCCCTCTTTTTCTACATTCACGTAAAAGTTAGATGATAAAGTCGCAAAATGGTCAGTGAATTTATCTGGTCGATTTTTTGATCTAAATATAAGATAAGTAAAAGTGAAGAATTTATTTTTAACAAATTTTCTTGTGAGGGATAGCATCCTTGACAATTAATTACTCTTACCAAATATAATTTTTGAGAAAAAAAGAAGGAACGGATAAATATAAACGGATAATGGAAAAGTACCATTTTATTGTTAAACATTTTTATTTATAAAGGAGTCAACAAGTATCAATGCTAATATAAAAATCACCCAAAATTTTTCAAAGTAAATTTAAAAAAATTTAATTAAAAATTAAAATTTTTGAGGCGTTCAGGTGCTCTACTTTTAGGGCAATTAATGTCTCTCTGTTTAAGCGGGACAGCTGTTGCTTCACAATTTTTGTCTAATGAAAAATACAATGCTCCTACAGGCAAATTATTATCTAATGTTTTATTTCAAAAATTCTATTAATCCCGAAAGTTATTAATCCCTTAGCAGAAATTTTAAATAAGCAATTTGCTTTAGAGATACATAAAAGATCCTTGAACTGACCAAAATCCTCTAAACTAAGAGACTTTCAAATTAGGAGTTTTAAAAACCGGTCGTCCTTAATTTAAATAACTATAATTAACATTCTTTCATAAATCTTTAGTTATGTTTTAGATTTATTAAGTTTTAGATAAATGTATGTTTCTCTTAAAAATTACATTTCTAACATTTAAAAGAAAATAATCTTTAAAATAAAAAAAAATTATTTTCTTTTCCTAATTTGCAGCCCAAAATCTACCTACATATTTCTTTATTTTTGTTATTTTTGGATATTTATTTTTTCGTAAGAATAAATCAAATAATAATTTGAATGATTCTATTCTATCAAATATAGAAAGTGAGGGATTTTTAAAAATTTTAAGAAATAGAGGATGGAAATATTTTCTACTTGCATTTATTGATGTTGAGGCTAATTTTGTAGGTAAATTTCACTTTATGTGAATTTTGAAATTTTTATTGTTAGAGGAGGATGAAGAGGGAGATTATTAGGCACATGCTATAATTAAATGCCTGGAGAACTGGGTCAGGCTAAAATAGTTGAAATTAGATTTTATTCGAAAGTTTAAATGGAAATTTATAAATTTGCGCGGCATTTCCTTCCTCCGGAACCAAAATTTTTAGTCTGATTAACATTAACGAAAATTTTTTTAAAAATTTTTTTCCCTATAGGCAATGGTCTATGCCTATCAATTTACTAACATTACCGCCATTCAATTGTTGAATTCTTTTACAATACCTGCAGTTATGCTACTTTCGTGTATTTTTCTTTCTACACGTTACAAAAGTGGGCAATTTGCAGCTGTCGGTATAATTTTAAAAAATTATTTGAGAAATCTTGGAGGTCAGAAACCAGACACGAAAATAAATTATTACAATAAGTACAGATAAAAGCTAAAATAATACCAATAAAATTTCCCAGCAATTTGTCTTCTCGGCCTGGGCTTAACTATCTACACCGATTCAATTCATGATAAAGGATTAAATAGTGGAACGAATAAATTTATTGGAGATTTTCTTTGTTTAATTGGCACGTTTTTATATGCTGTGTCTAATGTTTCAGAAGAATGTTTGGTTAAACAATATTCTCGGTAATTTTTTGGATTGAGTTTGTTCGAGATAGCCTTAAAAATTCTGGGAAATATTTGAGTAACGACTACAGTTGAGCTATAACGTCAAAACTTTAAAGGGTAGTACAATTTCGAGCAATAGACTGGATAAAGACGTGAATGTTTATGTGTCCATTTTCTTTAACCAGGATTAAACCAAAACTTGTCCGAGGAAATTTTCGATAGATTTTCAACCAGGCTAATAAATATAGGTTGGCTGTTATTGTAGAGGAACTATACCTGAACTAAACATTTGAATACTTAAAGTCGGTATTCTAAACAAGCATGCACATAGTGAAGTTCTCTATATGAGGAGAACCTAAAAAAATTTTTTTACGGGATCTCTCTTATACAAATAATATTGTTATTCACAGAATTATTTTTAAGAATTATAAAAAAATTACCTATATCGTTGTTCTCTTTCAGTTTAGAATTTCTAACTTTTATTGGCATTTTTGGATTTCTAATATCTTTATTTCAATCTTATTTTTTGGATTATACAAAATTAATTAAATTTAATTGGAATTTATTTTCTATATTTATTTTAATATTTTTTACCTTTTCAATGGTTTTATTTTATTCTTTGGTTAGTTCTGTAATGCAGAGATCTTCTGCTTTATTGTTTAATATTTGTGTTTTAACTTCTGATTTTTATTCAATGCTGGCTGGTATTTTTCTTTTCGGACAAGAGGTACGATAAAAAGAATTTTTGAATGAAAAAAACTGAATATTTACAATTTTTGATAAAAATTTAAAAAATTAAATTTTAATTACATATTTATTTTCAGTTTTATATCCTTTATTTAATTGCCTTTATTATAATTATTTTTGGCACAATTTTATACAATCGTGAAGAAACTAATTATGTAAATGAAAATGAACAACTTTAAGTAATAATAATAAAAAAAATGTCTGTAATATTTGATAGAAATTTCCTCTCATTCATCTTAGCTTTTTGCCTTTAAATTTTTAAAATTAAATATTTATGATACTTAACGATTAAATATAGTTTTCAAAATATAGTTTCAATTTCCAATTTTTATTTCCATTCCGGAATGTAAGAAGGAATTTTAAAATTTTGTGGAGGAAGTGGAGATAGTTGATTTGAATGACTAAATAGTTAATTTTACTAACGATAGAAATACTTACAGTGTGACAATAAAGTTTAAGACCAGCTGTGTAAAATTTCATTCCCGAGAAAAACTTGAAAATTACAGTTGGTTTTAAAGTTTATTGACACACTGTATGTTGGCAAAAAGAGTAAACTTATAAAATTCTTTTAAAAAATTCTATATTTTATAAAAAATATTTTGAAATAAAAATATTTTCTCAAAAACTCCATTAACTTTACCCACAAAATTTTTAGACACCACATGAAAAATTCTAAAAATCGGAATGCTT
Organism: Meloidogyne enterolobii; assembly: GCA_963681835.1. Classification (NCBI taxonomy): domain Eukaryota; kingdom Metazoa; phylum Nematoda; class Chromadorea; order Rhabditida; family Meloidogynidae; genus Meloidogyne; species Meloidogyne enterolobii. Next base: position 2,531,397 of record CAVMJV010000010.1, on the reverse strand, counting down.
TTATGTTTAAAGAGACTATTTTTTATATACTAAATGCACTTTCTAAATTCACCCCATTATTATTTCTCAATTATTAATTGCATAATATTTTCACTAAGCATGTCTGAGTAAATAATTCATTTAAGGTTTATTACGTTATAATTATTTTTTATTTTTTTTATTCTAAATCTCGCTGTATATTTCTGGAATTCATTTGTACATCTCTAATATTTTGAAAAAAGGATTCACGTTTTTTGTGTTATTCAAGGGCTGTATTTAGAAAACAAATTTGCAACATCAACATTGCCAAAGTTGCAGTATTCTTGTACTATTACTACAATCCAAAGCTTGTTCTCGTCCATCAGAAAATATAACTGTGCGCAAAGGCTGAAATAGATTTTTTAAAATTTCACTAAGCAACGATTTAATCACAATCGCGGTTTTCTCTCTAATACCTTCTTGCTCTACTCCAATCCCTCTATACCAAGTATTAAATTCATAAATATTTATTTATTTAATACAAAATTTAAAATAATAATTATGAAATTTTGCACTTTACTATGTTTTGAAATATGCTAATGAAAAGCAAGTGCATTTATTGAAAGGAAATTGGGAAATAATTATTTATATTATTTTTAAAAATACATACATAAATGTTTATTCTTTATTTAATTGATATACATAGTAAAGCAGCTGGGCTATAGCTATTTCTCTCCTTTAGCATGTGCAAAAGGTTATTCGGCGATTGGGAGCGAACCAGCATCTTCAGTAGACCGGACTTCTGAGTTATCCATTACACCACACCGCCATTATCTATTACACAAAGACTAATTAAATAGCTACTATATGCTTTACAACTTTTTGATGAATTTTTTGATTAAATACCCCCATTTATCTTCAATAATATAATCTTTACATTATAATATATATTATTTTATGTATGATAAGATCCGGCTTGTATTAAAAAATTTAATGCCGATTTTTTTAATTTCTAGGTTAATTAATGGTTTTTATTAAATTTTTATTTTTTTGTCAAATATTATTTTTAATATTTTCTTTTTGTTCTTCGATTTTACTAAATAATCAACGAATTTTGGTTAAGTCCACAGAAAATAAAAATGAGGATGGAAGTTTTAAAATAAAATTATTGAAAATGGAAGTAAATAAAATTGATGAAGAAAGTGGGTTAGGTAAAATTGAAATTTTATATGAAATTGACGAAAAAAATGAAAAAAATTGTGTTTATACAAGTGTTTATACGAATAATTGCTACGAACCTAACGAGGTTTCACACAAAATAAAAAGTATAGAAAATGGAAACAAAGGGAAAAAATTAATTTTAATTGAAGAGATCTTTTATTCTCTAAAAAGATTGGGGTTAAGTATTTGTTTAAAAGAAAGTAATGGAACAGAACAGAAGGTAAAATTAAATACATTTCTATGTATAATCAACTTTTGATCCATTATGATGTCCAAGAATATAATACTTTAAGACCGTATGACGGAAATATGAATTTCTATCTATCCGGCTCCTAACGGGCATAACTATGTTAATTAGAGGTACAAAAAGTTTAATTTGTAAGTACATACTTAAAGTATAAATACATTTTAATTTTGGATCAAAAGTCGATTCTACCAAAAAGTCGATTTGTAAGTAAATTACTTCCTTAACAAGTACGAATCGGAGCCCTTATGTATAAGACTCGAAGGATTATCAAGCGGCATCTTTCAGGTGAATGCACCTGTCTACTTCCTAATTGCTTCCCAAAGATAAATCTGGCGATTTTAAGTTTAGATAATGGGCGGTTAATAGCTCTCTTGTAATGGCCTATTGTAGTATTCTTTGCCTTTCTCCAATAACTTCCGCATTTAGAGCGGCTCTTCACGTGTTATAGGATGATCCTGGCCTTATGTAAATTATTATAAAATTGAAAGAAAATGCCTTTTACCTTGGTTATTATGGGGAAGACTCCTCTAATGTTGTTCTTGATTAAAGTTTTTCTTTCCATAGATAAATAATTTAAACGTTTTATTTTGATTTTTAAAAAAATTGGATATAGTGTAGTGTACCGGAGGTAAAAGTTCGGGACGTGACATATTTCATTCAATTCGTCACGACGAGCTGAGTCGAACCGTACCCCTCACTACTTCAGACAATGATTCTGGACCGAATTATAGGTCCCGAAAAATTGAAAAAGCATAGGAGAGAGTAAGCTCGATTTTGGGGTGAATGACATATGTCACGTCACAAACTTTTACCTCCGGTGAACTACACTACAGCTAAATGTTTAGATCTTTTAATAATTTTTGATTGAGGACAAATAATAAAGCTCTCAAAAATATTTCCTATTTTTAACTCGAAATCTTAATTTTTAAATTATTAAATTTATTTTAATAATATATGTTTTTAATTCAATGCTATATATTATAGTTTCCTATTTTCTTTTTATTTAAATTTTTAGGAATTAATGATTTTGATGCCTATATTTTTTGCACACATTGATTTGGAAGTTAATAAATTGCTGGTTGATAATGTAATAGCTCATCCTATGTTCCATAATAAAGTTATAGACATAAATGGAATAAAAACAGTTTTAGTGACAACTGCTAAAAATATATATAAATTAACAAGATTAATATGTTTTTTGAATCCCGATGGACCTAGAAAAATTTTGAAAAGAGAAAACTTTAGCAAAGTTAATTTAATTGAGTCAACTTCATTAAATGCTAAGAAGCATGTAAAGAGAATGGAATATTCTCACATTGAAATTTGTATAAAATTTGAAAATCCAGGCAATTATTTTATCATTTTATTGAAAAATTTCTATGTTGGTTGGTTTCAATTTTTTGTTAAAATAAAAAAAGCAAATGAGGAAAGATGTGTGTCCAAAATTTTCAAAAAAATGAATGATTTGGAAAAAGATTTATTAAAAAGTCTGAGACATGCTATGTCAATAATGATAACAAAAACAGAGATTAATGATATTGAAGATGGGCAAATGAATGTATTTGATGAAGGTTTTTTAGGTCATTACAATAATGAAATAGAAAATGTTGCCTCAATAACAGCATTTTTAAATGATGGAAGTTATGAATTTTATTTAGATAAGGAAGGAGAAATAAAAGAAAAGGAAGTGTTCATTGCTGATCCATATAACGAAATAATTAATTTTAAGAACGATAAACAAGAAATATCTACAAAAAAGAGGAAGTTTGTTGAGGAAATCGTCTATGGAAAATAATAAATATCATTTCAAATTCTAACGATTTAAATTTATTGGATTAATTTTTTAAAGATTTTTTCGAAATTTTAACAATTTAAATAAACTTTTTTGTAGTTTCTTATCTATAAAATCTTATAAAATATTTCTACCATAATTTATAGTCAAAATTAAGATCAGGTTAAAATAAAATAAATTAAAATAAATAATAAAAATTTAGTTAAAATAACCCATAAGCTACACCAAAATTTTCACATCCAAAGCAACGATGAGTTGCATAGGGTACTAATGAATAAGTTAAGGGATATCAGTGGATCAGAAAGCATAAATATAACTATAATTAATTTCCATAGAATTAATTCGATTTAAAAAGTATAAAATTTATCCAATAGAAGATCCATAGAATGTATATGGCAAATAAATTGTAAAAATTAAAGAAATAATCATTGTAGATGCTACAATTGTAAACATTAAATGAAACCCTATTATATTTAGTAAAAATTGTGAAAACAGTGCTGTAATTATGCCAGAGATGAACTGAAAAATTAAATAATTTTTAAAAAATTTGTAAAGCTTTTATTTACGAAAGAAGACTATAGTGTCGCCTGTAAAACCCTTGCTCGTGAAGATTAGAGACCGGAAGAACCCACGATTTATTGTCAATAGTTACAATTCTTAGATGTGTGAATGAAACCGAAGTATATAAGCTCCGGTACTAGGTGTGTGTACCTAACTCTAAATGAATAAAGCCTTGTTGGTATTCCCAAAAAGATTTTACTGAAATAAGTTTAGTAGTATACCCCCCTCCTCCGCTCATGGCATAGATGCCGGAACGACACTATTACCAAATTCTGAGATGAATATGTATTAGCGGAATTGGAGAAAGAAATAATATGCATATCTGTCTAGATCCGTAGATATCCGCGGGTATCCGATATTATCAGTATTCATGACCACTGTCGCCGAAGCGACGTCTGATTAATTTATTTAAATATTTTTGACTAATTTATTGGTGATCTTTTGCACCGTCTATTTTTTAACCGTTTGTCATTGCCCGATATATCTTTTGTTAGCCACACCCTTTTGTGCTAACCCCATTTCTGATCATTTCTCCTATGCTTATTCAATCATTTTATTCATTCATTAAGTTTTAGCTATTTTTAGCTTTACTAATTTCTCTGTGTATTTTCTCCTTTAATTATTTACATTTTTCCCCACCTGCGCTTTATTTAGATTTTCTCTACTTAGGTTTTGGCCTTTAATCCATTTTAATTTTCTTTAACTAATTAGGCCAAACTTAAGTTTATGTTTCACTCATTTTATTTTATGGTTTAATTACCCAAGTTTAAGTTCGAGGTCCGGAATAAATATTATAATTTGTTTATTCTTTCTTGCTTGGTATTCCTATTAATTCGCCGTCCTAAGGCGTGTCTGATCCCGCTCGTCCACTAAAGAGCGTGTGATCCATCCGCTCGTCCATTTAAGAGCCGCAATCCAATTAGCTCGCCAATCTACAGAGCTTTGGTTCCATCCTTTCGCCCACTAGAGAGGATCACATTTTAGAAGATTGAGGGATTCCCGGGATATTCCAGCTCAGCTACCTCCCGACTAGCTCAGCTCCTCTTCACTTAATTCAGTCTAATTCAACCTCCCGACAGCTGTGCGGTTCATACCGTCGCGCCGCACCCAGCTCTCATTCTTACAGCGACAAACTTTTTGGTGCCACGACCCGGGACCCCCTTCTTCATTTTCTTCATCAAATTCTATTTAATTAAATTAAAATTTTTTCTTCTGTTTAACTTCCCAACAGGCAACTTCCAGCCACCAACTCAACTCAACTGCTTCAGTCGACACAACATTCGACATCTTCAGTTCTACGTTCTACAGATCAACTAATTAGATCTTCAACTACAGAACTACTCTTCAATCACAAATCTACAGTCTGCACTACTCTTCTACTCAACCGTCACAACTCAACAAATCTACATAATTTCATTCAACATGTCGTCGGGACCAATCCGCCGAATGATCGTCCCAGCCATCAGACAACTCAAAACCAACATCAACGAAGCTACCAACATCATCACCGCCCAACAAGAGGTGTTAGAAGAACAGCAACTCCAACTACTACACAAACTTCGCAAGCAGTTGGCAAGTAATACCGTAAGGATAGAAAATTTAAACCGGGAGTGGGCAGAATTTATGAAAAAAATTGATCCGGATAACCTACCCGAGGAGGAAAGAATATATGAGAGCTTTCAACGTCCGGGCCCAAATGACCCCCTACTAGAAGATTACCGGCACTTTACTGAATGGGTCGCCGACGCCCGGGCTCTCATCGACACAATCGATGAAATAGCCGAGCGAGAGAGCACTTCCGGCAATCTCCAGTCAAGGAACAGATCACGGAGCGCCTCCATTCAATCCCGACACTCGCATACTTCCCATCGGACCTACCGACAGGATTTACCGCGAAATCCGGCGTACGACTCATTCAAAATCGCACCTATGGAAATTCCGAAATTTTCTGGGGAACCCGAAAAATGGACCAGTTTTTGGCAATGCTTCGAATTGGCCATCCATAATAATCCGAACATACCAGACGCGCTAAAAATCCACCACTTATGTAACTCACTCCAGGGATCAGCCGAATCAACCATTCAAGGATACCCGAGAATTGCCGAAAATTACCCGATTATAGTTGAATGTTTAAAAGGAAGATATGGTAGTACCCGGAACCTTAGAGAGGCCCTCCAATCAGAGCTTCTTCAATTACCACCAACAAAGGACACCGCTGACTCACTTCGCACCTTTTGCGACACAATAGAAAGAATTTGCCGGCAATTAGAATGCAATTTCAACACAAAAGAAGACGCGTCCCTACTAGTTACCACAATTAAGGCCAAACTTCCCTCCACACTTATTGAGAAAATAATAGAAAAGGAACGAAGTTCACCAGCCGGGGAGTGGACACATAAGGAACTTAGGAATTTTCTCCTAGAACAAGTGGCCATAAAAGAAGAGGTGAAAATGTGCACAAAGAGATTGAAAGTCCCGTCCAGTCAAAGGGAAGACATTGAGTCGACTCGCCAACAAAAGAGTCATCGGACAGAACATTCCCCGCCAGCCAACTTTACCCGCACATTCACCGCCATTGAAAGGAATGTCGGTCAATGTTCACTTTGTACTGGAGATCACCTCCCTTCAGTTTGCCACAAATTCCCAACACCCGAAAGCCGCAAAACCCGCTTGCTGGCTCAACGCAGGTGTTTAAATTGTCTTCGCGAGGGACATCAAATCGGGCAGTGTACATCGACCAAAAGATGTAGGAAATGCTGCGGCAAGCACCACTTTATTATCTGCACCCGCCAAAAAGTGGAGCAATACAAAAGAAAGAGTCACCCAACTAACGAACAAAATAACTATTTTCGAGGGAATGAAAACCTTCCACCGGTTAATAATATGACTTACCAACTAACTAAAATTTATACAAATTCGCGAATGAATTCCGAAAATCAACCCGGAACAAACCAGAATGTTCCCGCCAACCCTGAAATGGCTATGACCGCCACCGAGTCAAAACCTCACACCTTTCTGATGACCTGCAAACTAAAAATAAGTTCGGGAAATAATCGTCCGATCTACACCACTATTGGTCTCTGGGACACCGGTTCCCAAACTTCCTACATTTCTCAATCTTTGGTCGACCGTTTAAGACCACCTAAGGTTTCTACCTCCAATCACTCCGTCCGCGTATTTGGCGCCGATAAAGTCAAATTTCGCTCAACTGGACACAAGATTAGGCTCCATAAGCCCAACGGGAGATGGGAAGAAGCCGTCATTTGCTCGATTCCGCAAATCGTCCCTGCATTTCCTTGTATTCAATGGGATGGAACTCGGATCCCTACTAACCACCGAGACCTCAAAAATATTCCCGTCAAGAATAGGGAACCAGAAATTCTATTAGGAGTTAGAGAATTCTGGAGATTCTTCCTCGGATCCAGGAAAATAGGAAGAAATCTGCACGTTATAAAAACTCACTTCGGCTCAATGCTCTGCGGTGAAATGCCCCACTATATTTCACCTACCTCGCTGACCTGCATTTCTCTTTCTGCCGTGCAAAGCTCACCGGAAGAAATGCCTGCGAGCAACCAAATAGAGCAATTTTGGAACCTAGAGTCTATGGGGAGTACCAACAATCCCGAAACTAATTATGACGAAATCGCCAATAGATTAGTCAAACAGTCCATCAATCAGGACCCGGGCGGGAGATACACAGTGTTACTTCCTTGGAAATCACCAAAAGGAACTCCCGGACCCCCATCGGAATTACCCTCCAATTTTGATATGGCGTACAAACGTCTGTCATCCGTACTCAAGCGAATAGAGGGGGCGCCCAAAATAGCCCAGGAATACCAGAAAGCAATAGAGGACCAACTTAAACGCGGAGTAATTGAAATCACACAATGCAATCCAGACACTCAGGAACACTTCCTTCCTCACCATGCAGTCTATAATAAAGGGAAAATCCGCCTAGTATACGATTCAAGCGCTCATCCGAAAGGACTTCCCTCACTTAACCAATCACTTTTTCGAGGACCAGTTCTACTTCCTAACTTAATCAACCTATTACTACGCTTCCGGGCAACTAAAATTCCAGTTTTGTCCGACATCGAAAAGGCCTTTCATCAAATTTCCTTAATCGAATCTGATAGAGAATTCTGCAAATTTTTATGGTTAAAAAACATGGACCAACCTCTGTCGCCGTCCAACCTAGCCGTATATCGATTCAAAAGAATTGCATTTGGGATTATCAGTTCTCCGTACATCCTAGCGGCCGTCATTAGGCATCACTTATCAAAAGAACAAACCGAATTTGCCAACGCAATAAAAGAAAACATTTATGTCGATAATGTTCTCTTAGAATGCGACACTGTAGAGGAAGCGCTTAGCAAATGCAAAACCTCGAAACAAATTTTCGCTAATGCCAAAATGAACCTGCGGGAATTCTGTACCCACAATGCTGCAGTTTTGGACCAAATCGCCCCGGAAGACCGCTTAGAACAGGACATCCCACGAGTCCTTGGAATTAATTGGAACCTACAGCGAGATACGCTTCAGATTAAATTCCCGCCACCCTCAAGGCCAATTACACGCCGCACCGTACTTGGCACAATTTCTTCGTGTTTTGATCCAATGGGACTAGTCGGCCCTTGCCTTCTCCCGGCCAAGGCATTCTTCCAACATTTATGGACTTTAGAAAATTTTGAGTGGGATACTGTCTTACCACCAGACGAATCTAAGACTTGGGAGAAATTAGTTTTGGATTGGAGCACCGTAATTTCGATCCCTCGCCTCGTCCTTCACGGGAACTCACCAAGCGTCCAAATCCATACATTTACCGACGCTTCCGATTTTGCGTTCGGCACAGCTGTCTATTTGCGATGTAAAAGCAAGGAGAATGGGAGAATTACCACTTCATTAGTCTTCTCAAAAAATCGTTTGCGCCCACTCAAAGCAAACTCTAAACTCACCATACCCCGCCTGGAGTTACTAGGAATTTTAGCGGGAGTTAGAGCAGCCAAATTCGTCCAAAAGGAATTACACCGGGAAGTAGAAAAAACATTGGTCTGGAGTGACTCAACCATTGCCCTTAGCTGGCTTAAAGAAGTAGACCACCAACCGGTCTTTATAGCAAACCGCACCAAGGAAATCAGAACCTTACCCAATTGCGAGTTCCGATACGTGAATACATCAGAAAACCCGGCAGATCTAGTGACAAGGGGAAAATCCCCCTCAGAACTCCAATCCGACCATCTCTGGTGGCACGGCCCCACCTGGCTCTCGAAACCCGAGGATGAGTGGCCCACTTCATTAAGTTTAAAATTCAATACAACCGACTCCACCGCTGAGTCTCAACTACCCAACACCCTAATTGATAATGGGAGATTTAATTCATGGGATAAAATAAGAACGACCATTTGGGTTCTTCGTTTTCTAAAATCTAAATTCATCAAACCTGGCCGCGAACCTTCTTTGCTTATTAAGAATCGCCGCCCGGAGCTTCTCTCTATTTCTCAAGCAACTAGTAGAGAAAACTCCGCATTCTCAGCAAATGATTATCTAACCGCCGGCTCTATGCTTATAAATATTGCGCAACAGCAAAATCTAAACGAGATTGAGCGCTACCCAATAGAAACCGCCCAAAATGGTTTACTTCCTCCCAAACCACTTTTGCAACAACTTGAGCGCCCAGCATTAGCTCGACCTATTATACCTCAATCCAGATCTCAGATTGCCCATAAAGGAAAGAGATCAGGAACCCAATCCGCCCCTAGGATTGAAGAACTCTTAATTATAGAAGAAAAATATACTCCAAAGAGGCTATGGCCCATGGGACGTATCGTCAAATTAGGAGGAAAACCTGGAGCAACCAGGAGAGTAAAAATAAAACCGCAAAATGGCAACACTGTCACGCGTCCAGTCAATAGCGTGTACCTTCTAGAAATAAAACCAACTGAACAAGAGTTTATTGTCCCACCTCAAGTCGACACCGCTACCGAAGGAACTCAAGAAACTTCCGTGCGGGACCCAAAGACTAACGCCGGACATCGAATGACAACGAGGAGCAAATCAAGAGCACTCGTGTCTACCCTACTAAACGTGGCATTATCAATCTTCTGTTTTGCATCCATCAATGGATCGCCCAAATTTAATATGACATGCCCAAAATGTCAAATTTCATGTATTAAGGAGAATTGTGCTGCGCCGGCAACTTTAATAAAGCGGAATGCTCCCGTCAATTCTGGAACTTTATCAGGATCGGGACTGCTCTTCCTTTTACTTTTATCTATTGGATTATCACGCATGTTAAAATCGTGTTCACCGTATCCAATTCATTTTTTCAATCTTCTCCGCTTTATTTCAAACTTCTATCCGCGCTATGCGACTCTCTTCGCAACCAAAATCAAAGGGAAAAATATTTACTGCCTGAGTCCAGTACAAGGAGAACCCACAGAGAACTCAATAGGCATCGGAGAATCAATATGCTCTGCCGCAACTATGGGCATTCAGACGAACGGCATGCTCGCCGCTAGTGGCCGGCGCCCCAGTGTCGCCGAAGCGACGTCTGATTAATTTATTTAAATATTTTTGACTAATTTATTGGTGATCTTTTGCACCGTCTATTTTTTAACCGTTTGTCATTGCCCGATATATCTTTTGTTAGCCACACCCTTTTGTGCTAACCCCATTTCTGATCATTTCTCCTATGCTTATTCAATCATTTTATTCATTCATTAAGTTTTAGCTATTTTTAGCTTTACTAATTTCTCTGTGTATTTTCTCCTTTAATTATTTACATTTTTCCCCACCTGCGCTTTATTTAGATTTTCTCTACTTAGGTTTTGGCCTTTAATCCATTTTAATTTTCTTTAACTAATTAGGCCAAACTTAAGTTTATGTTTCACTCATTTTATTTTATGGTTTAATTACCCAAGTTTAAGTTCGAGGTCCGGAATAAATATTATAATTTGTTTATTCTTTCTTGCTTGGTATTCCTATTAATTCGCCGTCCTAAGGCGTGTCTGATCCCGCTCGTCCACTAAAGAGCGTGTGATCCATCCGCTCGTCCATTTAAGAGCCGCAATCCAATTAGCTCGCCAATCTACAGAGCTTTGGTTCCATCCTTTCGCCCACTAGAGAGGATCACATTTTAGAAGATTGAGGGATTCCCGGGATATTCCAGCTCAGCTACCTCCCGACTAGCTCAGCTCCTCTTCACTTAATTCAGTCTAATTCAACCTCCCGACAGCTGTGCGGTTCATACCGTCGCGCCGCACCCAGCTCTCATTCTTACAGCGACAACCACGTCTGGATAAACTGGATTTATATATCCTCCTCATAAATATATAAAAATTCAATGTAAACCCACGAGTGATATATGAACACACCCATAAGCTACACCAAAATTTTCGCATCCAAAGCAACGATGAGTTGCATAGGGTACTAATGAATAAGTTGCTCCAACACAGGAAAACATTGCACAAATCTTCAAATTCATTTAAAATTATTTCATTTACTTAATAAACTAATTTAACTTGCCCAAATAAAGAAGAGAAATGATGAATTAAGCAATTCAACAAGTCCTAAAGTCCACATAAGTGCAGCACCGAGGGAACATGCAATACCCATTGTTAGCCTATAGGATGCCTGAAAATTTGGAAAATTTGTAATTTTACTTTTGTGCTTGATTTTGAATGATCATAAAATTTAAAATCATCATACTTAAAAAGAAATTCGATTAGCTTAAGCTTAGAAACACTTCAATTGTTGAAAATTTCCATATAATAAACACTCAATATAAACCACACTCCATATGTTCCATTACGTTCCATGATTTTTACTACTAGATGGATACTTCTTCGAGTAGGGACCATTTTCAGGTTAATTTCAATCCTTATTTTTAGTTGGAAAATGCATTTTCCACATTTTCACGTGCTAAATGCCGGTATACTTATATCCAGGACGATGTACCTGTCCGTAAAGAATATACACACTTTTATCCCTACAATGATTTTTTAGTGTTATACAAGTAGTTCGTCAACTGGACATTAAAAATATGCTGAAGCAGACATGCTCATTCAGACAGAATTCGGACATGAACCCTATTTACTATATCGTTTAAGGTAAATAACTAATTACTCGGTCTGCAAAAGCACCCCAAAATATTCTGCTAAAACAATTTGTAGCAGCAGCAAATGAACTAACTGTTGCCAAAAAGAAATCGTCATGAATGAATGTTTGGCCGTAAGCCTAGAAGTGATTTTTAATAATTATTAAAATTTATTTATTACACCTTAAAAAGTCCACTTGTAGTCTGTACCCAAATACCGTTAAGTAATAAAGTCAAAAACAAACAAATAAAGGTATCAGAAGTTAAAACTTTCTTCGTGGAAATTGTGGGGGCAGTTAAGCTTAATGCAGTTGTTGTAGTTGTAATTATTCCATAAGAAGTGTGGGAGTGTGAGGAAGTTATTGAACATCTAGATTTGAGTAATGGACGTTTTTGTGATTCGATTTCTTGATCTTTATTTTCTTCATCATTTTCATCTTGAAAATCACTTTCATTGTTATTAGTGTTTTTCTGAAAATTTAAAGAGAGAAATATTTTAGAAAAATATGATTTTAAAATTTAAGTAAAAGTATGGCTTTGCTTCATTATTTTTTGAGCCTGCTGGCTTAGAAATTATTACAAAAAGCTGAATCTATTATTTTATTAACTAGAATTGAGTCAGGTGATAACGAGTACCGTATACCCTATAATAACTACCCTGGGTAATTATTGTTTCGACATTCTGCTGGAGGGAGTAATTAATCAAGGCAGGTAATTATACAAGGTTTATAATTTGAACGTGTTTTAGGGCATTTGTTTGGAGGTAATTATTGTTTCAATCTATTGCTGGATGGGGTAATTAATATAAGTGGGTAATTAGTTTGAGGGAGGGCAATTAATACAGGTTATACGATACTCTGGATCTCTCATTCAAGGGTTTTTTGACTTAAAGAGGAAGTGTTTTAGAGTTTTCTAATAACTAAATTGAAATTTTTATTAAAAAATCTAACGGGATCTGCAAGAAAGAAAAGGCCAATAAATTGAAGCACACCAAAGATAAGTGCCAATAAAAGAAATAATTGAGGAACTCGTTCAAGTAGCTCTGTTTGAGTGAAATAACTTAAAAATTGGAGAAAGGATTTTCTAAATTTCAATTCAGAAATATACCCCTCTTCATTAACATTTAAATTTTCTGGATTAATAAATTTTGTTTGAACAGGGGAAATTATAAAAGCACCGCCTCCAAAGCCTGCAGTAATTATCCCACTAACTAGACCAACTCTGTGTGGTAGCCACTGAAATTTTTAAATTTAATTTTTATTCTTAAACTTTGTAAAATTTTAATTTTTTGTTTTTATTTTTTCATCTTTGTCTTTGTAATCTGATAGTAAGATAATGAGCAATACTCAAAATCAAAAAAAATCAGCCTAATCATTTTTAGTGACTAGGCTAAAGAGTGATTTTTTCCGCCTAAAAAATCCCGCCTTATCACTCTTTTTTTCCTTTTTTAATTTTATTGCACTTTCTTCCAAATTTCAAATTCCTGTTTTTAACTCCGTCAGGTCCCATGCCTATTACAATTTCCACGTCTTGTTACTGATACTCAATAAAATTATATTTAAAATTTCCTGCCTTTTGGCATTGAATAAGAACACAATTATAGGTTACACCAATTCCAAAACTTGCAAAAAACCCCATCGTCACAATTAACAAAAAATAAGATTCTTGAATACTAAAATAAGATAAGGCCAAAGATCCAGTATAAATTACAGAGCCAAGTGCTGCCCCCCATCTTGCTCCCAATAAACGTTCCAAATAACCTCCAGTCAACATCGAGAATGGAAAACCGGCTTTAAATGAATATTAGTATGAAACAAGGTAAGAGCTTTAAGAAAAATTTAGTCACCAGGCAGGAATCGGGATTGCAAACCTGGCTTAAATTTTTGTAAAACTGAGATACTTCGAGGATAACCTTAATATCTTGCTTAAAAAATTCTTATACGCGCCCACGATTTTACATAACTCTTGGAGCTGGAATAATTTTGAGTGTAATTAGAATCAAGATCCGACTACAGTCTCTTTAAAATTTTCAATTTAAAACCTACACATTAAACTCTGTAACCAAATTAACGATCCTTGAGTTTGCTCTGGATTTACCTTCCATCTAATATATGAAGTTAAATAAGGCAAAATATTCCCTGAATGAGTGAAATAAAGTTAAAAAAAATTCTCAGGGAAATTTTAAATTTTAACCAAAAGTGTAGACCAATCCCAAAGTAAATTGTAGCACTACACCTGCAGTAATAACAACTGGCGCTCTCCACTTTGGTGGAAATAATTTTATTAAATGATCTTCGGTTTCCATTTAAGTGATAATAAATTTATTAACTATTTTTATTTTTAGTCATAAAATTTAATTAAAAGAGAATTATTTTTTAAAAAATTCAAACATTTTTGTAATAAAAAAAAGTAAAAATTCAAAAGAATAATTAAGTAATTTAACGGAAATAAAATAAAAATATGTATAATTGGACTTTTTTGATTAAAGATAATGAAACATAAGGGGAAATTAAGTGTTTGTTTTTGTTTTTTTTTCTATATAATTTCTTTGAAGACACAGCCAAATAGTAATTTTTATGATAACGAGAATTAAAAGAAATTCGGCAATTTTAATGAAAATTGCATCATAAGCAGTATAGACATACCTTGAAATTATTATTTTAGATCTTCACGTGTTTTAAAGTTTACTTTGGGGTTCAATAAGATATCTTTGGACTAATTATAGCCTTGTTTTAGACAGCCAATTAGAGATGAAATTTTGTTTTCTTGTGCTTTTTGAATTATTATTAGAGCGATAGTAAATATTTAAATCTAAACTATTAAGATGAATGATATTTCCAGAACAAGTGACAAAAAGAAAACACTTTATTAAATAATTAGAAAGGGGATTTTTAGGTTAAAAACTATTTTTTAAATATGATTATGGAGAATTTTTGGCACCTATAGAAATTTATTTTTAAATTTTGGAAATATAAATAAAGTTGGGAATGTTTTCTTCCTTCGAAAAAATGGAGACATAAAAGGAAAACATCTGATCAGAAGATGGAAGAGAATTGGAGACTTTAAAAAATCAAGAATTACAGCAAATAAATTTTATCAATTTAGATATTGAAATGTTTGAGTCAATTGTTTTGAGTTTAATTGTGAAATATTTATTTAGTTTAAAAGTAAATTATTTGTATAGTAAAAACAAATATATTAATTTGCCTTTAATCAATCATTTCGTTCAAACCCCCAAATTTATTCGTTAGTTCATAAATTGGTTGAAAAGTAACCTAAAACCTGCGCATTACCCTTTAATGTTTTAACGATTATTAGTATTTTCTATTGTCGTTTAAGTAATTCACAAAAAGAATTATTCTTACAAATTAGGGTTTTCTTCGAGATATTTTTAATTAATATGCCTTCCAATACTAAAAAAGAATTAAATTATAAAAGTGCCCAATACCCTTCTAATAACAACAATGAACAAAAATTTGAAGAAATTTCCCTTAATTCCAACAGAAGAAAGGAATCTAATATATCACAGAATGAAGGGGGACAAAATTTCTCGTCAAGGTGTGAAGTAATTTTAAATTTTACATAAATGTAAAGGAAAATTCCTAGCTATTTTCACACTTCCCCATCTATCCCTGTTTTTGCCTTCCCTTTTCCGTTACATTTGTTGGAATTTCACCAATTTATTAATAAAATTAACAAAAATCAATTTCATTCAATTTTAAATTTTTTTTGGTAAAAACCAATTAAAATTTTATTTTTTATCGACCAAAATAATAGTAAATATAAATGTAATTTTCTTTTATTTTATTATTTATTCATTTAGTTTCAATCTCAAGTCAGAAATAAAAAAAGAATAAATAATTAAAATTAAATTAATTAAAACAAAAAATTGGGCCCCTCAACGTCTTTTAGTTAATTATTTAACCAAATTATCTCAGATTTTTTGTAAAGTTTTGTTTGTCTAGAAATATTTTTACTAGATTAAAAATGTTTCAATGTTTCAGACAATGTTTCAGATGTTTCAGATATGCTTTGCTCAATAATAGGGTGTCGGTTCCTGGAAATTCTTCTGATATCCGAAACTGAACCGAACCGAAGCTCGATTCTTCGATTCTGTTGGTCAAGAACCGACAATCCTACTCAATAAATAAATAAAATAAATCAACTCGCTCTACAGTAAGCTAAGAAGACCGCTATAAGTAATGGCACTCAAAAGGCATTCATCGCCTGTTGAGTGCCTTCTTCCTTCAGTTAAAAATTTCAGAAAAAAGTAAAAAATAATTTTTTTTTCAATCTATTCCATATTTTTAGGAAGTTTTTCCATGCTTTTAATTTTTTATAATTTCAAATTTTATTTTAAGGGAAATTCCAAAAAATCAATCGCCTAAAATGGAAAACAAAAAACTTGTTTGTCTAATAATTCTCTTTGCGATCAATTTACTTAATTATATGGACAGGTTTACAATTGCAGGTTGTTTTTATTTTATTGAGAAAGTTGATTAAGAAATATTTTTTGTTTGGAATTTAGGAAATTAAAAAAAATTTTTTGAAATCTTTTCTGAATATTTTTGAAAAAATTTTAGAGAAATTAATAAAAAATTTCGGTTTCCCTCCCCTCCCTTCTCCCCAATTTCTGTCTAATTAATTTGGTTTCATTTTTATATTTCGAGTTTCAATACCTCCTGGGTTGTTGATTATCAGTTTAATTAGAAATTTTGGTATTATATTTGGTATTTTATGCATTTTTTGAATGGAACTAAATTAACCAAAAAATTTAGGGGAAAGGAAAAGAGGGAATTTTTGAATAATTTTTCATTCATTTTTAAAGGAAAAAAATTTTAAAAATTTTCAAAAAAATTTTAGGAGTCTTAAACGATGTCATTAAATTCTACAATATTGACGATAAAATGGCTGGATTCCTTCAAACTGTGTTTATCATCTTTTTTATGTTATTTGCCCCAATTTGTGGATGTTTGGGGGATCGGTTTTTTTTAATTAATTTTCATATTTATTTAATTTTTAAGATTTAATCGAAAAATAATTATTTTAATTGGAGAAATTGTTTGGGTTCTGGCTGTTTTTGCTTCTTCTTTTATTCCTCAAAATGTTTGAATTTTTTATTTAAATTTTTTTGACTTTATCCCAAAAGAAGGGCGGAATCGGTTTTTTTTGATTACCTGCAGGGAAAGGAAAAATACGAAGGAAAATGGAGACAGATGGACGGACTCGGACAGACAAAACACAGACGGAAATGTTTTAGAAATTGATAGCCGTCTGTAGGCCCGTAGCGTAAAATCCCCCCTCCCCTTGGCCCCCCCCCCCGAAAAAAAATCCTGGCTACGGGCCTGGCCGTCCGTGTTTTGTCTGTCCGAGTCCATCCGTCTCCTTTTCTCCATTTTTCTGATTTTTCCTGTCCTCGCAGCTAATGAAAAAACGATTCCGCCCTCTTTTGGGAATGTTAAATAAAAAAAATTTTTTTTATTTTTTAGCACTTTGCTTCTTTCGTTATATTACGTGGAATTGTTGGGATTGGAGAAGCTTCATATGCTGTTGTTGCCCCAACTTTTCTAGCTGATATGTTTGGTGGAAAGACGAGAAGTCGTGTTTTGATGTTCTTTTATTTTGCTATTCCTGTTGGAAGGTTTTTTTTTATTAAGGGGGGGGGGGGGGTGGGATTTTTGGGCAGTGAATGTTGGCGATCGATTTTAAAAACGGAAATTTTATATTTCATGGCAAGAGTTGCTCGTTTCTTTGAAATTTTGGAGACAAATTTTGAAAAATTATTTATTTTTTACAAATCCCTTCAAAATAAATCGTTATTTAACTGAAATTTAAGACTGAAACGGATTTCAGAATTTGGATTTAGCTAAAACCGAAGTTGCTTAATACCCCGTAGTGCAGGTCCGTAGTCAGGAGGGAATTCTCCCCCCCCCTCGAAATGGGGAAAAGGAAAAAATTTTGGGAGAGGATTGGATAAAAATAATAATTTTTTGGCCTACGTTCTTCTAAAAGTCTCAAAATTTTTGCATGCCGCTTTATCTGTCACGATATTATAGTCGAATCTTGATTTTTTACGGACACCCATTTTTTTCCCGCTTATAAATTTGTTCTTTTTTGTTTTGTCTAAATCCGTGATTGGCTTTTTGTTCCCCTTCCTTAATTTCTACCTTGTTCATATTTTCATCTTTTTAGCGGTCTAGGCTATTTAATAGGCTCTTATGTTGCATCTATTGCGAAAGCTGGAAGGACAGACTGTGTGGACTGTTGGCAATGGGGAATTAGGGCAACCCCTTTATTCGGTATTGCAACAATTATTGCATTGATTTTTGGAGTGGATGAACCGGTTTGATTTTAAAATTTTTTTTTAATTTTTTTCGTTTTAGGTTCGTGGACAAGCAGACCAGGAAGAGAGTGGGCAAATAAATGGACAAACTGAAAGGTTTTTCTTGAATTTTTTTTAAATTTTAATTTATTTTTCTTCAAAATTTGGACGGTTTATGCCATCTAAAATTTGATTTCCTTATTATCAAAATTAATTTAAAAACTGCAAAAATTCTAATTTTAATTAGTTTTTATGTTCTGTAAAAATTATTTTCGGTCAAAATTTAATTTAAAACGTGGCGCGTACTTTGCGGACACGAAAGCTCTGGGCTTTTATTTTTCAATGGGTCACTTTGGGTGGGCTTATATTAGATATGGGCTTCTAATAGAGACGGGCCTTAATTAGAGCATTTATAATAACTATCCTTAAAATTAAAAGATTTTAAATTTTAGCAACAATCAAAATAACCGTGTTAATTCAACACCGGCCAACGAAGATATAATTACAGCCCCAACATCATTCAAAAATAAATTGTCTAATATTTATCAAGATTTGGTTTATTTAATTGAAAAGTTTGTTTTTTTTATTTTTATTTTAAAAATAATTTTGTAGTCAAACATTTATCTGGTCAACAATAGCTTATACGGCTGTTGTTTTTTCGACTGGGACTTTGACTTGGTTTGAAATTTATTTTTAAATCTTTTTAAATTTCAACGGAATTCAAATAATTATTTTACACAATGCTTCAGAAAGCAAGGACGTATCCAGGGTTTTCGGGGGCTAACATTGGGAGGTTGTTGGTGAAGAAATTCACTTTTTTGATCGTCCTTCTAATTTTCCCCATTTTGAGGGGGGTTGGCTCTAGCCCCCTGGATACTCCCTTGCTGATAAGTATATTCCATGCTTTCTTTTTCCTATCGGTTGCTACCGAGGCTGTTAACCCAGAAAAATAAGAAAACATTTGTGCCTTTATATTTTTGTGGGGCAGTGTATTTTAAATTAGTATTATTTTTTTATTTTATTCATAAAAATTGAAAAATAGATAAAAATAATCATTTTTAATTGAAAAATGATTTTTATCTAAAAAAAGGTGGGCCCCCGCAGCTATAGAGGAAGCAATTGCTTGGCATCATAATATTACAAATGCAACAGCCGTAACAGACACAGAACACGTTGCTTTGACTTTTGGTTTAATTTAGAAATTTTAATTCTATTGAATTATTTTTTTTCAATTTTAGGGGGAATAACTTGTGCTGGTGGAATTATTGGAGTGGCTGTGGGAACTGTTGCTTCAATGGTTTTTTTAATTTAAAAAATCTTTTTGAAATTTTACTGACTTTGGGTATTTTTAGAAAAGCTTTCCTTTATTTTTTAATTCTTTCAAAGCATCTTTCAAAAATTTTTTTGTCGCTAAAATGATTTTTTTCGAAAAATAAATTTTAAAAAATACAGGCCAAAATATTTTTTGATTTCTTTTCCAAATTTCAATTTTCAAACATTTTATCCTTTCCATATTTAATTTTCTTTTTCCTTTTATTTTTACGAAATTTTTATTGCCGAAGAAATTTCTAAAAAAATTTTTATTGAAAATTCTGGACATTTAAATTAACTGAAAATTTAATAAAACAAATTATTTTTGTTTCAAAAATAATCTAAAAATTTTTTTAATTTTTAGGCTTGGAAACGTGGAATAAGCTGTTTCTCTGGATATTCTAATCAACGAGCAGACCCTTTAGTTTCTGCTATTGGCTCTTTTCTGGCAACTCCTTTACTTTTTTTGTCAATTAAATTAATTGATTTAAATTTTATTTTTCTTGCTTGGGTATTTTTTTATTTTAATTTTTTTAAATTTATTTTCTTTTTAAAGTTACTTCTTTTTCTGACAATTGTGTCACTTTGCTTGAATTGGGCAGTTAATGTTGATATGTTAATGTTGGTTTTTTTAATAATATTTTTTGTAAGCTTCCCTCTGTTTCTGGAACCTCTCCGTGTTTTTCACATATAGCTCCATTAATGGCCGTTCAAAAAATTTTTCGAATCTGATTTTTGAGTCGTTTTTTCGAACAATGAGTTCAAGTCGAGCCTAATTCCCAATAGAAATGTAGGTGTCTCATTTGCTGACAATTCTGATTAAATTTTATTGAATTTCTTTTCTTTAATGCTCCCACAAGTTAAAAATTCAAATTATTTTTACAATAAAAAAGTTAAAAACATGTGTTTCAAAATAGCATTTACTGAAATTAGAGCAACCTTTCTATGTGGGAGCAAAGGCGAGGTGCATATTTTTGTGCTTATATTTTTATTTTTGCTCCCTTGATACGGGTGTGGGGAGGGGGGTTAATAAATATTGACTTTTTTTTAATTTAATTCTACTAATAGGTATGTTAATTTTAGGGCTATTATCGTTCCACATCGTCGAGGTATTGCAAGCGCTGTTCAAATTCTTATATCACATGCATTTGGAGATGCTAGTGGACCTTGGATTGTTGGGGCAATTTCTGATTCTGTTAGAATTTTTTAAGAATTAAAAGAAAATTTTTAATTTAAAAATAGGTTCGAGGAGAGGATAAAACTCCAGAAGCCCATTTCCATTCATTAGTTATTGCATTTTATCTGCCAAATGTTTTATTATTTTTGAGTGGAGTAGGTTTCCTTTTGGCAGCCTATACATTACCTAAGGACTTAAAACTGGCAGAAGATTGGAGAACAAATAGGCGAGGGACAGATGGTTCTGCACAATTGACAGGGGTGACACAAACAGGTAAAAGGGATTTTTGACAATAATTATAATAATTAACTTCTCTCAAGAATAGTGGGTTTGTTGAATCTTACCTATGTCTGGGATAACATGATATGTTGACTTACCTTCTTCAAAATAACCCCCCCCCCCCATTTCGAAAATAAGTCCCTTCTAAAGGCCGATCGAAAGAAATAAGCCCCGGAGCTTATTTTAGAGGAGGTCCCTAGTTATTCTACAATAGCTAACGCCATAACCGCTTACGAAACCTTATAATTTTTTTCACTCCTACCTATCCTATGTTCAAAATTTCTGTCGAAATTTGAAAAATAATTTTAGTTATCCCCTTTTAAAATTATTTTTTTATTTTTCGTCATATCCTTCTTTAAAAAAATTTTTTTCCAGCTTTAAAGTGATTTTTTTAACCTTTAAAATTTTTCAACAGATACAGGTCATCTGCCTTTAGATGATGGAAACATATTGCCTTCAAATAGATTAAATCAATATCAAAACGAAGCTTTTGATCCTTAACAACATATCTATATTTAAATTTATACTGCATATTATTTTTTATTCACCTTTTGGAAATTAATTTATGTATATTATTCACTAGACAATTATCTGTGCATTAAATACTTAATATAATACCTAAATTTTTATTAGAAATTTTAAAACTTTTCTATAAAGATTGATACATTTTATTGTTAGATAATTACATATTTAGTATCTTATTAAAATGATTTCTTGATTATTATCATTTCATTGAATCTTATTTCTAGGGTTCTGAGTTTTTTTTAAATTTCTGATTGATTTTAGATACAAGCTCTTAATTTTGCGACTTATAACTGACTTACATAGCTTTTCAGGTAATAAAAATTATTTTTGCAACAGACAAATCTTTCAGAAATTTCATTAATAAATATGAAAAACAACTGATTTAAAATTGAAGTTTATGTTGTGTATGGGCGTAAGCCTTTAAGTAGAATAGTATAAAAGCCGTCCATTTTTATTCCCAGTCTCACTTCGCCTCTTCCTAACACAAGATTGTGTTTTCTACCTGATAAGTTTTCTGTTTATCTTCGTCTACGTAAGCGGGGTCATAACAGTTTATTTATTTTCCTAATTTTTAGTTTTTAGATTTATACTCATAATAGCTGGATATGTTTGTATACCAAATTTATTAAACCAGGACCAGATCTTTATGGATTTCAATTGGATAAACAACTTAGGAAAAAGGTTAGAAATTAATATTTTTTAATTAAAATAAATTTTTAGTAGATAAAAGGGGTGGAGAATCAATGCCTGTTTTTAAGTGTTGATGAAACAAACATCTAAAATTGAGGTTTGCATTGACAGCCGAGAAGTGGAATATAGATTCTTTATTACGACCAAATTGTTGAAATGAATAGGAGGATTTTAAGAGAATTAAGAATTTCGTTTACTCATTTTGGTTTAAATATTTAGAATATTTTTTTGTTGTAGTGCAACTGTAGGCGTATCGTTTAGAGTCCATCTTGCTGAATAAATATAATTCGATTCACAGAACAAGGGACGTTTAAATTTTTGTTTGTATCACGTCTTTTATTACCTTAGTCGTTTTCTATGCGTAATCAATCACAACTGTATTTTAAAAGCCGAGTTCGCGGCATTGTCACAGTCACATGTCTAATTTGAATTAAAAGAGTATAAAATATTAAAACAACAAAATAGTATTTTAAAATCTACAAAATATCAATTTAATTTTCATTTAACCAGTGACAAAAAAATCGGGTACAAAAAATGCCGGGTTTCGGGCGGCAACCCCAATCTGAACCGAAAATCCAACATCAAAGTTATGTATTATACTTTCTATATTTCTACTAAAAGCTATAAGTTTGTTACATTTATTTATTTTTACTTTTTTATTTATTACTATATATAATTTTTAGATAATATTAAAAAATTTTGTTATTCGTTTATCATTATTCATAATTTTATTCGCGTTACTCTTTCTAAACCGTCTGTTTACGTTTTTTGACTTTATTATTTAATTTGAAAAATTCAAAGCATTTTTTAACCATTTCATTATTATTATTTTCAAATAGAGGAAAATTATTAAATTCAATTAAATTTTCAGAATTTAAAAAATTGAATAGATTGTCAATTCTTCCCGAAACTTCATTTAACAATTCCCAAGCTTTTTCATTATTTTTTTCTGGATTTTCTGGTTTTGATAATACAAAAATTTGTTGAAAGAATTGTAAAATGGCTAATAAATTTTTTCCTTCTTGGGTGTCTGGAAAAATAGGGGGAGAATAATTAATACAGTAATTAATACTTAATATTAATTAATTAATATTAATAATTAATATGTATTAATTAATACTTAAAAATTAATACTTATATGAGCTTGAATTGACAAATGTACTTACATCTCTCTCATCTTGTATGTGTTGAATAGGGTTGTTCCCCAACGGAGGGAGGAGACGGGGAAGGGGAAAATTTTTTCTTTCGTCACGGGGATGGGGGGAACGGGGAATTTTCAAAAAACGCTCAGATTCCCTGCCTTACGTGGACGGAGTACAACCTTAGTATTGGTGCCTATCTGGTCAACTATACTAATTTAAAATTTACATTTTTTATGCCTAATCTTTTCACTTTCTTTAATTGATTTAATTATATTTTCAATTATTTCAATATATTGTTTTCCATAATATTTTCCAAAATATTTATTTGTTCCATCATCACAGTCTTCTATATCTCCCTTTATCTTCTCATTAGACAACAAAATATCTAAAAGCTTTCGTCTAACTGTACAAATAAAAGAATGGGATTTATAGCTTTTTTTACTTTCATCTTCAACAATTAAAATTAATGCTTCCATAATTGTGTCTGCATCTTTATTTAACCGATTTTCTTCATCTAAAGGATTTTTATGTTTTTTACTTTTTGATTTTGATAAAATTAAAAATGAATTAAAAATTTCATTAAAAATGTAATCCATATATTTAAAATTTTTCTAATTAAATTTAGTGAAGATTGAGGATTTAATAATTGATTTTAAAAAATATATTTTTTTTAAACATTTTTTAAACCATCAACTAATGGACTTTCCAGACAAGATTTATGTTCTAAAGAAAACCTCCAAATCTGAGACCTCCAACATCCATAAGTTGGGCCTACATTGGACCTTTAACGTTTGGTCGGACTCATAAATTTTTATTAGGCCCATAGTGAAATTAATTTAATCTCGAATAAAAATCGACGAACATTAAAACACTCATAAACTATTAGAAAAACCCCTCCAAATACCTTCTCTTTCATATTCATCAATTTCAATTTCTTTATTTAAACTTTTAGTACTTGTTTCCCCAACAGTAAACCTTCTCTTCTTTCTTTTATTCAGACTAATCTTTTCTTTACAAAAATAATTTTTCGAAACTAAATTAATTTTATCTCGAATCCAAAATGTTGATTTATGTGATTTTAGATATTTTATTGTTAATTCTAACGCAAATTCGGATTCACTTCCTTCTACATTTCCACAAAAGAGGAAAACTTTAAAAATTAAATTAAATTAATTAATTTAATTTAAAATAAACCTTTAATCAAATTAAATAACAAAAGAATAATTAAAGTTTTTAATTGCATAACAGCAATATTTTTTTAAATTATTTTCTGTAAGAGTATACAAATATTCAATGTTAAAATAAAAATATTAATGTAAAATTTTGAAAAAATAAAATTTACAAATTTGTTGGGGTAGAAAAGGTCCTAGAAAAATCAGGAATGAAGCAATAGAAATGGACAACCATTAAATTAATTTCAACATTTAATTTCAACACTTAGATGTCCATTTAATGATTCTGCCACGAAAATGAAGTTGAGAGAAGGCTAATAACTTAAATTAAATTTCGCTTAACATTTTTTCTAATTTTCTTTAAAACAATAACTCTTTAGCCTTCTTTGTTTAATAAAAGTGTTTTTTGAAAATAAATACTATTGTTAATTGCTTTTAATTAAAAATAGAGAAAATAATTATGAAAATTAAATTATTAATAATAATTCTCTTAAGAGCTAAAAAAATTAAATATTTACTCAATTATAAATTATGAAATGAAAATGTCGGGAAATTCTTTAAGAAAGTACTTTTATTAGATAAAAAATTATTATTTGTTTACTTATTTTAAATCTATTTAGAAATTCACTTAATGAAATTTTTGAGGAAATATTTTAATTTCAAAATATTTTTTTTATAATACAGAATTTTTTAAAACAATTTTTTAAATTTTCATTTGTTGCTAATATTTACGTCTTTATCAAAATTCACTATTATTCTATCCGATTCAACATTCTCCAATTCCCTTATAATTCCACTTTTTCTAAATAAAATTCGTAAGTATTGAGGCAACTTTTTATTGAGGTATTGATGCATTGAGGCATCTTTTTCAGTATTGAGGCATCTTTTTCTTCTTCGTGTTAACGGTTAAATTAAAGTAAACACAATTTTATTCAAAACATAAAGGGCAAAATTGTGAAATTATTTCAAATTTTATTTTTAAATAAATAAAATATAGACAAAATCTATATTAGGTTGCTTGTAATTTAACAGTAACGGATTCATGTCGGTATTCTATATTGCTAGAACTGTCATTACAATTAAGTTTAAATATTTTTGCGTTCCAATTTCAATATAAAATATGCTGGTTGCTTCCATCCGCCAAATTACCTTTTTCACTAGCTAAAGGAGAGAAATACATAGCTCTAGCACAGCTGCTTTACTATAATAAGCTTTTCATTAAAAAGTTGTAAAGTTGTTTTAAATTAAAACTTTTTAAAACTTAAAATTCTTTAAAAAAAATCCAATTTTTTCAAAAATGATTAAATCAACATTTATTTGAATGAATAAGGCAACATATTTGATTAAAAAATTTTGCCTTATTCTGTAAATATTAATTCAAAAATTATACGATTATTACAATCATTTAAACAATAAAAAAATAATTTTAAGTGAATTATCTTTGTCAATAAATATTTGTTTAATTAATAATTTTTAAACAAAAAGGTGAAAATTGACATTATTTAATTATATTTTAATAGCAGGTGAATCGTTTAATATCGGCAAATGTTTAAAAGTTTGTATATTAAAGTTACATTCTCATTTAAAAAATTAGAAAAGTTTATTTATGGATTACAAGTCATTATTTAATTAAGGCTTTTCAAAACCCCCAATTACCCCGATTTATTCAGCAAACATATTTTGTTAATTTAATGCATAAAAGGGTTATTGTATACTAATAGTACATACAATAGTTTATAAATTTTTTTTAAATCTCCAAGGAATAATTAAAAATATTTATCAAAATTATAACTTGGCTGTTAATTGTAAGAATAAATAAAACAACTTATTCAAAAAAATTTGCCTTTTTCATTTAAATATTAATTACCAATTAATTTATGTATAAAAAATATAATGTTGAATTTTAAAATATACTAATTTATATAATTTAATATTTAAACAAAAGGTGAAAAATAAAATTTCTTAATTTAAAATTAATAAAAGTTAAAGCAACTTATTTAATTGAATAATATGTATTTTTATAGTCTAAATTAATTTTTAAATTTATATCATTTTAACGATTAACATTATTTAACAAACCAAAAAGCTTTAAATATAAACATATAAATTCTATACAAATTTCAATGGACTTGTATTTCTTTCATCATGATGAATACGAGCGTCTCTACAATTGTAGTTTATACAGTGTTGACCAAATCCCTTTAGAAAAACGTCAACATAAAATACTTGGAATTTTCTTCATTATTTTGTCGACAATATATGAGGTGAGTAAATAATATTTGACATCTTCGTTAAAAAATTTTGTCGAAAAATCATTGATGAAGCACTGACTGTGTGGATTTATTAGCCCCATACTGTATTACAACATATTAATAAAATACTTAAAATAGTAAAAATTATTAATAATTAAAATTAACTAGATACTCTATATTCCTTGTATGTTTTCAATTTGGAAGCTAACGGCAAAAAGTACTTGTTATAAAATTATGTTCTTTATTGGAGTTATAGATATGGCTACAATTTTATGTAATGGATTCTTAACTGGATATTTGGGATATTTTGGTTTTGTTTTTTGTTCATCCCCTATTTTCAATTATTTTGCTGGAGCTTATGGACAATGTCTCTAAAAACTAAATTTATTTTTAAATTTAAAGGAAAATACGGTATTTTGTCAAAAATTTTTCCAATATCCAAATTAATTTTGTTATTTTTATTTTTAATAAAAGAAATACATTTGAGCATTTTTTGGGTTTGAACCATTAAAATGAACAGAGTCTCAAAGAATGCTTAAACTTCTGTATTTTTAAATAAATTTTGTCTATTTAATGTTATTTTCCGTAATTTTCAATGCTGTGCCTGATTTTGTCGTTTTAATCACATAAATAAGGGTTTCCGGCCTAAAAAACGTAAATCCAGAATAATTAATCTTATAAAATACTTGTTTAGAAAAAAGTTTTTGGGCCCGACACGGAGTCGAGTCGAAATTCCTTAGCGTTCGTTAAATAAAAAAATTTTTTGAATATACAAATTTAATAAATTTTTAATTTCTAGTAAATTTTTAATAAAGAAAATAATTTCCAGTCTGCTGGATGAGTGAATCCATAATGGAATTAGCTTTAGCATTAAACCGTTTCGTTGAACTTTTGTCTTCTGAGTTGGCAACAAAATTATTTAACGGTAGGAATTTAATGAAAAATTTCCAGATTAGTAGTTCTGTGCCCATGCTTCTTTTTATAAATTTAATTTATTATAGGCAAAATGATTATCATTTGGTTAGTCGTTTCTATCATTTATGGGTTAACACATATTTTTTGGACGAAGACAGTTGTATTTAGCGGTATCTATTTCGGTTATTTCTTCAATCCACATGTTGGATATATTGATAGTAATAACGAGGTATTTTGTTATTTTTATTTTTCGTAATGGTTTGTTCTTTCAATTAGGAATATGAGAATATTTTTCATTCAATCCACAATATGAGCATTATAATTTTGTTGATACTCACTTGACTTTCTTTTTCTATAATTTTTATTTTTCAATCAAAACAAGGAAATCTCCAATCCAATCAGCAAAGTTATTCTAAAAAAATGGTTTTTATTTCTCCAATATGCATTAATTAAAAATCTCGAATTCCAGATTTTTCTTCAAGTTGTTTTAATTAGTTTATTCAATGCATTAGCAGCTTCAATTTATGTTTTTATGCAGTATATCCATATTAATGAAGTGATTATAATAATTGGTCAACTTTGTTGGTTAAATGCACACGGTGGGAAATGCAGTAGAATCTCCTTATGAAATAACCCTCAAGACTAAAGATTGAGGATGTTGTTTATCCACTCAGTGGCAAACCAAACTATAAAACTAATTATAAACAAAATTATTTAATTAAGAATCGAGCATAATTCTTAAATTAAAAAATCTTGATTTATTTCCAGCTCTTGTTCCATCCTTCAAATTAGTTTGTATAAGTAACCATTGATAAAATAAGTAACCATTGGTCTAAAAATTCCAGTTCATTAACCAAGTACAATTACTTTAAAAAATTAAATACCTAAATAATCAAATTCAATTTAAGGAATTCCCCCAGTCATTTACTTAACAATGAACAAATCAATCCAATGTGACTGTTTAAGAATGTTAAAAAACATCTTCAAGAAAACTTCTGTCCATCCATTACAATCTAATACCATCCAACCATCCAATACTATTGAGTTTAATATGCCCGCATTAAAACGATATGAGGTTGATTTCAATCGAGTTGTTAAGATATGTGAAGATCAATGAGAATATTTTTGTATGATTGAATGAAGGGTTAAATTTTTTGTATAGTTTTATACCCCACATCAATTTTATACATACCCCTCATCAATTAAATTTCAATTGAATAAAGTGAAAAATTATTCAAATAAATTTATATAGGTAAACTGTTTTTACTTGGAGAAAATCATTTGAGGGTTTCATTGGAAACAGGGGTGGTATAAGGAGGCAAGCAATCTTCTAGAAATCGTATTCTAGTACAAAAGCAAATTTTTTGTATAAGATATAAAATGAGGAACCCTAGTCTTCAAAGTTCCCTAAAGTCTAAATTTATTCCCAATCATTAACTTGATAAGTTTTGTCAATTGTTTATTCAATTCATTGGCCACCCCCGCATTTTTGTTTTGTCCTCAATCTTTATGTATAGCAGCTGTCAGTTGAGAAGTAATAAGTTAAAGGAAGAGAAGAGATATTTATTTTGCTTTACTTAAGCCATGTATTTGTCTTTTCTCATTTCCTCATTCTGTTATTTAAACTCAAGTAAATATCCCAACACTTTCCTGTGAAACTTGATTATATTCTATGCCATTTAACTCATTAACAAATCAATCGTTAGGAATATTTTCTAATTTATAAGATCTAATTTATAAATGTCAGATTCGAATGATAACATCTTATTATAAGCAAAATCTATAGAGAATTTAATTTTTTATCTAATGATCAGTAAAAACAAATAATCAAACCAATGAAGTAAGCCTTTCCGTAAAGTTACTCAAAATCACTTTTTGCTTCCTTCCAGCAGATTTATCGACTTGAAATATCGCTTAAGAAGCAGCTCTAGCTAAGGCCAAGGAAACAAAAGGAAAGTAAAGGATTTACGAAAATATGCGATTTCTTTTACTTCTTTGAGTTAAAAGTGATTATATATTACAAAGACCCTAACACATTTTATATTCTCTTAAGCAAAATATTCCCTGTCACATACTGATTTAAACATCCGATCTATAAGATTAATTTTCTGAATAGTTTACTTAAAATATATTTTAAGATCGATATAATCTCTAAAATTTTTTAAACTAAAATCTTAAGATGATTTTCTCTGATTCTAAAATCTATCTGTCACTTAAGGCTGTCAAGATAGTTTGAAAGTTCCATTTTACTTGCTCCAGAACCGCTTTTTTGCAACAATAATAATGTTCAAAATCCGAAATTATATTTTCTATGAATCCGATATTTTATTTAAAATATAAATTTAAAATTTTTTAGTAACGGGTGTCTATTAATTTGACTCCTAATTGATTCTAATTAAATTTTTGATTTATTTTCATTTGAATTATAATAAATTATAGATGGTAAGTAAATTTTTTATATGATTCA
Source organism: Meloidogyne enterolobii (assembly GCA_963681835.1). NCBI lineage: Eukaryota > Metazoa > Nematoda > Chromadorea > Rhabditida > Meloidogynidae > Meloidogyne > Meloidogyne enterolobii. The sequence goes on along the minus strand of CAVMJV010000010.1, from coordinate 2,501,271 downwards.
TATATTTTAAAAATATTTTTGAGCATACTTTTTTAAAGATATATGGAAAATTTATAAAAATTATAAACTTTATCTGAGTTGTAGTGCATTGTAGTTTTAAAAATCGAGACTTGAAAAGGCAATGAATGTCTTTCAGGATACTAATCGGAAATTTTATATTCGCTTAGTTTTATGAACAATACCGTTAAACTTGTTCCTTAGAACAAGCCTTATCAAAAATAAAAACATAAAAAAATTTTTTAAGGCATCGGGAGTTAAAGTTGATGCTGCTTGCAAACAAGCATATGATGATTTACATAATAAACACCTCCATTCATATCTAATTTTTCGAATTTCTGATGATGATACAACTATTATTGTTGAGAAAAAGGGAGAGAAAAATGCACCATATTCCGAATTTGTTAAGGTAAATGAATTCAGGATAACTTTTTGCAAAGACAATTTAGAAGCCGATTACTGAATTTTTATGATATTAAAGTTCTTGATATTGGTCGGTAAAAAAGTTCGAGATTATCACAATGTCAGAAATCTTTAAATCAATTTTAAAATCTTTCTTTAATGTCCAAATCCTTCTATGAATTCTAAATTTATCTAATTAAATTTAGGAAATGAAAAGTTTAGTTGGAGATGGAAAACAATGCAGATACGCATCAGTTGATGTCCAAGTAGAAGTTCAGCGACAAGGGGCTGAAGGGATATCACGAATTTCGAAAGTTATATTCGTTCAATAGTAATTATTTTTATTTTAAGGAATGCTAAAGAAATAAGTATTTTCTGAAATAAGGACAAAGAATCATTTCGTTTTTTTCTATTTTTACTTAAAGAAATTTCTAATTTTTGTAAAATATTTAATATTCTTTACAAATTTCAAATTATTTCATATTATTTAGTTGTCCAGATGAAGCTCCAGTTCGTCGTCGTATGCTTTACGCTTCTTCTGTTTGTAATTATATTGAAAAGATAATTTTAAGACTAATTTACTTTGAACAAGAATATTTTTAAATTTACTAAACTAATAAATTCATTTAAGTTTTTCGGAAAATAACTTAAATTTATCAATTTACATATTTAAAAAAAGCGTTTCCTAAAAAGAACTTTAACTTAAAAAATTCTTTTTAAATTATTTTTCATTCGTTCAGGTGCGTGCACTTAAAGCTACATTAGGCTTAGAAAGTCTTTTGCAGATTCAGGCTTCTGAACTTTCTGATATTGACGAGAAAGTGATTAAACATGAGGTAAATTTTTAAATAAATTTACATCAAATACGATGGGCAAGGGGATAAATAGTTTAGAGTCCTCAACACCTCTCTGATCTAATAAGGAGATGATTGGAAAAATAAAATGTTAATAAATTTGTTTCAACACACTGTAATGTAATAATAGATGAGATATTTTTCCTATAAGCGGCAATTACTTGACTCATTTTTTCATAAAAAAAGCTGAGTCCCCGTAAGATTTTCAATTTCAGCATTTTGTATCTCAAAGGGAGTCCTTAGCTAAATTATATACATATTGTCTTCCCATTAAACTCAATAGGTTGATTCGGAAGATATATAATTCGAACAGATTGACATCTTGTAGGTTCTGTAATTTCCCCCAAAGGTTTTTAAATAGTCAAATAGTCTTCTTCTAGGTAATTTAATTAGATACCTTAATTTTAGAAATTGCTTTTTTATATTATCGAACTTATTTTCTAGGTAATGTCATCACAACGTGCCTGAATTAAAAATGAAAAAAGAGGAAAGAAACTCAAAAATTAAGCAATTATTTTTAAAATATTTTTTTGAAGATTGCCAACAAAATGCCTTAAATAAAATATACACTTAATTAAGTGATTTTGTCAAAATTTTAAATATATTTTGAGATAATTAAATAATTTGTACGGCTCATAATTTAAATAATAAAATTAAATGTAGCAAAAATAATATACCTTAATTTTAGAAATATAATAAAATATTCTATAATTATAATAAAAATTTATTTTTCGATGCTAGTTTTTAGGCAGCTAATTTATGTCATACCATGAATCAATTACGGAACTATAACCAGTGTTTGGAAGCTCGTAACAAAATTGGTACTCGTAACTGTCTACGAAGTACGAGTCGAACAAAAAAATATAGGATACGAGCAAATTTCAAAATTCCATTATAACTAAATTCGTTCAAACGAAAATTTTCTGATTTACGATAATTAAAACTGCATACCAAGATTAAGGCTCATACCGAAAATTTATCAACTAAAAAAATATCAATTAGCTACAAAGGAAAATTTGAAGATGTTAGGTAAGTAAAATAAAAAGAAGTTTAGAAATTAAAAAGAATAAATCCCGACCAAGAAAGGACTAAAATCAGCACTAAAATCATATAACGATGATAGTGCCCTACCATCTAACTCTCATCTATCATTTTCCAATTAAATTTTCTTAAACAAAATAAAATTTAAATTTATATATTTTTTTAAAAACAAGATTAAAATTTGTAAATATAAAAATATATTTAAATTTCTTTTATCATCCTTTCTTCAATTTATTTAATTTAAGGAATATTATCACAAGGATTGCAGAAGAATCCAGGGAAGAATTGAGCTTCAGCTTGTTGTCCATTTAATATAGCTATTATAAATAGAATTAAAAGAACAATGAAAATGCTTGAAATATGGTTATTTTGCTGCATTTTGTTTATTTTTAATTAATTAAAATATTTAATTAAATTTCAATTTTTTATTCTAAAATTTAAAAAAATATTGTATAACTTTAAAATTATAATGTAAATTTATTATTCAAAACATAATTTAGCTAAATTTTTATTTTAATATGCCGTAGATACTCTATTAATTACCCTCCCTCAAATAATTACCCCACCTCTATTAGTTATCCCCTACAGCTAAAGGTTGAAACAATAATTACCCCCTTAGAAATAGTTATAATTAGTATTCCTAAAATTTCCTCTATTAATTACCCAACCTCTATCAATTACCCCTCCAGAGAGAAGTCGAAACAATAATTACCCAGAGTAATTAATAAAATATATAAGGTATCGTAAATGTTTTAATAAAAGCCCATTCTTAAAAAACCAAGCCCTAGTAGAAGCCCACTAAATGATAATCATTCAGAGAAGTACAGGGCTTCTATTAGAATATTTAAAGTTTAAATAAGATATCCTCAGAAGGATTATTACTAATATTTTATGAAAATATTTAAATTATAATTTTAGTTATAATTTATAAGACAGAAATTATTTAAAGTAAATTTTTAAAATAGAGCAACATTTTGTAAGTAAAGGAGACAAATTAAAGTGTTTAATATTTTTGGCTAAGATGTTTGACTTTTAAAGTAATAATCAGCAGAAAAAAAAAAGAAATAAAAAATTTTCGTTCCAATTAAATTAAAACTTGTTTTAATTAATTAAATTGAGAGGGAGAGGAAGGGGGAGGGAGAGGAAAGAGTAATTACAGGGAAATAAAAATAAAAAATTTTGATTTATTAATTTTGATTCAGTTTGGAGTAAATAGGACTATAAAAATAAAACTATAAATTTGGAGACTATAAAAATAAAAATAAATCAAAAATATATTTTTAAATAACTTAATTGACGTAATAACCTCTTGAACTTTTGAATTAGTAATACATTTTAGGTAATAAAAAATAAGGGGTCACTTGAATGTCTAAATTGTTTGGGCGCGCACCCAAAATTAATTATATTAATTAAAAAATTTTTTTCTGATATTCTTTATCCTTTTGGTAATCCTCATTAAAAATGATGGATCATGCCGGATTACGGGGTCGGGGTTGACTTTTTCAAAAATTGAAATTTCTAAAGACAGGCAGGGAACGAAACGCGCATTTACCGAGTGTGCTAAAAATAAAACTCGAATATTATTTTATTCAAAAAAATTAAAGTTTAGCTAAGAACTGCAACAAAATTAATTGTTTTTAATCATCTTTTCGGATCTATTAAATTATATTTTTTTAATCTTTAAAATGGAAAAATAAGTATATATTTATTCATCTAAAATAAATATTTTAAATTTACACTGAAGGCTAGGTAATAAATGATTATACATATATAAAATTTTAAATAAACAATAAAATTCAATTAAAATAAATTTCATAAAAATATTTAACAATTTTGACGGTCTGGTTTTTGTTAAAACCTAAGAAAAGCCGATGAAACCGATCTTTTAAACTAAAACATTCATAAATTGAGAAGATTCTCAACGAAATTTTCCTTCATTATTTTAATTACCTGCATTAACAATCAACTATTTTCAACTTTCAATAAATAGGTATTTAATAATAAATGGCCGAATATAATCAGATACCTTCCGATGAAAATGAAATAATTTCTAATAACAACGCTAAAATTCAAAAAAATAAAACGAAATTTAATAAAGTATATTTAATAAAGAATTTTTTTAAATTCCTGATTATTTTTATTCCATTTTTATTATTTTACTTATACCTCAAACAACATAACAATATAAAAATTGATAATATTTTAAAAAGTTTTCAATTGCCTAACGCTTCAAAAATTATAAATAAAGATCTTATAATAAGCAAGGTTATTCTTAGAATTAAAAAAAATAATTATTTTTAGAATTTATAACTATTTTTTATTTTCAATTTAATTAAAGGACGCATATAATGAAATGACATTTGTACAAAAATTTATTTATTTTCGATGTTTGTTTGGATATAATACATTAGAAAATTCTGAACAAAAACTCATGATAGATAAAAATGTTTAAGTTAATTTTAATTATACTTAAATACCTATTAAAACGATTTATGTACATAAGTATGCTCGATGGATTCGATCATAAAAAGCTCTCCAAATAGGAAGAACTTAGCCCAGCTTTAGTTGTTTAATCATTCATATGTATAATAAAAAAGGCAGATTTTAGTGACAGAAGAATTCCTTAATATTCGGATTCTAATTGATAACTTATATATAATCTTTTTTAGATAATTAATAATTTATCAGAAGAAAGTCGGTTTTATATTAAACAAAATAACCAACAGAAACTTTCAATTTTAAGTGAAAGGATACAATCCTCAATAGATTTACTTCAAAATCCTAATGATTGTTTTAATGCAATGATTATGGCCTGTCCGGTTGGTAAAATGTTATAATTAATATTTTTGTCAGCTACAAAACAATTTTTATTAGAATGGTGGCCCTGATTGGGGGATTGGGTTTATGATGGAAATGATTATGTAAATACAAATTATTTTTATTTTAATAAGTTTTTGTTAGTTTATGTTTTATTAATGCAATAAAATCTGGACGTACACTAATATTAATGAATGAAAATGTTAAATTATTTAAATTTAATGTTAAGTGGAGTGAAATATTTAAATCAATTTCAAATTGTAGTTTTGGTGAACATGTATGTATGAAGGGAATTTAGGGATAAATGTTCAGTTGACTCCTACTCGCAGAAAAGCTCTCGCTCATTCTCATTGAATTTTCGATATTGAATGTGTGTCTTTGGGTGAGTAAAGCTCCCCTGAAGAATATGGAAATACATACTTTTCTCCTCTTACATATATAAAATTTCTGCAATGATAAGTATTTACAAATCTTTCCCTATCATTAGGAAAGATAGGAAAAGATTGAAGTATTCAACTGTACATTTATCAAAATTTGTCAAAATTTATAAACTATTTATTAAGGTCCAGCCATTTCTTCCAATTAATGAATATAGAGGACCAGGGCAAACTGATAGAATAACAGTTTTCAATTCAGTTGATTAGACCCATATTTTTAAATAAAAAATTACAAATTAAGGATAAAGTCGGTTTTGAAGCTGCTCCATTAGAAGCTAAAGATTTTCTTCTTAAATATCATTCTAATCCTGTACTTTGGTTTTATGGACAGGTAAATTTGCTGACTCTGCCAGCTAGCGGTGGGTCTAAATTCCAGTTCTCGAATATAGATACTTTATTAAATTTGAGTTTTGAAATATTACTTTCGATCGGTAAATGTCCAGCTCACAGTCCCCATTATGTCTGTTATCGACGGTGTTTATCCCCTGATGGGTAACCTCTGATCCCATCCAAGGTTTCTCTTTCCTTATTACCTAAAAGGGGCATGGCTTATCAAAAAAGTGCAAAAATGTGATGAAATCGTTCAAATATAGAGCAAAACGGCGGTAAAATGGTGCGATTTTCCAGTGTCGAACTTCTAGGGTTGTCTCAAATTTTAGATTTTTAATATTTTTCTATTAAAATTTTTATAATTTCTAGATATTAATATTTTTAGTTATTAAAATATATTTGGAGAGAAAATGATAAAATTTTAAAAGTAATAAATCAAACAGTCTCAAACATACCCTTCGAGTGTGGTAGGATGTTTTTTTGGATATTTCTTAACTTTAACTTAATATACATAATTAATTAATCCTTAAAGGCCCAGTTGTTGGAATTCACGTTCGTCGAACAGACAAAATAAAAGAAGCGAAATTTTTTGGACTTGATGATTATATGGTTGGAGATTAGGAAATTAAATTATTAATTAATTAATATCTAGAAATGGGTTGAAATTTGGTTTGATGTTAATGAAGAAAATTATCAAAATAGCCATCCAATTCCGTCAGACTGTAATAATAAAAGGATGTTATTTGTTGCAGCAGATCTCCCTGATATTAAGTATATAACTAAAGAAATTGAGAATAAATGGGGAGATAAATATGAAATTTATCACGGAAAAGTATTTAGGAACAAAAAACAATGTAATTTATAAAATTAAAATACTAAATAATTTAGCTTCTTAAATATTGTAAAGCATATAGTAGCTATTAATTTCCTAAGGCTGTACAGGTCTAATGGCTAACACATCAGTCCGGTCTACTGAAGATGCTGGTTCGCTCCCTTTTGCACTAGCTAAAAGAGAAAAATAGCTATAGCCCAGCTGCTTTACTATATTCCTTGAAAACATTCAAAGAATATAGTAAAGCAGCTGGGCTATAGCAAATGTAGGTATATACATCAGTAGCAATGTAGTAGCTTTTTTGGCTACTAATCAGTAGCTTTTTTTGGCTGTATAGTATATACAGCCAAAAAAAGCTTTAATTGAAATAATTTAATAAATATTTAATAAATAGGTTTTTTTGATAATCTTTAATTTATGTATATTATTTAGTATATGTATATAATAAATCACTTGAAGTGTTTGTGATAAAATAAATAGATAATAAGCTTAGCTATAAATTTTAAAAAGGCCGGCGTTAAACGTTGAGCTGACAGCCCCTTAAAATAATTAGGCAGAACTTCATATTTTTTTGGCTAGTTCTACTTCTTGGAAAGGAATTAAAAATATGATTTAAAACTAATAAATATTTACGATCAATTTTTTCAAATTTTCAAATCAAAGATTTTAGATTTTAAATTTTAAATTTATTAGTTGAATCAAAAAAAGCGTTAATTGAAATATTGGGTGTATATCATATTCTCTCTAAATGCCAATTTCTAGTGTGTACTTTCAGTAGCAATGTAGGTATTTTTTCTTATTTTTATTTAAATCAAAAATAGAAGATATGTACACTCTTTCCCATATTTTGCACTTAAAGCGTTTATAATTATGGGACAGAGTGTAAGTCTTTAAATCTTTTAAAATTGAAAATAAATTTTATTTTTAACTATTTAATTCCTAACAGACTTGTATGAGAATTTATGAACTTATGCAGTCATTTCATGGTGATGCAACTGAGAATGCGCATTCACATGATTATTTTTATGGAATATGTATGTAAAAGAAAACGCATACATATTTTATAATAAAAATTGGGATTGTTCACTACCGGTTACCGGTACCCCCGTTTTTCGGATTCGATTTTGATTAACTGAAACAGGTTTTTGGCTAAATTTTCATTTTGTTATCCCATTTATATTTTCATGTTCTATAAGTCAGACGCTGAGCGCACTCCAATTCCCTGCCAAAAAATATCGAGGTAAACCCATCAGCCTACCCACTCAACACACACTTTTGTGAGAGCCGAGAAAAATTATACATATGTATTTATTGAAATGAAATCGAGAAAAATATTTTGGCGTAATCTCCCAATAAATTTCATAAATGGTGGAGGGTGTATTTTTAAACCCGGAACCGATCGGTTTAAGCCACCGGTTTTCGGTTATCTCCGGTTTTTGACCCCCGGTTTTCGGTTAGGTTAACCGACCGTAAACAACGTCAATAAAAAATCTAAAAAAATTTCAGCAAAAGAATTGGAAACAACTACTGAGTATAAGCCTAAGCATGGTAAATAAATAATTTATAAATTCATATTCCTACAAGTGAACATCTTCTGTTACTATGTACAAAAATTTGGTACAAAAAACGAAGTGATATCCATTTTTTGTAAAATAACTGCCTAGTTTTGTCCATACAAAGGTGTACCGCTAGAGTCTGGAGTTATGGGTAAATATTCGTTACTCCGATCCGATCCGCGCTTCAAAAAAAATGAAAACCCCTCTCAGATCCGAAAAAGCTTCGGGGGGTTACAGAAATTTTTATACATGAATCGAAGGATGTCATAAAATAGTGTCTCGTTGGAAAGAGCACAATAAGCTCGATTTAGTTTGGCTCTAATAATGATATTACCTAACAAAGGTTTTCCAAAACAAGAATAATCTTGGAAAATCAGAATACAAACTTTCGAAGCATTTCTGTTATCTGAAAATAAATTTTTATTTTAGAACACCCAATAATGCCAGAGGAACTTTGGGCTGAAAAAGGCGACAAAATTTGTACAATTAAACATGTTTATAACTTAATTTTAAATGTTATTTTTTAAGCTGCTCTAAGTCCATTACACAATGATGGATTTATTAGAGCAAGAAATATTAATTTAAATAGAGAAGGGAATTTTCCAATGTTTTTACTCAAAAAATATACAATATTTGAAAAATTTTCGGCATTTGATAATATTAAAGAATCTGACATTCATTAAAGAAAATATAGAGGACCAGTAAAATTAAACTTTAATATTCACTTATGTATGTAGATATGTAGATAAAATTTTTTTCAAATAGAAATCCTTTTTTAAATTTATTTTTCAAAATAGTAAAAAAGTGGAAAATTTTTTTTAAATAGATGAGATTTTAAAAGAAAAGTGTAATCTGTTAGATAAGGATGTGTCAATAGCAATGAAAAAGGGAAAATATTAATCGAATACCAACCATGCAGCTAATGAGAGTTAGCCTTTCATTAGGTATATTAAAACGTTTTCTTTTAAATTTAAATTTTTTATTAAATATATTTGAGGTTAAAAAATAAAAATAAACAAATAAAATTTTAATTAAAAATATTTAAATTAAAAGAGAAATATAGGACATACATAATTAAATAAATCACTTGAAAATTTTCCAATTAATTCGTTAATTTTTCTAAAGTTTTTTGTTCGTCTTCATTGCAACCTGAAATAATAATTTTAAATTGAGCATTCTTAACTACTTATTTTAACTTTTCTTTAAATAAAGTAAAATTTTTAATTTTATTTTTATTGGGGGGGGGGGGGGGGTCGGGTGGGGGATTGACTAAAAGCCTGAAAATATGATAACAACAATAATTTCATCTTACAGTCGTTAGTTGAACATTTATAAAATTAATTTATATCTCCATCCAAAGAAAAGTTTATATCTATATGCCCTCTAAAATCTCTTACAAAAAGAATCGAGAAATGCTTCATCACATCCTTCACCTTTACAACATTCATCAACAATTCCCTTCCTTTTACGTCGTTCTAAAATTTTGTTTTCGTTTTCTCGGTTTTTAAACATTCCTTCATTGTTAGTTAATAATTGATTGGATAAACCTGAAATATTTTGAGAAATTTAGTTTTTAATTTTTAAAAATTTAGAGATAAGACAGGAAAATGTTTCAACTAAAAGTAAATGATTATAAATACCTATCTGTTTTTAATGTATTTTTGCTTATTTAATATATCGAAAATTCACCATCTTGCGTTGCGTCTTGCGGAATTTTTAACGCAAAAACGCAAAAATACACCAATCTGAGGAGAAAAAATTTTTTAATTCCAAAATTTGGCAAAAGGAGGAGATTTCGCCTGCGACGCTGAAAATTGACGAATCTGGCCACTGAACCTTCCTAGATTAATAAAATTAAGGGAGCCATTCTCTTGTTACCAGTATTCCTTATCGTAGAGCAATTCAGAAAACTTTGGCTCCGTGTCTGGAGCCCAGATCTCGTTAAATAAAACATAAATTTTAAGACTGACCGTTTTTGATTATCTGATAATGCATATTCCAAAAAGTATTTAAATAATTTCTCCGTAATAATTGCCTTTCTTTGATAAAAATATTTTTTTGATTTGTTGTTATACGTTTACTAATTCCGTGAATGCATGGGCCTTTAGATCCTGAAATATTTAAATCCTTAAATTTAAACATAAAGTTTAAAAAATACGTATAAATTTTTCGTAATCCGTATTGCCTTAGTGTATATGAAAGACTAAATGGGTTATTTTTTCCAGCATTTTTCCTATTTAAAAAATTCTTGCCCATACTTTAAAATTGTATGTTATGAAAAAAAATTTGATCAGAAATTTGGAAGAAGTATCGGAAAAATAATTTTTTCACAATTCTCTAACAGACAGCACTAACTTGTTTAATTACCTGCTTTTGTACAAACCCTCCATAATTCCGAAGTAAGTCTTGGTCCACACAAACGCCTTTTAGCTGCATCGGCTTTCAAAATATTCTTGTTGATAATGTTGATTATTAAAAGGCTAGTTAAAGTGAAAAGAAATGCTGCTAGAGGACAAAATAAAATTTCTCTTGAATTTCGGCGAATATTATGTAAATTTCTTCGATATGTTTTAATATAGTAAATATTTTGTTGATTCTTCATTTTATCTATATGAAAAATTAGTGTCACATTACTATCTCATTACATTATTATCTCATTACGGTAAAAACAGCATTAGTTCCCAGAAGGGATAAAGGAGAGATTTTCGATAACTCAGAATGGGAACAGAACAATAATATTAGGACAATAATTATTAGAGATGTCCAAGACCGAAAATTTTACAAGCTTTAAGACAAAATTTCCATCCCAATACGCTTGAGAGCAAGACAAGGTCCCAATACCGAGACAAACCTCAAAGGTTAAAACCAAACCAAGTCTTTTTAGCGACGAAGCAGAAATATTTACATTAGCTAATATAAAATATAATTTCTAAAAGGTTCAAATAATCTAAAGCAAAAGTATCTCTAATAATTTCCAGAAAATAATTGAATGTACTACAAGAAGCAATCCTACAAATATTTAAATACTTTATTAATAGAAAGAAGGAATTAAAAGTTCAAAGAAAAGGAAATGTTAAAGCTAATTTTTTTTGGTTTTCTGTTAATTTAAAAGCTAATCTTTTACTACATTGTATGCCAAAACATTTCTAAAATGTTAGATCCAATGCAAAGTACTAACAGAATGGTTTGTAGGATTATTTCAGGAATATACTTGGCTCTAAAAAGCGAGTGATTTTGTTATTTTTTTATGGATGGCACAGATATGTATCGGAAAAATTTAAAAATCGAATTCGAAATAAATAGTTACAATACGAAAATTATTCGATTGAATGTTTGATTCGTTCGTTCTTTATTCCCAAGGATAAAAAAGAAAATGGAATCGCTATTCCCACATGTGAGAGAAACAAATAAAGAAAGTGAAACGAATCATTAACCCATTAAAGTCAAACTTTTATCAAGCTTTAGTTGAAGAAAAACTGATTAAAGTTTTAAGTCTGGCATTTGTGAATAATAATTATAACTTTAATTTTAACTTTACATATGTAATACATTATATATATTATATACATTATATATTATACATTATATATACATCATGTAATATATTATAATACAAAAATACAAGTCATATAATGAATAAACAAATCATAAAAACTTTTCAGAATTACGTAAATTAAAATTTTTTTGATTTTTTAAAAATAACATGTGGCATTTACAAATATTGACTATAAAATAATTATAAAAATAAAATAATATTTATGTCTTCAGACAAACTTTTTCTTTGTTTTTATTTTTATCCAAAGCTAATGTCTAATTATAGAAATATATTTAGCCACGCTATTAAGGTACTAAAAATATTTTTAAAAAATTTTTATCTAAAATTGTAAAAACAATTTCAAATTTATTTTAGTAATTTTTTGGTTTTGGAAGTTATTCTTAAATGACAAAGTAAACGTCAATTATTTTTTTCAATTTAATTTAATAAGTGTACTATTTAATTAATACTTGGATATTTAAGAAATTGAAATCTATTATTCATTTATTTGAAAAAATTTAAACAAATTTATTTTTTCATTAAAGCGGAAAATACCTGCATATTAAAAAAAAGAGTTATAGAGAGAATGAGATCCACGAGGATCTCATTCTAGGCCCTCATCGTTTGGAGTTTTACAATTAATAAAAAGTCTTTCTGGTGTGAATGAATTGTTAAATTTTATCTAATAATAAACACACGCGTTATTATGAGATTTGTTATTTAGAGTTTGATATTTCCGCACTTTAAATGGGTAAATGTTGATGAAATAGGAATAATATTGTATTGTAAGGTTGAAGATAGATATCTGTCTAGGATCCAAAACCCCAGCTAGGGGGAGGTTATGATCTACTTATATTAAAAGAGAAGGAGAGACGGAGCTTGTAAGAAAAGAGGGATCACTCTTGAAGGGAGTCTTCAAAATTTTCTTTCCACCAAATTATTTATTCACTTTAATTTTATTTCAAAAATTACTAAAAATTTTGAAATTTCCCTTCAAGTTCATTGAAAGCAAAAAATAATTTAAACAAAAAATAAATCCAAAAATTTGCAAAGGATCTTTCAAAAGTATCCTTTCCTGTTTATTAATAAAAACAGCAATATTTACAGCAATTACATTAAAACAAATTAATGACGGAATCCATTAATTTAGACCATTAAAGACAGACAAAAACAGACTTTCTTAAATCCTTTAATGGAATGTTGTTTTTATATTTTAGAAGGAATATAAATATTTATAGCTAAATTAAGAAGCTTTTTGGCATTTATTAAAGTTAACACTGTCAGGTACGGAAAAATGGAGGGGAAAATATTTTTCGAAAAAAAATATTTAGAGAAATGTACTACTATATTTTGAAAATGAAAAATAACTTTTAGTAAATACAAACTCTATTTTTTTTGTTTTTCACGGGGGAGTAAATAGAAAAAAAAATAGAAAATAAAATTGTATATTAAAAACAATTTTGTATTTAATTATTTTGTTTCCTTTTTTCTTAACACTTCCGGTGGATTTCTTAGAAAAGAAAATTGTATTATTGAAGCATAGCTTAAGATAAACATATTATTCCTCAAATTTGTTTTTTTCCTAATTTCTAATTTTTTTTTCTAATTTGTTTTTGTTAAAACAAAATAGGTACTTTAATTAACTATCACGATTCACCATTTCCTAAATAATTAATTACTTTTTGGGACCGGAATCACGATTCCTAAAATTGTGATTTCTTATGTCGTCTAGTTCATGGTACATGGTATTGAATCGACACAAGACTAATTTTGTTTTTTCTACCTTAGATTCGATTGTAATCAAAGGTTCTGCAGGTTTAAAAGAATATTGGATTCGTTTTGATGAATCAGAGTTTTAGTCATTTATTTTGAGCTCCTTAAAAATTTAGAATGATGGTCACTTCATTGACTTTTTTCAGTTAAATATTGTCATAATTGATAAAAAAAATTTTAACAAAATTTTGACAAAATTTTGACAAAAGGAAAACTCTCCAAATTTTTAAAAATGTTCGTCCCCGGCCAATAACTCGAAAGAAATTTTATGAAAAATAGGTAATTTGACTTTTTTTAAAGCAATGATTTTAATTTAGTATTTACTATTTAATTATTACTTTTGGACAGGCAGATAAATATTATTCTTTAAATAACAAATATTCCTACTAAGACATGCATGCCTATAATTAATTTAAAAAAATATTTAATTATTTTAATCATTTTTTGTTAAATTCCTTTCCATAACAATTTACCTCCCCCTCATTAAAAATTTATCTAAAAAAATATCTGCAAACGGCAAAATCTCTTTTGGCTTAAATTTAAAGCCTATTATTTCCTTTTTTTAATATTTTTTATTTTTGGAAGGGAAATCCTTCTTAAATTAGCTATTTGTTTTGTTTTTTGTAGTTTAGTGTTTGGATTAAATAAAGTAATACTTTAAAGTTTTAATTAAAATACATTGAAAGAATGGTCTCGTTGGTGAAAGGGACTTTTAAATGACTCATTGACGTGATATTGCTCGAGTAATTATTTCAAAAAATGGTGGACTGGAGCGTGACCGTTAAAATCAGCGGCACCGTTTAAACCTATAATTCCATAGAATCTGCAGTGTCAAACAAAAAAAAAGGATTTTGTAATGTGCCATTGTAGTGAGAGAATATTTTAATACAAAAATGTCGTTAAAGTATAACATGGAACAGTATTGCCTTAGCTTTTATAAAATAATAGCTCTCTAAATTATTATTTTATTTTGATACAGAAAAAATGAATAGTAATTTAAAATGATTGATGAAACTTTAAAAAAAATAAATATGCTTGAAAAAACTAGATTATAAAAATTATTTTAAATTAACTACAGTTTTAATTAGTTTATAAATAGAAAAAATTTTTAATTTTTTTTGAAAATCATTCTCGAGAAACAGTCGATTTAACGTGTTTACTTACTAGAACAAAGTGACTCATTAATGAATAAATTTTTTCAATTAAGAAAAAATACACTTTAGTAATTAAATTAATTAATTTAGATTTTTGTACTCTTTTAAATTAATTTTTACTCAAATATAAAAAATATATTTTGTGTTCATTATTTAGGTATTAGTAATACTCAAATTGTTTTTGCTTTTTTTTTAACTTCCGTTTTTTATAACTGTCAATAACGTTTTCAGTCTTTTTTTCTTCTAATTAGTTTAGTAGTTTTTTGTTTGGTTAATTTGTTTATTAAGTAATAATCTGATCTTTAATTACCAATTTTATGCCTTACCATAGATATCAGGAATGGGTGAATCTAAAAATAAAAGGGTAAAATCATAAAATTTCTAAGCCAAAAATAGTGAAAAAGTGAAGTTATTTTCTATTATTAAATTACTTTCAGCTTGATATGTAAAAATATATAAATAAAAAAATATTTATAATTCCCGAATTTAAACGAAATCAGGACTAATTAAATTAATTTACCTAAAAATTTTTCATCATTAAAAAAATTTTTTTAATAATATATAAAAAATAATTCCTAAAAAATAACAAAATATTTTGAAGAAAAAAATTTAAGTAATAAAAAATCTTTTTTATCCTTCTTCAATTATTAAAATCTCATTTTTATTTATAAAAAATATGATTATTCACAAAACAAAAATTAAGCGAATATTGTTCTGATTCGCTAAACAATAACCAGAAAATTTTTTAAAAATATTATTTATTTAACAGAACAATTAAAAACTAGAAACAAAAAAATATCTTCTTCTCTTCCCTTCCTCTTCTTCATCTTTGCTCTCTTATAATTTTTACCTAATATTTATTTCTTTTTAAATTCGCCAAAAAAACATTTCAATGTTATTCATGTTTTTAATCGACTAATTTATTTATTTATGTTGTTAATAGCAACAAAACAATAACAAAAACATTATTTATTATTGGGGGAGGTGTTTACTTCCAAAAGATCAAATTTAAAATGGATAATAGAGGCTGCTGAAGTAATTAAAAAATATTTTTGGAAAAATATTTAGATGTTTATGAAATTTAAAATTTTTTAAAATATTTTAATTAAGCTCTTTAAATCTGTTTATAATAGAACATAAAGTACTATTGTAGTTTGAAATTTTTAAAAATTCTTTGAAAAATTTTTTGAAAAATGAAATTTTTGGCATTATTTTAACAGATTTAATATATATAAGGAAACTAAAATAGATTTTTGAACAGCAAGCTTGTTTGCCTGTTATTGAATATCAACAAGGATTTTTGATTGAAACTTCTTCGATTAACAATATAAGATACTTTATATATACACGTCAGTGATTAGGTACCTTGAAAATAAGGATAAAAGCAAATGAAACTTTGCGTACATGTTCCTTCAGACGAATAAGACAGTCCTTCAGACAAAATATATGTTCTTTCAGACGAATATTTTCATTTGTGGCTAAAGCTCATTCAGCGCGACTCAAATTTTCTGGGATATGGATAGTTCTGAAGTGATCTTTTACGCAGAATATATTTATTTTCTATATTTACATTTCCTACCCCTCTTTGACAAATTGCCCCCCCCCCTCCCCCAGCAAAAAATTGGACGTTTTCCGACTAAACAGCGATTTACTCTATTAATTTTTTTATTGTTCATTCATCAATTTTCTCAATAAAAACATTTTGTTTGGGCGAAATCTGTCACCTTTTACCTCTTTTTTTATAAAAAGTCATCATTACACCTACACCCTTTTGAGAGAATTGCCCAAATAAATAAATTGTTCTCTTTTATTTGTTAATAATTTGTATTTTTTTTAATTTTTAAGCCGGTTTTGGCCGGAATGGGTGGTAAAAAACTGCGCTAACAAATCTCCCTTTTTACTATAAAAAGGGGTAGATTATTACATTTTTAGAAATTTTTATAGACTAGTTATTTAGTATTCCCTCCAATCAATTTTTAAAAATTATTTTAATAAATTAATTATTAACTTCAGTTCCAAAGCCTGATTTACCCCATAAATTATCTACTTTCTGTCCTCCCTCCATTTTAAGTTCCACTTATATAGAAATCAAAGGGATTCTCCTTTTTTTGATTTTTATTAAATTATTATTTTGTAAAATTATTTTTTTCAAAAACAAAATCACTCAAAAAAATAAATGTAAAATGTAATATTTATTTATAAAACTTTTTTAACTTTCTTAAAAACAACTTAAAAGTGTGCACAATTATTTTACCCTTTTGTTTGCAAACAAACTCAAACAATCATTATAGGCAAACAAATAAAATTCTAAAAACAAATCAAAATAACTTTCAGTAAAGAAAGTTCCTTCTTGAACACTTAAATATTTTTATTTAAAAAATTTACAGAAAAATTTTTTGTGTTTGACTTTCTTTTTTGTGAAAAGGAAATTTTTGGGGCAAATTTAAGTGAAAAAGATTTTAGTTTATCAAAAAAATTTTTTTCTTAATTTACTAAAATAACTTTAATTTTATTATTTGTCTCAAAAATAATTTTTGTCCGTAATTAAATTAATTTATAACTAAATACCCGGATTAAAAAATATTTTGCATTATACGTATGTTAAAATAAAAAAAAATTCATTGAATTGGTACATATAAAGCAAGGCTAATTTCAGCAAGTATTTTTTTTATTCCGAATCTAATCTAAGAAAAAATTTTTTCGTTTCTTTTGGGAAAATTTTAAAGAAAATTTAAGAATATTAATTTTTCTTGAGAAATATTTTAATCGTTTTTAAATTGATAAATCTGGAGAAACAAAATTTTGATAAGACTTAGAATTAAATAGAAATACTGTGGAAAGGACTCAATCGAGATCACAACTTTTTATTCGTCCCTTTTCCAATTCCTTCTATTATAAGTAGAAAAACGCAATTAAAAGCCTATTACATCTAATTTTAAAAATTATTTAGTTAAACTTAATTTAGAAATTCAAAAAAAAACTAAAAAAGATACTCAAAATGTCTTCAATTGAAAAATCTCTTCTGCCTATTATCTTTCTTTCAATTTTTGTTGTAAAAATATTCTCTCAAAGTGCCGGATTACCTCCACCACCTCCCTTTTTGGAAGGCGCACCGCAAAATAAAATTACCGAATTTCATCAATTATTAATAAAAAGTGGACAAAAAACAGATGGAGAAATTGAACAATTAGTTAAGGATTGGATAGCTGAACAGACTCCTGAAATTCAGGTAATCGAGTATTTTATAACGGGAGTTGATGTATAGTCTCTGTCTTTATGGCTATATTAATGGACCTATAAATGTTAAGAATTAAAAATTATAATTCAGGCAAAATATGCAAAGTTTGAAGAAGCTAAAAGCAAAGCAGAAGCTGAAGCAGAAAAATTGCATCAAGCGGCAATTGCGAAGTTTAGCTCAGCAGCTAAAGAGGCCGATGCGTATGATTTTAAATTTATTTAAATTATTCTTGAGATAAGAGGATACAAATACAAGGGAAATATTTATAATAAAGTTCTCGAACTTTCAAAATTTTTGATTAACTTTCGAAAAAATAGAAAAGTAACAGTTTCTAAGGGAAGAAGTTTAAAATTTAATTGGATTTATAAATTTTTTAATAAAATAATTCTTAAAATTAGAATTAAAATTTAATTAAATTTAAGTAAATTGAGTTCAATCGCCAAAAATCCAACATTGCCAGCACAAGAAAAGAATAAACTTATCCAAGATTTTATGCAAAATTTAAAACCAGAAATACGAAGTGAAATAGAGAAGTCTATGCAACAATGAAATTAATTTTTTAATTAAATAAAGCTGTGATTTTAAATCGAAAATTTTTTAGTTAATGATAAAATAAACTTTATTAATATACAAGTTGTTCTCCTTTTTCATAAATATTACGAAATAATCAAGGGCAAATAAGGTGAAATAATATAGAAAAATATCAAAATCTGAGTCATATTTAGGTAAATCTTTACCAAAGTTTTCTGCTATTACTTACAAACCATTCAAAGAATTTTCCTCCATGGTCTATGCATATATTCTGCTAATGGTTTCTGCTAATCTATTTCGGAAACTAAAAACACAATTTTTAGTGTATTTGCTACAGTTTTTGGATCAAAAAAATGTATCAGTTATTATTTGTAGGGATCGGATTTTAAGCGTACTCCCAGCTGATTTGTTAAATTCCATAAATATATTTAAAATTTATTCAGTTAGTGATTAATATGAGAGAGTAAATATTTTTATAACTAATATTTTAATTTATTTTATGATTAATTAACTAAAATAAAAATAGTATAAAGGAAAACTAAAGCAAAGTCATTTTATTTTCATTAAATTATGTTATTAAAATATGTGGTTAACCAACAAATTAAAAAAACAGATTTGTTTAAAGTTAGCTAAATAATAAATATTATTTTTCTAATTTATACATAAAGTATTCTCTCAATTATTATAATTAAAAAATACTTTGAAAAATTTTAAATAAAGAACAGTATCCCAAGCAATCCTCATAGAACATGCAAAATGCCTCAGTTAATAAAAATCGCAAGACGCACTCATCAAATCAAATCAAATCAAATTTATACGCACCAGCGCGACGATTTCAGACAATAATATGATAAAACAAATAAAATAAACGTAAACAAACGATTTCCTTAACATAATTTAAAATTTGTAAAAATGTCTTTTAAGGTGATTAGGGAGTGAGTCAATAAATTGGGATATATCGAAAGTAACTAGGAGTCGACTAAAGTGATCGGGAGTTGAATTGCGCATATGTTGAGGAATAAATTTATATAACCGAGCAGTCCTAACGAAAAAGGAGTGGAATCTAGCTTTTGTGTTACATGCTATAGGTAGAATGTTTTGGAACCCCCTGGTACTAGCTTTATTTATAAAATACGAATTATTGTTTTTGATTGATATAGTCCCACAAACATGTTGGTGGAATAAATTTAGATCGGCCTTAATTCGTCTATACAATAGGGATTCTTGTTTAAAATAGTTTAGTAATTCAGGATAGTCAGGTAATTCGGTTTTGGGGTTAATACGTCTAAATACCCAACGGAGAAAATCCTTTTGAACTTTTTCAATTGATTTAATATCTTTCTCAAGATGTGGATTAAATACGGGGGAAGAAAATTCTAAAATAGGACGGACATAAATATTGAATAAATTTGTGAGGATCTTAGAGTTCTTACTTTTAATTGATTTGAAAATGGAATATGAACATTTAATTGCTTTACGAGTGATTATATTGATATGTTTATCCCATTTGAGGTCATGGGAGAAATATATGCCCAGATCACGGACTGAATCCTCAGAGGTCTGAGGGATAACAATATCATTAATGAAATATTTGGTTGATGGGTTAGAGTTTCCTAAATATAAAACGCAACATTTTTCTATAGCAATTTTAAGTCCGTTGAGATGACAATATTCTTCGAATTTATTTATGAAAATTTGAAGGGGAAATTCATTTGTTATGTTATTGAAAATATTATAAGCTTTTAGATCATCAGCGAAAAGTTTGATAGTTATTCCTTTGGTTGAACAATAAGCTGGGAGATCAGATATAAAAGTAATAAATAATAAAGGACCTAAAATGGATCCTTGAGGGACACCGCTAGTGCAGTGTTTTTCCTCGGAGTAATGGCTGGATACACGCACAGTAAATGTGCGATTTGTTAAGTAATCATTTATCCAGGAAAGAAGATTCCCTTGAATTCCCACTTTATGAAGTTTTGAAATTAGAAGTGAATGAGGAACGGTATCAAAGGCCTTAGCCAGATCAAAGTAAATTATATCAACGGAATTTTTATTTTCCAAAGCAAATGTAAAATCGTCCATAACCTCAAGTAATTGGGTTGAGACTGAGTGAGATTTACGGAAACCATGCTGGCATTCAGGTAGAATTTTATGTGATTCGATAAATAATTGAAGCTCATTTGCGATTATTTTTTCAAGTATTTTTGATGAAGAACAAAGAAGGGAAATTGGGCGAAAATCTATTGGATATTGCGGATTTGTTTTCTTTGGTATCGGACTAATAATAGCTTTTTTCCAAATTGATGGAATTTTGGAGCTGAGAATTGACAGTGAGAAAATATGAGTAAGAGGGAAGACGAGTGTATCCCTACATTTTTTATAGAAAATGTTTGGTACACCATCAGGTGATGTGTTATTAGAGTTATCAAGCCTTGATATTGTATCAAAGACTATTTGTGGGTCAATGGATATTGTTAGTAATGTTGGTAGTGGGGAATGGTTTGGGAAAGAAAAGGGTTGAGAAGAAAGATTTTGATTGGAAAAAACAGAAACGAATTGATCGGCCAAAATATCAGATTTAATTTGGTTTGAGAAAATGAGTTGATTATTTTGGCCGATGAGAGAAGGCATGTTTGGATTTTTGGGTTTTATGAATGATGAAATGTAATCAAATTTTGTTTTGATATTACTGAGTTTTTTGTTTTCCCTATTTCTTATAAATTTGGAGATTTCATATTCAAGTTTATTAGAAGTTTCTATAAATTTTTCCTTAATATGGGGTTTGGAGATCCCTTTCCATAAATTTTTGCGATATTGGTGAAGTCGTTGGATATGAGCAGGAAAGTGTTCAAAAGAATCTGATTTGTTTGATAGGGGTACACATGATCGAATAATAGTGTGAAGAAATGATAGAAACTTATTATAGCATGATTCGACGTCGATACAATCATAGAAAAATAGAACCCAATCAATATTGGCAATAATACCATTAATATGTGAATAATTGGCTTTATTGAATTGATACTTAGGGTTGGATTTAGATTGGGATTTAAAATTAAGCTTAATGTCGAAAAGAATGGAGTTGTGATCAGAACCACCCATTGGAGTCTCGACAGAAAGAGAAGATGTTAGAGATTTATCAGAAGTAAGAACTAAATCAAGATAATTTTGATTCCTAGTAGGGGCTTGGACAATTTGTTCAAGATTGCTCGACTGAAAAAATTCCAGAAAAATAGATTCAGAAGGTGTTAATGTATTTGGGAATGGATTTGGGTTTGCCCAATTAAGGTTTGGGAAATTAAAGTCGCCTAATATATAATACGGGTAATCGATAGATGAAAGAAGTACTAAACAATCAATAAGAGAGGTAAGATGTTCCAGGGCTTCTTTTGTCGTTGGTCGATAAACGACAATGAGTCTTATTTTTTGTTGATTCAAAGGGGAAAAGACATCAATACAACAAATATCGGAATTTGGAATTTTAGGGACCTTAATTTTCTGGAAGGGGATTAAGTCGGAAATAAGAATAGCCACTCCACCCCCTTTACGGGACTGCCTATCGGAACGGATTAAATGATAATTAAAACCTTGAATGATTACTGAATCTTCAATTTTAGAATTTAACCAAGTTTCGGAAAAAGCCAAGATATGGAATTTATTAGACATCAACACCATACGCAATTCATTTAGTTTATTGAGAAGACTCCTAGTATTGCAATAAAAAATTTTTAAAAAATTAAAAGACCTTAAACGTTTTTTTGGTTTTTACGTGTTGAAACCTGAGAAAATGATGCTTCCTTCAACTTCTTATCAATTTCCCTTTTCTCTTTCTCAGCAGCCAATTGTTCACGCGTTAAAGAAGGACGAACCAATAATCGATTGAAAATCACATCCTCGCGAATTTCTGAACGTTTGTACTTCCATTGACGCAAAGCAAATCTCTGCAAAGAAGATGAGGGAAGAACACATTTAATCAATCTGGGCCCACCTGATACGGTTGGGATTTTGCCCATGCGGTACACAACCGCGCCAGACTCAACTCCCAACCGGTTGAGAAGCTTTTCAACCACGTGCTGATCTTCTTTATGCTTGTCTGAAGCTGTTGTTTTGTCGTTTTCGTTTATTCCAATAAATACAAGAGAACGCTGTCTCTCCATTTCGTGCACCGATTCTTGAATATTAATATTGGTGTTGTCGTTATTTTTGTTGTTTAAGAACAAATTTTCTAAGTTGACTAATTTCTTCTCCATTTGTTCCATTTTTTCTAATATTGTCGACAAATCGATTTGTGCTGTTGTTTTTGGAATAGTTTCTTCTTTTTCTTTAGCTGCTTCAACTTTTGAAATACGCTGCTCGATTTGTTCCAATTTAGAAAGGATTTTTTTGATATCATTACTAGTCGCCATTTGGGCGTCTTTTTAGAATCAATATCTGAAATCTTAATACTAGGGTTTATAACGAAGTATTCCGCTAACAATAAGATGTAAATCACGAAACGCTAATATGTAGTTCAATCTAGTAACTACAATATCAGTGTATGAGCGTCAGTCGCAAGATTCGGCCGATTTAAAAAATTTTTTTTTGCAATTTAGAGGAAGTATTTTAGATTTTAGAATGCAAAAATTAATTATATTAATTATTATCATCTTAGCATTAATTATATTTTTGACTTCTGTCATTTCAGAAGATGAGGAACAAGAGTAAATAATTATTTCATTTTTTATTCTAT
Source organism: Meloidogyne enterolobii (assembly GCA_963681835.1). Lineage (NCBI taxonomy): Eukaryota > Metazoa > Nematoda > Chromadorea > Rhabditida > Meloidogynidae > Meloidogyne > Meloidogyne enterolobii. The sequence continues at coordinate 2,478,045 of CAVMJV010000010.1, read as the reverse complement.
AGGTCTTGAAAGGGAACAGAGTTGAGTATTATGGTTGGAATTATTTAATCATTAGGGTTGTTGATTATAAAATTTGACAAACATTTAATTTAACTTAACTGTAAAAAACAATTAATTAGATCACCCTTTTCAATTTGCGATGCCGATGGAACAAACTCAAAACTTTCAAAACGTTTCCAAATTCAATTTGATAATTGGGTTGGTACTCAAGCTTGTGATGAATGTAATGATTGTAATATTAAAAGACATGCAAGCTTTAATAATGAGAATGAAGAACAACTTAGAAACGGGGGATTTTTGACAGATTACACAATTTTTGGGAGTGAAAAAGAAAATGATGATGATGAATGCCAAAAGGTTATTAAAATACATATTAATTAAAGATAAGGGGATTTGTCAACGCTTTTTTGTTCATTTTACCCAAAAAGGATTTGGTTTATTAATGATAAGAGGTATTCCTAAGTTATGTAATGAATTTAAAAATAAATGGAATTTAGAGGGATACCCCTCGGGCTGATAATAATACTAAAACAAAAATACCTGATTGAGTATTCCACTTGAACTATGCTGATCTTTCAAAAATTTTAGATTGAATTTTCCGAGGAAGTTATTGGAACAACTGAAATAACTACAGAAGTAAGTGTAGGGGTATGAAAATCAATTTTTATTAATTATTAATTTTGACCATTCTCTAGTTTTCTTTGATAAGTCTAATTAGCGCACACAAAAATGCCCTTAAAATACCTTTATACTCTAATATCTCAGGAAAAGGACGAGATTAGATCAACTATTTTGACTATCGAGATCGAGATTTCGAAACCGAAACATAATTTTCGTTATATCACTAAAATTCTATCCCTGATCCTCTTATAACTATTTAACCAACAATAAACCAATATCTAAAAATGTTACATGGTCAATTTAAAATTTAAATTAAATTTAAGGGAACTGGAATTAGTGAAGAAACTAAACCAACAGCACAAACAATCAAATTAATAACACATTCCCCCGGCTCTAATTTAAAAACTTCAGTAGTAAATACAGAAATAAAAGCAAACGGAATTCTCTCAATTGATATCCCATCATTTGGGGCTACTGATAATGGAAATAATGTTTTTGAATTAATTCTTTGTAATAAGAAAAGTAACGGGAAATGTGGTAAAAATTTTTATTAAAATTTAAATAAAAATTAATTAAAGAAAATATTTTAAATAAAATATTTGGACATTTTAATTGAGAAGAATATCTATTTAAAAATTTAGTACCATTTAATACAGTTATTTTTATGCGGAAAAATTTTAAAAATACAAAACATAGCTCATTCAAAATAGTATACCAGTCACCAATAAATTAACAAATATTTTATATAAATTTTTGATACATAATTTATAAAATAACATATTAAATATTAAAATATAAACAATTAAAAAAAAGAAACTGACAACATTATTCTCAGTATGAAATATAATTTTACAACAAACAAATTTTTTTCAATGACGAATGATCGTGTAAATATTATTTTCTTAAGCATAATTAATATTAAAAAGTCTTGGTTGTCCTTCGATACCAGAAAACTAAAAAACTTTCGATACCAAAAAACCTGTTTTTCTGATAAAACTAGAGAACAAAGATAAAATTTATTTTTTAATATGTTGTTAAATATTTATCATGAGACCGTAATTGTGATCTCATTTAATGTTTTACCTTAAACTTCAAGACTTTTACATGGTTGTAGGCCCGCAACCAGTGCTGGGTATTTGCCATTTGTTGGCTCCGGCTCCGGCTCCGGGCTCCGGGGTTTGAAAATCTTGGCTCCGGCTCCGGGCTCCGGGTTTTCAAAATCTTGGCTCCGGCTCCGGCTCCGGGCTCCGACCTTTTAAAATCTTGGCTCCGGCTCCAGCTCCGGCTCCGGAGCCGGCGATTTTCGGAGCCGCTCCATGTTGGCTCCGGGCTCCGGCTGGAAAATCAATTAATTATTTTTCATTGGAGGATTTGGGTAGATAAAGGAGGATATCGATTGATATCAGAGGATTAAGAGGAGTATCAATGGATTAAGTGGGATTTGGGTGGATTATCGTGTGCATTAAGGGCGATATCGGGGAATAAAGCTGGATTAAGGGGATTTGGGTTGTCTGGGAGTTGGGCGAATAGGATTTGTTGGATTTATCCTCTCATTATCACTTGCTTTTTGCGCCGCAGGCGAAAATTTTGAGAATTTTGGAAGATCCTTAAGCCAAAAATCTTCCTTTTTTGCGCCGCAGGCGAAAATTTTGAGAATTTTGGAAGATCCTTAAGCCAAAAATCTTCCTTTTTTGCGCCGCAGGCGAAAATTTTGAAAAATTTGACTCACAGGAGACTAAAATTAATCAATTTAAAAAATTTATCCAGCTTTATTTATTTAAAAAATGCTTATTATAATTTATTTTCTAAAGAAAAACAATTATTTAATGATTTTTTGTAATATTTTTCGACCATATAACCGGATAAAACTCGGAACCTAACTCACTATCCATTCAACCACAACTACTTACGAAGGAAATGAAAATCTTTTTTACCCGTCTCAATTTTCTCTTCCTTTTCTCTTCTCGCCTACCATCTTTGCTTACTTCTTTTTCTCTAACCCATCTTTAGGGGTGTATAGCCGGAGCCGTGGGGAATTGGAAAACCTTGGCTCCGGCTCCGGGCTCCGGGGTTTGAAATTCTTGGCTCCGGCTCCAGCTCCGGCTCCGGGGTTTTCAAAATCTTAGCTCCGGCTCCGGCTCCGGCTCCGCCGGAGCCGGCTCCGGAGCCGGGCTCCGGAGCTAGCTCCCGGAGCCATACCCAGCACTGCCCGCAACTCGTTGAAAAGATATTTAGAAAATTATTTAGTTTGAAGCTTAGTGAAATAATTAAATCTTAATTAAATTAATTTAAAAATATATTTAAAAAAATTTATATAAAGGGCGAGTCTATTGGAATGTATACAATGACGACACCTCGAGAAAAAACAAATTTAACAAATAATCCTGCCGAACTAAATGTGTTTGTGAAACGTAATAAAATTGAGGTTAACATTGGAGATGATATTTTTTATTTTACTTCTTCAAAACAACAACCAGTTGATAAAATTGAAGAAATTGCTGTAAGTTGAAATATGCTGAATTGAAAGATAATTAAATTTTATCAATGGTTAGGTAATTACGAAAAGGGGGCAAAGAAATAAATTACACATTTTGTTCAGGATATTAAATATTTTATTAGTTTTCAAAAGTTTTTGGGTTTAGAATGCTAAAAAATAGATAAATAAATTTAACGTCGGCGTGAAGCAGTAAAAGAAAAGTTAAGGAAAGCTGTATAATTCAAAATATATTTTATCAAAAAATATTGTTAAGATAACTGGTCATAAAGAAGTTGAACAAATCAAAGTAGAACAGATTGTTTTGCCTTACTCCAGAGCATTTAATTTAACTTGGGCAAAACAACGAAAAGCAGAAGTTACGTTTTATTTCAAATTGAAACATCCAACATTCTTCGGCTTTGCTTTACTTGTAGAAAATAAAGAAAAATTTAAACTTGATTATTTAACAAACATGAATAATCTTGCAAAATTTGGTTAGTTATTAATTAATTTTCCTGCCCCTAAATATATGCCGAGGAATCGAGGAATTTTAGCCGCCCAAAATTTATAAAATTTTCGCCGGCGGCACTAAAAATCGTGCTAGAAAAACTTGCTCTGGTCACAGTATGCTAAAGATTTGGAAACCCCCAATATCAAAAATTTGATTAGATTATTTCAGGCAAAATTATACCTTATTTTCTCGAATAAGACTTTATCAACTCTTCTCAAAGGGCTGCTATATAATGTAGACGGCCATTCATTTATACATATGTAAAAAATACGTTAATTAAATTTTAATTCCCTAAATTCTTCAACTTTTTAATTAAAATAAATTTTTCATAATAATTTAAAGTAAATGATAAAGGGCAGATTCCTCTATTAATTTTTGTACGAACTGATATAGGAAATAATAAAGAAAATGGAGAGATAACACCTCCATTTATTTATGTGCGGCATCTTCAATTGTTAAAGGTTAAATAATTAAATAAAAATATTTTCTTTAATTTTGACTAAATCAAGAATAATTTTTCTGGACCAATTAATTTTTATTCTGATCCAAAATTGGAAAAATTACCTGAACAAATTGAAATGAATATTAAATTTAAATATGTTAGAAATAAAGATAATTTTAATATTACAACAACAATAACATCAGAAAATACAAAAGAATTATTAATTAAAAGAGAACACGATGTTAAATTTAAATTGGAAGAAATAAAACAATTAATGGTGAATAAGAATATATTACTAAATAAAACAGAGAGACTGAAAATTCAAAGTTTCGGGATCCTGAATTAATCTAACAAACACCTGTCATTCTACAAAATACAAAACACTGGAGTATACTGGAGGGGATTTCCTAATGGATATTTATTTGCCTATAACTATCGAAAAATTGTTTATATAACAAAATTTTTTATAAACCTAATTTTAGATTTATTATCACAAAAAAATCTAGAAATAAAAACACCGGTTACAATGTTGAAACCGAGAAAAATAGTGTTGGCGCTATACTTTTGTGGAGCGTGTACTATACTCAATTCTTTACTCGATCTCTTAGTTTTATTTGTTCAGACACTAGGAATTGATCAGTTTTTTAAAATTCTTAAACAATATTTTAACAATTTTCAGGTGGAAGGTGAACCAGATAATAATGTTAATTTCTATAAGAATCCATCTTTTAAGCATGAGTGAATAAATGAAATTAAAAGAAGATAAAATTATTTTATTTGTTTACACTATAAATATTATAATAATAAAATTTTAAAAACATTACATAGTATATCATAATTATTTCATAGTATACCGTTAAACTTTTATTAACTACCCTGGGTAATTATTGTTTCAGATTTACTGCTAGTTAAAGAAAAGAATAATTAAATTGGAGAAAATAATTAATCAAGGGAGGGTCAAGGAGATTAATAGAATTGGGGTAACTAAAGTGAGAGTGAAAAATACATAACTTTGAAAACACATAATATTTTAAATGCAGTTCTGCATCTAAACAATGCTACATTTTAATTCTACATTTAGACCAGACCTGGTTTTCGATTTCTTTTGATTAGACTTAGTAATTGGCCGAAAGAAAATCTGTATAAAATTTTTTAGCTTCAAGTCTTGGGGTACGGTCTATGTTTTATGTTTGGACAAATTTTCGATAAAATAAAATCCTTTTATGTACTCTGCTTATTTTTTTATTTTATTTTCAAACTTTTGATCAGATGACAATATCGACAATATTTAGGCTTAAAATTCTAATAAAAATTTTTCCATTTGAAATTAATCATCATTTTACTGGATAATTTTATATATTAAATTTAGTTTTGAAAGTATTAATTACTTATAATTTGATGTTTGATTTTTTAAATTATGAATATTTTACACATTTTTAAAATTATAAGATGATCACTAAAACAGTATTACTGATTAATTATGAGAGAATAAAGAGGCCTAATTTTAAAATTCTTTGCAAATAGTTAAAAATAAGATTCTCGGCTATTTTACTTGTATAAATCCTTTTAAATTTTGTTATTCTTAATGCAAGCATAACCTAGCTTAATTATGAGTTCTCAGATGATAATGAGGTTAAGTGACGGAAATGTGAGAGATTTAAACAATTGGAAAAAATATCTGAAAGTGTGTTTTTATTAAAGATTGATTATTAAGCTCGAACTCGATTGTTTACTCATAACCTAAGATACGGTACTAGGTAATCATTGTGTTGGGGTCTGCTAATCTAAACTCTCTATTTATCATACACAAGTATTTTTCGACTCATTTAATGTAATTTTAATTAATGATGACTTCGTAATTTGATTAATTAAAATTGTTAGAATCCATCATAAATATTTTACTTTTATCTATTAATATCTATTTTTATCTAAAAAATCACTGCTCAATTAACGTTCATTTATCCATCACTAACATTGCCATCATTTTATTAAAATTTTAGAAATATTAAAATAAAATATAAACAGAAAATTAAATGATTCATTTAATTAATTAATTTAAAAATTTTTATTTTTAATTAATCTAACAGAACCATTACAAACTAATTAATCTAACAAACTAATTAATTTTAAACGATTTTAATTAATTAATTATTAAAAATTTCAGATTTAATTATCAAATTTTATTTTAAATTTCAAACAATTTTCTTTCTAAAAGTAAGCTTATTTTTTGGCTATAAATATGTTTTAACCTTTCTTTTCAAAAAAACTTGCTGATAAAATACTTTAAATAAATTATAGTTTAGAAAAAAAAGAATTAATTTGTTTAAAATATTTTAGGAAATAAAAGAAATTTCCAAAAACAATTTTTAGATTAGAAAATCTAGAAATGTCTGTCCTTCCGTTATTTTTGCAATTTTTCACTTCTCAAACTCACTATGTTTAATTACAGACATTCTGATTATTCTAACATAAATAAGAAAATATAAGATTAATAAGCAATATTAATAATTAAATTAATCTTTTAAACTCTTAAAAAATTGTATTCTGATTTTAGAGTAACGTGAGAACGTTGAATCGGTCTTGCGCTACAATGGTTGTAAGTTTTAAATTTAAATTTTTAAAAATAATTGAAGTTCCAAGTTAATTATGATTATTAATATGATATAAATATTTATTTATAGAAAATGGATAGTGTTGTATTTTTGATTGTGATTCTTGTAATGATGGTTATATTACTGTTGGATGGAGGTAGTGAAGGTGCCCCGGTTAAAAGTTCTCTTGAAATTGTAAAATTCATAGAAGGACTTTGCAATTTTTAAATATTTTATAGGATAAGCCCATATGCCCAGACTGCAATGAAGAGTGGAGTTCAAGTGATAAGAAGTGTCGATGCTTAGTGCGATATGTAGATTTTAAATAAAATATAACAATTACTAAATCTATTATCCTAGATTACTTACCCTTGCCCTAACTGTGCAGATTGGTGCAGGGAAGATAACAGTGATGAATTCACTTGTAATTATTCTTGTGGACATGGTAAGTAAAAATTATAATATTGTTTGATTTTAAAATTAAATTAATTATTTACTTTTATTATTAATAGTGTACGAGTATAGCACTGTAGGGCAGAATGAAGTGTCTCACAGCGAAGATTTTCCACTGTAAGTATATTTTTATTTGCCTAGCCTTCTTGCAAGAATTGTTAGGATAATTTAGGATTATTGGTAAATATCCGGTTGGCGTCCTATGTACGTGTCCGCAAAGAGAATGTGCATTTTTTCCTTTCTTGCATTTTTTTCTGCAAGGAGTGGCGCCCATTTTTCACTTGTTATGGTATGACTTTTGGCACGTGGAAGGAAAGAGGGAAAATAATTAAAATTAATTATTAAATGATAGTAGAAGACAAGCAACAAGCGAGGACGCTTGGTTTCGCAAGGCGGAAGGAGTGTTATGTCCGCACTTGCAGAAAGAACATAAATGAAAATAAATAACCCATCATCGGGTTGGATGGTGGCACAGTCGGTTGTGCTTTCGGTTTGGGCTCTTTCCTTTCAACAATTTGACGGCCACTTTCCTCATATTCTCCCTTTGAAATCCACTGGGCTTTGCCCGCGCAGGTTCGAATCCTGTCGGCTGAGCCATTTGTCATGTCCGATGTTCATGCTGTGGAAAAATTGTGGATGGGAGATGGAATTGAACCATCGCGGAAAGAGCCCAAACCGAAAGCACAACCGACTGTGCCACCATCCAACCCGATGATGGGTTATTTATTCAACCGATGACGGATTAAAACCGGACCGGATTTATCCGGAAAAATCCGCCGGATCCGGTCCGGCTCTAGTTGCAAATCCGGAATCCGGGTCCGGCAAATTTCGAGCACCGGATTTGGGATTTTATACGGTTTTGGAATTTTCCCATTTTTTCCTGTATTTTTTATAAAAACGAGGATTTTTAACACCTAACTATACTGGAATTCAAAAAATTTTCGCCTGCGGCGCTGAAAAGGGAACAAATAGCTGAAAAGGGAAAAATAGAATTAATTCACTTCAGGGTTAGATCAGTTAGGATATCAACAACAAACAGTAAATCAACAATTCTTTATGAATCCAGTCAACGGCGCAAAAACAGCAGATTGAAGCATTCTGGAACAGATTAAGATTTCGAATGGATTAAGATTCTATTAAGATATTATATTATATATTCTATTAAGATATATTATATTAATAGAATATTCTATTAAGATATATTATATATATTCTATATATATATATTCTATTAAGATATTTTAGAAATCTATTTGGGGTTGTCCCAAATTTTTCATCTATGATCATCCATAAAATATAATATTTATTTGCACTTTATTAATAATTAATTTTAATTATTTTCCCTCTTTCCTTCCACCTGCCAAAAGGCATACCATACATAAGGGAAAAATGGACGCCACTCCTTGCAGAAAAAATACAAGGAAAGGAAGGAAAAATGCGCATACTCTTTGCGGACATGTACATAGGACACCAAACGGACATTTATTAGGATTATTTCCGCTTAAAAATCCCCAGAATATATTGGTATAAAGTCTGAAAATGGAATATTAATATTTATAAAGTATAACCAATATCACCCTCATCATTTGTTTAATAAATAAATTTTAAAAAATTACGTTCAGCTGTACAAAGGATTTTAAGCCGGTTGACGAAAGTGCAAAAGAGTTAGTTTAAAAACTTATAACTTAATATATAAAAATATATATTTGATTCAGAATGTGTGATGCTCTAAAACATTGCTACACTTATAAAGATAAAAAATCTGATGAAAGATTGAAAACCTATTTCAAACTAATACCGTATGTTTTTTACTATTTGGCAAAAAATTAAATAATCCCATCAAAGAATTTCTAATTAAGCTACTATTTTTAATTTAGTGGTTGATTTTGAGAATTTTTGAAAGCCAGTTGGTCAACTTTCTTCCTTTTTCTGCGACGCAGGCGAAAATTTTGAGAATTTTCGAAGGCCGTGAGAGAATAAATGACATCTTGGTAAAATTCAATTTCGTTCCCCCCCCCTCCTTTTTTACTTCCTTAAAGTATTACAAAATGGTCAGTCGATCATCAGTTATAGAACTCGTCGAGCTGTGTCGAATGACACCAAAATCGAAAAAATCGGACTTGATTTGACCGAAATACAGACCCCTGAAAATTGAACAACCATAGGGGCGAAAAAACAAAAAAACGAAAAAGTATACAAATGATAGCTCATTCGAAAGAGCTCGTCGAGCTGAGTCGAATGACACCAAAATCGACGTGATCCGACTTGATTTGACAAAGATATGACATAAATCCTCGACTCCGGTAGGTCTAAATAATGTCGTAACTTAGTCAAATCTTGTCCGATTACGTTGATTTTGATGTCATTCGACTCAGCTCGAAGAGCTCTTTCGAATGAACTATCATTTGGATAAAATTTTTTTAGTCAAAAAAATCCCCTAAATGGTTGTTCAATTTTCAGGGGTCTGTATTTCGGTCAAATCAAGTCCGATTTTTTCGATTTTGGTGTCATTCGACACAGCTCGACGAGTTCTATAACTGATGATCGACTGACCATTTTGTATACTTTAAGGAGGTAAAAAAGGAGGGGGGGGGAACGAAATTGAATTTTACCGACATCTTTTATAAAAACTAGAAGGAAATATAATAAATCCTCATAGTCTTCATAGGCCCACAAAAATACGCAAATCCGCATTTTTATGCGGATTTTATGCGGATTGACATATCAAAAACCAAAAAATGAGGAAAAATCCGCAAAAATCGAAGCTCTTGTTTAAATGCGGATGTGCCCACTCATAATTTTATTCTGAAATTTAGACTTTAATTGAGAAAACTATAGGAAATTTTAATAGCTCGTTAGATATAAGTAGGGATGGGATTTATATGGATTTCCATATTTTTTCCTGAACTCGTTGGGTTCTGAAACGTCCAAAAAACATGTTTTTAGCATATGGTGATAAGGCCGTTTTTGAGTTATCAATCCATATTTTTTCATATTTAGGCGTTCCGTCGTCATTTTTTGTAAAATTTTGCCAAAAATTGGTTAAAATTTTCAAATTTATGAAATTTTTGGTAAAAATTTTTACAAAAAACTTTTTTGAAAAAATTTTTTCGAAAAATTTTTGAAAATTTTTTATAAAAATTTTGACAAAAATTTTTCAAAAATTTTCGACTCAAATATTATCCAAAATATTTTTAGAAACAAAATAATCACTATTAATTGGTTTATTTGTAATAATTTGCATCAAAATTAACTTAATTAACATTTTCTACTTAAAAATGAAAATTTTTTCGTTAAAAATTCTCATTTCGGTCCATATTTCAATCCATATTTTGAGATTGATAGTCCATATAAATCCAATCCCTAGATATAAGTCTTGTTTAATCACTCTCTAATTTTTATGGGAGAATTAGTTCACGATTTAATTTAATTTAGAGACCATAAATGCATAAAAGGAATGCCAGAAGATATATACGAAGGACGTCCTCCGATAGTTACACTTTACCAAAATAAAATGAGAACTAAAGGAGTTTGGGCATGTAATTGGGTAGCTAAGTGCAAAATTTTATATGAATGGTTTCGATTGTGAGTTTCCTTTCATCATATTATTTATAATTTATAGATAACAAGTTTCTTAATTTAATAAGATTTTTACAAATAGGATTCTCTAATTAATTACTTACATATACCAAAAGAATTTCATATTAAATATCCTTTAATAATTTCATTAAAGTTTCAAAACATAAATTTTGCCGGTTTGCAAAAAATATTTTATAAAGCATTGTGTTATTACTTTTTGGTAGAAATAGAAACCATAAAGCAATCCCCTTAAGATTCTTGGATTATATCTAGATAAAGTTATTAGATAGTCAACTACTTATATAATTAAAAGCTACTAAACGGGAATTTTATTATTTTTATAGGACTTGTGTATATCTTCAAGCTCCTCCTAGTCCTTTGATAAAAATTCAAGATATTGCTGGAAGGCTTGTGAATAAACACGTATATTTATTTATAATTAATATAGATAAAATCCTTATTTTTCAGGAAATTGCACCATGCCCAAACTGTGCAGAATGGTGTAAAAACGACAAAAAGTTTACATGTGACTATTCCTGCAGCCAATGTATTATTTATTTAAATAAGATTTTCACCAAATAATCCCTTCCTTTATTTCTTGGGTTGATAATTATACTAACAGATAAAGTGGTTTTTAAATGCCGGTGGAAAAAATTAATTGGTAATACATATACTTCGGTGACTTAAGTTTGATTTCGTGATTAAGGAGGCATTCGAATCATCTGGATGAGCTCTTTTGAATTTTTATAATTTCGCATAAAAAAAGAAAAAAATGGGGGCGTCAGCCGGAGTATTACCAATTAATTTCAGGAGCTGTAGTCTTTCCTACGAAAACATTTTTTTCAAAATTTCAATTTTCTAACGGATTACCAAGGTAATCAAAATCACTCACTGTAAATAAATAGAACCGGCCGGAGCTTTGCTCGCTATTTTTCGATTAAAAATCGAATCAAGCAGGATTATACTTGAAAAAAATAAATCCTTTAATATGTATGTAATATTCTTATTAACTAAAATTATTATTTGTCTCACACTAACATTTACATTACATATTTACCTATTCAAAAATTTTACAGATGATACAAGGTCTAAAACTTTTGGCTACCCAGTGTATGTTTTTAGAATAATTTTAAAATTAAAAAAATAATTTTAAAAAATTTTTGTACTAATTATATTATAAAGCAAAATGGATTTATTATTCTATAATGATTGTTTAAAACTAGTGTTGCGCCCAGACTCAGTTCCCCGTACCTCGTTCCCGAACCAACTTCCCAGTTATTCTGACCCGAATTCCGCAAAAAAAGATTCGAAAACCCACACCCCGAGAGATTTACAGCGTAGAGATTTACGGTGTAAACACCAAAGAAAAAATTTGTGAAAATTTCATCTTAATTTACTTTGTACTTATTATTCTTGAAAGAAAAGTAAATGAACTATCAAAATCCTCTTTGAGCTTCCTGCTAAGAGTGTGTGAAGAGAACTTTTTTGGAACTTTATCTTTTAAAAATTTTTTTAAATTAAATCCCATACTCATACCAGAACCACGACCATATTTTGCTCCACCGACCCCTACCCTGCCCCGAAACAATTCGAAAACCCCTACCCCGAACCCTATTTAAAACAATATTACTTAATTTTTTAATATCTAAGCTGCACAGAGGACTTCCGTGCAATTGGTGTTATTGACCAAAGGTTAGTGAAATTATAATGATTTTATTATAAAAAATAAAATTTTTAAATATAAATTATAATTTAATAAATAAAAACATTTATAGTTTTTGTGATACTTTGAAACCTGAACATGAACAACGTATAAGCTATTGCAAAGACAAGAACGATTGCAATGATAAAAGGATATCACTGTAAGTGTATCATAATAAAATTATATGTACATATACATAGTTAAGTTAGCATATGAGCAGTGATGGGCAAAGTTCCAGTTTCAGTTCCGGTACTAATTAGTTCCAGTTCCAGAACTAGAACTACGGAACTAACGATTATCTGGAACTAGTTTGGAACTAGAACTACGGAACTAGTGAATGCCTGGAACTAGCTTGGAACTGGAAATAAGGAACTAGTAAATGTCTGGAACTAGCTTTGGAACTAGTTCTGGAAAAAGTTCTTAGGGGTATATTTTTGACAAAATTTCCTCGAAAATTACCTGCAGCGCGCTGAGTATGGAAGAAATCTGGCTGCTTAGACTCCAAAATTCTAAAAATTTTCGCCTGCGGCGCTGAAAAAGCGAATTTTTCGGCTTACGACCTTAGAAATTCTCAAAATTTTCGCCTGCGGCGCTGAAAGGGTAATTCCCAGATATCCTTTTAAATCCCTTAAGCCCTTCAAATCCTCTGATATCTTCACTATCTATTACGTAAAAAGGATCCCGCTATCTGCAGGATCCCGCCAAATTTTAGAACGGGATTATCGGGATTACGGGATTAATCCGCAGGATCCTGACCCGTAAAAGTTTTTTAAGAAAATCCCGTGACGGAATTCCGTGAATGCTATTTTGCCGCACACTAAATGATTTTTTAAATAAAATTGATAAATTTTTTCATATTCAAAAAAAAATTTAAAAGTTTGGAACTAGAACTAGCTTGGAACTAGTTCCAGAACTGGAACTGGAACTAAGGAATTTAAAAAATGGAGTTCCGGAACTGGAACTAGAACTACAAAAATTAAAAACCTGGTTCCGTATCTGGAACTTCAAAAATTTAAAACCTAGTTCTGGAACTGGAACTAGTTCCAGAGAAATTTTGGAACTTTCCCATCACTGCATATGAGAGGAAAAAGGATTTTAATAAAAAAATTTATAAAATTTTTACCATACTAGGTACTATTTATTTATGCCCACCTCAATTAACTCCTCCATTCGAAACTAATATCCTTAACAACCTTGATAAAATGTTTCTTATCTTTTATTAATTATTCTATATTAAGTGAGGGGTTCTTAAAATTGTCAAAAATAACTAGACCATCCAGGAATCTATTTGATTGAAATATAACTAGAAACATGTTTAATTTTAAGTCCACTCGCTATTGGATGGCCAACTTTTGATCTTGAGAAAAGCGGAAATACTGGAGTTTGGGTGTGTTATGATTTAGTAAACTGTGAACCTTATTGGGAGTCCAAAGGACTGTAAGTTTATTCGTTAAAAATGTCGTCATTTTTCACGTTATTTTGAAATATTAAGTTTGAAATATTAAGTAGGGTTGAGCTTACCGGTTAACCGCCCGGTTAATTTTTCCCTCGGGCGGGGCAAAAAGAGAAGAGAGAAAGAAAAACCGCCACATGGAAAAATTAACCGGACGGTTAACCGGTTTTGCTCAACCTATTATTGAGTACTGCCACCCAGCGTATCCGACTTTTTAAAAAATTTTATTTAAAAATACTAGTGTTGCCCGGGAATCAAAATTTACCGAGATTCGAGAACCGCGATCGGGAACGAGAATTAGGCCCGAGACTGCGAGAGACCTAAAACCCGAAAAAAATCTTGAATCGAGATCCGGGATCGAGAATACTTTTTTTGAAATTTGTGTGAAATCCTGACTTTTTAAAAAACATACACAACAATTAATCAACATCTTAATGGTAGAATGACTTTAACAAGTCATTCGAACGTAATATTAGGCCATCTGTGTAGATTAAGGAGTATATCGTCTGAATTAGGAGATTAAGCGAGCATTTGGGATTTGGCTGGATTACCAGGGGTTTCCGTGGTACCTAGTAATGAAATTTTGCAGACAAGTTATACCCAATTTTTATTGTGAAATTTTCACCATTTTCGCTAAAAGTAAACAAGAGTTTGTGAGAGTTTATGCCATTCAAAAATTTTCTAGTAATTTTTCTGTTTTTCACAATAAAAAAACTCGCTTAATCCCCTAAGTTAATTAATAATTAATTAATCCTCCTTAATTAATTATTAATCCCAATAAACTTAATCCTCTTAATCCCCCAAATAAACAATTTCTTTTTAATTACAAATGTTTATCGGTATTGGGTTCATCGGTTCAATATAGTATATTCACAAAATAGAAAAGGTACTAGAATAATTCCCATACTAACCATTTTAGGGGGCAATAAACCTAGTTTATGTTTCAATTCTGCCAAATCTGCGGTACGTTGGCATGCTCTTACCAATTTAAATTTTAATTTTCATGGTTCTTTAACTAAAATAATTATAAAGTTCCTTCTGAATTTTTTGTTTAACAAATCAGGCTGTTAAATCAGGCACCAAATTTCGTTTTTATTTTTAAAGGTACTGCATCCTTGATGATAAACTTCAAGGAAGATTATTGAACAAAAAGGTGTCTTATTTATAATTATAATAGCACAGGACAACGTGTTTTTGAAAAACTTTAGGGGATCCTGGGTAGTTTTCTGATAACAAGACCGAAAATTATCATCAGGACACCAGTTTAAATTAGTCAATATCTTATCATGTTTCCCGATGACTATTAGTGTATTCAATCGAAAATTAATAGATATAATACAAATAAATTTTATTTATTTTAGAAACTTCAACCCTGTCCGGGTTGTGCTGCATGGTGTAAAGATAACCCTTTGTTCACCTGCAAGTATTCCTGCGTTGCTAGTAAGAGATGAAACTTAGATTTCGGGTTACGATATTTCCTATAAAATAATGCTCGATCATTATATTTCGAAAATATATTGAGATAGGAGTACTAATTAAGCCTGAATGAATCTTTTCTCTTTAGTTCCTATTCCGTATGAGACTTCGTTACGAAAGTTCAGATGTGGAAAGCCTCTAAATCTCAAATTTAAGTAATAAATTGATTAATGAAAAGAGATTCATAGAACAAGATTATAGAACTAGATAAATCTTTTATGTAAACTTTTCGTGAAGTATTCAGATGTAAGACATTTTATAAGGATATGATTATAGATTATTTTAGAGGAAATACGTTGAATAAAAAATTGTAAATATAAAATTTATCTTTTCACAGATGATCCAAGAGCGTACACTTTTGGATATCCAATGTATGTATTTGTAAATAATTATCAATTTTTCCTAAAAACACACTTAAATGAAGTTTACTCTTGAAAAAACTTGATTTTATCATGGATAAATTGTTGGGTAGACTAGGCTTATTATAAAAAACTCAAAATCCCAGAATGTATTTTGGGGTCAATAAATGTTTAATAAACGAAAAAAACTAAATTACCAATATTTCAGGTGCACAAAAGATTTTCTTCCGATTGAAATAGGAGCAGATCGGTTAGATTTATTTATTAATTTAATAAATTATATTATAATTAATAATTATATTCTAAATAAATATTTTTAATTCTCAAAATCTGCAGTTGTTGCTCTCGTTTAAGTTGGTGCTATGAGTACCAAGTGCATTATGTTGCAAAAGAAAATAATGGAGGCTATGAAGGAATTAAAATGTATGGATTATGAAAGAAAATTTAAATAAAAACTAGAAATTTTGGTTTTTGTTTTTTCATTGTTAAATTAAGTTAGCTATTAGTCCTAAATGGAAAAATTTAGGTAAAGTATTAGCAAAAATTTATAAAAAAAATCTCGATTCACATATTCAAACCGTTTAAACAAAACAACATAACAAGAAAAATTTTATAAAATTATTCTTTCGACTCAGCTCGAAGAGCTCTTTCGAATGAGCTAACATTTTTAAAATCAAATTTTTCACCCCAAAAACAGCTTGGTTCCGACTATGGTATTTCGATTTTCGGGGTCCTATATCTCAGCGAGTTTTCATCTCCTACAAAAAATTTTTACATATTTGAACTCAGCTCTGCGAGAGTAATTGATTATTGTAAATTTTGAATCTAAAGCTAGGGTCTAAAATAGTTTGGGGTCAAAATGACCCCAAACAGGCTTTAATGTCGTATTAAATTTTTCGTCGTTTAAGTGTTAACTAGTTAAATTATAGGAATGCTCCTGACTGTTCTTGGCCTTGGATAAAATCGGTTGGAACTAAAGATCCCATAATACAGCTAGTTAAAAGTGGAGACAATGAAATATGGGTGGCCGAAAATGTAACCGACTTTGATGGGTATTATAAAAATTATGGCATGTGAGTTTTTTTAAATAAACGGCTATATATTCCTTATTTAATCAAAAATTGAATTTCTAAAATATTACTTTACGGTTGGGTTAGTAATATTAATACATAAGCAATATTAATACACTTTTGTGAAGAATGTAAAATGTACTTTATTCAGACTATAGAGAAAAGAATGTTTAGGATTAACCATGGTATCTTAATAAATAAGATCCAGTTGATTAGCATTTAAAACGATTATTAGATGTAGCTTAATATAATTAAAAGAAATAAGTGAAATTTTTGCATTTTAATACGATTTCCATGCATAACAATCCTAATCTTATGTTATTTATTACCTGTAAAACATGCTTTTAATTTTTCCTTATAACCATAATTGATCCCTGTTTATTCCAATTACTTTTTACTATTTTTCAAAAATTATTTTTAAAGGAATTGCAAAATTTCATCGGATTTAACTCAAACACGATACGAATACAAAGAACTTTTTCCCGGTCTGGATCAAATGGTATTTTTATTTTATTTTTTACAAAATTGATTAATTTGAAAAATCTCATTTAGAAAAAATATTTTAAAAATATTAAACTTTAAATTAATTTTGGGATTTCAAGTAAAATGTGACAGACCAAAATATCATATTGTAGTTTATCTTATATTTGTTATTTTCAGGTCCCATGGACACTGAACTTGAAGCCTTCTGTCAAACATCCATTCCCGTGTGTTGGATGTAAGGACTGGTGTAAAAATAAAGAAGGCTACTCGTGTAAATACACATGCGAGACTTCATTTTATCCGCTGTAAGTAAAAAATATTTTATCTTTGTTCTATGTGGAACCATCTGCGTAGATCAAAAGCCTGAACTTTCTAATATAACTTATGGCTCTAAAACTACTTACACATGTTTTCTGTCCAGTTTTTTAAAGTACTTGTGAATGTTCATTCTGACGAAAATAAAAAATATGTTAATTCGAGAATCGTAAATCGAAATACTGACCAACCAAAAATTATAGATAGGGAAAGATAATGTAAATCTCATCGCTAATGTAAATGTCATTTCAGATGCACACACGACTATGTCCCAATAGATCGAGACGGTGATATGTAAGTCTTAATAAAATCTATTTTTCGTGTAAAAATCATTAATCTCATCAGTTAATATCTGACTATATCGGGCTTTTGACCTTTAAACAATGTTTACAATTTTTCTTAAGCAAATTTTGACCAAGATGAAAAGTAAAGTTCATATACCGTATTTTCTCTAAAATAACCCCCCCCTCTAAAATAGCCCCCCTCTAGAAGTCGATCGAAAAAAATACCCCCCCCCCTCCTCTAAAATAGCCTCTCCCCATAAAATATTTAATTATTTTTTGGCATTGATAATTTTCAAAGCACAGCAATGTTTAATCCATTCAATAAATTTAATCCATTCAATATAATCCATTCAATAAATTCCATTCATTTTAATAAAATTAGAAATGATTATGGGGGATATCGAGAATTTGAAGGGATATATGGGGATTATGATGGATTAAGGGATAGCTGTGGATTAATATGGATTCCTCAATCCCTTAAAATCTACTAATACTCAACGATGTCTATCTTCACTAATTCCATCCACTTGATCTCTCGATGAAGGATTAGTCATGTCACATTGACTTTAATACCTAAAAATGCCAAGATAGGCATATTAATCCAACCCCTTTTAATATTATTAGACTTTAGGGACTTAACTGAGATGTATACAAGTGGGATAATAATCTAAAATTAATTCTTAATCATGTATCCTGAACCTTAAACGGAGTCTTGGATGAATTTAAGGACTGAGGAGCAGTGATGTCAAAGTTCCAGAATTTCTCTGGAACTAGTTCCAGTTCCAGAACTAGGTTTTTAATTTTTGAAGTTCCAGATACGGAACCAGGTTTTTAATTTTTGTAGTTCTAGTTCCAGTTCCGGAACTCCATTTTTGAAATTCCTTAGTTCCAGTTTCAGTTCTAGAACTAGTTCCAAGCTAGTTCTAGTTCCAAATTTTTAAATTTTTGAATATGAAAGGATTTATCAATTTTAACAAATAAGTGCCTTTTTTATTTCAATGTAGGAAGGATACGTACTACTCGTCACTTGATAGTCGTCCGTGTCGATTGGTTTCTTATGCAGTCTGCACCAGGTACTCTCGTGTTGAGTGACAAGTGTTTTTTGTTAAAACACTCAACACTTGACACGGATGTCATTGTAGGAGGGTGGACTTGACACAGACGCACGCACGGATGCCCGCACGGAACACTTGACACTCGAGAATTATGAGTGGTAAGAGGTGATAACGGAGGATTTAAGGGTAAACTGGAGGATTAAGAGGCTGAAAAAATACACTTTTTAAGCGCCGCAGGCGAAAATTTTGAGAATTTTGGAGTTCAAGCAGCCAGATTTCTTCCATACTCAGCGCGCTGCAGGTAATTTTCGAGGAAATTTTGTCAAAAATATAAAACTAGTTCCAGAACTAGTTCCAAAGTTAGTTCCAGACATTTACTAGTTCCTGTTCCAAGCTAGTTCCAGGCATTTACTAGTTCCGTAGGTTCTAGTTCCAAACTAGTTCCAGATAATCGTTAGTTCCGTAGTTCTAGTTCTGGAACTGGAACTAATTAGTTCCGGAACTGGAACTTTGACATCACTGCTGAGGAGTACTTGATGGAAGTTTTTGGACTATGATTTCCGTTAAGAGACTTTTAGTTCATGATGAATTCTATTAAATTTTAGAAAAATATTATTCAAAATTTAGTAAAAAATTTTAGTTTTCAAAAAATTTAGGCATCGAAAAAAATACCCCCCCCTCTAAAATACCCCCCCCCCTCTAAAATAACCCCCCCCCCCTCTCTAAAATAGCCCCCCTCTAAAGGTCGATTGAAAAAAATAACCCCCGGGGGCTATTTTAGAGAAAATTCGGTATCTTTTAATGCTAGGAATTCTCACATGACTTTTAAATGCTATCTACTGGTTTTCGTTAGGATATTTAGCTAAAGCCAAGTATTATTTCAGAGGGAATCTCTATAAATTTTCCATTCTCTGGAATTCTTAAAAAAGGCAAAAATTTTTTAAAACAGTCGTTGCCAGCTATGGTAAGAGCATAAATTTTCTAAAAAATCCCAACAATTTAACACATTAATCCCCGATTAAAATATTATAAATGTTATATTATATTTTTATTTAAGTCTTTGCGAAACAATAAAGAAGTGCACTTATAGTCCCCAAAAATCTTTTCATCCATGGACCTCTGAAGACGTCAATGCCAACATAAATAACCATTCTATTAGGTTATTTTTTAATTTTAATTAATTATAACTGCCGTCAAAATCAGTTGGACTTCCAAACGTGAAAATTTCCATTCCTTCCTCAAATCCCCCTTTATATCTTGTTTGGACCATTATACTACCATATTTCTTCTATATATATGTAATATAAGTAATGAAAAATTACTATTTTATATAATAATTAAAAAAATTAACTTTCTATTGCACGGATAATTTTTTTCATCAGGAAAGTTCATCTAACGAAATTATGGGATTCTTACGTAGAAATAAGTAAAATTCCTTGTTTAAATGAAAATCGTCTCCTACGTGTTTTTAAATATAAAATTATTTAAAAAATTGGATTATTTTTTCATAAAACATACATAGATCAAGAAAAACTTTGGATATAAGCTTTATAAATTACCCTTGTATAGGGGACTGGGCCATTAGGGCGCGAGCTTATAAAACAGTGAGTTGCTTATCAAAAAAGATAAAATTTTGCAATAATAACTCTCATGCCTTTATCTACGTTCTCCAAAAATTTGAGAATTTCTGATCAAGAATTTCGGAAATTGTGGTCAAAAATGTTATTTTTACGAAAAAACCCTAATTTTTCGCGGTTTATCGACTATAACATGAGAAATATTCGATGAAAAATTCTGAAATTTCTGGAGAAGGTAGTCAATGATGTTACAGAAATTTGAGAAAATTTTCATAAATTTCGGTTTCGCCTAAGTGTCCGTTTCTAGTGCTGGCGCCCTAACGGCCCCGCGCCCTTATGACCCCAACCCTTGTATAGTAATCCTTTGCTAAAAAAGGACTTCCGTGACTTTTTTTAATAATTTTAAAATTAAGCAATTATGAATGCGCTGAACAGCTTGAGATGCGCTTTTATTTTCTTAAAGTAAGAAATTATTGGATTTGTTCTGATGGTAATGGCAAACCAAATTGCAAAGAATTTTATAAATGGGGTTTCATGTAAGTTTAATTTTCATGCAAGTTTCATCTAAGTTGAATAGTAAGTTTAATTGTGAATTTCTTGTTTAAAAAGGGAAAGGTGAAAGAAATAAATAGGCCCCATTTTTAGGAAGGAAGTTTTCAAAATGCGTGGGGGAAATGGGAGCGAAAATTACCATTTTCTTGGATCATTTTTTAATATTTTCAGGAAGTGTAATGGATCTCTTGAATTTGATGGTATTGCAGCATTTAATTGGATTAGGGGAAAAACTTTTTCACATGATCGAAGAATTAAATACGCTGAAGGAAAATTAGAAGAACTTGCTAGTCGCGTTTCTAAGGTCGAAAAAGAAGTTAAAAGACTTGTAAGTAATTATTTTAATTAATTCAATCAACATAAAAAATTTGGGACGGTTTTCCATTTTTCTTTTTTTTCTATTAATGTCCGCGGAGTTGTAGGCGGAAATATCAAAAGATAATCGGTCTGTTACCGGACAATACGTCAAGAAAATGTGTCGTAAATTTTTAAACAATTCACAATTTTTGGGATCGAAAAAAGATAGGACAGTTTAAAAAGTAAAGCTATTTCTCTCCTTCAGCTAGCGCAAAATGTTAAAAAACCAATACGAATAAATTTAAAAAAAATCCGCAAAAACAGAAAATGTGGAGTATAGAATAATAGTAAAACGACAACATTTATCTCCGCATTCGGTAGCATATTTTATATCCCTGTTCATATGTTTATGATAAAATAAAAAATATACAGATCGAAATAATAATTGCCCTCTCTCAAATAATTACCCTCGCTCTATTAAGAGAGGTTGAAACATAACTACCCAGGGTACTTATATAGCATTTACGGTATACTATCTAGCTAAAATATTCTCATCCTAATCGAAAAAAATTGAAAGCAATTTATTCTTAAATTATTAACAATAATTTCTCCTTTATCTCTTTTGTTTAACTTATTATTCTGGAATAATTCTGAAAATAATTTGGAGTGTCAAAGAAAGCAATCTTTTAGAACAAAGTGCTTTTGGAAATCAAAGATTGGGCAAAAAAAGAAAATGAAGATAGAAAAGCCGAAATTAAACAAATAATAATAAATAATGCTAAAATGGACGAATTAATCAATAAAGTTGCGGAAAACTTGACAAAATTGGAGAATTGGAGAGATGAGTTTATAGAAGCAAGGGCTAAAGAAGAGCGAGAAGCAAAAATAAAGCAACGTTGTTCCTTTGATGAGGAATTTGATATTGCAAAACCCTTAACTTGGGGAAAGTTATTCGCCAGAAACGCAATGGAATTAGGTGCTGAACTTACTACAGCTAAATTAACTGGAGCAAAAAGCGGAATGGCCAAGAAGGCATGTGATGGAAAAAATGAATTAAAAAGTTCAAGTTGCAGCTTTGCAATTAATAAATTAGGAGACGCTCCATTAAAAGGTGCATCAAAGTTATGCGAATGGTTAGATACTAAAAAGAAGTAAAAATAACAATAAATAAACGGAAAAGTAAAAATATAATTTTCACTTTTAACTGAAAAATTTTTTCCCTTTTAATTAATGCTATTTAGGGTATAATTTCGGAATACTGAACAGAAAGCAAATGGGTCAAATTATATGTCATTCGAAAGAGCTCGTCGAGTTGAGTCGAATGTTGAAAAAATTTTCGTGCGGACTCATACAGGGGCTGAGATACAGGTCCCCGAAGATCGAAAAACCATAAGGGGGAGTAAGCTCGATTTTGGGGTAAAAAATTCGAATATGCAAATAATCGCTCATTCGGAAGAGATCGTCGAGCTGAGTCGAATGACCCCAAAATCAACGAAATCTAAATTGATTTGACAACGCGGAAAAAAGTTTTTGCCGCTGCTGAGGAAGCCGGACATGTTGAGCGGAACGACGGCCGCCGCTTCGCTACGGTCGCTGCGAGCGAATCGAGCGGCGACCGTAGCGAAAACGCTTGTTTTGCACATGCGCCTCGCCTATGCTCCATAGGTTTATGTGTTTTTTTTGTGTCATAACTTTGTCCAAATTGCTCAACAGAGCTGATTTTGGTGTCATTTGACTCAGCTCGTCAAGCTCTTTCAAATGAGTATAATGTATAATTTGAATATTCGAATTTTTTACCCCAAAATCGAGCTTACTCCCCCTTATGGTTTTTCGATCTTCGGGGACCTGTATCTCAGCCCCTGTATGAGTCCGCACGAAAATTTTTTCAACATTCGACTCAACTCGACGAGCTCTTTCGAATGACATATAATTTGACCCATTTGCTTTCTGTTCAGTATTCCGAAATTTTTCCGCTATTTAGATATTTAATTGCCTTTTTGCAGGTATTTCCTGAAAAATATTTTCATTTTTAAATTCAAAATTTTTGTCGGGACTGGAACTGAATTGTATTTTAGATTCCAGAACTTCTTATTTTATGGTTCTAACGATACTACATTTTTAGAAAAACAAAAAATATAAATCTAAAATGCTAAATTTCAAATTCTGCAAAAGTTAAAAAAATTTCGATTAATTAGTTAAATTGTTTAATCTTTATTTCATTTTAATAAAATTAAATTAAAGGAGATAGAACAAAATAAAATTAACAAACTTTAAATAATTATCCCTTTAATAATAGTTATACTTACAATAAAAAGTTACAGGTGTCCGACATAAGAACGGTCGAGCCCGTTTTTTGTTCTGGCCAAGACATGGCCCTCCAAAGTCCCAAAAGTTGGCATAATTTTTCCCCCTCAAATATAAACTTTAAATAATACGTTAATTTTGTTGGCGATGTGGTATAGTGGTGAGTGTGCTTGCGTTACCTTTTTTCTCTAAAAAGTTTGGTTCTTTTTTGGGTTTTATTTTTTATCTATTATTTATTCCTTTTTCAACAAATATAATACTATATATAAAAATGATTAAAACAAGACAAAAACAACAGAAATCACAACAGAAATCACAACAGAAATGAAATCACAAAATTAACATCTTTGACACGTCAGTTTTCCGCAGAAAGTTTCCGCCCCATTATTAAATACGATGTAGTTAAATTGAGTGGAGAGGATGAGATTCCCCAAGAGAATGCGATCATCTGATCCGTTATTGCTTTCCATTATTGTCCCCTTTTGAATGTAATACACATAATTGATTGGAAGCTAGTTTTATTCGATGTGCCCGGTGGAGCAAATTATTTTGTTTCAATCATTTTTATATAGAGTATCTATTTGTTGAAAAAGGAATAAATAATGTTTAAAAAAGTTAGATAAAAAAATAAAACCAAAAAAAAGAACCAAAAATTTTAGAGAAAAAGGGTAACTCAAGCACACTCACCACTACACCACAACGCCAATAAAATCAACACATTATTTAAAGTTTATATTTGAGGGGGGAAAATTGCCAAATTTGGCTATAAAAGATGGTTTGAATAAATTAACTTCGATTTTAGTGGATATTAGGGAATTTAGAAGTGCCGCAGGCGAAAGTTTTAGAATCTTAGAAGGCCCGGATTTCTTCCTTTTTCGTCGATTAGCCTAAAATTTTGAGAATTTACAAGCTGTAAGATATGTATATCTCAGAATACACGATTGCTTGATTCACGATATCATCTTCCAATTTCCTTTAATAATTATTTTCTTTTTTTCAATTATAATATGTAATCATCTAATTCTATGAACAGTCTAGCATATATAAACAGGTTAGGATGATAGCTTTAGCAAAAAAGAATCGCCACATTTAGAGCTTTCGAATAGTGTAAGAATTTTAAGAAAAATTCCGAACTTTAAAAAAGCTCTGGCGCCAGAAAAATAAAAAATGGCGGAATATCCCTCTGGGGCTGGTTCCGTTACCCTCAATTTAAAAGAAGCAAATAGCGGAGAGCTTCTCATAAATTTATATTAAAAACAAAGATTTTCACCAAAAATATCAATAATTATACATACTAAAAATAAGATTTAGGATGTCGCTATTTCGAATTGGAGAAATAATTTGATACAAGAAAATGAAAGGAGAAAATCTGAAATTAAACAAACAAAGGAAAAAAGAATTGAAATAGAGAAAACGTTAAATGAAACTGTAGATCGCGTTTTGAAATTACAAAATTGGAGAGATGAAATTGAGAAGGAAAGGGTCAAAGCTGCTAAGCTAGCAAAAATCAAAAAGGATTGTTCACTAGAAAGTGAATACGACCCGGAAAACCCAAAACAATCTGTTATTAAGAAGGTGTTTAAAGTTGGTATGGATTTATTAATTGAAGGGGGTTCCAATGCTGCAACAGCTGCGTGTGCTCCAGCTTTATTCTTAGCACCTGCGTGTGGGTTTGCTGTCAAAAAGGCTGGAGATTTGCTATTTTGGGGAATGGAAAAGACATGCGAGCATCTTGATAAGAAACAGGCGGGACTGTCGTGAAATTTAAAGTTATTTATTTATTTAATATACATATAATATTTTTAGCAGAATTTGATAAAAGTTTTACTCTATTGCATATTTCTTAATATGTGATTAATAAAAAATCAAATTTGAAATTCAACAAAATATTTTTTTCGTTAGCCATTTTTATCTCGTTCAGGGTGGCCCTTTCCAAAACACTAAAATAGGGCGCAGCCACTCAAAAATAGGGCAAAAAGAGGGCATTATTTAAAAATTTTAAAAATAATTGAAATTTCAATTAAAAAGTATATTCTAAATTTTTTAACTAGGTTTAACTAAATTGAGCAAATGGAGGGATATATCTAGGGGATTTAGGATCAAAAAAGTTATCTAAGATGGATAAATGGTTAGGAACTTGTAGTTATCTAGGGATTTCAGTGGATTTGGGGGTACTAGAAACTTCGAGTATTTTTTACGTCCAATTTTGGTGGATTAAGTGCTGGGATTGGGGGATTAAAAGAGATATCGAGGCATTTGTGGATCAATCCCCCGATGTCCCTTCATATACCCTTAATTATTATAAATTACATTATATCCAACTTAGTCTTTTATCCAACTTAATCCTCGCATGCACCATTAATCTCTCAAATCCATTGATATCTCTCATTGATATCTCTCTTTATCATACAAATCCCTCGTTATCCAGGCAAACCCCATAATTCTAGTAAATCCTCCTAAATCGTCTATAGTAAAATCCGCTTATATTCCACTCAAGACCTTCCAATCCCTCAATCTCACACAAAGTCTTCACAGATTCTTCCTTTTTCAGCGCCGAAGGCAAAATTTTTGAGAGTTTTGTAAGACCAAAAAGCCAGATTTCTTCCTGTTTTGCGCCGCAGGCGAAAATTTTTAGGAATTTTTGAAGGCCGTGAAGCCAGATTTCTTATTTTTCTGCCATTTCATTCACGAAATTCTAAAATTGTAAAAATTTTACAAAATGGTAAAAATAGGGCAAAATTATGGCAAATGCAAAAATAGGGAAAAAATAGGGCGGAAAGGTCGAAAATAGGGCAAATGCCCTGTAAATAGGGCAAAAGAGCCACCGATCTCGTTAGCCATTCATCAGCGTTTTTCTCTAATAAATATTAATCAAATTAGATATATGTACTTGGATTGGATAAAAACGGTATTTGTTATCGAATGACACTATGCCACTAAAAATGAATGACACTAAAATCAATCCATGGTCAGAAACATGAGTTACAGAGTCATGAAAATTGAAAACCATATATAGAAAAAACGTCGAAATAGATAAAAATAAAAAATTGAAAAATGATTTTATCTAACTGAAGGGGGTATTCCAATACATATTAGTCATTTGTCATAGCCATTTTATGGTGACGGTTTGCCATTAACATTATTGGCAACTGGCATGCAGTTTTTCGAGAAAATGGTAAGATTTCGGGCGATTAAGTCGATATATGTAGAAAGATTTGGAGCGATTAAATATTCTTGCAAAATAATTTACAATGGCGCTTTTTCTTATCAAACACCATGGATATTCTCGTTAGTTGTCCATACTTCTTCGTATGAACTACTAGTATTGTCCATACTTTTTAGTATGGACAACTTTTAGTATCTGCTAAGATGTATGGATAATTGTTTTATTTTTGAGGAAGTTTGCTGCCAAAAAAGTGATTAAGAGGGATATTAGGAAATTTAGTAGGATTATGAGAGAAAATAAGTGATTAAAGGGATTTGGGGAAAATATCGAGGTGGAGATATTCAGGGATTTGTAGATCAAAAAGAGTTATTAGAGAAAAAGCGGGTTATTAAAGAATTTGGAGGGATGAGGATTTGTAGGATATTGGGACAGTGTTTGGAATTTTGAAATTTGCTAGTACTCGTTCTCGTATTTTCGTGCATGCCTTATTTTATTTTTCGTATTCGTACTGTTTTCGTATTCGTACTCGCACTTGTAAACTTATTGTTAGTACGAATTTTGGAACGAGCTTCCAAACACTGATCGGGCCACCTAAAGAGAATTAAGAATATCCTCCAACTCCTTCAATTTGAGCATCATATTAGAAAGGGAATCAAAGGTTTCCTTGATGGCGTAATTACAGTGGGTTCTACAGCTGCAACAGCTGGGTGTGTTGCAGGTTTAGGAATCTTCGCACCTGCTTGTGGGTTTGCTGTCAAAAAGGCTGGAGAATTGCTTTATTGTGGTATGGAAAAAACATGCGAGCATTTCGAAAAGAAAAATGCGGGATTGTCGTGAAAATTAAAAATTATTTCTATTTATCTAATGAATAATATTTTTAGTACAAATCGATAAAAGCTTTACTATCTCGATTTCTTTCAGTATGTGACATTTGATTTTTCATTTTTCTCGATATTAAGTTAATGCAGGGTTCTCATCGACAAAATGCCAATCAAAAGTATCAAAATCTTAATAAAAAAGTACATAGGGGCAAAATTTCCAAATAAAAAGTACACTCCAAATTTAATTAGAAATTTTTTTCGGAGGGAGGGGCCAAGGAGAAAAGTTTTCTGCGCCGAATTTTTGGTGCCGAAGGCGCCAAAATAAAAATATTTTTTGATTTTTTAGCGCCGCAGGCGAAAATTTTGGGAATTTTGGTGGTCCTTAAGCCAAATTTCTTCCATTTTTTGCGCCACAGGCGAAAATTTCGAGAATTTAGGAGGTCCTTAAGCCAGCTTTCTTCGTTTCTTCAAAAATGTTGATAAAAAAGTACATACTTTCAAAAAAGTACGAATAAGAACCCTGAGTTAATGTATTTAGTTTTAATTTGGTGTGTTGATCCAATTAACTAATCTAAGAATATTGCCAAAGTTCCTTCAATTTTTATCTAATACAAAATTTTTAATTAACCGCGGTAATACCGATAGTACCGACTCGGTACTTTTCGGTACTACTGGTATTGGTACTGTACTGATAAAATTTTGGGATTTTCGGTACTCATTTAATACAAGTACTTTTCGGTAGTACTGATTTCTCGGTACTGGGATTTTCCCATTTTTCTTTTATATATTTTTATAAAAAAATTTTTTTTGACCATTGGGAAAAAAAATTTTCCATTGGGAAAAAAAAATTTTTTTTCATTGGGAAAAAAAATTTTTGACCATTGGGAAAAAAAAATTCAAAGAATTTTCGCCTGCGGCGCTAAAAGAAGAAATATGGCTAATTTCGTTTCCGGGGTAAAAAATGGAAGAAATCTGGCTCTTAGCTTTCCAAAATTCTCAAAATGTTTGCAGAAAAGGGATTTGGGATTAAGAGGGATATCAAAAGATTAAAAGATGGATAACGGTAATATCAGGAAATTTGAAGTAGGAGCGATTAAGAGGGCTATAGATATATGAATTTGGATAACTGTCGAGGGATTGTGCATTCGATAGTTTTCCGCACACAGCTATATTAAGATCTCTATAATTTTTTTATCTTTTAATCCAGTTATCTATCTATATCCCCTGAGATCCCTCCTTGTTTCATCGAAATTCTCCATATCCACTGATATCCCTCTTAATCCTTGATCCATGGATATCCTCAAATCCTCTGATATTCATACAAATGCACCATATCCTCCTTAATCCTTCTTCAAACTCGATATTCTTCAAATCTCCTGGCTAGTTTATTTGTTTCGAGTATACTCATCTCTTAGATTTAATTCTTTGTCAAATATAGTCAATAAAAATGCTTAAACAATGATATTATTGCAAATAACCGTAAATCCTCTAAAATAGGCCACTCTCCAAAATAAGCCCCCCCCCCTCTAAAATAAGCCCCCTCTAGAGGTCGATCGAAAAAAATAAGCCCCCCTTCTAAAATAAGCCCCCTCCCCCATAAAATTTTTAATTGATTAATTGTTGTGTCTCCTCAGTTGAGTCTCCATGGAGGGATATAGAAGGATTCGAAGTGATTAAGAGTGTATTCGGAAGATTAAAGATATATAAAGGGATCAATGTACATAGATACCGAGGATTTGAGGTGGTTAATAGCGATATCGGAGGATTTGTATTTTATTGGGATATATATGGATAGTGAATATTAAGGGAGTTTAGGAAGGATATCGGGGGGGGGGGGGGGGGGGGTTAAAGGGATTTCTGTAGACCCCGACTTTCGGGGACGGGGAACAACCCTACTCGCAACCCTACTTTTGTAACATATTGTAAGATAATAATTGTTTTTAATTATTAAAAATTACATTTGGTTCATAATAAGGACAGGATTTCGTTAATTAAAAAAAGATATTTATTTAGATAATTATTTATCTCAAGTTCTTTATTAGTTCTCAATCTATTAAACCATTAACAAATTGTCCAATTCAAATGATTATCTTATTTATAACCAAAGTAACTAATATTCCGACGATGATAAAATTAATTCCATAATTTCCAGCAAATGCTTAAAAATAAAACTTTGATTAAAAGAAAAATTCTCGTTTATACTCTATTATATGTATTTTATTAAGTCGTCTGGCAAGGGAACCTATCAAACTATAAGCCAAAATTTTGTACGTTTTGTTGCCAACCCATAGAGCATCATCGATTTACTCTAAGAAATTTTCGGTTTTTTTTTTCTAGAAATATGAAACTAAAAAATAAAAGACCGTTCACATCCCGCGAGACGCGTGCCGCAAAACCCCGCGCGAAGCGGGAAATTTTACACAAGCGTCTTGCCGGCAGGCCAAAACTTGCGGACCGACTTTTGCGGACCGAAATCTAATCTAGTTTTTCTAAACTTTTAGTAAAAATTTATCCTTGTGGGTCTTTTATCTGTGGGTATTCTGTCTTTGGGTATTCTGTCCTTGGGTCTTCTGTCTGTGGGTTTTCTATCACTACACCCACTCTAATTATTCCCCGATATTAATTCGTTAATTCCCGATGGCGTGCCGAACTTTGCGGTCGGATCAGAAATTTCCGGACTGACAATTGAGTTATTGCACATAGTAATTTTCAAAAATTTAAGCCTAAAGCGTCAAATGGGATGAATTCTGGCTTCTTAGCTCTGTGAAATGGTCATCTAAATGATTTCTTTAAAGAATTTTTTCGATCATTATCAAATAATTGAAATTATCAAATAATTCTGTAACAAAAAATGATTAAAACATATTATGTATTTTGATAAATTCTGCCGGAGACATCAAGAAATAAAATTTTCGAGTTTTTCTTTTTTACTCAAGTGTCAGTCCTAAAAATTTTGGTCCGCAACTAACAGGTCCGCAAATTTCTAGAAAGCAACTTTCGAGCCAGCAACATTCGTTCCGCAAATTCTGGGTCAGCAAAGTTCTTTTTCAGTTTTTGTTTTTTAAATTTGATTTGAGATCAATGAATATTTTCAATCTTACGAAAGTGAAGACAGGAAAAAACAGTAATTCTTCGGTTCGTACCCCCCCCCCCTTTTTTCTGACCATTTTTCCTTTCCTTTCTCCTTATTTTTCATGAGGAACTCGTCGAGCTGAGTCGAATGACACCAAAATTGAAAAAATCCGCCTGATTTGACCAGACGAGACCGATGAAAATTAATAAACTGAGAAAATGACGCTGGTCTCTTATTTTTCGTTTTTATAAAAGCATTTAATCCTTGCCCATCAATTGCCTTTGACCATTTTCTAATCCAAATAGAAATTAAAAATTAAGGCATGAGAATGAAAAGAGAAGAAAAGGGGTGGGCATAAAAAATGCGACCGTATAACACAAGAGTACCTACTGTCATTAGGGGTTGTAAATGGGCTAGAGGGTAAAAAAGCAATAGTATGCGAAAGCAGATGAGATAAAAGAAACGAAATTTTTATATTACGGCTCATTGAGAATAAAAAATCGAGAAGCATCTATCCATGATTTTAATGTTCCAATATCTCTAGAATAAATTGACTAACCATTAGAAATAGCGCTCGGATTAATAGTTTTTGTTTTTGGAGTTTTATTAGATTTTGAAAATTTTGTGGTCAAAGCTTTTGTCGTAGTCACTGTTGTTAATATTTTAGGCGGTGGGAATGTTATTGGAGGTTTGGTCATCGTAGGTTCAAATCTACCATTGATGCACTGCCTTAAATTTAAAATTTTCTAAATTAATAAACAAGTGCATATCTAAAAATAAAATATTAACAAGGAAATTCTCTTATTACCTCAATAAAATTTTATTATTACCCTGATCCTACGGGTAATAACTCTGGTGCGGCAAAATATGCACGAAAAATCCGAAAATATGCGTATATATATGCACTGAAAAAGCCCTAAATATGAACTAAAATAAGCAAAATTTCCCAAAATATGCATTAGATATGCAGCAAAAAAGATTAAAAATGTGCTCCAAAAATCATTATTTTACGTGATAACGATAATTTAGTCCATAAAATTGCAATGTAAGAGCACTTCCAGAAGATTTTATGAACTTAAAAGGATATAGTGTAGTGTACCGGTGGTAAAAGTTCGGGACGTGACATATGTCATTCGATTCGTCTCGACGAGCTGAGTCGAACGGTACCACTCTCAACTTTAGGAAATAATTCTGGGCCGAGTTATCGGTCCCGAAAAATCGAAAAACCATATAATAGCTCATTCGAAAGAGCTCGTCGAGCTGATTTGAATGACACCAAAATCAGCTTGATTGTAAAAGTTTGGACAAAGTTACAATAGAAAAACAAACAACATAAACCTATGGGGCGTCGGCGAGGCGCTTGTGCAAAACTCCGCGCTTCGCGCGGAGTTTTGCGGCACGCGCCTCGCGGGGAGTCTACGGGCGTTGGGTCTGGGCTCGTAACATAAACTTATGCCTATTTTAGCTGTGGTCGGCATGATCTGGCTTCCTCACCAGCAAGAAAAACCTGCACGTTGACCAAAGGTAAGGAGCTAAAACAAATGCTCATAACCTTGTCAAATCAAGTCAGATTTCGTTGATTTTGGTGTCTTCGACTCAGCTCGACGAGCTCTTTCGAATGAGCTATCATTTGCATATTCGAATTTTTCACCCCAAAATCGAGCTTACTCCCCCCTTTGGTTTTTCGATTTTCAGTGACCTATATCTCGGTCCAGAATCATTTCCTAAAGTAGGGAGTGGTACCATTCGACTCAGCTCGTCGAGACAAATCGAATGACATATGTCACATCCTGAACTTTTACCACCGGTACACTACACTACAGCCACTTAAAATTCAACCAAAAAATTTTTGTTGAAAAAAATTTTCGCGACAAAATTTTCAAAAAAAAATTTTCTAAAAATTTTTATTAAAAAATTTTTTGCCTGAAAAATTCCAAAATTTTGTAAATCTTGCCCGATTTTTACTAAAATTTCTCAAAAAATGCCAAAATATGCTCAAGTTTTTGTAAGAATATGCAAAATTTCCCAAAATATGCACTGATATGCAAATATGCATGAAAGTACCGAAATATGCAAAAATATGCTGAAGAAACCCGGTCCCTAATGGCATATCCGCATACAAAATATGCATTTGCATGTTTTGCCGCACCTTAGTAATAACTAGAGCCCGGACCGTACCGTACTACGGCCGTATTTTTCGGTATTTATCGGTATTCCGTATCGGTAATACGGTACGGAATACGGAACGGTAAAATTTTGAATTTTATCGGTATTTTTCGGTATTCCGTACCGTTTTACGGAACGGAAACAAAACAAAATACCGATATTACCGATCAATAAAAATTTTTAAAGTTTTATTTTATTTTAAGCGAAAAAAGGCTATCGGCCTTTGATAATTTTCAAAATTTTCGCCTGCGGCGCTAAAAAGGAAGAATCTTGCTTCTGGACTTACATCTCCTCAAAATTTTCGTCTCTGTGTGTTTATCCCCACAATTTAATCCCCACAATTTTTATTTTTAACTAAATTAATTTTTTAAATACGGTACGGAATACCGATAAATTTTTATCGGTATTTATCGGTAACTGTATTTTTCGGTATTCCGTACCGTTTTACGGAACGGTAAAATTTTGAATTTTATCGGTATTTTTCGGTATCGGTATTATACGGTATTACGGTACGGAATACGGTACGGAACGAAATTCCGGGCTCTAGTAATAACATGACTTTTCATTACTTTTGCAACATAAGTTGCGCCTTGAATTTCCCTCGCAATAATGAAATTCGACCTATTCGTGCGACTTTGTCTTGCGTCTTTGAGACTGACGGTAGTATTAAAGCACCGAAGCATTTGTACCGTACCGTACTTCGATATGAATGCCGAAAATACCGATATCGATAAATAACGATAAAATTCAAAATTTTACCGTACCGTATTCCGTAATGTATTCCCGACGGTAATAGCAAGAAATACCGATAAATTTTCATCGGTATAGTTATACGATTCGAAATTTTTATTTTTCCGTCACCTAACCATCGGTAGTGGTGAGCCGACGGAGGGAGCTCTGGGCTTTACTCATAACACGCCAATTTTGACATCATACTCGTAGTAGCATTATCTCATTTTTTGCTCGTACTTACTCGTATTTTTGAAGTAGCAAAAAATTAATTTTTGATTTTCTACTGCTTAAAACGCCAAAATCCGTGGTGTAACAATATTCCTAACACTATTCGACCACTTGCTCTTATAAGTAGAGCGTGTCATTTTATGTTTTTACCTATTTTTTAGCGATCAACCCATGATGAGATAAGTCGAAAAAACAATGTTTTAGCGCGGGAGGTTGCGTACTTTTTGAGTTACTAAAAAGCCTATTTCGCCTAAAAAGCCTATTTCGGCTTTTTCGGACCTAAAACCTATTTTGAGCCTATTTCGAACTTTTTTGGACCTATTTTAGGGTTTTGAAGATTTTTCTTAAATTTTGACTATATTCAATCAATTTTTCGTAAATTCTATCGTCCTGAACATCCAAAAATCTAAAAATTTTCGCTTGCGGCGCTAATAAAATGGATTTATTGCTATAAAATCACTAAATTTTGCCCAGGGAGGCCAGTATTCTGGTATATCTACAAGTACTACACCATTCTACACATACACCATTTGATCAACAAATTTTTTAAATTATTGGGGTATTTTGAGGGGTATCACGACTTTTGCGCCGCGACTTATGCGCCGAGCGACTTGTGCGCCGCGACTTTTGCGCCGGGCGACTTATGCGCCGCGACATTTGCGCCGCCATAATTTAAAAAATAATATCTACAGATGGACCTAATTATAGTGTACTCCTTAAAAAATGGTATCCAGGAGCTGAAGGAATTTCAGGAAGTACAATATTTCGGGAAGTACAATAGCCCCCTCTATGTAATAAACCGACCCCCTAGAGGAAGGTTGAAAATAAACCAACCCCCTAGAGGGGTCATTTTCAAAGAACTTGACTTTTTCGGATCAGGATATTTGGTCTGCTACCCCTATTCAAGCATGATTTTCTGCCAGAAGAGGGTGCACTATAGTGTAGGGTTGTCGGGTCCAGATATCCGGATCTGAAAAAGGCCGGATAGCCGAAAATTTTAGGTAGGATATCGGATCCGGATTTTGATATCCGAAGATCTCCAACTATCCTACATCATCTATAGTGAGGTCCAGCTGTAGGTTTTCATAATTATTAATGATAGTGGCGGCGCAAAAGTCGCTCGGCGCACAAGTCGCGGCGCATAAGTCGCGGCGCAAATGTTCTCGGCGCAAAAGTCACGGAACCTTTTGAGGGATGAAAGAAGATATCGGTGAATTTTAAATGATAGTAGTAATTGATTTGGGCGTTAAATAAAAATAACGGATATATTGTTAAGGACAGTTTTTAACTTCTTTTTTTTTCAGTCAATTAGTTTTTATATGTAATGCTTTGCTTCGTCTATTGATTCAAGTAAATCAAAATTGGGTACTTTATGGATATATCACCCCCCCCCCCTATTTTGAGTCTCAGAGTCTTCCTTAATATGTAATAATGGTCAGCCTTTTTCCTACCCCAATTTCTCTCCATTTCCCTGTGGTAAATTTGAATGATTGAAAAATTAATCTTTTCTTTATTAATGCCTCTCATTCAAATTTACCACAGGGAAATGAAGAGAAATTACCTATTCAAATCCCAATACCCCACAACCAGTGCTTCGAAATTTCAAATTTGCTCGTACTCGTACTCGTACTTCGTACCACCTCTTTTTTTGGCCTCGTACTCGTACGTCGTACCACCCCCATTTTTTTGCTCGTACTCGTACCTCGTACCACCCCTATTTTTGGCCTCGTACCTCGTACTCGTACCTCGTACTTACTCGTACTTGAGAAAAAATCAAAAAATCTAAAATTTTTATGATTTTTTGGAGACAGGGCATCTAGTTTTAAATTTTAAGCATTGTATGTGATAATTTTTGAATCTTGGAAGGCTTTCAAGCTATAGATCCTCCAATTTCATTCATTGTCTGCGCCGAAAGCGAAGGTTTTGAGCATTTTGGAAGCAAGGAGCACGAATTTTACTCAATGGTTTGAATACAAAATTTTCATCATGAAACAAGGAATCATTAAAAGGATTCAACTTCGTTTTATTACCGGACTAATTCATCGATTGAATTAGGATCTGAACTAGTCATGGATTTTTCAGAAATTCGATTAAGAATATGTATGACCGGTGCCCTGTAGTCTCGTCAGAGGTTAGTTTCGTCAGAGGACATTTTCGTCAGAATCAGTTTCGTCAGAGGCCCTTTTCGTCAGAGAACAGTTTCGTCAGAGGGCTGTTTCGTCAGAGATCAGTCTAGTCAGAAGGCATTTTCGTCAGTAAGGCTCCCATTCTAAAAGTTCGATAAAACAACGGTTTTTGACTTATACTAGGTTTTTTGTTTCTGGATCGATTTGAACAAATGAGATGTTTGAACTAATGAGGAGCTTTGAAAAGCTGATTTTTGGGACAAAAAATTCTAATTTATAAATGATAGCTCAACCGACTCACTCGTCAAGTTGAGTCGGTTTGACGAAAAGAGCCTCCCTACATCATTTTTCAATATTGAGGAGTCTGTAACTCGGTTTCGGAATTTCGATCAACTTTTTCCATAACTAATTCGACTCAGTTTTCAAAGCTCTTTCGAACGACATCTCATTTGTTCAAATCGATCCAGAAACAAAAAACCTAGTATAAGTCAAAAACCGTTGTTTTATCGAACTTTTAGAATGGGAGCCTTACTGACGAAAATGCCTTCTGACGAGACTGATCTCTGACGAAACAGCCCTCTGACGAAACTGTTCTCTGACGAAAAGGGCCTCTGACGAAACTGATTCTGACGAAAATGTCCTCTGACGAAACTAACCTCTGACGAGACTACCGGACACGGTATGACCAGACATTGCAAATTTAAATGTAGAACGAAAATGTAAACTTACACTCCGCACCATTCAAAAAATTTCTTGTTATTCTCTAAAACGGATATGCCACCTCTTACAAAATATATCCATCTTGTCAATGCCTTTTCGGCTCTCGTTCCTCTATCTGGCAGGATTTCTAACCCTTTAAGACTTCCTTCAGTAGGTAAATCAGGTTCACACTTTTTGCTTCTAAATAATTCAAATAATTACTTATTATGATACTTGTGGCGCTGACATTTGAGACGCTGAGTAAAAATCGAATTCGTTAAATAATTATGAATTTACCAAAAGAAAAATTTTTTTATCTAGGTTTTACAAATTTGTCTAGTAATGTTGGGTTCATCCCTTTGACAAATGAAGGTTCGGACCCTAATATTTATGTATAATAAATAACCAAATAATTTTTTTCTTTGAAAACAAAATTGTTATAAAATTATTTTTTATTAAAAAAGTTTGTTAATTTTTTAAAAAGATGGATTTTAGTCGCTTAGGCATCCAAAATTCTCAACATTTTCGCCTGCGGCGCAAATAGGAAGATTTTTGACTTAAAGATCTTACAAAATGGCCAAAATTAAAATACTATTTAGGCAGCTTCTATACCAAAATCCCAGTATTTTTTCCGAATTTTGGTTATATTTCATATAAAGTCTTCGAGAACCGAAAAGCTCGATGAACTCTTTCGAATGAGCTAAATTAGTATATTCGAATTATATAGGCGAGCCAAAACGAGCCTACAATTTTCGAATTTAATTTTTACATATATTAAAGTAAGCCTTTAAAAAGCTTATAATAATAAATTTTATATATTTAAATTTACAGGGTAAGTCGGCCTGAGTCTTTTGTATCATAGTAACAATTTTCAACCGCTTTGCAGCACCTTAATATAAATATGTAATTATAACAATTAATGTAACCTCCCGACTCCCGATGTCAATTTCCGACTAAGTCGGGAAATTTTTACACCCCTAAGTTTAAACCTAAAAAGGAAGAAAAAATTTGGATTCTTGGTCTTCCAAATTTTAAAATCGCATGCGGCGCAGAAAAAGGATTTGAGATTAAGAGGTCTTTAAAATTTGATTAGCCACTGAGTCGATTAGACACTAGCCACTCGAACCCCGATCCAAAAGTCAACTCCGACCCAGAACCCCCACATTCCGGACCCGGCAAACCCCGACTGCCGACACACGCGACCTCGAATATTTGGGTTGCTATCCTACTCTTAACTTTTAAATATTTATTTTTTACTTAAAATATAAATTTTTTTCAAATTCCCGATCCGGTTCCGGGCCGGAGCTCAAGAAGGATATAAGTGGATTTTAACTAGGGATAATGGATTTTAAGGAATTAAGGGGGATATTGAAGAACTGATTGTGTATCTAAAGATTTGGAGGTAGTAAGAGTGATATTGTGGATTTGTGAGATCAGGAGGAATATCAATGGATTTGTGGATTAAGATGGATGACGGAGGATAAACGAGATATCTGAGGATAAAAAATCTTGGCATTTTATATCCGTTCTGATACTTTATATTTTTATAATTAATTCATTAACCTCTCTGCTCCAACATCGAATGGTTTAAAGTTAAAATTGCACCTTAAAATTTATTTAAAAGATTTATCAGGTTAAAATTGTTAAAAACTTAAATTCTTAACATTATTTTAGTCCTTTCTTGATAAGTAAGGTTTGAAAATATAATTAAAATCGAAAATATTCGTATAATAAGAAGAATTTAAATCTTGAAATCTTGAAAATATTTTCTTGAACAATCAAATGTAACTTACAATGGATAACTTTTCGCGTATTGAATACAATCCGTTTTCTCATCACAATTATCATCAAACTCGCTGATATCTGGATCACATGAATAATTGCAAGTGTATTCATGGTTATTTTTGCACCAATTTGCACATTCTGGGCATGGATATTTTAACTATAACAAAAAAATTCCTAAATTTCATTTGCGCTTATCAAAGCTAACATTAGTTTTTAAATAAAAGAAAACTTAAAAAGTATGCACCAGGAATCGCGCCGATAGAAAATCAAATTTCCGATTTTCGTGATATTGAATTCACGAAAATTTTGAATTCACGATTTTCGATGATCAGGAATTCACGAGCCAAAAATCGCCGTGAAATCACGATTTTCGGGAATTTTGCCTTTTTTGGGGATTAGAAGTAATTACTAGGGGGTTAGATGTACTAGAGGTTCTTAATTGAATAATGGATATTTAATCGATATAAGTGTATCAAGAATAAAGGTATTTGGGTAATAGTTCGGTTCGTACCCCCCTCCTTTTTCCTTTCTTAAAGTATTAAAAAATGGTCAGCCAATCTTAGGTTGTAGAATTCGTCGAGCTGTGTCGAATGACACCAAAATCAACCCATGGTTTTAACTTTGGGCCGAGGTACAGACAAAAAAACCTGCGCGCAAAGAGAAAGGTTATGCAAAAGCGTCTCATGACTAAATACAATCACATAATTGAACAATACATATCTTGTTCAATTATGTGATTTTGATGTCATTCGAATCAGCTCGATAAGCTCTTCCGAATGAGCTTAATCGAATTAGTTTAATCGAATTTTTAGCACAAAAATGAGCTTGGTCCACCCTTTTTTAAATTTTCGAGGGCTGTATCTCGGCCTAAAGTAAGACATGGGTTTGATTTTGGTGTCATTCGACACAGCTCGACGAGTTCATTAACTTAAGACTGACTGACCATTTTTTAATACTTTTAGGAAGGAAAAAGGAGGGGAGGGGTACGAACCGAACTATTATTTGAGGCAATAAATAGGGCTGCACAAAACCGTTTAGCTAAACGGTATACGGTAAACGGGTTTTTGGTAAAATTAAACGAAACGTTATAGGTGGCACGACGTTTCGACAAAGGACTTTTCGACAATAGACTCTTCGACAAGACTTTTCGACAATGAACCTTTCGACAACAGATCTTTCGACACTGGACTTTTCGACATTAATTAAAATTTTTTAAAATGATTTAAAAATGACAAATATTGTCATTTTATTCAGCTAGATGATATGGAGAACGAAACTAATATGTACCGCCGATTGTTTACTGACGTTTGATTGAATACCGCCGTTTATTTTTAGGATTTATGAGCTGCAGGCGAAAATTTTTTGAATTTCAGTGTAGACCTGGGTTAAAAATCCTCCTTTATTATAAGAAAATACAAGAAAATTGGGTAAATACAAGAACATTTATTGTTGAATTACTATTTGTATTAAAGAAATATGAGTAAAATATTGATTTTTTCTTGATTTTTTAAAATTATGAATTGTTTTTAAAAATTTTTAATAAACGGTAAACGGACGTTTAAATGGGATCTTCAAAAATAAACGAAACGGTATACGGGTCTCAGATAAACGGTGTAAGGTTTTTTCGAAATTAAACAGTTTTGTGCAACCCTAGTAATAAAGATGGATTAAGAGATATTAGGGCATTTAGAGGATTAAGAGATATCAAGAGATTAATTGAATCTTCCAGCTTTCCAAATCACTGATATACAACCTAAACCTCTTGGCCCTTGATATCACGCACAAATATTATTTCAGAGGATTCGAAGAGATACATATAGGAAGAACAAGATGGAGTGGGGCAGAGGGATGTGGATCAGTTGAAGCCTAATAGAGAATGCATATGGGTCTGGAAAGATACTGCCTCGCAGTCTGGAAAGATACTGAGATTATGAAATATGTAAAAAGACAAGGGAATATCGAATGATACCGTGGGATTAAGGAGGATTTCGAGGTTAAGGATGGCGGATCCGGATATCCGGATCCGAAAAAAGGCCGGATATCCGGAAAATTTCGGTTCGGATACCGGATCCGGATATTCGAAAATTTGTGTTCGGATATCGGATCTGGATCCGGATATCCGAACTTTTGGTTCGGATAGCGAATCCGAAAATTTCCAACTATCCGCCAACCTTATTAGAGGTAGCTCAGATTCCTTCCTTTTTCTGCGCCGCTGGCAAAAATTCTGAGAATTTTGGAGGTCCTTAAGTCCGTTTTCATCGATTTTTCAGCGCCGCAGGCGAAAATTTTGTAATTTTGGACGGTCCAGGAGCCAGTTTTCTTCCTCTTTCTGCGCCGGAGGCGAAAATTTTGAAAAGTTTGAAGGCCATTGGGCAAGATTTCTTCCTTTTCCCTAGTTCTAGGAACCGAACCGAAACTTTCGGATATCCGGAACCGGAACCGATATCCGAACCGAATATTTCGGATATCCGGAACCGGTATCCGAGGTTTTTTCGGTTCCGCATACCCGGAACCGCCAACCTTAGTTGTGATTGCTTAGCAGTTAGCAATCGTGTATCGAGAACTTTCAGAATGAATCTCAATTATCTCTTGCTATGTTCTGGGATAGTTCTCCAAATTTACTAATAGTTTTAAATTAAATTTATTATTTATTATTAGTAGGGCGTGTCAAAACATGCAAATGCATATTTTGCATGCGGATATGCCATGAGCTGAAATGCTCAAAAATGGTGTTTTTACATCGGTACAAACATGGGGACCGGGTTCCTATAGCATATTTGTGCATATTTCGGTACTTTCGTGCATATTTGCATATCGATGCATATTTTGGGAAATTTTGCATATTTTTACCTAAATTTGTACATATTTTCGCATTTTTTG
Source organism: Meloidogyne enterolobii (assembly GCA_963681835.1). Taxonomy (NCBI): domain Eukaryota; kingdom Metazoa; phylum Nematoda; class Chromadorea; order Rhabditida; family Meloidogynidae; genus Meloidogyne; species Meloidogyne enterolobii. Next base: position 2,436,769 of record CAVMJV010000010.1, on the reverse strand, counting down.
AAAATTTTAGTTAAAATATGGCATAATTTTCAAAATTTTGGAATTTTTCGCGCAAAAAATATTTTAATAAAAATTTGCTGAAAAAATTTTTTCGAAAAATTTTTTCGCGATAATTTTTTTGGGTTGAATTTTAAGTTCATAAAATCTTTTAGAAGTGCTCTTAAACTGCAATTTAGATGCTAATTTCTTATTTTTAAGTTTAATATTTATTTTTAAACCATATTTTCATTATTTTTGCTGTATATTTAATGCATATTTTGTTGCATATTTCGGACTTTTTCACTGCATATATATGCGCATATTTTGGGATTTTCAAGAAAAATTAAATTTTCTAAGCATATGTATACTATTAGTTTTGCTTATCATTCTCTGCAAATTTTAGTAAATCTGTCGAACTTATCCTAGAAAATATAATAAGATTACAAGGATGGATCCTGGTCGTTATATTAACTCCCAAACATCCCAACGTATTAACAAGACTACATATAAGGAAACAACTTGCATTATAAGTTTTCCTAAGTGCTGTTGCATCACTCATCATCATTATCAATACAATCAAAACAAAGGCCATTGGGGTAATTAAAAAATATAAATTATTTTAATATTTCTTAGGTTTATTTTTGATAATTTGCTTTAAAAAATTAAAAGTTCCTAGACTTCGTTCATTACGATCTTTTACATTATAATTTTTGGGTAGATTTACTCTATTTGTGCGTTTAAATAAATTTTATGGGCGTTTAAATAAAAATCGTTCACTTTATAAGATGAATTTTTGAAGATAATTGTGTATATATTAGTGATGTTCGGGAGAAGAAAAAACTCGGGAATCGGGAAACGGGAGTCGGGTCGGGAAATGACCTCGGGAGTCGGGAATTTACAACAAAAAAATTTTTGGCGCCTTCGGCGCCAAAAATACCAATTTTTTGCTATGCAGGCGAAAATTTTGAGAATTTTGGAAGGTCAGGAAGCCAGACATCTAACCTCCTGGATACGCCATTGATGTTATGATCACTCTCGACAATCTAAAATCCTTTGTCCGCGCCGCAGGCGAAAATTTTCTTAAGTCGAAGGCTAAGAACCAGACTTCGTCCTTTATTTTTGAGAATTTCTAAGGCTCACTGCTAAGAAGTCAGATATTTTTCATTTTCTGCGCCGCAGCCGAAAATTTTTGAAAATCCATGACTAACTCAATACTTCTGGAATTTTTTGACGTTTATAGTATTGAAAAAAATAACTTTAAAATTTTAAAATCAAAATTAATGTTAAAACCATTTATTTTTGGTTGGAAAAATTATTTAAAAACATTTACCAGCCCTGGATTCGAACCCAGCCCCAACAAAGCAACTGAAGTCACTCAACTTAACCACTCAACCACGTCTCAACAATAGTTCTGGCATTTGTGCCTATTAATAGGCTCTGGCATTTGTGCCTATTAATGAGTTTTACACATTTATGTGTATTTTAATGGACGTGCTAATGGGTCCTCCTGCAGATGAAGTTTTGGTAATATAACATTGAGTAGTTGTATTTATACACAATATAGGAACTTTGCAACAAATATTTGCTGAATTTGCTCAGCGAGCTAATGACCCAATTGGGTACCTACGTACTGTCTCCTATCATTTAGCAACACAGTAAATATAACTAAATTACCGATTATGATCAATTTGTCATTTTTGACAACTTCTTATTTGATTTTTAAAAATAAAGTCTTGGTGACGAAAGGTTCAGTGACGAAAGGTTTGGTGACGGAAGGTTCAGTGACGAAAGGTTTTGACGAAAGGTTCGGTGACGAAAAGTTCAGTGACGAAACGTTAGGGAACCGAAAAAAATCTGGCTTATTGTTCTTCCCAAATTCTCAAAATTTTCGCCTGCGGCGCTGAAAAAGGAAGAGATTTGTCTTCTAGGGCTTCCGAAATTTTCTCGGTTAACCGAAAATTTCGGTTTGGTTTGTCGGTTCGGTTTCGTAACCGATGAATCTGGTGAAACCGACAACCCTACTCATATACAATTTAAACTATAGCTTATAGTGATTGAATTTTTTATCTTTTTTAAAAAATTGCGGATTGCGAGTTGCGGAAATTGCGTAAATTGCGCGTTTTTTGCAATTGCGAGTTGCGGATTGCGTTTGCGGATTTTAAAATTAAAATTGCGAGTTGCGGATTGCGTTTGTGGATTTTAAAATTGAAATTGCGAGTTGCGGATTGCGTTTGCGGATTTTAAAATTAAAATTGCGAGTTGCGGATTGCGAGTTGCGGAATTTTTTTTTCAATTGCGTGCAGCCCTGATCCTTAAGCCAAAAATCTTCCTTTTTCAGCACCGTAGGCGAAAATTTTGACAATTTTGGAAGGCCAATGAGCCAGATTTCTTCATTGTTTGCGCCGCAGGGGATAAATAAAAATATTTTTATCATAAAAGGCCATTCTTAGGGGGTGTAAAAATTTCCCGACTTAGTAGGTAATTGACTTCGGGAGTCGTGAGGGCAAAAACACGGGAAATTTTCCCGAGTCGAGATCGGGATACCCGAGCATCACAATAGTACATAGGTATGTATGTATATTTAGACATAAAAAACTTACGTTTAGCAAGGAAATTGAAAGGTTGAAATTAATAATATTTAATAAATAAAAATAATTTTAAAAATTTGTGTGAATTTTTATAGTTTTATATAAATGATTTTATGGGCGTTTAAATAAAAAATCGTAATTAATGAATCATTCGAATTTTATTGATAGTATGCAAGTTATTTATTTCAATTTTTTAATGCACTGACATTTCAATTAGCAAAATGACAGATACTGCCAAAATTGCAGAAATAGTACAGGATGTTTCAACTAAGAAGCACTATTTGAAAAATTAATAACTTTTACTATGTTGACAGATTCTAATGATATTAGGATTTTTCTCTATATTTTATGAGTTCTTTTGACAAAAATTATGTCTAAATTCGATCCCTAACCCTGGATTTCAAATCTGTACTTTACCGTTATCTTTTCTCCTTTTTATTGCGTGCGTTCTTACTGGATTTTTTCCTGCGGTTAACTATAGACACACGAGTCAAATTACAATTTTTTAATTTTTTTCAACACTTACTCCTACAATTTAAATGCATATCTACTCTAGTATGTTTATAGCCACTCTCAGAAAAAAATACAGTAAGAACGCACGCAATGAAAAGAAGAAAAGATAACGGCAAAGTACGGATTTGAAATCCAGAGTTAGGGATCGAATTTAGACATAATTTTTATGTCAAAAGAACTCATAAAATATAGATACAAAATACCAAATATCATAAAAATCTGTCAAAGTAGTAAAAAGTTATTTATTTTTAAATAGTGCTTCATAGTCAGTGATGCGGAAATTCCAAAATGTGCCCGGTTCCGGTTCCGGTTCTGGAACCGCTCTTTCAATTTTGCCCGGTTCCGGTTCCGGTTCTGGAACCGCTTTTTTAATTTTGGCGGTTCCGGTTCCGGTTCTGGAACCGCTGTTTTAATTTTGCCCGGTTCCGGTTCCGGTTCTGGAACCGGTTCCAAACCGGTTCCGGTTCCAAAAAATTTTGGCTTTAACTTAGTATAGGTCCACTGAGATTCAAACTGTAAGTATATATCATTCAATTCGTCTCTTCGAGCTGAGTTCAAATATGCAAGAATTTCTTGCAGGAGACGAAAACTCGCAGAGATATAGGCCTCCGAAAATCGAAAAAGGGACCAAACATTTTTTGGGTGACTCGAAAATTTTGGATCCGGGTCAGGGTGGACGCAATTGAACAACAACAATTAAACGGAAAACGGGGTTTAAACGCCGCAGGCGAAAATTTTGTTAACTTTGGAAGGACAAGTCACCAGATTTCTTCACTTTTCTGCGCCGCAGGCGAAAATTTTAAGGATTTTGGAAGGCCAAGCACTAGATTTCTGCCCTTTTTAAGCGCCGCAGGCGAAAATTTTGAGAATTTTGGAAGATCCTTAAACCAAAAATCTTCATTTATTTCGCCGCAGGCGAAATTTTTGAAAAATTAAAAGTCATAGCAAAAAAAATTCATGTATTTAAAAATATGACAAAATTTTTTGTTATAAATAAGTTCATAATAATCTATTTCCTGAAGAAAAACAATTATTTTGTTATTCATTAAGTTCGGTTCGAACCTCACACAAATGATAATTCCTCAAAACTATGAACCTAACACACTATCCATTCAACCACACATCTTTTGAATGAAAAATAAAGATAATCTTTTTCACTCGTCTCAATTTTCCCTTCCTTTTCTTATCACTACTCCCATCTTTTGCCCATTTCTCTGATTTTACCCATCATTAGGGGTGTATCTTTGGAACCGGTTCTGGAACCGGTTCTAAACCGGTTCCGGACCTTTACCGGTTCCACGGTTCCGGTTCCAAACCGGTTCCAGGCCTTTACCGGTTCCACGGTTCCGGTTCCAAACCGGTTCCGGACTTTTACCGGTTCCACGGTTCCACTTCCGGAACCGGAACCGGAACCGCACCGGTTCCGGAACCGGAACCCCCGCATCACTGTTCATAGTTGATACACACTGTATATTATTTTTTTCAAAATTGGGGGGGGGGGCTATGATGAGCCTAATCATCACTAGCAGAGGTGGGACGGAACAGTCGGAGATGTCGAAAATCGGAAGAGCCGAAAATCGGAACTGGCTCAAAAGTCGGAAATCGGGAGGAAAAAACGTAGGAAACCGGAATTCCGACTTACCGCTGATCACTAGTTAAGATATTTTCATAAAATTAAAATTTTATACATAAATAAAAATTATAAATTCAAAAATAATTTTAAAAAGATTATTCCTCAGAAATCTCCATCAGAAGTATTATTATTGTCCAAAAATTTTTCTAATTCTTTTGTCGCTTCAAGAACTCTAGATCCAGCATCATAAGAAATTTTCTGATCTTTGAGATACTCGATCGACGCCAAAAAGATTAATGTACCTCTATATTCAGCGGGCTCGCTATTTTCATTCTTTATATCTTCATCTAATAATTCATTTTCTTTTAGAATAAGTTGGTTCATATCCTTTTCAATTTCTTCAATAATGTCGAAGCCGGTACTGACAACTAAAACTGCTCTTACGAGTGTTTGATTAATATCAGGCACTTCTTTTCCGTCAATAGCATTCTTTATTCGCTCATTCACCCTCACTTCTTCATCCTCAAAACGATTTGTATAATCATTTATATTTCTTATGGGCACTCTTGCTAGATTTCTTGCAGCATCTATATAGCAACTTAGACAAGCTTTTTCTGTAGATGGTACTTTCAGTCCAGACCAGCATTTAAGCACAGCACTAAAGATAATAAATTACTTAAATATCTCTGGAATTGTTCAAGACTGAATAACAGGGGATTACAAGGAATATCGTGATATAAGTAGAGTTGACGGTGATATAAGGAGAGTAACGTGAGATTTTTAATCTCTCTAAATCAACTTTGAGGATTTTGAGATATATTAGAGACCGCGAGACCCCTCATAAAAAGTCAAATCTTTGTTGTTAGTTTTAGCCGTCCAAATCAATCGAAATCCATCCAATTTCACCCCATTTATTCCATCAAATCCTCATTTAAACATGTAAAAATAAAAAGATCTGGTGGGAGGGATCTTGGTCTTTATTGGTAACTTTCTGCACCATATGCTAAAAAGATCATAATGGTGCAGACATTATAGATATATCGTGGCTAGGGTTCGATTTTTCAAACCAGGACGACGTTCGAGTCATTTTTTCGGGCTTTTTGTTGTCTGAGAAACAAAAACTAAAAATGTGCTAATTCTGGGAAAAATATTCAAAAAAACCCTGAATAGATCCAAAAAAGATCGAAATAGGCCCAAAATAGGTTTGAGGTCCTAAAAGGTCGAACTAGGTTTTTTAGGCTCTAATAACTCGAAAAATATAAGGTACACTATGCTGTAAATCTGATCATGGGCAGGCAGATCACAAAAAAAGTAAATAATGTAAAGTTATAAATAATGTAAAATTATAAAACTCACCTGTCACATTCACATAACATTTGATTACAAGCAGGCTGCGTTAAACACTCAATCTCTTGGCGGTCTATAAAAGAATTTTTTATACTACAGTTATGCTGTAAGTCTCGCTAGCATTGATCGATCTTTCGATCTCCTTGCATTTATCGCCGAGAGCTTTCGCTCAATACGTTCAGATTAGGGTTGCTGGCGGACGGTTAACCGAACCGGAACCATTAACCGGTGTTTTGGCGAATTAACCGTAACCCAAAACCGGGGGTTGAAAACCGGCGATAACCGAAAACCGGTGACCAAAACCGCCCGGTCCGGTTTTAAAGATACACCCCCAAATTTGGAATTTTTTTGGGAATTTTTATAAAATTTATAAAATTCTCGATAAATATGATTTTTTCAAATTTATTATTCAAAATGTTTGGTTAAGTGATGGCCCTTTCGGTCCCTCGCCAAAGCGTTTTAAATGCCAGTATCGTCTAATAAAATTTTACCCTTGAAGATTTTCTTCTCAATTTTGTACTTTGATGTATTTATTTCAATATAATTCATGCCAGCATCAACTTCAGGACAATCATGTTTTTTCTTCATTGCTTTGATGCATTCCTTATGTTCATTGCAACATCTTTACAAAATTAAGTTGATTAAAAATAAATTATTGAAAATGTTAATATATAGCTTATAAAAATTTGGATTAATTATCTATAATTAAAACTGTAGCTAAAATAACCCTTGTATGTTTATCCCTCGAAAATTCAAAATTTTTGTAATAAATTTAAAAATTATGGCCAACATTGTCAATGTAACAAATAATATTATTTCAGAGAAATTCTTTTTTAATTAATTTAAGTGATCAAGGATAAAATATTAAGAATTTAGGCCTTCAATTCTGAGGTGAACATAACCCGTGGTAAATTTTTATGCCGAAACTTTATATCTCGTTATATATTTATTTATTTAATTGAATTTTTACAAACTTGCTAATATCTTTAGTTTCCTCCTTCTCATTGCCACAGCTTCAAAATGAAAATTTAATTTTATTAAGACATTAGCAAGTAACTCACTGGCAACTATATTTATCATAAATCGAAGGTTCTTTTGTGTAATAACTGCATTCTGGCTAAAATAAATATTAACTTTACTCGTGAAAATATTAAATTATCCGAAATTGATTTTATGTAGTTAGAAAAAATAGCTAGCATTGAGAAATCGTTTCTCACCGAGAATTTCAGTATCGGGTTCGAGACCGAGAATGAAAAAACCGAGATCGATATTGGAAAAAAGCCGAGAATTTCGGTATCGGTCTCGGTATCGGTCTCGTCTTGTTCAACTCTAGTTAAAACTTTAGAACTTTTTAAATATTTAACCAATTTAACTATTAATTTCTTTTTTTATTAACATTGATGTTATCTATCTTTAAGGCAAATCAAGGGGGCTCATTATTTCCAGAAAAACTTTTTTGAAGAAGAAAATTTAGGTTCGGAATTACTATTACGTTCAGAATTACCTCAAAAATTTTGATTACTTTTAAAAATTCATATATGCACTCAAATAAATGTGAGGGTGGGATATTAACTAAATAACAATATTTTATTCAATGATGTTTAATTAAATATTTTTCTTAAATTTATACTAATCCCAATCTATTTTTGACTATTTAAACTATTTTTTATAACATCAATTTCCGACAAACCTCTTGACATTTTTCGCGTTTCTGTTTTTTGATGGTAAACATTCGGCTGCCTTTAGCATATTTATCATTCCAAAATAGTAAATCAGTCTCCAAAGTCACAAAACCCAAAACATCTTCGAGATGGATTCCATTCTTGTTGAAATCTCTCCAAAAGGCTTTGACGTTAAGCATAGCATGGATTTTATCGAAAATAATTAATTTTTAATAAATAACGAATATTAACTTAAAAATACCTAATTCAGGCTTATTTTTACTCAAAGCCTTCAGGAATTCAACGGGAACGATGTTAGTGATGTTGAAATAAGATCTACAATTTTTACAATTATAATAAATATTTAGGTTATAATTATTATTATTATATTTTTTACAAATAATTATATTTATAATCTTAAAATATATTAACTTAATGATAAATAGTATAAATACAGTTAATCTTGATTAACTTTTAACGACTTCAAAACTTATTGTAACTATCCTTAACATACACCAATAATATTCTGAACTAAAGGCCATAATAATTTATTCAATGAGGAATGCATAGTTTCTCTTGACTAATAACGGATCCCATTAAAATACTTTTTATCATTAATCTTTTTCTTTATTACAAAGAAGAATCTTCAAAAAACTGTTTGGGATAATTGTTAGGGTACGTGTCTTTATCCCAAATATAGTATACCCCTTCATGAGATCCGTGTCCTCGATTTAGTCTTAATATTTTTCTTGTTTATATAAAATACCTTCGGCCAGCAATATCAATGAAGACTTCCACAGTCTTATAATCGATGTTATAATAAATTTCAAAACCATTCATTTGGATTTCATTTTTATCAGAATTGCACAATCTTTCACCGTTACGTTGATGGATATTATAGCGTTCATTCACTTTAAACTTCTTCCCATTCAGAAAAGGATTTGTTAATTGACTTTCATAACAAAACAATAAGCTGTTCAAATTATTTTTTATGTACTTTTTAAAATTTTTGAAATTTTATTTGGATAATTTTATTTGGATATTTTATTAAAATAAATTAGAGCAAATATATGCTTCAATCATTAAATCTTATTATTTTCGTTTTAAATATTAGTTTATATTTTTAAAATTATCAGCGTACCCATTACATTTAGAAACTGATTTTGCCAACGATAAAACTTTTCCGCATGTCGAGTCCTTGATGGGGCATTTTTCAAAAGCATTAGCCGTGTTTGTTCGTGATGTTGCGATGGTCAGCAATGTTATTTTAATAAATAAGTTCACAGCTTTTTAAATAAATTAATTAAAATAATTTTTTGTTTAATAATTATTTTAAAACTTGCCTGTTTTACCACCTTCATTGGAATAAACTTTCTTTCCAGATTCCCGACGAGCCTTCTCATTCAACGATTTTCTATAAAAATAATCTAGGTAAAGAAAGAGTTTGCAAAGGTTTAGCCACTGGGCAGGTTTGCTCACCATATACGAACCTGCTTATCATATCAGGAGCTCTACCATTGAGCTCTAAGCTTTCTCTTTTATCCTTTTTGTTTAACCCCCGCCTAAGCGTTTTAAATGCTCTAAGGTAAATGAGCCCTACAATAATTTTTTAGAAAGGATATTTCCTAAAATAAATTTAAATAGTAAATCAGAATTATGTATATGGAAGTTTATCGAAATTGAATTATTTGGCTGAAAAGAAAATAAAGGCTAGTAAGAAATATATTCTTCAAGAAAGCTTTGTTTGAATGTTCTATGCTTATTTTTCTAATATTTATAATTAAATTCATTTTGTTCTCTTTTAGAAATAAATAAACCTACTTTCGATAAAGTTTATTTGAAAAAAGATTTTTAATTTTAATAATCATTTTTGCTTTTAAATTTAAAAGTTATTTGTATTAGGATAAAATAATTTTCCAATGAATATACAAATCAGTTTTATATTAACAATTTTATGAGCGTGACAAATTTGGATTTATTAACGAATTTTTATTTGAAAAATTTATTTAATGAATCATTTATTTTAAATTATAACCGATTAACAATTTTATTTTCACTGGTTTTACTTGTCAGCTGGTTTTTTAGTAGCTGTAAATTCCAACATAATCAAAAAAAATATCAAAGTATCAAAAATTATTAAATTTTTTAATTATGTAAGTTCATTATATCAAATAAATAGAATATCAAATAAAGCTTTTAAGCAAGATAAAATACTTTATGCGCAAAAAAGTTTTCCAAAAATTAAAAAATATGTAAATTTGTAAGATATGAGAAAATAATTTCACATTAGAAAATTATTAAATCTCTACTTTAAGGGCTCTGGTTTAAATAAGGGCTCTACTTTAAGACAGGAGTCTTATGAACTTTTATTCGTCCCATAAATGGGACACTTAAATTGTATCCAAAAATATTCTTTGATGGGACGTTGGATTGTTTCATGGATTAGTTCATGGATTCAATTTTAGGCTAAATTAACAAGAAAGAATTTAATGGAAGAGGGAAAATCGGGAACAAGGTTTACAACACTTCTACAATAATATCCCTAGTATTAGTTATTTACTTCAAAAACTTTACTAGTAATATTTACAATTTTCAGACCGTCACTTCTTGTAAAATTCCAGTTATTTTCAAAAAAAGCTAGAAAAACTTGATTAAGATATTCATTGATCAAGTTCTCTTAAAAATAATTTTTAATATTTTAATTTTAAATCAATTTGGAAATAATAATTTTTAAATTTATAAATGATTATTTAATATAAAAAATTTATTTTAAATTAAAATTAAGAATATCTTTTAAAATTTTACTCTTTATCTTCATAATTTACTATTGGAGAAGGAATGTTTTAACTCTAATCTAAATATTGATTTGAAAATGATAATTTAAATAAATTTAAAATTAATTGTTGTAAAAACTCGAAATTTAAAAAGTTAAATTAATTTTTAATTATACGTAAGATTTATGAAATCATTTAATGATATTCTAATATTAAAGCATTATCTTCTACATATTAGGTTTTTAAAAAAATCTGATATTTCCCAGCTACAAATCCTTTAATAATTTTTATTTAACTTTAATTAATTATTTTTTACAAAAATAAGATTTTTAAATAATCAACACAAAAAATCTTTGAAAAATTCACTTTTTCGTCCTCATCTAAGGCGCGCCATTACAAAGATCCTTATCACAAACACGGCATCTAACACCCATAAAGTTTCTGTTATAGAAAGTTTCGACTCCCTAAATAATTAATTTCTATTAAAATTAAATTTTTCTAGCCTTTAATTCCGAACATCGACCTCGCCAAGTAACATTCCTATGTTCACAGAACCCTTTATCAGCACATCCCATTCTATAATAACCAGGATTGAGCCAATCTAAAATTCAAAAAGACAATGAGACATTAACCATCTGTAGACTTTTTTCTAGTCCATCCCTAATTGGGTATTTTTATGAAATAAAAAATTCGGCAAATTGAAAAATAAAATTTCATGAAAATTATTAAAATAACCAGCCGGTTAAAATTTGCAAGTCAAAGAAAACGTCCACCCAGATTTCTAACATTTACACAAATTTTTAGTTAGAAGGAAATTTTATTTAAAATCTGTCGTAAGCTAAAATAGTTTTAGTAACTTCTAAATTAGTAAACCCAGTTTCTTCATTTACATTACAGGACATAAAATCTCAGTTAAAATTTTATCAATTTAATACTATAAGTTGTATAATATAAAATATTTAAAAACCGTCATATTTGCAGAGAGAAATGTAACACATATCGAAATTCGAAGGGCAATTATATTCACGCACACCAACGCGAAAATTACTGCCTGAAATCGGTGGTCAAAAAATATTTAAAAAATTAGGAAAAACCTTTCTGACCAGCATAACAACGAATACCTGAAAATATAAGACTTGTAAAGAAAAGAGTTTTTATTTTTTTTAATAATTTTATTTAACCACTTTCCAGTTTTACATTTAATTTTACTAAACCCAATTAAAAATTTGTAGATCTAATGTTTAATTGAGAAGGAATAAGTATTCCCAAAATTGCCCACAGAAAATAACATCTCTTCGTTTAAAGGCCTCAAAAATTTTTTAAAGACAAATTCATTTTAACATTAAAAATATTTTTAAAAATAACTGACCATAAGTTTCCGACACGCAATAAAAAAGCATAGTCAAGTAGAAGACAAACATTTAAAATTTTAAAGTTTTAAAATATTAATTAAAAAAGTTAGGAGAAAAAAAGTTTTAAAAATCTTTAAATAAATTTCTTTTAAGATAAAAAGCAATAAGTAAGGTTGGGATCTATTATTTTCGATTAACTAGAAAAATTTTCGAGAACATAATCCGATAGTTTTTCCGTCAGTTCCATAGCCTGTACATTAATTATTCAAACTAAAAATACAAAAAATATCAGGAAATAGTAAGTAGGTTGTTATACAAAATTTTCCCAAAATTTATAAACATTTGTAGTTATATTAAAAAAAATTTTTGACTAAATAAATTATAATTTTTTATTCAAAAAACAAAAAAAAATATACGAAAACCTCCATTTTATTAGTTAGAGAATTTTACTAATTGATGAATCAACAATTAATGAATCAACAACAAATATTATTTGCTAAATAATATTTGGAAATTAAATATAAAATTAATTTAAGATTTAAATTGTTTTTTGTGGATTTTTAAAAATTTTTCTATAATACCATTGCTTTGGAATTTAAAAAAGGCCAAAAAGTTATAATTCTTTCTTTCATTACAAAGATCCCGACTCCTGAATCGGAAAATTTTCCCGAGTTTTTGGACTCCTGATCCCGACTCCGATGTCAATTCCCGACTAAGTCGGGAAATTTAACATTACTAAGAACGACTTTTTTTGATAATATTATATGTATTCTTAATTAAAGAAAAGGTTAAAATATTTAAATATTTTCCAGATCACTACAAAGAACCACTCAACCAACGATCACCAAAAGGAAAGTGAGAGAAATTTTAAATACACATTTCTTTCACTTTTCCGTCAAAAATTTAATGTCAAAGTACGAGAGATTTTTCTGCAATAATATGTAGTATTTTTCCGTAATTTTTATTTCTTATTTTCGTAATTCATAATTTTTTCCGATATTTTCTAATCGTAATTCGTAACTTAAAAAACGCCGTAATTCGTAATTACGACGCACCTCTGCTAAATATGAGATTACTTACAAAATATTCTTTTGAATTTCGTAAAAAATGATGAGTAATTAAGTGGTTAAATATTTTTACCTTATTTTTTATTTCAGTCAGAAATAAATTAATTTAAAGATGTTTATCTGACTTTTAATTTTTTTCATAAAAACTTTAATTTGTAAAAAGAAAACTTAAAGAAATAATGTTTTTTCGTATTAGCATAAATTGATTTGTTTGTAGGTAGCATATTTATTTAAAGTCATTACATAATAGTTTACAGCATTTTTGATAAAATTAATTTATATTTTAAATTATTCCATTATTCGTTTCTGGGTAAATCTAACATAATACTACATAAAATATTTCACTAAAAACAAAATACTTTTTAAAAATGAATTTTTTCGTATGGATAGGGTTCGATAAATGAAAGCGAAAAGTCAACGACGTTTGAAAATCTTGGGAACACAGTTTATTTATAATTTATTTAATTTAGGCTTTCTCCTTTCTCTATTTCTTTTAGGATAGTAAATTTATCCATTAAATTAATCCTGAGATTTATAATATTTTTAGAACAAATATAAATATCAAAATTAATTTTCAGATTTAATTAAATATTAAAAATGGCATGGCATGGTGGCTGGGCGACATCTTCAAAGTATAGTTAAAAATTAAATTAATCAGAAAACAAATTCACTTTCAAATTTGAATGATTTATATATATAATTGACATTTAAATATTTCGATCTGTAATGGGAAATAGGTTGATTGGGGTTATTTGGGTTAGTATTCAGATTTAGAGAATTCCCCGTCCAGTCTTTCAATTTTATTTAAAGTTGATTGTATGTTGGAAGACCGAAATCCTCTAAGCAATTCTAACTACTATATTCTATCACAATCCGAACAATTCTGTTTCGGAGCTTCCTTATCTGTTTTAATTCATTAAAAAATTTTAAAGCAAAAAATCGAAAAATAATTGTAATTAATAAAATAAAATAAAAATTATTATATTTAGATTTAAAGAATTACTTTTTGACTCAAACACATACAAAAAGGTTAATTTAAAATTAATTTCTTTAAATTAATAAAAATTTAAGCCAGAAATATTAAAAAGTAAAATAGAATGGAAATTATTGGACGTCAAGTTGCATATTAAATTTGTTCAAAAAAGTTTATGTTTAAAAAGTTTGTAGATATTTAAAGAAGAATTTGTTTAATTTAAATAATTTTAGGTAAACAATTTTATAATGGAAAATGTTCTGCAATTAAATGGAAATTAAGATTTTTTCCTAATGGATATACAGAAGACGGTAAAGTAAATCATTTAAAATAAACTCTTAAAACATAAGAACCCTCGGAGCTTTTTATCTATTCCGTAAAGTATTTTATATCCAAAATAAGATTAGTTAATAATTTTTCCAACAGTTTCATTCAGAATTTAAATACCTTTTAAAATAAATTTTAATAAATCTCAAAACTTTTTCTGAAAATATTCAATTAAGCTACTTCAATTGCCCTCGTTTACGTAGGTAAAGATAATTCTGAGGCTAGAATAAAAGCAAAATTTACAATATATGCGATTAATTCTGATGGTAAAAGAGTGGATATTTGTTCGTAAGTTGATCAAAAGATTTTTTATTTGAAAATACAGTCTAAATAAAATAATAAAATTAGATGATATAATTGTTAAATTGTTTTTCCCCGATTAATGGCATTTAAAGTATTCGTCATTTCACCCTATATTATTTAAAAATTCAGTTCAGAAAATCAAAAGTCTTATTTATATCTGAAAAATAAATAACCTTATCAGATTAAATATCCCTCCTCACTAATTTTTGTTTTATCTTACTTGCTAAACAATTTGTTTTTAGGGATAAGGATAATTTTCGAAGCTATTTTCAAACTACTGAATTTGTTATTGACTTAGAAAGATCTCTTCATCCTGACGGTAAATACTTATGTGAAATTTTTGATTAGTTCTCATGTATTAATAAAAATAGAAAATTTAGACATCTAAATTAAAAAAAGACACTTTGTTCCAGTCTTAACTAAAGATTTTTCTGGGGTTTTTGGTCCTGTCTTGGGTATCTAAGAGGTATCTAAATATAGGTTTCCTCAAGAGGTATCTAAATATGAAAATCGACACAATTTAAATATATACCTATTTTTAAAATAATACATATAAATTTAATTACAAGATTCGTTATTGTTAATATGTGAAGTAGAGTATGCAACAATATTTTTTGAATCAGAAAAAGAGGATATTGAATCAACAATAATGATGAATAGTATGGGGAGGAAGTATGAAGAAAATGAAGATAGATTAAGAATTCTGAAAAAATCTTTTATTAAAATGTTTGAGGAAGAAACACTTGCTGATTTTGTAATTAAGGTAATTAATTTTACAGATGTATTTACTATATGACCACTTATTATTAATTCCTGAAAATAATCCCAATAATGAATTTTAATCTTTTATTTAATAATCCAAATGCATTTCTATATATAAGTGATCTAGGGAATTCCTAACGTTTCTGTGTCGGGAGTCCGGCTCCCAAATCAGGAACAAAAACTCGGGAATTATCGATTGACGAAAGCACGTTTTTATTTTTTTGTCGTAGATCCAAGATCATTTTCAGATTGATGATGAAACAATAAATACACATCGTTGTGTTTTAGCTCAAAATAGTGAAGTGTTTAAAAGAATGCTAGGACAGAATATGATTGAAAAGGAAATTGTAAGCAAAACATTAATAAAATAATAGAATCCCTAAATTATTTTAATTTAGTAAAATGTTATAGTTTACTTTTTTCCAAAACCGGAAAATTAATTTTGGTACCTATAAGTGTAAAATCAGAATACAATGAGAGATATTATTTAATCTTTCGTTAATTAATAAAATTTTAGGGTGAAATAAAAATTGTCGATTGTTCAGTTGATTGTTTTAGGGCAATGCTCGAATTTTTCTACAGTGGGGAAATTGAAATTAGTAGATAAAATTTAATTATTTTAATATTTTTAATATAAAATTTAAGATACTTTTGAGAAAATTGGGGAGGATTTATACGCAATTGCTGATAAATATGAAGTTGTTACTTTAAAAGAAGTTTGTGAGCACTATATGGCTATGTCAATTAGTTGGTTTTAAAATTTATAAATTAATTTTATTAAATAAAAACTTAGATAATTTTGTAGAATTATTAGGGTTAGGGGGTCAGTGTCGGTTTTAACTCTTAAGTTAATTAGAAATGTTATTTTATTAATTATTGACCTTAGAGGACAGAACTTAAAGGCCGCTCAAATTTTATTATTTCTTAGAACCTTAATAGGTTATAGCTATAGACATAATCCGAACTCACAAAAAACCACCTAAATGGAGTTACGAATTCTATATGTAGTTCCGATAGCCCTTTTCTGAAGTTCTCCAGTTTCCCCAATACTTAAAATGCTCGTTCTAATTTACGAAAACTAGGTTTAAAATGCATTAATTACATTAAATTACTTGTCAAAATTTAAATCTAAATGTTACAAATTTTAGCTTCTACAAATTTTAAAAAACGTTATGATTGTGCCAAAACTTATGGCCTTTTAATGTTAGAGAAGGTTTTTAAAATTAATTTTTCAAAACCTTCGATCTTTTCAGTCTTGTATAAAATATATTTATGCTAATAAAGAAGAATTTTTGATTAGTAAAGAATGGGAGGAATTTAAATCTCTTAATGGAGAATCTGCCTTTAAAATGTTAGAAGATGCTTTGCTTGGGAAATTTGTTATAAATGGCAAGCTTTGCTTTTTATATAAATGTGTAAATTGTTCTAGAAAAAGACTTAATAAATTTTTTTCTGAAAATACTTGATAAATTTAAATAATTTTTAAATTATCATAGTAAAGAAGAAGAATGATACAGATGTTGATTTTGATCCCTTTGCGAGTTTTGGATTTGGAGTGGAACCTAATGAGGATACTTATTGAAAAAATATTTTTGAATTTAATTGTTTTAATATTTTAATTAGAATTTAACTTTTTTAAATAATCTGCACGGAATTACTTTTTTTTTTGGACAAATACTTATAATCATTTTGTTTTATATAAAATCATATAATAATCCTCATTTTTTAGGTAGATTTAAATAATAATTTATTATCTATTTTTAGCTCTTTTTTTGAAATTAAGGGATTTTTCTTTAAATTATTTTTTTCTAAATACATTCCTTGAATAATAGAAAATATTTATCACATTTATCTTTCTTGATTTTTTTAAATTTTGCATAATTTGTGACATTATTTTATTTTTTATTTTGTTAATCTCCCAATTATTTTCTCTTCCAGTATTTTCCCCCATTCAATTTATAGAAATAGGTATTTATGGATTTTATGACGAACTTTCCAATTATTGTTCAGTTGTCGGAGGTATAAATGTGGTAAGATTTTCAATTCCTTGCTTAATTGGACGTTTAGGCTTTCCAGCAAATCCACCTTTCTTTTCTGAAATTAAATTTTAAATTTTCAAATTTTCAAATTTTTTGAATAAAAAAATATTTTTTAATTAAATTATTTCAAAAAATAAAACAATTTTTGTAAATTAAAAATTACCTCCTTCCCCAAAAGCAACAGAAATTGCCATTAAAATAAAGAAGAAAATAAATACTATCCTCATAATCAAAATTTTATTTTAATTAATATTTAGTTTTAGAGGCTTTTATTAATTATATTAATTGAATATACTCGTTTTTAAAGACTGCCAATTAAGTGTTGGATTGTATATAAAATTTTATTAAAGCTAGACAAATATTTTATATTGCGTAAAACTTTAATATTAGCCTTGAAAGAAATGAAAGAAAATTTTTAAAAAATTTAAACTAAATATAAATCAATAAGAAATAACTAAAAAAATAATTCAATTATAGTAACATTTAAATTCTTTTAGAAAATCTTGGCATTAAGAGAAAGAATGGATTTTTTAAAATTAAAATAAATGATGTAAAATATAGTAATTAAAAAATAATTTTTAAAAGTTATCGATAATATGTTAAAATTTTTAAAGGATTTTAATCTAAAAATATAATTTATTAAGTAATTTTCTCTTGTCGATAAATTTTTTTAAAATTCAATAACTCTGTGTAAATATAAAAAGTTAAAAGAAAAATTAAAAAAAATTTTTTTACATATTAATAAAAAATTTTTACATCAATGAATTTTAAATAAAATTGATTAATTTGAATTAATCTTTACAAGGAATTAAAATAAAAATTGAGTATTGGATAATCAATGGAGTTTATTAAAATTCTCATTCTCGAGATGAGAAGCTTATCAACTTCACAAAAATTATTAAGCAATGACTGATAGATGTATGTAAATAAAACTGTTAACTTAACTTACAATCGAGTATGTTTGATTAAAGTGTAAAATAAGAAACTATAAAAAGTTACAATTACTCGGAGATATCAGAGGTGGATATCATAATAGTCCTTTATTGATAATTATTTTATAATTATTGGTAGAGTCTCAATTTATGATACAAGTGTTTGATAAATATTGATTTCGAGGTATGCTGGGGATATGACGGGATTACGAAGTATATTAGCGGATTTAGAGAAAAAATGTGATTTAAAGCTTTACCATAGGAATTATTATGGGATTTGGAGTGGTCAAGAAGATAAAAGAAAAATAGGACATAGATGCTGAAGTCGAGGAGAACTGTGCTACAGATATGAAGCCAAAATTTTTCTGACCCGACACATGATGATAAGGGCTTCTCCTTTTAAAATCTCTTTTTAGAATTTTGAAATGCCAGAATCCGATCCGAATCAATTTTTGCAATGTCTAAATTAGTTTTTCAAAGTTCTTAGTTTTAAGATTTCAAAATAGAAGTTATTTTTGATTTCTTTCTGCCGTTGAGCATCTATGAAAACAAAATTTTATTTTGATCAGAGGTAACTTTCACTTGTCACTTAAGAAGCGAGTTCAGATGGCAAAGAAAAAA
The DNA here is from genome assembly GCA_963681835.1 of Meloidogyne enterolobii. Classification (NCBI taxonomy): domain Eukaryota; kingdom Metazoa; phylum Nematoda; class Chromadorea; order Rhabditida; family Meloidogynidae; genus Meloidogyne; species Meloidogyne enterolobii. The sequence continues at coordinate 2,417,958 of CAVMJV010000010.1, read as the reverse complement.
TGAAATAATCAAAGTAGTGATTCTTATCAATTAAAGAACCGAATATCCTGTCAACTGTTATTAAATGTCTATTTTTCAATATAAAATTCATTATCTACTCAAATATTTAAAAATCTAGAAGATTTATTTTAAAATTTTTCATTTTTCCATTCAATTGTATACACGTGTATCTCATATGCGAGCCAATTCAGTTTTGTACAAACTATAACCACGTTGACTTGAAGCATCAATTGCATTTTTTAGACTAAAATGGCAGATAAAATTTTTAAATAGAATTGACGCAAATCCTCTGTCTCTTAATTTTTATTCGATTTATTTTTAGACGAGATCTTTGAATTGTTACACCTGGAGACATTAACAATTTTTGAGTAAAAAATGCCAAAATTACTTTAATAAGTATTCTAGACGATTTACGCATTAAATATATTATTTGTACAGCATAATATTTAAAGATTTTTAGAAATTTATAACTTGAATACCAAACCCTTTAAAAGCTCCTAATCATTTATGGAAACACATCAGGGTGTCCCTTTCCAAAACACCAAAATAGGGCGAAGCGACTTAAAAATATGGCAAAAATAGGGCGAAATTGGTCAAAAATATGGCAAAAAATAGGGCATTGTTTTAAATACTTAAAATTTTAAAAAGAATGCCTTATTATGCATATTTTTCACTATTTCAAACTAATCAGGAGCAGGGATTTTGTAAGATACAACTAAGAAAAACGAAACGCAAGGCCGAAAACGACGCAAAACGCAACGCAAAAGTTATTTTTATAAAAATTAGCCACTTTTCAATTAAAAAATTCTTTATCATTAAATATAAACTTGTGACTAATCGATTTTAACGGAGATATCCTCTTTAATCCCTGAATACCGTTGGTTGAATTACCCTTAAGAACAGCAAATACCCCAGATAATCCAAACCTGATATCCCCTAAAACGTATCATCGATTCACGACCAAATCCCCAAATCCTCGCAACATATGTAATCTAAGAATTTCTTCCAATTTTCAGCGCCGCAGGCGAAAATTTTTGAAATTTGGAGCTCAAGAAGCCAAATTTTTTCCATTTTTTGCGCCGCAGGCAAAAATTTTGAGGATTTTGGAAGGCCAGGAAGTCAATAATCCTTCATTTTTACCATTTTTTTACAAAATCCGAAGAATTTTTAAAATTTTACAAGATGGTAAAAATAGGGCAAAAATATGGCAAATGAGAAAATAGGGAAAAAATAGGGCGAAAAGTTCAAAAATAGGGCAAATGCCCTGTAAATAAGGCAAAAGGGACACCCTGAAACACATTAATCTAATAATTGATTAGCCGACTTTTGCGGCGCGTACACTTGCGGCTCAGACATTTGCGGCCCAGACACTTGCGGCTCGCCCCTATTTTGACACTTGCGGTCCCGACACTTGCGGCTAAGCAATTTTCGGCGCAGACATTTGCGGCTATCAACTTGAGGCCCAGACACTTGCGGCCCAGACTATTGCGGTTTTGCCATTTGAGGCTCCCCCCTATTGTGACACTTGCGGCCCGACATTTGCGGCCTTAACATTTGCGGCCCCGACATTTGCGGCGATGAGTAAAAAATTAAGTAAATTAAAATAAAAAAATATCAAGTTTTTTCAGTTTATTCTCAAATTCTCAATCAAGTTTATTCTCCAATTATTTTCTCCTTGGCATCATGATCCGGAAAATCCGGATAATCCGAATTTTTTAGACCAGGATCTGGACCAGTGATAACCGAAATTTCGTTTCATTTCGTTTCGCTATTTGTGCCCTTTTTTATTTCGGAGCGAAATAAAATAAACTTTCGGGCGAAACGAAATAAAAATACACTCCTAATGACATGAATTTTTGTAAAAAAATTTTTGCAATTTTTTTTTATTTTTACGAAATTTTGTGGGATTTTGATTATTTTTATACTGGACCCGGACCGAATCCGGATATTTTGCTCGACCCGGATCGAATTTTCCTGATCAAAATCCGGGAAATACGGGTTTTATCAAAATACACGAATTCCGGACCACCGGATCCGTCCGGTTTATAATACTTTAATTCTAATAATATTTTAATATACTTAATTTTTTAATCATCGCCGCAAATGTCGGGGCCGCAAATGTTAAGGCCGCAAATGTCGGGCCGCAAGTGTCACAATAGGGGGGAGCCTCAAATGGCAAAACCGCAATAGTCTGGGCCGCAAGTGTCTGGGCCTCAAGTTGATAGCCGCAAATGTCTGCGCCGAAAATTTCTTAGCCGCAAGTGTCGGGACCGCAAGTGTCAAAATAGGGGCGAGCCGCAAGTGTCTGGGCCGCAAATGTCTGAGCCGTAAGTGTACGCGCCGCAAAAGTCGCATCACCTAATAATTAACATTATATTCCAAAGAAAAGTCTTAAAATGAAATTATTACTGGGAACATTCATTGGCCTTGTGGCTATCGCTATAACTTTAGCCGGTAAGTATAAATAAATTAAAAATAAATATCCTTATTTTTATTGTTAAACTAATTTTCTTTTTCAGAATCACATTATCCAGAAGGTCCTATAGAAAAAGGTAAATACTTTATAAATATGAAAAATAATGGCAAGAAATCTGAAAATATCACAAAATCGGAATTAATAATAGAAAATAGAGAGCGGTCTGGATCTGGATCCAGACCTTGATTTTTCCTGGATCCTGAGTCCAGATTAAGGTATTTTTCAGCGTTCTGATTTTTCCTTGACCTTGATTTTTCTTTAACTCAAGGTCAAGAATCTGGGCAAGGTCCTTACTTAAAATCAAGGATCAAGGTTAAAGTTTTTTGAAAATCTCGCTCTCTAATCGGAATTAGAAATTTTTTAAAATTTAAATGAATTTCAGGTGATATGAGCACTCCACCGAGCCCATCAAATATTCCTGATTTTTGCAAGAGCAATCTAAGAAAAAACAAAAAAGTCGACCAATGCTGCAAGGAAGTTGATAAAATTCAATCTTCTGGCGGCTCATTGTGTCCAACTCCAAAGCCATGTACTATTGAAAAATGCGGACGTGTCTGTAACCGTTACTTCAGCCAAATGAGCGGTTGTAGCGTGTCAGCCAAGCCAGAAGATGATTGTGATAAAGGAAAAAAGCAAAAACATGAAAAGCCACCAAAACAAGGTTACCCATCAGGACCCGATGATTTGCCTGAAGCTACAAAACCACCAAAAGGAGGAAAAGCATCTGCAAAGCCACCAAAACAAGGTTACCCATCAGGACCCGATGATTTGCCTGAAGCTACAAAACCACCAAAAGGAGGAAAAGCATCTGCAAAGCCACCAAAACAAGGTTACCCATCAGGACCCGATGATTTGCCTTTAACAACTCAAGAACCCGGCTATCCCGGTGATTTGCCTGAAGCTACAAAACATCCAAAAGGAGGAAAAGCATCTGTAAAGCCACCAAAACAAGGTTACCCATCAGGACCAGGTGATTTGCCTGAAGCTACAAAACCCCCAAAAGGAGGAAAAGCATCTGCAAAGCCACCAAAACAAGGTTACCCATCAGGACCAGGTGATTTGCCTGAAGCTACAAAGCCCCCAAAAGGAGGAAAAGCATCAGCAAAGCCACCAAAACAAGGTTACCCATCAGGACCCGATGATTTGCCTTTAACAACTCAAGAACCCGGCTATCCCGGTGATTTGCCTGAAGCTACAAAACATCCAAAAGGAGGAAAAGCATCTGTAAAGCCACCAAAACAAGGTTACCCATCAGGACCTGATGATTTGCCTTTAACAACTCAAGAACCCGGATATTCTGGAGGACCGCAATCAGAAATTGTATCTTAATTTGATGAGAATAAACGGAAATATGTGTGAAAGAATAAAATATAAATTGATATACAAATAAATAATTTAATCAGTTAATATAATAATATTAAGTGATCAAAATTAAACATAATATAAAATTAAAATAAATTAATAATTGAATCATATAAAAAATATGTAATTTAAATTTGAGAATAAATAAATTTAATCAATTGAATTCTTCTATGATAAAACTTCATATCAAAAGTTTAGCTTAATATATATTAGGATTCCCAGAGATTCTCAGGTTCGGTACAATATAATAAAAGTCTAGCAGACATAAAAAATTTCGGATCATAAAAATTATTTTGTATTCCCGTGAGAGTTACGATATATTTATGACCATAAATCTGTAAAAGAAATTACTGCAAAATTGGCGCAAAATTACCTCTTTTTTCATAAGTTTCTGATCGAGTTCTGCCATTATTTTAAAGTTAAAAGTCGTGCCTACTTCTCTGTATATTTAAAAAATTTTCCCGTAAAATTCCAACTGGAATTTTTATAAGTAAAGTACTCATGGACAATGCCTTTAAGAACGGAGGGAGAAGTTGAAATTTTACTTTCTAAGTTAGGTATGTTTTATGAAAATAAATATTGTTTATCAATCATTATTGTATATATGAGAGATCGGACCAAACAAATATTTGGTCAAATAAAATCAAATATTTGATAGAATATTTGATTTTGCCGCTTGTCCGACCTCTAATACATATATAAAACTTTTTTTAATTAAAATCAAGTTAAAATATAGATTTTTAATCTTTATTTTTTAGAAATTTTTTGAAAATTTTTATATTGTCAATATTATTCCTCTCTACAAAAAATTAATTATTTTCAAGAAAAAAAATGTTTTTAACTAATTTCAAATTAATTAAATTTAAATTCCAATTAAAGAATCAAAAAACTATGTAGAGATTTTTTGGAATTTATAAAAATATCAACTACAAAGAAATAATAATTATTTTGTACAATTTTTTATTTTGCAAACATCTGCCTTCACAATTAAAAACCCCTTTTTTAAATTTATTAAAATATTAAACCAATTCTGGTTCTAAAATAGTTAATTTTAGAAAATTGTCTATATTTCTTGCTATTTATTAGAGATCGGAATTTTGTTCCGTACCGTATTCCGTACCGTAATACCGAAAAATACCGATACCGAAAAATACCGATGAAATTCAAAATGTTGCCGTACCGTATTCCGTACCGTATTACCGACTGTAATACCGATAAATACCGATATTTTTCATCGGTACCGTATTCCGTACCGTATTTTTTTTTAATTTTTCCGTACCGTATTCCGTACCGTACTACCGATACGGAATACCGATAAATACCGAAAAATACGGCCGTAGTACGGTACGGTCCGATCTCTACTATTTATTTATTATTCTACTAAACATTCAACGAATCAGAATTTCTAAAATAAATTTCATGTATTATTTAAATCTGAGTTTTTAATTCTGAAATTTTATTTTAACAAACAAATAATTTTTAGAACTACATAAGTATTTAAAATAAATATTTTCAGATAGCCCTTTAAATATTTGAAAACCACTTTCACTCATCCTCAACTGCATAATTTCGTTGCTCTGAGTACTCGAAAAGTTAAATAAACTCGTGTTTGGAGTAATGGGCTTGAATTTAGTCAATGAACTTTATTCTACGTTTTAACATAGAACCCAAGGTTACTTAGACTAGAATTTGTTTACGGGCATAGGAAATGGTTGTAATCACAATAATAAAAACAAAAGCATACCCGTAATAACAATTGAAAATTTTTTATTGATTATTGAAATCCTCTATTATATTTAATCTCCAACTTTAATTTCATTACCAATTTATTTTTAATTTTAAATAAAATTAATTACAATTTTAAAACTATTCATTTATTTAAAAATCAATAAAAAATAATTTAGCCAATTAAAGTTAGAAACCCCTAAAAAGCTATATAGGTAGTTTTCCCATAAAAGTATAAAATGTTAAGCACACCTTTCTAAACTATAAAGCTTTAAGTTTATTTCTTTATTTGGCTTTATCTTCGTTTTTTTCACGAATATTACAAAAAAATACTAAAGTTATTCAAACAATTAATGAAAATAAATAATAATTTATTAAGACGTCAATTTAAGCATTAAATATTCTAAAAATAAGCGTAGGTAAGTTATTATTCTGAAAATTGCATTTATTTGCTATTATATGAATAAATAAATATTAATTTCTTTAATTAGAAAAGTTAATTGTAAATACATACATACCGTATTTACTCTAGTAATCCCCCACTTTATTAATTCCACACCCTGGGGATGGGTTGAAACAATAATCCCCCTGGGGAATTACCAGAGTAAATACGGTATTTACAAAATATCATTAATTAATGAAAAAAAGAAAATCTCAATTTATGGACTCACTCCCAAATCGCCTTAAAAGACATTTTGAAAATTTTTAAATTTTATGCTTAGGAAAGCATTGTATACCAGGGATCTAGCCGATATAGAAATTCAATTCCCGATTTTCGGGAATCGCGAACCGGGTCGGCTAGATCCCTGTTGTACACATTAATTTATTTTTATCACATTATTATTGTCGGAAATCGTCGCGCTGATGCGTATAAAATTTGATTTGATTTGAAATCATTTAATCCGAATATTAAAAAATAATTTTGTATTTATAAATATAAATTTTGAAAAATCTTAAAAATAAAGTAGGAATTCATTTATTTATTTACATCTTCGAAAATTTTATAAAAATTTATAAAAATCAAAATATCAAAATTTATTTTATTCATTTTTTTCTTAACATTTTCCCTGACATCAAGTGCTAATTTTTATTTAATAAAAATTATTGAAAACGTAATGTATCCTAGTTAAGAATGTCAGAATTTTTTATCTTGACACGCGAAAAAATTTAAATAATAAATATGTAAAGGTATCAATTATTTTAAAAATTTGACACGAAATTACATTTTTATTTGTACATTATAATTTTTTTACTTTAAAAAATTACAAATTTTCACTATAATTATAGACGTGAATAAATTTTAAAAGTTAAATTCCTTTATACACAATAGATAAGATGATAGAGTCAATTTACTTTAATTTCTTTAATTGGGCAAATTTTAGATTTTATTTATTAATATTATTTATAATTTGTCTTTAATGTCTTTAATATGTATAATAATTATTCAGAAATAAATTTATTTTTAAAATATATTTTATAGTTTGTTAGATCCTTTATTTGGTAATTTACAGGTGAAAATAAACATTTTATTTAGAGAAAAAGGTTCTTTCGCCTATATTTATGTATAATTGCTTTCTTTTAATATTAAAAATATTTTTAATAATTTATTTGTTAGTCGAAAATATCCACCAAAAATATCAAAATTACATATAATATGTATTGAAAAAATAAAGTGAAAAATTTATATTTTAATTTGATAGAAGAAAAATGTTTTTTATTATAAACATCCCTTTAAACCCCTTCAAAAGTTAACAGAAATTTGAGACATTCGTTATTTAAATATTTTGTTTTAATTTAATTAAAATAATTAATATATTATAATACAAATATTTGTGTATTTTAAGAAATTTTAAATAAAAATGAATCAAACAGAATGTATTGAGGCTGAGGCGGCTGTTATTGATACCGGATATAATATTGTAAGAGTAATCCAGATTATCTGTGGAATAACTACATTGATATTAATTCTGAAAGTTATTTTGTCTTACAGAACAAAACAAGTGAAATTGCATAAAAATTTGATTGTAAGTTGAAAATAAATATTTAAAAATTTCTGACGAAAATTGAAGTTGAGGGTTTAGCACAAGTATCGAACTTGGTGCTTTCAGCAGAATTTACATCTCTGAGGTGCACAGATCTTAAATAGGTATTAGTTAATGCCCCCATTTTAAATTGAAATAAAAAGCCGTCACAGCCTGTCCCGGACACTTCTCTAACTTCTTGAACCTGTTTCAATGGCGCAAATTTAACGGAACCTGTTACACTAGATTTTCAACCGATATACAAAATAAAAATTTTAAAGAGTGGACGATTATTTTTTGATGGGCCTCCATGGGTGGACTTTTATTATATAAACATAATGGGGATTCTAATTAAAGCACTTATGTTATTTAACCGAATAATTTCCCGTAAAATATAAATTAAAAATAGATTAATGGAAAAAGTAATAAAAATGTTTTTATTTAGGTATTGGTTATTAATGTACTTTTACTTGATGCACTCTTTGTTTTATCATTTACGAGTACAGACATTTTGAATTTTGTAATTAAATATTTTTATTTAATTATTAAAAATTAAATTTTATTTAAGTATGTTAGCTTTACTTATAAAAATTCTTGTGATTGTTTCTTTCAAGTTTGGGTAGTTTATTTGGTAAGAATTCCTTTTTATTTGTATGTTGCTGGTTCTCCTTTGATTCATTTTGCTATAATGATTGAAAGAATTATTGCTACTATTTTTGTTCGAATTTATGAAAATCAAGGAAAATTGATTGCCGTTGCCAGTACGATTATTGTGGTAAATTATTAATAATTTAATATGGGGGAGGGGGAGGGAGCTCATGCCAGCCTTGCTACTTTGATCAACATCCTTATGTATATAATTTGATGGGTAAATGTTTAGTTCCAGGGACACACAAACCTTTTGCGGACATGTGTTCCTCGATCTGGATTTACACATTATAGTTGCAGAGTTAAACACATTTAAAGATGAAGGGAAAAAGACAAAAAATAAAATAAAAATTGCTTAACTTCAAAACCTTAATTACTTCCATTTTTATCATAAAAAATGTCCAAATTAATTTATAAATTCCAGTGGTTATTAACTTTTACGTATGGTTTCTATGTTTACATAAGCTCAATAGAAGATTCAACATTTAGTCATCCAATGGTCTATTTAACTTTAACAAGCATTTATAATGCTCATGTTCTTATTTATTTCCACTATTTTTTCTTGTTTTTGGTAATATGTATTGCTATTGCCGATTATTATTTAATTCTTCGTAATCAGAAAATTAAATCAAATTTGTAAGTATTTAATTAATTAAGATGGGGATTTTCTAAATAAATTGTAGAAAGTGTTTTAAGGGCCTTAAACCCCAGAAAATACTTACAAATAATTTTAAAATATCCTAGTATACGATTTAACGTTATGTAACGTAGAATTGAATGTCACAATTTTTAAATAAATTATTATATTTATATTAAAGTTTCAGTTCCATAACTTTCTACAGCCTCAGTCAAAGTTATCAAGCTAAACAAAACATTCTTGTTATGAGAATTATCTTTCCTCTTGATTTTTCTTATTCTTTTGTTTTTGCGCTATTTAATATTCTCTCAAGTTTTATTCGATCTAAACGTGATGATTATGGTCAACTAATTTATATGCGAACATACGAGGCTATAATTCTTGTAAAATTAAAATTCTTTTATTTAATAATAATTTTTTAATTAAGTTATTATTTATCCATGCAATTATAAAATTAATTATTTACGACTACTTTTTGACAAAACAAAATGATTTGAACAAAAATTTCATGAAGAATAATAAGAATGTCAGTTCAGAATTTTATTTTAAAAGTTTGAATTATGCTTGGAAATAAGAATGAAAGAATATTATTTAATTATTTTAGTAGTTTGTACTAGTGTTATTCACGGTGCCGTATTACCGCGGTATTTTTCGGTAATACCGCGGTATTTTTACCGATACCGAATACGGTACCGCACAATTTTAAAAAATCGCTATTTTTTCGGTATCGGTATTTTACCGAAATACCGATTACCGCGGTATTTTTACCGAAATACCGAAACCGATACGGCCTCAATCAAGAATACCGCGGTATTTTGCGGTATCGGTATTTTATCGAAAATACCGATACCGCAAAATCGCGTTTGAATAACACTAGTTTGTACAATTATTATACATACATTTACATATTTAGAGATAAAATTTAATATTATTAATTTAAAAAATTTATTTTATGTATATTATCGAAATATGCATTATTTTATTTTACACTGTTTAAATTTTGAAAAATATTTTTAGAATTTTTAATTATGCGAATTTTCAAAATTTTCGAATTGTTAAACGAAAATTCAAAAAAAAAGTTGAAAATTGCCAACCGTAAAAGTTCCGAATATATATTTTAATTATAGTATAACATTTTCTGTAATATTTATTATATTAATTTATTTGTTTCAGGTTCACTTACAATTTTAATCATACATCCGTCGTAATTATTTACTTTTTCTTAATATTATTTTTGGATATTCAGAGAACACTATATTGCAATTTAAAAAATTTTAAGGGAATTGAAACTTAAAAAGCCATCATCAAAATTTATTTAAAAATAATTGTCGGTTCATAAATTGCCAGTTTAGTTAAAAATTTTTTAAGAATTCTTAAAACAATTTTTTGTCTCTAATATTTTAGAAATTTTTTTGTTGCCATATAATAGCAATTTTAAATAAAAATCAAATTAAAAACTACTTTTTTAATTAATTATAATTTAAATAAGATAAATTTATTTAAAAATTTTTATTAAAAAACTAATTTAATTACATAGTAAATTTTAATTTAGTTAAATTACATACTACCCTTTTTGAATAAGCTTTTCTAGATACATATAAAAATTCGAATTTTTGTTAACAATTCTACATAAAATAAAAAAATCTAATTTAAAGATCTGCCGCAAAAAATCTGCATTTATTTACGATTCTAGGTTTAATATTAAGAAAGAAATTAAAGATACATATTTTCATTCATTTTTTATTTATTAAACCATGTGCAAATATTGGGAACTAATTTTGATCGGTACACGAATTTTAAAAACACATTTCCACATTTTTTATTATTTATTCCTTAATTTACTTATTTTATTTGCCATATGTTATTTTTCATAAGAAACCAAAAGTTTTATTTCGAGCATTAAATTAATTTAATTAGCAAGATTTTTATTTCGGGAATTAATTTTTAAATAAGATTTAAGAGGTATATTTTTGATAAAAAACAGGCACACCTTTTGAACCAGGTGTTTTGAAAGGGGTGTGTTCCAAAATTTATTTTAGTTTTAAATTATTTATTTATTTCTTTGCCAAAATTAGAAATAATTTTATTTGAATTAATTAAATTTACTTGATTAAATTAACAGAAAATATATAAACAACAAAAATATTTTAAATTCTAAAATTTTTGCAATTAAGATATAAAATATAACAGCTGAATAAAATGTAGTTATGCACAAATATCAAAAATAATTAGGCATTTATAGCAGTTTCCCTAAGTATTTACATTCAAAATATGTCAGGCATTAAACGAGAGCAATAAGAATTTTTTACCCAATAAAAACAAAAAAATAAACTTTATATTTGAGATTAATTTTGGTTTTTAATTTTACCTAGGAGATTATTTGTGTTTTACATATGCGCAATAATTTTTATTTTTTGGAGATTTTATTGATGTAAAAATAATATTTTTTGAAAGCTTTTAATTTTTTAACAAAATATAAGAATAGAATTAGGTATTTTTTGTTTTTGTTATTTTTGATTATTTATTTTGATTTATTTTAATTTTGCAAACAATTGAAATTAATTACGTAAATTAATTGTTTTATTATGTATAGAAAAACTGTTGGAAACACGCATATATTTAATAAAAAAGAAAAATTTTAATAATAAATTAAATTATTATTTATTTTGAATAAATATAAATTTATTTCTTGAATTTTCTAAATTAAAATAAATTTTTAGAGAAACAAATAATTTTCCCGGTTATTTTTTAAATAATTTAAAATGAATCAAACACTTTGTACTGCTGCTGAAATATCTGTTTTAGATACTAGTTACAACATTATTAGAGCATTCCATCTTTTATTTGGGACAACTGTTTTGATTTTGATTGTAAGAATTATTTGGTCTTACAGAACTAAATCTTTAAAATTACATACAAATCTTATTGTGAGTTTAATTAGATAAATGTAGAAGAGAATAAACATTTTTAAAATGTCCAAACAATTAAACCACGAGTTAACCGAAACGGGAAGGCAAAAACTTCACATACCCTTCCCTATTTAAATATTTTTCTTTATCGAACACAAATAAATAAAATGTGAAACAATAAAATAAAACTCCTGGATCCACAGGGATCACTTATGGAGAGGTATCATACAAAAAAAATCAAATACAATAAGACGGTTATTTTTTAAAAAAAATGTTAATTTAAAAATAATAAGCTAAAAAGAAATAAATATATATAAATGGACTCCACAGAAAAAAAAATATGAATGAATGTTTAAATGTTTAAAAAAAAATTTTTTTTTAGGTAAAAAAATATAAAAATATTGAATTAGAGTAAATTTTATTTAACTGTTAAGCAAATATTTAAATAAGAAAGTGAACATTTAGTTTAGGATAGGTATTATTGTTAATACACTCCATTAAATCATTACTCATATATTAGGATCTTCTGTAGTTAATATTTTGTCTATAAATTTTTTAAATTGCGGAATAGTATTTATTTTTTCAATTTCATTTTTTGGAAGTTTATTCCACCTATCTATGATTCTATGTGAAAAGAAATGATTATTCTTTGCTTGTTTTTTAAATAATTGATATTTATGTAGGCGCGGATTACTTCTGTTAGGTTTTGAAAACATTTGTTCTGGTTTTATTTTATAGAAACCCTTTACTATTTTAAAGGTTGTTATAAGATCTGTTCTTATACGACGGATATTAGTTGGAGGGAGATTGCATCTTTTTAGTCTTTCGTTATACCCTATTTTCTGGTATTTGTATTTATATCTTAGAATTCTCCTTGTAAAGCTTTTTTGTGGTCTTTCTAATTGTTTATTAAGATATTCTAATTTGGGGCTAAAATTTTCAGTGGAATATTCCATAATTGGTCTTATGTATGTTTTGAATGCCTTTACATATGTTTCTATTGGTAATGTTGTAGGTAGTGTTCTTAGAATATTGTTTAGTCTTATAAATGAGGATTTAGTAATTTTTGATATATGATGATCGAACTTTAGCTTGTTATCTATGTATACACCTAGGTCTCTTATGCAATTAACCTCTTCGATTTTTTCACCATTGATCTCGTAATTAAACCTAATTTTATTGTATATTTTTAAAACCTTTACTTTTTTGATAGAGAATTTAAGTTGATTTTTTTCTGCCCATTTACATGCATTGTCTATGGCCCCTTGTAACTCTATACAGTCCTTTTCTGTTTTAATTTCTGAATAAATTTTAAAATCGTCTGCATAAAGTTTTACTTTTACATTTTGTGGAATATATTGTGGAAGGTCATTTATATAGATTAGGAAAAGTAATGGACCTAATACTGTCCCTTGTGGGACTCCTGTTTTTGGCATAAATGGATCAGAAAAATGTTCACCTATTTTTACACTATGTGATCGATTTGAGAGAAAATTTGCTACCCATTGAATTATCAATCTATCTATTTTAATTTCTTGTAATTTTCTAATAAGTATTTCGTGGTTTACTTTATCAAAGGCTTTCTCGAAGTCAAAATATATGACATCTGTACCTATTTTCCTATCTAGTGAGCTATACCAGTCTTGCATTGAAGATAAGATTTGTAGTGTACAAGAGCTTTTAGGCAAAAATCCATATTGCTCTTCTGCAATTAGCTTATGTTTGTTAAGGTGTTCTAATATGTTATTTGCTATAATCCGCTCAAAAACTCTACAAGTTGGGTAGAGTATAACGAATAGGGCTAAGTCGAGGAACAGACTCATGAATTTCAACTCATGAAATGACCAAAACGGAATATTTTTAAAAATCAGAATTTTTCAGAATCTTTTTTTATATTCTTTTCTAAAATATTTTAATTTTTTTAAAATTCTTATTCTTTAAAAATATTGAGATTTTTAGAGAAATACCGATTTTTAAAATATTCCGAGTTTTGGTCATTCCATAAGTTGGTCGTTTCTTGAGTTGGTCGTTCCTTGACTCGTCTTTTCCTTGACTTGTCGTCCTTGAATTCTCTGTTCCTTGACTTTGTATTTCATGAGTTGGAAATTTTTATAAATACCCATTTATAAATACATAAAACAAAATATATTCAAAAAAACTATTTTAATAAATTACTAGGTATTAGTCGGCAATTTACTATTTCTTTACGCGATTTTTGTGATGTCACAATTGGGTACTTCCGTAATGTATTTTGTGAGTTTTTTTATTATTTTTTAAATTTCTTACCTATTTTATCTTCTCAGACTATTCTATTTACTTATAAAAATTCTTGTGATTGTTTAATTGAAGCTTGGGTAGTTTATTTACTCAGAATCCCCTTTTATTTGTATGTTGCTGGCTCTCCTTTGTTTCATTTTGCTATAATGCTTGAACGCGTTTTTGCTACTATTTTTGTTAAAATTTATGAAAATCGGGGGAAAATGATTGGAATAATTATCACGATTATTGTGGTAAATTTAACAAAAAAATAAATTTTTAATAATTTATTTCAGTGGGCATTATCTGCATTGTTTGCTTTATATGTTTATCTAAGCTCTATTATAGATGCCCAAACATTTAACCATCCAATGGCTTATATAACATTGACAAGCACTTATAATGCCCAAGTTCTGATTGATTTCCATTCTTTTTACCTTGTCTTGGTAATATTCATTGCTATTGCAGACTATTTCTTATTTCACCACAACAAAAAAATCAAATCAAATTTGTAAGTATTTGAAGACTAGAGAGGATTAAGCTCTAATTCTTGCGGAGTATTGGACGATTTTTCGGGCCAGGCAAACTAGGGTTCCAGATTTAAGGTCAGGTTGCTTTTTAATAGTCACGGTGGTTCCGGTATTTTTACTACGGATACCGTGGTATCTCATGCTGCCCTCGGTGAACTGGGGGAAACAAAAAATAAGAGTGAAAAAGTCCCTTTCCTCAGATTTTGAATTGACCTAACCCTAGACCTAACCTAATAAAAACAATACTTATTTTTAAAATTAAAGTTTCAGTGCAGTAACAACCTACAACCTCAGTAAAAATTACCAAGCTAAACAAAACATTCTCGTTATGAAAATAATATTTCCTCTCGACTTTTCTTATTCTTTTGTTTTTGCAATTTATAACTTTCTTTCGAGTTATATTCGAGCAAGACGACCAGAAACTGGCCAATTAATTTATATACGTGCAATTGATGCTATAACTCTGGTAATTAATTCAACAATTTTTTTAAAGAATCTTTAATAAATTTTTAAAGTTAATTGTTCTTCACGCGATGATAACTTTAATTGTTTATGACTATTTTTTGAAGAAACAAAATGATATAAATAAAAATTTTATTAAAAAGAATTCAGCAATGAGTACAGACATTTATTTTAAAAAATTAAATTATGCTTGGAAATAATTATTTTTTTTTTCAAAAAAGTATCTTAAATTTTAGACTAATATAAAAAAATTTTTACAAAGCTTTATTTCAATTTACCTAATTTTATTTTTAATTAAATTCAATAAATTTTGTTTGAATAGTTTTCATAAAGGATTTATTAATTTTAAAATATATTAAGATAAATTTATTATTAGGATTTATCATGATGGAATGACAGATTTTTTAGTTTTGGAAGGGGTTAAAAATTTTATTTAAAATTCGATCGGGATTACCGAAAATAAGACTAATTTATTGCTACATAGTATTCTTTTTCCAATGCAAAAGATTGTTATCGGATATATATTTCAAGTCCATTTCATTATATTATAAAATGTTTTTTAATGCAAAATTTCTTTTAATTAAATCGATCTTCTTGTCCAAATTATTAGCTGCTAAAGGAATTTCCCCAAAAGAATCGCCCAGACTCATTACAATATTATTTTTGCCATCTTGTTGTGGCCATTTTGGCAACTGTCCACCATTAGGATTATATTTCTTAACAAAATTAACAATATAGGAAGACATTTTGTCAGACAATTCAAGCTCCTTTTCACCCGATTTTTTAGAAACTGTATTAAGGAAATAAACAGTTTCTGCTCCATGATCTGTGCCAACAGTATTTTCATTACCAGGAAGGGGATGCTTCCATAAAAATTGATATAAGCATTTTTTAGATTTTTTAGCCAAAGTTGCCCCCACATATTTTGTGTAATAATACTGTATTCTCGAATTGCGTTGTTTGTGGCAGTCGCTAAAATAAATTATCTCTCCAATTTTCTTAGTAACAAGTGGGTCTAAAGATGAAGGGAGCCCGCGCGCAGACAAACAAAATTAGATAAATTACAGTCGCGCCTCGATTTTTAGTAAACCTAAATTCAAGTACAGACAATTTCAAGTAAATTTTTAATTTTGTTTGACTGCGCGGCGGCTACCTTCATCTTTTAAACTAGAGTAGGTCGAGGTCGAGGCCTCGCCGAGGCCGAGGCCGAGGTCCTTGCCCATTTTCAAACCTCGACCTCGATTTTGCTGACCTCGGGCCTCGGAACCTCGGTCTCGGTCCTCGCCCAGAACCTCGGCGAGGACCGAGGCTAAATATACACCCCTAAAGATGACTTTTTTATCAAAAATAAAAGAATTCTGCCCATTCTCCATCAAAAAATTCTCAAAATTTTGCCTGCGGCGCTATAAAAAGAAGAATTTAAGTTTATTGGTTATCCTCGAACCTCGGCCTCGGACCTCGGCCAAAATTTGCCCCTCGACCTCGATCTCGGCTTTTCTAGCCTCGGTGATTTTCGGTCTCGGTTTTTTCAAAAAACCTCGACCTCGACCTACTCTATTTTAAACCCACTTGACTCAGAGAATGGGAGAGAATTATGTATATACTAATTTATAAAAATCTACATATTATTCTTACTTGCAGATGAATCGTCATTTGCTGGGTATAATTCCATAAACTCATTTGCAAGACTTTTATAATTATTAACTGCAGACCGTTTATATTGTTCTAAGGTAACATTATTTGAGGGGGACGCCCCGAATTCGTCATAATTGAAGCCTTTAGGTAATTTTATTGAAGGATATAATTTGATTAAAATTGAAAATACCCATAAGAACATGAACTTTGTTTTGTAATCCTTCATTCATTATCTTTTTAAATGACAGAGGAATTACATATCCATCGAGTATTTGACGCCACCGTCGTAGTTTCCATGTTTGTTGATACTAAAGAAGATATTAGTATAATTCTTGAATTTTGTTAGAAATTTGAAACGATTTTATATAGAAATATGAAAAAAAATACAAGTTGCTCGACTTTCACATCACGCAGTTTATCTACAGTTATATCTCTTTTTACATTTACTGATTCAAGGTGACTCAGGCTGACATTTTCAGCTTCCTGTACTGTATAGGGGGTCATCCACCAATTTATCGGATCATCGGGATAAAAAGCACCACTACTTTCGGAAATGACCGCTTTGAATAGATTTGACGCCAAAGGAGAGAATGCAAGTAAAAGTGACGAAATTGCACCTATAAACAAAAATTTTAGCGATTTTTAAACCAAAAATACCGGCAGATTGTCCTCCAACAGTAATTCGTTCTGGATCTCCTCCAAAATTGGCAATATTGTTTTTTACCCATTTTATAGCAAATATTTGGTCTAGAAGCCCGTAATTTCCGTGAAGCTTTGGATCTTCTTCCCGCAATGCTGGATGTGTAAAAAAACCGAGAAGCCCAAGACGGTAGTTGATTGATACAAATATAATCCCTTTACTCGCCATAGCTTCACCATCCCAGGCACCTGCTGAGGATGAACCATATGATAACGCTCCGCCATGTATCCAAATATATACAGGTTTTGGATTTGCCTTTTTTCCAATTGAATCAGGTGCTTAAAAATAAATTTTGAAAAAATAAGCACCCCTTTATTACTTGTAAAAATATTCAAGAAGAGACAATCTTCTGATCCAATAACTTTTGTACTATCTTGATTAACAGTCTGAGTACATAATTGTCCCCAATTAGTTGCATTTTTAATCCCATCCCAGTTTTCAGCAGATATTGGCTCTTTCCATCGTCGATCACCTACGGGTGGAGCTGCATATGGAATGCCTAAATCAAGAATCAAACAATTTTTTTTATCAACTTCATTTCTACCTTTAAAAAATACAACATTTGGAAAGCTATTTCCTTTAGCTCCTCTAACTATGCCACTTTCTGTGCATGCAATTGGCGAATTATCAGATCCATTGCTAGGCAATGAGCAATTTTCTCGTTTAGCTTCGGTAAGAAAAGTAATAAAAATTAATAAGAAAATTAACAAATTCATAAGTGATAATTTTTTAATTTTAATTCCAGAAATTTACTCATTTTTAAAAGAATTCTTTTGTAATAAAATTGCCAACACTAAATATTTAACCCAACCAGGATATAAATTTTCTAAAATAAAATATTAACTAATAATTATTTTATTACGTTAAAAAATTATAGACGATTTTATGGATTTATATATCTGTATAAACAACTGTTAATTGACTATATTATACATTATTAACTATTTACACTTAATTTATTCAAAGGAAGTACCGATAGCTTGGCTATAACTAATTAAGCTCTCGATGGGAATATTTCATCGCTTAAGCAGTGACTTTAAAATTATTTGTCGTCTGTCTGAAAATTAAAGTTTAACTCTTAAAATTTTATTCATAGTCACTCGTGTGCGTACAGTCAGGTGCAAAGTATGGAAACAATTAATGCAAGTGCAATCTTACTTTCACCAATATATCTAGTGTAATTAATCAATAAATATAAAAAAGGATATGTTTTTATTAAAGTCCAAAAAATTCTCTATCAGAATTATAAGCTATATTTAATTCGTAAAGCTATGCAGAAGCGGCGTGGTGTAATGGATAATACATTAGTCCTGTCAAGGTTGATTTTTCCAAAATACTTAGGGCGGTATTTTAAAACTTTAATTACAAATTCAAAGCAAATTGAATAATTAAACTTGTTAAAATTAAACTTGTCCTCTCGGAAATTTTCTAAATAATTATATTACTTCGATGAAGATAATGTTGCGATTTTATTGCAAAATTGCTTAAATTGTGTAAGCATTAATTGAGTAACAGCTTTTATTAACATTAAATTCTTAAAAGTATTTTAAATTAAAGTAATTGTTAATAAATATTTATTAAATTCAAATTAAATTACATATGTTCACAATTTATTAATTTATAATTTAATTTAAAATAATTATTACAAATTTAATAAAATCTTTAAACGTTAAACACTTATTTATTTAATTTTTATTTAATTAATTTATTTTATTTAATTATAGATATAAAGGAAAATTAATAAATTTTCTTGGTACAAGTTTAAATTAAGTTTCCCCATTTTCTCCAATCAAAATTATTCAGACTAAACGAGGTTTTCATCAGACTAAAATTGTTTAAATAATTTTAGTTTTTAAAGAATTGACATTAAAAACTCAACGTAAAATTTCCTTTTTTTCTATATAAAAATTTATATTTATATAATTTTCAATTTTGTTTTGCAAAATTTTATTTTTATTTTCTCTTTTTAAATATACAAATAAATAAATATAACAATTAAAAATAAATGACATAAAATTAAAAAGAATTTATTTTAAATTTATAATAATTTGCTATTTAATGTTAAAATATTTATTTAAATAATGGGAATAATAATTAAATTAATTTTTTTGAATTACCTAAAATATATCCATTATTTCATTTTTAGTAAATAATCTATGTATCAACAATGCCATATTTGTATATTTAATTATATCTTAAAACTAACAATTAAAAACATTTTTATATTTGTATGTAAAAACGTAATTTATTAGAAAATTAACAAAATTATTTGTTAAATTAATTTAAAAACCCTTAATCAAAATTAAAATGAATAACTCTCAATGTATTGCTGCCGAAGAGTCAGTCCTCGATACTGGTTGCAACACTGTGAGGGTATTACATATTATTTTTGGATTAATTATTGTTATAATGTTAATAAAAGTTATTTATTCGTACAAAACAATGTCAATGAATTTACATAAAAATTTACTTGTAAGTTAATTATTATTGAAAGGGTTAAAAATTATAAAATAAAAATGTAGAAAATAGAAAAATTTATCTGAAAGTTTACATGTGAAACTTTATCAAGAATTATACAAAACAAATATTTTAAAATATTTAATTATTTTTTGAAATATTTTATGAAAATATAGCTTAGTTTTTTAGTTTTTAAAAAAATAAAAAATTATTATAGTATTTAAATATTTAAGATATTAATGAGTAATGTATTTATACTTTACTTAATTTTTGCATTGTCACACATTAGTTCTGCTTTCTTAAATTTTGTAGGTTTATAAATTATTTTTAAAATTTATTTAAATTATAACGGGGTGTTATACCGACATCTGTTCGTTAAACGTGAAATATTTATTACTTCTGTATAACTTAAAGAAATCTTTTTTCTGAAAAATAAAATAAAATCTAAAATGAAAATAAAATAAATCTAAAACAAATTATAAGGGTCGTGGGAAAATTCGGGCAAAATTTTGTTTTTAGAATATTATACTATTTTCAGATTGTTATATTCACATATATAAATCCCTGTGATTGTTTAATACAAGTTTGGTTAGTTTATTTAATCTTAATGCCCGCATATATTTACAATGCTGGCTCTCCATTATTTCATTTTGCTATAATGATTGAACGCCTTTTGGCTACAGTTTATGTTAAAATTTACGAGAAACAAGGAAAAAAGATCGGAGTTGTTAGCACGATTATTGTGGTAATAATTTAGAAAATAGATATACGTATTTCTTCGATTAATTACCTCAAATAATTGCCAATCTTACTAATTACTATCAAGTATGTATAACTCCCTAATGTAAACAAAAATTGCGTCATATACTACATACTAAATAAAAAAATTATTGGTGGTTATACTAGTGCTAAAAATAAATCTGGTGCATATACTTAGTAGAGGCTAATTCTAGATCTCGTACAATTCATCTAGGTCATATTACTTAGTACCTAATTATGAATAATAATAATGATTGCCTTCAATTAATTACTCCCTCTAACATGGGGGTGGTTAATAATTATCCGGGAGAATTAATCGAGAAAATACTACATATAATTTAAAATCTCTGAATGATATTTCTAGTGGTCATTAACCTTAATTTTTGGTTGCTTTATCTACATAAGCACATCGATGGACACAGAAACATTTGGCCATCCAATGGCTTATTTAACCTTAACAAGCAATAATAATTCTCAAATTTTGCTTTACACTCATTCAGTTACAATATTTTTGGTATTTTGTATCGCTGTTGCTGATTATTATTTAATTTATAGAAATGAAAAAATTAAAACTATTTTGTAGGTTTTATTTATAAATTAATTGAATAAATTTAATTTAGTTCAATGACTTCATATAGTCTAAGCCAAAGTTATCAGTCTAAACAAAATCTTCTTGTAATGAGAATAATTTTTCCTCTCGATTTTTCTTATTCTTTTGTTTTTGGACTTTACAGCATTCTTTCAACATTTATTCGTTCAAAACGAAGCGAATATGGTCAACTAAAATATATTCGCGCAATTGACAGCATAAATTTGGTATAAATAAATCGGAATTATCTCTGAAAAACATTTCTCGTTAAGTTACTCTTTGTTCACGCAATAATAACATTAATCCTCTACGACTATTTTTTGAAGAAACAAAATGATTTGAACAAAAATTTTATGAAAAAGATTAAAAAGAATATTAGTTCTGAAATCTATTTTAAAAATTTAAATTCTGCTTGGAAATAAATTTTTAATAATTTTCTTTTTTAAAATTATCTTTTCAATAATGAATCTTTTTATCTCATTAAAAATATAAAAAATAAAATAAAAAGAATAAATTTTTTAAATTATTGAAATATCTCAAAAATTTTATTCCAATAACATTTCTATTAATAATAAAGTATTACAATTGTAGCATTAAATCATTAACTTTTGGAAGCCGGGAATTTTAGTATCTTAGACATTTTATTCTTTGATTCTAAAATAAAGTGCCAAAAATTAATTTAATTTATAATTTTTTTATATTTTCGTTTATTTAATTTTTAATATTGAAGGAAAATCTAGTTAATTTAAAGTGTAAGTGGGAGTGTTGCAAAGAATTTAAACAAATAAATTAAAAATTGTTTGGAATAAGTTTTGATAAATTAATTAATTTTTAATTTAAATTAAAAAGAAAGTGTAAATATTAATGTAGGTATATGGGAAAAAATGTATTTATTCTTGCTTTATCAAGGAAACTTGAATTGAGACAAAAATAATTTTTTAAATATGTAATTTAAAACATCCACAATATCAAAAAAGGTTTCAAAACTTTCAGAACCTTGTTACAAACTATAACTAAATTTTTTCGATTTTCTAAATTAAAATTATTTTCCTTTCATTAAATTCTTAATTTTAAGAAATGTCAAAAGATTTTGTATTATTTATTCTTATTTTGTAGTTATCATAAATTGTTAATTTAAAAATTTATTTAAAAATAGAAATTAATTGACTATAAAATTTTGTAGTTTGTTATATATTCATTGTTTAATACCAAAAATGTTTTTTGTTTATAAATTTACTTAAAAATTTTGTTTAGTGTTCAGGTTTATTAATCATATCGGATATTTTGGTCAGTCGACTTTGAGTTTAAAAATATTTTTATTAAAATTTAGATAAAAATTTTTTTTAATATTTTTTAACTATTAAATATTTAATTAGAAAGTTTTTTAAATAATTTTTTTATTAAAAAATTTTATTTTTGTTTACATGTCTTTATGACTTAAATAATTTTCTTATTTTGGATATATTGTATTTTTAATTTTATTTTAAATTTATTAGTGACGTATTTACTCGTAAAATATAAATTTTATAATTCTATTGTTTAATTTAATATATTTTTTTGACAAAAATGGCTGTCAAGCTAAAAAATAATTAAAAAATTTAAACCTGAAATTTGGTATAAATTGTTTTTGTATGTGTTATGGGAATTATTTTAGAATCTTTTATTAAAGAAATTTTTTCTCATAAATGTTATTTAAAATTTCTTTTGTTTGCGTGAAAAATCTATTTACTTTTTGTTTTAATACCAATGCTTTATTTAAACTTGTAAAAATAATTTTTAAATTATATTTTTGGTACACACACATGATTCGACAATATTTTGTATACTATCTTTCCGATATTTAATTTTATTATTTATAATTTAATATGTATAAGTATTTTATTGAACACCAACAGACCCGTGTATAAATTTAACCAAACTATGTATTTTAGAATATTGAAATATTTTCGTCACTTTTTAAACAAAATAAATATGTACCTATCTCCTTTTGAGACAAAATTATAGCATTACTAAACTATTAAATTAATTTAGAAATTAAATATACATACATATAATTATTTAAAATTCAAATGAATCAAACACATTGTAAAGAAGCAGAAGCATCATTACTCAACACTGGCTACAATATAATAAGGGCTTGCTATATTATTTTCGGATTAATTGCGTTATTATTGTTAGGATGGATTGTTTTATCTTACAAAACAAAACCGATTAAGTTTCATTCAAATCTAATTGTAAGTTTTATATACATACAACTATTTAATTAATAATTTCGCTATCCATGATTTGAAATTTTTTTTAATTTATTCACTAAAAAATAAATTGACTTTAATAAATAATAATTGTCAAATAAATTTTGATCTATGAGATTGCCGGAAAGGTTTTTATCTGATGGAAAATACATTTTCACTATCCGAAAAATAATTATTTTTTCAATATTTTTTAGTAATTTTTGAAGACAAATATTCACTAAAATTTAAGATATTAGTTTGCAATGTACTTTTACTTTATGCAACTCTTGTTGTTTCCTATATGCTTGAAGCTGTTTTGAATTTTGTTAGTTAAATTAAATTTTGAATTAAATATTGATTTAAAGATTGTTTTATTTACATATACGGATCCTTGTGATTGTTTAACTCAAGTTTGGGTAGTTTATTTGATAAGAATGCCTGCTTATATTTATATGGTTGGCTCTCCATTATTTCATTTTGCTATAATGATTGAACGTGTTTTGGCTACAGTTTATGTTAAAATTTATGAAAATCAAGGAAAAAAGATTGGAATTATTAGCACAATTATTGTGGTAATTATTTTAAATATTTTTGTATAATAATTAAATTAAAATTAATATAGTGGTTATTAATATTATTATTTTGTATTTACATTTATTTTTCAACACAAATTGATGTCAACACATTTAGTCATCCAATGGTTTATCTAACATTAACTAACAGCTATAACTCTCAAATCTATATTTATCTACACTTTTTTCTCTTATTTTTGGTTATATGTATTTCTATGATTGATTATTTTTTGATCCATCGAAATAAAAAAATTAAATCGAATTTGTAATAATTTTAAATTTATTTTAATTAATTATTTAAATTTAAAGTTTCAGTTCAATAATAAATTACAGTCTTAGCCAAAGTTATCAATCTAAACAAAATATCCTTGTAATGACTGTAATCTTCCCCCTTGACTTTTCTTATTCTTTTGCATTTGCACTTTATAATATACTTTCGAGCTTTATAAGATATAAACGTGACGAGTATGGGCAACTTATTTATGTACGAGCTTTAGATGGAATTATACTGGTAATAAATTGTAAAACTTTTAAGCAAAACTTTAAAGTTAACATGGAAACCTAAAAATTTTAGATAAAAATTAAACTCGTATATTTACTTAATTGCCAATTTTTGGCTTTTTATTCCCTGACATCCAAATAAAGAAGTGATAGATGTAAAAATACCAGATTTTTGGGTGGTTGATCTTCCTCATTATTCTAATTATAAGTCAAAAGATAAAAAGTCTTTTTAATGATTTTCACAGGACTGTTATTTCCCTAAATAACTCCAATTATTGTCAGCCTTTTGTTACTTTTAGATTTAGAAGTTATAAATTTATATAAAGTTTGATAAAAACTATAAATGTTACGAATTTTTAAATTTAAGATACTCTTCATCCATGCAATCTTAACTTTATTTGTCTACGACTATTTTCTAAGGAAACAAAATGAAATTAGAAAGAATTTTGTTAAAAATAATATGAATATGAATTACGAAATTTATTTTAAAAATTTAAATTATGCCTGGAAGTAAATTTCCTATTGAATTTTCTATAAAATTGAAATATTATGTAGATATTAAATAAATAATTTAAATTGTGTTTTTTATTTGTTGGCTTTCAGAAAGATTTGAATATGAAATTTTGTTAACGAATATTTTTAAATTATTATTTAATTTTATTGCGGGAATTATTCCCGAAAATATTTTAAAAATTACTCTCTTATCGGGATTCTATAAAATATTTTGTATTCTCCGAGAGGGTTATCCTCTTTTTGAAGACGAGAATTTTTTTGCTTACAGTTCTTTATTATAATTAATTAGGTATTTTATCATCCGAATTAACCAACTCCTCCACCTCCCTGCAATGCATTAAAGCATAAAAATTAATTTATGAATTTGATCATTCAAATTTTTTCAAAAACATTGTGTGTTATTTGTTTATGTACATGCAAACAAAGCATTACAAAATTGGCATTTCAAAAAACCAGTACAAAATATATAAATAACTTTCTAATTGACTACAAAATCTAATATTTTTTTTCCTAATTAATTAAAAATTATTTTTAAATAAACATATATAAATTTAATATTGAAAAATGATGGTGTAAATTATTAAATTTTAGAAAATAATTGATGATATTTTTTATACCATTTTATAGCTTACTTGTTATAGAAATTTAGTTAAATCTTCTATTTTATAGCTTAATATTTACAATATACATTTTTAAAAATTTATTATTAGAGAAATAATTAAATTATTCCTCTTTATTGAAAAAGTTGAGAATTTCTTTTATTTTAATTTCCAAATTAGTAAAACTCAATTATATTTAAAAAAATATATAAGATTTTATAAATTTTAGATTTTTGTTAAGATTAAATTTTTCTATTTTAGTTTTTCGTAGAAGAATATATTTTGAGCCAGGAAAGCTTGTTCTATGTATTTTATGACTAAATTTATTAAAAATTTGAAAATCCAAAATTTAAAAATTAAAAAAAAGTTTTTTCAGACAAAATACATATATTAAATAATTTACATTTATTGAATTAAATTAATATGTGAAAAACCTCAAAAAAATATATGGGGGTGTATATGTGAATATTTATTTATATTTCAAATTATGTTACAAGGATATAAAGTCAAAATCTTATTAAAGAAATTTTCCCATATTTTTATAAGAAAAAATTTTTAATTTCCAATAATTTTAAAAATTTATTGTTAATTAAGTATTTTAATTATTTAATTTTTTAGTTGAATAAAATAATAAATTAAATCTTTATCATTAAAAAATGAATAAATCACAGTGCAACGAAGCTGAGACGGCAGTTTCGGATAGTGTTTACAATATTGTAAGGGTATTACATATAATTCTTGGAACGATTATTTTAATATTATTAATTCGAATTGTTTGGTCTTATAAAACAAAATCTGTTAATTTTCACAAAAATCTTATTGTAAGTTCATTAGATTTTATAAATTAAAAAAATGGAAATTCTGGCAATAATAAAGGTTATATGTATTGGATAATATTTTATCAAATATACATTTTTAAAACCTTTATTAATATTAGAAATATTTCGAAAATATTTTTAAAAAACTTTATTGAATGCTCACTTGAGAAAATAATTAATAAGGCCCTTTATGGTATCGAAAATATAAATAAATATTTATACATTCCTAAATACCTCTTTTGAATTTAACGAAAAAAACAAAAAAAAAAATAATGCTAATAAATCATTAAGATATTGATTACCAATGTGTTAATTCTTATTGCAATTTTTGTATTGTCTTATATTGTTGGAGCCGCTAAGAATTTTGTAAGATCATTTTTTTCAAAATATATTTAATAATCGGTTTCAAGATTGTTTTATTCACATATACGGATCCTTGTGATTGTCTAACTCAAGTTTGGTTAGTTTATTTGATTAGAATGCCTGCTTATATTTATACCTTTGCCTCCCCTTTGTTTCATCTGTCTATAATGATTGAGCGTGTTTTGGCTACAGTTTATGTCAAAATTTATGAAAAACAAGGAAAAAAGATTGGAATTATTAGCACAATTATTGTGGTAATTATTTTGTGGTTATTTTTAAATTTTTCAAAAAAATTTAGTGGTTATTAACATCAATTTTTGTCATTTATATGTACATAAGTTCAATTATTGATGTTGAAACATTTGGCCATCCAATGGTTTATTATGTACTTACAAGCATTTACAATGCTCAAATACTTGTTGATATCCATCTTTTCTACTTAATTTTGGTTATAATTATAGCTATAACAGATTATTATTTAATTAAACAAAATAAAACAATTAAATCAAATTTGTAAGAATTATTTTAAATTTTATATTTTTAAAAATTAAAAAGTTTCAGTTCAATAGCATTTTATAATCTTAGTCAAAGTTATCAAGCTAAACAAAATATTCTTGTAATGAGAATAATTTTCCCTCTCGATTTTTCCTATACTTTTGCTTTCACAATTTACAATATTCTGTCGAGTATAATTCGAGCTAAACGTGAAGAATATGGTCAGCTTGTTTATGTTAGAGCTTTTGATATTATTATTTTGGTAATTAAAATTAATTTTAAAAATTTAAACTTTTCAAATTTTAAAGCTACTTTTTATTCATGCAATCATAACTTTGATTGTTTACGATTATTTTTTGAAGAAACAAAGTGAAATCAACAAATATTTTATTAAAAAGAACATGAACTTGAGTTCAGATATTTATTTTAAAAAATTAAATCATGCTTGGAATTAATATAAAATTATTTGTAAATTTTATAATTGTATATTTTTGATATAAATTTTTTTCTTTATTTATCAAAAGTTTGTAAAAAATTTTTGGAAGATACTTATTTTAAAAGACATTGGGATTTTTATAATTATTTGACTGTCTAAACTCAAAAAAATCCAAGGACAACTTGATTGAACAAGTTTATGCAAATCTCAGTCAATTTTTTAATGTCCGCCTATTATTCTCTGCCATAATGAGACCATAGCTCTGCTAACAATTGAAATCCGAGTTTAATTTGTTGTAATTCGACTAGCTCGAATAACTCTTTCTAACGTCTTATAATTTGTTCAATAAAAATATTCTCTTAATTAATTCTCTTAATTATTAATTACATAAAATATATTTTACAATTTTATCAAAACTAAAAAATTCTATAAATATATTATTCATTATAAGCATATATAATTTATATTATTTTTAGAAAAATCTTTAATTAAAAAATTGAAATATCTAGATATTCAATTCCATTGGGAATTAAGTTTTTTAAAATAAATTTCAGTAGTATATTTCGCACTATTTTTATTAAAATTCTGATTAATATCATTTTGCTTCTTCAAAAAATATTCATAGACAATCAACGTTATAATAGCGTGAAGCAAAGGTAACTTAATTGTTAAAATAATTAGAAAAATGTATTTTAAAAATGTGGAAAAGGAAAAATAGTTTGGATAATTTCTTTTAACATTATTCAGCATTTTCCTTAAGCCTTTGAACAGAGTTAAATGTCTATAACAAGATTACCCGAGGTCTATGACAGAATTCCATGAACCATAAAAGGAGGCTTTCCAAAATTGTTGAAACTTTCGACTTTGGCACTGAAAAAGTGTAAAAAACCTTACATACCGTCATTAAAATATCATAACTGCGAATATAAACAAGTTGGCCATATTCAACACGCCTCATCCTAATAAGTGTTGAAAGAATAATAAATATGGTATAGACGAAAGTATAAGAAAAATCTAGAGGGAAAATTATTCTCATTACAAGAATATTTTGTTTAGCCTGAAAACTTTGGCTTAAACTATAATTTGTTGCTGAACTGAAATAAAATTCTGAATTAAATTATTATAAATTTAATTCCTTACAAATTTGATTTAATTTTTCTATTTCTTTTAATAACTAAATAATCTCCAATAGAAATACTTATTATAAGTATAAAAATAAAATAATGAATGTTTATAAGATAAAAAGAATTTGAAACATTTGTAAGTGTTATATAGGGCATTGGACGATCAAAATCTAAGGCGGAGCTTAGATAGACATATAATGCAAACAGAAAATTTAATGACCACTAAAATTATTTAAATTTTATACAAAATAAAAAATATTTTTGAAAATAATTTTTTGTCCAAACTGTCGATGTTTTCAAATTAAACGTAATAGGCAAATTATTCAATGTAACCACGGAAACAATATCTTTCTACTACTGTTGTTTTTGTTATTGGTTTAAACTTAACTTAATCTTAGTTTCGAGGTACTCAATAATAATGTTAGGGGTATTTTTGAATACAATATTAGGGTTCTTCTAAAAATATAACTGATGTCTTCATTAGACAAACCATTCTAGTAAATAATCCCCAAACCAGAATTTAGTTTATAAATTCACTTATTTGGAAGAATTATTTTTCAAATACTTTTAATATCGGAATAATTTTTTACCAAAATAATAGTTGCAGTAACCCCAAACATTTTCCCTTGCTTGTCATAAATCTTAACAAAAATTGTTGCCAGAACTCGTTCAGTCATTAAAACAAAATGAAATAATGGAGAGCCAAGAATGTAAAGATAATCTGGAATTCGAATTAAATAAACAAGCCAAACTTGGATTAAACAATCACAAGGGTTCGAATATGTGAATAGAATTAACTAAAAAATATTTTAAAATAATTTTATTGAATAAATTTACGAAATTATTAAAAGCTTCAACAATATAAGACAATGTCAACAGCAAATATATTATTAGAATATTGCTTATTAATATCTATAAACATTTAAATATTTTAGCTAATTTTAAATTTATTTTTATTAAAATAATACTCTAAATATTTTTAAAAAGTGTATAACAAGGGTTGTACAGAATTCGAGTATTCCATTAAAGTATTCCATTTTTCCATTTTTGTATCCATTTTTATTATTAATAAACATATAGATCTGAATCTACTCCTCATTTTAATACCAAGTATAGCTATATATGTTGATATTCTCAGAGTTATAATTTTTTAACTTCACTACCTCGTAGTGAAATTCACAATTTATTAAAGGGTTAAAACTTACAATTAAATTTGTGTGAAATTTTAAAGATTTTGTTTTGTAAGACCAAACATTCCGAATTACCATCACAACAATAATTATTCCAAAAATAATATGAAATACTCTAACAATGTTAAATAAAGTATCCTTAACAGAATCTTCAGCATCATTACATTGTGTTTCATTCATTTTTTAAATTTTTCCAATAAAATTAATTTAAAATAAATTGGAGAAAAAACAATTTTTGGAAAGAATAATTATGCTTATTCAATGTTTTTGCATTAATATGAATTTAATTTTCATGTTTATAGTCTTTATAAGGGCGTGGTAGTATATAATTACATTTGTATGAATAATTTGATTATATACATAGAGGTTATTTTATTATTTTACAAAAAATATTTATCTATGTTTAATTCACCTGTTAGGGTAATTAAATTAACTATTAAATTAGTTAAATGCTAAAAAATAATTTTTTGTATATCCGGTACACAAATTAGGTTTTTAAAACTTATTAATTACATATAATTAAATAATAAATTTATAATAATTAAAATTTAATAATTATTTACTCTAAAATAGATATCTCTTTTCTGATAAATAATACAATGATTCTACATAATTTTTCACAAATTTACAAGAGCCTATTGAAATATGTACTTTTTTGTTACAGAATGATTAGAACAAAACGAAAAAACAGAAAGATATCTCTTCTCTAAAATTAGACTACATAAACTGATTAAAAACTAATCGCCGGAGATATTTTAGAATTTAAGGTATATAGACATTATAATGTAGATACATATAAAAATATAAAGATAAAAAATTAATTCCATTGGGAATTAAGTCGTTTAAAATAAATTTCTGTTGTATTTTTTGTTCTATTTTGAATAAAATTATGATTAATTTCGTCTTGTTTTTTCACAAAATATTCGTAGACAAACAATGTTATGATGATATGAATTACAGGCAACTTAATGAAAAAAAAATTGAAAAAAAAACATTTGAATTAAAAGCATAATTTTGTATTTACCAAAAATATAGCATCATAATTCCGAACATATACAAGTATTCCATAATCTTCACGTAATGATCTGATAAAAAACGATAGAATATTAAATATCGCAAAAACAAAAGAATAAGAAAAATCGAGAGGAAAGATAATTCTCATCACAAGAATATTTTGTTTAGCTTGATAACTTTGACTGAGACTGTAGTCTGTTGTTGAACTAAAACTTTAAAAATTATTTAAAATATTAAAAATGTTTTCTTTTTCAATAATTCTTACAAATTTGATTTAATTTTTTGATTTCTTCGAATTAAATAATAATCAGCAAAAGCAATACATATTACCAAAAATAGGTAAAAATAGTGCAATTTAAAAAGAATTTGAGAGTTGTAAATACTAGTTAAACTTAGATAAGGCATTGGATACTTAAATGTTTCGATTTCCATAGATGAACTTATGTAAACATAAATAGCAAAAATTGTTATTGATGACCACTAAAAATTAATAAAATATTTATAAAAAATAGACAAAGTAGATAATAAGTAGGAAACTTGTTGGACAGAATTTTTTGAAAAAAATTGGGGACAGATAGATTAGATAAATTATGTAACTGTTTTAAAAGAAGTACACATCAATTTATGGTTTCTCTTATGTTCACAGATTGATAATTTAGTGGATTAATTCCCCAGTGATATTATTTTATCCAATAATTCCTTGATAGGAATATCGAAATCAAGTAAATATGTACTGTATTAAAAATCAAAATTCACCCCAATAATTGTGCTAATAATCCCAAACATTTTTCCTTGTTTTTCATAAATTTTGACATAAATTGTAGCAAATATACGTTCAATCATTAAAGCAAAATGTAATAAAGACAAACCAAAATTATAAATGTTTGGAATAATACGAAATAAATAAACTGTCCAAACTTTCATTAAACAATCACAAGGATTTGTATATGTGAATAAAACAATCTTTGTAATTAAATTAACTGTTAATCTAATTTTAAAAAATTACAAAATTTTTTATTGCGGCACCCATAAACGACAATACTAACAACATATAAATTATTAATATATTGGAAATTATTAACTTTAATTAATTTTTTATTTAATAATTATTCTTTAAAAAACCTTACAATAATATTTGGATGTAATTTTAGAGATTTAGTTCTGTAAGTCCACACAAGCCTTAAAAGCATTAATAAAACAATTATTCCCAATAAAAGATGTAATACTCTAACAATATTGTAACTAACATTAATAACTGATGCTTCTGCAGCTAAGCATTTTGTTTTATTCATTTTAATAAATTAATCTATTAATTGAAATTTGTAAAATAATTTAATAAATTTTTTTCGTAAATTATAATGAAAGTTTAGAAAAAAATATGAGTTTAAATTTTATTTATTTCGAATCTCGACTCCGAATTTGACAAAGTGAAATTCAACTTTGAAAATAAAATAATAATTTTATGATTAAACTGACAGCCTGAATTCAGGTCCGGGATTCGAAATGAAATCATATTCGGACTCAGCACAATTAATTACTTACTGGCAAACTCAAAAATATCAAAAGAGGCACTTTTTCCTCATTTCTTTTGGGGAGATAAAAAAATCAGAGAAAATTTGTCATTACCATAATTTCTTTTGCAGATAAGGTTTTGTAATAGTGTACAATTCAAAAATACACAATTACACTAAAAAATTAAACTTTTCTCCTTTATATTATCCTTTTAATATTTATCAATTATTGTTGATTGAAAGTATTTTGTTAGTAACAATTTAATAATTTGAAATTTAAAGTTAAAGTCAACAAAATTAATTCTTGGGGATACATTAAGGGCAGATGTTTCTCACGAGCCAATAAAGTATTTATTAACATTTTAATATTTATACATATATAATTATGAAAAAAAATTTTTTCATTTCAATATTAAACTTGATAATTAAAATTATAATATTAACTTATTAGCCTTTTTTCTAGAACTATATACCTTTTTTTAACATACCTTTTTTCGAGTTTCAGAATTAAAAAATGAATCAAACTCAATGCTTTGATGCTGAAACATTCGTCCTCGATTCAAAATTTAATATTATACGAGGAGTATTAATCATTTTATGTACAATTATTTTTATTTTACTTTTGCGTATTATTTGGTATTACAAAACAAACGCAGTGAAATTACACACAAATTTAATTGTAAACTAAATTTAATTATTAATAAATTGGGTTAAGTTTTGACGGTGGTAAAAGTCGATTTTTCTCAAAGAGCTGGGATGAAGGGTATCACACTCTACTTTATGAAATGATTATTGAATGAGTTATAGGTTCCGGAAAATTAAAAGACTATAAGGGGAGTAAAATGATTTTTGGGGTAAAAAAATTCAAATATACAAATAAAGCCCTTTCAAAATAGTTCGCAAACTAATACATTAACACTCAATCACAACCGATCATTTTAAATTTTCAGATATTAATCAGCAACGTTCTATTTCTTTATGCAATTTATGCACTTTCATTTATGCTTGAAGCTGTTATTAATTTTGTCGGTGTAGTTTTCGAAAGATCCCATAATAATTAATTTTTAGATTGTTTTATTCACATATTCAAATCCTTGTGATTGTTTAACTCAAGTTTGGTTAGTTTATCTGATTAGAATGCCACAATACATCTACTATCTTGGCTCCCCTTTATTTCATCTTGCTATAATGTTTGAACGTCTTTTGGCTACAATTTATGTTAAAATTTATGAGAAACAAGGGAAAATGTTTGGGGTTATTAGCACAATTATTGTGGTAATTATTTTCTGTTTTATTAATTTCAAAATTCTAGTGGATATTTAATTTAATATTTGGCCTTTACCTTTACATTACAACACAAATGGATACCGACACATTTGGACATCCGATGGTTTATCTAATACTAACAACGAAATATAATTTCCAAATAATTATATACCTCACCTTCATTTTCTTGATTTTGGTAATATGTGTGGCTATAGCCGATTATTATTTAATTGTTCGGAATCGTAAAATTAAATTAAATTTGTACGTAAATATACAAATAAATTATTTAATTTAACAAATTTAAAGTTTCAATTCAATAACTTCCTACAGTCTAGGTCAAAGTTATCAATCTAAACAAAACATTCTTTTAATGAGAATTATTTTCCCTCTTGATTTTTCTTATTCTTTTGTTTTTGCATTATTTAATGCTCTTGCAAACTTTTTACGATACAATCGCGATGAATATGGCCCACTTGTTTATGTACGAACATATGAAGGCATAACTCTAGTAAATATTTAATAATCTAGTAAACGCAAATTTTCAGTTGACTCCTTTAACTCTTCACACTCTTGAAGTGTGTGGGGGGGGGGGGGGGGGGGCTCTTCATTTTTTCTTCATTCTGTCCAACAGGGATCCTCAAAGTCCGTCTTTTTTTGCTCTTCCGCCTTCCGTCTTCCGCCTTTAGGCCCTCTTCCGCCACCGTTTGGAAAATGAATAGTCAATATCTCATCGTGGTATTTGGGTGGATTAATTGGTATATCAGAAGATTCTGGAAGGCCAAAAACAAAAAAAATCTTCCATTTTGTCGCCGAAAAATAAAATTTTTTCAAAAATTCGAAAATCGAAAATATCACAAAATTTCGAAAATCATAAACAAAAATCGACATTTCGGATCAGCTCTTGTGGGGATTCAACTGGACATTTACCTTTATAAAATCTTTAAATTATTATATTAGTGATTCGAATAAATTAAATTAATATGTATTTAATTTTATATTTATAAAAATCCTTTCTAATTTAAGTTACTTCTAATTCACGCCATAATAACATTAATTGTCTACAACTATTTTTTAAAGAAACAGAATGGAATTAAAAAGAATTTTGTCAAAATTAATATGAATATAAGTTCAGAAATATATTTTAAATATTTAAATAATTCCTGGAAATGAATTTTTTGTATATATTATTATACTTAAATAAATTATTCTTTTTTAATAAAAATTTTATGTATGTATGTATTAATTTCAGATGAATTTAAAGTTAATTTTTTAAGCTAAAATTCCCAATAATATTCCTACTTTTCTAGTCAAATAAATTATGATGATTGATTATTGACTTGAAAAATTTCTGCAAAATCCTGCAGTTTAATTTTACGAATCCTCTTTTTTAAGTTACGAAATTCATGTAGTTTTTAAAAATATTTTTAAATAAAGATTACAGTGTAGTATGTACGCCAGATGCAAAGGTTTAACCAAATAAGAATGCTCTTAATCAAATAAAATTGCTCTTCGTATCTAATGATGGAAATTTTTTTAATAATTTTTTTTAAATCTTTTTAACTCTTATATTATTTAGTTACAGTCTTCAGAATAAAGGAGAAATTGGCTATTTTGTAGATTAATGTTAAAGAAGCAATTCATATTATGCTTCGTATATTTCTTGACATAAAGTTTTTAAAAAATTCTTGGTCTGTTAGATAAACCTCTTACCCCAGTGTAGAATTATGATAAATTTGTTTTATTATATTTTTTGCAATAATAACAATAATTAAAAATTTTACCTTGTGCTATATACTTTACATAATTTAAATAATAAAATTAAGTATTTAGAAAGCATTGCAACCAGTGATGGGAAGTTCCAAAATTTCTCTGGAACCGGTTCCAGTTCCAAACCGGTTCCGGGCCTGTTACGACCGGAGGTGTCCGAGATTTGACTGAATGTTGACGTGCACACAATAACAATTTATCCGGCGTAGAAATAAACAAAGTGTAGGCGAAGGTTAAAGGGTTGGAACAGACGAAGGAGATCAGGGACTAGCCGCGCTAGTATGATCCTTTAGACTGACGCTTTCACTGGCTTTTATACTATAGCGATACCACTACACAACAGGGCCTTTACCGGTTCCACGGTTCCAGTTATGGAACTGGAACCGAGTCGGTTCCGGAACTGTAACTGGAACTTTCCCATTACTGATTGCAACCCATTTACAATTTTTAAAGGAAAAAATAAATTTTATTTTATTATGAATTAAATGAATTAAATATAACTTTTATGAAATAACATTAATATAAAACATTAAAAAATTCAATTCCATTGAAAATTAAGTTTTTTAAAATAAATTTCTGTATCGTGTTTTGCATTATTTTTATTAATAAAATTCTGATTAATCTCATTTTGTTTAATCAAAAAGTACTCAAATACAATCAAAGTTGTTGTGGCATGAATGAAAGGCAACTTAATGATTTTCATTAAAATTAATATTTATTTATTGTGTTTTATTTTAAATTTTATAAAGGAATATAAAAATAAAACTATTGTACAAGATTTTGCAGAAGGAAAATTTAATTGATATGATTAGGAAAGTATTAGATAGTTTTCAAAATGACCGATAATAATACACAATTATTGTTAGTGTTTACATATTATTTATAGGATTTAGGAAATCATTAGTAGAGATTAGATTTTTGTATAATTATTTATTTTGTTTGAAAACATCATTTTATAGAATATGTATACTATAAAGGGTAGAATTTAACATTGTTTACCAAAATTAGGAATTCATATGTTCGCAGAAATGTTAGTTGTCCGTACTCTTCACGTTTATATCGAATAAATGTTGAGAGGATATTAAATAATGCAAAGACGAAAGAATAAGAAAAGTCAAGAGGGAAGATTACACGCATAAAGAGAATGTTTTGTTTAGATTGGTAACTTTTGCTTAAACTGTACGAGGATACAGAACTGAAACTTTAAATTAATTGTTAAAATTTGAATTTATAATTTAATTTCTTACAAATTTGCTTTAATTTTTCTGTTTCGATGAATAACAAAATAATCACCAACTGCAATAAATATAGCCAAAGACAAGAAAAAGTAGTTAATGTTTGAAAGAACTTGTGAGTTATAAATTGATGTAAGTGTTATGTATACCATTGGATGACTAAAAGTATCAACATCCATAGAAGAGCTTATGTAGACATATAAAACAAATATTGAGGTTAATAACCACTAAAAATATTTTTTAATAATATAAAATAGGAGAAGAAATGTTGAGTTTCTGTACAGCCAAAGCGGTTATTTTATAATGGGATCTGCCTGTAATATTTTTGTTATCCCGATCTGGGACGGGCGCATTGCGTTTTGCTTTATTTGCGTTAAATTTTGGCCTAGCATTGCGTTTTGCATTTTTCCCAATTGTCTCTTCCTCCAGTCTCTGATCCGATCATAAAATTAAATTATCAAAGTCAAATTATATCAATTTTACCACAAAAATTGTGCATAAAACGGCAATCCTATTTCCTTGATTTTCATAGATTTTAACAAAAACTGTAGCCAAAACACGTTCAATCATGATAAAAAGGTGAAACATTGTTAGTCCAAGAATGTAGAGATAACCTGGAATTCTTATCAAATAAACTAACCAAACTTGAGTTAAACAATCACAAGGGTTTGAATATGTAAACAAAACAATCTTTAATTTAATTTTTATTTAAAATAAAATTCCTTAATTACAAAATTTTTAAAAGTTTCAACAATATAGGACAAAGCAAAAATCATATGAATGATCAAAATGTTGCTAATTAATATCTAAAATATTAAATTTTATTATTGTTTAATCTCCTCAAATAATGGGTATTATTACGGGTACAATTGCGAGACCAATGTACCGCCGAGCTACATACTTTTTGAGTTACTTTAAACCTATCAGGGTGTCCGGATTCGATGATTGCTAAAGCAGATATAGCTCGGCGATACATTGATCTTGCTGCAACGTGAAACAAAATTAAATCTCGACCGAATTTTTGGTTTCTATAGAATTTTTATTTTTTTTATTGAAATCAAGTTCGGCCAAAAAAATTTTCTCGTTTAGCTAGGGCGTTAAAAATAAAAGCATTATCAGCCTAAAAACATTATTATACAAAGGCCTTTGATTGAATATTTAAAACCTACAATTAGATTTTTGTGTAATTTTAGAGATTTAGTATTGTATGACCAAACAATTCTAATTGACATTATTAGAATAATTGTTCCAAAAATAAAATGTAATATTCTTGCAATATTCATGCCATAATCGCGAACATATGCTTCAGCTGCAATACATTGGGTTTGATCCATTTATAGAGTTTAAAAATTTCTTAGGACGTATTTTTTGATTTGACAGACTTTATAATAAAGAAAAAGTTTTTGTTTCATTCACAACAAATTAAGAAAATTGTTATTACCAAACAATAAAAATAGGGTTTATGGATGGTGTTAATTTAATTTTTCTTACTTCCAACTTTGCGTCATTACTTTGATTTAACGGGATGTGTAAATGGATATGTAAAAATTTCCGATTAATTAAAAACATATTGGTCATCGAAAATAATTGAATGACATTTTTTGAGGGTTTCAAAAATGGAATGGCAGTTATTCTATCTGAGAGTATACTTATTATTTAATTTATAAATAATTGTTTCATTAAAAGTAATATTCAAAACACCTGGCAAATCAAATAAAATATAAAGTTATTTAAATAAAAAATTTTAAATGTCGCTTAATTTCCGTTTTTCTTGCGCGAAAAATGACAGTAAAGTAAATTCAAATTTGACTGAAATTAGAAGTTAACACCGACTTATAACATTTTAAATGCACTTTATGATTTAAATTTATATTCAAGAAAGTATTTGCTCATCTTTTATTAAAAAATTTTAATTCTAATGTTTAAATTAAAATGTAAAAATTGTAGTATTCAACCATTCAATTAAATATTCTGAGTATGTAATTTTAAATATTTGTTTCAATTCCTTGACGACTAGGCTTTTATATCTCAAAATTGTTTTAATAATTTCTTTATCATACATATACTATTTCCTGTTGCTATAATTTTGCATGATTAAACAATAATTATAAACAGGGCTCGGATTGAAAAAATGTTAAGTGTAAATAAAAAATGTTTAATTTGGAAGTACGTAGGGCGAAAAATATGCAAGTACGCTAAAATTACAAACAAATAATTTATTCCCGCGCAAGTCTACGCAGGTGCAAATTTTGAGAGTTTCTGTGGTCCATAAGTTTGGTTGATTCCATTTTTCATAAGCCTGATTAAAATTCTGTGAATTTTAAGGAAAAATTAAATTATTAATTATTAAAAGTAACTTAAAAAAGATTATTTTACGTTTTATGGAAATAATATGTAGTATTTTAAATTATTTAACTGAATAAATATCTCATTACTTGGCACGCTTTGATTTCTTAGATTCGATACAATATTAAAATATACATAAACTAAAGTGTATGAAGTATCAAGAAATAAATAATTTCCATAACAAGAATGCCTTGTTTAGTCTGATAACAGAATTTGGAATTTTTGAATATCAAACAAACTAACTAATCGCCGTTTAAAGGAAAAATTTTCGTTAATCAGACTTAATATATCCGTTTATTGTTTCGTTTAATTTTGCCGAAAACCTTTTATTAATGAAGAGATTAGTTTCTAGATAATTTAATTTTCTATAAAATTTTTTAACTAACATTAAAATTTTAT
This sequence comes from Meloidogyne enterolobii, assembly GCA_963681835.1. NCBI lineage: Eukaryota > Metazoa > Nematoda > Chromadorea > Rhabditida > Meloidogynidae > Meloidogyne > Meloidogyne enterolobii. The sequence goes on along the minus strand of CAVMJV010000010.1, from coordinate 2,378,412 downwards.
TTATTTATTAAGTTTATTTTTAAAAATTGAATTATGATTCAAATGTAAATTTATTTAAATAATTTTTATTTCCAAGCAGAATTTAAATTTTTAAAGTAAATTTCTGTGCCATGGTTTATTCCCTTTTTAATAAAATTCTTGTTTATATCATTCTGTTTCTTCAAAAAATAATCGTAGACAAATAATGTTATGATAGCATGGACAATAATTAACTTAAATATTTATTGAAATTGAGTTAATATTAAACTAGATTTTAATGTTTTTATTTAAAAAATTGCTAAAATTGGTTAATAATGGGGCTTAGCTACTTTTTCCAAACTCAAGAGATATTTCAATATTGTTAACTGTAAATCCAGAAGTTTTAGGACTAAATTAACAAGTTTTAGGACTAAATTAACAAAAATTGAATTAAGGCTTATCAATTTCACATACTAAAAAATAAATAAGAATATCAATGCTTTAAAAAATTTTAAAAGGTTTTCGAATAATAAAATTTTGTTTACCAAAATAATGCCGTCATAAGTACGTACATAAACAAGCTGGCCATATTCTGTTCGTTTCGACCTTATAAATGTCGATAAAATATTAAACAATGCATAAACAACAGTATAAGAAAAATCGAGAGGAAAAATAATTTTCATAACGAGAATATTTTGTTTTGTTTGATAACTTTGACTGAGGCTGTAGGTTGTTATTGAACTGAGAAAATAAATTTTATTTCTTGTTTTTATTATTTTAAATTCTCACAAATTCGACTTTATTTTTTTATTTCGATTAATTAAATAATAATCAGCAATTGCTATACAAATAACCAAAATTAGGAAGAAACTGTGAATGTCAATAAGTAATTGAGAATTGTAAATACTTGTCAAAGTTAAATAAACCATTGGATGACTAAAAGTATTGACATCCATACTTGATGTAATATATACATAAAAACCAAACATTAAGGTCAATATCCACTTTAAAATTAATTAGGGAAAATAACCATAGAAATAATTACCACAATAATTGTGCTAATTATTCCAATCTTTTTTCCCTGATTTTCATAAATTTTAACATAAACTGTAGCCAAAACTCTTTCAATCATTATAGCAAAATGGAATAAAGGAGAGCCAGCAATTTGAAGATAAAAAGGAATTCTAATCATATAAACTACCCAAATTTGAATTAAACAATCACAAGAATTTTTGTATGTAAATAGAACAATCTGTTTGTGATAAAAAATTAAATATTTATTAATTAAATATTTAAACTTACAAAGTTCATAAAAACAGCAAGAAAATACGACAAAACAAGAAGTGTATTAAGTAATAAAATATTTGCCAATAATAACTACAAAATTTATAGTAATTACATATATATATTTTTAAATCTAAACTTTAAATAAACTAAGTTTTTCAATTAATATTGCTTTCCGTAAATACATATTAGACCTTATTTCTCTTTTTTAAAAAAGAATCCTATCGCTTAAAATAGTACTCATAAAGTACTCATAAACTCATAAAAGTGATAGTGAGGAATTAACTAATTTCTATACTTTAAAATGGCTGAAAATTGAAAAAACCGCATGCGTTGCTAAAAATCTTAATTTCTTTTACTGGTTCAATAAATAAAAATTTTGGATTTTTGATTAATTAATTCAAAAATATAAGGAACTGTTATGAGGTATGAGGCCAAAAATAAGTGGTAGTAAAATTGAAATTTCTAAAAACTGTTCAAGACACTAGACCAAAAGTTTAGAAATTTAAACTTACAATTAAATTTTTATGTAATTTCAACGATTTTGTTCTGTAGGACCAAACAATCCTTACAAGCATTATTATAAATACTAGTCCAAAAATAAAATGTAATACACGTACTATGTTGTATCCTTTATCAATAACAGATGCTTCAGCGGCTATACATTGTGTTTGATTCATTTTTATATATAAGCTATGTATACCTGATAATTTAGAACTTGATTTAATATTTAATTTTTGAAAATTTAAAATTAAAAATTTAACACAAAATTCAATAATTAACAAACTCTAATTTTAAAAAATTTTAGAAAAAAATGTATTCTTATTACAAATTTAAAATTAATGTAAATTCTACATATATATACATTTCTAATTAATAAAAAGAATTCGAATTGTATTTTATTTTATATTTTAAATAAAAAATAAATTTCGGGAATTAATCGTTTTAAACAAATATTATAGTTTTAATTAATTTTTATCTAAAAATTTTTTTAATAAAACTATAAATAAATTATAAACCTTTAAATTTAAATTTTGTTTAAAAACTAACAGAAAAAATCCGAACTTATTTTCATTTAGTTTTAATAAATTAATTTTAATAAAAAATTAAAACTAAATTAAACAATAATTAAATTTATTTATTGTTTATTTTAAGACTTTTAGAATTTAAGTAAAAATGTAAAATTTAAAGGTTAAAAAATTCTAAAATTAAAATTTTATATGAAAGTGATGATTTTTTAAAATAAATTTTTTTATTTTAATTAAAAATATTTCTTTAAATTTTTGCAAAAAAAAATTTTTTAAATAATAAATTTATTTTTGATAAAAAAATTAAATAGAAAATTGAGCAAATTTATTAAAATTTAAAATCTACTAAAAATTATGTAAAAGTGTAAATGAATGAATGTGCATTTTCTTTATTAAATAAACAAAAGGCGGAACTAACAAAACTTTATTTAAATTAATTAAATAATTTAATAAAGTTTATAATATAATAGATACAAATTTAAAATTTATAGACATTCTGTTCAATTAAATTAATAATTTAATTTTTTATAAATATTAAAAGCTTTATTCTCGATATTTATTAAATTAGAAATCAAAGTTAAAGTATAATTTTTGTGAAAATTTGTAGATAATTTTTTGCAAAATTTTTCTTGTTTAAATAATTGTTTATTTGTAATTTTTAATTTTTGTAAAATTAATAAATTTTCTAAATTAATTTTATAAAAAATTTTATCTGCCATATAGACGTACAATTTTAGTTATTATATTTTCGTGTCTTTGTGATTAATTAATAAAGGTTTGGTGATATTTTTTGAAGAATAATTTTGTGTGAATTTCTTTTAAATAATCCTTTAAACTTACTAAATTTTTAAAATAAATTTTTTAAATACTGATAAAAATTTTTATATTTTGTAGAGTCAACACGTTTATAAATAAAAATTCAAATTATTATTTTATAACTACTAAAAATTAAAAATTTTAAATCTTTACAAAATCTTTACATAATATCAACCCAATCATGAAAACAAAATTCTGAATTTAATTTTTGGTACTACTGAAGAAAAGGGTGCTTTTTCTGCGGACTTATTTTGCGGACTTTTCCTTTCCTTCTTTTTCCCTTTTTTTTAAAAGATAATGTTTTAGCTTGTAGCAAACTAACTGTCAAAGGATTAATTTTTATTCGCACAAATATTTTTGATTATTTGTTATTTGTGAAATTAAATGAAAAAAACAGTCATCTCCTCCAAATTTCTGTTTCCATACAAACTCATTCATATAACTTTCAAACGTTGTTTCAACAGTACCAAATTCAGTTTTATGTCGTCTTTTCAATTTTTGCCATAGGATACTGCATACTGATTTCTTACATATCCATCTTCCATTTTGTCCACGCTTTTCTTTACGCATTTCTTTTCCACAATTACATGTTCTTTTTCTATGAAGCATTCCGAGATCAGTGATCCATTGTTGAAATTCATCATTGGGTAATTTAATTTTATCATACAATTTAGTTAAAGTAAAATTTTTTATTGATTGTAACATTTTTTTCGTTTATAATGTTTAAATTATTTGTGAACGACATTTTTCAGACCGGCATAAAAAATAATCCGTTGACTGTTAGTTGCTATAAGCAAAACATTTAAACAGAAATGAAAAAAATAAAATTCATCTTCTCTGTATCAATGTCTTTTGTTTGAATATGCCACACGGCAAATAGAGGAAAAGAGAAAGAAGAAAATCTGACCATTGTGTACAATCTTAGGTAAGAAAAATAATGGGGGGAGGGCCGTTGACAGTTAGTTGCTACAAGTAAAACATGTAAAGGAAAGGAAAAGTCCGCAAAATAAGTCCGCAGAAAAAGCACCCTTTTCTTCAGTAGTACCTAATTTTTCTTTTTCTTGTTTAATTTCAATACATATTTCAGAATTGATACTTTTACTACTTCCTTCCGTACTTCCTTCCGTCCTTGCTCCTATTCTTCTTTTTCAATTTCATTAATTGTCGTTAAATTCTGATTTAATTTATTTTTTTGTATTTCCAAATTTAACTTTTCAATTTCTTTTTCTAATTTCTTTTTATTTTTGTTAAAATAAAAAAGTCCTCTTTTATCATTATATTCAAATAATTTTAATATTTTTGTCAATTTAAATGTTTTATCCAAAGGTAAATAATCTTTACTTTCAATAATTAATTTACTAATTTTTTCTCTTAAAATAACGTTTATTACTGCATAAACAAAAGGTTCATTTGAAAGACCCAAATTTGTTGTTTCATATACTTTTTCGAATAATTTATTTTTTACTTTTTCGCTAATAATTTTTTTGTCAAATGAAGTTGATATATTATCTGAAATGAAGAAAGAAATTTTATAGATAGTCTGTAAGTTGTTTAAGTTGAAATTGTGATAAATCTTATGGCTATATGATTGAAATTCGAAAATTTGAAAATATCTAATTCGTTTGATGAACCTAGAATTTCTGGCAATTTGCCAGAAACTTGGATTTTCTAGCATTTTTTGATAATTTCTTCATTTTATAACTAAAGTTATTATTAACAATAAATCACAACGAAAAATTCCCAACGAAAGATTACCTAAATATTAAATTCAAAACTTAAATCAAATTATTTAGTATATTTGAATGTAGTTTGTAAAAGATTTCAGGAGAGATAAAATAAAGATTTGATAATTTAAAATAAAATTTTTTCCAACCCCCACCCCCCTCTCCCCCCCTCCCCCCCTCTACAACAAAAAAACCTCCTTCTACAGCAAGCATATTTTCCAAAATTTCTTTCCTTTTTCTTTCTTCAAAAAATTCTTCAAAATATTTGACAATTTCTTCAATTTTTATTTCCTTATTTATTAATATTATTTTAAATTTTTCTTTAAATTCTCTATAATAATTATCTTTTTCATTAAAACTAAGTTCATGAGCATCCATTAATTGATAAATTAATTTTTTGTTATTATTTTCAGAATTAATTTCAATAATATAAAAAAACAAAAGAATAATAAAAGTTAATAATAAATTAAATTTCATAATTTTAAAAATAATTTCTAAATATTTTTAAAAAATTAAAAGTGTTATGAATATAGAGTAATAAAAAATAAAATCTAATGTGGAAAAAACACAGATTAATTGCGAGAGAAAGGAATCAAAAATATTTCAATTAAATTAAGGATTTATATAATTTTAATTCTTAACCTGTTATTTAGTGGAAAAAATAAAATAATAAATATTATTTTTTAAAAATTATTAATTTTTTAAGAAATAAATAACAGCATTGCCTTGCAAGTGCAATTTCATAATGTCTACCTACATCTTTGCTTTTCATGTGAATTTTTTTTGAATATTTAAATTGAAAATTTGAGTTTAAGACATTGTCTAACTTCAAGAAAAAGTATTACCTTCAAAAGTAATACCTTCAAAAGTAATACCTTCAAAGCTCCTTAATCTCACCAATCTGCTTATATCCTCCAATATCCTTCAAAGTTACTGAGATCCTGTTAATCCTATATTTCCCTTTATATTTCTCTTAATCCTCGTCATCCGTCCACTATTTCTAGATTAAAATCCTTCCAAATTCAAATATATTACACCAGGTATCCCTTCAAATCCTCCGGTATGTAAAGCGGCGGTAGATAGGCCTGCTCCCTAAAAATCTTCTTGCTTTCTAAAAACACTCTTCCGTCGTAAACGCTTAACGAGAAATTCTTAGTAATTTTTGAAAAGACTCAAAATTCTTCAAAAATTTTATCAATTTTTCTAACCACACAAAAAATTTTTTTGAGTGCTAAAATAATGATTTGACAATTTTTCAAAATATAATTATTACTATCCTTCCGCCGCTCTCTTCAACAGCACTTTTTATATTTTTAAAAACTTAATACAGTCGATTTTACTCAAAATTTTATCAAATTTGATAAAATAAAAAACCCCGTTTGATCCTAGTCTAAAATATAATACGTTTAGATATTTTCAAGGTTTTAGCACTGAAACCCAGCCCAGGTCCACGCAAAATTAATAAGCCTGATTTGGGGCCCTAGATTTGAGATATCGAACTCTAATCGACATAGACTTCACTGTGTATATTTTCAAAATTCAATTATTTTCTTAAAAATAAACCAACCTGAAAATATGTATATTTAAAGAAATATTAGAAAAATTTAGAATAATTATTAATTTAATTTTTTAATCTCTATTAAAAATTAAATGGCAGGAATTTTCTCTTTCTCTAACATGCTAAATTAAGTTTTCAGCGTGTATATCCACGTTGATTGAAACTCTATAATTTTTTTAAGTTTCTAAATATGGAAAATAAATTTTTTTAGAAAGAATTTACGCATCTAAATTCACGTGTTTAAAAAAGATTCAATTAAATTTATATGTGAAGATTGATTTTTTCAAAGCTAAATTTTAAAAAAGATGAATTTTGGAGGGTTCTGCGAATAAAATATATATATAATTATTTGAACAGCTTTAATAAAAATTTAATAAAAAAAGATGATACAAAGCCTTTAAAAGCGTTTAGTCAATTAGGGATAAACCAGAAATTTAATTAACATTAAATATAATAAATCAAATCTTCTAAATAAAAGTTTTTAAAAATGAAATTATTATTTGTGACTTGCATTGGTTTTATGGCTATTACAATTTCTTTAGCCCAATTAGGTGAGTAATAAACGCTTAATTTTAAAGAATTTGTAAAAATAAATTTTTATTTTTTAGGTTACCCAGAAGGGCCTTCAGATCAAGGTGAAAAATATTTTAACTATCGTAAATGCTCGAATAATTACCCTGGGTAATTGTTGTCTCAACCTCTCTCAATTATTTGAGAGGGTAATTATTCGAGCATTTACGGTATATAGAATTTGAATTTTTTAAATCAAAAATACAAATATTCAGTGGTCTAGAAAGCCATTTTAAATAAAAATGCATTTTCAGGTGATGTGAGCACTCCTGCTAGCACATCAGATATTCCTGATTTTTGCAAGAGCAATCTAAGGAAAAACAAGAAAGTCGACAAATGCTGCAAGGAAGTTGAGAAAATTCAATCTTCTGGCGGCTCATTGTGTCCAACTCCAAAGCCATGTACAATTGAAAAATGCGGACGTGTCTGTAACCGTTATTTCAGCCAAATGAGCGGTTGTAACGTGTCACCCAAGCCAGAAGATGATTGTGATAAAGGCAAAAAGCAAAAACATACAAAGCCACCAAAACAAGGTTACCCTTCAGGACCCGGTGATTTGCCTGAAGTTACAAAACCACCAAAAGGAGGAAAAGCATCAGCAAAGCCACCAAAACAAGGATATCCATCAGGACCCGATGATTTGCCTTTAACAACTCAAGAACCCGGCTATCCCGGTGATTTGCCTGAAGCTACAAAACCCCCAAAAGGAGGAAAAGCATCTGCAAAGCCACCAAAACAAGGTTACCCGTCAGGACCCGATGATTTGCCTGAAGCTACAAAACCCCCAAAAGGAGGAAAAGCATCAGCAAAGCCACCAAAACAAGGTTACCCATCAGGACCTGAACCGGTTGTAACCACAACAGGTTGTTCAGCAGAAATAGTACCTTAATTTCATGCGGATAAATGGATGATGGGTATAATGGTCTAAATAAAAATCAAAGTAACAAATAAATACATATACGGGAAGACATAAATTTATTCACAAATATTCTGGTATTTAAATTTAATATATAATTTAAACTAAAATACTTTTCGATTGTAATCTTTTAATAAATTTTTGATAAATAATTTATATTCTGAAAAATTTTTTATCGTACATTTTTCTTGTCAAATTTTGTTACCTGCGAAACTAATAGTACATTATAACAGGCCGGCAGAAAACCAAATCCGATTTTCGGGAATCGTGAATTCCTGAAATTTTGAATTCACGATTTTCATTAATCGCGTGAATTCACGAGCCAAAAATGCCGGCAATTTTCTTTTTTGGTGAGGGATTAGAAGAAATTAAGAGGGGTTAAATGTATGAGTAAGAAGTAAGGGGATTGATATCGAGTGATAAAAGGGGTTCTTAATTAAGGGATATTTAAAAAATATCAGTGTATCAAGGATAAAGGGATTTGAGGTAAAAAAGAAGGATTGAGGGATATTGGTGCATTTTGGAGGATTAAGAGTGATCAATAGATAAATTTGAGGAGACTACTCTAAGACAACGAGAAGACTACTCTAAATCTTTCAATATCCTCATAATTGTTCCATTTTCAGCGCCGCAGGCGAAAATTTTGAGAATTTTGGAAGGCCAAGGAGCCAGATTTCTTCTATCTTCCATCTAATCACTCCACGGTTTTTGTTTATAACAAATTATTTGCTTAGATATTTCATAAATAAAAAATACATACATATTATTTAAAAAAATTTTTCTAAATTATTTATTAATTTTAAAAATATTTTAAAATCAAAAATCTTTAACAACCACATTTCTTTCCCCATTGCTTTTTTACTACATTTACATTTAAATCAATAAAAATAATTTCCAGTTGTTATGAATCATTCTCGTTTTTTTCGTTCTTTTTTGCCTGTCATTTTTTGTATGCTAGAAAAGATTGTTTTCAAGAGTAAAATTTTGAAAAAAATTAAAATTCACATTCATATTTTATTATTTTTGTTAAAATTTAAGTATTAAAATGATATTAATTTTTATTATGTATATTGTACTTCCAGTCCTTCCCACCTTTGAGAGACAACGAGGAGACTATCAAAATTTTTAGCTTAAATAACCTCATGTTTTTTTGGTTCCTTCTCTTGTTCCCCAAATTTTCCTTTATTACTTAATCTAGTTATTCTGTCTGAAAATAAAAATCCTACAAATATTTTTACTAAAATATTTTTATTGTTAAATTATTTTAGGTACTACTGGTGAAAATAGTAAGAGTATTAACTACTTAATACTCTTACTTTATTTTTAATTATTTAAGAGGATTTAGATAAAAATAATTAAATGTTTTTAGTGAGTTTATTAATACTATTTCTGCGTAATTATTTTTACTTTTGATTACGGAATTCCTCTGAAATTCCTCTCAATTCCCATAAAAACAAACAAAAAAACTTTTAAGTTCCTTTTCAATAATTTTTCTTCAGTTTTTCAGTTTTAATTAAACGTTTTAAAATAATGCAAGAATCTAATATTGATCTCAACTCAAATCCCTCCTACGGTCCACATATTCAAAATATATTTATTGATAATCAAGAATCGCCTGTCAGGGTTTTAATGGCACATGAATGCGTTTCTTACTATTTGCCTTCCTCTAGTTCTCAATCGTTTGGTAATTATGATTTAGTTAAAAATTAATTTAGTAAAATTAATTATTAAAAAATTATAACAAAAGCTAAATTCATTCAGTATTATTACTACCGGTACCATTACTGAAAATACAATTTGCCAATATTACCTTAAAAATAACTGCCTCTACAGGGTGACCAAAAAGTCATGGGGCATGTTATTCATGTCATAACTATCAAAATTAAATATGTATAATGTGATCAAATAAAAGCCATATGATAGAGAAATAAATAATTTTCGAAGTGCCCATCCTTTGATACACAGTCGAAGATGCGTGTAAAAATTTTGGCCAAAAGTCAGCAATCCCCAATTTCGCAGTTCGCAAGTCTAAAATACATGCAATTTCACGCAATCCACAATTGCGTCCAGCCTTGCTCTAATGCTAATTTCTTTTCTAAAATAAAGTTTTCGATTTTCAATTATCAAAATTATTTTTTAAAGATAGATCTGAAGAAGAATACAATGACAGACAAATTTTGTGGCGATCTTTGATTAAAATATTATTTATGGGGTTATTTCTAATTGTTTTTGTTATTGTTGTGTTTAAAGTTATTGAAAGAGAAGTTACTAAAAGGATTGAGTTGGAAAGACAACAAAGGAATAGTTCATATAGAATGGGATGAAATTACTTTTGTTTATCTACTAAATTATACTTAATACTTTGTTTATTTAACTTTTTTTTTGTTTTTATTTATTTATAAAGATAAAATTATTTTTTTTCAATTAATAAATAAAATTTTTATTAAAAAAGAATATAATTTATTTAAAAAATAATTATAAAAAATTCATTTCCAGGAAAGATTTAAATTTTTAAAATACATTTCTGAACTTATATTCATATTAATTTTAACAAAATTCTTTTTAATTTCATTCTGTTTCTTTAAAAAATAGTCGTAGACAATTAATGTTATTATGGCATGAATGAAAATTAACTTAAATTAAAAGAACTTTTTAGAATAGTTGGTAAAAACTTAAAATTAATTTATTCATTAGAACTAGGGTTGCCATTTTCGAGTCGGCAATTTAAGTCTCTTTCGGGCCAAATATCTTAGGCCAGACTCGATCTTTAAATCCGAGTTTTTTATTTATTTATTAATTTAATCTAAAATTTTTAAATATTTACTAGAGTTAAGCCTTCATGTGCCCGTATATACACAAGCTGGCCATATTCTTCACGTTTATATCGTATAAAGTTTGTCGAAATAATAAATATTGTGTAGATAAATGAATAAGAAAAATCAAGGGGGAAAATGATTTTCATTGAAAGAATATTTTGTTTAGCTTGATAACTTTTGTTTAAACTGTAATTTGTTGTGGTTTTGAAACTTTAAATTTAATAAATTAACTGATTTATTTTTATGTAAGTAGAGATCGGTAAAATCGCATTTACAGGATCCTGTATCAGGATTGGGTTTTAAAATTTCGAACAGGACAGGATCCTGCAGGATTAATCCTGACAATCCTGAGAACTAAAAAAAGGCAGTATTTCGGACAGGATCCTGAAAAATCCAGTGCAGGATCCTGTCCTGTGCCGATCTCTATATGTAAGTTTAAATACATACAAATTTAATTTAATTTTTTGATTTCGACGAATTAAATAATAATCAGCTATAGCTATACATATCACCAAAAACAGGAGGAAGGAGTTTAAGCATATAAGTGGGTGAGAATTATAATTATTTGTTAATGTTACATAAACGACTGGATGACTAAATGTGTCTGTATCCATTTGTGTTGTAATGTAAATGTAAAGGCCAAACATTGAACTTAATAACCACTATGTTGTTTAATTTAAATTTTAGGAATATTTAAAATAATTACCACAATAATTGTGCTAATAACTCCAAACATTTTCTCTTGATTTTCATAAATTTTAACATAAAATGTAGCCAAAACACGTTCTATCATTATAGCAAAATGAGATAATGACGAACCAACAATATACATATAAGAGGGGATCTTTATCAAATAAAGAAACCAAACTTGAGTTAAACAATCACAGGAATTTGAATATGTTAATAAAACAATCTAAAATTAATTATTATGGAATCTTTCAAAAATTAAACAAACAAAATTAATAACAGATTCAAGCATAAATGACAGTGCATAAATCGCATAAAGGAATAGTACATTGCTGATTAATATCTTAAATATTTTATAAATCAAAGATCAAATTCCAAATAAATATTTAAGATCTGGCTTCTTGATCTGGCTTCTTGACTCTTGATCTGGCTTCTTGATCTTAAATCTGGCTTCTTGACCTTCCAAAATGCTAGAATTTTTTGCATATTTCTTAAGTACGGGGAAGTAAGAGGTATAAGTACGAGGTACAAGGCCAAAAATAGGGCTGTACGGAAGTACAGTACGGGCAAATTTCGAAATTCCAAACACTGTATACAACCAAAGTGAATAGACCGATATTTTAGAAGGAAATTTGTATGAAATCTTTTTTGAATTATTTATTTTAGCTGTATTATTATTATTTTTAGTATTAAAATAACAATAATAAACATTGTATACTTTCCAAGACCTATTTATTCATTTATGTGTATTCTCCTATAGCTAAAAAAAATAAATTAGATTTATCTTACGATTAAATTTGTGTGTAATTTCACTGCACTAGTTTTGTAGTACCAAATAATACGCAAAAGTAAAATAAAAATAATTGTACATAAAATTATTAATACTCCTCTTATAATATTAAATTTTGTATCGAGGACGAATGCTTCAGCATCAATGCATTGAGTTTGATTCATTTTTTAATTCTGAAATTTTTTTTGTAAAAGAACACGAAAAGAGTATTGCAAAAAAGGTATATAGGACTCGAAAAAGACTACCACCTTAATATTATAATGCCTCTTATCTAGTTACCTAAATATTAAAATGAAAAATTTTTTCATAATTATATATATGTATAAATAGTAAAATGTTAATATGTACAAGCTTTATTGGCTTTGGAGAAACATTTGCCCATAACATATCATCAAAAATTACTTTTGCTGACTTTATCTTTTTCTTAGAAATTATTAAATTGCTACTAACGAAATATTTTCAACCAACGTTTTTATACAAATGTTAAAAAATAATTATATGGTATGTTGCAGGGATCGCGCCGACAGAAAATCGAATTCACGATTTTCGGGAATCGTGAATCGGGTCGGCGCAATCCCTGGTGTGTTGTGAAATTATAAAACCACCTATTTTTTCTGATTTTTTAGGTTCTGGTTGTCCAATTAATCTAAAATTTTTATAAATGATTTTACATACACTATTAGACATCATGCCCGAAAAATCATTAAAAAATTTACACTTGGTAGGTTTTTATCAGGTTTTTTCTCGAAAATGGGTGTTAAGAAATTATAAAGCCACTTTTAAAAAATTTAGTTTTACATATTAAAAATTCTTGAAAAATTCTGAAAAATTTTTATGAGCATTTCCATTGCTATTAAATAGAAAAGCAATAAGTTCTCCCAGAATCACACCTCCCTGAAAAATTATGAAATATTTTTAGTTTAATTTATTTAAAGCATATTATCTCCCTATTTCAGACCTAATTTGTTCAATTCAGATAAAACTAGTTAAAAATATGAAAAATAAAGCTTTTGGTTAGTTTTTTAATTATTTTTAAGCTTTTAAAAGCTTAAAATATTAAAAAATTTAATTATATATTAATTTTTAGAGAAGAATTTGAGAAAAAATTGCTTAAGTAAAAATTTATTTGCAAAAAGAATATTATTTATAGATACCTTAAATTTACGTAGTTTATGGAATCGTTTAATTAATTCAATTATTTTAAAGAATTTAAATTTCTTTTGTGTCAAATTAAATAAATATATTATTTCATTTCGTTATTCTGTCAAGGGAAATACATATTAGTGATTATATAAAATTAAATTAATTTTAAAAAATATTGCTTAGAATGCTTTAGAAAATTAAAATAAAAAGTAAAAATAATCTAATTTACTAAGAGGAAATTAATTTTTTGTCTGAATTTTATCATTAAACTAGGGACTAGTATTCGGGTTGGAGCCACTAAAGAAAACACTGAAGGTTGAAGAAGTATATGTGATATATCGAAAGATTTGCACGGATTAAAGGTGAAATTTTATTAATTTATCAATATATTTTTATTAAATATTTCTGCACTTTTCAAAAAAAACGATCTAGAATTAAATATATAAATTCATTTCCATTCAGAATTCAATCTTTTAAAATACATTTCTGAGGTTATTTTCGTATTACTTGTTTTAATAAAATTCTTTCTAAGTTCATTCTGTTTTCTCAAAAAATGTTCGTAAACAATTAAAGTTAAAATTGCGTGAATAAATAATAACTTAAATAAATATTTAATTTAAATTAATTAATTATTTAATTTACTAAAGTTATTCCGTCATATGTCCGTACATAAACAAGTTGGCCATATTCTCCTCTTTTTGACCTAATAAACCCCGAAAGAACATTATAAATTGCAAAAACAAAAGAATAAGAAAAGTCGAGAGGAAAAACAATTTTCATCACAAGAAGATTTTGTTTAGCCTGATAACTTTGACTGAGGCTGTAGTGTTTTACTGAACTGAAACTTGAAAAATAAATTTTTTTAAGCTTTAATTAATTTAATTATTAATAATTATTTTTAATTTTAATATAATTCTTACAAAGAGGACTTTATTTTTTTATTTCGGTGAATCAAACAATAATCGGCAATAGCAATGAAGAGGACTAAAACTAAGAAAAAGTAATGAACAATTATTAAAACATCAGAATTGTAATTGCTAGTGAGGTTTACATAAGCCATTGGGTGACTAAATGTTGGATCCGTAATAGAGCTAAAGTAAACAAAAACAACAAAAATTAATATTAATAACCACTAAAAATTAAAAAATTAAATTTTGAAAACATTTTATTTAAATTTTACCACAACGATTGTGCTAATAACTCCAATCTTTTTCCCTTGATTTTCATAAATTTTAACATAAACTGTAGCTAAAACTCTTTCAATCATTATAGCAAAATGAAATAATGGAGAGCCGGCAATGTAAATAAAAAAAGGAATCCTTGCCAAATAAACTACCCAAACTTGTACTAAACAATCACAGGGAGTTGAATATGTTAGTAAAACAATCTAGTAATTTTTGTTTCTTTTTAAAAAAATATTTTACTAACAAAGTTCATTGTAGCTGATCCAATAAATGATGTGACAAAAAATGCATTAATTATTAGTAAATTTATCAACAATATCTAAAATATATTAAAATATTTTTTTCTGAATCTAGGGACATTTTGTTTGAGAAGAATTCAAAAATATTATGTTAACTCTATGACAAAAACAAAATTCAGACAGACACGTGTACCATATTTCCGGAGAATATTTAATAACTTTTGTGTAAATATTCTTTTAATTTCCGGAACTATTATGTATTTAGGGGAATAAAATTTCGAAAAACTAACAATTAAATTATTGTGCAATTCCAAAGTTTTTGTTTTATAAAACCAAACAATTCGAATAATAAGTAATAGAATAATTATTCCAAAAATAATTTGTAGTACTCTTACAACGTTGTAAAGTTTATCTATTACTGCTGCTTCGGCGGAAATGCATTGTGTTTCATTTGTCATTTTATAGTTTTTTAACTAATAATTATTATACTTTTGTTTTATAAAATATAAACTAAAATAAAATATGTATAGATTTATATAATATTTAATTAAGAAATAAATATTTATAAAAACAAATGCCTTAAAGAAGCTAAAATAACCATTTTTGCTAATTTAATTGTTATTTTCCTCAATATTTATATAAGCTTTACTCGATAAAAATAAATAAAATTGTTAGGTGCAGAAAAAATTTCTTGTTATGTAAAAAAATTTTTTTTATAAAAATACTTGAGTTTTTCAATAATAAATAAATTTATTACATATTTAATTTAGTTTATTGGAAAAAATAAATAAAGGAAGTAAAAATATAATAGTTAATGTGGCTGTGAAAATATTTTACTAATTATTATCACTTTTTGTTAACGTTGGGGATAAAAGCGATTATGCTTTTTTAAATTACGTAGACTAAAAAATATCAATTTATGTCTAGGTATTCGAGGCAGAATTGATTTAAAAAATTTTTAAATGCATAGAAATATATAATCTTCAAAAATAATATAAAAAATCCTGCGCCACCTTTGTTACGGAGCACATGAAGAAGATACGAACTATTGGGATTATTGGGTTGATAAAAGAGTTTCTTAGGATCGTGTATCGGGTTTCAAGCATCTAGGCCGATCCTTGGTATCGACGTAAAATTTTATATGATTAAAATAATGTTTCTTATAGTTAATAGTCTTATAGTTTTTTATAGTTTCATTATGAACTTAATAAATTTTTTCAAATAATTTTTAAAATCAAAATATCATATTTTAGTTAAGCTAAAATATTTAAAAAAAATTTTTGAAGCTAAGAATTTATGTATGTAAAGAAAAGACAGAATTACTTAATAGATGTTTAAAAGAAATTCAAGTGAAATGGAAAATTATAATTACTATAAATATTACAAAAATTAACTTATTTCAAAATATTTTTCCAAAAAATGCTTAAAATAATGGTTCAAACTATTTTAATAAATCATCAGAAATAAAATTAATAATTAATAATTATTTAATTTCGAAATTCAAATTTTCTTTCTAAAATTTGTTTACGACGAAACGGATTAATTTTTACTATTTTAGAAATACTAATAATGAAATAAAACAGACAAAAATAGTTTTATTTCCTTCTAAAATACAAAAACAATAAAATTAAATAAAGAAATACAGCAAGCCTATTTGGGGTGCTGACACTTTCCATTTGGGGTATATGATAAAACTTTTGTTGGATATATTTATCATTACCTAATCGTCAAAGCTCTAAGAGTTGATCAAGTCTCAGGCTTACCGAGGCAATATAATACATTGTTTTGGAACCTCACTTCCCGCAAATAATTTTTCATCTAAAGAAATAACAGCTAGTCAGACGGCGCAATATCCGTAGAATAAGGAGGATCAACTAAAAGTTCCCATCCGAGTGTCTCCGTGATGTAGGCTCGAGTTGCGTTCGCGCGATGCAAGGGTGCAGTTTCCTGTTGAAAGACAACTTTATCATAACGAACCCCGCAAGCAGTGAAACCATCGATGGCAATCGAACTATGTCCCATATTGTTTTGTAGAGTTCGCCCGGCAATCCATTGCCCTTAGGAGTTAATTCCCAGTGTAAAATCCCAAATTTAGCCCAAATTTGGGGATTTTGGCTTCTAGGCCCATATCTCCATTACGGAATTTTTTGTAACATCGCTTTATTGATGCAAAAGATGCTCAACTTGTGCCCTTCAAGGCGGCATTTTCCTTTTTGGATTGAGTTGTACCTAGACCACGTTTGAAGCAAAACAAAATAAAAGCCCGAATTTCAGATTTTGAGGAAATAATTTTAAAAAATTTTTAAAAAACTGCAAAAATAAAAATTGATTTTTTAAATGGTTCTGGCTAGTAGAAAAAAGCTGGAACTATCGACTCTAGTAAATTTAAAATAATTCTAACTAAAATTCGAATATTTTTACATAAAAAAAGACTAAAAATGCGCAAAGGGCTCATTATTTATCTGACAACCCATTATTACGCATCATTATTCATATGAAATAGACAACATGCATTAATAATGGATAACATAACATAAATCTAATCCTACCTGACTCCCTTTATAAGAAAAATGAAAACAATACATAAATGGCATTAATAGGCGGTCTTTATTGGGAAAATAACATTTGCGGAATTGTAAATCCAAGTGCTCTTTAGCCTTTGCTGCTAGCCACACCTTACAATAAATTAATTATACATATTTAAATGATTTTTTATATCTAAATGCCTTCTTATACTTGAGCAAGCAACTAATATAAAGCCTAAATCATTTTTAGCGAACTATATTTGGTGTCAACTTTATTTTAATGAATATAGAATATAATAATTTTAAAGTAAAATTATAACTTTTAAATTATATACACTTGTAGAAACAGGAAGTTAAGTGGTCCCTAAGGACAACGACGAAAAGTAGCGAAAAGTGATATAAATTGGAAGCAAATTAAAGTATCATTTAAGAGAATTTTTTATAAAAAATTTTACAAGTATAAAATTTATACTTATTTAATTAGAAACTTAAATTTAATTCCCATTTGAATTTTTATTGACTTTCAAAACTTTTGAAAGAAAAAATTTAAAGTTATAAATTTTAAAACTTAATTACATATTCTAATAACAATAATAAAGATATAATTTAATTCAGTAATTCTGGTGCGAATTAATTCTCTATAAAAACAAAATTTAATTAACTTGACAAATGAAAATTTTTAATAAACACTTTAATGTAATAATATAATATTTATTAATAAATAATTTGTGGCTTGTATTGGGACCTTAAATTTTTATTTAAATAAATAAAATTACAGTATTAAATTTAAATTATTTCCGAAAGATCAAAACTCTCAAAAGAAATAAAATCATAAAATTAATTGGTATTTTGTTCGGTTACATCATGTGAAGATATTTGTTCGTATTCGTTTATCTCCATGTTAATAAACAAAATTTTCCTAAAATTATTAAAGTACTCTATTAATATCAAATTACTCTATTAATTTTTTAAAATTGCTCGTTTAACATGCTGTAAAATGGTGGGTTCTATTAGGGAATGAAGTTCAGACAAGTGTTTTTATTAAAATAGATGTGGTATACCAATATGTTATGACCGAATAAGAATTATAAATCAAAGGAAATAAATGCCCTTTATTTGCACTTTTAATTAGACATACATATTATAAAATGTATGTCTATAATTTTGAAATTATTTCCTAACATGAAGAAATTTCCTTAAATTAAAATCATATGTGAAAATCGGTAAAAATATATAAAATAAATTTTTAATAAATATTTTTAATTAATTATTCAATGTATTTTAAATTAGTATTTTTTATTCAAATATTATTCCCCTGTTTATTTTCCATTTCTTTCCCCAAAATTAAAACTAATCAACGAATTTTAGTCAAATCAACAAAAAATAATTTTAAGAATATTTCTGGTATTCCTTACATTAATTTATTAGAAATAAAATTTAATAAATTAAATGAAAATGGAGAAAATAAATTAGAAATATTTATTGAAGTATTAGATATTAATGAAAATAATAAAAATAAAATATTTCTAAGTTCAAGAGCTTGGAGTTGTAATAATAGAAGCATTTCTAATTATTATGCAATAAACGATGGAATTTTTGATGGGGGGAAGATAAAAATAAAAATTGAAGAAATTGTTAATAATTATTTTATTAAAGGATTTAATATTTGTTTAAAGAATTTTAATGGGGAATTTAATTTTAAAAATAAATTAAATAAAATGTCAGACAATGATTTAATAAATGATAATATTATTCGTAACAAAATGCGGCGACAATTAATAAATCAGAAATATGTACGTTAGAGTTTGAATTTAAATAGAAAATTTTACCCCAAACTAAATGAGTGTTAGGTATCGGCATGTTTGAAAATTCATGGTCGGAGACTGCCAATTTGTCAAAAATGGCCAAACATGTGTGTGTCTGAGAATTTGCGACGGGAGGATTAGTTAATCCAACGGTATTTTGCCATATACTAACAAACCTTAATCCCTCTAATATGTTTTCCGGCAACATTAGGAACAAATTATTTGGCAAGGATTACTTTAAGGTATTAAAAGGAATGTTACCAACAGTTATAGAAAGAATGTTTATATGTAAATAAATATTTCTTTTTAATTTCTAACGAAATTATCAATATTTTCGAAAGATTACCTATCCGGTTTATCTTCTAAAAATCTTGCTTAAATCTTACTTAATCTTCTTTAATCCTGCTTAATTTTATTTAATTGTATTTCATGTTTATTTTCTGATATTACCTATATCAGGTTTGTTTAATAAAATATAAATTTAAGGTTTATTTATTTTTTGTATCTCAGAATTTCTGGCAATACATTTTTGCTAAATTCTGGTTTAAAGTATTTTTTGTAAATTCTGATATTTAAGTTTATTTAATAAAACACAACATTAAAGTTTATTCTTTGGAACACAAAATAAACTTGAAACACAGAAATAATTAACTACATGTATTTTATTCATAAATAAAATTCACAAAAAGTACAAAATTTCATTCCCCAAAAATCTTTTTTTTTATTTTTTTCTGTCGGCAGCAATTCACCCCTTTACCTTTTAATACATATTTTTAACTGCGAGATGAATATGATAAATTTTTCTCTCCACTCCATCATCCTGCCATATACATTTTTATTTTTTTATATGTATTTTTCCTTCCTATCATCTCGACTTTATTTTTATTTCCCCCGATTTTCTACTTTTTCAATCAATTTATATATTCCCGTCAATACATTTGCAACGTTGTAAAAATCGTTTTTATATTTTTATTTTTAATAAAAATTCTGATATTTACAAAATAAACTTTAAATTCTGATTTAAGTTTGTTTTCTAAATGTTCTGATTTCAAGTTTATTTAAATTAAAGTTTAGTTACATATAAACTGTATTTTTCAAAATTCTGATTTCAATTTTATCATTTTATATTTTGATTTTGTGTTTATTTTGTATTTTTTATAAAATTCTGATAATTACAAAACAGAATTCTGGTTTAAGTAAGCTTCTCAATATTCCGATTCTCTATCCGTTATCTTTAAAAATGAATTAAATTTAAAATTGTATTGTTTATATGTAAAAATTGTGTTTTAAAATAAACTTGGAAACACCTTAAAACTTGAAATTTTCTAATCCAACAAAAAATTTACTTTTAAAACTTAAAATACAGCAATATGTCAAAATTTCATTTTACTTGTTTTTTATAAGAAAATTAAGACTTTTAAACGAATCTCGTTTAATTTAAAATTTTCTTTCATCGTTTCTCTCAAATTAAATTTCGGGATTAGCCCAATAACAATCCTCTTCAATTTTTAAATTTTATTTATTCCCTCCATTTCGATTTCTGAGGTACGGAACCAGCCTTAAAAAGATTTTTTTAAGTTTATTAGAAAAGATTATTGTTCCTTACCATTTTCACCCCAAGCAGTTCCCCAACTATTTCGGCCAATCCAATAGGAAATTCCAGTTTTCGTCTTTTCCCCATCCGACAACCTTTTTTAAATTAAAAATAATTTTTTGAAATCACTTTGTAGAGAGTATAATTTTGAAAAAAATTCAACTTACGCTCTCAACTGAAAGGGTATCCTCCACTACTAAAACTATTTGTGTTCATTTTTCATATAATGAATATTTTTTTAATTTTTATTTTATTTTAATATTTTTTATATTTTTTTAAATATTTTTTCATATATTTTTTTAAACACAAAAATCTCCGCTGCATATTTACTTTTTAAATCAGATAAAACATTCAGTTTTCGATTATAATAAAACAGAATATTATAATAAAACAAAATTCGCTGAACATTAAGGCTAGCAACATATCGGAAAACTCTTAATACCCTGTAAGGCAAAAACATGAAGAAAAAATATGACCCCAAATTATAAAGAAAAGTTTTTGATGCTTTTTTTTATTTTAATATTAAGAGTTTCCGAACAATTGACTAATTTAAAGTTAAGCAGGAACATGTTAAAGGGATCAGGGAATGTTTGTTTATTGCGAAGGTTATTGCGAAGGCGAAGGAAAATTTATTGAAATTTAAAATTTAAAAATTTATTGCGAAGGCCCGAACATCTTTTTTATAAAAAGATATCAAATATCCAAATTATAAAATATATTTTAGCAGTTGATGATTAAAATTATTCCTCTGTTTCATGCTCAAATTGAAGTCGAAACAAAAAATATTTTAAATGAAAATAATAATTTATTTAATTTAAACAATAATGTTATGAAAAAAGAAATAAAAATAAATGGAATAAATTCATTATTAACCCTAAAAAGAAATAACGGATATGAATTAACTCGATTAATTTGTTTCTTTAATCCTCTAGGACCTCGGAAATTAATTAATCAAGATAAAATTAAATTTATGGATGCAACCTCGTTAAAAAGTAAAAAAGATGAAGAGAAAATGGAATATTCAAATATTGAAATCTGTATTAAATTTGAATTAGAAGGCGAGTACTTAAAAGAAAAATTTTAAGTTTTTGGATAGTTAGTTCCTCCTAAAGCCAAAATTGTCTTTAAAAGTTTTAACACATATTCTGAGAGTCTAGCTAAAGAATTAGAAGTTACTCCTAGTTCCTCAAAAATTTTGGTTCTAGCTATCACTATCTATCTAAATATTTTTCAAATCAAGCATGGTTAAGTCCATTCTCATAAATATGTTTCATCTCACTTTATGTTTAGGCTCTAAAAATTCGAGACAGACCTACTTTTAGAATTATTAATTTTTTTTTACATTAAAGTTATATCAAAGTAGATTTAAATGACATTTATTATTTAATAGTTTCTCTTCAAAATATTTAGGTAATTATTTAATTATAATAAAAGAATCTTTCTATGATGAATTTTGGTTTCAATTTTTTGTCAATATTAATCAACCAAATAAAGAAAAATGTTTATTTAAATTATTTAATAAACCCAAAAATAACGAAAAAGAATTGTTTCAACGTTTAAGATTTAGTACAACAATTTTTGTAAAGAAAGGGGTGCCGGAATTTTGGTCACTGGAATTCTAGTCACCAAGGATTTTCGGAACTTTGGTCACCAACTTTTTTGGAATTTTGGTCACTAGCGGAATTTTGGTCACCAAGTTAATAAACGGAATATTGGGCACTGAAATTTTGGTCACCAAGAGGAATTTTGGTCACCAAACGGGAAAAACAAATCTTATCTAGAACTGATATCAAAGTGTTAAAAAATTGTTTTTCAACTACCTGATGATTATTTTCAATGCTGATCACTTTCACGGTTAATCAATCTTCCGGTTGAGTGATTGAGAGTGATCAACCGAGAGAGTTATCAGCCGGAAGAGTGATAAACATTAAAATTGATCAACTGGAAGTTGAAAAATCATTTTTTATTACTTTGATATCAATTTTAGATAAGATTTGTTTTTCCCGTTTGGTGACCAAAATTCCTCTTGGTGACCAAAATTTCAATGCCCAATATTCCGTTTATTGACTTGGTGACCAAAATTCCGCTAGTGACCAAAATTCCAAAAAAGTTGGTGACCAAAGTTCCGAAAATCCTTGGTGACCAGAATTCCAGTGACCAAAATTCCGTACACCAAAGAAAGTGGACGGATTGGAGTTTGAGGATGGTGAAATGTCTGTTAATTATGATGAAGATATTATGGAGGCAGATAATGTTTTGGAAGATATGAAATTAATTGGGAAAATAACTCCTTTAATTAATTATGGAAATTATGAATTTTATATTGATAAAGAAGGAATTATGAGAGAAAAGGAATGAAAATATTTATATTACAAGTATAATATTATAATAATAAATATTTAAGTAATATTTAATGGATTTTTAGATTCTGTTATCTAAAAATGAATAATTTATTTAATTTTTGAAAATTATATTTTTAGTTTAGAGAATAATGAAAATAATTTTAAATTAACAATTATAAAATTTCTATTTTAAGTATTATTTGTTATTAATTTATTTACAAAATTCAATTTTATTATTTTCCAGGTTCAAGAGAGAACTTTAAAGTTATTTAAAATTTTAATATTTTTGTTTAATACATGGCAAATACAATTAATCCTTTTTGTATCTTATTTTTTCCAGACAAAGAAATAACAAAGTTAAAAATAATTAAAAATTACTTTAAGAAAAAATTTTTTAAATCAGACATTAATTAATTCATAATTTTTAATTTATTCAATTAAAATGTTAAATAAAAATTGAAATATTTTTAAATTGTTGATGAATCGTATTAAAAAAATAACTATTTATAAAATAAATAATTTTTTATTTCCCTATTAAAATAATAAGTAAAACTTAAACTACAACAAAAAAATCTCTTAATTATCCTTAATTTACATTTTTTGCATTTCTTCTATCCCCATCAAACGATTTTTTCATATCAACAACAAAAATAGTTTTTTAAACAATCTAATCTCCGCTACATTTTTACTTTTTAAATCGGATAAACATCCAGTTCTCGATATAAATTTGTATAATATTTTTATAAATTTAACAAACATTTTAACTTTCTATTTTTTAAAATTAATATACACACCTGGATATTGTCTAGACAGTCAAAAGACAATGCTAGTCTAAAATTGCACTTTTATCTATTAAAAGAGTATATTCGACTAAATAAATATTATATGAGCATAGCCATAGATATGTTTCAAATGATGGTCCTTTAATGTAAAGAAATGCATTTAATTTATTTTTATAAAATATTTTCATAATTGTACTAATTTATAATAGTTCATTGTTAATTTGTTAGATAAGAACCTATCCGAAAAGCGGAAGTCTTGATTTAGTATAGAGCGACTTCTTTTATTAAGACGACTTCTTTTATTGCTCACTTAATTTGCACTTTATTTTTCAATCACTTTTTTGGTTACTTATCGTTAATTTGAAAATAAAATTAATTCTGTAAAGCATATAGCTATTTAATTCCTAAGGATGTGCAGTAAGCGGCGTGGTGTAATGGATAACGCATCAGTCTGAATGAAAAAATTCAAAAAATTCAACACATCCATCTACTGAAGATGCTGGTTCGCCCTTGCCGCTGATAAACCGTTTGCACTAGCTGTAGTGATATCTGCCTTAATTTCTTATAAATTTGATAAATAAGGATTTTGAAAAAAATTTTTTAATCTGTAGACATATAATTGTAAATGTAACATAACCCTTACTAGAATCACTCACTTAAAGGCTAAATAAAACAGGACATTTAAACATTTAATTTAATTTAATGTGAATATTATTCCTTTAGTTTGTTTAGCTTATACGACTTTACAGGAAACTTTTATCTTTTTTAAACTTGAATTTTTTTCCAAATTTTCCATATATCAACATCATTTCATACTTTATTAAATTTAATAGTAAAGTGCATTTTCAGAAATATAATCCTTTTATTTATTATTCATTCAAGTTATTATCGTTTTTTTTTATTTTTTCATACAAAATAAGTAGTTTTGAAATTTTTTTATAAATTCATTCAAATATTTGATCCTGTGTTTGAACTCTTTTTGGTAATATAAATTTTTAATCTGCAGAAATTATTTCTCCCTTCTTGATTTCCATTCTTGAAAAACATTTTATTTTAAAAATTATTGTTTCAACCTTTCGCTAGTTTCGGTAATTATTTGAGAGAGGGTAATTATTCGAGCATTTACGGTAACCAAAATTAGATTAAAAAAATCCCTCTTCTTGAAAAACATTTGTCGAATTTTCGCTCGTTTGGACACGATTTTGCTTTCCAAAAATTAAGGTCAATGTTTAAAGTTTTTTGTCCTTCAAAAGTGGATTTTTCTGTGTCCATCAAACACATTCATGTCCAAAAGAACATCTCCCCGAAAATCAAATACTCCTTTGGATTTTCTTGTTTTTTTTCAAAGGATAGGGTTGATTTTTTGGGTTTTAACTAGCCAGCTATCGCTAAGGCGACGTTGCACTACCTTCATTTCCTTCATTCCCTCATTCTATCTCTCTATAGCTTTATTATTGATGTTTACAGCAGACTAAATTGATTGTAGACTATTTGGGCTGTGAGAGGGCGACAAAAATTCTTATTGAAAATTATTTAAAATTTTTTCTAATTTTTTAAAATTTTATTTTAAAATACTGAAATTCCAACTCCGGGTCCAATTCTAAGTGTTTGAAATGCTCGGAGTTAGAGCTACAAAACACCCAATACCCTTCACTGCCTTGAATTTCCCTCCAAAATATTTTTATATTTTAATTTAATAATTAGGTTTATAAATTTTTAAAATATTTCTCTTATTTTAATTAATAAAAACTTTAATTTTATTAGTCATATGTTTATATAATAGTTAACTAACGATAATTTTTATTTGTTTTACGTGTATTTAGTTATTGATAATTCTTTTTTTATTTTTATTTTTTTAAAGTTTATTTGACTAAAAGTGGGCGAAAAAATGTTTTGGAATTATTTTAGAGTATTGGTTCCGATACCAAATCTCGTTAAATTGAAAATCGGAAGATCTTTGAAGATTTTTGAATATCATATAATTTAAATTAATTATTTAAAATTTTCACATTATTTTATTTAAATTTCTGAATTAATTTTTAAAATTATTTTTAGTGTGTTATACTACTATTTTTAGTGTGTTATATTATTTTAGTGTGTTACCCTTTTTAAATTATTCTTTTAGTACTTTTTCTTTAAGCTTTTCTATTTTTATTTCCTTGTTAACTTTTGGTTGTGTGCTTTTATGTATTTGGTAACTAGTATTTTTATTATTTTTTATCGAAAATGTTAACTTCAAAAGAAATGCTATTAAATAATAAAAGTACAAATATTTTATTAAAAAATAAATTAAATTTAATGAAATTATTAATTAAAATTTTAAATTTTTTATTTAAATATTTAAAACTCTTTTACTTTTATTATTGTTTTTAATTTTATTTAGGATATATTTACATTTTATTTTAAATTTACATAAAATTTTTCATTATTTTGCTTCTTTCTTTTTTAATTTTTTATTTATTTTTATCTGTTTTTAATATTTAATTATTAATTAATTTTTAATTAATTATCTGTTTTTAATTTTATTTTTTATAGTTTAAAAAGCATTATTTCCATATAATTATTATGGATTCTATAGTCATTGATAATTTTGACAATTCCTCTGAAACCGAGTTTGTTGATTGTAACAACATTAATCACAACGGATTCGATTCTCTTTTAAATGGATTAGATCCAAATCTTGGAATGCTTGTGAATTTTTTTAATTAAAAAATTATTTTTCATAAAAATTTTTAAAAATTTTTTTAATAAATAAAATTATTTTTAATTTTAATTTATTTTTAATAAAAATAAAATTTTTTGTAAAAAATTTTTAAAAATTATTTTTGAGGCTGACAATGATTTAGAACAATTTCTTGGTTCTTCAGTTTCTTCCCCTTTAAATTTTGATTTGGATGATTTATATGGACGTGTGGAAGAAGAACAAAATTGGGTTTTTAATTTTGTTCTTTAAAGAAATATAAAAATAATTTAAAGCAACAAAAATATACTTCCCAAGACCACGATCATTGTTACTTCGAAATGCCCTCTTTTTGTGGCTCCCCAGATTCGGGGCTTTCTTCGAATGTTACATCAAATGAAAGTTCTGGATGTACAAGCATTCGAAATAGGTTAACAATTTTGAATATTTTTGGGAAATAATTTTATACATATATTAATTTAATTCTTTGGAGTAAAAAATTATTTCAAGTGCCCATTTTCAGTTAAATGCCCTTTTGATATTAGGGAAAAACTTTTTTTAATATTTATATAGTAAATTATCATTTTACCCCGTTAATATCAGTGGTTAAAAATAATACATTATAGTGGTTATGTTCAGTTATTATCTGTTTTTATCTCGATTGGAACAGACTTACTAATAATTTATTTGAAAATTAACAATCTTTTTAAAGGATTCAAGCCAAAATTCAATTTAATTTAATTTTTATATTTTAAAATTTGTTTTAGTTGTGGATATGACACAGACTCTACATTAACATTAAATCCAAATTTGGATGTTCCTGTTGATTTTCAATTAAAAGAACAATCAAAATCAGCATTTTATGTTGATACTGATGGAACTTTAATGGAATATACAGTTAATTTCTATAAAATATTTTTGGATTTTAAATGTTTTATTTTTAGGAATACCAAACTGAAGCAATTAAAAATAATGTTATTGAAAATTTAGATAAACAAAACTCAAAACAAAATAAACAATTTAATGGTAATTTGGAGACTTTTAATTAATTCTGTGACCTTAATAAATATATAATTAATTAATCCAATATTATTATTCCAATTTAACGTTTACATAAACGAAGGGTTGATAGGGATTAGGGTTGCCGTTTTCGAGTCGGGCCGATGGTCGAGGCATTTTTTGGACTTGTTTTTATCGAGTCGGGCTGGTACGAGTTTTTTCGGGCCTAAACATCTAGGCCTGACTCGATCTTTCGATCCGAGTCGGTCCATTTTGGCAACCCTAATAGGGATTAAGGTCTCGAAAAATCATTATTTAGATAACCGAAATTTCTAAGCAAACTATCGCCTCATTCCTATATCCATCTAATTTAGACTTTATTATCATTTAAATCAGAGGAATTATTTTTCTAAAAAATATTTTAATAGGATATTGTGATAAAAATGAATATTTGGATGCTTTAAGTGAAGTAAAGCCAGTAATGTCTAATAAACGTGGACGACATCAAGGGTTGGTGTTGACTGAGGAGGAAAGAAAATTATGTAAAAAAGTCTGTTTTTCTTTTCTATTTTATTTTAAAAAAGTTTAAAAATAATTCTCGAATAATAAATCAAGCTCACAAAAAAGATACCTCTATAAAATTAAGATTTGTTTTGAAAATTTGTTGTCCCTTGGATCCCTATTTACACCCTAATTATAACCCGTATTCAAAATAACCCCATTACCGTATTTTCTCGATTAATTCCCCTCTCGATTAATTCTCCATGCTAGAGTTGGGTTGAAACAATAATTCCCCACCCCAAATACTCTACTGCACGTTCAAATGCCAAAACTCGAATAATTCCCCACCCTCGCTTAATTCCCCATGCCAAGGAAGGGTTGAAAAAATAATTCCCCGGGGGAATTAATCGAGAAAATACGGTATATAATTTGGTTCGGAATCGAAAAGAATTTTAAATAATTGTTCCGGAACCGAATCAAAGAACCGAGAATGTTCGATTGCGGATATCTGAAGATTTACAACAGCCCCCGGGATGTATCTTATATTAATTGTCTAATATTTTTAAAATTTTTTAAAATTAATTTAAAGGAAGGTATCAATTTACCCGATGTTTATCCTCTCACAAAGGCTGAAGAACGTGAATTAAAAAGAATTAGACGTAAAATTAGAAATAAAAAATCGGCACAAACAAGTAGAAGGCGAAAACAGGCAAACAAAAGATTTTAAAAATATTTTTTAAAAAATATTTTTTTAATAGGTTTATATTGAAGCATTGGAACAAAGAATTGAAAATTGTACAAAAGAAAATGGGGAATTAAAAAGACAAATTGAAATTTTAGCTGGTGAAAATAAACATTTAGTTACACAGCTTAGAAATATGCAGGTACTATAAAATGTTTTTAGTTTAGGGTATATTTAATAGGGATCCTTTGTCCCTATTTGCGGAATCAGGAATTTATTTTTATTTTTTTTGAGTGCCTTTATTTTTGGATTAGACAAAATATTCTTACTCATAATTTAGATTAAAGTAGCTCCCCCAGCCTTTGGGATCGTTGGGGATCGGGGTTTGCTTTGGTAGAGACTTCGGGGTTCGGATCGGGGTTTTTTGCCAAAATAATCGTCGGTGGATGGAGCTACCCTAATTTAATTTAAAATAAAAAATATCTAATAGATGACACTTGGAAACACAACAAAGTTGACAGGTCAGAGAGGTACTTGCTTAGCTGTTCTTCTTTTATCTGTTTGTCTTATTGTTGCACCAAATGGCAAACAGTTTGGAATGAATGGTGTTAATAGAAATACTCTACAACAAGAAATGCTTGTTGATAAG
This sequence comes from Meloidogyne enterolobii, assembly GCA_963681835.1. Classification (NCBI taxonomy): domain Eukaryota; kingdom Metazoa; phylum Nematoda; class Chromadorea; order Rhabditida; family Meloidogynidae; genus Meloidogyne; species Meloidogyne enterolobii. The sequence goes on along the minus strand of CAVMJV010000010.1, from coordinate 2,349,140 downwards.
GTAAAGAGAGGGAGAAGTTTAGTGTTAAACACAAATAAAATTTCAGTTTAACCAAAAACCTGGCGATTTACATCATTCAGAAATTGACAGTAGAGAAAGTGTTCTCACAAATTTAGATCAGGCAATAGGAAATAGAGGACAACGTTTTTATGGTTTTTATTTAAATAAAATATTTGTTTAATAATTAAAAAAAGGTGCTTCTCGAACATTAATAGACTTTGTAGCACCCGAACAAAAATGTATGGATGATAAAATATCAGAATCTTTTGGTTTTACACAGGCAGATTCTGTTGCTTCTTTTAAGGCTAATTTTAAATTTTTGACAATAAAAATTTAAAAAAATTAATTTTAGGCCGTAGCTGAAATGAAAAAAATGCAAAAAATACACAAAAATCTGCACAAAAGAGCACAGAAACGTTGTAATAATAACCAAAATCGTGGATTCAATAACTCAAAATGTTTTGACAATAATTTTGATGAAAACTATACTAACCAAGGTTAAATAAAATTATAGTTATAGGATTTAGGCAGAGTAACTTTTAAAAATTATTCAGCTATAATCATTATCTCGGGACATCACTTTTATATAGTTTTAATTTGGGTTTGGAACGGTTACCCTGGGGTGAGTTGAAAATCAGATTTCTTTGTCATTATTCATCAAATTGCTAGGGAAGATCCCAGGAATTTTTTCAGATTTTTACCACATTGCTTTTTCATAAAAAATAAACATACCTAAACATTTTCCCTAATTAAATTTCCGTATAGGTAATCGTGAAGAATTGGGGATACACTTTTAAAAACCTTAAAAATTATTATTTTTTTCTGAAAATCATTTTATATAGGTAATCGACTATGCTGAGTTCAAATATGCAAGAATTTTTTGTTGGGGACGAAAACTCGCAGAGATATAGGCCCCCGAAAATCGAAAACCCGTAGGGGAAGTAAGGTCGATTTAGGGGTAAATTATCCGATTATACAAATTATAGCTCATTCGAAAGAGCTCCTCAAGCTGAGTCGAACGACACCAAAATAAACGAAATTCGACCTCATTCGGCCGAGTTACAGACCCCCGAAATTTGAAAATTTTTGGGGTCAAAAAATTCGATTATACATTTGACCCCTCATTCGAAAGAGCTCGTCGAGATGAGTCGAATGGCACCAAAATGAGCTCGATTGAATATTTCTGAACAAAGTTATGACCAACGGAATTTTAGCTGGTAATCAAGTACATGATAGGAAATCATAGATAAAATGTCATATTTGATAAAATCTGTTATCGGATTCGTGTTCAGCATATCGATTACCTATATAAAATGATTTTCAGAAAAAAATAATAATTTTTAAGGTTTTTAAAAGTGTATCCCCAATTCTTCACGATTACCTCCGTATACATATATTACTATTAGGTATTCCTAATTTTATGTTGAGGAAGGGGGGGGGGTTTTGGTTGCATTAAAAATTTCTGAACCTTTTTCTTAACTAAAATATAGTACATAGGACATTATTGAAATTAAAGTCATTCTTTTCTTCTCTCAATTTTGTTTGAAAATTAATTATTAAAATAATTTTTGTTCAGATATAATGGTAGAAGAATACGAACCTCAATTAGATTATTTAACTGAACAAAATTATGGTGAAAATATTTTGATGGAAGAGGACGAATTTCTTTTTACTCCATATACAATGAGTGGAGGGCAAATGGAATTTATAGAAAATAATTGGGAAGTGAAGAAAATAAATTCAGAAAAAATTTTTGACTGCTATGAAAACAATGGAAGTAATAAATCTATTGAAATAATACACTCTTCTCCATATCAACAGATATGAGTAAAATGATGATGGGGCTGGTTCCTATTGTTGGGGATGGGGGGGGGAGATCAGAAATTTTTTCGACACAACGAGGGGAGTGTGGATTTAAAACTCTAAAATTCTCCAACCTTCAAAGGCAAGTCCAACCCTAATTTTTCGAGAGCTTCTTTATCGTATTTGGGGTTTTTGATCCTTTTAGAATCGAACTTGGTCTATTTTTTTATTTTTTGGTTAACCCAGATCCACTGAAATGCTTTTTTAATTTAATTCAATTCTCTTCATATTTGGACCTTTTATTAAATTCTTTAAGATATTTACCCATCCATTCATTTACCTACCTTTTTTAATTTTTTCCAATTTTCGTTATTTTCTAAAAATTTCTCTTCACTATACATAAATATGTATTTTCTATCTTCACTCCTTTATTTAGGTTTCTTTTAATTTTTTGTTTTCGAAGTCTAAATAATTTCTTAAAAAAATTCAAATATATTAAAAAACATATCTGTTGATTGTATGTTATGGGTTAACAATTTGTAATTTTTTTGTATTAATTACATTTGTGATAGTTTAATATAAAAGCATAAATTTGGTTAAAAATGAACAAAAAAATTTTTTTGAAAAATATATAGTTTTGAATTTAATATTTTGTTCATTTTATATTGACATATTTACTCGAATTAATTCCTCTATTTATTAATTCATCCGCATGATTCATTATTGAAGAATTATTCGAGTAAATATGATTCTATTCCTTCAGTTATTTTCAATACTCCCAAAATATTCTCCTAATTTTTTGTGTATTTTTTGTTGAAAATTATTATTGGAGATAAATAATATTTGTTGATTTATTATTTATATAATTTCTATAGACAATTCCAGAGACTTTAATTGATAAATTAACGTGAATTTATCATTCTAATTTGAACGTTACAATCATTTTGAAATACATATAGGGTGAGCCAAAAGTGTAGCAAGATTTGGGTGACCCTTTCCAAACTACTAAAATACGGCACAGCCACTCAAAAATGTGGCAAAAATAGGGCATGATTTTAAGAACTTAAAAACTAATTAGAATCTCAAATAATAAGCAATATTCTGCGTATATTTTCACTAGTTTTAACTAAATTGAGCAATAGGGACAAAATGATAAGGATATTTCTTTGCTAAGAAAATAAAAAGGCTTAAAATTATTTGAGAATTATAGCCTTTTCTTTAGGCTCCAATTGCAATGACAACACGAAAATTTTTGGCCAGTACTGGTTTATTCTGAATATTCCTTAGAAATTTCTAACATATTAAAACAAATTAAATCATTCAAGAAAAGATTATCATTATCGCATTAAAATATTCAATGAATTTTTTTTCTATCATTTTATCCATTCAGCAGAGCTAGTCTTCTGTTTGTTTTCCTTAATTATTTATAATAAAATATTCATTCGTAAAATAATTAAATACCTCTTCCATCGTAAATTTATTTCCTTCACGTGTCTTCAATGTCGAACGAAAATCAACCTGAACATAACAATTTTATGAGATATCAAAATTTAAATACCTTAGCAGCATTTTGCTTTTTTATTTTGTCGAATCTTTAAATTTATAATTTAATTTAGAAAAGAAATTTAGCTAACTGTGAATCAGTTTTGCTTATGCGCTTAAGAGTTGGTTTAACACTAAATATAATTGAAATATTTTATATTAATGTTTATGAGAATATTTATTACAATTTTCCACGTAAATCATTTACAGCGATTGTTAGTTCATTAATTTCAAAATCCTTCTGAAAAGATTTTTTAATTAAATAAAATTATGTTTAATAACAGATACAAAGAAAAATTCTGGTTAAATTTTTAAAAGTTATCTATAAATATATTATTAAAAATTTTTTGGGTTAAAAAAATTTTGGACGTTCCCTCTCCGATAAATAAAAAGTCTTGGTCTCCAGAACAATTCCTAATCGGTTTTGATTTTCAAAAAAATTAAAAGAAATAAATTTTAATACTTTTCTATTCATATAACTAAGGTCGTAAATCTCTGACTCCAATTCTATGATACGGCTTCTATATTCTTCTGAGAGTATAAGTAACTCATCTAAATTAAAATCAAATATATATCTTTAGAATCCCTCAACTTACCTGGATGTATATTATCCAAATCAGAAGGTAAAGTAGGAATACGTTCACTTAAAACAATTTGTCTCTCTTCTGCACGTTTCTTTTGTTGTAATTTTAAATCTTCAGTAGCCTTTAGCATGAGCAATTTCTACAAGTAAGCAGAATTTTGAAATTTTTAATTTTTCTTACTCGCAATTTTTTCTTTCTTTCGGGTGTCAGAAAGCCTTTTTTGGCCTTTTTGGCACGCCCAGCCTCTTCCAAACGTTTGCGCACTTCTGCTTTCTTGCGGGCCCTCTCAGCACGTAATTCACGTTCAACTTTCTCTCTCTCGCTAGTACACTGTTAATAAATAAATTTTAAATTGTTTAATACATTTAATAGAATTCCAACTTTCTAGAGTTTTATGTGATGAAAATATACGACATTTAGACATTTAACCCTAAATTCTCATAACAAAATTATTCACATTTTTGAAATTAATCTCTAGTTACAAAGCGATGTGTTAAATAGAGGTATGAGTTAATCCTAAAATTTAGTCGTAAATTTCGAAATTTTCACACTCGATATACATTAATAACTAGAAGACAGTTTAAACAATTTATTAGTTAATTAAACATATACTTCAGTTTCTTCGCTGCTATCATTAAACTCTTTCTGCACATCCAAATTTTGTAATTTTATTTCGTTATCTTTTTTTAAGTTATTCATTATGAATGGATATATTATGAGGGAAATGTTATTCAAAATTATATAGATTAATGAGTAAATATTTGTGGAATCAAAAATATTATAAAATGTGATTTTACAAAAAATTTTATTTAGTAAATTAGTTGGCTATATCTAATTTCTTTTGTATAATAAAAACATTCATTACTTATACAAAACAATTAGATTTTAAACAAACATTTTTATATTGCTTATTCAAACATTGAAAAAATTTAAAGTGGGGGCTTCTAAGACATGTTGGATGGATTCCTCAAAATTTAATTTTTTTTTGAGATAATTGCTTCTTCTTTTCTTTTTTTGGATTTACTTCACAATTTATTTATCGTCATTTGATTTTAAATAAGTAAATTTATTTTTAATTATAATATAGACAATAATAATATAGAATTCAACTTCTCCGAAAAGTTAAAAATGTAGTACTTGTTAGACCGGTCGAAAAGTTTTCGAAAATATCAGAATTTCGAAAAACGCTGAAACATGTCAACTGGACAGAAATCAAGCTATTTTTTAAAATTAAGATCTGCCAGATCGGATAAAGATGAAAGGAATTATTTAAAATCTGCGTCGGTTATACTTTATTTGATCAAAAAACATAAAAATATTTAAAAATTTTCTTTTTTTATGCCTAAATCAAATTGTATTTTAAATATAGTACTAGCAAACGTTTTATTAATCATTAATTGTACTTTTAAAATGATGTAATGTACATAATCAACAACAAAATAGATAATTCATTAATTTCATCATAACACATTTTTGACGTTTAATTTAATTAAAATTTTTACTTTCTCTAAAATATAAACAAAATAATTTTTAATTTTAAGGAAAAAAAATTTAAAAATATAAATTTTAAATTGATCCAAATACTAAGTTAATTCCAAGTAAATACCTATATGGAAATGTGATAATTTTGTTTTTCTATTTTTCAATAATATTGAACTAATTAAAAAGATTTTTTAAAATCTTCTGCAGATATAAACAAAAAATATTTCGATAATAAATAATAAATTAAGAAATATTTATTTACTATATTCTTTTTTTGTGATTTCCACGAGTATGGAAAATTTTTTTATAGATAATTTTGATCAACAGACTGTATTTATTTTGTGTTAAAAGTACAAGCAATAAATACAATATAAAAACGATAATTTAAATTAAAAATTATCATTTTTATTTTTTTTATTAAATACTTTCCTCTAATTGTTTAGAATTTATCCCGTTTCCTCAATAAATAACTAAAAAAATTATTTTTATTCGCTTGAAAGACATTCACTTAATTGTGTTTATGTTTCAAAATGTGCATTAATTTTAAAATTTAGATTAAAACATACAACTAAAAAATGTTTAAAATAATCTATTTTGCCCAAATTTCATTTCTTTTATTCTCCTTTGTTTTTTCAAATATTCAATTAAAATATAAAGAAAGAAATTTTAAAATAAATGGAAGTCCTTTAATTAAAATTTTAAAAATTAATCTTGAAAAATTCGATGATGAACACAACAAATTGGAAATATTAGTTGAACTTGATTCCAGTCTTCACAACAATTTTTCTCTTTATTTAAATTTGGATTTAAACCCTTCATGTAATTACTGGTCTGAAACAAAATATTATTTTGAAAAGGGAATTAAATTAAAAAGAGGCAAAAAATATAAATTATTTAAAGGAATATTGAGTGATAATGTTAAATTTGGATTTAATATTTGTTTATTTAAACATGAAAGGAATTCCAATTATAATTACGTAAGAAGTATTTATTTTTAGTTTAAAAATTATTTTAATTTTTGGAATTTAATTTTATGATATAAGCTGAAGGGGTTTCGAAGGAAAAGAAATTTGAAATTTAAAGGCGAAAATTTTCTTTAACAATATTTTTAAGTTTTTAGAATTTTAAAAATAAAATTTAGAATTTTATTTAATTAATATATAAATTATTTGGTGGTTATAGTTAATGTTTGGCACGGTTCGATACTACCGCGGTACCAGTACATTTATTTTACTACCGGTACCTTTATTTTTTCTTAAATAAAGATAATTCCCGAAAATAAGTAAAATAAATTTAAAAAATAATTTAAAATTTACCTAGATTAGTAAATAAACAATATTTAATTTTTAAAAATGTTTAGTTGCTTGCAGAACTTCGCCCAACATTTAAATCAAAAATTGATGTGAATACAAACAATTTAACAGAAAACAATTTTATTTTTCAAGGCAATAATTATAAAATTATGAAAGTAATTATTGATGGAGTAGAGACCCTTTATTGTTTTAATTACACAGAATTTAAATTAATTAAATTAATTTTGTTTTTGAAAACTGAAAGACCTCAAAAATTAAAAAATAATTTGATCGAAAATTTGGAGAAAACATCTTTGATTGGCAAACAAAATAAAAATTTAAAAGAATATTCTCATATCCAGATTTGTATTAAATTTGAAAATAAAGGGGAATATTTTATTAATTTATCTCAAAAATATGGAGATAAATTATTTAAATTTTTTGTTAAAATTAAAGAAGATAATAAATTTAAATGTTTATTTAAATTTATTGGAAATATTAAAAATGATGAAAAAAAAATTTTGGAAGGGTTTAAATATGGATTATATTTAAATATTATTGAAACTTTTAAAAATGAAGATTTTGAAGATGGGGAAATGAAAATAATTAATTTTGAATTGGAGAAGAGGTCTCAAATAATTTTAGGATATTTGGAACCTTCGATGGAATATGGGGAATATATCAATAGTGATGAGGGTGAGGAATTAAAGAAAATAGTAAAATAATTGTGAAGAGAATAAAGATAATTTTGATGAGAATTATTAAATATTTAAAAAATAAAATTTCAATCATAAAAAATGAATGTTAATTAAGAACAATTTTCTTTATTTTTTAATCATTTCTTTAAAATTATGCTTTTAAAATTTTTAATTCAAAATTTCTTCTTTCCATATTAAATTGTTATTTATTCACTTTTTGTAGTTTAGTTTAAAATTTATTAATCATATTGATTTTAATTGTGATAAAAATTTTTGTAAATAACATAGGGATATTAAATTATTATCACCTTCGGTATTCTGGAGAACCAAAACTCATCACGGTGCTGTTCAGATATATTTTGCTGTGTAGATCTACAGGCGACATAATTCATCTAAATTTTAAACACCTCACTTTCCATACTTTTGAGTGTGTTGCTTACATATTACTTATTATAAATTCACAAAAAGTTTTACCACGTCTAATAAACTAAATTGGTTGAATATAAAAAAAGAATCTGGAACAACAAAATAATTTAAATAAAAATATTCAACAATTAATTAAAGAAATATGTACTTAAATTTATTTGGTTTATTCACCTTGTTTCAATACTTTAATATGATAAAAAATGATTAAAAAAACCTTCAATTTAAAAAAATAACAAAGCAATTGTTTTTTATTTAAAAAAGTTCAACAAATATGTACTTAAATTATTTTTTGATGTTAAGCTAAGTAGTATATAAATACAAGAATATTATCATTAAATATATATTCAATTAAAAATATCAAAAAGATATTTAAATTTAAAAAATGGAAGGCAAAACTTTATTTTTAAATATTTTCCTTTTCTTTACCTTTATTTTACTCATTAAAGCCCAAAATAATTTAGTAGTTTCCCCAAAATATACCACAAAAGATACTTGTCTTAATCCGTCTAAAGCTTCTGGCCCAATTACTTCAAACCTTAATAAACCAATTAATGGAGGTATATTTACATTATATGGAATTGGTGGACGTGGGGCCTGTGGATTGGATATTGATGCTGTAATTTATTTATTTCATCTTAAATAGAATCCATTTAAATTTTTGATATTGTCTCTGAATATTCTTAGAAGGATTTGTGTTTTTTGATTTAATTATGATTCGGGCTGGTTATTTTGTATTTAGCTCAAACTCAGTAGATAAGTATATGCCAAACACTTATCCCGAATATTAAATAAACTCAGTAAATAAGTAGTTCAATTAAAATCTAGCCAACAATGTCGGCAGCTGTGTCAGGTTCTCTTTTTAACAACGCTGCTCAATGGGTTCCTTCTTGTCTGTCAGACAAGCGTTACTTGCTTAACGACCCAATTTGTATGAGTAAATGTGTTAAAATAACCTATAAATGTGTTGGGTGTTCGACTGCTAAAACGTTTAATTTTATCTAAAATTCTTAAAATTTAATTTCAATTTTAACAGTTTAACAGTTCCAATAAACAATAAATGCCCAGAATGTGCAATAAATCACGTAGATTTGTCTACTGATGCTTTTAAATGGCTTGAACCTCAGGGAGGGACTGTTGGTATTGCTAAGGGTGAATTTAAATAAATTTATAAAAAGATAATTAAAGTAATCTTAGTTGATTATGTTAAATGGATTATTTATATTAATTAAGCTTATTTAAAATAAATTGATTAAATTTAATTCAAAAATATTTATTTTAGATGCAACAATCACCTACATTAATTGCTAGAACTTTAGTAGATGATTAAACTTCTTTTCAATTTCTTTAAAATTAAAAGCTTTAATTATAAAATTCTTCCTTTTCTATTTTAACTATTGTAGAATATAATTAGTAAATTAAATATAAAATTGAATTAGATTAAATAAAATTATTTTGATATGATATGGATGTACTACTACACCCCTTTTGATTGTGTAGAATCTGACCCGAAAAATTAAATCGAGACAAGAAAATAAATTCAAGATATCACTAAACGAAAAATAAAAAGAAACCTTAGGGAAAATGATAAAATATTTTACTATGTAAGTTTTACATATTTTTATAAAATCAAATTAAAATACTAAATAAGATGCCTAATAATCAGAAAATTAAACTGGCTAAAATTTAATTAAGCATAATTTTATACCCTCTAAATTTTTATTAAATAATTTAAAATCAACCTCCTCAACTTTAGCTATTATAAACTTGAATAAATTAAGTATGAAATTTATATTAACAAATTCTCTCAAGACAATAAATTTTTAACATATAAATTTAATAATCTAAAAGTACTTTTCATTGTTTAATGTTTAAATAATCAGTTAGACTTTAAATTTTGGAATAATTATTTTAATTGTAATTCTGAACAAATATTAAAGTGCATATTATTTAATATATAAATATGTGAATGTACTAATTAAATTAAATTAAAAATTATTTAAAATTATTTAATTAAAATATAATTTAACAAAAATGGAATTTAATTTGCTTTTAATATTTTTTATAATATTTATTAATGTTGCCCTTGTATTTCCAGACAAACCAAAAGACTGCCCAGAACTTCCAAAACCCCCCAAAAAACCTAAAAATCCAAAACTCCCTTCTAATCCAAAAAAACCAAACCCTCCAATTAATGACGGAAATAATAAAGTAGTTAAGGCAAAATATACAGAAAAAGATACTTGCCTTTCTGAATCTAAGGCTAATGGGCCGATTAAATCAAATCTTAATAAGCCAATTAATGGGAAATTTACATTTTATGGAACTGGTGGACGTGGAGCTTGTGGATATGATATGGATGAGGTAAAAATTATGGAAAAAATTTTAAACGATTAAATAATTGCTAATAAATATTAGCATACAAATACTGTTAAAATAAATAAATAAAAAGTCAAAATTTGATATTTTTGTCACAAAAATTTATATAATAATTATTTCTCTAAAAATAATCCCAAAACATTCAATAATTTAGCCAAAATTCTCCGCCGCTGCTTCAGGCTCTCTGTTCAACCCCGGTGGACAATGGGTCGAATCATGTTTTAAAGACAAGCGTTATGTACTTAACGACCCAATTTGTATGAGTAAATGTGTTAAAATAACCTATAAATGTGTTGGGTGTTCGGCTGCTAAAACGTTTAATTTTTATCTAAAATCCTTAAAAACTTTTTTCAATTTTAACAGTTTAACAGTTCCAATAAACAATAAATGCCCAGAATGTGCAATAAATCATGTAGATTTGTCTACTGACGCTTTTAATTATCTCGAGCCGAAAGGTGGAATTGTTGGTGTTGCTAAAGGTTAATTAAGGTGTTAAAGGAATTAATATTTATTATTTTAACTTTAGATGCAACAATAACTTATATTAAATGTTAGAAAAGAAGTTATTATAAATTGTTATAAATGAAAAATAAACAAAAGAAATGAATATGTAATAATCCTAGTTAATTCAATTTCTAGAAATTTATTTTATATTGTTATTGCTTGTGTAAAAATAAAATATCAGTCTTATTTACTTAATTGTATCGACTTTTAAAAATATTTTTTATAAAAAATCTCCTGCCAGTCCCGCCCGCGCCTTAGTGTCCCATTTCCCTGCGGCCATTGTACGACTGACTGATTTTTCTCTTTTTTCGCTTTTTAGTGGAAACATTTTTACTTTAATGTTTTTGGAAAAAGAAAAAATAAATATTAGGCGTTTTGGTTGCATTAAAAAGGAAAGAAAAATAAAATCACACGTTTTGTAAATAAAAATGTTTTTTTGCGGTTTTAGTTTTTGGGGAAAAAGAAGAACCTGTTGTTGTTTAGATGGCCAAAATTGAATTTATTTTTATGTTTTTTAACACATATTAAAAAAACTTTTTTAAAATATCTATGGATTTATATTGCATTTTAAAAATGTATTTATTGAATTATTTAAAATTTTTACCTAATTAAAATTTACATTCCAGTTTTTACTTAATTGAATCTTCAATTATTTTTAAATTTCATTTCTTAAAAGCTTATTTACACATAAACATTCATTTAGTCTTAAAAATATTTTTTTCTGAAGAAAATATAAAAAAGTGATTTTTTTTGGTACCAGCTAACAAGTACCGAAAATTCTCAAAATTTTATCAGTACCGTGCCGGTAGTCCCGAAGTACAAATACTTTGGATGGTACCGCGGTAGAACCTAACCATGCCGAACAATCATGGTGCCTTCATTTACACTAATTTAAAATACATAATTCATTATTATTATTTAAATATTTATTTATTTTTTATTATTCAAAAAATTATTTAAAATTTTCAAATAATTTCAAAATATTTCATTAGCAAAATTTAAAATAAAATTTTTCTTCATTTCCTGTTTTCACTTTTTCAATATTAAATTTAATTGCGAATTATTTCAAACAAACAGCCACAACCACCACCCCACACAACTAATTTCTCTCATTTCATTTATCGTTCATCACAATTAATTTGTATTAAATTTGCTCTTAAAATTAAATTTTATTTTTTGTGTTTTCTTTTTCGAAAAATTTAAATTAGTTTAAGTGATGACTAATTTAAAAAATTTTTAGAATACTATAAGACATAGGGAAACTGACCAAATACCAAGATATTGTTTCCTCTATTTTAGAACCTTCGATATAACGTCTACTACGTTCATCAACTTTTACTAAATAATTTGTCTTTCTTAAGATTTTAATCAATCTTGTCGAAAAAAATTTCATTATTCTATGATTTAAATAAAAAGCATTTTATTCCAAACTCTGCTTAGTATCATGTCTCATTTCTAAATAAATACCGCTAAAAATTACCCTGTGCAATTGTTGTTTTAAACTCTCGCTAGAGGGACTAATTATTACTCAGAGATGGGGAATTATTTGAGAGAGAGGGTAATTATATAAGCATTTACGATTAAACTGACATATTTTTGATCGTGTTTTTTTGATTTGCCAATTTCTGATTATGATCCCGAGGCATTTAGATTGTGTTTTTACCAAATCTTTTGTTTAGTATGTTTGTTCTTAATCCTTATTTTTTAAAATTTTAATAATAAATAAATAGCTTTTATTAAACCAAAATTTTAATTAGCAATTTTGCTTAACAAATTTAATAAAAATTACAAAGCAAAAAAATTTTCAGGGTAATTTTTTTAATTTAAAGAATAAAAATGCCTCAACAGCAGTTTAATAAATCCTTAACTTTATTTATTCTCTTAATATTTTTATTAAATGTAAAATCGGAGAGACAAAGTATTGAAATTTAAACATAAAAAATACATAATAATTTTATTAAGCAATTTTAGCTTACAGAGCACCGGGAGAATGTGATGTAAATGATCCTTTGAGTTGTAGTCGGCAAAAACATGAAGTAAAAATTTCAAATTGATCACTTTAATAGTTTTGGCTATATGAAATAAAATTTTATAAAATGGAAGTTTAGAAATGATTATCCAAAAAAACTAAAAATGATAAGGGGAAATCTTGTAAAGTTTAGAATATTTATTGGCTAATTTTTAATTCAAGACTAGTTTAAAAAACAGTTTAAGTCAACTCAACTCTAATAGATTTTTTTATAAACTCCAAATTCAAAATAATCAGCTAAATCCCCCAAACTTTTAAAGGTTTGTTCCTTCCTCGATGGTGTCTATAAATGTACTTGTGCAAGTAGTTATTCTAGATTACCAGATGGACGTTGTCTAGCTATAGATGAATGTAGCGATCCAAAACTTAATGAATGTTCAACAGATGCCATTTGTAAAGATCTTGTGAGAGAAAATAATTTAGGAGAAGCTTTTTATATTTAAATAATTTAGCCGGAAGGATATTCTTGTCATTGTAAACCTGGGTTTGCCGATGTATCTAAACGGGGGAGGCCAGGAAGTGTATGCCGAAAGGAACAAAATGAGTGTCAGAGCCCTCATACTTATGGTAAGATAGTTAGGAATCAATGTCTTTCCAAATATTCTTCATCCGTTGGAAGTACTCCGAAATAAAATTATAATTTGTTTCAAGGTGTCGATTGTGATGCAAATGCTGCGTGTACCGACACAAGTGGCAGTTACGAATGTCGTTGCAATCCTGGATATTCAGACGTATCTGAAACTTATGCATTACTTCCTGGCCGTAAATGTATACAAACTGTTAATGAATGTGAAGACAAAACAAAAAATGATTGTAGTGAAAATGCTATTTGCACGGATGCGAAAGATGGGTTAGTTTTGGAGATTACTCTATTCTGAACTTGCCTCGATTTTCTATTAAACAACCACAGAAATTAAATATTCATGATTGAGTTAAATTAAATTTAATTAGTAATTTTTTAGTTATACATGTGCATGCAAGAAAGGGTATGTTGATGCATCTACAAATGTTGCTAAATACCCTGGACGTACATGCAACAAAGCAGTGGAAGAACAACATTATATTACTAATATTAAACAATGTGGAGGTTCTCATCACTGTCCGAATGGACAGGTGATTAAGAAATTGAACATTATCTAAATTTTTGTTAAGATTAGATGACTTTTTTTACAAATCAATTTTCAATATCCCTCCAAATGATCCCTAATAATTTTTAGATTTGCGTGGATGATTATTGTAAATGTCCAGAAGGATCTGTTTTGGTTGGAGGGGCTTGTAAACTTACTGCGGCTTGTCAAGTTAACAAAAAATATTGCAAAAATATTTTTTGATTAAAATTAGGTTGACCCTGAATGTGACAAAAATGCTTTATGTATTAATGTTCTCGGTTCATATACTTGTCAATGTAAACCGGGGTATTTTGACGTTGATCCGGTAACACCTGGACGGGAATGCAAAGAATGTATCTTTTTAAAGAAAATATTAATTTAAAAGAATGTTTTTAAGTAACAAATGAATGTGTTGATCGTCATGAATGTTCACCATATGCAAAATGTATAGACAACAAGGATGGGTATGAATGTGAATGTAATGATGGGTACACTGATGTTTCACATCAATTTGGGTTGAAACCTGGAAGGAAATGTGTAAATAGTAAGAGAATAAAAAAACTTGAAAATATTTTTAAGAGAAAATATGTACAAATTCCCTAATTTACTTAGCAAGCAATGAATGTGCTGAACGTTCTCTTAACACTTGTGACGAGAGTGCTGATTGTATAGATACACCACAAGGATATACTTGTCAGTGCTTTAGCGGCTATATTGATGTTTCTGTATCTGCACATTTACCCCCTGGAAGAGTTTGTACTGTTGAAACTAGCTGTCCAAAACAAAAAACTGATTTAATATTCTTGATTGACGGTTCTGGGTCAATTGGTTCTCAAGTGAGAGAAAATATTTTATATACTAAGTTATACCCCGGTAAGGTACAATATTTTGGCCCTAAGTGTTTCTTATAGCGAGATCCGGTCTTAATTTGTATTAGAATTATATAATACTAAACAATATTATTTTTCAGGTTTTTCGTAATGAGGTTTTGCGATTTATTAAAGAATTTATCGAACTTTTTGATATTGGACTAGACAACACTAGAGTAAATTAATTAATATTAATTTAAAAATAATAATACGGCATTTACTCGATTAAATTATTAATATTTTATACACAAAATTCTCTAAAATTTAAGTGATTTCTGAAAATATATACAGAGGGTCCAGTTACTTTTCTTGTATTTAAATAGGATTATAAAAATTGACACCTAAATAATATCAGAAGAAATCTTGATTTAGAAAATAATGGTAGTTCGAAATAATTACCCTCATTCAATAATTACCCCCGCCCCCTTCAAATTAATTAGTCGAGTAGATACAGTAATTAATTTAAAAATATATAGGTAGGTTTAATTCAATACTCTGACCAAGTACGGCATGAATTTGGACTTAACCAATATTCTGATAAACAATCTTTACTTGCAGCAGTTGATAATATCAATTATTTGACTGGATTAACTAGGCAAGTTTAATTTTAAAAAATTATTTTATTTTTTGTTTTTTTATTTTATAAATTAAATAAAAAAATCCTTTAGAACTGGCGCTGCTATAGAACACATGGTAAATGAGGGATTTTCTGATCGCCGTGGAGTGCGTCCAATTTCTGAAGGTGCTAATCGTGTAGCTGTAATTATTACAGATGGGAGAAGCCAAGGCAAAATTAAAATAAATATTTCTTTATTCCACTACAATTTCAGATAATGTTACCCAACCAGCTAAAACAGCTAGATCTTACCAAATAAATATATTTGCTATTGGAGTTACTGATCATGTTTCTCCTACAGAATTAGAATTAATTGCTGGTTCACCAAATAGGTGAATTTTTATTGAAAAAATTGATAATTAAATTGATAATTAAATTGAAATTTTAAAAACAAATACATATATAGTATGTATGTTACTTTCTGAACCAGATCAGAAAAATTGTTAAATTTTTAAAATATTTTTTAGATGGTTCTTGGTAGAAGGATTTAAAGATTTAAATACACGTTTGCGTTCTCTTGTTCAAAAATTGGCATGTCCAACGCCTCCACATATTCCAAATCCTCCCAATGGATTATGTAGTCCAGATACACAAGAAGGTTGTGATAGAACTTTGGGACAAATTTGTCAACTTGTTGGAGGACAGTCAGTTTTATAAAATAAACTAATTAGGTATATTGATGTAATTATAACTCTCTTAGACCTACTTGCCAATGCCCTGATGACTTCCCTGCCCATCCTAAAACAAAAATTTGTGGTGGTGATATTTGTAATCAAGAAGTAGCTACCACGTGTCCAAATCCTGAAGTAAATATAATTTTTAAAGCAAAATTACTTTTAATAATCAGATATGTAGACGTACTCCTCTAGGAAATTATCGTTGTGTTTGTCCAACAGGATTTGTGCGAGAATCTCGTTCAGGCGTTTGTATTTCTACTAAAGCCCAACCTATGCCTCCTGCACCTCCATGTTATGGAGGGAAAATATTAAATCCAAGAACTGGTGAATTTATTTGTAAAATTAAATTGTTTAATGCATATTTCATTCATAAAACAATGATGAAGTCTTTTTTGCCTTTCTCCTTCTCAAAATTATAGAAAATATGTATAACTATAATAATTGTTTGGCCAGATACCCACTTATAGATCCTTTCAAAAAAATTCACTCTGCTAGATATTTCAATGTTTTTTCTTGGATCTTTAAAGTTTTTGGGTAGTCTCTGAAGTTTTTTGATCCACTAAATTATTTCACTTTTAACCCATTGCGAAGGAGAATAATAAAATGTAGGTGGATAAACCGATAGTACCAAGATGAGTTTCTATTTAACTATGCCAACTGTTTTACAGCAAAATGTCTTTCTCCTGGAGAATGTGATCCTTCAGATGTTTATTCTTGTGATTTACGTAAACGAGAAAGGTGTTTACCCAACCAACAGCAAGTTGCCCCTGCTGAAGTTAGCAGTAATGTAGAACAGACTTATAAAAGGCATAGAAAACGTAATGAACCGACTTACGCAACAAGTAAAAATAATTTTGTTAAAAATTTGATAATTTTTAATTAAAATTTAAAGGAGCCCCAATTACCTACTCGTTGAGTGCTGAATACACTTGCCAGTGTACAGCTGGGGAAAAACGACATCCAATCACTAATGTTTGTTGTAAGTATTAATAGAATAAAAATTTAAAAAATATTCCTAAAAAAGTGCGTAATGAATGTCTTCGAAAAGAGGATAATGATTGCAATGTAAATGCCCATTGTTATGACACTGATGATAGTTATTATTGTGTTTGCTTTAGTGGATATTTAGATCAAAGTCCTGATAAGGCTAGTTATATATTTGAATATTTTAAGAATTAAATAGAACAAATAACCTTCAATTTAAGGTTTATAAAGCAGGTCGTGTCTGTGTCAAACCGCAAAGGTGCTCGGACGGTACTTCTCATTGTTCACCAAATGCAATATGTACAGACACAGATTTTGGGTATTCATTGTTTATTATTTTACTTAAAATAGAAGAAAAATAATTCACAAGTCAGATAATATAGAATTTTATTCATTAACGGGAGTTTTCCTATCAAGTTTAATTAATCAATTAATTTATTATCATTCATTTTAAGTGATTAATTTATTGTTTAATTTAATTTAAACTATGGCTTCTCCCTTCAATTAGAGTGCAACGGTACCAAGTATTTAAAATCGAACTTTATTATCAGCGAGTTGGAAACCTTAGTTTAAGCTAAGCATTTCCAATATTTTCCCCTAACAACTAAATTTTTATTTAAATTATTAAAGTATTGAGTGCCGTTGTAATCAAGGTTATGTAGATTTATCGCCTAATCGTCAACATCAATCAGGACTTGTTTGTGAAAAACAAATTAATGAATGCGATAATAATCCGTAATTTTTCAAGCTTTTTTAAATGAAGAAAGTTTAATTCTTTAGTTGTCCTCCAGGCACTAATTGTATAAACACAGTTGATTCTTATTATTGTGCTTGTAAGCCTGGTTACACTGATGTAGATGCTTTATATAATTCAAACAATACTCATCCAAATTGTCAACCAAATGTTTGTGTTTTAATTTATAAACTATAAAATTGTAATCAACTAAAATTTGACTCATTATATGATTCCCACGAAATAAGCTTTTGCAGTGGCGAGCGAAGCAATCATAGCCGCAGCGAAGCATGACCATTGCGATTCCTTAACTATGAATTCCATGGTGGAGATTATTAGATGATCTCCACCTTACCTTTGTAGAGGGCATAATAAACTTTAAAAAAAGCAACAAATTAATAAATAATTCTCATATCCTTTAGAAAGCTGAAACTCAAATTGGCTGCCCCGTTCCATCTGATTGTGATAGATATGCAACTTGTATTCCTTTGGCTTCTGGATATACTTGCCATTGTAAAAAAATATTTTTAAATATTTAATTTTTATTTATCAAAAGGCAATACTGGTTTTGATGACAAATCTAATGACAGTGGAAAATTGCCTGGGAGAGTTTGTATTCCTTTAATTGTTCCTCCAAAAACTTGTGGTGGGCAGGTCGTTAAGATTATCTAATAATTTTAAATGGATAAAATATTTTTATTAAAGATTTGCCGTTCTGAATTGGGCGAGGTTTGCATTGGAGATACTTGTGATTGTCCAGAAGGGCAAAAAAGATCTGGACCTAATGAGAAATGTTATCAAGTAAATAATGATAAAATTAATTTTTTATGATTAGAGCAGGAGAAATTAATTATTTAATTTTTTGTCATTAAAATAATAGGGAAACTTACCTAATGCCTACACCTAAATATTTTTGGAAATTTAATAATATTTCTGACAAACAAATTTCCCTAATTTCTCTGAAAGGATGTCATAACAATTATAATAATTTATTTACAATTTAAAAGGTTGATGCCTTTACTTGGCCAATTTGGGTTATTCGGAAATACCACAATCCCCTTCTCTGTAATTCTTCATTTTCCAATTCTTCAGATGAATTATCCAAGTAAGTGGAAATTCTTTATTAAAATTTAAATTATAATTAAATTTAAGAGAATATAGTGATTCGTTTAATGGAGGAATTACTCAAAGTTTTGCTCAAATACCTTTTAGTAAATCTTTGGTTACTACAGAAGTAGCTAACTTGACTTGTCCTGATCAGGGAAATGGTAATTTTGAATTTTATTTGAGAAATTATTCAAAAAGGTGTATCCATTATAATTTTTATATAATGGGGTAATGATTATTAATAAATCATGTGGATTTATTAAATTAAAAAACTTTTATTATCTAATTGTATTTGACTTGTCTTTGTGAAAATTATGAAAATCGAGTTTATAATTCGATTAACCATTATTCTTTTTGATTTAAAACAACTTAGACACATAAAAATTAAAAACAATCCTTGGTACTTAGTAGTTATTTTCTGCTATAACTTTTTGATGTTTGATCCAATATGAGTTTTATATCATCCGAGAGCCCTCGATAAACGAGTTCTTTTTCCCAACCTGATGGATCACGTCTGATGACTATTTGGGTTTTCACATTTATCGGGTTATAACCTTTTGAAGAGTGATCATAACTGATCTACTATCAAGTTGGGAAAAAGATATCGCTCATTTTTATAGGATCAAGCATCAAAAAGTTATAGCCAATCAAATTCGGCTACCACACAGTTTGTGAGTGTATATAACGGATAAGTATCCAATCTTTTTTAACATAGACCCTAATAATTTAATTTAACTTCAAATATTACATACCTTCAAAAAGATTTAATTTCTCTTCAAAAATTATTTTTCAATTTTTTCTATAAACAAAGGTATTCTATTCAATACAATATTTTATTTCCGTCATGGTTCATTACCAAATCCACTTGGAGCATTTAATTCATTAATTAATTGGATAAATATACAAAATGACCACCAAGTTGGAAGTAGTGGATTATATTTAAATCCCTACAAAGTTTGTGCTGCCAAAATAGAAAATTGTAAAAATTGTGAAAATTCCACTACAGGATATACTTGCAGGCATTTTGAAAAGAAAAAAATTGAAAATATTTTAATTTTTATAGTTGTCCTCCTGGATTTGTTGATGGAAATGTAACATCAAATGAATGGCAAACAGTTATCTGTAATGAAACAATTGATGCTACAACAAATAATACGGTGATTATTTAACTGAATAATGAAACTTAAAAAATATTATAGGAATGTACTTGTCAATTACTGGCAGCTGCATTACCTCCAGCTGGCTCTTTGACTGCTTCACATATTCCTTTCATTATATTCCTCATTTTGGCAATTATATTTTTAATTTTAACACTTTGTTGTTGTTTATATCTTTGTTCTCGATTGCATTGTTTCCGTCGTCCAGCAGCATCAAGTCAAGAATCTCTTTACGGTCCTCTAACAATACCTAGAGCTAAACTTGACGAAGTTTTAATTTTTTTAGTTTAAAAAATAAATATTTTTAAAGGATCTGGGGTCTCTAGCAAGCAGTGAATACACTGTTCGGGAAGAAATTGAGAGAAGGGTTACAACTGAGGTGAAAATATCTTTGATTTTTTAAATTTATGTATATTTTTAAGAAGAAATTTTTTAACGAAAAAATATTTTTATTGGCGTTTTGTTTAAAATATTCCTAAATTTATTTTAAAATAATTCTACAAATGTTTAAAGGTAACGAGAATGGAAGAGCAATTAGTTGGAGGAGAAACAGTTTATGAAGAACATGTTGGAGATAGATCTGATGCTTTTAGACAAAGCCGTTCTGGAGAGTTTTATTCTTCAGGAGGAGCTGGTGGGGGTGGAGGTGAATATTCAAGTGGTGGAGGGACAGAAAGATTTGGTAGCCAAACAAGAGAAAGAGGGGGTGGCGGCGGTGGTTATTATGCTTCCGCTTCTTCTACTGGAGGAGGGGAAGGAGGTGTTTCTGGTGCTCATCAACGTCGTGAATATTATTCTTCCTATGGACGTTGAAAAAAGTAAAAGATTTTTTGGAAATATTTTAATTTTAGGCAAGGCAAAAATATTGTTTAATTATATTTTTATTTAGAATATACAAACTCGACGACTACATTTACTGATTGAATTTTGTTTGGAACATTTTAAATTGAATTATTAAAAACTTAATTTCCCGGTTTCCTATCATTTTTTATTTAATATGTAAATGTTACTGCCCTATACATTTAATTAATTACATTTTATTTTTAATTTTAACAATTCTGCCATTCTTTTTTATTATTATTATATTAAATAAAATTTTAAATAATATGCTTGGAAGTCAACAATCTTATTATTAGGGATCGGATTTTTAGGTCGTAAAAACCTTAAAATAGGTACCTAAATAGGTTGTATACAATGCTGAAATAGGTGACAAAAATAGGCAAATAGGTCTTAAAAATAGAGAAATACAATGGCGGACATTTAAATAGGGAAAAATATTTTTAATTTTATTTCTGAAAATTATTAAGCTAATCATTTATCTCGGACCTTCACTTTTATATAGTTTTGTAGCTTTATTTATAAGCTATCAAATGACTACAAATTATTAAAAGAAAATTTTACTTTAGCGTAAAAAAATTAGAGACCGGCACGGGACGGGACCCCGTACGGGATTTTACGGGATCCCGTCCCGGAATCCCGGGTTTTTCGCGGAAAACGGGATTACCGGGATTCCGGGATTTACGGGATTAATCCCGCGGGATCCCGTCCCGGTCGAATTTTGAAAACCCAATCCCGTTCCGGGATCCCGGGAATTTTTTTCAAATTTACGGGATTTATAATTACTCCAGTAAACTGCCTGCGGAGCTGAAAAAGGAAGAAATCTGGCTTCTTGGCCGTCCAAAATTCTCAAAATTTTCGCCTGCGGCGCTGAAAAAGGAAGAAATTTGGTGACTTGCTCTTCAAAAATTCTCAAAATTTTCGCCTGCGGCGCTAAAAAGTGAAAAAAGGTGGCTTCTTAGCCTTCCAAATAAAGAAAAATTCGAAAAGTTTTGGCTGTGGTGGATGGATTACGAGTAATAAGAATGAATCTTTGGGATTAACTGAGATATAGAGGGATTGTGAGGTGCACGTTGGTTTGTAAGGTTTAAATCGTCTTAAGTTCAATTGCGGAGGATTAAGAGATATATGATGTTGGAGTATTGGAAAAGGATATCATGAATTTGGGATTAACACCAAATTAAGAGGGATTTGGAGGATAATACTGGGTATCAGGGATTTATGGATTAAGAGGCATATCGAGGATCTGAGGATTAAGAGTATATTGAGGGATTAGAGGAATAATCCCCATATATCCATTCAGATCCAGTTGAGCCTCTAAATCCGCTATATTCGACCTAACCCACCGTTCTTCAAATCACCCTTTATCACTCCTAATTTACCGATATCACCCTAAATCCACCTATAAGCATTCAAATCTTCTTAATCTCTCTTAATCCACTGATATCCCTCTTAATCCTCTGATATCAATTCATTCATCCCTTAATCCGTCGAAATCCACCGATATTATTTCCAAATCCGCCAATATTCAACATATTTATAATTTAAAAAATTTTTTTATGAAAATCCCGGAATCCCGGCGGGATCCCGGTAAATTTGAAAACGGGATTACCGGGATTCCGGGATTTACGGGATTAATCCCGCGGGATCCCGTCCCGTACAAAATTTTGAAAAAAAATCCCGTTCCGGGATCCCGGGAATGCGATTTTGCCGGACTCTAAAAAAATCATTTATCTATGTTGACCTTAAAAGTGCGCGGAAATTTAAATAAGGAAAATTTTTATATATATTTAGTAGTTTTTTATGGAAAATGATAAAAGAAAAAATTAAAAAAAAAATTCTGAGATCTTCTCTAGCGATATGATGAAGAATGGCAAAAAATCTGAATTTTAACCCAACTCCATCTTCGAGATCTCGAGGTCCAAAATCAACAAAAAATGGGGCTGATTTGGAACACTATGTATGTTTATTAATTTTCTTATTCAATATATTAATTTTAAAATAAAAAAATCCAAAAATTTTAAATAAAACTTTAATTTATTTTAATAAAAAATAAATTTTTTATAAATATATATTAGACAATAAAAAAATAATTAACAATAGTTTGGTTGTTCAAAATATTTTTCGAAGAAAATAAAGGAAAACTTTTATTGTTTGCACAAAGTCTAAATTTGTATATTTATTTTTGTTTATTTTTGTTAAACAATAAATAAATAAATATATTTTTAATTTCTTTATCTAATTATAGATTTTTTTATCTAATTATATAATTTAGAATTGTTATTGTTCTTAATAAAATATAAAAATTAGAAAATGAAACTACGATTAAAAAATCTTTTGGAATTTTCTAATATTATTTTAACTACTACTTTTGTATTTCCATTATAGTACTAGATTAAAATTATTTATTTATAACATTAAAAAATTTTTATTGCTATAAATAAAAATAAATAAATTTTTTAAGAGAATTCATTGTAAAATTAAAAATGAAATTTTTAATTTTTATTTTCTTTATTTTTGAAAATTACCATTTAATAATTGCTCAGATGGATGGTAAGAAATTTAAAAAATTTTAAGATTATCTAAAAATAAAATATTGTTAACACTTTTTGGTTTTAACAAAAAAATGTTTAAATTGTAATATTAATATAACCCTCATTATACTGATTATTTATTAGCACAATTCTGTTTGGAATTAATTTTAATAAATTCAGGCATGAATAGTATGATGAATGGACAAAATGGAGGTATTTTATTTTTTGTTAGATAGTACATTCTAATTAAGAAGTGATCTTAGAAATTTAGATTTTGTTTTACATATTAGTTTAATTATTTTCATTCATATAAATCAAAATTTTTTATTCACAAAATTCTTGCTTTATTTTAAGTATTTGCAATTATTGTTATTTTAAATTTCTCGATAAATGATATAATTAACAATAATTTAAAGGTATGGGATCACAAATGAATAGAGGGCCAAAGAAAATAATTCCTGGAGATGATGATGAAGGCGAAATATATCCGGGATTTTCTCTTGATAATATTTTAAATGGCGGAACTGGAGGCACTGGAAGAAGTATGTCTCCTGGCCGTTCTAATTTTAATAATAATATGGGTGGAGGTGGTAGTGGATATTATGGTAATTACTTTTATAATTTTCAGTACTCTTAAACAATTTAAAGGTATGGGTAATCAAATGTCAGGAGGAATGGGTCCAATGAATCCAGGCATGGGAGGAGGTATATCTTTTAAATAAAACTGGAAATTAATTTATTTTGAGGAATGGAAATGGGTGGAGGTATGGGTGGCAGTCAAGGCTCAATGATGAACCTTGGGATGATGCCTGGGGGTATGATGGATACTGGGGATGTTTTGGGTGGATATGGCTCTAGTAATATAAATTTTGATTTTAAAATAAAAATTTACAAAATTAAAATTTATTTTAGATTACGGTTCTGAAAAAAGACTAGATGTTCTTGAAATGGGGCCAAATGATAATTTCAAGCCACAGCGACAATCACAATCAAATAATATGAGACAAATGGGTTAGTCTTGCTTAATCAAAAGAATTTTAAAAAAACTAATTATAGCACAACCACAAGATTCTATGCCACGAATATCAATACCTCCATATTCTGCCGAAGGGGATGACGATAAGGAAGTAAAACCGATAATTAGACCATTAAAGCGTTAATTTAAATTTAAAGTTTTAATTTATTTAAATAATTTAATTTCTAAAAATAAAAAAAACTAAATGACGAATTACAATTTAAATAGACTCGATTAAAAAAACATGTTTGATATAAATTTTGTTAAGTAACAAATCAGAGATTTATTTAATTCCGCGTAATCTAAATTAGAGAAATTTCCGATCTTGTATCACTAAATTAAAGAGAGCAAAGAATCATTCCCTAACTACGCAATGTTTTCCTATCTAATTAGCAGGGGTAATTGCTAATATGGATGGTAAGAAATTTAAAAAAATTTAAGATTAAAGGATTTACATTATATCCTATCTAATTAGCACCGATTTTCGCCTTTTTCTGATAGTCTTTCGCCTTCCAAGTTTTAAAATCACTTTCGAAACATGTCTGCTGTAGTCTTATTAAGACAAATTTTCAATTATTTTGTTCTTATTTATATGTATATTTTTATAATTTAGAGGATTGTTTTTCTATTAAAAAATTTTTAAATTTTTATTTCAGTTCAATTTTAACAAAAATATTTTTTACAATCAAAATTAATTTAGAAAAAAATATTTTTTTAAATTTAATCTTAATAAAAACCACTCCCTATGTACGTCAATCGTTTGAATTATAAATATAAAAATACACAAAATTTGTCTCTTTTAATTATTCAAAAAAAATTTTTTTTAATTTTTTCCTACCCAATCTAATAATTAATTTACTATATTATGGCCATTCAAGTGTAAATAAACGTAGAGAACTTAAATTAGAAGAAAAAACTGTCCTTTTGAATTTTTAAACGTTTAAATTGTTTTAAACAGAATATTTTAAATGTGACTTTTTATAAATAGAAAAAAAGTGATTTATTACTTTTTTTAGAGAATTAAAATAGTTTTTTATTTGGCAAAACATTGAGTTTAAATAATTTAAATTTTTATTCTCTTTAGAAATGTTTTTAATTTTAATTTGTTTAGTTAAAATATATTCTAGATTTTATATACACTATTTTCTCCATTAGAATGCCATGGCATCTATTTTCCAATCACCTTCCAAAGTTTTTTTAAAGAATCTATTAGGTATTCAACTGGAGAATGGCATTTAATAGAGAAAATACGGTAAATATATAGCAGATATATTGATGATCAAAACCCATTATAACTTGAAAAACTCCATTCCTTAATTACAAATCAGAATACAATTTTTCTGTAAAAATTTTAAAAAGAAATTTAGGTAACTATTCGGAATGTTGGAAAACTTAAATTTAGGTATTTGTTGGTCTAATATTCTAATTTCTTTCCCTGAATGTTCTAATTCCTTTCTTCTTCTTAAAGTAAATTCTGCAGCTTTAAATTTTTTTAATGTCTAAAAATAATTTACAAAAATAAAATTCTTTTATCAAAGTTTTGGGTATTTTTATTGTTCTAATTATTAAAGCTTTCTCTAAATTCTCAATTGAATCATGAGTTTAATTTGCACAAATGTTCTTTTTCCTCCACACATTTCCAACTTTCCAAATTTAGAAAAATCAATTGAAGCAAACGGATATTTTTACTTTACACTTAATTAGGTTTAATTAACTTTTAATTTTTTTATTTATCCTCGTGATTATTCTTAAATTGCCTCACACAACATTTAAAATATTTAAAAATAAACATTCATCTTTCTGCAGAATCATTTTACATCCCCACTAACCCTGATTCCAAGCCTAGACCTCCCTCGAAGATTTTGTTTCTAACCTAATTATAAAGACAGTTCCATTATTGGAAGTTGAAGTGATCCGTGACATTGAAATTTAACCTGTATTAATTGCCCTCTCAAATAATTATCACACTTCTAGTAATTACCCCATAGATTGAAATAATAATAACCCCCCCCCCCCCATCTTTTGGAGATATTTAAGCTAAAATAATTTTTTGCTAATAATTTCAATAAAATTTAATTAAAAATTTAGAATTAAAATAATTAAAAATGTCAAATTTAAATCAACATCAAAATGATTTTGTCAGTTACCACGTCCCTATTCCCACCCATGTATATACAACAACTGGAAGAAAACAAAGTAATCAACAAGGAGACTGGACAGCCGGCGAAACTTCAAGCATAAAATCTGGAAAGAGAACTTGCTTGGATAAAATTAAACTTGCATTTTATATTGGAATTATAGTCTTTCGTAAGAATTAAAAATTAATTTTAATCTCACATTTC
The DNA here is from genome assembly GCA_963681835.1 of Meloidogyne enterolobii. Taxonomy (NCBI): domain Eukaryota; kingdom Metazoa; phylum Nematoda; class Chromadorea; order Rhabditida; family Meloidogynidae; genus Meloidogyne; species Meloidogyne enterolobii. The sequence continues at coordinate 2,322,424 of CAVMJV010000010.1, read as the reverse complement.
CTCCAAAATTTTACATTATCCTTTAGAGAGAATATTTTTCACTACTTAATAATATTTTTAAAAAAATATAAAAAAATTTTTTAGTTATTCTTCTGATTCTTTTCATTTTTATTTGCTTTGTTGTGATGCTATTTAGTGATGAACGTCCATGGCGACGCAAACTATTCCATAGTGGGCATTCCTCATCGGGTTCGGCTATGTCGACTGGAGAGTCTTCAACAGACTAAAGTGAAAGACTTGGATTCATTTTGTGATAAGATAATTTTATTATTAAACGATTTTTTTATTAATAAAATCTATAAGTTACAACTAATTTAAATATACGCAATTAAAAACTAATAATAATTAGATCTGAGTGCTAAAAAATGATAAACAATAGTTGATAGAGAAATAAAAATATAAATCAAATTTAACAAATGATAGATTTTGGATAACATTCTTTCTATGTTCATATTGATATCACATTCTTGGCAATTCATTTCAACCTTCAATAATTAAAAACCTAGTAGACCTTCAATAACTAGTAATCGGGAATCTTCTTCGATTCAATATCAAAAGTTTGATCGAACAGTGCGATCCAGAATTTTTCTTCTGAGGTATTATGGCGGGCAGGTAAATCGACAATTGAACATATACCATTTACCTCTACTATGTAAATTACTTAAAGTGATTAAGTATTTAGATGATAAAGTGCAATTACCTCATATATTTATTAGTTACTTTCAATTCCTTCCTCATTTCTAAAAATAAAATAACAAAAGAATTCTTTTTTAAAGTATAGAAAAATTAAATCTTTGTACATTTCTCGAAGAAGTGAGTCTTGTTAATCCGATTATCATTTCCTACGGCCACTTGCGATTAAATTCATAAATGTAACTGATCTAGTTTATTATTTCAACAAAATTAATTTAATTTTATATTCAATATTTTGTCTAGAAAATAAAATCATAATCATATGTAGAACTTTAGGAACGTTTATTGTTTTTTTAATAAATAAGTATAAACTTATTCTGTTATAAATGTAGAAATTCTGGCTTCTTGGCCTTTCAAAAATTTAAAAATTTTTGTCTGCAGTGCTAACCACATATGCAACTTTAATTCTAATAATTTTAATTTTAGGGACTTAAATTAAAAAAAAAGATTATTTATAAAAATTAAAATTTGATTTAAATTTAATCTGATTAAAATTTAGAAATGAAGAATGTTACTTTAATAATTATAAGTTTACTACTTTTAATAATTCAACAAATTGATAAAAAATCTTTTCTAAATGGTCAGAACATTTACCTATTAGAATTTTAAGATTATATTTAGCATTTTTTATCCCGACACATGTTCACTTTTTTCAATTTTTAAATCCTACACAAAATCAGCCATGTCAACAAAACTTTAATAACGAAGGGAGGAGTTTCCTTGTTAAAGCTATACCTTATGAAAGTAATCAAAGTTTAAATAATGAAATTAAGGTACTTGAATATTTTTATTGTTAATTACAAAAAAATCGTAAAATCAAAATAATAGGGAATTATTAAAAAAAACTTTCTAAAACGCTCTACTTTAATAATAGTACAAAATAAGCTAATTTAAATAACAATGGTTATTTAATTAATTTATATTAGTATTAAATTAAGGAATCATCATCAAATAAAGATTTTAACTTCAAAAATGAGAATAAGAAAGATCGATCCAACCATATAAAAACTTCTTTCGACTTTGAATATAAAAATGAAAAATTAGACGGAAATGAATATTATTACACGCCTCCAACTTTGTTACTTCAAAAGACAACAAGTTTTAAAAATACTAAGGATCCAAATACTGAGAGTAAGATACATAATTATTAAAAATTATTTTGATAAAATTTATTAAAAATATGTATATAGCTCAGATAAAATAACTATAATAATATTCTTGTTAACTAATAAATAAAGACCGGAGTGAAAGGGTTGTACAAGAATCGAGATTGATATCTCGAAAAATAATGATAATCTCACTCAGTCAAGTTCTACTTAAAATTGTTTTGAAACTTTTTAAAAATTAATTACTAAAAGGCGTAGTTATTCGAGAGTTATGTCAGCTACCAAATTTAAGAAGATCAGCAGAAGAGGAAAATTTATTTATTGAATGTGAACAGACAAAAGAAATATCGAAAGAATTGGGAAGGTTTTCAAATAAATAATTATTTAAATAATTAAAAATTAAGAAATGATATTGGAATATGGAAAATAAAGAAATGTCCTTCCAAAACAGTTTTTGTGCCTTCCGCTCAAATATGTTTACCAGATAAAAGAAGTCGACTTAGAAAAATTATTGGATCAAAATTTTTGCAATCCTCTTCAAAGGAAGAAAAACCTTTAAATGATGGACAAAAGGCAATATTTTATTAAACAAAAAATAATAACAATCATTTTTACAAGAATTTTTAGTTACTCACAATTCGGCATAAAACAGAAAATTGTTCTTCTACGGAAGAACCTTTTGCTGATTGTGATTTACTCGATCATTACCCGTTATGTGAAAATGTTGAGAATAAACATTGTTATTATTCACAAAGAAGTATCCCAAATAATTATGATCGAATATTAACAAGTTGTATTTGCATTTGTGTTGAGGTAATTTTTATATTTAAGGAAGGCGTGTTTATGTAGTGGGTGGAGGTTCTTTTTGGAGCCTTGAGTTGTTTTTTGATAAAAAATAAATATATTTCAATAAAATAATTTTTTTAAAAAGAATAAATCTCCCCAACAATATTCCCCAACATACAATTACAACTACAATACTAACAATCCTTATTTATCTTCACAACAACAAAATCCATTTAATAATTATTTAAATTTCAAGCAAATCCCTTCTTACACTAATTATAACAACAAATGTGGATGTGGTCGACATCTTCGCATTGATGTTTATTTACCACAATCAGCTATGAGTAAATGACGGATTAATATAAATTTAGAAAAGTACAAATAAAATTAAATCTTCCAATTTTTTTCATAAAAGATTTTTAAAAATGGTTAATTAATATTTTCTAAATAAATTTTAATAAGACTTTGAATTTGAATTTATTTTAATTTTAATTCTTCAATTCGTGTTGACATTTAAAAAATACAAAATTGTCTACTTTATTATTTGAAATTAATCTTTATTCTCCATTTAAAACTTTTTAATTTAAATATAATGACAAACTATAAAATATTTGCGTGTGAATATTTTTGGAATTTTCACTTATTTTCTTATATTTGGAATATTCTTTTTTTATGATTCTAAGAATTTATTCAAAATAATTTTTATTAAAAAATAATTTTTTGTTAGAAAATTTTTTTGAAATTTTTTTTCTTTTGATTTTCACATATTTGTAAATGTGTTAGTAATAATTTTTTAAATTATTCAAAGTCTCTTAATAAAATAAATATAAAATATTTTATAGGAAAACTTAAGGATTGTCTAAACTAAAATTTTGACCTAAAAATAATAACTCTAAAGAATCAAAATTGTTTAAAACTCGATCGATAGATAAAAATTTTTATTTATTTAATTTCTTTCCTCAATTTAAATAAGTTTGTAGTATTTAATATTTTTACTTACAACATTTACTAAAGTCTATTCATTTAAATTAATTCATAGCAGTGCAAGATTCGAGCTAAATTCGAAACATCACGAAAAATCACGATTTTTCTAAGGGGTTATTAAACGCGATAAATTGAACGTGATACTATAACAAAATTGTGTCCGAACTCTATCTAAAAAATTACAATTTTTATTTCAATTTTTTAACAAATAAGATTGTCACGACATATTTCAATTCTAAAAATTTATTCCAAGAAAACTACAAAATATTCTAAGTTTTTGTTTCATTTTTTGAATTTATTTAAATATAAAATATTAAACTTATTTAAACAAAGCTTTTTTATTTCCCATTATTTTATTTTTATAAAATTATTTAAAAAAATTTTCTTTTTAATTTAGCGTAGGTGGAGTAGAAACTTTTTTATCCAAATAAAAATGAGAGGATTAATTTAAAGAAAGTCTAGCCAAATATTTTTTAATAATTAATTTAAGATTTAATTTTTGAAACTTTAATCTCTTTTTAAAATAATATGAAATTTTTGGAGATTGGAATGAACATTTACTTAATTTTGTGAATATTTTTAATTCCAAAATATGTTTGAGATAGAGACTAGCAAAACGAACTTCCGGGATCATTTTCGTTCTTAACCAATGCTGGGACGGGCTCCCGTTGAATAAATCCCGAAAAATCCCGGATCCCGAAAGAGCCCGAAACTCAAAAAATCCGGGATTTTGGGATCGCGATCCAGTAAATATCTTTACATCGCGGTTTTCTGTTATCGTGCTCAGTATGTTAACTGTTAATTATTTAATAGTTATTTTTAAATATTAACTATTTCAAACTTTAAAGCCTTTTTACAAATAATAATTCAAATTTTCTAAATGATATCATTTTTATAGGCATCAAAAAACGTTAAAACCTTTTAATTTATTAGCAAGCTTCTTACATTGTTTTCTCAAAATATTTTTTTATTTAAATCTAAATATTCTCATACAATTATTGCATTATTTTGTAAAATTTTTTAAATTAGTTTAGAGGTAAATTTATTATTAATAATAAAAAAAATTATATTTCTAAAGCTTAAAATGTCAACATTTTTAAAGAAATATATTTAATTTTAATAAATTATTTTTATTTTAAATATTTATTCTTTTAAAAAATATTAATATATGTATGTCTACTATTTATAGAAAATAATATTTTTTTAAAAATTTATAACTTTATAATTTATTTGAGTCCACCCCAGAGTATCGACACCCAAAGTATCGCACCCAGAGTATCGATACCCAAAGTATCGAATGACCCAAAGTATCGAATTTTTTAAACTTCATAATTAAGTATTCCAAGGACGGGGAAGTCTTTTTAACATAGGGAAATTGTTCCAACAATGGATCAAACATCGATCATGATCAATATGTCCAATCAAAGAAGAGTGATCGATCTCCAAGTAGAATCTTGTTCGGTCGCTATGCTCAGTTCGATCGAAAACACAATTCCCCGATGTTAGAACATCATGCCCGATCATTGGAATACTTAATTATGAAATTTAAAAAATTCGATACTTTGGGTCACGATACTTTGGGTGTCGATACTCTGGGGTGATCCCATTTATTTTGTAAAAATCGTCGTAATATTTAGTTGTTTTTTAAATGTTTATTTGAAAATAATAAGGAATAAAAATATATTTAATTAATAAAAAAATCATCTATTTTTCCTTTAGATTATAATTTGAGATTTAATTAATGATTCGAGAAATAAACCAAGCCAGTGCAATTTCTGCATTTTCAATTGGCGTTATTTTTAATTCATTATTAATTTGGCTAATTCTTCGAAAAAGTCCAAAAGAAATGCGCGTTTTTAGCCATATTTTAATTCAGACATGCACCGCCGATTTAACTATGTTGACAATTAACTTACTTACACAACCGGTTTGTCTTTGTTTAGAAAAATTTGGGTACGAATTTTGTAGCAACTTAAATGGTACTTGTCGGATAAATGTGCCGATAATAAAAATTAAAAAATATTTTACAATATTTTTGTTTAAATAAATTTAAAAAAATTTTATTATGTTCTTTACTAGATTTACACATCTGATAACGGTGTAAGCATCGTTGTACTCAACGGTCTTCTAAGACATATTGAATGGATTCCTCACAATTTAATTCTTTTTGTTTGGGATAATTGCTTCTTCTTTTCTTTTTTTGGATTTACTTCACAATTTATTTATCGTTATTTGATTTTAAATAAGTAATAAATTTATTTTTAATTATAATAATATAGACAATACATACCTATATGACTTTTGTTTTATTTTTTTGGTTTTTTGTGTAGTGTATTTATCTAGGGTAGTTTTTCGGTTTTGGACAGTCCTATTAAGTGCATGGGATGTGTAATTATTTTTAAAAATGAAAATTTCTATTCTGGCTCTAATCGAAAGCCTAATTTCCGAGTGTTACAAGTGTTACAACCTTCAGCCTTAGTCCTAGAAAATTTTCTGTTTCCTCCTACTCTTTCCCGAAAATAAGTTAACAATAAATATATTTTTATTTTTAAATTTAGAAATATGAATATAACTTCAAAAGAATATTTTATTGCCCTTTTTTGCACAATTTTTACTATGGATTTTATTCTTGCCACACTTTTATATTTTGCTGGGTATCCTGATGCTAATCACAGAATTTGTTGTTCAAGCGATGTTATTTTGAAGTTATTGGATTGGGATGGAAATAATGATGATCCGATTCGAATTGCTCAAAGAGCTGTAAATTAATTATTTTATTTCGATTATTATTAAGATTTATTATTAATTTTTTAAATTAAAACCTTAATTAGTTTCAATTACATAACGAAAAAATATTTTTATTACAATCAAAATATTTATTTTTCTATCCTCAAAATTTTAATTTAAGGGTGACTATTATAGTTATGTTTGGCTTATTGTCACGATATGTATAACCCTAGCTTACACGATTATTTTTATTTGTACTTATGTAATGCGTAAATTTGTTAAAAAGAATTTTAATTCAAATTCAAATAAACTTGGAGAGATTAACCAACAATTAACTTTAAATATGTTTATTCAAGTTAATCTTAAATTATAAAATTTTAAAAATTTCCTTTTTTTCTAGTCATTATTGCCCCTTCTAGCAATTATTCCAGTTTGGTTTACTTTAATATTTTCAACTTTCAACACAAAACTTATTGGAAATTCTAAAGATACAACGCTAATTATTTTTGTAAGAAAAATTATTTTTTTATTTAGGAAGAATTCATAATCATTTTATTAAAATTTTTCAGATGATGTTAATTCGTTTACCAATTCATTGGATAGCTGTTCTCAATCCTTTAGTCACCGTTTTAACCGTTAAACATTACAAAAATGTCATCCGATCTGTTCTTCTCCATAACCAATCTTTAATTTCAACCTCTCAAAATACACAAAATGTTATTGTTGTTAATAAAATGAATAGACAATTAAATAATAACAATAGCTCTACTAGAATTGATAATAATAGAGCTTTAAGTATTGTTAATATTCAACATCCTCAAGCAGTATTACAAAATTGAAGAAAGATTAAAGGAGTGTAAATATTATATTCTTGTAAATATATTGTGTTTAAATTGTCTTTAGATTTTTTGTAAATAAAGGATATTTTGAGTTTTCTGATAAAACGATAAATTTAAAATTTTATGAATAAACTACCAAAATATATTCATAATTTATACTCAAACAATAACAATAAAATAAATTTCTAGAAATTGAATTAACTAGGATTATTACATATTCATTTCTTTTGTTTATTTTTCATTTATAACAATTTATAATAACTTCTTTTCTAACATTTAATATAAGTTATTGTTGCATCTAAAGTTAAAATAATAAATATTAATTCCTTTAACACCTTAATTAACCTTTAGCAACACCAACAATTCCACCTTTCGGCTCGAGATAATTAAAAGCGTCAGTAGACAAATCTACATGATTTATTGCACATTCTGGGCATTTATTGTTTATTGGAACTGTTAAACTGTTAAAATTGAAAAGAGTTTTTAAGAATTTTAGATAAAATTAAACGTTTTAGCAGCCGAACACCCAACACATTTATAGGTTATTTTAACACATTTACTCATACAAATTGGGTCGTTAAGTACATAACGCTTGTCTTTAAAGCAAGATACGACCCATTGTCCACCGGGGTTGAACAGAGAGCCTGAAGCAGCGGCGGAGAATTTTGGCTAAATTATTTAATGTTTTGGGATTATTTTTAGAGAAATACTTATATAAATTTTTGTAACAAAATTATTAAATCTTGACTTTTAATTTATCCTAACAGTATTTCTATGCTATTATTTGTTAATAATTATTTAATCATTTAAAATTTTTTCTTAATTTTTACCTCATCCATATCATATCCACAAGCTCCACGTCCACCAGTTCCATAAAATGTAAATTTCCCATTAATTGGCTTATTAAGATTTGATTTAATCGGCCCATTAGCTTTGGATTCAGAAAGGCAAGTATCTTTTTCTGTATATTTTGCCTTAACTACTTTATTATTTCCGTCATTAATTGGAGGGTTTGGTTTTTTTGGATTAGAAGGAAGTTTTGGATTTTTAGGTTTTTTGGGGTTTTTTGGAAGTTTTGGGCGGTCTTTTGGTTTGTCTGGAAATATAGTGGCAACATTAATAAATATTATAAAAAATATTAAAAGCAAATTAAATTCCATTTTTGTTAAATTATATTTTAATTAAATAATTTTTAATTTAATTTAATTACATTCACCTTTATTTATATAATAAATAATATATGCACTTTAATATTTGTTCAGAATTACAATTAAAATAATTATTCCAAAATTTAAAGTCTAACTAATTATTTAGACATTAAACAATGAAAAGGACTTTTAAATTATTAAATTTATATTAAAAATTTATTGTCTCGAGAGAATTTGTGGATTCAGATTTTATTCATTTCTTCATTTTTATAATAGCGAAACTTGAGGCGGTTGACTTTAGATTATTTAATAAAAATTTAGTGAATACAAAATTCTGCTTAATTAAATTTTAACTAGCTTAATTTTTGAATTATTTGGCTTTAATTTAGTATTTTAGTTTAATTTTATAAAAATATGTAAAATTCACATGGGAAAATAGTTTTGCTAATTGTCAGTTTTCCTATTTCGTTTAGTGATATCTTAAGTTTATTTTTTGCCATGATTTAATTTTGCGGTCCATATCAGATCAAAATAATTTTATTTAATCTAATTCATTTAGATATTTAATATACTAATTATATTCTACAATTCTTAAAATAAGAAAGAAAGAATGCTATAATTAAAGCTTTTAATTTTAAAGAAATTGAAAAGAAGTTTAATCATCTACTAAAATTCTAGCAATTAATGTAGGTGATTGTTGCATCTAAAATAAATATTTTTGAATTCTATTTCTATAAATTTACTATTTAAATTTACCCTTAGCAATACCAACAGTCCCTCCCTGAGGTTCAAGCCAAGTAAAAGCATCAGTAGACAAATCTACATGATTTATTGCACATTCTGGGCATTTATTGTTTATTGGAACTGTTAAACTGTTAAAATTGAAAAGAGTTTTTAAGGATTTTAGATAAAATTAAACGTTTTAGCAGTCGAACACCCAACACATTTATAGGTTATTTTAACACATTTACTCATACAAATTGGGTCGTTAAGCAAGTAACGCTTATCTGGCAGACAAGAAGGAACCCATTGAGCAGAATCGTTAAAAAGAGAACCTGACGCAGCTGCCGACATTGTTGGCTAAATTTTAATTGAATAAGAGCTTTAATTTATTTTATATTCAGGGTAAAAGTTTGGCATATAATTTATAGCATTAATAATTTATGGCATACATACTTATCTATAAGTTTGAACTAAATACAAAATAATCGGTCCGAATCATAATTAAATCAAAAAACACAAATCCTTTTAAGAATATTCAGAGACAATATCAAAAATTTAAACGGATTCTATCTAAGATTAAATAAATAAATTACAGCATCAATATCCAATCCACAGGCCCCACGTCCACCAATTCCATATAATGTAAATATACCTCCATTAATCGGTTTATTAAGGTTTGAAGTAATTGGGCCAGAAGCTTTAGACGGATTAAGACAAGTATCTTTTGTGGTATATTTTGGGGAAACTACTAAATTATTTTGGGCTTTAATGATTAAAATAAAGGTAAAGAAAAGGAAAGTATTTAAAAATAAAGTTTTGCCTTCCATTTTTTAAATTTAAATATCTTTTTGATATTTTTAATTGAATATATATTTAATGATAATATTCCTGTATTTATATACTACTTAGCTTAACATCAAAAAATAATTTAAGTACATATTTGTTGAACTTTTTTAAATAAAAAACAATTGCTTTGTTATTTTTAAAATTTTAAGTTTTTTTTGATTATTTTTTATTATCATATTAAAGTACTGAAAAAGGTGAATAAACCAATAAATTTAAGTACATATTTCTCTAATTCATTGTTGAATATTTTTATTTAAATTATTTTGGTGTTCCAGATTCTTTTTTATATTCAACCGATTTAGTTTATTAGACGGGGTAAAACTTTTAGTGAATTTATAATAAGTAATATTTAATCAACACACTCAAAAGTATGGAAAGTGAGGTGTTTGAAATTTAAATATCTATGTCGTTGGATGTAGTATCACCACACAGTAGATTGATTTGGTTCTCCACAATACCGAAAATGATGATGATTTAATATATCCCCATGTTATTTACGAAAATTTTTATCACAATTAAAATCAATATGATTAATAATAAATTTTAAACTAAACTACAAAAAGTGAATAAATAACAATTTAATATGGAAAGAAGGAATTTTGAATTAAAAATTTTAAAATTGTTCTTAATTAAGAAAATTGTTCGTAATTAACATTCATTTTTTATGATTGAAATTTTTTAAATATTTAATATGTATTTCTCATCAAAATTATCTTTATTCTCTTCTCAATTATTTTATTTTCTTTAATTCCTCACCCTCATCACTTTTGATATATTCCCCATATTCCATCGAAGGTTCCAAATATCCTAAAATTATTTGAGAACTCTTCTTAGATTCAAAATTAATTATTTTCATTTCCCCATCTTCAAAATCTTCATTTTTAAAAGTTTCAATAATATTTAAATATAATCCATATTTAAACCCTTCCAAAATTTCTTTTTCATCATCTTTAATATTTCCAAAAAATTTAAATAAACATTTAAATTTATTATCTTCTTTAATTTTAACAAAAAATTTAAATAATATATCTCCATATTTTTGAGATAAATTAATAAAATATTCCCCTTTATTTTCAAATTTAATACAAATCTCAATATGAGAATATTCTTTTAAATTTTTATTTTGTTTGCCAGTCAAAGATGTTTTCTCCAAATTTTCGATCAAATTATTTTTTAATTTTTGAGGTCCCTCAGTTTTCAAAAACAAAATTAATTTAATTATTTTAAATTCTTTGTAATTAAAACAATAAATTGTTTCTACTCCATCAATAATTATTTTCATAAATTTATAATTAGTGTTTTGCCACATTAAATTGTTTTCTGTTAAATTTTTTGTATCCACAGCAATTTTATGTTTAAATGTTGGGCGAAGTTCTGCAAGCAACTAAACATTTTTAAAAATTAAATATTGTTTATTTGCTAAAATAAATTTAAAAATATTTTTTTAAATTTATTTTACTTATTTTCGGGAATTATCTTTATTTAGGAAAAAATAAAGGTATCGGTACCGCAGTAGTATCAACCGTGCCGAACATTAAAAATTTTCGCCTTTAAATTTCAAACTTAGTATTTTCCTTCGAAACCCCTTCAGCTTACATTGTTGGAATTTAATTTAAAAAATTAATTATAATATTTTTTTCAACTAACAATAAATACTTACATAATTATAAAAATCCTTCTCTTCACTTTTAAATAAACAGATATTAAATCCAAATTTAATATTAACACTCATTATTTTTTTAAATAATTTATGTTTTTTACCTTTTTTTAATTCAATTCCACTTTCAAAAAAATATTTTATTGGCCCGAAATTGCAAGATTCGTTTAAATTCAAATTTAAATAAAGAGAAAAATTGTTGTGAAGGCTAGAATCAAGCTCAACTAATATTTCCAATTTGTTGTGGTCATCATCGAATTTTTGAAAATTAATTTTTAAAATTTTAATTAAAGGATTTCCATTTATTTTAAAATTTCTTTCTTTATATTTTAATTGAATATTTGAAAAAATAAAGGAAAATAAAAGAAATGAAATTTGGGCAAAAAAGATTATTTTAATCATTTTTTAGTTATTTATTGAGGAAATGGGATAAATTCCAAACAATTAGAGGAAAGTATTTAATAAAAAAATTTAAATGATAATTTTTAATTTAAATTATCGTTTTTATATTGTATTTATTGCTTGTACTTTTAACACAAAATAAATACAGTCTGTTGATCAAAATTATCTATCTAAAAAAATTTTTCGATACTCGTGGAAATCACAAAAAAGAATATAATAAATAAATATTTCTTAATTTATTATTTATTATCGAAATATTTTTTGTTTATAAGGAATTTTTCTGCAGAAGATTTTAAAAAATCTTTTTAATTAGTTCAAGATCATTCAAAAATAAAAAAAACAAAATGATGACAATTTCCATGAATTTACTTGGAATTAACTTATAGTAAATTGAATTTTTGAATGTTTACCTTAAAATTAAAAATTATTTTGTTTTTGTTTATAGAAAATAAAAATTTTAATTAAATTAGACGTCAAAAATGTGTTATGATGAAATTAATGAATTATTTAATGTGTTGTTGATTATGTACATTACATCATTTTAAAAGTACAATTAATGATTAATAAAACGATTCCTTGTATATTTAGAAATAAAATGTGATTAAAAAAAAGAAAATAGTTAAATATTTTTGTGTTTTTTGATCAAATAAAGTACATGGTATATTTCTAAATATCAAGTTATTATTTTTTATAGAAGATTTAGAAAACACAAAAAATTTTAAGCAACGTCTTTGCAGAATCAGAATGCCAACCTGAACTCCGAGTATTTCTCAAACAAATTTTTAACTCAAAATAAAACTGATATAATATTTTTAAATCAGACAATTCCCCTAACTAATTTCAAATTATTTTTGCTTAAATATTTTTAATTTAAATTTTCCTTTATTTTATTTCTAAATGTTTGCATAGCTTTTTAATTTTTAAAAATTCACGAAGAAACTAAAATTTATTTTTTTATTTAAATTTAGCTTTTCATTTAGTTAATTGATTAGAAAAATAAATTTTAAATTAATATTTATTTAATTAATAATTTATTTTATGGGAAAGGGAAAACAATTTTCTGTGGAAATTTTAGAAAATAAAAATACCTACCGTAAATGCTCTAATAATTACCTGAATAATTATTTTTTCGACCTCTCGCTGAAGAGTTTATAGAGCTGGGGTAATTATTTGAGAGAGCGTAATTGATAGTGCATTTACGGTAATTAACTTTATTTTTAAAAATTTCTTTCAAGACAATTACAATCCTCTAATAATTCCTCTAATATTTTCAATAATATTTTATACTTTATTTATGTTAATTGTTGTAAATTATTTTATATTAATATTTAATACAAATTTATTAATTTTGGAATCATTTGCTGAATTAGCCCGTAGGCGATTTTAAATATTTAAACAAATAATTTTTTAATAATTATTAGCTTGTGTCAATGGTGAATGTCCAGAATTGTATGGACCTTGTGAAAATAATTATTGTAAATATTTTTTAATTAAATAAATATATGTAGATATTTTAATTTTAAATAATTTTTAAGGTTCTGGAAAATTAGAGAATGGGGAAACTCCGCCAAAGAATAATGAAAATCCAGCGAATAGTGAAAATTCAGGAAACGGCGTAACACCAACAAATGGAGGAAATTCTCAATCATCTTTAGTTTGCAAAGATATTGGAAAGTAAATAAAAATAATAATTTTTAAAAATATTTCTAAAAAATATATTTATATATTTTTATTTTTAAAAATTTTTTATTTCTAAAAAATTATTAATTTCAAATTAATTAACATTTAGAGGATGCCAGCTTATCACAAGTTTATATAAAGCGACAGGTCGTCCTTGTTCTCCTAGCGTTTCACTTATTTGTGCTTCAACTTGTAAAGTATGTAAAACAAACTAAATTTAAATATAATCATAAATTTTTAACATTAAAATTACCAACATTTTTTTTAATTTTAAAATTATTTTTTTTAATTTCTCAAATAAATTTTTATGTTTAGTATTTATTAAAAAGTTAAAGAAAAAGGGGATGAGGTGAAGTTAGAAGTATTTTAAGTATCAGATTGTATCCTTTCCTTTTTACCACCTCCAGTTTCTTTCTGTCTCAGCTTTTCTGTTTCATTTTTTCAAATATTTTCTGAAAATATTTTGTTTTTTGGTTTTCGAAAAATTTTACTTTTGTATTACAATTCACAAGATAGAAAAATTATTTTCAGTTTACAATAGGTATATTACTTTGGAAGCATTATTTTATTGTTTCTTGTTGAATAACTCGATTGTACATAAGATGAGAAATATTTTTTAAATAAAGAATAAATAAAAAATTTTTTGAAGAATTTATAGGCTCGCGAAAGGCTCATAAACTTTTCATATGTTCACTCCTCTCTCATTGGCTACCCTACAACTCATCGAATCCTTAACTCATCGAATCCTCAACTCATCGACTAGGCTAAAAACGCTCAACTCATCGAATCCTTAACTCATCGAATCTTAACTCATCGACTAGGCCAAAAACGCTCAACTCATCGAATCCTCCCAAAAGGGGACGTTTGAGTCCCAGTGTTTATTTTTTCGATTTTTTATTGTTTTGTTTATTTTTTTTGTTTTTCTTCTGGGGTTTCAACTGATTTTGTTAATTAGTTGATCGGTCACTCATCCATTCTCAGATCCTGGTAAATTATGCTGGAGATCCTGGTAAATTATGATCTCATTCTTGGTAAATTATGGTGGAGATTTTACCTGGCAAAACCGGACCAGATTAATCCAGTAGAGCCCGATTGTGCCCAAAAGGACTTTTTCCTAGCCTCCAAAGCAGCACAAAAATTTTTTCAACGAAGATTCAGCTAGCCCTTTTGGGAGAAAAATAAACACAGGGACTCAAACGTCCTCTTTTGGGAGGATTCGATGAGTTGAGCGTTTTTGGCCTTGTCGATGAGTTGAGGATTCGATGAGTTAAGGATTCGATGAGTTGAGCGTTTTTGGCCTATTCGATGAGTTGAGGATTCGATGAGTTAAGGATTCGATGAGTTGAGCGTTTTTGGCCTATTCGATGAGTTAAGGAATTTTAGCCGTTTCGATGAGTTGAGTGTTTTTGGCCGATTCGATGAGTTAAGGATTCGATGAGTTGAGCGGGCACGCTCTCATTAATGCATTTCTTTTCTTTGATTCCTCAAATAAAAACATTTATTAAATAAATAAATAAATATTTATGCAAACCACACGGTACAATAAATTATACACTTACAGTGGTGAAAAATAAAATTGTCAATTAAATTACAAAAAAAAATCATGTCAATAATAAAAAAATAAATTGTTAAAAACAAAAAAAAACAAATTTTAAATTGGTATAAAATAAGACAGATTAACCCAGCCTTTTATAATTTATAAGTGATACAAAACTTTTAAAACGTTATTCCATTGACAGACTCTCTAAATCTTTTAGTCTTGTATATAGTTAATAATTCATTAGGAAGTTTATTCCAATTATGTATTACTCTAACAAAAAAATTATTGCGTGATATTTTCTTACATTTTCTAGTATGAAGGTAATATATTTTTCTCTTGGCATTTTTAGCAAAAGAAAAATATTTAACAGGATCTAAATTTGTTTGTTTGGTAACAATTTTCTGCGCCATTACTAGATCAGCAACTGCCCTTCTATGAGATAGTTCTTTAAGATTAAAATTCATTAATCTTTCCTTATAAGGTATTTTTTTGACCCCTTTAATATATAATAGTCTGGAAGTAAAATATTTTTGTACTTTTTCTATTTGAGAAATTTGTGTTTTTAATTGAGGATTCCATATCTCGCTTGCGTACTCAAGTTGGGGGCGTATATATGACTTAAATGCACTAATCAAAACTTTTAGGTCTTTAGTCTTTAAGACTTTTAGCAACTGGAACATCTTAAAATAAGCTTTCTTAACTATTTGATTAATGTGTTGTGTAAAGTTCAACTCTTTATCTATTAAAATACCAAGGTCCTTTATAACTTTACATTCTTCAATTACTAATCCTCCAAGTTTATATTGATAATTTGTGTTATTCTTCCCTATGTATAAAGCGAAACATTTTTCCTTAGAAATTGTTAGACAATTATTATCAGCCCATTCCTGTAGTGCATTTAATGAGTTAACTAGAATTTCTCTTTGTGAATCATTATTATGCTTTACAAATAATTTAACATCATCTGCATAAAGTTTACAGAATACAGTTTCTGGTAGAGATTTAGGAAGATCATTTATAAATATAGTAAATAATATTGGACCAAGGACACTTCCTTGAGGTACACCAGAAGTGGTTCTAAAGTTATCTGATAGTTTATTATTAATCTTAACATTATATGTTCTATTTGTCAAGAAGTTTTTGATAAAATCAAATATCTTGCCACTTATACCTGCTTCATTAATCTTTATGAGAAGTTTATAAATTGGTACAGTGTCAAATGCTTTCTTAAAATCAATATAAATAACATCTACTTTTTCTCCATTCTCAATCGCAGAGTAAAATTCTTCCAAAACTGTAAGTAATTGTGTCGTTGTAGACCTGTTTTTCAAAAACCCAAATTGTTCATTACTAAAAAATCCTTTGAGATGCAAAAATTCAACTATATATTTAGATATTAAACGTTCAAAGATTCGACACATGGTACATGTCAAAGAGATTGGTCTATAGTTATATGGATCAGTTTTATCACCTTTTTTATGGATTGGAACAACTAAAGATTTTCGCCATATTTCAGGTATTTGCCTACTATCTAATATAAGTCTAAATAAATCTGCTATAATTGGAGCTATCCTTTCAGAACAATTCCTAAGTAAAGTGTATGGAATATTATCTGGTGATGTAGAATTATTATTAGGAGATCTTTTGAGGATATCTAAAACGTCTAAAATAGTAAAAGTAATATCAGATAGTTCATGAGTCGGATTAGTATTAAATGCAATATCATTGTTATAATCTATATTAAATGATTCGTTAAAAATGCTTGCTAGTAGGTTACATTTTTCTTGTTCACTACTATATATCACACCTTTAGAATCAATTAATGTGTCTATTTCTTGTGTTTTAAGTTTATTTTTTATAAATCGATGCATTGAGTTGGATCCCTTTGATACTATACTTCTTTCCTTGTTATAATAAAATTTCCTTAATTCAAGTCTTAATTGACGAGTAATTATCCTATACTTTAATTGTAAATCCTTTGAGTTTTTTACTTTTAGTTCCTTATGTAGTTTTAGTTTTTCTCTATAAAGTGTTTTTACCTTACTGCTATAATTATCTTTAATAATCTTATTAACCTTCTTCATTGGGTGAAATTCATTAAAAACATAATTGATAATTTCAGTAAATTTATTATACTTTTCGTTAATAGTGAAACTAGAGGAGAGAATATATTCAAAATTAATAGATGACAGATATTTATTCATATTTGTGAATCCTTTGAGAGTAATCTGTCTCTTTAAGGGCTTGGAAGTGATGCGTTTTTCATAAGATACTTTTATACCAAACATAATTAAATTATGATCAGAAGATGAGAAATGTTCCTTGACTTCTAAATTATCTATTATATTAAAAGGGTGTGAGAAAACTAGATCTAAAATTTTGTCTCCCCTAGTCGGTTCATTTACATGCTGCCTAAGTTGATGTTGATCAGTCCATTCAATAAGTAGCTTTGAAATATTAGTATTATCACACATATTTTTATTCCAGGAAATTCCTGGAATATTAAAATCCCCTGTATAAATAATTTCTTTAGAATTAAAGCTTCCAATAAACTTTAATAACTTTTTAGTGTTAGATATACTTGTATTCGGAGGTCGATAAAGATTGACTAAATATATGATTGGGTGAAGCAATAATTTAGGAAAAATAATTTCACAGTTATATTTTGTACCGGAGAATATTAATTGAACAGGAATATTTTTATGAATTAGTATAAGGGCACCCCCTCCTTTTTTGGATGATCTATTAGCGAAAAAATATTGATAAGTACAGGAAAACGATAAATCCGATGGAATAATACTATGATCTGAAAACCAAGTTTCTGTTACCAAACAAACATCGGGGTTATAAAGAGTAATTAAGTGCTTGAAATCTGGAATTTTATTAGATAATGACCTACTATTAAAATAAATACAAGATAATCTGTCAATGGAATTTGTTTTAAACACATTAAAAATTTTCTGTGGTTTACAGTCGTGACCCTATTTAGTATATGATTTAAAAGGTTTGGGATTTTTAATCTGTTTTATTTCAAGGTCAACTACATAATATTTAAATAAGCCACATGATTTATTAAGCTCATACGCTTTGGAACGCAAAAAATACAAAATAGATAGTTCACTAGGAATCATATCCCTACGAACTATGACATTCTTTGGAATTGTATGGATATTTGAAATTGTTTTACGAAATGAGAAAAGAAATTGATCGCGTGAGCGTGTGTCCGAAAATTGTATTTTAATTAATTTTGGTTTATTAGAACGCTCACTCGATTGTGTTTTATGTCTATGCGTATATTGAGGGATATATTTGTCAATTAAACCACATTCTTTAACAATATTACTTACTACCTCTTTTTCATCAAACGATTCAGGCAATTTTTCCAATACGGCACGAGAGGATTTTTCTTTAAGTAGTTCAGTGTTGCTAGCAACGGAAGAAATGAGTTTAGTGACTAAATTAGGAGGTGGTGAAAGTGCTGATAAAGGGGAGCCCCATTGTGTATTTGATTCTTGAGGAGTGGCTGAAGTTGTTTGTGTCTGTTTTAAAATTTCAGAAACAGTAGTCTCCACAATTTGTTTAATGGCGGGTTGTAAAATGGCAACGACTTGTTGAACAATTTGATTTAATTGTTCTGTAGAAATATTAACAGACCGAGAATTCGGTGAATTGGAATTAGAAGTTGAATCAAAACTAGTATCACGCTGTCTTTTAGATTTAGGCATTGTCGTTTAATTAATTAATTTTGGGAGAAAAATAAACAATTTTGGAGAAAAATAACCCTTTTGGGAGAAAAATAAACACAGGGACTCAAACGTCCTCTTTTGGGAGGATTCGATGAGTTGAGCGTTTTTGGCCTTGTCGATGAGTTGAGGATTCGATGAGTTAAGGATTCGATGAGTTGAGCGTTTTTGGCCTATTCGATGAGTTGAGGATTCGATGAGTTAAGGATTCGATGAGTTGAGCGTTTTTGGCCTATTCGATGAGTTAAGGAATTTTAGCCGTTTCGATGAGTTGAGTGTTTTTGGCCGATTCGATGAGTTAAGGATTCGATGAGTTGAGCGGGCACGCTCTCATTAATGCATTTCTTTTCTTTGATTCCTCAAATAAAAACATTTATTAAAAACAAATCTCCCTATTGTTGTTGAGGCCATTATCCTCTCTATTGACTTGCTACACAACTTTTTCGCCTCCGGGCTGAGAGATTCTCTGAAAAGAATTTTTCTTGTAAATTTCTTTTATTCAATTCCTTCCAATAAATATCCCTTTCCCAATAAATGAACTAGAAATAATGTAAATCTAAGGAATGGGGAGTGAATGAAGTTGTCAATTGAAAAATATAATCGAAGCACTTCTCTCTATTAATTTATTTATATCCTTCCTATAAAAATTAATATATATCCATTTTCCTCTTTTTTCGTCACTTATTATTATTTTAATCTTTATTGGATATCTGCACATAAAGTAAGTAAATATATACCTATAATCTATATGTTCCATCAGAACTCAACATCAATTCAATTACTTTAGTTTTTATATAACTTTTATTTATTTATATAAACTTTTACTAAAATAGGGTAATAATTATATTTTTAATTTAGCCGTAACATAAATTTTATCAGTTTTACATTATTTGATCATTAAGATACTAATTATCTTCATTTTCCATATTTAATCATTTTAAAACCTAGTTCTTAACTCGTTTGACATGAAGAGTTGATAAGATAACCTTGGAAGAGTGATCAACTCGGATATGCAAAAAGGAGAATAACTCGGATCTGCTCCTTTTTCAAGAGAATCCGCTAGGATATTTTTTATATTTTTATAAACTTAAAAAGCCTGATAATTTTTTAAATAATTTTATAAGGTTGCCTAAAAATTTCCTAGGAGTAGTATATGTTACACTTTTATGCCAAAAATAAATTTTTGACATAAAACCGTCACAAAAATTCATTACAATTTTTTCAAAACTAATAGATTTAGGGGGTTTTAAAAATTAAACAATCGTTGCTTAACTTGCCAGATCGGACGAGTGGGCACGTTTACAAAGCAGTACGGACGTAGTTAAATGACTGCTGAAATTTTAATATAAGTAAACTTAATTCCAAACCAATGAAAAGAGGAAGGTTTACATCATTTTTGAACAAATGCAATTAAATAAATATAGAGCAAAAAATATTTTTACGGAAAAACTAATATAAAAACTGGTACAAATAAGATCAAAAAAGTTAAAGATAAAAATGTTTAATAATTGTTAAAGTTTTTACAACGAATTAGGGAATAGGTATTAATCTACGTTCTAAGTATAATGTTAGCTTCGTTACTCCGACTATAAGGGATTTGGTCATATATAAAAAACGATCTAGACGGAAAAATTGAACAGTAATTTAAGTCAAAAATTTGTATCGGCTGTTTAGTTTTAAATAATAAAATTTTATCAAAAAATTCTGGCATGTACCATTTTGTCGAATACCTATTTGTCGTAAACACTTTTGTCGTATGTCCTTTTGTCGTGTACTATTTTGGCGTGTACTATTTTGTCGTTGACCATTTTGAGAATAATTTTTACAAATTTTTCAAAAGGCCAGTAAGGGAGCAAAAGCGAAAAAAAGAACACATAATAGAGTTAATAGTGTTTGGTAATTTTATTTTTCTAACGACAAATGTTAAAAAATGAGAAAAATTAGATAGCGTCTAAAGTTTATAAATTAGAAATTGTGATATAAATAGAAAATTTGTAGTGCTAATAACAATTCTTCAATTGTAAATGTTTTTAATATTAATTTTTATTGCGCGTTTTTAAATATTTATTGTTTTATTTCTGTAAAAATTTTAGGCTTTAAATTTAACTGTATTTTAATTTTAATCTTTTTTACAAAGTATTTCATAATGTCTCTTCATCGAGGTTTTTAAACTGCCAAAAAATTTAATAGATTTTAATCTTTCAGATTTGGCTCAAAAAGGTTATTTCAAAGCGGATTACTTTGTGAACTATCTCAAATACCTTCTTTATTTTAAATGGACATAATTTTTGAGGTTTTTAATTTATTTTTGTTGATTAAATTTGGAAATTTTTTGGGAGGAAGAAGTTTTTAATTTATGCTTTAATGTTATTTGACCTTTTTTGTAGCATTTAAGGCCCTGACGGATGTTGTAAAAATGTCTATGCTATTTCTCTGTTTTCCCTTGGCAATTAATCGACAAAAAATTCTAGTCGGGCATATGAATAAGTATAGGGTAAATGAATTGAATACAAATTGTAAGATAAATAAGCAAAAAAGCGATAGAGTCACACTAGGAAAGTTCCTAAAAATTTTGCAAAAAAAGTTATGTTAAATTCCCTTTTTTCAAAGCTCATCATCTTTTAAGAACTCTCAAATACTCCCATGTTTATATTTACTTGAATGCTTACAACATGCAGAATTTCGTGAAGTTATAGCATCAACTGACAATGCTCGTTATATTGAAGATCAGCTTTACTACAATGGCATTTTTATATGCATGTTAGGCAACGCTTACAGGTTTAATTTTAAAAGGGTTTTTAATCTTAAAATTAATTTAAATTAATTTAGCAACATTCCCAGCCCGTTCAGCAATCATAAAAATTGAAATAATGGAAAACGGAAGCAGTATATTTTTTTGATTTTTGATGATCTTTTGTATAACATTTTTTCACTTTTGCGATAAAACGAGAAGAGTGACATTTGATCCCATAAGATTGTTCTTATTTCTGAGCTTTCTAGACCAATTTTAGAAAATTAAGGAAATGCCATATCATCAAATACAAATGCTGCTGAGGCAGATGAGAGAATGGAGGAATGTATAACCTATGAAGAATAAAATTTGGAAGAAAAATTGTCCGTTTCTTTATGACATGGTATTTTAAATAATTTTATTTTTTGTTAGTTTCTTGGGGGGGGGGGGGTGTCTCAAATTTTGGATTGCGACGGGTTATATATTTGGAAGGGACTATGTTTAGGACGGTTATCCAAGACCAAGGCTTTTTCGTCTCTTAATTTAATCAAAGGAAAATTTCCCCAACTTCGTCTTAATCCTGCTCTTCCCTGAAATAAACCCAATATCCTTAGCGTAAGTTGGGCTATTGAAAAATATTTTTCGGGCCTTAACCCTTCCATTTTCTTTTCCCATTATTTTTTTAAATGATAAATGTTTAAAAGATAGCCCGATCAGTAGTACTTTTTCTCATTACTTTAAATTCCGGGGCCTTTCGATATTTTTCACTAGTAAATTTTTCCTAAGGTTATGACGCACGCACTTGAATGTCCTAGCCGTACAGTTCAATGGTTACCGGATGTTAAACGTGTAGATGGTGACGATCATTAAAGGAACTCATACAGCTGATGAACAGGTTTTGCCTTCTTTTCTTTATAATTTTCGTAGAGTTGGACCTCTTTGTAAGGGTTTTCAGACATAATAAGTCCCCTATTTATGTGTCAAACCCCGACATTTGACATTGACTCTTCAATTTTTGATTAAAAAACAATTTTTATTTTTAAGCAAAGCCGTTTGTTAATTGCCAAACTTCTTTTGCCTACAGATGTGCAGCAACTTATTCAACACCTTGTTCAGCAATATATTCAATTGAAGGAATGGAAAACTGAATCCGTATATTGTGATTTTTTGATGATCTTTTTTAAAATATTTTTACACTTTTGCGATAAAAGAGAAGAGGGGCATTTGATCCTATCTTATTTCTGCGCTTTTAATTTAGACCAGTCTTAAAAGATTAAAGTAAATGGCAAAATCATCAAATACAAATGCCGCTGTGGGAACCAATGCAGAATACAAATTTGGAAGAAAAATTGTCAGTTTCTCTATGACAGGTACCTATTAATGGATAATTTTTGGGGTTAGATAATTAGGGGATCTACTATTTTGAGCGATGAGCGTTTTTTATTTTATGTACTCCACTAATGTAAAGATACGACGGTTATCAAAGACTTGATTCCTATCGCCTCGTATTTATCCAAAGAAAATTTTTGAAAACCCGACTCGAGACGCAACCCAACTTTTTCTCAATCCGGCTTATTCTGAAATACCCTATATTCTTACGGTATGGCGTGCCAGTTTTATCAGATTAAAGTGAATGGCTAAAGCTATTTTTATAAATTTAAAATACGCTAACACAAAAGCCCCCAAAAGCTTAGATTAACCGATAATGAATTTTTCAAGTTTATAAAACACGCCAAACGCCAAAAATAACGCCAATCTTTCCAATTTAAAAATCTAAATGCCAAACAAGCAATGCTGGCAAAAATTAGCGATAGTAATGTCAATTTTTCAATATTTAAAGCACGCTAAAACATAAATGCCAAAAATAACGCCAAAACTTAATAAAACTTAAAAAATAATAAAAAATATAATAAAATAATAATAAAGCCTTAGGGCAGGAAAATGTTTATGAAATTAATAACTGATGAGGTTTAGAAAGGTGGGTGTATTTATATACGAACTTTTTGACCGCTCTGAATGTTTAGTTTCTAATCGAGCAAAATACTTAGTGTGATTGATGGGTCCGTGCACAAAAGTTTTGGCGCCTGTTTATAAAAAATAAAATTCTGCAAAATAATGAGTGTCAGCCGCCAAAAGTGTGATTAATTGCAAAAAATGTTCTTAATTTAGTAACAAAATAAATAAATAAACCAAAAATTGTGAAACAGAGCGTGTAATTAATCATTCGAGGCCAAAGTTTGGGCTGTCAGGATCCATATAAAAGCCAGCCCGAAAACGCCTAAAGAATCATTCTGCTTTCCAATTCAACTTTTCCATACAGCCCCTCTTCTCTAAATATTCCACTCATTAATTTAATTATATCCTTATACCTCTCCCTCTTATATGATTAAATTTTAAAATTATTGTATTTAAT
This sequence comes from Meloidogyne enterolobii, assembly GCA_963681835.1. NCBI lineage: Eukaryota > Metazoa > Nematoda > Chromadorea > Rhabditida > Meloidogynidae > Meloidogyne > Meloidogyne enterolobii. Next base: position 2,298,406 of record CAVMJV010000010.1, on the reverse strand, counting down.
GTTTTAAATTTTCCACTTAAAATATTTAAATTTTCTATTTTTAAATTTTTAAAATTATTTTATTTAACATTTTTAATTTTTCCAATAAAATTTTCTGCTTTTGAAATTGTAGAATTAAATTTAGAATTTTTAATATTAATAAAATTTCTAATATATTTTCCCCTAATTTTTGTTTTTTTAAATTCATGTTTATATAATTTTTAAATAGTTTAATTTTTTCTTTTCATAATTCAATTTTAGGTGCGCATATTATTTCATTGAAAGAAGTTCTGATGGAAAAAAGTGTTGAGACAACTATCAAAAATGGTAAATGATAACCATATTATTATTCAATTTAATAAAATGCTTATCATTTACAGGCACTGCGGACGCTCCTATTATGATTGATGAAAATATTGGGACGGAGATGTGCGGCGATAAAGGAGGAGAGGAAAAGGAGTTGAAAATTTCGCAAGAAGGTTCGGCATTGGACGGTAAATATTAAATATTTTCTAATAAAAAAGGAACTTCAGTTTCAATGACAGCAGAGGAAATTCAAGAAGTTCGCGCATTTATCTTAGAACAGAAAAAGAAAAAGCAAGCTGCCGAGACGCGACGAAAGCGCTCAATAGAAAAATCGAGTTCAACCTTGAGTTCGGGTTCTTCTTCAATCAAGGCACCGACCGCAAAGAAGGCACAAAGCAAGCCAAATAAAATGATTCAAAATGTTCAGCGAGACACATATGATGAAGTCATTGAGGTTTGAAATTTGTCTTTAAATTTAAAGTTAATACTTTAGTCAGTTATTAAACGAGCAAAGGGTCAAATGGTCAAACATTCAAAGGAAGAAGGGCCTAAGGCTATTATTGATGCAATGATTGATTATGATGAGGAAGAGGACGAGTCTGATGACCCAGATCCAAATGCTGTTATTTCTTTGGGCGAGGATGAAGAGGAATACAAGCAAAAGCGAATCGAACGTAAGTTTTATATTTTTTTATTTAAATATTTTTTAGGTAAGCAACGTGCAGAGACATTAGTTCCAGAGGGATTGCTTAAGCGTGCTCAGGTGCTTAAAGTACCGCGCCAAGGAATTTTTATTCACCAATGCAACGACTGTCGAGAAACGCAGAAGAAACGACAAAATTTTCTTTACAAAGCAGGAAATGATATAAATTTTATGCTTACATTCGAATTGTGCGCAGAGGATCTCGACAAAAATATAAATCTAGGGACGTATTATGCTGCCATTTGGGGTATTACATAATTATCAAATAATCTAAAAATTTTTAAAAGGTTTCAAAGAAATGTTTGAAACGCCTGAGGAACAAGCGTCCAGCTTTTCAAAATGTAAGAAAATTACAAATATTGAAATTATTGAAAAAATTTTAAGCTGACGGTGTTTTATACTTTCGACGCGGCGCAAATATTGCTTCAGGGACTGATTATAAGCTATTGGGCTTATTGAAATATTGTTGGATTTTGCATCAGGTAAAAATTTCAGTTTAAATACGATTTATTTTAAAAGTTTAGTGCGATAAATGTATCAGTCTTCAGAGATCCTTAGCCAGTGACATGTTCTTGCATAAATGTGGGGAAAAATATGAGCTGAGTTTCATGGTAGATTTTCAAAAAATTTTTAAAAATAATTAAAATTTTATAGATTTGCGAGGCCTGTAAAGACATCAATAAGGACTACCAACAGAAAACTTTTGATATGTTTAGCAATTTTAATAAGAAAAAATGAATATTGATAACTATAACTTTTGTTGAATAAAGGATATTTTTTAATGGAAATTTTATTTCACATTCGTATGATCGAATTTTATCTTTTAATTTACTAATTTATCTTTGGAATTCTTTACAGCTACAAATCTCAAATTTGGAAAAAAAGGTTTCATTTCCTTCCATTTAATTATACATTAACTTTCAGATGGAGCAACATGTAGCGGATATTGCACTTGAAGAGCTCAAAGAGAAACGTAGACGTCTGGCTAGACAACTTGAGCAACTTTTCGATGCAGAGTATGATGAAAAACAGCTCAAGTTGGATCTCTACGCCGCATTCATTCAACATCATCGGAATAGATATCCGCAAATTTCATTAAGTAGAATCCATGAGCATTTTTTGAAGGAGAGACACGCAATGGGAAGACAGGTTTTTATCGAAAAAAATTTTTGAAAATTTTATTAAAGGCCATTGTTGACGTCGTCAAAAACGAGCTGTATTATGCACTAGGGCATACAAATAGCAAATATTGGGGGCAAATAGATATGCAATCTGCAATAGACGTTTGCTGCTACAGGAATTATATACCAACAAAGAAGAAAAGAGGTCGTTAATCTTGTTCATCTTTAAAAGTAATTCATATTTTTAGAAAATTCTCCTGTCATAATAATGAACGACATAACTAAACGTTTGGAATCTCAACTTAATATTGAGACACCAGAAGGTCAGGATTTAGCAAGTGGAGGCGAGGGCACATCGGCAAGTACAATCCAAGACAATGTGTCAATATTTATGCCTGATACTGTGAATTATTTATCTACTACGGACAAGATACCAGAAGAAGATGAATGGTAAAAGATATTCAAGCAATCGATAGTTTTTAACCAAATGTTGTTTTTCTAATAAAAAATAAAAAACTATTATCGTTTAAAATAATTTTTGCGTTATTTTCGCAATAATATTTAAAAAAATAATTTTAAAAATTTTTAGAATTTTAGATGAATCAAAGAAATTTTGGAAATTATTCCATAAATCACTTTTATAAAGAAGACGTATCCGAAAACATCAACAGTACAAAATTTAAAATAGGAGTATTCAGGTCTATTAAAAATCTTTCCTTATTTAATTTAAAATTCTAGAACTGTTTTCACGGTGAGGAATGTTGATGATGCTCCAGAGGGCAGCGATAAACTTCTTGAAGATTTGGTAGATCATTTCATAGCAAGGGCCGACAAGGCGGCAGGTTCAAAGGCTGAGAAATGTTCTATTATAATAAGAAGTTCTGTTCTCGAAAAACCCATTCAAATACCATATCGAGGACTTGCTCAAAATACTCCTCAAGTCGTTATGGAGCAATTTGATGCCGTTGACCAGAGCGGAAAACGAATGGGGAGGCCTTCCCTATATAGCCAGCCTATACATATTGAGGTGACTATTATTCATTTATAAATATATTTTTTAATTTAGATTGTTATGGGGCCTTCTCATGATGAGGCACTTGAATTAATAAAAAAAGGCGAGGGAGGAATGGGCAGGAGATCGAGAGAAATTCAACAGGGAGTAGATCTAAACAATCTGATACCTGTAAACTTGAATTAAAATTTGAATTAAAATTATGAATTAAAATTTGAAAATTTAGGTCCATAACGAAAATCTTAACCCTCCAGCGAATATTCATTGTTTACTTCTTGCTGTTCAACTGAAAATACTATATGTCAACTTAGAAAAGACTAATGTAGAGAAGAAAAAATTCCACAGGCTTATAAATGGACAAAATAAGAGAGCAAAAATTGAGCGAACCCTTTTAATTAAAGAAATGCTACAGCAAATGCCAAGATATAGAATTCGCTATCCTACTTACGCGCCTCAGTACACTGTTGAAGAACATGTTCCACTGATACAACGTTTTCTGGATTTGCGTTTTCCTGGAAAGTACCGAATTTCAGTATTCGGCGAACAAGGAAGAATCAGGCCAATATGGAAGGGAGCTGAAAGGGCCGAACACGAGATTGCTCTATATTTAAAAGGAGAACATTATTATGGGATTAGAAACCTGAATGCGCTCTTTGGTTCATATTATTGTATTGATTGTGAGGCGCCATACACACAAAAATATGCACATCGGAATAAATGTATTGCTAAATGCCCTCGATGTTGTGGAATTGGATACGGATTCCCATGCAAAGTAATTGAAGGATATTCTAAAAAATGCTTACAATGTGCAAACACCTTTAAAAATCCTGATTGTTTTAAAAGACATACAGAAAAGGGCATATGCAAGATTTATAAAAGGTATTTTTCAAATTAGAAAATTAATAACATAAATTTTAGATGCGAGAAATGCGGACATATTTACCGCTCTAAGAAAGATTCAGCTGTCACACAAAAATCAGACAGCGAGTCTACAGATGATAGTGAACTTACCGCAGATACTAACAACAATGGACATATTTGCTTCATACATTATTGTAACCTCTGTCGTTCTTTTCACAAACGCGAAGAACGTTGTTATGTGCAACCACTCATACCAAAAAAGGAGCATGAATATCTATTGGTATTTAATTTTTCTTTTTTAATTTTGCTCAATTTAGATTGTCTTTGACTTCGAATGTGAACTTATATCACCGACAAGAAATAAACAAGAGTGGCAACATTTGCAAAACAATGCTTTAATGCCTCTTAATGCAATTCCAGACGATGAAAACTATCAAGTACATCATGTGAATTGTGTATCGGTATCCATTATTATGTCTACACATTTGAAATTTTTAGGCATTATTGATGTGTTCACGATGTATTAGAAATGATAATTGGAAAAATGAAAAAACGGGTCGTTGTAAAACTTGCGGTATGGACATGCCTAGAATGAGAACTTGGACTGCAGCGGATTTTTTAAATCCTTTGCGTGAATTTTTGGAATGGTTGATTAATGGATTGGGGAATGAGCGATCATGGAAAACATATGCTATTTCTCATTATGGGGGGTTTCTTTTGTTGTATACTCTTTTCTCATTATTAATTTAAGCCGATATGATATGCATCTACTATTGGGCGAATTGATTAAACATTTTGGAATTGAGCCAAAAATTACTAGGACTGGAAACAAGCTTTATGAAGTTCTAATTAAAAAGCAAAGAAGGCGATTTCCTTATATATCATTTCGCGATTCATTCAATTGGACAATGCTTAAATTGGAACAACTACCAAAAGCACTTGCACTTGAAATAGATGAAGGGGGAAAATCCTTCTTTCCTCACGGATGGAATTTCAATAAGAATATGAATGTTCGGCTTAATGGATTGCCTGATCAACAATTTTATTATCCAGATTCTATGGGAAAAGATAGAAGAAAAAAATTCGAAGAATGGTATACAAACAATAAAAATGAACCATTTTGTCTTCGTGAACAAATTGTCGAATATTGTCAACAAGATGTACGTATTCTAGCGCATGCTCTCGTCAAACTTCAACGCCTTTTCTTTGAACTAGCTACGGAGCCGTCCAAGCGAGATGACGTACTTGTTAACTCTATGACAATTGCCAGCGCATGTATTCGTCATTTTTGTAAGATTTAAAACTTATATTTTAAGAAAAAATTTTAAGGTATAAACTATTTGAAAGAAAATCAAATGGGTATAATTCCCGATAATGGTTATCATCGGGATTCGAATCAATCTGCAATCGCTTTAAAATTTCTTCGTTGGCTCTCACACAAGACAGGTCTTCAAGTTCAACATCAAGAAAGCCCAGAAGGAGAAAAAAGAGTTAAGGTTTCTGATGGAAGTATTTTGCGTCTTGATGGGTATATTAAAAACATTGGAGGAGTAGACCAAGCAATTGAATTTCTTGGATGTGCATGGCACGGACATGAATGGTAACTTTAATACTTCTTCAAATAATTCGTTTTAAAGTTTATACCTCCCACATGAAGTTTGTTTAAACGGGAAGACGGCACTATATAACAAAGACAAACTTTATGAACGTGTTAGCTTATTGAAAGAAGAGGGAATTTGGACTACTGCCGTATGGGAATGTGAAGTTATGAAAGAACTTGAAGAGGATCCAGAAATGTCTCTGTTTTTTGATACATTGCCAGATATTGGCCCTCTGTATCCTAGAGATGCTTTTCATGTTTGATTTAGCTTAATTATAGTATATAATTTTAAATTAAGGGTGGAAGAACGGGCCCTTTAGCTCTAAAATGTGATTTAGAAGGATCAGACGAATTTGAGATTTCTTGTTTTGATGTTGTAAGTCTGTATCCTGCAGTGAATTTTTATGCATTTTATCCGCTAGGTGAATTTAAACTATATTTAAATAAATTTGATATTTATTAGGACATCCAAATATTTTGGAATTAAATAAAGATGTAAATTGGACAAAGCCTGAAGATTTACATCCATATCGTGGTCTGTTCAAGCTCTTCATCATTCCCCCCGATGATTTATATCTTCCAGTAATTCCAGAACGAATTCACGGAAAACTGGTAAATATTTTCTAAAATTTTATATTATTAATAAACAGATATTTCATCTTTGTCATCGTTGTGCAGTGGAAATATCTCCAGGCGTGGCAATAAGGGCAAACAGTAAATATAACAAAGAAATTGGTCACAAATGGTGTCCGCACACAGATGAGCAACGAGGATTCGTTAGTACTACTTGCTCGGTAGAACTTGAACTTGCTTTGAAGCAGGGATATCGCGTGACTAAGGTATACAGCATATATCATTGGGAAAATTGGTCAGACACCTTGTTGAGGCCATATGTTCAGGATATGATGCGTCTAAAAATTGAGGTAAAAATTATTTTATGGCTTAATAAAAACAATACAGGCGAGTGGATGGCCGAATAGTGTGTTTGTCGATGGAAATTCTGAACTAGAAAATCAGAGAAAAAGAGAATTTATTGAAAAAAACCAGAGTGTATATGGAATACATTTAGATCCATCACGGATTGAAAGAAACGAAGGAATGCGCTACCTTGCAAAGACATGCAACAACTCAATGTGAGAATACTTTTTAACGTGTGTCATTTTTTAATTTAGGTGGGGGCGATGGGCGCTTCGCTGTAACTTGTCACAGGTTATTTCTCTTTAAATTTACAACAAATTTTTTAGGATTGTATAACTAGTTCCCCTGTGGAGCTCCACACGGTTCTTAATGATCCAAAACTTGAACTTGGAGCCGTAGAAATGCTTGCTCCAAATCTTTTTTCCGTTCCATATCGGCATCGAAGAGAATTTGTACGCCCACACGACAAATACAATATTGCAATTGCACTAATTACAACAGCAAAAGCCAGAATAATGCTCTACGACTATATGGAAAAAATAGTTAAAGAAAAGGATTGCAAGTTGCTTTATACGGACACGGATAGCTGTTTTTACGTGCATCGGCGAGGACAAACGCCTCCTTTTCGTGTTGGTGAAATGCTTGGTATGATGGATCGCGAATATGGTGAATGGAACATTATTGCATTCTATACTGGAGGGTGCAAGCAGGTATACAAACATTTTTAATCAAACGCAAATTTTCCAGTATGCCATGAAAATGAAGCACAAAAATAGTGGAGAGATTAAATATATTGTAAAATGCCGAGGGTGCTGGGACAAAGTTGATTCTCCTCTTGACTTTGAACAATTCAAGGTTATTTTTCAAACGTTTCTAAATTTAAAGAATAGGTAATTTAGAAAATGGTTGAAGTTTATGGTGAGGAACAAGAACCTGTCATTTTGGAAAGAACACATTTTCAGCCGAGCTGGCGTAGAGGGGAAGTTACAAGCAGATCACAAAAAAGGTATCATATATATATATAATTATTATCAATTTAAAAATCTAGACGATATGCGCCAATCTACGACAAGGGAATAGTTGATGCCAATTTTGATTGTTATCCTTACGGATACAGAGGTGAACCGCTTATTGATCCAACCGAATAAAATATTTCGAATAAATTTTAAAAAATTTTTTAAATTATTGTTTATTACAAAAAATATCTTAACATTTTGCAATTAAAATCTACTTAAAGATTTGCTTACCTAATTACAGATTTGATTTTTATTAATTATTTAAATGGCTGACAATTTAGGTAAATTAATTTTCCCATTTAGATAATAATTAAACGTTAAGAACTCACTACAATGATGGTAGAGAAATTATCAATAAATTCCAACAGCATAAAGACTACACCCCTTATCAACCTTCTATGTGACTTCAATGGAGGATGCGTACCAGAAATGCTTAATTGTGAAATACGAAATAATTACAACGACAATTTGCAATTTATAAAATCACTAACAAGTATGTCTCTTGAAGACGTTAAGAAAGCCGGTGTTGGACAAAAGGAATTTAATGAAAACAGTATACTTCCTGGAAAGCGATGTCTAATAACAAATCATCTTAAAAATCGTTTTATTGAAGTGTATCCTAAACATTTTACGGAAATGGGATCTGATCGAATGTTTGCTCTTCGAGGATATTTATCAATAACAATTCGGTATTTTATTTATTCGATTATTTTATATTTTAAGTCAATTTTATTATGTTCGACACCGTGTCAATCTTGTTTATCCTCATCTTCCACTTGTATGCGTTTCGGGTGGTGGAAAGCATGAATACTATTACCCAATCGAGTGCTTGGACTTTGTCGAAATCGATAAACAAACTGGAAATTAATTTTAATGTTTATTATCCAAGAATAAAATTGTTCAATCAGTGACTTTAGATAAATCTGTTTTATACATTTATCTCTATCGATTATTAATACATGTTTTCAGTTTTTAGAATCACTATGATCAGTGACGTAAATCTTGGTAAACATTTAAATCGAAAATTTATAAAAATAATTTAAGAAACAACTTCACTTATGCTTGAACGCCTTAATTTGAAGCATGAACAAAATTCTTTGCCTCCTGAAGAAATTATTGGGGCACAAAAACAAAATATATTTATTTTCAATTCTCCCAGATGTGGATTCGACAACCGATTTATAACAACATTTACTTTGCTTGGGCGTTCATTCTCTTCCATTGAACAGTATTTCATCTGGCAAAAGGCTAGATTTTTTATGGATTTGGAACTTGCTGCTGAGGTGCTTATGCTTAATAATCCATTGGCTATAAGACGAATTGGAACGCGTGTGAAAAATTATAATAGAAATGAATGGGATTCAGTCAAAGATAAGGCAAGGATTAATTTTATGCAAGGCATTAAATAAAAATTCTAGGTAATGTACACAGGGTTGTGGGCCAAATTTACTCAGAATGTACAACTCTTCAATCAGTTACGTGCAACTGGAGACGGACTCATTACACATGCATCAGCATCAAATCTTTATTGGAGTAATGGATTAAGCCATAAAAGCCCGATTCTGAATGATCCAGGTATTTGGGAGGGAGAGAACAAACTTGGTGAATTATTGATGGAATTACGAACCGAAATTAACAAAAGTATTTTTTAATTTATTTTTTCAAAAACATTGAAATTGAATTGTAAACTTTATTTTGTGTTGAATAAATTTCTTCTTCTGATTGTGCACCGGTAATAATGCATTTTCCAGTTGTGAAGATAATTATAACTGTGTGAGATTCCTTCAGTCTTAGACACATCCCAGGAAAAAATTCAGGATTATACGATATGTGCCTAGCCAGCCATGAGGGTGGAGCGAACCGCATCGAATCATACAAGGCTAAACATTATTTTTTAATCAATACTTAATATACCTGGTAAATTTATGAATCCTCCAAATGTAAAAGAAGAAACTATATTCTGAATTCTAAAATTGTGAATATTTATGAATAATTTGGCTGCTGCGGAAATTATTTTAACAAAACATATGAGAGCGGTTTCCGAGTCATTTGATGATTTTGTTCCGACGCAAACTATTCTTCCATTTGCAAAAAGTAGCGCTGTAGCAGTTAATGGTTCTTTTATTTTAAATGTTAGTGCAGAAAACCGCTCAGGACGATATTTAGCATTAGGAATATTTTCTGCAAGTTTATTAAGATCTAATTTGTTGTCACCTTCAAGTAGAGTAGCTGTAGATACCACGTTTTGAATAATTGCTTTTTGATACATTTTAAGGTCCTATATAAATAATTTAAAGAATTTATAATTAAATAAAAAATGTTCACAGCTCCTTTTACTATGATAATTTCGGGTGCCACAGGGAGTGGCAAAACCCAATGGCTATTAAAATTCCTGGCACACACTGACCAACTTATTGATCCTTCTCCTTCAAAAATATTATATTGTTTTGGAGAAATGAATGAAACGGTCTTTAAGCTAAAGGAAATGGGAATCACTACTTATAATGGGGTTCCTGAATCTGAATTAATTAAGCAGCATCAGCTTTTAGTTCTAGATGACTTAATGCTTAATATTCCAAATGATTTTCTAGATTTACTTTTTACTCGCGGTTCACACAATTGGGGAGTAAGTGTGATTTTTGTAACTCAATCCCTATATGGACGCGATATAAAGACTGCAAGAGCAAATGCACATTATATCCTTTTAACAAAAAACCCTCAAGGTCTTTTGCAAGTGCGCACGCTAGGGTCGCAGCTTTTCCCAAAAATGCTTAATTATTTTCTTGAAGCGTATCGAGATGCGACATCGGAACGTTTTTCTTATCTACTAATAAACATGCATCCTAGCACCGATGAAAATATGCGATTATCTACAAAAATTTTTCCTGGAGAAAAAACTACTATATATTTGCCGCTATAATATATAAGTGCTCAAAAATATTAAATCTAAAATGCCCACGTATAACTATAGCCCATACGTTAAGGATAATTTTGAGTTTCTTCAACAATTATCAAAAACTACTTCAGATAAAAAGAAAAACGCGCTCATCCTTTCAGCACGCGCAGACCAAATTTTAGCGATTGTTGAAATTTGTGCTAATATTCTAAAAAATAATTTTACTCTAAGTAGGAGACAGCGCAAGAAATTAGCTCAATTTGCTGACTTTTATCGTTCAATCGCTCGAACGCGTACTGAAAAAAGTGCCAGAAATCGCATACAACAAGGAGGTAGTGCTGCTTTAGCTGCAATACTTGTACCCGTCTTAGGAGCTTTAGCTGAACACATTATTCATAAATTCTCTCAGGAATGAAACATACAAAGAAAATGATTATGGTGCCTGAAAGCGAATATCTTACGCTTTTAGGTATGATTAAAGGTGGCGACTTTCTACAAAAAGAGAAGACACAAACAGATGTAGATATTATGAAAACCCTCGATAACCCAAAAATTTCGGAAGATTTAAAAGCAAAGAAATATAATTGGTTATATAAGAAGAGGCGACAGCTCAAAAATGAGTTGGAAAATCGCCCACAAAAAGTTATTATCGATGATGGGAAACCTTCTCCAGAAGTTGCACCATACTTGCAGGAAAATATTGCTAATACACCAAAACCAAAGTTAGTTCCCAGCAAAATTCAAACATATTCCAACAGCGAATACCCGTCTGAATCAGAAGTGACTCCTAAGTTGCCGCGAGCAAAAAGAAAAAGTGCAATTCCTTTTTCCAAATTCAAAGGTATTATTGCATCACGCTATTCCACAGAATTGGATAATTATGTAAAAGATAACGCAAAAAAATTCAGAATAAGTAAGAACGGGAGTTTTGAGTCTAATGTCCCTGGAAGACTTGTAAAGAACAGCAATTTCACAGATGTTCTCGAATATGTAAAGGGTGAGACATCATCTCCCCCAAAAGGTTTTAGTTTTCTTTTTAATCGTCTTTCTAAGGACCCGTTAGTGAAAGAGATGATTAAAGAGACGCGTGGAGAAAGTACTACTGAAGGTAGTTCAACCGATAATCAATCAGGCAGCGGGAAAGGAAGAAAAAGAGTTTTAGTAAAAGTCCTGCCTATAAATTCACCTGGATTAATACGGCAAAAAAATAAATTTATTCCAAAAATATGGGAAAAGCTTTAGACACCTTTTTAGAAAAAATATATTATTCACTTAATTCTCCAGCTTCTTACGCCGGAATAAATCGCGTCTATGAAGAAGCGCGTCGGAAATACCCTAAGTTAAAATTGAAAGATGTTTATGATTTTCTTCATAAGCAAAGAGTGTACACAATGCATAGGCCTCTAAGAAAAAAGTTTCCTAGACTAGCCACTAGACCAGGAGGTTTGCACACAGATTGGCAAGCTGATTTGGCAATCTTTGACCAATTAACTGAACATAATGATGGGTACAAATATCTTTTGGTTTGTATTGATGTACTAAGTAGAAAACTTTATGCGGTGCCTGCCAAATCTAAGAGTTCTGAGGATATGATTGATGCGTTCGAAAATATTTTTAAAGTTTCAAAAGGGATACTTCCTCATAAATTATATACGGATCGAGGGTTAGAGTTTGAAGCGAAACGAATGAAAGAATATTTTAAAAAGAAGGATATAGATAAACGAGTAGTTTATAGTCCAGATGTGCATGCTTCTATGGCAGAAAGAGCCAACCGTACTATCAAAGAGCGGTTGTACAGATATTTTAGCGAACAAAATACCCTTCGTTGGATAGATGTTATTCAAAAAATTGTTTCAGGAATAAATGCAAGTATTAATCGAATCACAGGTGTAACTCCCAATTCTGTTACGTTTAAGAATGCTGGGGAACTTTTTAACAGACTATATAAGGATCCTAAAAATATACAAAATACTAAAACAAGCTCAATACTAGAGCCAGGACAAATTGTTCGTATCACAAAAGAAAAAGGGAAATTTGAAAAGGGATATTTACCCAACTACACTGACGAATTGTTTCGCGTACATATTAAAAACGACAATAGATCGCCCATTACATATAAGTTAAAAGATTTTGAAGGAAATTTAATTGAAGGGATATTTTATAGAGAAGAATTGGTACCCACACAAGAAGATACAACTCACCGTATTGCTGAAATTTTAAAAACACGTACACGTCAAGGTATTAAGCAACATTTTGTTCGTTGGATAGGATATAACGATAATTTTAATAGTTGGATTAACGATAGCGATATTGTTAGAAGATAAATATGGACTCCTTTTATGTTATATTACCCTCAAATACAGGAGGGGTTGAAGGAAATACCACTTCTAAATTTACTGTTCGAATGCCTGATACTCTTGAATTGGATTCAAGTTGGACTGTTGCACTATCTAATATTATATATCCGTTTTCTTTTTCATTGGCCGGAGATTCCGAAGAACAAGAATCAATAACCGTTTTTCGAAGATACGGAAATGAACTTTTACCAATTCGTATCGAGATACCCGATTTGTCCTTTGCCTCAGAAGAGGCATTAGAAGAGGCTATTAATGCAGTTTTGCTTGATGTATGGAAAAAGGAATTGGATCGCGAACGAGAGGAAATAAGGCTTGAAGAGAATAAAAAAAGAATTTATGGGAATTTTCGTAAAAGGCGTTCTGTCGAATCTATAAAAGAACAGTATGATAAACATGGTTATTTCGATCTTTATACAAATGAACTCAATAAATTTATCAAGCTATTATCAGAAGAGGATGAGGCAATTAGTCCAAAACTTACAAATTTGAGTCCAGGAGAAGGAGGAAAAAATATTCGTCTTTTGCCTCCTGCAAATCAAAAATCTCTTTATTTAAAAGTTATTGATAAATTTATTGTTTCACAACAATCCTTAGAACCTACTGAGCAATTGGCTAAGAATGGCTATTTCGATATGCAAAAGCAAACCTCTTTTAATTTTATGAAATATTTAGGCAAAAAAGGAATTCGATTACCTCCTATTAGCCCTGCCCCTCTTGCAGTTGATGGTATAGAAAGGGTGCGGTTTCGTCCGTATACCGATCAAATGGAGCGAGTCAAACAGGCTATTAAAGAATTTATGAATCCATCGAGGGACGATCAAGCTGAAGAGAAAGTTGTATCTGTCAATAGTCAAGAAATAACCCCTGAATCAACTCCACAAACAGAGGATGAGCATGAGAATCCGCAGGTTGATTACTCTCTAGTGACTATCACTCAACAATTGGAAAAGGAAGATTATTTTGATATGCCAAAGGACCGTGCTTATAAATTTATAAAATATTTAAATACGGAAATTAAGGGCGCAAAACTTCCAAATGTATTTGCGGGGAGCTCTGTTGAGACGGTTAGATTAGAGCCACAAACTGATCAGAAAGATCTAATAATGAATGCAATTAAAAGCTTCATGTTCAATTCTCCATACGTGCCTGAGTCTATTCAACAATCAGAAACAAAAGATTCTGTAGAAGAAAGTTTTGTTGAAAATGATCAAGAAAATTCTAATGAAATTGAAGAAACTCCTGCTACAGAAGTGACTAGTCCTATAATTGACGCTACGCTCAATCCTGAGCCTCCAGTTGAGTCATCTCCCACTCCTGAGACTCCAGGGACAAGGCCAATAATCGAAGCTCCGCCCCCTCCTTTGACAAGTCCAATAATCGAAGCTCCGCCTACTCCGGTGACAAGGCCAATAATCGAAGCTCCGCCCACTCCGGTGACAAGCCCTGTAATCAAAACTTCTCCTAATCCTGAGACTCCAGTGACAACACCTGAAGAAAAACACCTTGAATCTAATGACAAAACTCCTTTAGATGGGAAAATAACTCCACTTTCGTATGTAGAGGAGCCTGATGAAAAGCCATTATTAACTGATGATCAAAAAGTTTTAATGGAAATGGCCGTTCGTGCCGCTACAAGAGCATGGAGAAATAGTGTCGAGTTGGCAGAGCAAGCACAAATAAATATGGAACTTGGTGAAAAATATTGGCAGAATGCGCGCTTTAAGTATGCGCTTAAAGATAGTGTGGTTACATTAAAAGAAACGGGCGAAACTGTACACTTAAGAAAAACACCTGAAAATATTATTGAATGGGTTAAATCTCAATTAATATTGTTAACTAATCGTAAAATTTCAATTGATAAATGGACACAGGAATGTTTAGAGTATGGAAAAAGAGCTTCGGAAGCACAACTAGAGACTAAAGCTGCAGAAACCCGCGGTGATGTTTCAGAAGCAAGAAAAGCTGCAGATCGTGCTAAGGCTGCAGAACGTAAGGTAAAGGAAGCAGCTAGTCAGGTTGAAGAAGCTGTTGCAGGGCAAAAACGTTTATCAGAAGAAATTATTGGTAAAGTTGACGTAGAACTTGCAAAAGAAGATGCTTCGTTATTTCCTGTATCTTCAAATATTGAAGATGAAAATGAAAAATTACCAGAAAAAAATATCGAGGAAAATATTGAGATACATGATGATAGTGAAATACCCTCTGACGACGATGAGGACGAGAAAAAGTGGACACCTCCATTACCAGAAGAAGAAAATATCGAAGAAAATATTGAGGCGAACGAAGAACCAACGATTATCGAAGAAGGTACTGCGGAAGAAGATAAGCAAGAAGATACACAACATGAATTACAAACAATAACCGATGATGATGAAGAGCAATGGGAAGCTCCGTTACCAGAAGAAAGTAATGAGTTACATGAAGAAACAGTAGAAGATACTGAAGAAGATGATACAAGAGAAGAGCCTCCGCAGGAATCGCAACCAATAAGCGATGAGGACGAAGAGCAATGGACACCCCCATTACCAGAAGAAAAAAATATTGAAGAAAATATTGAGGCGAACGATGAACCAACGATTATCGAAGAAGAAACAGAAGAAATTGATACAAGCGAAGAGACTCTGCAGGAATCTCAAACAATTTACGATAAGGATGAGCAATGGGCACCTCCATTAGCAGAAGAAGACCCTGTAAGTATTCCGCCCTCAACCGCAAATTTACTTGAAAATATTGTGCAGCCTAAAGTAGATGAAATAATTCATACAGAGGAGCGGCCTTCTCTTCCCCGTCCTGAAATGTTAATTGGAGAGCCTTTTCACCATCCCTCCTCATGGAAAAGCTTCTTTGGACTTGGCGGTGTGTCAAGCGAAGACAAAACAAAACCTAAAGAGCTTCCAGGCCAAAAGGAAAAAGCAGAACCTCACAAAGAAAAGTTAACAATAAGAGTTGATGATTCGGATCCTAATGTAAAGAAAATGCATTTTGCTAAATATGGCTATCCTCCTGAATATCTAAAAATGCTTCTTAGCTTTTCCAATATACAACTAGCCGATCCAAAATAACAATGGGTTTCAGTACACTTCGATAAATTGCATAAGAGGTTCCATGTCTTCTTACAAGGAAATGTGCAATATATTCAATTAAGTCGTCAATTAGCATATACTCTTGGTTTTGATTCTGAGAAAGTTCATAGTGGACAAGTGGCAAAGTATATGCCTGATATCTCGGGAGGCGTGCGGCAATTTTTGGTTTACGCTCCAAGGCTCGTTGAAAATAGTATAATTGGAAACGTAACTGCTCCTCTATTACGTGTTGTGAATCTCACTGGTAAGCCTGGTGATAGTATTTCCGAAGTATATATGACCGAACATCAACATCGTATATTAGGTAAACGTCATCCAGACATTACTATTGAAATTCGTACCCTAGCAGGAAAACTAGTAAAATTCCATTGGGGAACCTGTATACTAACACTACATTTTCAACGCTCTCTATTTTAAAAATGACACATGTACCCGTAGATCTAGATAAAATAGACTGGGGTCCTTTTCTAGCAGCTCAAGATGGTGGGGCAAAAACCGATATAACAGATGAAAGTCGATATTTTCAGGGAACAAGGTATCAACGAGGTTTTGGAGTGCTCAGTACTGTCGGGCGTTTTCTAATGCCAATAGTTAAAAATTTAGCTTCTAGTGCAGGCCAAGAAGCAATCAACGTTGGTAAAAATGTGCTTGAAGATGTTTCACAAGGGCGATCAGTTAGTGATGCCTTGAAGCAGCATGGTAGCGAAGGTCTTCAAAAAGTTGGGAAAAAGCTCCAGCAATGCGGAAAAGGTAAAAGGAAACGCAAGCCAAAACTTATTACAGAAAGTCTAGAGAAAAAAGGACGGCGCCATAGAGATCAACTTAGTTTAGAAAATTTCTGAGTATATAAGTATAGCATAATTACAAATTCTTTCTAAGTAAAAATGACCACATTAAAGAAAATTGATAAAGATAGTTCCGAAGGGGTTGATAATCGCCTGACCTTCTTTTCTATACCCTCTACAAATGTCGGTATACAGCGTTCGGCATACAAAGAAATACTTCCTCTTAATGCTCTCAACCAATCTGCAGGACCGTTTGTTTTTCGATATTTTGGTGATTCGCTCTATCTTGATTTGAGCAAAACTTTTCTAAGTTTGGTTTTATCCTTAGAAAGAAAAGATACAACTAGTGGTGAGTGGGTTCCTATCACAGACGGTGAAGCTGCCGAGTTGAAAGGAGATAAATTTACAGGGGTTGCTCAATATTTAGGGCTTACATGGATTCGTCGCCTTACACTTTCAATTAATGGGGTTCAGTGCTATGATTCTGGCATCCACTATGCATACCGATGTATAATTCTGCATGAACTTGGCGCCAATAAAGAAGTAAGTAAGGGCCTATATGAAGCGGCGCTCTATTATAAAGACGCAGTGGATAAGGATGATTCCGAGGGCTCTGGCTTTAAATCTCGAGTTTCTCGTTTTGCCAAAGGTAAATTATGTAGAATGTTTTCCCATTTAGATTATGACATGGCTAGACAGAACCAGCTCTTAATTCCACAAAGTGACGTGATCTGGACCATTTACAGAAATTCTGATGAATTTCTTATTCATACTCCAAAATTCCGCAGCACTGCAGCATTAGTAGAAAACACGCATACTTACCGACTTAGGCTTCACGACATGAGAATTTTAATAAAACAAGTTGATCTGAGTATGTCTTTAAATAATGCTATTGCTAGACATCTAGAACAAACACCTGCAAAGTATGCTTTTAGAAAAATTGATATCCGTAGTGTTTTCCTGGGAAAAGGACGTCAAGAAATTACTCATGCGGCGTTCACAAGTACTTGTCCGAGACGCTTAATAATCTGTTTTGTTAGCTCTCCTGCATTCACGGGAAATAGTGCTTTATCGCCTTTCACTTTTGAGCACGCAAACTTGCGCTCTGTCTCTGCAGAATTTGGTGGATTCCAATTTCCTGCTGTTTCGTATGATTTTGATTTTGCTGATAATAACTTTGTTCGCGCTTATGTTGATATGTTTGTGGGTATGGACCTCGATAATTGGCCAAACACGGACCAGAGAACTCTCGATATCAGTATGAGAGAATTTTCTAAATCCTCCTGTTTTTTTGTTATACCAATGACTTCAACACTAGAGGACACGAACGGACTAGAGTTAATCAGGCAAGGAACTACGACTATCCGTTGTATTTTTAATCAGCCAATCAAAGACGAAGGTTATGAAATGATAATTATGGGTGAGTTCGATTCGGTTCTGTCCATAAATGCAGATCGCGTGTTAAGTACGGATGGATCTGTTTAAGATGAATTCTCTGCAAATTGAAACTATATTAAGCCGCTATACTCCGCTTAAAAATAAATTTCTGGGTGTTTTTTCATCTAATACTATTCCAAATATAGAATGGAATAGCCCTTTTTGCTTTATTGCAAATACTATGAAGAAAGGAACTGTAGGGGAACACTGGATTGCTTGTTATTCAGATAGAAAAAACACATTGGAATACTTTGACTCGCTCGGGGACCCCCCTAACTGTGATATGCGTCAATCTATGCTAAATCGCTTTAAAATAGTTAAACAAAGCCGTTATTCTATTCAATCTCCATTATCTGATACATGTGGGCATTATTGCATCTGTTTCCTTGTAAACCGTTCAAAACAAAAAAGTAGTTTTTCTTCCACACTTAGGAAACTGCACTCAATACCTTCAGAAAGTCGTGATGCAGTTATAAAGAGATTCGTCCAAAGATTAGCCATGCTCCCTAGTATATAAGAATACTAATATTAGTAATAATATAAGCAAAAATGATTTTTACTCTATATCTAATTTCATTAATCGGTCTCACCTGGGCTTTTAAACAAAATGATAGTAATATACTTTATCCGATTCATGGCCCATACCCTCCAAATGTGAATGCCTGTTTTATTATTGATGAAGCTCATGCGCTTTCAATCGGTCCTTCAGGAAATCCTAATAAAGATATTTTTTATTAATCGCTTATGTCCTCGATTTGTTACTAATTTTTGTTTTGGCTGTAGTGTTTAAAGCACATGTAAATTTGAGAAGAAATGGAAACGGAGAACTCCCTGGAATGAGGTTTGCGAAAGGGCCTCTTGGTATATAAGCCAAGAGAAATAAGCTTATAGAGATTTATTTTACCAGGGATATGAACATGCGTACTAGTGCTAATATGTCAGAATTTAGAGAACCTGTTAAATTTTCATCCAAATCCCCTCCGCCTCATCTGCGCGTCAAAACTGGTTCGTTACTTCAATTACTTTGTAAATTTAATGGAGGATGTGCACCAGAATCCCTTCACAGGGAAATGCGTAAAAAATACAACGAAAATATTCAATTCCTACAATCACTTACTACTATGACAAATGAAGATGTTGCCATGAATGGAATTGGTCAAAAAACATTTTCTGACAACACTATGAAGCCGGGAAAGAAGGCTATAGTAACAAATCATTTAAGACATATTCAGTTCGAAGTATATCCAAGTAAATTGACTAAGATGGGCGCGGATCGTCTTTTTGCATTACGAGGATACTTACGTGTGACAATTAGGCAATATTTCTATGTTCGACATCACATAGACCTTGTTTATCCACAGCTGCCTCTTGTTTGCGTTATTGGCGGACGACAGCATCAATATTTCTATCCTTTGGAGTGTTTGGACGTTGTTGAGGTTGAAGAACAAAAATGAATAGAAATTTATAAAAACTATATAAATGACTACAAAAAAGGTCAAATAACATTAAAGCATAGAGCATTAAGAGGAAGTATTTCTTTGTATGCCGAACGCTGTATACCGACATTTGTAGAGGGTATAGAAAAGAAGGTCAGGCGATTATCAACCCCTTCGGAACTATCTTTATCAATTTTCTTTAATGTGGTCATTTTTACTTAGAAAGAATTTGTAATTATGCTATACTTATATACTCAGAAATTTTCTAAACTAAGTTGATCTCTATGGCGCCGTCCTTTTTTCTCTAGACTTTCTGTAATAAGTTTTGGCTTGCGTTTCCTTTTACCTTTTCCGCATTGCTGGAGCTTTTTCCCAACTTTTTGAAGACCTTCGCTACCATGCTGCTTCAAGGCATCACTAACTGATCGCCCTTGTGAAACATCTTCAAGCACATTTTTACCAACGTTGATTGCTTCTTGGCCTGCACTAGAAGCTAAATTTTTAACTATTGGCATTAGAAAACGCCCGACAGTACTGAGCACTCCAAAACCTCGTTGATACCTTGTTCCCTGAAAATATCGACTTTCATCTGTTATATCGGTTTTTGCCCCACCATCTTGAGCTGCTAGAAAAGGACCCCAGTCTATTTTATCTAGATCTACGGGTACATGTGTCATTTTTAAAATAGAGAGCGTTGAAAATGTAGTGTTAGTATACAGGTTCCCCAATGGAATTTTACTAGTTTTCCTGCTAGGGTACGAATTTCAATAGTAATGTCTGGATGACGTTTACCTAATATACGATGTTGATGTTCGGTCATATATACTTCGGAAATACTATCACCAGGCTTACCAGTGAGATTCACAACACGTAATAGAGGAGCAGTTACGTTTCCAATTATACTATTTTCAACGAGCCTTGGAGCGTAAACCAAAAATTGCCGCACGCCTCCCGAGATATCAGGCATATACTTTGCCACTTGTCCACTATGAACTTTCTCAGAATCAAAACCAAGAGTATATGCTAATTGACGACTTAATTGAATATATTGCACATTTCCTTGTAAGAAGACATGGAACCTCTTATGCAATTTATCGAAGTGTACTGAAACCCATTGTTATTTTGGATCGGCTAGTTGTATATTGGAAAAGCTAAGAAGCATTTTTAGATATTCAGGAGGATAGCCATATTTAGCAAAATGCATTTTCTTTACATTAGGATCCGAATCATCAACTCTTATTGTTAACTTTTCTTTGTGAGGTTCTGCTTTTTCCTTTTGGCCTGGAAGCTCTTTAGGTTTTGTTTTGTCTTCGCTTGACACACCGCCAAGTCCAAAGAAGCTTTTCCATGAGGAGGGATGGTGAAAAGGCTCTCCAATTAACATTTCAGGACGGGGAAGAGAAGGCCGCTCCTCTGTATGAATTATTTCATCTACTTTAGGCTGCACAATATTTTCAAGTAAATTTGCGGTTGAGGGCGGAATACTTACAGGGTCTTCTTCTGCTAATGGAGGTGCCCATTGCTCATCCTTATCGTAAATTGTTTGAGATTCCTGCAGAGTCTCTTCGCTTGTATCAATTTCTTCTGTTTCTTCTTCGATAATCGTTGGTTCATCGTTCGCCTCAATATTTTCTTCAATATTTTTTTCTTCTGGTAATGGGGGTGTCCATTGCTCTTCGTCCTCATCGCTTATTGGTTGCGATTCCTGCGGAGGCTCTTCTCTTGTATCATCTTCTTCAGTATCTTCTACTGTTTCTTCATGTAACTCATTACTTTCTTCTGGTAACGGAGCTTCCCATTGCTCTTCATCATCATCGGTTATTGTTTGTAATTCATGTTGTGTATCTTCTTGCTTATCTTCTTCCGCAGTACCTTCTTCGATAATCGTTGGTTCTTCGTTCGCCTCAATATTTTCTTCGATATTTTCTTCTTCTGGTAATGGAGGTGTCCACTTTTTCTCGTCCTCATCGTCGTCAGAGGGTATTTCACTATCATCATGTATCTCAATATTTTCCTCGATATTTTTTTCTGGTAATTTTTCATTTTCATCTTCAATATTTGAAGATACAGGAAATAACGAAGCATCTTCTTTTGCAAGTTCTACGTCAACTTTACCAATAATTTCTTCTGATAAACGTTTTTGCCCTGCAACAGCTTCTTCAACCTGACTAGCTGCTTCCTTTACCTTACGTTCTGCAGCCTTAGCACGATCTGCAGCTTTTCTTGCTTCTGAAACATCACCGCGGGTTTCTGCAGCTTTAGTCTCTAGTTGTGCTTCCGAAGCTCTTTTTCCATACTCTAAACATTCCTGTGTCCATTTATCAATTGAAATTTTACGATTAGTTAACAATATTAATTGAGATTTAACCCATTCAATAATATTTTCAGGTGTTTTTCTTAAGTGTACAGTTTCGCCCGTTTCTTTTAATGTAACCACACTATCTTTAAGCGCATACTTAAAGCGCGCATTCTGCCAATATTTTTCACCAAGTTCCATATTTATTTGTGCTTGCTCTGCCAACTCGACACTATTTCTCCATGCTCTTGTAGCGGCACGAACGGCCATTTCCATTAAAACTTTTTGATCATCAGTTAATAATGGCTTTTCATCAGGCTCCTCTACATACGAAAGTGGAGTTATTTTCCCATCTAAAGGAGTTTTGTCATTAGATTCAAGGTGTTTTTCTTCAGGTGTTGTCACTGGAGTCTCAGGATTAGGAGAAGTTTTGATTACAGGGCTTGTCACCGGAGTGGGCGGAGCTTCGATTATTGGCCTTGTCACCGGAGTAGGCGGAGCTTCGATTATTGGACTTGTCAAAGGAGGGGGCGGAGCTTCGATTATTGGCCTTGTCCCTGGAGTCTCAGGAGTGGGAGATGACTCAACTGGAGGCTCAGGATTGAGCGTAGCGTCAATTATAGGACTAGTCACTTCTGTAGCAGGAGTTTCTTCAATTTCATTAGAATTTTCTTGATCATTTTCAACAAAACTTTCTTCTACAGAATCTTTTGTTTCTGATTGTTGAATAGACTCAGGCACGTATGGAGAATTGAACATGAAGCTTTTAATTGCATTCATTATTAGATCTTTCTGATCAGTTTGTGGCTCTAATCTAACCGTCTCAACAGAGCTCCCCGCAAATACATTTGGAAGTTTTGCGCCCTTAATTTCCGTATTTAAATATTTTATAAATTTATAAGCACGGTCCTTTGGCATATCAAAATAATCTTCCTTTTCCAATTGTTGAGTGATAGTCACTAGAGAGTAATCAACCTGCGGATTCTCATGCTCATCCTCTGTTTGTGGAGTTGATTCAGGGGTTATTTCTTGACTATTGACAGATACAACTTTCTCTTCAGCTTGATCGTCCCTCGATGGATTCATAAATTCTTTAATAGCCTGTTTGACTCGCTCCATTTGATCGGTATACGGACGAAACCGCACCCTTTCTATACCATCAACTGCAAGAGGGGCAGGGCTAATAGGAGGTAATCGAATTCCTTTTTTGCCTAAATATTTCATAAAATTAAAAGAGGTTTGCTTTTGCATATCGAAATAGCCATTCTTAGCCAATTGCTCAGTAGGTTCTAAGGATTGTTGTGAAACAATAAATTTATCAATAACTTTTAAATAAAGAGATTTTTGATTTGCAGGAGGCAAAAGACGAATATTTTTTCCTCCTTCTCCTGGACTCAAATTTGTAAGTTTTGGACTAATTGCCTCATCCTCTTCTGATAATAGCTTGATAAATTTATTGAGTTCATTTGTATAAAGATCGAAATAACCATGTTTATCATACTGTTCTTTTATAGATTCGACAGAACGCCTTTTACGAAAATTCCCATAAATTCTTTTTTTATTCTCTTCAAGCCTTATTTCCTCTCGTTCGCGATCCAATTCCTTTTTCCATACATCAAGCAAAACTGCATTAATAGCCTCTTCTAATGCCTCTTCTGAGGCAAAGGACAAATCGGGTATCTCGATACGAATTGGTAAAAGTTCATTTCCGTATCTTCGAAAAACGGTTATTGATTCTTGTTCTTCGGAATCTCCGGCCAATGAAAAAGAAAACGGATATATAATATTAGATAGTGCAACAGTCCAACTTGAATCCAATTCAAGAGTATCAGGCATTCGAACAGTAAATTTAGAAGTGGTATTTCCTTCAACCCCTCCTGTATTTGAGGGTAATATAACATAAAAGGAGTCCATATTTATCTTCTAACAATATCGCTATCGTTAATCCAACTATTAAAATTATCGTTATATCCTATCCAACGAACAAAATGTTGCTTAATACCTTGACGTGTACGTGTTTTTAAAATTTCAGCAATACGGTGAGTTGTATCTTCTTGTGTGGGTACCAATTCTTCTCTATAAAATATCCCTTCAATTAAATTTCCTTCAAAATCTTTTAACTTATATGTAATGGGCGATCTATTGTCGTTTTTAATATGTACGCGAAACAATTCGTCAGTGTAGTTGGGTAAATATCCCTTTTCAAATTTCCCTTTTTCTTTTGTGATACGAACAATTTGTCCTGGCTCTAGTATTGAGCTTGTTTTAGTATTTTGTATATTTTTAGGATCCTTATATAGTCTGTTAAAAAGTTCCCCAGCATTCTTAAACGTAACAGAATTGGGAGTTACACCTGTGATTCGATTAATACTTGCATTTATTCCTGAAACAATTTTTTGAATAACATCTATCCAACGAAGGGTATTTTGTTCGCTAAAATATCTGTACAACCGCTCTTTGATAGTACGGTTGGCTCTTTCTGCCATAGAAGCATGCACATCTGGACTATAAACTACTCGTTTATCTATATCCTTCTTTTTAAAATATTCTTTCATTCGTTTCGCTTCAAACTCTAACCCTCGATCCGTATATAATTTATGAGGAAGTATCCCTTTTGAAACTTTAAAAATATTTTCGAACGCATCAATCATATCCTCAGAACTCTTAGATTTGGCAGGCACCGCATAAAGTTTTCTACTTAGTACATCAATACAAACCAAAAGATATTTGTACCCATCATTATGTTCAGTTAATTGGTCAAAGATTGCCAAATCAGCTTGCCAATCTGTGTGCAAACCTCCTGGTCTAGTGGCTAGTCTAGGAAACTTTTTTCTTAGAGGCCTATGCATTGTGTACACTCTTTGCTTATGAAGAAAATCATAAACATCTTTCAATTTTAACTTAGGGTATTTCCGACGCGCTTCTTCATAGACGCGATTTATTCCGGCGTAAGAAGCTGGAGAATTAAGTGAATAATATATTTTTTCTAAAAAGGTGTCTAAAGCTTTTCCCATATTTTTGGAATAAATTTATTTTTTTGCCGTATTAATCCAGGTGAATTTATAGGCAGGACTTTTACTAAAACTCTTTTTCTTCCTTTCCCGCTGCCTGATTGATTATCGGTTGAACTACCTTCAGTAGTACTTTCTCCACGCGTCTCTTTAATCATCTCTTTCACTAACGGGTCCTTAGAAAGACGATTAAAAAGAAAACTAAAACCTTTTGGGGGAGATGATGTCTCACCCTTTACATATTCGAGAACATCTGTGAAATTGCTGTTCTTTACAAGTCTTCCAGGGACATTAGACTCAAAACTCCCGTTCTTACTTATTCTGAATTTTTTTGCGTTATCTTTTACATAATTATCCAATTCTGTGGAATAGCGTGATGCAATAATACCTTTGAATTTGGAAAAAGGAATTGCACTTTTTCTTTTTGCTCGCGGCAACTTAGGAGTCACTTCTGATTCAGACGGGTATTCGCTGTTGGAATATGTTTGAATTTTGCTGGGAACTAACTTTGGTTTTGGTGTATTAGCAATATTTTCCTGCAAGTATGGTGCAACTTCTGGAGAAGGTTTCCCATCATCGATAATAACTTTTTGTGGGCGATTTTCCAACTCATTTTTGAGCTGTCGCCTCTTCTTATATAACCAATTATATTTCTTTGCTTTTAAATCTTCCGAAATTTTTGGGTTATCGAGGGTTTTCATAATATCTACATCTGTTTGTGTCTTCTCTTTTTGTAGAAAGTCGCCACCTTTAATCATACCTAAAAGCGTAAGATATTCGCTTTCAGGCACCATAATCATTTTCTTTGTATGTTTCATTCCTGAGAGAATTTATGAATAATGTGTTCAGCTAAAGCTCCTAAGACGGGTACAAGTATTGCAGCTAAAGCAGCACTACCTCCTTGTTGTATGCGATTTCTGGCACTTTTTTCAGTACGCGTTCGAGCGATTGAACGATAAAAGTCAGCAAATTGAGCTAATTTCTTGCGCTGTCTCCTACTTAGAGTAAAATTATTTTTTAGAATATTAGCACAAATTTCAACAATCGCTAAAATTTGGTCTGCGCGTGCTGAAAGGATGAGCGCGTTTTTCTTTTTATCTGAAGTAGTTTTTGATAATTGTTGAAGAAACTCAAAATTATCCTTAACGTATGGGCTATAGTTATACGTGGGCATTTTAGATTTAATATTTTTGAGCACTTATATATTATAGCGGCAAATATATAGTAGTTTTTTCTCCAGGAAAAATTTTTGTAGATAATCGCATATTTTCATCGGTGCTAGGATGCATGTTTATTAGTAGATAAGAAAAACGTTCCGATGTCGCATCTCGATACGCTTCAAGAAAATAATTAAGCATTTTTGGGAAAAGCTGCGACCCTAGCGTGCGCACTTGCAAAAGACCTTGAGGGTTTTTTGTTAAAAGGATATAATGTGCATTTGCTCTTGCAGTCTTTATATCGCGTCCATATAGGGATTGAGTTACAAAAATCACACTTACTCCCCAATTGTGTGAACCGCGAGTAAAAAGTAAATCTAGAAAATCATTTGGAATATTAAGCATTAAGTCATCTAGAACTAAAAGCTGATGCTGCTTAATTAATTCAGATTCAGGAACCCCATTATAAGTAGTGATTCCCATTTCCTTTAGCTTAAAGACCGTTTCATTCATTTCTCCAAAACAATATAATATTTTTGAAGGAGAAGGATCAATAAGTTGGTCAGTGTGTGCCAGGAATTTTAATAGCCATTGGGTTTTGCCACTCCCTGTGGCACCCGAAATTATCATAGTAAAAGGAGCTGTGAACATTTTTTATTTAATTATAAATTCTTTAAATTATTTATATAGGACCTTAAAATGTATCAAAAAGCAATTATTCAAAACGTGGTATCTACAGCTACTCTACTTGAAGGTGACAACAAATTAGATCTTAATAAACTTGCAGAAAATATTCCTAATGCTAAATATCGTCCTGAGCGGTTTTCTGCACTAACATTTAAAATAAAAGAACCATTAACTGCTACAGCGCTACTTTTTGCAAATGGAAGAATAGTTTGCGTCGGAACAAAATCATCAAATGACTCGGAAACCGCTCTCATATGTTTTGTTAAAATAATTTCCGCAGCAGCCAAATTATTCATAAATATTCACAATTTTAGAATTCAGAATATAGTTTCTTCTTTTACATTTGGAGGATTCATAAATTTACCAGGTATATTAAGTATTGATTAAAAAATAATGTTTAGCCTTGTATGATTCGATGCGGTTCGCTCCACCCTCATGGCTGGCTAGGCACATATCGTATAATCCTGAATTTTTTCCTGGGATGTGTCTAAGACTGAAGGAATCTCACACAGTTATAATTATCTTCACAACTGGAAAATGCATTATTACCGGTGCACAATCAGAAGAAGAAATTTATTCAACACACAATAAAGTTTACAATTCAATTTCAATGTTTTTGAAAAAATAAATTAAAAAATACTTTTGTTAATTTCGGTTCGTAATTCCATCAATAATTCACCAAGTTTGTTCTCTCCCTCCCAAATACCTGGATCATTCAGAATCGGGCTTTTATGGCTTAATCCATTACTCCAATAAAGATTTGATGCTGATGCATGTGTAATGAGTCCGTCTCCAGTTGCACGTAACTGATTGAAGAGTTGTACATTCTGAGTAAATTTGGCCCACAACCCTGTGTACATTACCTAGAATTTTTATTTAATGCCTTGCATAAAATTAATCCTTGCCTTATCTTTGACTGAATCCCATTCATTTCTATTATAATTTTTCACACGCGTTCCAATTCGTCTTATAGCCAATGGATTATTAAGCATAAGCACCTCAGCAGCAAGTTCCAAATCCATAAAAAATCTAGCCTTTTGCCAGATGAAATACTGTTCAATGGAAGAGAATGAACGCCCAAGCAAAGTAAATGTTGTTATAAATCGGTTGTCGAATCCACATCTGGGAGAATTGAAAATAAATATATTTTGTTTTTGTGCCCCAATAATTTCTTCAGGAGGCAAAGAATTTTGTTCATGCTTCAAATTAAGGCGTTCAAGCATAAGTGAAGTTGTTTCTTAAATTATTTTTATAAATTTTCGATTTAAATGTTTACCAAGATTTACGTCACTGATCATAGTGATTCTAAAAACTGAAAACATGTATTAATAATCGATAGAGATAAATGTATAAAACAGATTTATCTAAAGTCACTGATTGAACAATTTTATTCTTGGATAATAAACATTAAAATTAATTTCCAGTTTGTTTATCGATTTCGACAAAGTCCAAGCACTCGATTGGGTAATAGTATTCATGCTTTCCACCACCCGAAACGCATACAAGTGGAAGATGAGGATAAACAAGATTGACACGGTGTCGAACATAATAAAATTGACTTAAAATATAAAATAATCGAATAAATAAAATACCGAATTGTTATTGATAAATATCCTCGAAGAGCAAACATTCGATCAGATCCCATTTCCGTAAAATGTTTAGGATACACTTCAATAAAACGATTTTTAAGATGATTTGTTATTAGACATCGCTTTCCAGGAAGTATACTGTTTTCATTAAATTCCTTTTGTCCAACACCGGCTTTCTTAACGTCTTCAAGAGACATACTTGTTAGTGATTTTATAAATTGCAAATTGTCGTTGTAATTATTTCGTATTTCACAATTAAGCATTTCTGGTACGCATCCTCCATTGAAGTCACATAGAAGGTTGATAAGGGGTGTAGTCTTTATGCTGTTGGAATTTATTGATAATTTCTCTACCATCATTGTAGTGAGTTCTTAACGTTTAATTATTATCTAAATGGGAAAATTAATTTACCTAAATTGTCAGCCATTTAAATAATTAATAAAAATCAAATCTGTAATTAGGTAAGCAAATCTTTAAGTAGATTTTAATTGCAAAATGTTAAGATATTTTTTGTAATAAACAATAATTTAAAAAATTTTTTAAAATTTATTCGAAATATTTTATTCGGTTGGATCAATAAGCGGTTCACCTCTGTATCCGTAAGGATAACAATCAAAATTGGCATCAACTATTCCCTTGTCGTAGATTGGCGCATATCGTCTAGATTTTTAAATTGATAATAATTATATATATATATGATACCTTTTTTGTGATCTGCTTGTAACTTCCCCTCTACGCCAGCTCGGCTGAAAATGTGTTCTTTCCAAAATGACAGGTTCTTGTTCCTCACCATAAACTTCAACCATTTTCTAAATTACCTATTCTTTAAATTTAGAAACGTTTGAAAAATAACCTTGAATTGTTCAAAGTCAAGAGGAGAATCAACTTTGTCCCAGCACCCTCGGCATTTTACAATATATTTAATCTCTCCACTATTTTTGTGCTTCATTTTCATGGCATACTGGAAAATTTGCGTTTGATTAAAAATGTTTGTATACCTGCTTGCACCCTCCAGTATAGAATGCAATAATGTTCCATTCACCATATTCGCGATCCATCATACCAAGCATTTCACCAACACGAAAAGGAGGCGTTTGTCCTCGCCGATGCACGTAAAAACAGCTATCCGTGTCCGTATAAAGCAACTTGCAATCCTTTTCTTTAACTATTTTTTCCATATAGTCGTAGAGCATTATTCTGGCTTTTGCTGTTGTAATTAGTGCAATTGCAATATTGTATTTGTCGTGTGGGCGTACAAATTCTCTTCGATGCCGATATGGAACGGAAAAAAGATTTGGAGCAAGCATTTCTACGGCTCCAAGTTCAAGTTTTGGATCATTAAGAACCGTGTGGAGCTCCACAGGGGAACTAGTTATACAATCCTAAAAAATTTGTTGTAAATTTAAAGAGAAATAACCTGTGACAAGTTACAGCGAAGCGCCCATCGCCCCCACCTAAATTAAAAAATGACACACGTTAAAAAGTATTCTCACATTGAGTTGTTGCATGTCTTTGCAAGGTAGCGCATTCCTTCGTTTCTTTCAATCCGTGATGGATCTAAATGTATTCCATATACACTCTGGTTTTTTTCAATAAATTCTCTTTTTCTCTGATTTTCTAGTTCAGAATTTCCATCGACAAACACACTATTCGGCCATCCACTCGCCTGTATTGTTTTTATTAAGCCATAAAATAATTTTTACCTCAATTTTTAGACGCATCATATCCTGAACATATGGCCTCAACAAGGTGTCTGACCAATTTTCCCAATGATATATGCTGTATACCTTAGTCACGCGATATCCCTGCTTCAAAGCAAGTTCAAGTTCTACCGAGCAAGTAGTACTAACGAATCCTCGTTGCTCATCTGTGTGCGGACACCATTTGTGACCAATTTCTTTGTTATATTTACTGTTTGCCCTTATTGCCACGCCTGGAGATATTTCCACTGCACAACGATGACAAAGATGAAATATCTGTTTATTAATAATATAAAATTTTAGAAAATATTTACCAGTTTTCCGTGAATTCGTTCTGGAATTACTGGAAGATATAAATCATCGGGGGGAATGATGAAGAGCTTGAACAGACCACGATATGGATGTAAATCTTCAGGCTTTGTCCAATTTACATCTTTATTTAATTCCAAAATATTTGGATGTCCTAATAAATATCAAATTTATTTAAATATAGTTTAAATTCACCTAGCGGATAAAATGCATAAAAATTCACTGCAGGATACAGACTTACAACATCAAAACAAGAAATCTCAAATTCGTCTGATCCTTCTAAATCACATTTTAGAGCTAAAGGGCCCGTTCTTCCACCCTTAATTTAAAATTATATACTATAATTAAGCTAAATCAAACATGAAAAGCATCTCTAGGATACAGAGGGCCAATATCTGGCAATGTATCAAAAAACAGAGACATTTCTGGATCCTCTTCAAGTTCTTTCATAACTTCACATTCCCATACGGCAGTAGTCCAAATTCCCTCTTCTTTCAATAAGCTAACACGTTCATAAAGTTTGTCTTTGTTATATAGTGCCGTCTTCCCGTTTAAACAAACTTCATGTGGGAGGTATAAACTTTAAAACGAATTATTTGAAGAAGTATTAAAGTTACCATTCATGTCCGTGCCATGCACATCCAAGAAATTCAATTGCTTGGTCTACTCCTCCAATGTTTTTAATATACCCATCAAGACGCAAAATACTTCCATCAGAAACCTTAACTCTTTTTTCTCCTTCTGGGCTTTCTTGATGTTGAACTTGAAGACCTGTCTTGTGTGAGAGCCAACGAAGAAATTTTAAAGCGATTGCAGATTGATTCGAATCCCGATGATAACCATTATCGGGAATTATACCCATTTGATTTTCTTTCAAATAGTTTATACCTTAAAATTTTTTCTTAAAATATAAGTTTTAAATCTTACAAAAATGACGAATACATGCGCTGGCAATTGTCATAGAGTTAACAAGTACGTCATCTCGCTTGGACGGCTCCGTAGCTAGTTCAAAGAAAAGGCGTTGAAGTTTGACGAGAGCATGCGCTAGAATACGTACATCTTGTTGACAATATTCGACAATTTGTTCACGAAGACAAAATGGTTCATTTTTATTGTTTGTATACCATTCTTCGAATTTTTTTCTTCTATCTTTTCCCATAGAATCTGGATAATAAAATTGTTGATCAGGCAATCCATTAAGCCGAACATTCATATTCTTATTGAAATTCCATCCGTGAGGAAAGAAGGATTTTCCCCCTTCATCTATTTCAAGTGCAAGTGCTTTTGGTAGTTGTTCCAATTTAAGCATTGTCCAATTGAATGAATCGCGAAATGATATATAAGGAAATCGCCTTCTTTGCTTTTTAATTAGAACTTCATAAAGCTTGTTTCCAGTCCTAGTAATTTTTGGCTCAATTCCAAAATGTTTAATCAATTCGCCCAATAGTAGATGCATATCATATCGGCTTAAATTAATAATGAGAAAAGAGTATACAACAAAAGAAACCCCCCATAATGAGAAATAGCATATGTTTTCCATGATCGCTCATTCCCCAATCCATTAATCAACCATTCCAAAAATTCACGCAAAGGATTTAAAAAATCCGCTGCAGTCCAAGTTCTCATTCTAGGCATGTCCATACCGCAAGTTTTACAACGACCCGTTTTTTCATTTTTCCAATTATCATTTCTAATACATCGTGAACACATCAATAATGCCTAAAAATTTCAAATGTGTAGACATAATAATGGATACCGATACACAATTCACATGATGTACTTGATAGTTTTCATCGTCTGGAATTGCATTAAGAGGCATTAAAGCATTGTTTTGCAAATGTTGCCACTCTTGTTTATTTCTTGTCGGTGATATAAGTTCACATTCGAAGTCAAAGACAATCTAAATTGAGCAAAATTAAAAAAGAAAAATTAAATACCAATAGATATTCATGCTCCTTTTTTGGTATGAGTGGTTGCACATAACAACGTTCTTCGCGTTTGTGAAAAGAACGACAGAGGTTACAATAATGTATGAAGCAAATATGTCCATTGTTGTTAGTATCTGCGGTAAGTTCACTATCATCTGTAGACTCGCTGTCTGATTTTTGTGTGACAGCTGAATCTTTCTTAGAGCGGTAAATATGTCCGCATTTCTCGCATCTAAAATTTATGTTATTAATTTTCTAATTTGAAAAATACCTTTTATAAATCTTGCATATGCCCTTTTCTGTATGTCTTTTAAAACAATCAGGATTTTTAAAGGTGTTTGCACATTGTAAGCATTTTTTAGAATATCCTTCAATTACTTTGCATGGGAATCCGTATCCAATTCCACAACATCGAGGGCATTTAGCAATACATTTATTCCGATGTGCATATTTTTGTGTGTATGGCGCCTCACAATCAATACAATAATATGAACCAAAGAGCGCATTCAGGTTTCTAATCCCATAATAATGTTCTCCTTTTAAATATAGAGCAATCTCGTGTTCGGCCCTTTCAGCTCCCTTCCATATTGGCCTGATTCTTCCTTGTTCGCCGAATACTGAAATTCGGTACTTTCCAGGAAAACGCAAATCCAGAAAACGTTGTATCAGTGGAACATGTTCTTCAACAGTGTACTGAGGCGCGTAAGTAGGATAGCGAATTCCATATCTTGGCATTTGCTGTAGCATTTCTTTAATTAAAAGGGTTCGCTCAATTTTTGCTCTCTTATTTTGTCCATTTATAAGCCTGTGGAATTTTTTCTTCTCTACATTAGTCTTTTCTAAGTTGACATATAGTATTTTCAGTTGAACAGCAAGAAGTAAACAATGAATATTCGCTGGAGGGTTAAGATTTTCGTTATGGACCTAAATTTTCAAATTTTAATTCATAATTTTAATTCAAATTTTAATTCAAGTTTACAGGTATCAGATTGTTTAGATCTACTCCCTGTTGAATTTCTCTCGATCTCCTGCCCATTCCTCCCTCGCCTTTTTTTATTAATTCAAGTGCCTCATCATGAGAAGGCCCCATAACAATCTAAATTAAAAAATATATTTATAAATGAATAATAGTCACCTCAATATGTATAGGCTGGCTATATAGGGAAGGCCTCCCCATTCGTTTTCCGCTCTGGTCAACGGCATCAAATTGCTCCATAACGACTTGAGGAGTATTTTGAGCAAGTCCTCGATATGGTATTTGAATGGGTTTTTCGAGAACAGAACTTCTTATTATAATAGAACATTTCTCAGCCTTTGAACCTGCCGCCTTGTCGGCCCTTGCTATGAAATGATCTACCAAATCTTCAAGAAGTTTATCGCTGCCCTCTGGAGCATCATCAACATTCCTCACCGTGAAAACAGTTCTAGAATTTTAAATTAAATAAGGAAAGATTTTTAATAGACCTGAATACTCCTATTTTAAATTTTGTACTGTTGATGTTTTCGGATACGTCTTCTTTATAAAAGTGATTTATGGAATAATTTCCAAAATTTCTTTGATTCATCTAAAATTCTAAAAATTTTTAAAATTATTTTTTTAAATATTATTGCGAAAATAACGCAAAAATTATTTTAAACGATAATAGTTTTTTATTTTTTATTAGAAAAACAACATTTGGTTAAAAACTATCGATTGCTTGAATATCTTTTACCATTCATCTTCTTCTGGTATCTTGTCCGTAGTAGATAAATAATTCACAGTAT
Source organism: Meloidogyne enterolobii (assembly GCA_963681835.1). Classification (NCBI taxonomy): domain Eukaryota; kingdom Metazoa; phylum Nematoda; class Chromadorea; order Rhabditida; family Meloidogynidae; genus Meloidogyne; species Meloidogyne enterolobii. The sequence continues at coordinate 2,264,455 of CAVMJV010000010.1, read as the reverse complement.
CAGGCATAAATATTGACACATTGTCTTGGATTGTACTTGCCGATGTGCCCTCGCCTCCACTTGCTAAATCCTGACCTTCTGGTGTCTCAATATTAAGTTGAGATTCCAAACGTTTAGTTATGTCGTTCATTATTATGACAGGAGAATTTTCTAAAAATATGAATTACTTTTAAAGATGAACAAGATTAACGACCTCTTTTCTTCTTTGTTGGTATATAATTCCTGTAGCAGCAAACGTCTATTGCAGATTGCATATCTATTTGCCCCCAATATTTGCTATTTGTATGCCCTAGTGCATAATACAGCTCGTTTTTGACGACGTCAACAATGGCCTTTAATAAAATTTTCAAAAATTTTTTTCGATAAAAACCTGTCTTCCCATTGCGTGTCTCTCCTTCAAAAAATGCTCATGGATTCTACTTAATGAAATTTGCGGATATCTATTCCGATGATGTTGAATGAATGCGGCGTAGAGATCCAACTTGAGCTGTTTTTCATCATACTCTGCATCGAAAAGTTGCTCAAGTTGTCTAGCCAGACGTCTACGTTTCTCTTTGAGCTCTTCAAGTGCAATATCCGCTACATGTTGCTCCATCTGAAAGTTAATGTATAATTAAATGGAAGGAAATGAAACCTTTTTTTCCAAATTTGAGATTTGTAGCTGTAAAGAATTCCAAAGATAAATTAGTAAATTAAAAGATAAAATTCGATCATACGAATGTGAAATAAAATTTCCATTAAAAAATATCCTTTATTCAACAAAAGTTATAGTTATCAATATTCATTTTTTCTTATTAAAATTGCTAAACATATCAAAAGTTTTCTGTTGGTAGTCCTTATTGATGTCTTTACAGGCCTCGCAAATCTATAAAATTTTAATTATTTTTAAAAATTTTTTGAAAATCTACCATGAAACTCAGCTCATATTTTTCCCCACATTTATGCAAGAACATGTCACTGGCTAAGGATCTCTGAAGACTGATACATTTATCGCACTAAACTTTTAAAATAAATCGTATTTAAACTGAAATTTTTACCTGATGCAAAATCCAACAATATTTCAATAAGCCCAATAGCTTATAATCAGTCCCTGAAGCAATATTTGCGCCGCGTCGAAAGTATAAAACACCGTCAGCTTAAAATTTTTTCAATAATTTCAATATTTGTAATTTTCTTACATTTTGAAAAGCTGGACGCTTGTTCCTCAGGCGTTTCAAACATTTCTTTGAAACCTTTTAAAAATTTTTAGATTATTTGATAATTATGTAATACCCCAAATGGCAGCATAATACGTCCCTAGATTTATATTTTTGTCGAGATCCTCTGCGCACAATTCGAATGTAAGCATAAAATTTATATCATTTCCTGCTTTGTAAAGAAAATTTTGTCGTTTCTTCTGCGTTTCTCGACAGTCGTTGCATTGGTGAATAAAAATTCCTTGGCGCGGTACTTTAAGCACCTGAGCACGCTTAAGCAATCCCTCTGGAACTAATGTCTCTGCACGTTGCTTACCTAAAAAATATTTAAATAAAAAAATATAAAACTTACGTTCGATTCGCTTTTGCTTGTATTCCTCTTCATCCTCGCCCAAAGAAATAACAGCATTTGGATCTGGGTCATCAGACTCGTCCTCTTCCTCATCATAATCAATCATTGCATCAATAATAGCCTTAGGCCCTTCTTCCTTTGAATGTTTGACCATTTGACCCTTTGCTCGTTTAATAACTGACTAAAGTATTAACTTTAAATTTAAAGACAAATTTCAAACCTCAATGACTTCATCATATGTGTCTCGCTGAACATTTTGAATCATTTTATTTGGCTTGCTTTGTGCCTTCTTTGCGGTCGGTGCCTTGATTGAAGAAGAACCCGAACTCAAGGTTGAACTCGATTTTTCTATTGAGCGCTTTCGTCGCGTCTCGGCAGCTTGCTTTTTCTTTTTCTGTTCTAAGATAAATGCGCGAACTTCTTGAATTTCCTCTGCTGTCATTGAAACTGAAGTTCCTTTTTTATTAGAAAATATTTAATATTTACCGTCCAATGCCGAACCTTCTTGCGAAATTTTCAACTCCTTTTCCTCTCCTCCTTTATCGCCGCACATCTCCGTCCCAATATTTTCATCAATCATAATAGGAGCGTCCGCAGTGCCTGTAAATGATAAGCATTTTATTAAATTGAATAATAATATGGTTATCATTTACCATTTTTGATAGTTGTCTCAACACTTTTTTCCATCAGAACTTCTTTCAATGAAATAATATGCGCACCTAAAATTGAATTATGAAAAGAAAAAATTAAACTATTTAAAAATTATATAAACATGAATTTAAAAAAACAAAAATTAGGGGAAAATATATTAGAAATTTTATTAATATTAAAAATTCTAAATTTAATTCTACAATTTCAAAAGCAGAAAATTTTATTGGAAAAATTAAAAATGTTAAATAAAATAATTTTAAAAATTTAAAAATAGAAAATTTAAATATTTTAAGTGGAAAATTTAAAACATTAAATACAATAATTTTAAAATTTAATCATATAAGAGGGAGAGGTATAAGGATATAATTAAATTAATGAGTGGAATATTTAGAGAAGAGGGGCTGTATGGAAAAGTTGAATTGGAAAGCAGAATGATTCTTTAGGCGTTTTCGGGCTGGCTTTTATATGGATCCTGACAGCCCAAACTTTGGCCTCGAATGATTAATTACACGCTCTGTTTCACAATTTTTGGTTTATTTATTTATTTTGTTACTAAATTAAGAACATTTTTTGCAATTAATCACACTTTTGGCGGCTGACACTCATTATTTTGCAGAATTTTATTTTTTATAAACAGGCGCCAAAACTTTTGTGCACGGACCCATCAATCACACTAAGTATTTTGCTCGATTAGAAACTAAACATTCAGAGCGGTCAAAAAGTTCGTATATAAATACACCCACCTTTCTAAACCTCATCAGTTATTAATTTCATAAACATTTTCCTGCCCTAAGGCTTTATTATTATTTTATTATATTTTTTATTATTTTTTAAGTTTTATTAAGTTTTGGCGTTATTTTTGGCATTTATGTTTTAGCGTGCTTTAAATATTGAAAAATTGACATTACTATCGCTAATTTTTGCCAGCATTGCTTGTTTGGCATTTAGATTTTTAAATTGGAAAGATTGGCGTTATTTTTGGCGTTTGGCGTGTTTTATAAACTTGAAAAATTCATTATCGGTTAATCTAAGCTTTTGGGGGCTTTTGTGTTAGCGTATTTTAAATTTATAAAAATAGCTTTAGCCATTCACTTTAATCTGATAAAACTGGCACGCCATACCGTAAGAATATAGGGTATTTCAGAATAAGCCGGATTGAGAAAAAGTTGGGTTGCGTCTCGAGTCGGGTTTTCAAAAATTTTCTTTGGATAAATACGAGGCGATAGGAATCAAGTCTTTGATAACCGTCGTATCTTTACATTAGTGGAGTACATAAAATAAAAAACGCTCATCGCTCAAAATAGTAGATCCCCTAATTATCTAACCCCAAAAATTATCCATTAATAGGTACCTGTCATAGAGAAACTGACAATTTTTCTTCCAAATTTGTATTCTGCATTGGTTCCCACAGCGGCATTTGTATTTGATGATTTTGCCATTTACTTTAATCTTTTAAGACTGGTCTAAATTAAAAGCGCAGAAATAAGATAGGATCAAATGCCCCTCTTCTCTTTTATCGCAAAAGTGTAAAAATATTTTAAAAAAGATCATCAAAAAATCACAATATACGGATTCAGTTTTCCATTCCTTCAATTGAATATATTGCTGAACAAGGTGTTGAATAAGTTGCTGCACATCTGTAGGCAAAAGAAGTTTGGCAATTAACAAACGGCTTTGCTTAAAAATAAAAATTGTTTTTTAATCAAAAATTGAAGAGTCAATGTCAAATGTCGGGGTTTGACACATAAATAGGGGACTTATTATGTCTGAAAACCCTTACAAAGAGGTCCAACTCTACGAAAATTATAAAGAAAAGAAGGCAAAACCTGTTCATCAGCTGTATGAGTTCCTTTAATGATCGTCACCATCTACACGTTTAACATCCGGTAACCATTGAACTGTACGGCTAGGACATTCAAGTGCGTGCGTCATAACCTTAGGAAAAATTTACTAGTGAAAAATATCGAAAGGCCCCGGAATTTAAAGTAATGAGAAAAAGTACTACTGATCGGGCTATCTTTTAAACATTTATCATTTAAAAAAATAATGGGAAAAGAAAATGGAAGGGTTAAGGCCCGAAAAATATTTTTCAATAGCCCAACTTACGCTAAGGATATTGGGTTTATTTCAGGGAAGAGCAGGATTAAGACGAAGTTGGGGAAATTTTCCTTTGATTAAATTAAGAGACGAAAAAGCCTTGGTCTTGGATAACCGTCCTAAACATAGTCCCTTCCAAATATATAACCCGTCGCAATCCAAAATTTGAGACACCCCCCCCCCCCCCCAAGAAACTAACAAAAAATAAAATTATTTAAAATACCATGTCATAAAGAAACGGACAATTTTTCTTCCAAATTTTATTCTTCATAGGTTATACATTCCTCCATTCTCTCATCTGCCTCAGCAGCATTTGTATTTGATGATATGGCATTTCCTTAATTTTCTAAAATTGGTCTAGAAAGCTCAGAAATAAGAACAATCTTATGGGATCAAATGTCACTCTTCTCGTTTTATCGCAAAAGTGAAAAAATGTTATACAAAAGATCATCAAAAATCAAAAAAATATACTGCTTCCGTTTTCCATTATTTCAATTTTTATGATTGCTGAACGGGCTGGGAATGTTGCTAAATTAATTTAAATTAATTTTAAGATTAAAAACCCTTTTAAAATTAAACCTGTAAGCGTTGCCTAACATGCATATAAAAATGCCATTGTAGTAAAGCTGATCTTCAATATAACGAGCATTGTCAGTTGATGCTATAACTTCACGAAATTCTGCATGTTGTAAGCATTCAAGTAAATATAAACATGGGAGTATTTGAGAGTTCTTAAAAGATGATGAGCTTTGAAAAAAGGGAATTTAACATAACTTTTTTTGCAAAATTTTTAGGAACTTTCCTAGTGTGACTCTATCGCTTTTTTGCTTATTTATCTTACAATTTGTATTCAATTCATTTACCCTATACTTATTCATATGCCCGACTAGAATTTTTTGTCGATTAATTGCCAAGGGAAAACAGAGAAATAGCATAGACATTTTTACAACATCCGTCAGGGCCTTAAATGCTACAAAAAAGGTCAAATAACATTAAAGCATAAATTAAAAACTTCTTCCTCCCAAAAAATTTCCAAATTTAATCAACAAAAATAAATTAAAAACCTCAAAAATTATGTCCATTTAAAATAAAGAAGGTATTTGAGATAGTTCACAAAGTAATCCGCTTTGAAATAACCTTTTTGAGCCAAATCTGAAAGATTAAAATCTATTAAATTTTTTGGCAGTTTAAAAACCTCGATGAAGAGACATTATGAAATACTTTGTAAAAAAGATTAAAATTAAAATACAGTTAAATTTAAAGCCTAAAATTTTTACAGAAATAAAACAATAAATATTTAAAAACGCGCAATAAAAATTAATATTAAAAACATTTACAATTGAAGAATTGTTATTAGCACTACAAATTTTCTATTTATATCACAATTTCTAATTTATAAACTTTAGACGCTATCTAATTTTTCTCATTTTTTAACATTTGTCGTTAGAAAAATAAAATTACCAAACACTATTAACTCTATTATGTGTTCTTTTTTTCGCTTTTGCTCCCTTACTGGCCTTTTGAAAAATTTGTAAAAATTATTCTCAAAATGGTCAACGACAAAATAGTACACGCCAAAATAGTACACGACAAAAGGACATACGACAAAAGTGTTTACGACAAATAGGTATTCGACAAAATGGTACATGCCAGAATTTTTTGATAAAATTTTATTATTTAAAACTAAACAGCCGATACAAATTTTTGACTTAAATTACTGTTCAATTTTTCCGTCTAGATCGTTTTTTATATATGACCAAATCCCTTATAGTCGGAGTAACGAAGCTAACATTATACTTAGAACGTAGATTAATACCTATTCCCTAATTCGTTGTAAAAACTTTAACAATTATTAAACATTTTTATCTTTAACTTTTTTGATCTTATTTGTACCAGTTTTTATATTAGTTTTTCCGTAAAAATATTTTTTGCTCTATATTTATTTAATTGCATTTGTTCAAAAATGATGTAAACCTTCCTCTTTTCATTGGTTTGGAATTAAGTTTACTTATATTAAAATTTCAGCAGTCATCCGTACTGCTTTGTAAACGTGCCCACTCGTCCGATCTGGCAAGTTAAGCAACGATTGTTTAATTTTTAAAACCCCCTAAATCTATTAGTTTTGAAAAATAGTTGTAGAAAATTTTTGTGACAGTTTTATGTCGAAAATTTTGATAAAAATTTTTGGCATAAAAGTGTAACATATACTACTCCTAGGTTCCTATGATCACAATCCTTGTATTTTTTAAATGTTTTTAATTACTTGTTAATTAATTTATTTTTATTTATTTCAACAATTTTTAATTTTTTTCTTTTTAGTTTTCTGCACTAATTTTCACATTATCTCCATTGTTCGTACTTATATCCTTATTTTTATTTTACTAATTTACTCCTTGTTTTCTTTGTCTTTGCCCTGATTTTCGCCTGATTGGCCTGCGCCCTTTATTTTCCCTCTTCCCCCCCCCCTCCTCTCCCTCCCTTCCCCTCCTTTTTATTCTTTTATTATTTTTTCTTCTTTTTAATGTAATCCCTTTTTTAACCGGTTTGACCAAACAAAATTGTCAGCCAAATGCCGATCGGTTGGTTTATTTGACTTTTGTCATTAAACAAGAAAAGGACATGGAAAAATACATGAAAGAAAAACGGGAGGAAATAATTATTACAAAGGAGAATAAAAAAAGGTTACAAAAAAGAAAAGGATTTTGTTGCTTTAGGGGGCTTTTTGAAGGATTTTAAATTGAAAATGAAAAGATTTTTTTGTTAAAAGCTTTTGATTTTTTAAAGATGTTTTTATTGTTTAGAGATTATTAATTGAAAACAGGTTTTTGAAATTATTAGAACATTTTTATATTAGTAAATTTCATAACAATAATTTTATAATATTTATTTAACTAATTATTATGTATTCTTTAAATTTGTTATAACCCTAAATAAGTATAACTTCTCTCCTCCGTTTTATTTTCATATTTATAACTAGGGTATGGCGAGTATGGCCTACAGTCGAGGCGTTTTTATCGGACCGGACCATACAAGTCTTTTTCGGGCCAAATATCCTAGGTCTACACAGTCTTTTTCGTCTCCTACCTGCAAATTTTAAACTTTTTTTATCTCAAATTCACAATCTCGTTCCTCCCTTTCCCACATTACAATATTTTTATTTCCTCTTATTTTATCAGATAACTATAGGGAATTCCCTCTACCCTTTTTTCTTTCAATGGCTCCTATCCAAGTCATGCTTGTTATCCCCGAAAACTTTACTAAATACAAATAATTTTCAAATGATTAATGACAAAAATAAAAAGGAAATTAATAATTATTTTTGACATATCCAATTCAATTTTAAATAAATGGAACTTGTTAACATGTTTTAAAAAATACTATTTTTGGTGTTAAAAAGTGTTAAGTGAAACCGTTAATTTATTTTTATCATCCATTTTAATTTTTTTATTTTAAATAAAATTAATTATATTTACCTTGTTTGTATTAAAAGGCTTTTTCTGCTTCTTCTCAAAAATAAATGTTTAAATAAATAAACATTTCTGCTTGTAATTAATGTTTTGCGACACATTTTGTAAAAATCAACCGGATGATTAAAATATAAAAAGTAGCGATATATTTTTTATTAATATTTATTTTTATTTTTTGTGAATATTCTATTTAATTTTTTAATTTAATTGAAGGTATTTCCATTAGCATAGCTTAATTGTAATGTAGAAACTTCTGGTTTAGAATTTTGAATTATGCCTTTTCTTTAGGTTTTTCTTTAATTTTTGGTTTAGATATTAAAAAACTATTTTTCTTAAACGCTTTTATTATTTCTTACTTATCCAGATTTTAATTTTTTAAACTTTTATTGAATTTTCTTATTTTTTCAAAATTATTTTCTTTTTCTTTTTATTTACCTCATTTAAAATATTATGTAATTTTTTTTCTTCATTTTCTCTTTTTTTAAATTTTTTAAACGGATTATTATTTAAATATCAGACATATATTTAATCCTGAATTTAATTTTTTTATTTTTTATATATCCTTTTCTGTTTATTTTTGCAACAACAAAAGAAATATAAACAAATACTGGTTATAAATAAATGATTAAACAATTTAACGTTTATAGGTGTTGTTATTGCTTGATTGCTTCACAAAAATATTTTTTTAAAAATAATTATTTTTATTTTAATCGCTTCCAAGGTCAAAAAATTTATACTAAATAAAAATATTATATTTATTTATTTTTTTAATATTTAATAGTCAATTAAAAAATAAATATTTAATTCCAATAAAAATATTTTTTGTTTTTCCAATTAATTTTTTAAATTAAATTGCAACATATATCCCCATCCATCCAGTTATCTAGTTAATTTAACTAAATCTAGTTTATTTTCTTATTTTTTTATGGCTACTATCTATTTATCTGTTCCTCCTTTCTTTTACCTAATTTACGTAACAAAACAAGAATTAAATTTTTTTGTTATTTGCGCTAAGCAATAATTAATGTAAATAATAAAGATTGGTGGTCATTTCCCAATTGCTAATTGAATCTAAAAATTAAAATAAATAAACATAATTGTTATTTTTAATTAATTATTTTTATATTTTATTTTATAATTTATTTTAAAACTTAAATTTGAATTGTTTAATTTACTTTTATTCTATTTTTTATATTTTTATTTTTAATATTTTAGGAAAAAATTCAATTTTTAATTTTATAAAATGCGGCACCCAACACTTTTATTTGAACGAGGATTTTATTTACTTGGCTATCAAATTGGTGAATTATTTAATTTTTACTTATATGTAATTATGGAAATATTTTTAAAAATTAAAATTTATAAGAAAAAAATTAAATGAAAATTTGTATTAAAAATATTTTTAAAAATAATTTAAATATCCCTGAGGTCTTTATATATAATTTTTAAATTAAAGGAAGAAATTTTCTTCAAATTATTTTCACCGTTATTCTCGTAACTATAATAGCCAGCTTTGGACTTTTACGTTTTGAAGAAGTTAATAATGTTAGAACAGAATATTCGCCTTTAAATGCTCCAAGCAAGATTGAATATAAAATAGCCAAATATTTTCTTAAACAAGTAATTAATTCTTGGATTTTATGAAATTCAGACACAAATTTAGCCTCTTTGAAATTTTTTCTGAAAAATAAGAGTCTGTAAGATTGTAGCAAATTTCAAGAGCATTAAAATAAGCCTAAAAGCAAGATTCAAAACACCCATAATTGTTTGAAAATATTTTTAAAATATTTAGACCTGTTTTTCGTTGATTTTCGAGGTGTCAGGATCTAGGCTTTGCGTAACAATATTTATTAGCCTAGTTTTTTTTACAGGCAAATATACTTTTAAAAATAATTTAATTAGTTTATAGTCTATCTAATCTTGATTTCATTTTTATATTTTTGTTTCAATAGATAATTTTACTTACGTATTTTTTTTAAATTTAGAATGGAACATTAGATCCTTGCTATATTATGAGCCGTGCAAGAGATGGGGGTAACCTTTTAAGAACTGAACATCGCTGGTTGCTTTATAATTTAACTCGAGCCCTTCAACAAGAGGTTGTGAAAATAATTAGAGAGAGAAACTTAAATTTATATCAAAAAATTTCCAAATTTAAATAAAATATTTTAAATTACTTTAGATCCATATAGAAAAAAATGGAAGAGTTTATGGTTATCGAAATATTTGTGAACCTTATTGTGAATTGAATACTGCCTTCTTAGCCTTTCTTAAAGTTTATGACCCTGAACAACCTTTAACTTATACATATCCAGCAGTAGAATTATTTGGAACTAGAGCTTTTATTGGTAACTAAAAATAAATATTTAAAATATTTCTTCAGCATTTTTATAATTTTAAACAAATCTCTTGATATATCATCCTTTATCGTTATAAATACCTAAATAATTATATTTATTTATTGGCTATCGCTAAGCCAATCCAAACTATGCAAAGTTTACAAATTTTGCGATTCTTGTAAATGTAAGTAAGAGAAAGATCCAGCTGGCTAGCATTAAAAACGCTCACTATCCGGGGGTTTAAGATCTCAGTTGGTAGAGCACCTGTAGAGCACCTGTGAGCGAAAGCGCCTAGCAATAACTGACAGGAGGTCACAGGATCGAAGTCTGCCCGGGATTAAACTTTTACCTCGCCCTTACTTAAAGCATGTGCAGGGATGCCTGTTTACTAGCAGGAATGTCTTTTTGGACTTATGATAAAATTTCCCAACATTTTAGGATATTTTAAGTAATTTAATGGATCTTTATGATTTATTCTCGATCCTAATTCCTAATTATTATTAATTAAAAAGGTAATAATATATATGGCGTTTCTCTCAAAAATTTTACTGGAACTGAATATGTTAAAAACGAAAAAACAGAAATGCCAACACAAGAGGAACAAGCATTACTTTTAGCCTTACAAAGAAAATCTGGAACAAAAAAATCTCCAACAATTAAACTTCTCGAAACATTTAATACAGCTGTAAATTATTTAATAATTATTATAAAAATTAAAAAAATATTTTTGAGATAATGCCTTTCTTTTTGGTTGCTAATTATGAAGATAAAGATTTGCTTGTTAAATGGCAAAATGGTTATATTTTAGATTTTTCAGAAAAATTTTATAAAAATTTTTTTTCAGCTGCAATTGATCTTTTTGAACATCCCCCTTATTCAAATTTATTAAAAGTATTTCTAATTAAATAAATATTTTTAAATTTTAATTAAAAAATACCAGACAGGAATGACTAGTGATTATTTAGTTACACAAGAAGTTAGAAGAATGGGAGCTGAAACTGCGCCTCTTTTAGCTACTTCTGTTGTTTTTATGATTGTAAATTAATTATTTTGGATATTTAAAAAAATAATTTTTAAGATTTTTGTTGTCTCAACATCTTTTAGAGCTAAAAGAGAAGAAAATCGTTTTGTTGAATGTTTTATTGGTTGCTTAGTTCCGCTTTTTGCTATGGTAAATTAAGAATAGGGATCATGCCCAGGGTCGGTATGGAGTGGTTGAAGTCCCGTCCCCTTAGCAAAATATTTTTTTTATTAATCGTATCCGTGTCTTTTATTGAAAATTAATAGCTATAATTTAAATTTTTATTACAGTCAACAGCAATAGGTTTAATGGCAGCCACAGGCTACAAATTTCAGTCAATTATTGTAGCTGCTTTGTTTTTGGTTCTTTCTGTTGGTGTTGATGATATTTTTATTTTGGTAATAATTTTAAATTAAAAAAAGATAATTATTTCAATATGTAGATGCGTGCCTGGCACAGAACAAATAAAATATTTAATAAAAATAATAATTTTGATAATATAAATGAAATAGCTAAAAGAATGGCTTTGTGTTTAGAAGATGCTGGTCCTTCAATAACTATAAGGTGGAGAGAAAAAAAAATAGTTTTTTTTAATTTATTATAAATAAGTTAACTCCTCAATTTTACATTAACCCTCAAAAGATTAATTTTTTAATTTGGTTGGCCACTGGGAGTGGAGGATGGCCTAGGCGACCCCCACAAAATTTATATATACTCCATATTTTAGATACAATTTCTAGTGTTTAATTAAAATTTCGGTTCGACTATATTTAATAATTAAAATTAATTATTTAATTAAAAAGTTCACTTACAAACGTTATTTCATTTGCCATTGGAGCGTTTTCTGATACTCCAGCAGTTAGAACTTTTTGTATTTTTTCGGCCTTGGCAATTACAATTTGTAAATTTAAATTTGTAAATTATTCTTAAACATTTTTATTTAAAAAAGGTTGGCTATATCAATTAGTTTTCCTTTCTTCAATTATTTGTTTTAATGAAAATAGAGAATTAATTAATAAAAGAAGGAAAAGAAAGGGAGGAAAAAATAATAATGAAAATAATAATTATTATTTTATTAGTGGGCAATCTCATAATGTAAGAATATTAATAAATTAATAATTTAGTTGAATGACCAAATAATTAGGGTTATTGGTTCCTGGAAATTCTTCGGGTATCCGAAACCGAACCGAACCGAAAAATTATCGGTTCTTCGGTTCGATTCGGTCCAGAACCGACAACCCTACAAATAATAGGGTTGTCGTTATTTGGGGGAACAAATTAATTATTTACTTAAATTTTTATTTTGGAATATATTTTTTAAATTTATTTTTTTTCACTAATTATTTAATTCTTTAAAGTTTTATTCAATTGCCGCATCTATAACAATCAAAATTCATAATGATGTTATTAAATTTTGGGCGTGGGCTGTTACACAGTGGGTAACAAGGTGTGAATATTTTAATTAATCGAGTTTAATACATTTTAAAAATAAGAGTAAAATTTTTGTTCTTAATTATTAAAGCAATTATTTGTTGAATAACTTTTAATTACAAACTTGGAAACTTTAATTTTTAAAATTAAACATCCTCATTTTTATTTACTTTTTTTCTTTAAAAGAATCCTTCTTGCATTATTTATGTGCTGTTATTTTTTCCTTTGCTGGTTTGGTATTCGAAAACTTCAATCAAATATTTCAATAGACAAAATGGCCTTACCAAACTCTTATCTACACGATTTTCAAATGCAATTTGAAATGGCTTTGAGAAATATGCAGCCAATTAGTGTTTTTGTTTTGCATCCTGGGGATATGAGGGATTTACAACAATTATCTAGTTAAATTTTGAAAAAATTGGGATAAATAATTGGACTTTGTTGAGACAAATAAACTTTGCCTCACCGTGTAAAAGAATTTCAGACACGTGTTTAAGTAATAATCGAAAAAGTTGACAGGCTCTAGGAAATTAGGAATCCTCTGAAGGGGCTCAAATTGCCTTACATATAAATTTAAATATATTTTTGGAAGAAAAATTTTTTTGAAGGAATTAGACAACTTGTTTGGGATTTTGAACATGCATTAAATAGTTATGGACAAGAATCTACATTTTTCTGGCTTCAACAATATGAAGACTTTCTTCGATTTTACAGCAATGGAAATGATAATTTTGACGATCATGAGGTGACATACTTAACAATTTTGGACTTAAAAAATTATTTTTTTAAAAAGATTGACCCATCAGATGAATTTTCTTCTCCCCGTTTCACTTATACAGAAATTCCAGCATTTTTTAAATCTGCAGCATATTTTTATTTAAGTTCCTTTGTTCATTATAATGAAAGTGCTTGCCGTTTGAATAGGCCCGAATGTATTAATTCTTTCTTTTTTGTTACTAATTTTCATCGAGTTATTAAATATCATGAATTAGTGCCTACGGTGAATTTATTTGTGTTTTTAATTAAATTAAATTGATAAAGGTTAATGAATGGAGAAGAATAGCTGCCCATTATTCTGATATGCAAGTTTATGCTTATAGTGATCACACTCCTTTTGTTGATCAGGTCAAAAATATTTTATTTTTACTTGAATAACATCATTTATTTTGAAGACAATTTCAATAGATCAAACAGTTTTGGGAAGTGTGGCAGCTGCCTTATTTTGTACTTGTATTGTTTGCATGTTATTTATACCTTATTTTTTAAGGTTTAAAAATAATTTTAAAATTTATTTTAAAAAAATAATTAATTAGTGTAATTGCTGCGGTATTTTCTGTGTTTTCCATTAGTTGGGGTATTTTTGGAATTTTATCAATGTGGAATATAGATTTGGATCCAATATCTATGGCCTCACTTTTAATGGTAATTAACGACTAAAAATCATAAAAGAAATATTTTTAATAAAATTCAGGCAATAGGTATCAGTGTCGATTTCACAGCACATATTAGCTACCATTACTATAAAGCACCAGAGGGGGTTTTATAATAAATTAAAACTCAAATCATTTTTATGAAATTTTAGAATCCCCGATTGAGAATGCAACAAGCTTTGACAGTCATTGGTTATCCAATGGTGCAGGTAAAATATACAAGAATATTTATCATAAATTTGTATTCTTATAATTTACTTAAAGGTTGGTGTCTCTACAATCGTTGCCCTTCTCCCTCTCCTTTTTAAACAGTCATATTTGGCTATGGTTTTTCTTAAGGTAAGTTTTGTGTAATAAAAAATTTCATATTAATTTCAAATCTCTAACCTATTTTTACAAATTAAAATTTATTCTTTTCAAAAGACAATTATTGTTGTCGTTTCATTGGGAATGTTTCATGGTCTTGTTCTTCTTCCAGCCGTATTAACTGCACTTCCATTGCCAAAACAAAAAAATAAAATAAACAAAAATAGCATTAGTGGAAATTCTATATTCACAATAAATACAAAATTGGATGTTGTAAAAGAGAATAATGAAAATATTTTGTCTCAAAAATGGAGAGAATCGAGGCGATCTTCTAAATCTAATAGGTCTTGACAAAATTTTAAATATAGGTACTTTTCTGATTCTAAATTTAAGTAATTTCTCTGCTGGTTCTGCTTCTTCTGATGCTGGTTTAGGAAGCAGTGGAGGTGAATCAAGTAAATCTAGTACTCGTTTGGATAGCGATTCTGAAGGAAATCATAAAAGAAACTTCAAAAATAAAATATTGGAAAAATCTTTGGAATTTGAAAGGAAAGGATTTGATGAAATATATGTTGGTTTTTGAAAGTATTTATATTTGGGTGCTTACAAAATAAATATATTAAATAATTCTTTTTTACAATGAGAATATTTAACCCAAAAGTGGTTTTTCTTTTTTTGCTCTATTTACTGTAAGAAACAAAGTTGAGCTGGGGAAATGTAAAACAATTACTACCCATTTTAGTGGAAAAATATAATTCAAATGTGGAAATTTGCTAAAAAACTAATTTAGAATTTTGATTATTTAAAAATAATTTTTTTATTTTTTATCAGAAAGAAGATATAATTAAAAATAGAAGTTGCTCAAATATCTCAGAAACTAGAAATTCAAGCAATTTAATAATTAATGAAATTGCTCTAGTGCATAAAATAACTTTAGGACGTTCTTCTTCTAATAATTTATAGGTAAATAGTAAATTAATTTTTAATTATTTATTCTATTTATTTTTAGCATTTTGTTTCACTTAAATGACGTCAGAAAGAAAACATTTATTTGTATTTACGGGTTGCAATAGTGCCAGTTCTGAATTAAAAATTTTTGGTCTTTCATAATTTCTATTTGAATTAAATTCTGATAAAAAATTTCGAATATTGAAAATCTTTTGAACTCCCCCCCCCCCCCCCAATAAATTTATTTTTATTAAGAAACTAAAAAATTAATATTTCCATTATCTTTTTGAATGTAATAAGGAAATAGAAATTGAGCAAGTCTGGCCAGTGTGTACAAACAAAAAGTACCAAATTGTAAAATTAACTAGCATTTAAACATTTAAGTTGTAAATACTTTACAAATTTCAATTACTTATATGGGCAAAAAGTTTGAAAAAATAAGTTTACAAAATAATTTTTGCCAACCAACATTCCAGATTTTATATAGGTATTTTTATCAAACTCAATAAATCTTTAAAAATTCATCTAAAAGATGGATTAAGATTCTGATTTTTGTATTTATCCCAAATAATGCTTTGAAAGTTATTATTTTAAAAAATTTATCTCCCAAAATCAAAATATTGTTTAAAATCAAATAAAAGACAGGTAGGTAATAAATTAAATAAAAGAATACAAGAAATCTTATAGTCTCATATTTTAAAATATTGTATTTAAAGAGATTAAATCAAACAACTTTTTAATGTTACAACTTTTTTAAAGATGTACACGAACATCAAACACTGGAATCTTGCAACAAACCGCCAATTTTTTCTGAAAAATAATATTCACTTTAGTTCAATAATTTCCTTTTGGAAATTTTTTTTCATTTCCAAAAATATAAAAAAATATTTTTTTAATATAATATTACCATGTCTTCGTATAATTCCTTGAAATAAACGGCACCATATTTGTTGTGTCTTTTTTCATATTCTAATTCTATATGTTGAAGCTTTCGCTAAATATTAGTATATTAAAATATTAATCTTTTCATAGAATTAACAAAAATATAGATATACACCCATCTAACAGTTAAAAGACCGAAATTTTGAGGTTTTAATTTAGCCCAGTTTTCATTTTCCAATAATCAAATGACTAGAAATTAGAATTTTTGAATAAGCATCCCCTCCCCATTTCAAAATTAAAATTTACAAAACGAGAATTATTTAGAGATAATCTTACAAATTTATCCAAGAGATTCTCCTTAGCCACCAACTGTTGATAAACATCGTATTCACGTTTAACTCCAATAATGACGCTCTAAAAAATAATGTTTACAACTTTTTGAATGGCAACATTTTAATCGTCCTTCAGAAATTATTTAATATCTGCTAAGCCCAATTAATGCTATCGGAGGCGCCTTTCTTTTATAAAACTACTTTACTCATATTTTAATAAAAGAAAAAATGAAGAGACAAACCGTTTTCCCTTCAAATAACTCCTCGTTATTCAAGTCAAACATGGATAGAATCCCTTTAATTTCTTCAATGCTCCCTTTAGGAAGATAAAAAACATCAGCAAGTTCATTAGTACTGAAATACATCGAGTTTTCGGAGAAGACGATACCCTTTAAATTTATTTTAAAACGAATACATAAAGAAAAATAATAGGAGGAAGAAAACAAATATTTTGACTAAACTACAAAGGACAACTCGTCCTTGATTTTTTGAATCGTGACAAAACTAATTTTAAGCAGTTATCTCAAATTTGACATAAATTAATTGTATCGGTTAAAATAAGTGTTTTCATCTTATACGATAATTAAAATAAATTCTTACAATCACGCCATATTGTACAAGCATCCTATTAACATAAAATCTTTCAAAGCCAAGATTGTCAGTGTTATTAACAATTACTATCCCCATACCATATTGTTGAGCAAACTCGGCAGCTTTTTTCATGGAGAAAAGTCCAACAACAGGACCAAGATACTTCGACCCGTCAACAAAAAGCGTTAATCCTTGCCGCTCCATTTTTGGATCACCTTAAGTTTAAATGTCCCAAAGATCTTATGAACAAAAATTATACCAAGTTCGTCCATATCCTCGGATGCTATTTGAATGACAGTAGACATAAGACTCTCTAATCCAAATCTAGAAACATTACTTTTAATAAAATAGAAAAAAAAGCAGATTACTTTGTACATCCAAATTTATCAGAATAATCTATCGCATCAGCCATAAGACCACTGGAATCTTCTGATAGCCCCACGCTTTTTAATATTCGATAAATAAAACGATTGACCTAAAAAATTAGATTAAAAATTCTTAAACTATATATGAATATAAAACAGCACATTGCATATGATAACGAAATAATATTATTTTCAGGCCAAACTTGAGATCGAATTACTTAGGAAAATAATTAAGATGATTAACACAAAAACCAGGCTACCTCTGAAACAGAGGGGAAGGGGAGCATCCAAAAAGAACTCGAAAAATTAAAAATATTTTATAAAAACTAACTTCGCCTGTGGGTGCAGCAAAAACATTTTTCTTGACAAAATCTGGG
Source organism: Meloidogyne enterolobii (assembly GCA_963681835.1). Taxonomy (NCBI): domain Eukaryota; kingdom Metazoa; phylum Nematoda; class Chromadorea; order Rhabditida; family Meloidogynidae; genus Meloidogyne; species Meloidogyne enterolobii. Next base: position 2,246,670 of record CAVMJV010000010.1, on the reverse strand, counting down.
TGAACACTGTTGCAATGCGCCGCAAAATCATTGTTCACTTTAGTCCCAACACATAACGGACACATTTTTGTTTCTGGTAATGTTGTTAAAATGTCTCCCAATTTTGGTTTCTCCAACTTTGGTTTTTTAACGTTAGGACGAGATGTCGATTGATTCGCTTCTCTGACAGCTTAAAATTGTTAAATTATTTATTATTAAAAATTATTAATATACCCAGCAATTTCTCGCAGTCAGAGGAAGCTTTATGGTATGCAAAGTTTACAACATTCTTCTTGTTCCGTAAAACTCCACATTTAGTAAGCACCATTTCATAGTCTTCACGAGACTATAAATGAAAAAAACAAATTAAATTAATAATTTTTTCAATTCGGTTTTGGGTTTATTTTTAATATTTTAAACGATAAAAAATTAACAAATTTATGATCAGATTTTTTAATCGAAATTAGTAAATATTTTTTTGTAAAACTCACGACATAATCTGGAATTTGTTGAAGATTCTGATTGTGGCTCATCTTTAAATATTTAAAGTTTTAAAAAGAAAATAAATATTTTTGTTCAATTAATATGTAACTGAAAAGCTTGTTAAAATAAAAAAATATAACGAAATCGTTAAATCATTGAAATTACGGACAACACCCTATACCTAATATTGGAGGTATTATAAGAGATAAAACATCCAAAACAATAAAACTTTAAAATGATAGAGCTAATTAGTTTATATGCAATTTTTCAATATTTATTACGAAAAGAATTAATAAATAGAATTGAAGAAAATTGATAAAATAATATTCTAATGGATGTAAGTAATTCACTCACACTGTTCCCGCTATTTAAAATCTCAACAAAACATACTAAACCTAGAAAGTTTTCTGGGAAGTTCTATGACATTTGCGCAGCAGACACAACTTTGTGGCGTAGTGACAAAAGACCTACAGACAGAAGACCCACAGACAAAAGACCCACAAGGAAATATTTTTACTAAAAGCTTAGAAGAACAAGATTGGACAAAGTTACGATACAAAAACAAACAATGTAAACATATGGGCATCTGTGGGTCTTCTGTCATCGGGTCTTGTCTGTTGGCTTCTGCCCCTGTTGTTGATGTTTTTATTTTTTAAGGTAGAGGGAAACAAAAATCGCGTCGCTCATCCTAGCGGCGCCACGCATGGGACCGAAACTGAACTGATTGAACGATGATATTAAATAATGATTATTGAATAAAATATGATAGTGAATATGAATTATTAGTTTTTCGGTGCGTGCATATTTTGTAAGACCCTATGTATTAATTAATGATGAATATGTACACTCGGGTGCAAAAGTAATGATCCCTGGGTATGAAAATTTTTAAAAAGTGATTATTTTGAAATGGAAAGGGTAAATGATTTACCTTCTTTTTCATAATCAAAATTCACAATGTTAAGATACTTTCCAAGGAAAAAATTTTCCCCAAAATTCCAATCCCGTGAATTTCTCTCAACTCTAAATGGATACCCCTATTTTTAGGGTGGTCAAAAGTAATGATCCCTAGCGTGAACCAATAGTAAAAATATAGGTAAAAATTTGAAAAAATTCCAGTGAATACATTCATCGATATTAGTTACAAAAACCAAAAGATCGAGCACATTAACTATATACAACACAGTAATCTCGACAATTTAAAACACTTAAAAGTCAACGTATAATGGGATTAGAGTTGTTTGAAAAATATTTTCGCACCTCACATCAGTGATTAAAATTTTCTTTTATGCTTGCCTGAAAGCCAATAAAATTTGCTATAAAATACTTCCATTCAACTTTCCAGAAAAAAATTTATCTAACAAGTTGTGGAGCAACGAACATGCAAGGCGGCAAAAAAGGACCATTTATGGGGTAATATGAGAGATTTTTGCCGCCTTGTATGTTCTTCACTCCTCAACACGATAGATAAATTTTTTCAGAAAATTTGAAAGACTATATCTTGTAGCAAATTTTATTGGCTTTCAGGCAGGCATAAAAGTGTAACCAATTCCTATATCAAAAAGATAAAAATAATTTTTGAAATAAATTACCCCTATTTCTCGTTGAAATCGAGATGTCAATATCTCGAAGAAAAGAGTAGATATTGGACCAATCTTTTCATAGGTTAACTTCTTATTACTAGTCATCTTTACTAAAATTTTTGTGGATTTTTTTCTTAATGGTTAAACATATTTTTTAAAAAGGGATCATTACTTTTGACCACCCTAAAAATAGGGGTATCCATTTAGAGTTGAGAGAAATTCACGGGATTGGAATTTTGGGGAAAATTTTTTCCTTGGAAAGTATCTTAACATTGTGAATTTTGATTATGAAAAAGAAGGTAAATCATTTACCCTTTCCATTTCAAAATAATCACTTTTTAAAAATTTTCATACCCAGGGATCATTACTTTTGCACCCGAGTGTATTAAGTCAGGGTAGATACATCGTATAATTGATTATTAAATTAACTTTAGATAAATACTATACGTTTAGAATCATTTTTTATAGTCTCAACAAAAATTGGTTATTTTATTTTTTAAAAGAATGTGAACTTTCTTACATTTTTCCTATATTTATATAAAAAATTAATCCTTTTTATTGATGATGGGAATGTTAACGGCATACTGAATAAAAGGCATACTTGATGAAGGAAAAATGCCAAAAGCTAGTAAAAGAGTGAAAGAATGATAATTATAATTTAGACCTAAAGTTCAGATAAAGAATTCAAATTTAAAGAAGGTATGCTCGTCAAAGTTTATCAAATTTCAGAAATCAATAACTATACCGAAAGAAGCTTTTTAGCTGTTAGAGTTTACCTATTTAATTCCCTTGTAATATGTACTACATACATATAACAATTAAAGGGTTAGATCAAAAAATTTTAACTTTTTTCTCCAATAAAATGTAAATAATCATAACTTATAGGTCATAGTTTGTAATAATCTTACCAATTTTTTTAGATCAATTTTTCCGTCTAAAATCATTTGCAGAAATTTTAATCCTTTTGTATCAGGTTTTATGGCAATAAAGCAATATCTCTGAAATTAAAGAAAATTATGTTTTTTCCAAAATAATAAAATGAAACTGAATTTTTAAGTTAAAATATTGGCTGTACTTTAGCCGGTGGCCCACTCAGAAATGGGTCAAAATATATACCATTCGATTCGTCTCGGCGAGCTGAGTCGAATGGTACCTTTCTTTTTTTGCGGAAATTCCTACGAGCCGAGATATAGGTACTTAAAAATCGAAAAACCATAGGGGGGACCAAGCACTTTTTGGGGTGAAAAATTCGAATATGCAAATAATAGCTCATTCGAAAGAGCTCGTCGAGCTGAGTCGATTGACACCAAAATCAACGAAATCTGACTTGATTTGACAAAGTTATGACCATTTGTTTTAGCTCCTTACCTATGGCATCTGTGGAGATTTTTGCTGCTACGGAGGCCCCAAATACGTCCAGAGCAAGGGAGATAGGAATAGGGTTATGTTACAAGCCCAGACCCAGCGCCCGTAGACTCCCCGCGAGGCGTGTGCCGCAAAACTCCGCGCGAAGCGCGGAGTTTTGCACAAGCGCCTCGCCGACGCTCCATAGGTTTAGGTTTTTTGTTTTTTGGTTCATAACTTTGTCTAATCTTGTCCAATCACGATGATTTTGGTGTCATTCGACTCAGCTCGTCGAGCTCTTTCGAATGAGCTATAATATGGTTAAAAAATTTTTAATTTAAAAAATCACCCTTTTGGATTAACAGTTTTCAGAAGTCTATATCTCGGTCCAATCAAGTCAGATTTCGTTGATTTTGGTGTCAATCGACTCAGCTCGACGAGCTCTTTCGAATGAGCTATTATCTGTTTATTCGAATTTTTCATTCCAAAAAGGTGCTTGGTCCCCCCTATGGTTTTTCGATTTTTAAGTACCTATATCTCGGCTCGTAAGAATTTCCGCAAAAAAAGAATGGTACCATTCGACTCAGCTCGCCGAGACGAATCGAATGGTATATAATTTGTCCCGTTTCTGAGTGGGCCACCGGCTACAGTATATCCAAAATATTTTTTTTGAAATAGTTGGGAAGTCAACTTCGTGTTATTTGTTGATTATCTTATCCTTACAGGGATTTATTTCGCATAATAAAACCTATTTTGGCGTTATTTTTTAATTTGTGAAATTTTTATCAATTTTTGGAAGATTTTAACAAATTTCAACAATTTTATTAATTTATCTTGTAAACTTAAAATCTTATCAGTATTAGAAAAACACTTTTCTAATTCAAGAAATTTTTCTCAATTTATTAAGACATTTTATAATAAAATAGGTAGATGTGTCTTGTAAGGATGTCTGATCATAGGAATTCTTATAAAATGATAGGTGTTACTTTCTTGAATATCTCATCATGATCAGATAATAAGCATCTATGCCATAAAAAACGCTCATTATATATTCTTCAATTAATGAAATACTTACTTGCTTTTCTTTTGTTGTATATTTTTTTACAATTGAGTAAATAATTCTCGAAGTAATTAACAAATTTTTAATATGCTTTTTCCAGTATTTTCCAAATAGTTGCATTTTATTCATGGGTCGCCATACATTATTGCTATATCCGAGTACACTGGGTGAAATAAAGATGTTTTTAATTGAATTTTTAGTCTTTTAGATGAAATCAATGATAATAAGACTGATTAAATTTGAACAACCAAATAATAAAATTGAATTAAAAAATGTTTTTAAGAAATATTTTCCTCATAATATTTTTGGTTAGTTTTCAATAATATAATTTTAAATTATATTATTGAAGTTAGATCAATTTTTCCTTTCGTCAAAAACCAAATACAATTATATATTTTAGAGCAGTTGAAATATTTATTATAACTGCCAAGACAAAAATTTTCAACACTTTTTGAAAGGCCAAGAAGCCAGATTTTTTCAATTTTTGAGTCAGATCCTAAATCTGAGAATTTTGCACGCCCACGCTAACAGATGTCGTACATTTTAGCGCCGCAGGCGAAAATTTTCCGATTTTTGATGGACCTACAGGCCAGATTTTCCGATTTTTGATGGACCTACAGGCCAGAATAGGGGAACTTATATGGTTTGGGTACTCTTTTTTTAGCCACGCCCTTTTTTCCTTTTCCTTCATCAATCAACCTTAATATGGACAGAATGGTCAGGCTTTCTTTCTTCCTCGATTTCACTCAACTTTTCCTGTGGCATTTTCAGTGAGAGACATTAACAAGGAAAAGATTAATTTTCCTTTCCAATTTCACCAAAATAGAATTAACATTTGAATCAATATTCTTATTTTTATCTTTTTCAATTATTTAAATGGCAATAGGTATCCCGGTTCTACGTTTTGGAACTAATGGCCGGTATTTTATTGTGTTTTCCAGTTTTTGCGTGTTTAAAATCATATTTTTTTACAAAATGCCGACCCTTTTACCCCTTTTTAGAAATTTTTGGACCCCTGTAATTCAGTTCAGAGATCTCACGGACCGAGTTTAGTGCCATACGTCTCAGCCCAGCTCGATGAGTCATACGAGTCAGCTCTATTTCTCTCTTTATTTAAACAAAAATTGACCTGAACTCAATTGATTGATGGTTGAGAGTGAAAAAGAGTAAAAGAATAATGATGGAAAAGGAAAAAAGGGCGTGGCTAAAAAAAGAGTACCCAAACCATATAAGTTCCAGAATAGGATCATGTTACGAGCCTTAGGAATAAATTTAGGAAAAAATACCACCGTCCCCGGGGATGGTAGTTGAACCCTAGTGAACAGAACACATATTCTGCAAAAACAACCGCATATTTGGGGAAGCAACAGAGCCACAGAATTTCTATTTCTGCAAATTTACTGCGGTTCTGTGGATAAAACGTGTCACGACACTTGCAGATTTGACATTTGCAGACCCGACATTTGCAGACCCGACATTTGCAGACCCGACATTTGCAGATTCCGACACTTGCAGATCAGACATTTGCAGATCCGACCTTTGCAGATTAGACCCATCTCGCTCTCTCCTTTACCTTACCTATACACAGTGGAGTGTTTGCTGCTGCGGAGGAATCCTGGGATGCCCATCTCATTGATGATAGGAATAGGATCATGTTACGAGCCCAGCGACCGTTGACTACCCGTGAGGCGCGTGTCGCAAACCCTGCGTGAAGCGCAGGGTTTTGCACAAGCGCCTCGCCGACGCTCCATAGGTCTACGTTGAACTTTTGAACCTCAGGAAAAAAGAGAATCTCCGGAAAAAATAGTGGTGCCGTTCGCTCAGCTCGTCGAAACAGATTGGTATGGGTCTTATATCAAAACCTTTCCACCGGTATACTATATCCTTTGATTTTTTAAATTTTTTAAGATTTTTAAATTTTTTTAAAATTTAAAATTTTTTTCAAAAATTAATATCTGCAAAAGTCGTCTGCAAATGTCGGGTCTGCAAATGACATATCTGCAAGTGTCGTATGACCGGATAAAATACAAAATTTTAAAGACGAAATACAAGCTTTTTGTGTTTTATTCAAATAATTATTATTAATAATTTTATTTTTAAACTTTAGATTTCATAGAATAATCTAAAATCGGGATAAAATTGATATTAAAATTTTTCTGACATTTTTAACAGTCCTCTATCAACAATTTCTTTTAACTTTTAAATTAAGCAATATGAGCTAAATCAATTAGTTAAGAAAATTATTTTCAAAAATATTATGATACGAGAAAAAGCTAATAAAGTATTTTAATTTTTTAAGAAGTAAAAAATTATTTTAAATTTTTGTTAAATTAAATTTTAAATTTTGCTTACGTTTCGAGCTGTTTTAATGTCTTTAAATCTAAAATAGCATTTGGATATGTTGCTGCTTTAATTATGTCCACAAGTAATTCAAGAGGCATTTGCTTTTTTTGGTATTTCTCTCCAATTTCTGAAGTTTTTAATTTTTGTTTAGAATTCATAATTCTAAAAAAACAAAATAAAAAATTTTCAAATTATTTTTGAATTTTAAAAATTATTTGCTAAATTAAGGAGTTAAATAAATATAAAATAATTTTTTAATTTTATTCAGTAAATTCAAAAAATATTTTTATATTAGCCATTAATATTAGAGAAATTTATATAATATTTGAATTAAAAAATCTTTTAATGTCCCAATTATGAGACGATGAATATTTTTACCTGCTATATATGTACACTATATGTGCATTTGTTTTTCTTCATTATCGTTCCTTACTTGAGCAAACAAACTTTTTTTTTGAATGAAACAATCATTTTTTCTTTTGTAAACAAAGAAAATAGAAATTTAAATTTTTACTGCTAAGTACGTGTAGGGTTAAGGGACAGAAAATATAGTGGGAAAATCGGAGAGAAAAAAGCGTTGTCTCTCCTGAATGTTATTTTTTTTTGTTTGAACAATTTATTTTTGTAATTTCATTTATCTCTTTTAAAATTCTTTAAAACAATAAGACGAATATTTTTAATGGTACTTCTCCGTTTTGTTACACCCCCTATATTTATGCTCAAAATGTCATATATAGGGTAATAAATAAACCCAAAATGAGCTTACTCCCTCTATGATATTTCGTTCTTCGGGGACCTGTATTTTGATCCACAGACGTCTCCAGAAAAGAAGAGTGGTACGTTCGACTCGGCACCTTTTATTACCCTATATATGACATTTTAAGCATAAATATAGGGGGTGTAACAAAACGGAAAAGTACCAAGTAAATATAAAAATAATTTAGAATTTTGATCATTTATTAAAGAATGAATATTTTTTTACTTTTTAATAGAAAGAAGATATAAACAGAAGTTACTCAAATATCTCAGAAGCTAAAAATTCAAACAATTCAATAATTAACGAAGTTGCTTTGGTGCATAAAATACCTTTAGGACGTTCTTCTTCTAATAATTTATAGGTAAATTAATTGTGAATTATTTAGTTATTCTATTTGTTTTTAGCATTTTGTTTCAATTAACTGACGTCAGAAAAAAACATTTATTTGTATTTACGGGTTGCAATAGTGCCAGTTTTGAATTAAATTTTTGTCTTTCATAATTTCTATTTGAATTGAATTCTGATAAAAAATTTTGAATATTGAAAATCTTTTGAACTCCCCCCCCCCCTTCTTTGCGTTGCAATAAATTTATTTTTATTAAGAGATAAAAATCCGTTGCAATATTTTCATTATTCTCTTTTGAATGTCATAAGGAAATAGAAATTGAGGAAGTCTGGCCAGTATGTACAGACAAAAAGTACCTAATTGTAAAACTAACTAGCATTAATATTTAAGTTTTAAATACTTAGCAAATTTCAAGGTAATAGTTTGAAATTCCCCCCCTTTTTTTTCCTTTATATTCGAAAAAGCCCTTCTTTATATTCGAAAAAGCCCTTCGAACTTAGTCGAATGGCATTAAAATCATCAAAATCTGACCTAAGGTGAAACGGGAAAAAAGATGGGCGAATTCCAAACTATTACCAATTTCAATTATAAAGGCAAAAAGTTTGAAAAAATAAGTTTACTAAATATTTTTACCACCTGCATCCCAGATTTTATATAGGTATTTTTATCAAACTCAATAAATCTTTAAAAATTCATCTAAAAGATGGATTAAGATTCTGATTTTTGTATTTATCCCAAATAATGCTTTGAAAGTTATTATTTTAAAAAATTTATCTCCCAAAATCAAAATATTGTTTAAAATCAAATAAAAGACAGGTAGGTAATAAATTAAATAAAAGAATACAAGAAATCTTATAGTCTCATATTTTAAAATATTGTATTTAAAGAGATTAAATCAAACAACTTTTTAATGTTACAACTTTTTTAAAGATGTACACGAACATCAAACACTGGAATCTTGCAACAAACCGCCAATTTTTTCTGAAAAATAATATTCACTTTAGTTCAATAATTTCCTTTTGGAAATTTTTTTTCATTTCCAAAAATATAAAAAAATATTTTTTTAATATAATATTACCATGTCTTCGTATAATTCCTTGAAATAAACGGCACCATATTTGTTGTGTCTTTTCTCATATTCTAATTCTATACGTTGGAGCTTTCGCTAAATATTAGTATTTTAAAATATTAATCTTTTCATAAAATTACTTCGGGTCACGGGTTTCGGGTTGGAAAAAATATCGGGTACGGGTTTCTTGGTTGGAAAATTTTCTTTTCGGGTATCGGGTACAAAAAAGGCCGGGTATCGGGTTTCGGGCGGCAACCCTGATATACATATATCTAACGGTTAAAAAACCGAAATTTTAAAACTTTAATTCAGCCCAGTTTTAATTTTCCAAGATTCAAATAACTAGAAATTAAAATTTTTGGATAAGCATTCACTTCCCACTTCCTAATTAAAATATACAAAACGAGAATTATTTAAAAATAATCTTACAAATTTATCTAAGAGATTCTCCTTAGCCACCAACTGTTGATAAATATCGTTTTCACGTTTAACTCCAATAATGACGCTCTAAAAAATAAAGTTTAAAAATGATTTGTGAATGTGCAACATTTTAATCGTCCTTTAGAAATAACCTAAAATCTGCTACGCCCAATTGATGCTATCGGAGGCGTTTTTCTTATATATTATTCTTATACTTTACTCATGTTTTTACTTTACTCATAAAAGAAAAAATAAAGAGGCAAACCGTTTTCCCTTCAAATAACTCCTCATTATTCAAGTCAAACAATGCTAAAATCCCTTTAATTTCTTCAATGCTCCCTTTAGGAAGATAAAAAACATCAGCAGGTTCATTAGTACTGAAATACAACGAGTTTTCGGAGAAGACGATACCCTTTAAATTTATTTTAAAAATAAAACATAAAGAAAAATAATAGGAGGAAGAAAACAAATATTTTGACTAAACTACAAAGGACAACTCGTCCTTGATTTTTTGAACCGTGACAAAACTAATTTTAAGCAGTTATCTCAAATTTGACATAAATTAATTGAATCGGTTAAAATAAGTGTTTTCATCTTATACGATAATTAAAATAAATTCTTACAATCACGCCATATTGTACAAGCATCCTATTAACATAAAATCTTTCAAAGCCAAGATTGACTGTGTTATTAACAATTACTATCCCCATACCATATTGTTGAGCAAACTCGGCAGCTTTTTTCATGGAGAAAAGTCCAACAACAGGACCAAGATACTTCGACCCGTCAACAAAAAGCGTTAATCCTTGCCGCTCCATTTTTGGATCACCTTAAGTTTAAATGTCCCAAAGATCTTATGAACAAAAATTATACCAAGTTCGTCCATATCCTCGGATGCTATTTGAATGACAGTAGACATAAGACTCTCTAATCCAAATCTAGAAACATTACTTTTAATAAAATAGAAAAAAAAGCAGATTACTTTGTACATCCAAATTTATCAGAATAATCTATCGCATCAGCCATAAGACCACTGGAATCTTCTGATAGCCCCACGCTTTTTAATATGGAATAGACAAAATAAGTTACCTACAAATTAGATTAAAAAATTTAAAAATATATGTAGATAAAAAATAACATATCGCATAAATAATGAGCATTTTCCGGGAAAACCTGAGATCGAGTTACTTAGCAAAATAATTAAGATGATTGAGACAGAAACCAAGATAACTCTGAAACTAGGGGAAAGGGGAGCAACCAAAAAGAACTCAAAAAATTAAAAATATTTTATAAAAACTAACCCCAGTTGCAAAAACAAGGTTTTTCTTAACAAAATCTGGGTGAACACTGTTGCAATGCTTCGCAAAATCATAGTCCACTTTAGTCCCAACACATAACGGACACATCCTTGTTTCTGGTAATGTTGTTAAAATGTCTCCCAATTTTGGTATCTCCACCTTTGGTTTTTTAACGTTAGGACGAGATGTCGATTGATTCGCTTCTCTGACAGCTTAAAATTGTTAAATTATTTATTATTAAAAATTATTAATATACCCAGCAATTTCTCGCAGTCAGAGGAAGCTTTATGGTATGCAAAGTTTACAACATTCTTCTTGTTCCGTAAAACTCCACATTTAGTAAGCACCATTTCATAGTCTTCACGAGACTATAAATGAAAAAAACAAATTAAATTAATAATTTTTTCAATTCGGTTTTGGGTTTATTTTTAATATTTTAAACGATAAAAAATTAACAAATTTATGATCAGATTTTTTAATCGAAATTAGTAAATATTTTTTTGTAAAACTCACGACATAATCTGGAATTTGTTGAAGATTCTGATTGTGGCTCATCTTTAAATATTTAAAGTTTTAAAAAGAAAATAAATATTTTTGTTCAATTAATATGTAACTGAAAAGCTTGTTAAAATAAAAAAATATAACGAAATCGTTAAATCATTGAAATTACGGACAACACCCTATACCTAATATTGGAGGTATTATAAGAGATAAAACATCCAAAACGATAAAACTTTAAAATGATAGAGCTAATTAGTTTATATGCAGATTTTCAATATTTATTACGAAAAGAATTAATAAATAGAATTGAAGAAAATTGATAAAATAGTATTCTAATGGATGTAAGTAATTCACTCACACTGTTCCCGCTATTTAAAATCTCAACAAAACATACTAAACCTAGAAAGTTTTCTGGGAAGTTCTATGACATTTGCGCTGCGACATTTGCGCAGCAGACATAACTTTGTGGCGTAGTGACAAAAGACCTACAGACAGAAGACCCACAGACAAAAGACCCATAAGGAAATATTTTTACTAAAAGCTTAGAAGAACAAGATTGGACAAAGTTACGATACAAAAACAAACAATGTAAACATATGGGCATCTGTGGGTCTTCTGTCATCGGGTCTTGTCTGTTGGCTTCTGCCCCTGTTGTTGATGTTTTTATTTTTTAAGGTAGAGGGAAACAAAAATCGCGTCGCTCATCCTAGCGGCGCCACGCATGGGACCGAAACTGAACTGATTGAACGATGATATTAAATAATGATTATTGAATAAAATATGATAGTGAATATGAATTATTAGTTTTTCGGTGCGTGCATATTTTGTAAGACCCTATGTATTAATTAATGATGAATATGTACACTCGGGTGCAAAAGTAATGATCCCTGGGTATGAAAATTTTTAAAAAGTGATTATTTTGAAATGGAAAGGGTAAATGATTTACCTTCTTTTTCATAATCAAAATTCACAATGTTAAGATACTTTCCAAGGAAAAAATTTTCCCCAAAATTCCAATCCCGTGAATTTCTCTCAACTCTAAATGGATACCCCTATTTTTAGGGTGGTCAAAAGTAATGATCCCTAGCGTGAACCAATAGTAAAAATATAGGTAAAAATTTGAAAAAATTCCAGTGAATACATTCATCGATATTAGTTACAAAAACCAAAAGATCGAGCACATTAACTATATACAACACAGTAATCTCGACAATTTAAAACACTTAAAAGTCAACGTATAATGGGATTAGAGTTGTTTGAAAAATATTTTCGCACCTCACATCAGTGATTAAAATTTTCTTTTATGCTTGCCTGAAAGCCAATAAAATTTGCTATAAAATACTTCCATTCAACTTTCCAGAAAAAAATTTATCTAACAAGTTGTGGAGCAACGAACATGCAAGGCGGCAAAAAAGGACCATTTATGGGGTAATATGAGAGATTTTTGCCGCCTTGTATGTTCTTCACTCCTCAACACGATAGATAAATTTTTTCAGAAAATTTGAAAGACTATATCTTGTAGCAAATTTTATTGGCTTTCAGGCAGGCATAAAAGTGTAACCAATTCCTATATCAAAAAGATAAAAATAATTTTTGAAATAAATTACCCCTATTTCTCGTTGAAATCGAGATGTCAATATCTCGAAGAAAAGAGTAGATATTGGACCAATCTTTTCATAGGTTAACTTCTTATTACTAGTCATCTTTACTAAAATTTTTGTGGATTTTTTTCTTAATGGTTAAACATATTTTTTAAAAAGGGATCATTACTTTTGACCACCCTAAAAATAGGGGTATCCATTTAGAGTTGAGAGAAATTCACGGGATTGGAATTTTGGGGAAAATTTTTTCCTTGGAAAGTATCTTAACATTGTGAATTTTGATTATGAAAAAGAAGGTAAATCATTTACCCTTTCCATTTCAAAATAATCACTTTTTAAAAATTTTCATACCCAGGGATCATTACTTTTGCACCCGAGTGTATTAAGTCAGGGTAGATACATCGTATAATTGATTATTAAATTAACTTTAGATAAATACTATACGTTTAGAATCATTTTTTATAGTCTCAACAAAAATTGGTTATTTTATTTTTTAAAAGAATGTGAACTTTCTTACATTTTTCCTATATTTATATAAAAAATTAATCCTTTTTATTGATGATGGGAATGTTAACGGCATACTGAATAAAAGGCATACTTGATGAAGGAAAAATGCCAAAAGCTAGTAAAAGAGTGAAAGAATGATAATTATAATTTAGACCTAAAGTTCAGATAAAGAATTCAAATTTAAAGAAGGTATGCTCGTCAAAGTTTATCAAATTTCAGAAATCAATAACTATACCGAAAGAAGCTTTTTAGCTGTTAGAGTTTACCTATTTAATTCCCTTGTAATATGTACTACATACATACACTGCGGTGCATATGTTTATGCACACTTGTTTTTTGTTCATAAGTTTATGCACACTTATTCAAAAAATAAGTTCTAAATAGCAATCGAAAGCTCTATTTGTATCTCAATTGACATGTTTCTGCATTTTTCGAAATTCTGATATTTTCGAAAAATTTTCGACCGGTCTAACAGGTACTACATTTTCAACTTTTCGGAAAAATTTTTTTGAAGTCTGTAAAAAATATATGTGATTCTTCTCCAGATTCTACATACAATACAAAAAATTCATCCAAATCGGTCGAGATTTGACCGAGTTATGAATTTTTGAAAATCGAAAAAACACCATGTTTTTGACGTTTTTCGTCAAAAAATCGCGTTTTTTCGATTTTCAAAAAATCATATCTCTGGACCGAAAAAAGATATTTCTAAGCGGTTTTGTGATAAATACTCACAAAAATATGCTTTATCAAATGGGCTTGTTAAATTTTTTCCGAAAAATTTTTCCGAGGATATGGGATTTGGTATATCCGGTAGATCCGGATTATCTCGGCCAATTTTCATTTTCATGGAAAATGCAGAAACATGTCAACTGAGATACAAATAGAGCTTTCGATTGCTATATAGAACGTATTTTTTGAATGAGTGTGCATAAACTTATGAACAAAAAACAAGTGTGCATAAACATATGCACCGCAGTGTATAACAATTAAAGGGTTAGATCAAAAAATTTTAACTTTTTTCTCCAATAAAATGTAAATAATCATAACTTATAGGTCATAGTTTGTAATAATCTTACCAATTTTTTTAGATCAATTTTTCCGTCTAAAATCATTTGCAGAAATTTTAATCCTTTTGTATCAGGTTTTATGGCAATAAAGCAATATCTCTGAAATTAAAGAAAATTATGTTTTTTCCAAAATAATAAAATGAAACTGAATTTTTAAGTTAAAATATTGGCTGTACTTTAGCCGGTGGCCCACTCAGAAATGGGTCAAAATATATACCATTCGATTCGTCTCGGCGAGCTGAGTCGAATGGTACCATTCTTTTTTTGCGGAAATTCCTACGAGCCGAGATATAGGTACTTAAAAATCGAAAAACCATAGGGGGGACCAAGCACTTTTTGGGGTGAAAAATTCGAATATGCAAATAATAGCTCATTCGAAAGAGCTCGTCGAGCTGAGTCGATTGACACCAAAATCAACGAAATCTGACTTGATTTGACAAAGTTATGACCATTTGTTTTAGCTCCTTACCTATGGCATCTGTGGAGATTTTTGCTGCTACGGAGGCCCCAAATACGTCCAGAGCAAGGGAGATAGGAATAGGGTTATGTTACAAGCCCAGACCCAGCGCCCGTAGACTCCCCGCGAGGCGTGTGCCGCAAAACTCCGCGCGAAGCGCGGAGTTTTGCACAAGCGCCTCGCCGACGCTCCATAGGTTTAGGTTTTTTGTTTTTTGGTTCATAACTTTGTCTAATCTTGTCCAATCACGATGATTTTGGTGTCATTCGACTCAGCTCGTCGAGCTCTTTCGAATGAGCTATAATATGGTTAAAAAATTTTTAATTTAAAAAATCACCCTTTTGGATTAACAGTTTTCAGAAGTCTATATCTCGGTCCAATCAAGTCAGATTTCGTTGATTTTGGTGTCAATCGACTCAGCTCGACGAGCTCTTTCGAATGAGCTATTATCTGCATATTCGAATTTTTCATTCCAAAAAGGTGCTTGGTCCCCCCTATGGTTTTTCGATTTTTAAGTACCTATATCTCGGCTCGTAAGAATTTCCGCAAAAAAAGAATGGTACCATTCGACTCAGCTCGCCGAGACGAATCGAATGGTATATAATTTGTCCCGTTTCTGAGTGGGCCACCGGCTACAGTATATCCAAAATATTTTTTTTGAAATAGTTGGGAAGTCAACTTCGTGTTATTTGTTGATTATCTTATCCTTACAGGGATTTATTTCGCATAATAAAACCTATTTTGGCGTTATTTTTTAATTTGTGAAATTTTTATCAATTTTTGGAAGATTTTAACAAATTTCAACAATTTTATTAATTTATCTTGTAAACTTAAAATCTTATCAGTATTAGAAAAACACTTTTCTAATTCAAGAAATTTTTCTCAATTTATTAAGAAATTTTATAATAAAATAGGTAGATGTGTCTTGTAAGGATGTCTGATCATAGGAATTCTTATAAAATGATAGGTGTTACTTTCTTGAATATCTCATCATGATCAGATAATAAGCATCTATGCCATAAAAAACGCTCATTATATATTCTTCAATTAATGAAATACTTACTTGCTTTTCTTTTGTTGTATATTTTTTTACAATTGAGTAAATAATTCTCGAAGTAATTAACAAATTTTTAATATGCTTTTTCCAGTATTTTCCAAATAGTTGCATTTTATTCATGGGTCGCCATACATTATTGCTATATCCGAGTACACTGGGTGAAATAAAGATGTTTTTAATTGAATTTTTAGTCTTTTTGATGAAATCAATGATAATAAGACTGATTAAATTTGAACAACCAAATAATAAAATTGAATTAAAAAATGTTTTTAAGAAATATTTTCCTCATAATATTTTTGGTTAGTTTTCAATAATATAATTTTAAATTATATTATTGAAGTTAGATCAATTTTTCCTTTCGTCAAAAACCAAATACAATTATATATTTTAGAGCAGTTGAAATATTTATTATAACTGCCAAGACAAAAATTTTCAACACTTTTTGAAAGGCCAAGAAGCCAGATTTTTTCAATTTTTGAGTCAGATCCTAAATCTGAGAATTTTGCACGCCCACGCTAACAGATGTCTTACATTTTAGCGCCGCAGGCGAAAATTTTCCGATTTTTGGTGGACCTACAGGCCAGATTTCTACCAATTTAGGAAAAAATACCACCGTCCCCGGGGATGGTAGTTGAACCCTAGTGAACAGAACACATATTCTGCAAAAACAACCGCATATTTTGGGGAAGCAATCCGCAGATTTTGCGGACAAAAAATCAAAAAATCTGGAGTTTTTTTTACAACAGAGCCACAGAATTTCTATTTATGCAAATTTACTGCGGTTCTGTGGATAAAATACAAACTTTTAAAGACGAAATACAAGCTTTTTGTGTTTTATTCAAATAATTATTATTAATAATTTTATTTTTAAACTTTAGATTTTATAGAATAATCTAAAATCGGGATAAAATTGATATTAAAATTTTTCTGACATTTTTAACAGTCCTCTATCAACAATTTCTTTTAACTTTTAAATTAAGCAATATGGGTTATATCAATTAGTTAAGAAAATTATTTTCAAAAATATTATGATACGAGAAAAAGCTAATAAAGTATTTTAATTTTTTAAGAAGTAAAAAATTATTTTAAATTTTTGTTAAATTAAATTTTAAATTTTGCTTACGTTTCTAGCTGTTTTAATGTCTTTAAATCTAAAATAGCATTTGGATATGTTGCTGCCTTAATTATGTCCACAAGTAATTCAAGAGGCATTTGCTTTTTTTGGTATTTCTCTCCAATTTCTGAAGTTTTTAATTTTTGTTTAGAATTCATAATTCTAAAAAAACAAAATAAAAAATTTTCAAATTATTTTTGAATTTTAAAAATTATTTGCTAAATTAAGGAGTTAAATAAATATAAAATAATTTTATAATTTTATTCAGTAAATTCAAAAAATATTTTTATATTAGCCATTAATATTGTTGAAATTTATATAATACATTATTTGAATTAAAAAATCTTTTAATGTCCCAATTATGAGACGACGAATATTTTTACCTGCTACATATGTACACTATTTATGCATTTGTTTTTCTACATTATCGTTCCTTACTTGAGCAAACAAACTTTTTTTTGAATGAAACAATCATTTTTTCTTTTGTAAACAAAGAAAATAGAAATTTAAATTTTTACTGCTAAGTACGTGTAGGGTTAAGGGACAGAAAATATAGTGGGAAAATCGGAGAGAAAAAAGCGATGTCTCTCCTGAATGTTATTTTCTTTTGTTTGAACAATTTATTTTTTTAATTTCATTTATCTCTTTTAAAATTCTTTAAAACAATAAGACAAATATTTTTAATGGTACTTCTCCGTTTTGTTACACCCCCTATATTTATGCTCAAAATGTCATATATAGGGTAATAGATAAACCCAAAATGAGCTTACTCCCCTCTATGATATTTCGTTCTTCGGGGACCTGTATTTTGATCCACAGACGTCTCCAGAAAAGAAGAGTGGTACGTTCGACTCGGCACCTTTTATTACCCTATATATGACATTTTAAGCATAAATATAGGGGGTGTAACAAAACGGAGAAGTACCATTTAATAAAATTGAAGTACTGTATTTATTTAATAATTTTAGATTTATTTATTTAATTTTTATTAAATTTCAGTAAATATACAAAAACAATTTTTAAAAATTAACTTAAAAAACTGGGAGAAAGAATAACAACATAAGCATAAGTTGGACTCATAAGAACAGGTGAAAGTGCATATGGAGAAAGAATTAATCCAGAAAAAAATTTTGGAGAAAAAACTTGGGGGTTTAACACAAAAGGGCTTAATACAAGAGGGGAAAGAGCTGAAGGATTTAAAATTCCTGGAGTCATAACTAATGGTGATAAAATAAATGGATGAAATATTTGTGAGCTCATAATCATTGGATTCATTACGAAGGGGCTTAAAATCTAAAAGAAAATAAAATTAATTTAACTATTTATTAAAAATAAAAATACTCTACCACACTATTTAGCAATCCTGGAGAGAGAATAAATGGCTGCATAATTATTGGAGAGAGTATAATACTCGAAAATATAAATGGTGATAGAATTAAGGGAGTCATAATTCTTGGTGTTAAAATCTTTAAATTTGAAAAATATTTTTTTAAATAAATTTATAAAAAAACAAACAGTTGGAGAAAATACTCTAGGTGATAAAATTGCTGGTCCCATAATTGTTGGAGATAAAATTGTTGGGGAAAAGAGGAAAGGAGAGAGAATAAAAGGTTGACTTGTACGCCTAATTGAAATTAATTTTTTAAATTAAAAATAAAGGAATTATTATACGTTGGATTTAATATTGATGGCCTGAAGACGCTAGGAGATAACTTTAAAAAAAATTTTTATAAAAATTATGAAGAATTTTTTATTGGAATTTAAAGTCAAATTGAAATTTAAAAAATTATTAATAGAAAGGGAGGGGGCAATTTTTAAGGAAAACCCAATTTTATATTTGCCCTGTCTTATTAATTAAAGAAATTATTGTCAGCCGAAAATAAACAGTACACGTAAACTTGGGAGTACGACACAATACATCACAACAGTAGATCGGATTTCTAAATACATTTCTATTAAGATATATTTGCTTAATGAGATGAAATATCAAAAATACTGCCCAATGTCAATCTCTTGCTAAAGGAATCCCTAATTATTTCAGAACTTACCACAATATCATGTTGTCTAATATCAAATGAACGCATTTGAGCAATTTTTTTGATATCATCCTCAATAATCTAAGGATATAATTTAAAAATATTTATTTAAATTATTACCTGATTTATTATTGAAGAATTTTTATTATTTTTATTAATTATTGGTAATAATCTTTCAAGTGTTATAGAGTCATTAAATGGAGATTCAGGCCCGTATAAAAATCTTAGCTGGCTTTCAGTAAGAAGCGAATATCCCGTCTCTTCTAATTCATCTCTCTGAAATTAATTTTAATTTTTATTTAAAAAATCAAGGACTGGGTTCATAAGTAGGGTATTAAAAAGCCTAGAATTAATCCTAAATCTTGACCTAAAATAGGATTTTTCTAAAATTTTATTCTTGTCCTACTTCTCTAAATCAATTTATTTACCTGTTTCTTATTAAATTTTCTATCCAATTCCTCCCAAATGGAAACTTTTCGATCTTCATATTCTCCAAACATTTCTTTAACCTTAACTAATTTTAATAAAATTTGTTCACAAAAATATTTATAATTTACATTTTTTCTAGTCAAATAAAGTCCGTTAAATTCATCTTTATAACGTTGTTCAATTTCTCGTTTATTAAAGGATTTTGTAGGTTTTGGATTAAATGAAAGAATGTTCTGTTAAATATTTTAAGAATATATTTTTGTGATTAATTATAGGGTTGTCGGTTCTGGACTGAAGAACCGATGATTTTTTCGGTTCGTATATCGGTTCGGTTCCGGATATCCGAAAATTTTCTAAAAACCGACAACCAGAATTAATTTAATTATTAATTAATTCTAAATATTTTGCTTCAATCATCTATAAAATCAACTTTTTTGAAATTTAATTTTTAAAATAAATTTTTAAAATTTAAAATTCCCAAACTTTTAAATTTTCAACTTGTTCATTAACACCAGAAGATTCCATAATTAAATTTAGCCATTCTTGTTGGTCTCTTCCCGTTAATTTGCCTGCTTTCATTATTTTAGGTAAGCTTAATTCTTTTTCCAATCCTTTGCCTTTATCATGAAGACTGAACAAAGAAGGAGATAATAAATTGGAAAGCTTAAAATTTTTTAGTTTTTTTAGTTATAAACTTAAGGGTTGACCCTACTTGTGTTAATTTAATAAATTAGTCTGTAAAGTGGTGACAGTTATAAGAGTAATGTAAGAGGTTTATAAGTAGCTATCCCCTCTAATCCATCCACCTTAATCCGTTTAAATCAAGTCATATCCCCTCATTCCTCTAATAACACGATGTCTCCGTCCAAGACTCCTTGTCTTGAATTCAGTATTTATGAAGTCTTGGATTCAGATTTTGGTCTTAGGGTGCAGTCTTGAGTCTTGGAAAATTCTTTGTCTTTGAGTCTACTATTTCAACTTATTTTCATAACTAGAATATTACCACCTACCTACCTTATTATTATTTTTACTCTCCGTCAAGCTCAAAAACCTTGGTGAAAGTAAATCTACAAATTTAATTGTTGTTACTTCCTCTTTTTGATTTTTAATATTTTTATTTTCTGCTAAATTTAGACTTAATTTAATTCCATCATTAACTAATCTAAATATTTTATTTTCTAATAATGGTTGTTTTGTCTCATCTTTTCCAAAAATATTTTGAAGTTTAATTGTTGCTACTGACTTTTGTTTTTTGGTTATTTGCTCTTTTAATGATTGTAAAGTTTTTAATTCTTCTGCAGTTTTTTGCCAGCTATTAAATATAATTTTAAAAAAAAATAATAGAAAAAAATTTAAATGAAAGGAATTAATTCTATGAATGTTTAACAAACATTTTTGTTTTATTAACTAAACTAATCGTCAGAACCACAATTAATCATAACTTTTAATCTGAAACAAGGCTATTTATTAGTTTTTTAGAATTAATATTTAAATTAGTACATCGGTTATAATTTCACTCCCAATTCCCCAACTCCTCTCCAAAACACCTTACCCATCAATTTAAATAGTATAAACTTTATAAACCTACTTTTTAATCTCTCCTCGATTATTTCGTTTTACAAAATTTGCCATTAAAATACGTGCCAATCCTCCAACAGGGCTTAAACCATGTGTTCTCTTTGATTCACTCAGTTTATAATTTATACACTTTTTTACTTTAATATTCGGAGAACTGTCTGAGGAAAATAAATTATTTAAGTAGATTAATAAATGGAAGATTTTTTGGATTTTAATTATTTCCAATATCTTCCCTATTTTTTAAAAATTTCTGAGTTCCAAATTTCTTAAAATTATATTTAGCTAAAATTCGCTCAAAATTTTCCCTCTCCGAGTTATTTTATTAACTTATTTTTTATTAAAAAATTTGATGATTTTAAAATAATAATTTAGAATTAATGGCCAGTGTTTGGAATTTTAAAATTTACTCGAATTCGTATTTTCTCTTACCCATACCAGTACTTGGCCTATTTTATTTTGTCGTACTCGTACTCCGTAAACAGGTACAAGTACAAGTACGAATTTTGCTACGAGCTCCCAAACACTGTTAATGACTCGAGAATAAAATTCATTGTAAGAAAATATTATAACGACTAGTATTTTCTAATAAATACTTCTAATTTTAATTAATTTCAAAATTTTTGTATACCATCATTCTTCCCCTCATAAATATCATTAAAAGTAGATTCTTCTTTTCTCGTTTTTATTTTATTTATCCTTCCCATATCTTTCCCTTTATCAAATAAATATCGTTGTAAACGTTTTGTATAAATTTTATTGTTTTCATTAAATTTTCCTTCTAATAATTGTGAAATACATTTAGTCATTGAAGGTATAGATTCTGTTTTTAAAAAACATTTGGAGAAATTTTCTGGCAATTTTTGGGGTAATTCTTTTGAATTTATTCTGTAAAAATTAATTTTTTAATTAAAAATAAATTTTATTTTTAAATACTTTGACTGTAAAAATGCTGATAATAATGAAGCAAAAGCTTTGTTTATCCATTGCTCGTACATCTAAAGTATTAAAAATTATCATCACCCAGCCCTTCCATTATCCTATATTTTCCTTATCCAGCCCCCCTCCCATACCTGAAATCCCTCCTCAGTGCTCATTTTCAAAATGGTAACTTTAGGTAAATTTTTAGATTCCTCTTGATTAGATAAATTAATTAACCAATAAATAGTAAAAATCGCCAAAAATGTAATTTTTGTTTTATTTTGTTTTTGAAGCAACATTCATTTGTTACAAAAAAAAGATAAAAATTATATTTACCTAACTTTCTGAAATTTATTTTTTTAAGTAAACTATCTGAAAAAACAATAATTAATGAAAAAATAACGTTTTTTGGATGTACTAGGGCATTTTTAGATTTTTTTTAATTTCGCATTTCTCGATTATGGATTTAAAAGGATTTGAAGGACATAAGATTCCTTCCCATTCAAAAATTTTCAATTTGTAACAAAATTCAATTTTATCTACCAAACACGTGACTTTTTCTCCTTAATATAGCAACATTTAAAAATAAAATTTACCACAAATTTAGTTGATTTAATTAATGAAAATAAAAAATAATATTTATTACCGAACGTGTTTTCTTTTATCTATTAGCCGCTTTTAATTAAAAAATAAAGAATATATTTGTACTTTATTTACTTTTATTTTTGTCTGCTTTTGCCGACATTTTATTATATATTCAATCCATCACTTTAAAATGACCGGGATTTACTCGTAAAAATTTTAAAAAAATTAAAGAAAATAAAAAAAAATAATAAAAAATAATAATAGGAACAAGTTTTTAATTAATTTAAATTAATAAAAGATAAAATTAAGAGTGAAAAAAAATATTAAAATTAAAAAGAAAATTGATAAATTAATTCACTCATTACCTGAGTTGGGACATTTCTTAAATGAATGCTAAAATATATTTTTAATTTCGAAAAAAATAGTTATTTCCAATAATATGTTTCTGCCATTTTAGTTTTTCGCGTTTGATTCCCATAATTCTATTCACATTTTATATTATTTTTTGGATTATTATTAGCAAATCAACTCACTTTATATTGCCTTTTTATCATTGACATTATGCTTAATTTAATGTCAATCGCACCACAATTTTACTAATATTTAGTTAACAAATAATACAAATTTTTAGATTTTCCAAATTTTATAATTTAATTATTATTTAGACACAATTTATTAGAACTGATTCACGACACTACTACATAAAATATTCTCAAGTATTAGAATTATATTCTAAATCTTTATTCAAAATTAAATCCATAATTGAATACAATTTATTGAAGAATAAAACATTCAATTATTACACTCAAGTAGTGAAATTTTGATATTGATCTAAATCTATTTGTTTAGTCCAGCAGTCTCCCAAGGCTCTAAAATTTGTGAATTTTTTGTTAAAATTTTCAAAATTTCTTAGAACGAACTTTTTTGATTCTTAATGTTTTAATTTAATTAAAACCAACTTATCACATTCACACAAAAATTGTTCACACGGAGCATTTTCCGTTGAACAAGAAGTTATATATCCAGTGCTTTCATCACACTCATAAGAATAAGCTTCTGTATATGGAGATCTATCAAACCAGGTCCAACCACATTGTGATGCCCATCTCGTATCGTACTCTCTGTAGCATTTATCATGAATTTCACAACATCTTTTGATTGAAAAAATATAAATTTAGATTTAACTTACACAACACCAGTGCTGGGTATTTGCCATTTGTTGGCTCCGGCTCCGGCTCCGGGCTCCGGGGTTTCAAAATCTTGGCTCCGGCTCCGGCTCCGGGGTTTTCAAAATCTTAGCTCCGGCTCCGGCTCCGCCGGAGCCGGCTCCGGAGCCGGGCTCCGGAGCTAGCTCCCGGAGCCATACCCAGCACTGCACAACACCTCTTATACAGAAAATGGCTAGATAGGTCTATTTTCATCGAATCCGTTGTTGAGAAATGGGGGCAAAAGTAAAATTCTCAACGGATAAGCCTACCTATAGATAGTATGTAGTACCTACCTATAGATAGTATAGTATATTACTTTTTTACCTGTCAAATTCGTCTATAGCTTCATATAATCCGCATCTTCCAATTCCACAACTATTTTAAAATTTATGTTTTCAAACTTTAGTGAGAAATGTTGAAATTAAACTTAAATCTATAGCTTTATATTTTATTTATAACATTTCAAAATAAATTTTAAATTTTCGATTTTCTAAATTTTTATTTACTTACTAGCAGCCGTAATTAACCATTGAAATTGCTTGCAGGAAAGACCATCTCCCACTATCATAGATTTGGCATTTTAACATTGTAATCATATTTAAGGAACTCTTATTTTGTATAGGAAATAAAGGTTTTAAATTAATTAAATTAACTTTACAAAAAATTAGCAAAAAGAAAATAATTATTTTCATTTTTTAATTTAAATTTTAAATTATTGCGGAAAAAAAATTGAAAAAAGGCTTTTATACATGTTTAAAATGAAAAAAAATTTATTCATTGAATTTGTATATTCAAGAAAAAATAAAAACTTTGAAATATAATTTTTAAATTTAAACAGGAAAAATTAAAAAAAAATTTTTCATTTTATTGTTTTGCATGTCCTCAACAAATAGCAAAAACGTCTTGCAAAATTCTTTTTATTTATTAAATGAGAATTGATTTTCTAAAATGATCAAGAATATGTCAGGGAATTAATTTGGCGTATTAAATAAAATTTAATTTTAATCATCGATAAATATTGTGAATAAATATGTATGTATGTATTACAATCAGTGGTGGGTATGGCTCTCGGAGTTGACTCCGGATGGTGCCAATAATTTGAAATTCCTAGAGCAGGAGCCGGAGCTCAACCTTTCAATCCCTTCATTATTTCAAGATTTTTTATTAATAACGAAATCTTAGGAAACTTCGTTCTTCACTTGATGTTTTATTTTATAGACATAAATAAATTGGCAATTTTATGCAAATTTATAAAAATATCATATTTTTAAAGAGAAAAAGACTAACAAAAAGTTTTAAGGCAAAATTAAAAATAAATGTAAGAAATATCTAACAAAATTTAATGAAAATATTGACACGCGGGAATCTGGGTGTAAAGGTTTTGAGCAAATATAGGCAATAAAATTGAGCAGAATTTTCTTTAAAAGACAAAAAAAACAAAAAAAAAGAGAACACCCATAAATTGAATTAAAAATATGGCAGAAACAAAGTAGTACATAGAATCTTTTTTGGTTTTTATTTTAAAGAAAGGCAAAAATTGACTTGAAAAAGACCTTATAAATTGAAAAAAAAGTATTTAATTAACTATTTATTTCTGTAAAATTTATAAGGTCTTTAATAAAGTTCCAACCTTAATTGAAAGGACATATACTCAATATGAGGAGGAAATGTTTTACAAAATTAAAAATATAAACAATTAAACAATATCATGTAAATCTTTACCAGGGGTCGGTCGGAAATAATGAATAGAGATCGGACCAAACAAATATTTGACGTTGGAAAATCAAATTATTTGATCAAATATTTGTTTGACCACTTTTGGAAAAAATCAAATTTTTTCAAATACTTTCAAATATCAAATAGTTTGATTTGATATTTGATTTTGCCGTTTGTCCGATCTCTAATAATGAAAGTGCCGAAATTGGAACTGCCAAGAATCGAAATTCCGACTGACCTGCCATCTTCACCGTTAATTTAAAAAATTATTATGAGAATTTAAGGCTTCATTAACATTAAGAAAGTTTAAATAAAAATAATTTTAGTTTTTAAACAATTCTCCCTCCAACCCCATTTTGCCCTTCTCCATTATTAATTTTTACCCCATCAACACGTGCTCTAAGGTTTGAATCCAAACGGTCAAAATATGAATGTCTGAGTGCCTCAGCCAAAACTATTCGAGAACTTGGTTCGTAATCTAACCTAAAAAGATTTTTTTTAATTTTATAAATCCAAAAAAGACCCTTACATTCGGTCAATAAGATTAAAAAGTTGTTGGTGTTCCTCGTTATTTGATTGCATATAACGCTTAATTTTTTGAAATAATTTTTAGAAAATTAAAATTTTTAAATAAAATCTGTTACCATTAAAGGTTTGCAATTATCCCGTACATATTGCCCCGCTGATGTTCTTTCATTCCAATCTAATCGACCGTGGTAGAAATATTTGGTTCTAAAAGAAAAATATTTTCTGTTTTTTATCTAAGATCAGAAAAAAATTTTTTTAAATTATTTTTATTTCTGATTGGGAAGTTTGAAGTCAAAGAGAAATAATTTTATTTTGTGAATAGGGTTGCCCGTTCATGGAAAATTTTCAGATATTCGGAACTAAACCGAAAAATCTTAGGTTCTTCCGTTCGGTTCCGAACCGATAACCCTCTTATTTTTGAATAAAGATTATTTGTGTTAACTTTTTTGTTTATTGGTTTATTTAGATTTCTTATTATGTGTTGATAATTAATTGGGAATATATTTAATGTTAAGGTAAAAATTAAAAGGTTTTTTTTTTAATTTTTACTTAGTTTTCCTTCCCATTCTGTAAGGTATATTTTCTAAAATTCTTTCCATCATTGCCAAATGTTCTCGATTATCGTGTGTTTGAAATAAAGTCTGTCCCGTGTATAGTTCAAACATAATACATCCAATAGACCAAACATCACAAGGTTGTGACCATCCAAGTTCTTTTTTAAATTAAAAAATAATTTCCAAAAATATTTATTACCCAAAATAACTTCTGGAGCCCGATAATGTCTAGTAGAGACAATAGTTGAATGATGCTCGTGATCAAAGGTGGCTGAACCCAAATCAATTAAACGGACTGTTGCATCCTTTCAATTAAAAGAAAAAGATTAAATGAAGTAATGAATTTTTGGAAATTTTGGCAACACAATATTTGCCGCGGGGTGATAGTACTGGATTTAAGGTGTAAGATCAATTAATATTAAATAAAAGCATTTCTGAACCATTTGTAAAATATCAAAAATGAGCTTTTTTACTTTTCTATTTTAGTTTTATTTTGCAATATCGGGCCAACACAATATTTAGCTTTTTATTTAAATTTTTGATATATTTAATTTTTAATTAAAATACTTAAAATCAACAAATTAATTCTTTATTAATTTTATAAAACCCTCATAGCAATAATTTTTGTTTTATAATCCTAAAAACTCCAAAAAACCCCCCACCTTAACAACTCGCATAGGTTTCCGTCTTCTTCCTTCATCAGAATTACCCTGTGGCACAGTAACATAATCACTACATACAAAAAGTATATTTTCTGGCTTCAAATCAGTGTGAGTTAAACGATTTTCGTGCAAAAATTTAACTGCGTGTATTAACTTTAAAATAATTTTGAAATAAAATTTAAAAATATTCTTTTTAAATAAATACCTGATAAGCGATATATCTTGCTTGATCCAGAGGGTAGGGTCTGTAATCATTCGATTTCTTAATAATTAAGATTTAATATAAATTAATTATTGCAAAATATGGAAATAAATTTTTAAAAATGTCTTTTCCCGCCAAATCTGAGTCAGTTAATCCGGACACGAATAACCCACCAAATTACGGATCCGAACTTCGGTTGAATTAAATTAAAAATATATAACTAAAGGATTCAGATTGGAATCTCGAAAATTTCGATAAACACGTCTCGGTATGATTTTTAATTTAAATATTTTTAAGTAAAATCAAAATTACTAAACAAACCATAAAATCGAAGACACTTAATCCTAGCAAATCAAATAACAGACATATCTAGAATAATTTAGATTAATTCAAAGATTTTCTAGTTTAGGTATGTATTAGAAATTCTAAGCTCTCAATTCCAGATTTCCAAAATCACGAATATATTTTTTTTACTCAATTAAAGTTTATTTTGAAAATAAAATTATTTTTTCTTTAAATTTTTTCAGAATTAGATATTATTCTTTAATTAAAAAAATAACAAACATGTCCAAAATAATCAAAACTGTCAAGTAATTGAATAACCAAATGTCGACTATCAGGATCTTTTTCTTTTAATTTTCTCAAAACATTAATTTCTAAACGAGCAGCTTCTCTATATTTTGAAACATTTTTAATTATTTTTAAAGCTTTTGGTGTTGAAGAAGATTTTCTTCCAATTCTGAGATCTTTAACTTGCACAACTTTCCCAAAAGTTCCTTCTCCCAAAGTTTTGACTATTTCAACTAAATTTTTGTTTTTTTTCTATTTAATTTAAAATATATTTATTTATACATCTATTATCAATTATTTGTCCATTATGATAAAGCAAATGCCCTTCTTTGTCGTCTTGAATTGGGCGACTTCCTGGACTGTCATTCCAATTACTTTTTCTGACTGTTTGATTTAACTAAAAATTTAGAGAATTTATCTCTTAAATATTCTTCCCCTAAAAATAATTATTTAAATCCACATCCCCTAGATTTAATCATTAATTTATAACAAACTCACTCCTTTCTTTACAGTACCACTTCCCCCACCAGCAATTATTTTATCAACTTTAGCGCAAACAGATGGAGGTAATTGTAATGAAGCTATTAGAGCATTTGTTGGGGCTGTTGATTTTTGTTGTTGTATTTTTGGACCGGGATAGGGAGGGGGTGGAATTGGTGGATTTTGAATAAGTCCAGAATGGGGCCTGTTGTGTAAAATGAAAGTAAAAATTTAAAAATATTTGAGTTCGTTACCTTTGATGACGTGACAGGTTCAAAACAGGAACTTTAGCTTCAGTAGTCGACTCCCCTGGAGTCTCGTAGCTTTCATCGTCATCATCATCCTCCTCCTCGTCTTTCCCTTCCTCTCCTTTTTCTTTCTTTACATCTTCATTTTTATCAGCTTGTGTAGAATAATTTTCGAGTTGTACTGTTGCTTTAAAATCGAGTGGTTTACTCTAAAATTTTAAATAAAGTTACATATACTAATTTATCTTTAATCACAGGTCTACTATTTTCGGTTACAAAATAGAAAAATTTTGCCTGAGATAATTTATGAGATGAAGGAGGAGGTGCTTGTGAATGCTCCTCTCTTCTTTCAGAATTATCTGAAGTATTAGCAGCATCAGTTGTTGAAGTCCCAGTCTCTCCTTCAGTATTCCCACTAACACTCTTTTGACTACTTTCATTTTTATCTTCAATAGAAGCAAAAAGGCTAAGTGTTTTAGCCAATCCACTCCTAGCTGCGCGGTGTTCAGGAGGCTGTCTAAATTTAGGAGTAGTCAAAGGGGATGAGGAAGGTTGTTGTTGTTGTTGTTGTTGGACATCATCAATTTGTTGATCAATAGGGACAGCAACCAAAGGAATATGTGAAGGGGTTGTTGAAGCTGTAATATTTTGAGTAACATTTCCGGCACGAAAACGCCCGCTAAGTTTTCGAGTATGTAAAGTTGGGGATAAAAGTTGTTGTTT
The DNA here is from genome assembly GCA_963681835.1 of Meloidogyne enterolobii. Taxonomy (NCBI): domain Eukaryota; kingdom Metazoa; phylum Nematoda; class Chromadorea; order Rhabditida; family Meloidogynidae; genus Meloidogyne; species Meloidogyne enterolobii. The sequence goes on along the minus strand of CAVMJV010000010.1, from coordinate 2,217,247 downwards.
TTGTGCTTCTTCTGTTGCTGTCTTTGATGATTTTGAATCATCCGGATCTCGCCTATTAGCTAGTCTGTTCAATTCTCGCCGAGCTAGCAATGAAGGGGAAGCTGGTGGTTTTGCAGCATATACATTAGTGGTTGTTGTTGTAGTTGGTAATCGAGCCGTTGATGTTTGTGCTACTTGAGAAGTTAATAATTAATAATAATTTTTCTGTAATTATAATCTATCCTTACTTTTCTTTTGCACTTTTAAAAATATGAAATAGTCTCTTGGCTATTTTGGCTGTTGAATAGCTATTTTATATTTTTATAAAGCGCGAGAGAAAAGTAAGGTTAAAGCTTGAAATTCAATCGGTCTTAAGTAAATTTCCGCCACTGTAGATTAAACTTTAATTCAACTATTATTTTTTTAATTGTAGACTACAAGTCTAGAAAATCTCAAATATCTTTACTATTCCAAAAACTAACCATCAGTAATTGTTGTATGAAATGCTGCTGACACAGCATCGACAGTACTCTTTGCTTGAGCATCTTCCAATTCCTCTTGTTTTTGTTCTCTCTCTTTTTTCTTCTTCAAATTATTAGAAATTGAAGGTAATTTTGTATTTCTTAATTCTTCTTTTATTTTTGCCAAATCTTCAAGTCTTTTTCTTCTTCCAGAAATTTTCCTTTCTAAATTTCCTCCAGAATTTTCTCCTTCTAAATTTGAAGGATTTTGAGGAGAATTTATTTGTTCAATTCCTTCTATTGGAGTGGCCAAAATCTTTTTTTGATTTTCTTTTGGGGAAGAGACTGTTGTAGCTGCTGTAGATGTTGATGGTGAACATGTAGTTATGTCTAGAGAAGGAATAACTCCAATCTTTCCAATATTGGAATTTCTAGATATCCCTCCAGTTGTGTGTTGACGACCCCCTGCAGCGAATGCTAATCTCTCCTGAGCTAATCTTATCGATTTTCCTTTAGCTAGAGATGAGGGTTGGACAGTTAAAGGTTGTTGTTGTTGGGTGTTGTTGTTGTTGATACTTTTCTTTCTATTAATTAACAAAAAATTTTCTTGTAAAGTAATTTAGGTTAATGAAATTTTCCAGGGCCTAACAATAGCGTGAAGGATCCTGAGAGATCTTCGGATATCCGAATTTGGCGTTGAAATTTTTATTAAATTTAAAGTCACAATAGATTGTAAGGTTATTCCTGCAGAGGAAATTTTATGGGGCAGGACTTGGTTTTGGGGATCTAGTAAATTCTCAGATAAATTTTGGGGAATTTGTCGATTTATTTTTAATTAATTAAATACCTAAATGTTGGGCTAAGAATCTGTTTAGATTTAAATTCCTCCGTTTCTTGTCGATTTTTCCTTTGTTCTCCAATATTTGGAGAAGGAATCCCCATAGCTTCTAAACGTTCAGAAGCTGAAGCAGCCATTAAACGTCTTTCATCTTCTTCAAAATTTTCAGCTACAGCAAGTAATTTAGCTGCAGCAACATCCAATTGTTCTATTCGATTTTTATATTCTTCTGTAGATTTTTTAGAACTTCCCAAAGAAGAAGAATTATTTTTCTTTGAAAATTCATTTTGTCGAATAGAAACAGATTTAAGGTTTTCAACACAAAGAGAATACCAATGATTAAATCCGCGGTAAAGTTGTGGGTCGGAAACACAATTTCGCATTGAAGACCCTTTTAATAATTTTAAAATTAAATTACCTATTTGTTGCTAACATATCACAACCAGAATTAACTATAGACTTAATTAAAGGACCGACCTAATTAGGACCGAACTAACGATAAGCAAGGAAGGTAGGGAAAATTCGTGAAACGTACTAATGGGTTCAAAAATCCCTTAAGGCCGCATCTAAACTGTCTACTCAATGGCGAAGATTATGTTTACCTAATACTCCCCCACGATTTCCTTTACGTTTAGAAATATGATTTTTATGTTTGCGCCTTTTGGGGATAACAACAAGTGGTTGTTGTTGTCTCTTCCAAGGGAATTTGCTGAGAACATTTGTTTTTGGTGGAGGTTGTGGGGGTGATTTTAATGAATTAGTATTGTTGTTTTTCTGTTGAGATGCTTCTCCTTCTGATTTTTCTAAAATTAATTTTCTTTATTATTTTATTTTTAATAAGTTTTTGAGTTCCAATAACTTTACGATTTAGAGAACCCCTGTTTTTTACAAGGAATGAATGTGTACTGTCTGAAATTCCAAAAGATTTCTCTTGCAGGACTAATGTAATAAAATTTAAATTTCGTCGAAGCGAAATTTAAAAATACTGTTCTCCCTCAAGAATTTCCGGTTCTTTTTCGGATATCCCGATATTTTTCAAGAACCGACAACAATCCTATAGTTGATTAATCTTTGGAGAGATCTCCCTAAATAACTAACCAGCCATTCCTTTAAATTTATTGTTTATTCGAGTATTTATATTAGAATGTTCAAAGTCCTTTTTAATTTGTTGTTTATTTATTGCCAGATTATCAACAAAAATATTTTTATTTTCCCCTGTAAATTGACTTTTTGTTGTTTCTGTTAATGAAATACTTGAAGAATTGGCATCGTTTTCTTTCTCTTCCTGTAATGTTTTTTCTGATTTTTTATTTGAATTTGAAGGGGTCTCTTCCATAAAATTTAAGAAAAAAATCTTTAAAAATATTTTTATATGAAAAGAAAAATTCTTGATTGAATAGAGAAAAGATTGTATTTTGAAGAATAAAGCAGAATTAATAAAATTAATTAATAAAAGAGTGCCCTTTAAAATGGGTGGAAGGGGGTAAATAAATAATAATAACCCTAATAATTCTAACAACCCTCTTATTGCCCTTTTGGAGATTTTCTTTAAAATATTTCTTTGTTTGTGAAAATTATGTAAAGATTTTTTGGATAGAATATCAAGGCTGTCCGGATAACCTCAACATAATACCAAGTCTGTTCTAACTCGAGAATCTATACAAGGAAATTACGAACTGAGTTTTTATTTGATTTTAATTATTTTTCTCTCATACCGTACTGAGAAGAAGTAAAAATTTAAATGTATCATTTTTGTAAAAATGAAGACAAATTAATTGAAAAACAGAGATTTTTAAAAATAGAAAGTTTATTTTTTGAGAGTTATACATATAAATATATATTAAAAAAATATTTCTAAAAATTCTTTTTAAATTTATTAAAAATAATTATTAATTTGATATATCTTTTTATTTTATCAAAATTTAAAAACAATTCTTAATATATCAAAAATAGAATGTTTCTATTTATGTTTCAATAAATATTTGATTTTTAAACTCTTAAGCTTAAAACACAATTAATAAAATAGGTAAATCTTAAGTTTTATTTAAAAAAAAAATAATTTTTTAAAAAAAAAGGTGTTCTTGGCAACAGAATTTTATTTTAGATATTTAAACACAAATCTATATATCCACTCTCCCGTCTTTTCAAAAACGGATTTGTGAAATAAAAAAAAATTTTTTAGGAACAATTGATTTTCCGTCAAAATCCCCCTTCCCTTCTTTTCTCTCTCTCTCACTTTTATTTGATCAGAATTACATAAATATCTTTTAGAGGAAATAAAACTATGAAAATGAATGTTTTAAGAAAAGGCAACTGGCCATAGCGTCAACTAATAATAAATAAATATATTTATTTAAAAAAGAAAAAAAAAGTTTTTAAAATAACCGGACAGAACAGGCAAAAAGGCACACAATAGAAGAAGATATTTTGATAGTATTTTGAGAGAGAGCGCCTGCTTCTCTCTCTCATTCAGAAGAATTCTGGGGCAGATTTTAAGGTTGAATAAAATAAAATGAAAGAGAGAATGAATGAATGAAGGGGTACAGCTGGGATTGAGAGTGGCTGAAATCAGAGGAATTTTATTGGGAAGAAAAAGCAAAAAAATTTAAGGTAAAATGATAGGAATTGGGGGGATGTTAGGACGTTGGGAAGTTAAGGTAGGTAGGGGAATAAAAGATTGAGGATGCTTTTATTCAGAATGGAGGAAGTTTGCAAGGATTTCCTTCATTTTGTTAACTAGAAAATTCTGAATTAGGTAATTAAAAAAAATTTTGGTCATTTGATTATTCTAAAAAATATTACGGTATTTTTAGAGTTTTCCGGATTAAAATTTTTAAAATGTTTTTAAAAAATCAAAAAAAATTTTTTTGAAAAAATAGTTAAGAATTTTTATTTTATTTTACTTATAAATTCTCTCATACAAATTTTCTCTTTTTATAAGCGCCCAAAACAACCTACGCCATAACAGCCCAAAAGAATAAGCTAGGATATAGCCAAGAGAGAAGGGGGGATGATCAGAGAGTTGACGTGAAAAGATATCAATTTAATGAAAAAAAAATAAAATCAATATAAAACAAAAGGTGAAAATGAAAAAAGAGAAGTATTGAGCTTTTTTTGAATTTGGCTAAATTTATTTTTAATTAATTTATTTATAGAAAAAAGATTAAATTACTTTAAGAAATATATTTTTTAAATTTTAGCTTTTCTGGAAATTTTTTTAAAAAAATAAAAATTGATGAATATGTAAATATATTTTATCAGAGTAGGACATGGACATACATCCGTATCCATATAGAAGTCTATATCCGTATCTGTTATATCCGTGTAACTTTTTAGGCATATCCATCCACGGGTATCCGCGGATATATCCGTTTTTCTCAAAATGATCAAATTAATTTAAATTTGAGGACTGGTTAAAATAAAATGGATTAAGTAAATCGAACTCAACTAGGGATTAGAATCATTCTGATTATCGGCGAGATTAACAACCAAAACTCTGCCCAATTTTGGGAAACTCATCTCGTTCTACTCTTCTTGTATAATCCCTACAGTAATTGGAAATTTCAGATTCTATTCATAGAGAGAAGGTTATAAATGAAATCTGTTTCTCAGATTAGGAATCGAACCCAACTTGAAATCAAAAAACCTGATTGAAGTCCATCAACTTAACCACACAACCAATCGCTCCTGAAAGGGAGACGAAAGAAATAGAGGATAACTTCTTCAATTTTCTATTAATACCCAGAACCAGATACTACTCACTTATTTTCTCGTACCCACCATTTAAGTTGTCCCGACAATTATGAGACTTGATCGAGATTTGATATCTATACATATTTTGAAAAACTCGATTTTGATACCAAATACAGTAACAAGATAAGAGAGAAGCAATGGAAAATTATTGAGAATTTACATATATCTGAGTGATTGATATTCGTTTATTCTAACAAAGTTGAAACAAAAAATTTTAATATAAAAACCACCCATTTTCTAAACATTTTCATACAACACATTGCTTCTTCATAATTCAAAACTCAACTTTCTTGTGCCTGTTACAACTGTGAAAAAATATCAGCACTAAGATATTTTAACACCTTCCTACTTCTTGTAGGGCAATCAATTTAAATTTAAACTTCTAAATTCTAACTTAAATTTCAAATATTTCAAACTCCAACTTTCCAAATCTATTTTTATCTATTTATTTATTTCCAGAGAAAAATATTTATTAATGTTTAGGAAGAAGCGAAAAAACTAGAAAAGGCGAAAGGAGTGAAAAAAGTGAAAAACTGAATATTTTCTTTAAAATTCTTTTCTTTTATTTGGCTAAATGATTCATCATTTTTAAATTTATATTTTAAATATTCTTTATTTTTAAATTCTCGTCATCTTTGATGACACTGCGCCTCAAGAAAAAGTGGACCCATCACTATGGTTAACAAGAAGTCGAGCCAGGGCCCAGAGTAGTTGTGCTACTAATTCGTTGTTACTACGATTGCCCAAATTACGTAGTTCTATTGCTGTGCCTTGAAGAGAATTAGAATTTCTATTTGTTGAATTTCTATTTGTATGTGGTGATGGTGGAATTGCTGCAGTATTTACTTGTTGAGAGCAATTTTTTGCCAAATGGCCAATATTTAAACAATTAAAACAGCGGCGACGATTTCTTATTACGCCTCCGGCGTTTCTTCTTAAATCTTGTCTAATATTATGATGTTGTTGTCCCATTGGAATTGAAAGTTGTGGAGCATTAAAGTGACCTTGATATATTGGCTGTGATGTGGATTGATTTTGCTGGATTTGATAATCAGGTAATTGTTGGTATACGTTTTGTTGGGTAGTTAACAAATTAGAATTATTAGAAGTAACAGAATTAAATAAAGGATTTGAAGAAGTAGATGGTTTTTTAATTAAATCTTGAACAATTGCTTCAATTTGAGAACGCATTTGCTCGTCGGACAAGGTTGCACTAACTAAACCTTGATTTACATTATTTGTTCTACTTAATAAAACGGAACCTGCTTTAGCACTCTCACGTTCTTCATTATCATTATCTATGTATTTGTCCCAAATTTCAGATTCATCTAATGGGCCATCTTTTTCCGGTATTGCTTTAGCTACTCCAATAATAAGTAAAAACATGAGCATTCCAATACCAGTCATTTTGAAACGTAAATTGAATTTCACTTCTATATTAGCTACTTCACGACCATGCACATCAAAGTGCTTTTCTGGTCGTACAACGGCTCGTGCATTAGCTTTCTTTCCCTTAAAATATTCAAATTTTAACTCTTCGATTATTCCCTCGGGTATTTCCAAATCAGCAACGATTCCTTTTACCGTGCCACTTTCTTCACCCGGTGCCTCGGCCTGGACTTCAAACCAAGGTAATTCTTCTACGACCCTCGGGTAATAATTGTCCTCTTCTTCAGCTTTATTTTCCTCAATAAAAATACTAGAGTAGGGAAAGAATTCACTTGTTTCCCGAACGTTATCTTCACGGAGGATTCCCGGACCTACTATTGTGTCCCCATCCTCATCCTCCGTTAGATAATCTTTTAATTCTTCAAAAGTCTGGGTACAACTTCCAGACCACCAGGACTTTTTCATGCCTGAGGGGACCACGGCCTCCTCAGGTTTATCACAAACTATTGCCCAATTCTTTTGGATGGTTACAAAAAGCCAATTACTAATCTCAAGTGGGCCGTTACCCCAGGCTTTTATCCACCCTCCATTATTTTCTACCTCGATTAAAGCTCGCTCTAGGCGTTTACGATCAAATGGTGAAGAATGTATACGCCAAATTGCCAATTCTTCTCTACAATCAAATAATTCAGAAGCGAATTTAGCTAAAGAAATTATAGACATTTTTGGTGAATATTTTTGTTTAAAATTATTTGAGAATGAGCTTCTTCTCATTTTTTCGTTTATTATAAAGAGAATTTGGCTATCAATTTGAATCATTATTTCCCTCCTACTTTCTATTCTCGAGAGGAGTCGGTCATATCTTTTTGCCAAAAGGCGGTGTTCTTTTCTTTCCGCCATTGTATAATGCGGCCCTCCCGCCAAAGAAATGATTAATAATATTGTAACAATCAATCTATATGCTTTGAAGAAAGGACTATACTTTAAAAATAATTTTATAGCGATAAAGATCGAGAAAAGTACTATAAGGCATATGCCAATAATTTTGAGATTTAATAACTCCCATAAGATTCCGTTCATATCAATAAGTTGGATATTAGAAATATCGAAAATACTATCTTTTTCTAAAATTTTTACATCTCCATTTTTTATAATTAATTTATTCTTTTCTGGAAGAATGAATTCAAGTGTACCAGTAAGTGTAAAATTAGTTATGCCTGCCGGGCATTCTACGTTACAATTCTCGTTTATTAGTGCTTTGTTAAACGATAAGGCTACCGTTTGATTTATGCCTTTAGCTGAGCATTTTCCTGTGAAAACATTACCACTCTCGCATTTAATCTCGGCTAAAGGATTGCCAAAATCTGATTTACAGGTGAATTTAAATGCGGCGCCTAAACAGTTATAACAGCCCATCAACTTAATTGGTGTTATATGACACATAGAAATATCCATATTTGCTGCGATACTCCAATTCTCCATTCGAAGCATAAGCTGAACTGGAAGATAACTTGATTCACTAAAGATTTTTCTTCCGTTATTTCTAAGTTTTATTCTTTTAATATCGAGGGGAAGTGCTCTTTTAGGATTTTTCATTATTTCTTCTAGTGATAAATCATTGCACGCACAATCTATTCTTTCTTCCTCGTGATTTAGCCAACATTCGCCACAGGCATTTGAATTTAGTACACACGAAGAAAAATTGTCTGCGTTAATTCCACATTCAAGTGCGGTTTCAAAATTTTCGGTTAGTGCAACACCGTCATCACTTACTAGGAATTTATTATTCAAAATTGGTGCCATTGGCGCAATTAAGTCTACAAGTGTAAATTTTATATTTTTCCAATGGAATGTCATTCCCGGAAATAAAGAAAATTTATTTTTTGTCAGATTTCCATTAAGCATAAGACCAACGTCTAAATCTATTAGATAATCCCATGTCGGACATGATACTAATTCGAATATTTTATCTGATTTTTTAATCGCATATACTTGATAAAAATAACAGGCAGATCCGGGTAATCCACATTGATAGGACCAAAGAGACTGCCCTTCTATACAATATGCATTTCCAGGATTATTTGACCATTCGTTTAATTCGGGTACTTTCTCTTTTCTTCTTATATGTATACAACGACCCGCTTTGCAGCTTCCGTCAGCCGGACAACGTTTTACTGATCCTATCTTTATTTCATATGAACGCAGATGTTTTATAGTTTTTTGATTACATTGGATTGATAAACCGGGCATTGAAAACTCTAATTCTCCCATAAGCATTCCTTTTTCATTCTTAATCGATAATGAAATAACTTGACCGTCAGGAAGCATAGTTAATGTATTAACAGTATTTATCTTACAAGAATAGCTACCAGCTTTCCTCTGACAGTCTTCTGATTTCGCTTGTATCGAAACTACTTCTATCTCACATATAATTGAACCAATGAGTTCGAAAAGTATTAATCCAATTATTCCAAGTTTGTGTAAACGTCTGTTTCTTTTTATTTTCTTACTATTCCTTGCACCTGTTTTTGATTTACCAATTAAATTTTTACTCGATTCATGTACTTTAGTCTCTCCCTTTCCTTTAAAAACTCTGAATATTGTTTTTATTATTTTCCAAATAGAATGTGTCAACCATCCGAATATAACAAATAATTTACACAAAAACATTAATAATCCAACTGAAATACTCAAAATAATTCCAGTAAATGTACCAATTAAGATTAAAGTTTCAAAAGATTCACATTGAGGATTTGTAATTCTTTCAAAAAATCCCTCAACTCTTTTACATGGATCAACTGGTGGACAAGTTATTCGGTCTCTATATTTCCTCCATCTGTCCCAAAATGTCACTTGGCATTTATATTCCAGTGGGGTAACATCTTTTGGGAGTGAAAATTTAAGTATATTAATTGAGTTTGTTTCTAGTAAGCAGCTACCCATACAACAAATTTCTATTTTCTTTGTTTCGGGTAATCCAATAACTTTAATTCCATAATCTTTACATATAAGTTTACAACCTCTACAACTCCTTATTGGTCCTCTTTCTTGTGTTAATACTAAAATGAATATTGATAAAAATTGCACGATTTGCAATAAAAGAGCCTTTTTTGATCTTGTTATCATAGGGTGAGGAGTTATGTTTCTATTTGTATTGTCGGTTTGATTATTGATTCTATTTTTAGTTTTTATTTCAACTTTTTCCTTTTCTTTTTCATTATTTTCGTCGTTTGGTTCACTTGTTTCATTCACCTCTAGAGGGAATAATTTATTTATGGGTCTAACTAATTTCTTATTTCCAATTAATATTTTTGCACTTCGAGAGGGTATCCCGTCTAACTCAATTATTTTTCCTAAAGTCCAAGAATTTCTTGGTTGTCCTTCCTGTTGTACTACTACGACTTCTCCGATCGCTGGATCTCTTTTTATAGATGTCCGCGGATTTTGGTGTGTCCATCCTGACTTTTCACGTAAAACTAATAAGTATTCTTTTGACCACCTATTCCAAAACCGTTCTAATGCTTTCCTAAGGGTGTTACATTTTTCTCTCAGTTGGTCTGCTCCACTTAATCTTCCTGTTTTATATTCTTCATCTAAATCTTCTGTTTCTTCGATTAAGTGTGTATTATTATCAATATTGGGTATTATGAAATCTACAGGTTTAAGAACTGAAAATCCTTCACTTTCAGTCGACACATAAGTTAAAGGCCTAGAATTTATTGCCATTTCTACTTCCTTTATAAATGTCTTTAATTCCTCAACATTTAAAATTGCACAACCAAGTGTCTTTTTAAAGGAATCTTTCACAAGTTTGACCAATCTTTCATATATACCACCTTGCCAAGGAGATAGTGCCGGTATGAATTTCCACTCTATTCCACGATTTATAATAAAATTATTAAATTTATTGTTCTCTGGTTGCTTATCTTGACTCCATTTTCCAACTATTTTTGCATCAATACTCTTGGAAACAACCTTAAATTGATTTGCATTATCCGATATGATTTTTGCGGGTACTCCTCTTTGGGCTATAAATCTACGTAATGCATGTAAGAAGGCTAGAGCTGTTAACTCGAAGGCAATTTCTAAATGTATCGCTCTAGTAGTAAAGCATGTAAACAGAACAATCCAGAATTTCTGTTTATTCCCATCTATTTTACATATCGACGGACCGAGATAATCTATGCCTACAGATTTGAACGGTCTTGATATACATACTCTCTCTTTAGGATGATTTGGCATCTCAGGCAGTGAAAATGTTGGACCAATTATTCTCTGGCATTTTTTACAGCTCTTTACGATAATTTTCGCATCCCTTCTACTACAAGGGGCCCAAAACTTGGTTAAGAATGCTCCAAGAGTTGCATCAACTCCAGAATGTAAGAGTCGTTCGTGTTCATACTTCATGATTAATTTAATAACTGGGCTACCTTTAGGAAGTATTATAGGGTGTTTAAACTCATCATCAGCTTCACAATTATTAATTCTGGACTGTAAGTGTAATATACCATCAGAATCTTTCACTAATTTTATATTATTATTTTTTGAATTTATTAAAGATTTTTGTACCATTCTATAAATTATTTTTTCACTTTCTCTCATATCAGTAACATTAATCGAATTTTCTTTGTCTATTTTCGTTAATATTTCACTAGTAATTTTAATTTTACATCTATTTAACCAATTTTTTGCTATTTTAGAAACACGTGCTATACACCTTATTAATCTGAGCCAGTTACTCCAATCATTTATTTCAATAAAATTTTCATCCTTGAAATTATTAGCGCAAATATTGATTCCTGCCGTTCTTTCCTCTAACTCATTCTCACTTTTCTCTTCATTGATTTGAAAATTAAGTTCATTTGGCCAGTTTTCCTTTGGTCCCTCCAACCAAACAGGGCCATACCACCACTGCTTATTTGATCGTAACTCCAATGGCGTACAGCCTCTAGTCCCTATGTCTGCCGGATTACCTTCAGTAGGAACGTAACCAAATTTTAAATCAATATTAGTTCTTATTTCTTTTATTCGATTTTGTACAAATTTTTCTTTTTCTTGATTGTTTTTTATCCAATAAAGAACTGACTTTGAGTCACACCAAAGGTATTTTTCATTTACTTCAATTCCTATTTGTCTTTCTACAAATTTAATTATTCGTGTTGCAATTACTACGCCTAATAGTTCCATTCTTGGTATACTTATAGGCATTTTCTTTGGCCTTAGCCTGTTTCGAGCATAAACTAAATGGATCATTGTGGTGTCATTATTTCTCGTTAGTACATAAACACAAGCAGCGTAAGCATTCTTAGATGCATCAGAGAATACATGAAGTTGGCATCTGTACCCACATTGAATTATTCTTCTGTCCAATTCAATGTCATGGGTTTCCCAAGCTTTGGTTATATTTATCCATTCCTTAGCGTCTTCTTCACGTAAATTTTCGTCCCATTCTTTTTTACTTTCCCATAACGACTGGAAGAATAATTTTGCTTCTAACAAGCTTGGAGACGCAAAACCGAGTGGATCAAAAATACTTGCTAACTGACAGAGTACATTTCTTTTTGTTATTTTCACGTAATTTATTAGAGGGAATTTTACAATTATTTTATCATTTTTAATATTCCATGGTATTCCCAACACTTTAGGCTCACTTTTTTCTAATCTATCCTCGATGGGAAGCGATGAATTTAACTGTTCGTTATTGGTAATAAATTCTCTTAAATTCATATCTGCCGATTTAAAAATTTCTTTTAAACGAATATAAGCATCCCAACCCTCTTGTTTCGTTTCAACACCAATAAGTAAATTATCAACATAGGCATTCTTCTTTGCTATCTTAGCGACTGGATCATCGACTAATCCCAAATGATGGCTTACTGTCGCAGAAAGAAGGAATGGGCTCGAAATTACTCCAAAGGGAACTTTCGAAAATCTATAGTATTGAATATTTTTCAACGATATTGGCTCTCTAATGTCCTTAACCCAGATAAATTTAACAACTTCTCTATCTTCTGGGTCCAATTCTAAAGCATGAAATGCTTTTTCGATATCCGACCACATCGCTATCTTTGGTATTCGAAAACGTATTAGAAGACCAGCTAGATCTGGCATAATTATAGGACCACGATATAAATGGTCATTTAAACTTTTACCCCCTTTAACTCGGGCTGATGCGTCATAAACTATTCGAATCTTTTTAGGAGTGATAACAGGATGGTGTGGTAGGAAATGTTCGACATTATCCTTATTTCGTTCTGCCAATTCTATCACTCCTCTTTTTTCGTCATCTCTTATTATATTATCATATTTTTCAAATAATTCCGGTGTTTTCTTTAACTTTTCAAATAGACTTAAAAATCTCTTATATGATAATGAAAAATTTGATGCCAAGTTGCTTTTATCGACCTTCCACGGCCATTTGACTATATACCGACCGTGCTCACTTCTTTTAACCGTGTCTTCAAAAAATTTCATAGCAACCTCATCATCTTTATTTCTAGGGTCGTCTCTTACACCTATCGTTTCTAAATTCCAAAAATTATTCATATCCTCTCCCTCTTTCGTTTCCTTTGATCCCAAAATAGCTACCAAATTTTTATTTTGAGATATTTCCTTTTTGTCTTTATTTATAATTTCTCCACATATAATAGGTCCTACAGACGTCTCTACTTTAAATAAATAGTCCGAGAGATGTTTTACTTGATTGAAAAATCTCCAAAAGTGTTTTATGGAAATTAATATATCAGGGACAATTTCTGATGTTTTAATTTCTCCAGTTGTGATATCTGCATATTTTATACTCGGCATTAAATTCTTTTTTATTTTATAAGCAACAATTTCTTCCGTTTCGTCTCTATCTGTTAAAATTTTAACCAAATAACACGCTGTACCTAAACGTGTTGGGTGTTTCTGCATAAACGGGTAAATATTCAAATCTGCCTTATTTATCTTTTTTAAACGCATTTCTTTAATCTTTTCGTCGCTAATAAAATTAACTGTTGAGCCTGAATCAAAAATACCTGTAGCTGAATAAGTTATTGCGTTATCCGCACAAATTTTAAAATCAGCTTTCATCAATAATACCTCATCCTTGCCTCTATTTTCAACAGAAAGTACATTAGCTTTCGTTATATTTTTCTCTCTTGCTTCACTTTTACCCTCATCTTCTCCTTTCCTCTCTTTTTCAACAAGTTTGGGACAAATTATACGATTATGATCCCCATTACAAACATTACATCTAATTTTATTTCTACAATCTATTTTTGCGTGACCCTTTTTCAGACATAATAAGCACCTATTTTGCTCTGAAAGCATTCGCATTCTAGCATGAATATATTTTACCCGCGTACAATTTCCTGCTAAATGCTGATCTTGACAAAAGAGACATCTAAAATTACTTCTATTCTCGTTTCTTTGCTGTCGTTGCCGTGTCTGTAACGAAAATACTCTAGCAGAGTCAAATCTTCTCCCCTGTACACGGTTATTGTTAAAATTTCTTTGGTTACCACCATTAACTTGTATAATCCCGCGATTTTGAACTGATCGCGTATTTAAGTTTTGGGTGCATCGCTGTGCCTCTTCCCTTAATGACACAACATCGGCCAATCCTTGCCTCAGTCTATCGACGTTCCATTCATTTTTCTCACTTTTTTCCATCTTTAGAAGTTCTAAAACGATATTTCTCGGCAATTTATTTTTTATTGCCATAATTACAATTGCCTCATCTTCCAAGTACCCCATAGCTGTCAACGATCTACAAATACGCTCAACTTCCTCTAAGTATGAACGCAAAGATCCTATTGATTCATTAGCTACGGGTAAGCTAATTAGTTCAGCATGTAACGTATCTCTAATTGCCTTTTCGTTCCCAAATTGTCTTATAAGAGCATCTTTCAAAGGTACATAATGCTCTGATATTGGCCTATAGCCCAAAATTGCCCGTTTGGCTTTTCCTCTAAGACACTGGATCAAGTAGTGGGCCTTGAGCCCGTTATCGATATTTAAACAATCCACTGTTCTCTCAAAAGCTTGCCAAAACTCCGGCCATCTGAGAGTATCTCCATAAAATTCCGGAAGTCTAGTCCGCGGAAGATGAGCAGGAAGCATTTGTTCACTTCTAACTGGGACTTCCTCTGCATTTATATTTCGTCGAGCCTGATTTGTCCGATTTAGTCCGACACCTATCTCTTCCGAAATTTCTGATTGCGTACTACGACCGTCAGAACCTTCGGCAAGGACTATTTCTATATCATCAATAGCTTCTCTTCCTGAATCTATCCACTCTAAAAAATGCCTTTCTTCTATGGCATATCTAGAAAAAATAGCTTCTTCGGCACCCCTATCATTTGCCGGTAAATCCTTGATATATTTCTCCCATTTTTCGACTTTTTCTTCTACAAGTGCAATTGCCCTGCGAATTTTCACAATCATTTTTTGGAGCAACTCTACTCCTTCATCAGTACGTTCAGTGGCATCTATCACAGGCCTTACCTCTTCAAGGTATTTTTTCAAACGTACTATTGACGGCGCGATACTGCTTCTTATCGTGCCGGACATTTCACTATCAATTTATTTTATACTAATATATTCTCAATTAATCTCTTTTTTAATACTTTTTTTTTACCGAGCTTTCTCAAACTTAGCTCTTCCAATATGTAAAAAAAATTTTTTTTTTTTTACTGAAAAAATTTTTCAAATTGAGCCTTTAGCTCTTTAAACCAATCGTTTTTTTTTTGTGGCACCAAATGTGAAAAAATATCAGCACTAAGATATTTTAACACCTTCCTACTTCTTGTAGGGCAATCAATTTAAATTTAAACTTCTAAATTCTAACTTAAATTTCAAATATTTCAAACTCCAACTTTCCAAATCTATTTTTATCTATTTATTTATTTCCAGAGAAAAATATTTATTAATGTTTAGGAAGAAGCGAAAAAACTAGAAAAGGCGAAAGGAGTGAAAAAAGTGAAAAACTGAATATTTTCTTTAAAATTCTTTTCTTTTATTTGGCTAAATGATTCATCATTTTTAAATTTATATTTTAAATATTCTTTATTTTTAAATTCTCGTCATCTTTGATGACAACAACTACATTCCTGCTAGCTGATGGCTGTTCCCTGCACCCGTCGCCTTCTCGTAATTGGACTTTTGCTGGTGCTTGCCGCTGATATTGCGTTTGGACGTTTTCTGCCTGCTGCTGTCGAACAACATACTCTTCGCTTCAAACGTGCGGCTGATGACATCTTTCTGCGTGATACTAAGGATTGGAGCAAGTACGGAATCGCTGCGGGTGTCTATCTAGTTATGTGAGTTACCCTCTAATTTTACTTCTTTTGAAAATTGTTTTTCTAAATTTTAGCTCCCTTGTGATCTACGTTGCTACATTCTGTTGTGCTCTTGAGAAGAAATGTGCCGCTGCTGCGGTAATTATTATAGATTGCGAAGAGTCGCCCTAATTTATTAAAATTCTTTTCAGGGTCCACCTCCTTCGGCATCAGCAACTTCTCTCGGTCCAGCTAGCAGTGTGGCGAGTTCAGCAAGTACAAGAACGGCTAAAGGCCCGAGCCCGAGTGAGGCTAGTATGCGGACAGCGCTGCAACAGTCAATTAGGATGGACTCGAGAACGCAAAGGGAGACGGAGAGGGCTGCTGCTTCATCTCGCAAGTCTGGAAAGGTTTCGCCATCGACTCGCCTTCCAACGGCATCTGCGAAGGAGCAAACGGCATCTAGGAAGACGACGTCTGCCAGGACTTCATCTGCTAGGACCGCATCTGCTGGAACCACATCGAAGAAGAGCACGTCGAAGGCTACCAAGTCGAAGAAAGGGACCTCTTCAAAGGGGACGACGGATACTGGGAAGAGCACTTCGGGATCAGCCCGTTCGACTTCGGGCGGAAGCGGTGTGTTTTTTGTTTTAGATAAAAAAAATTTTATTTTTCTTTAGAAAGCGGCAGCAAATCATCTGGTTCCGGTTCCGTCTACTCCGAAACTTCCAGTGGCGCTTCCAGCGGTTCGAATGAGGGTACAACTAGCGGTGGATCTCATAGTTCTGGTTGAAAAGGATAGAAGGAAAAGGAAAGAATGGATGGATGAAATAAAGATATATAAAAGCAAAATACGTTCATGGTTGTGTTGTAGAGCCTATATTGTTGTTATTGTCCTCCCAAAAAAGATTTTGTATTCCCTCCTTC
Source organism: Meloidogyne enterolobii (assembly GCA_963681835.1). Taxonomy (NCBI): domain Eukaryota; kingdom Metazoa; phylum Nematoda; class Chromadorea; order Rhabditida; family Meloidogynidae; genus Meloidogyne; species Meloidogyne enterolobii. The sequence goes on along the minus strand of CAVMJV010000010.1, from coordinate 2,200,637 downwards.
CATTATTGTATTCAATCACATGTAGGTATGTATGTATAATATGCAATTAAGTCCGAAAATAATCGCGAATGTACTATATTGTTGTTTTGACACAATTATTGTATTCTTTATGTTGTGCTATGTATGTAATTGTCATATGTATGTTCTGTATAAATAACCTATTCCGTGCCATTTGAGGTACTTTCGTGTTATATCATATACTTGTGTCCACTTTCGGTAAGGGAACTGTAATCGAACAAGCCTTGAGGGCTGTCGAATAAGGTCAGGATTGTTGTTTAACCTAATTTATCTATGGTCGCCGGGTTCACACCAGTAACATAAACCTATTCCTATTCTCTCGGCTGTGGACATTCCTGCCTTCCTCCATAGCAGCATAAACCTCCACGAAGAACATAAGTAAAAAGCTAAAACAAACGATCATAACTATGTCCAATCAAGTCGGATTTCGTTGATTTTGGTGTCATTTGACTAAGCTTGATGAGCTCTTTCGAATGAGCTATCATTTGCAATTTCAAATTTTTCATATAAAAATTGAGCTTACTCACCCCTATGGTTTTTCGATTTTTGAGGACCTAGTACCTCGGTCTACAGGCATTTTCGCATCTAGAGTGGTATCGTTCGACTCAGCCGACCATGAAGGCTCGAGGAGCTACCCTAGACTTAATCCACACTTAAGTCCTATAACCAAATAAATTGTAAAAATGAATCAAATATAATTTTTATTTGCATATTTAAAAGGAAATTAGGGTAAAATAGGTCCAAAATTTTGGCAATGAGAATCTAGCATCAGAAATTTACTTTTAAAACTGAATACATAGGGCCAACATCTAAAAATATGGGGAATAACAGTGATTTTGTTACAATAGATATACATATTCACAATTTAGATAACAATTCTCTCAATGAAAAATAACTACTATGGAAATAGAGTAGGTCGAGGCCTCGCCGAAGCCGAGGTCCTCGGCCATTTTCAAACCTCGACCTCGATTTTGCTGACCTCGGGCCTCGGCCAAAATTTGCTGCTCGAGTTCGATCTCGGCTTTTCCAGCCTCGGTGATCCTCGGTCTCGGTTTTTTCAAAAAACCTCGACCTACTCTATATGGAAATAAAAATCGACAATTAAAAGATTTGGAAACATTAGAAACAATTAGATTCTTCATCGACAGAAATTGCTGAAGTTTCTTCTTCATTCTTTTTATCATCCAATGAAAGAAGCATTTCATGGAACTAAAAATTAAATTATTAGACAAATTTTAAAATTCCTGTCAACTCTATGGAAATCCTGTGCAATTTTAATATCCAAATCAACTGTTTGACTTTCATTTCCAATTTCATTAAAAATAAAAGCAGGGGAAAATACTGGAATATTTCGACGATTAACTGGCTTTTCATAAACATTTGTTGGTTCAGAAGGACTATATTCTGAAACTTTGTCTTCCCTAAATCCATACATGTTCATCAAAAACTTTTTTAAATGAAGCAAAATAAAACAAGCATGACTATTCTTTCTAAGTTCATAAATTTTTTCCTTGTCCTCCGGAAGATTCTCTAAAAAGTAAGAGATAATTTATTTTATAAAATTTAATTAACAGACTTAAAATATGTTCAACACTAAATTCTTCTGGTTCTTCTATACTGATTGATTTGTTTGAGTTTGTTTCATCTTTGCTCGATCCTAAGCTTCTTTCAAGGTGTACAGGAACAAGTAATTGACGTAATTGGCTGAGAATATTTTGACCGGAAACAGAGATAATTGTATCCGCTTGATGAATCACATAAAGAGGTTCATCCATCACAGTGTAAGGAAAATGTGCCAAATTATCAGAAAGAAAAAGCCATTCTTCTTGTTCTGTTTTCTTTAAAAGAATTTGATAACATAATTAGTCTTATTTTATTAAATATTTAATCAAATCTTAACTCACATCACTGTTCTCCTCCGAGAAAATTTTCAATAGAGAAGAAAGAAATGTACGTCTATTTTGCCTATTTGCGCGCACATTAATATAGAAAATAGAAAGTAAAGCTGTAACATCAATTGAATGAGTTAATAATTTTTCACCTAAAAATAAAATCTTAAAATTAATATGTAAGTTCATTTCGATTATGCAAAGTCCGCAACATTTTGCCGCATTAACGCAAAAAGCAGGGTGATTGATAATTACATTTTAACAAAAAAATTAAGCAACAATGGCAAAGAAAATCAGAGAGAAGGGAAACCCCGCATGAGTATCACACTACTCCCTGCCTTTAGTGCTGGTAAAATTTGCGGACTTAGTTTGCATAACAGAAAAGGAACATCTAATATTACCATTTGTAGAGGCTCTATTGCTATTCAAAGGATTGTCATTTGCTCGAAAACCACGAATAATTTTATTAGCATTACCTCGAATCTTCTTCTGTAATTCGAAAGAAAGCCTAATACCAGCCACGGCTTTGCTCTGAAAAAATTGATTAAATGATTGTTAGCAAAAAATTAACCTACAAGAATAAGTCCTTTATATTTTGTATTCATATCTCTAATTAATATATCAACTCCAATTCTAATTTGACTCAAATAATCAGTAGACATTGCTATAAGCGTAGGAATAGACGATCCGGGTGTTACCAATCCTTGTTCCAATGTTTGTCGGATAACTTGAGCAGAATTAATTCGAACCATTTCACTAAAATTTTGTTTTATTTAAATAAGAAAATGTAGCTTACTTGTTATGAAAATAACAAGTGAGAATGGCATTCCAGTATTGCTGAATAACACTAGAACTAAGTCCTGATGAGTCCAATTCCATCTCCTTCAAATTGTCAACATTCAATTTTGACTTTTGTTGTTTATCAAAAGCGTCATCAACGATAAGTGAATTCTCTTCTTGTTGCTTTGTTTGTTGTTCTTGATCAAGCTTAACTTGTGCAGCTCTTTTCAATGCCCTCTGTTCTTCAGCAGAAAGAAACCTAGCAATATTTTTTAGGACTTGTACTTTCAATTGAAGGTGTTTTTGGTTGTCAGTGTTTTGAAGGTGTTCATTTGGTGTGTTTTTTGAAGGTGTTTTGGTCAAAAGAACCTATAAAATAAAAATATGGATAGATATTCAATTTTAAAAAATAACCATATAAATATTCTTCAATTTTTCTTTACGCAAAACCTCAGGACATCCAGCGGAGAATTGGCCTGAGTTATAAAATAATCTATGTTAAAGAGAGAAAAATTAAAACCTAAAGCAATCAAAGCCATCTGCGATAATGCATAATAAGAAGACAAGAATTGAATATAATAAGAAACAAGAATTGAAAAAACAGAATTGCTAACTATATGTTCTTGTTCGTTAGATTCACTAGCAGGATTAATATCAATAAAAAGGTCCCTTTGTTCATTTTTTAAAAGAATATCAAAATCAAAGTAACGGCACATCGATCCAATTGAATATAGTGCATGGCATAGTATTCGAAGTTTATCTTCAAAAATATTAGACGTAGACGATGTCGAATTATTACCTCGTTCATCAAGTTTCAATTCAGGTTTTTGTTTTTTAAGATATTCTAATTGTAAGAATAAAAATTCTTTAAAAATGATTAAGTAAAAAATATTTATATTTTAAAATACAAACTGTAAGAAACGATGAAAAGTCGACAAATGCTCGGTTGCTCCTCATTTTGTAAAAACTTTAATTGAATTTCAGCCATACAGGATATAGCGCTGTCAATCAAATTCAAATTCCTACAACCCTCTTTAACAATATCGCTTAATCGTGTATCTAATTGTCGAATAAGTGTTTGTGAGGTATTATAACTGTCCATCATTGGAATAATCTCTTGGAACATTTCAATTATCTAAATAAATTTTTAAATTTTCGTCCATACATTATATTTTAATTTACTTTGCTAAGAAGTTGATCTTGTAAAGGTGACGAACTTGAAATGGACAAATACGGAATAAAAACTTCTATGTGGCCTATTAGTAATTCAGAACGTGCTTTGGCAAAGAAAGATAGAATAGTTAATGTTGCAGATAATCGTGTCTGATAATCCTGTGTTGATTTAACTAGACTTACTTCACCCAATCCTTGATCTAAACATTAACAAAATTTGTATAAAATTAAATGATCAGCAGAAAATACCTCGAACAGACTCTTTCTCTAAATTCAAAACATGATTTACTAACGCGTCAACTATTTGTTTAGAGGCAATAATAATATCTTGTTCTTGAGAATTTTTAACTAACAATGTAATTAATGTTCCAATATAATCTTCAGATTGCTCCCCTATGCTAAAAACTGCTGTCTCAACAAGAAGGCGAACCTAAAAGTATCATATATGTAGAAGAAATCTTATTAGATAAACCTTCTCATCCAATTTAGCAGCATCACGGGTTGGAATCATCCAAAGCTGTTGAAAAACCTCAATACACATTTTCTTAACTCCTTCTTCATCATTAATTCTTTGAATAATTACAGAAATAATTTGAGGAGATTTTTCGAACTTCGGGCGAAGATGTACAACTTCTTTTAGAATTCGAATCACTCGTTTTCTGACAGCAACTGCTGTGTCCTAAATTTTGCTAAAATTAAAAAAAAACTTGAAATTATATAACCCTTGTTCTATTGAGTAATATAGAATAATAAGTATCGAATAATTCTGGCTTGGATACAAGGCATTTTCCAATTAAATCGAATGTTGCTTCCCTAACTGATGCATTGGCATCGATCAACCGGTCTTGAACTATTTTGTTGACTTCAGGCTATAAAATAAATGATTAATAATATACAAGTGCATAGCTGAAGCCCCCCCCCCCCCCCAAAATAGGATAAAAAAATTTTTGGAGGGAAATTATCAATAAAACGCAACTTTTAAGCACCACTTTTAATAATAAAAACTAACAATCATCAGCACTTGTGAATCTGCTTCAACAATTTGTGCCAAGCATTTCATTGCTTTAGTTCGAATCGCAACAGGATATAGATCTGGTTTAAAACCTTCCAAAATCCGTCTCAAATAAACATCAAATAATTGTCTGTAATAAATTTAAATTAAAATTTGTTCAACTACATAAACAAACGATAATTCTTTCTTCGAAGCCAAATACTTGACAACCCAATTTGCATCACACTCTACAAGAGCAGTTCCATTCTTTGCAATGAATTGCCCTCGACGTTTTATATGTTGTTTATCCATAAGTCCCATAATAAACAATTTCATGCTTTGACCTTTTTCAGAAATTCTTTGTATTTTCTGATCATTTTTCTGGCTTTCTTTGCGTGAAACATCACCCTTTCCAGATGCTTTTGCATGACGCTCCTTACAAACTTCAACATCTAATACTGTCTCGCGGTACCATTCAACGGCATAAAAGAGAAGAACATACTGAAAAAAATTAAAAGAAGAGAATTATTAAAAAGAAAAGAAAACCTCTACAGAAACATCTTCTTCCCGCATAGTTCCAATTATATAATCAAATAATGCTTGTTCAAGTTTGCGAATTTTTTCACTCGAAGATAGCTAAAAATAAAAATATTTTCCGGAAATTAAAAAAAATTCAAACATGGCTAATGTCAACATCCTCAACATTATAACTTGGATCATAGGCATTCTCATCAAATAGAATACTCTTTACAATAGAATTTAAACGATCCTTTTCCTGTGCTGAAGATTCAGCCGAAAGGACAGCAACTCTATCCTTACGTAAACGAGCAGTAATTATACCCAAATAATCGAGCGAAGCAATTCGTAAAGATAAATCAAATGTTTTGGAGCGATAATGCACAACCAATAAATTGCCCAAGACAGTAAGAATCATTTCGGCTACAGGCCACATTGGTCGATGTAGAGCAACTAGTATGTCCTAAAATTAAAAATGAGTAACTAAACAATTAAAATCAAAATGAATATGAATAATACGGCAAATGAACCCCAGAAAATAAATTATAAAAAATTAACCGAAAGAAACTGTTCGAACAATCGTCTATAATCATCCTCAGCCTTCGCTGTACATTTCCCTAAGAAACCACCAAGAAAAAAAGCAGCCAACTTTTTAGCTTCATCAAAAGAATCGACAACAATTTTATCATCTGAATCACGAATTATTTTTTCATGACGATAATCATTTTTATGATGAACGGTTTTCCGTGGGGGTAACTAAAATTTTTATAAAAAAAATTAATGGCACCAAAACCTGAACAGCTGATTGAATTAATTGCAATATAAGAACAGTAAAATTTCCAATAGACTCGTTAGCACTAAGACGCTGGGAATTGCGAATGTTGCGTGTCAAAGGCAGTTTATGAACCATGTTAAGAAGATCAAGTAATATAGTTCGCCGTAGAGTAGGGCATTTAGCAAAGATAATAGGAAGAAGATTAATTGATTGCATTTGAACTTCTGGCACATTTTCAACAAAGAATGGGGGTGTACAAAGTGAACTTAATTGAATCATCAATGTTTCGCTTAGACTATGAAGACGGGCCTAAAATATTTAAAATTAGAATTGTGACATTATAAAAAATAAAAAAAACCAATTCTGAAAAACATGTCAATAAATCAAGAAGTCTGCTATACAATTGTGAAGTATTTATATTTCTTGAAATGTTTCGTTTTTTAATAAATGAACAATCTCCAGATTTTCGTAATTTAGAAGATTGTACTTTAAGTGAGTTATCGGTATTTGGATAAATAACTTCTTGGAGGCATTGTTTGCATAATTGAACTGAACGCTCAAATACATCCTCTACTAGGACCTTTAAATAAATTTTAAAAAATAAACATCAAAAAAGTGTACTTGTTTCGGCATTCGCCTAGAAGTCATAATACATAAGGCCGTCAAAGCAGCATCAACTGATTTAAGCAAACGTTCGTCTATCAATTCACGAAATGCCTCATCAGTTTCATCACTCTAAAAAAAGCGGAAAGAGACAGAAATTGGAATAAAAAATGTACAAAAAACCTCATTTCCTCTAATACGAGCATAAAATGCTGTGCCATCAACATCGTCATCATCAATTAAAAACTCTCGAATATTCTTTTCTAGCACCGTCAACAATTTGACAAGTTTCTCTGTAGGTATGTCAGAAAGTCTTTGCCAAAATTTTAATTTCTGGGCCTCAGTTTTAAGTTCCTCCAACCAAGATTTTTTAATAGAAAATCCAGATTCCTCAGATAAACCTAAACTCATCGTTGATGTAGGTAATGTACTCATTTCTTCATCCACTTGATCAAGAATTTTATCAACACTTTTAGTAAAATTTTCAAAAGATGCACTTTCAGCAGCAGTGTCAGTATTCCAACCTTCCATTTGTTGGGTATTTTGTATCATATTGTTTCGCTTTTTGTATTTTTCTTCTCTTTGTCTTTGCCTTTCATTCCATTCTAATTCTCGCTGTTTAATCACTTAAATTTTTTTAAATTATAAAATTGCTGCAAAAATATATAAAACCTTCTGTAGGCGTTGGAGGCCTATTTTGAATAATTTTTGTTTTAATCTCGACAATTTCATTGTTCTCAGTAGATCTTCGTCTTTTCCGCGACTTTTTAACCTGTGGGGAAACACATGGAGAAACAAATATTAATTCTCGCATTTTTTAAATTTATTACTTAATTAAAATTTAAATCTGCTAATTGAAAGGAATTTAAAGAGATACCAAAAAATGAAAAGAAATTTTACAGTAAATTATAAAGTGAGAGAAAAACCCGCAAAAAGTAGGCGAATTGAATCATATTCTGAAACGTCCGGTTGGGGTCAGTAGAGTGCCGCCACTAGAGTGCGGGCGAGATTTTCCAACAATGAAAAATTTCGGTCCAACGACGGGAAAGTTGTTCCAACAATTGGGGATGTTGCCGGCATTTTTAATCTATTGGCACTCTAGTGGCTCGCTCTCTATTGGCTCAGCTCTCTAGTGCCCGCTCTCTATTGGCGGCACTCTAGTGGCCCGTTCCGTGAAACGTCCAGGTAGGGGACGTTTCAGAATGATCGATTCACAATTAAGAATTTCAAAAAAGGCTTCGAGCAAAACTAATCAAGAATCGATCATTCTTGACTTTCGAAGATATAGGAATTCTTCTAATCAGTTGAAAATCAAAAAGGTTATAATCCGTCCTAAAACGGCCATTCTGAAATGTCCCCTAAAAAATTCAATTTTTGGCATAATGTTTTCATAAGAACGCCAAAAATTTGTCTATTTAAATTCAAGTCCAAAAATCCGTCAAGAATCCTCAGAGTTGATAACTAGAGACAGGATTTTTAGGCACGATAAAGTTAAAAATAGGCACCTATATAGGCACTAACAAACTGCCAAAATAGGCACTAAAATCCGAAAAAAAAGGCAAAATAGGCAGTATTTTTTCGAGATTTTCTGATCTAAATTGACTAAATTTTATCAGAAAAGATAAATCTAAGCAAAAAACTGTTAAATAAATTAATTTTAACGATCAGAATTACAAATAAATTAATTTATATTAATTATTTTGTTTCCAAAAATAATTTGATAAATTTTTCGGATGAAAATTTTTCCCAAAAAAATTTTTTGACAAAAATTTTTTGAAAAATTATGTATTTTTTACCAAAAAATAATTTTTATTCAGCAAATTTCTCAAAAAATACCAAAAAATTCGCAAATTTTAGTAAAAATATGCAAAATAGGCTGAAAAAAGGCAAAATAGGGCATTATGACAGAAAAAGTTAAAATAGGCAATTTTAGGCAACGATAAAAGTTGTTTGAAAGCATATTTCTTAAAAATAACGCCTGATTTGGACGTTTCAGCATCAGGCCTATTTAGGAAAAAAACAGGCATTTTGCCTAAAATCCTGTCTCTATTGATAACAATTGACTGTTTTTCAAGTTACGACATTTTAGGGAGAGTCTTCATCTATTTTTTAATCCCAATCGATATAGAAATGTTAAGAATATTTTAAAAAGTTGGCTAATTTAATGCTTGTTAATTACAACTTACATCATTTCTGCAGTCATTTTCGTTATCCTCACTAGCTGAATGGTGGGATATTAAAAGATTTTCTTCAGATTCTTTTGTTTCAATATTTATTTCTTTGTTACTTTTTGAGGGAGAATTAATGTTTGAATCAACCTAAATTTTAAATTTAAATTTTTTTTAATTTTTTTTACAAACAATTTCTTTTTGTTTTTCTATTGTTGTTTCAATTTCTGGTTTATTTAAATGTTCAGATATTGAAGTAGTTGACATTTGATTATTTTGTTGTTGTTGTATTTCATTTTCTTCTAAATTCTCAAAAGGTTCGGGTTCAACACTAAAAGCAAATTGGCTTATTAATTGAATAGCTTCAACAAGTGGAGGAGGTGGGGAAATTCCAATTAATTGATCATTTGATTCATCATCCATCTTTTTTAATTCTCTAAAATTTTTAAAAAAAAATTCGAAAAAAATATTTAATTTTGTGTCCAATATTTTATTTTCCTGCAAAAATTTTCTCTTTCAGATTTTGCCAGAAAAAAATTTTATATATTTTACTTGATTTCATTTAATTTTTGTCTGATTAGCTTAAATTTTTAAGAGAAAAATTTTCGGAAACAAAACCCAAACTCACATTTCACGTAAATTATCAGTTGAATCAGAAAGTAAAGTTGCCAAATAATCAGCTAATAAAGGGTCTCTATTTGAAAGAACCATTTGTGCCTGATGCTGATCAAAACAAGATAAAGCTGTTGAAGAAATTGTTTCTGACGGGAAAGGAATAAAATTGTTGACTGAAAAAAAAAGAAATTTTTTTTTCAAAAATTTTTATAAAAAAACCTTTGGATAAAGTATGGCAACCGGCCAAATGTATTGGATCCGGAATACTTTGTAATTTCTCTTGTATACCTTGAGTCCGTTCTCGAGCACTTAACTGCCTTCTATCTAAATCTTCTTGCACTAATTGACTGAAAAAAAAATTTTTTTTGAATTTTTTTGGAATTTTTTCTTCTAAAAACCTTTGTTTAGCATTTTCTTGTGCTTTTCGTTTAGCTTGTAATTCCAATTCTTTTTCTGCCAATATTTTAGGATTTTCGGGTGATTTCATTTTTTGAATTAATTGAGGCTTTTCTTTATGTTCAAAAGAAGAACTGGCTAAACTTTGATTGGGAACTTTTAGAGGAAAAATGGGCTGTTGGGAGGTTTGTGGTTGTTGTTGGGGTGGATAGCTTTGATGGACATAAGGGATTGAAGTAGATGTTGAGGCCTTAAATATTTTTTGAATTTTTATTTTTCCGTTTTTAATAAATTTCCAATGAGAGGAAAATATGAAAAATGTCCATGTGGAAAAAATTTTAATCGAGAGCAAGTGCTAAATTTGGGGTATATGTACATATCTCAATAGATCGATGAGGAAATCGATTTATTTTTTGATATTGTTTTAAAATGTTTCAATAATTAAAAATGAAAATCAATGATTTTTTCAATATTTTTAAAACTTGTGTAGGAACAAGAGGGGGTAATTATTAAATGGGGTAATTATTTGGGAGAGGGTAATTATTCGAGCATTTACGGGATCACTATTTTTGGGTTTAAATAACAAAAATTTAAAAAATAATTTTAGAAAAAAAATAGAAACAATTGAGGAAGAAGCAATTTGTTGACGTTGTTGTTGACAGTGAATCTGTTGTTTTTGTTGCTCCAAATATTGTTGCTGTTGTGCTAACAACAAATATTGTTGATGTGCAGCAAGAGAAGAAGCCAAATCGGGCATGTAATTGTTGTTTGAAGTAGATTGTTGGGGAAATAATAATTGTTGGTGGGGGGCAGGGGGTGATTGAAGGATTGTCCCAAATGTTTGGGGAGTTCTAATTACCTCTGTGGAAGGTTGGATATTTGGTGGAAACATTTGAGTCTTTATAAAAGGAAAAATAAAAATTTGAGAGAAAAAGAAAACTTTGGCTATTGATTGAACATCTCCAATAAGAGAAGACATTTCGTGAGGGACAGAATTAATTTGTGGGTAATATTGCTGCCTTCGGGCAAACTTAAAAAAAACAATTTTTAAAAACCCCCAAAAATAAACAAACATCCATATGCATAGAAGCATTAGAAATTTGTTGTAATTGAAGATCAAAATGGTGATTTTGTACAACAGCAGGATTTAGTTGTTGGGGGTGAACTAATGATGGATTATAATTACTACCCGAACCAAATACTAGAAAATTTAAAAAAGTTTTTAAAAATTCTTTAAAAAAATTATTTTTAAGACCTTGCGGATGTTGTTGTTGCTGTTGCGACATTAAAATAATTTCTCAACAATTTATAATTTTTATTTCATTTAAATAAATTTTTAATATTTTTTAAAAATTTTTGGGTTTCTCTAAAAGATTTTAAATTATGTAATTGATTCGCTTTTTTTGCCAAATTAAAGATGGAAATACCTATGTATAAATTGTTCGGATAATTATGATTCTCGATACTTATCTGTATGTGACTTAAAATAGGATATTTGAAATATTTACATATCTAATAGGAGGTTTTATCAAGTTTTTTAATAAAATTTCTGTCGCTGATTTTAATTTCATCCAAAATTTATGTAAAACTGAATATGTTTTACAGTAAATACCGAATTCCGACTTTTAAATAAAGAATCTCGACTGCCTAAATATTACGAATCGATGTACGTTGCTTGTGATACGACTAATTCGAGTTATGGCCACTTAAAATTTCGGTCTATGGGATGTTTGAGTATAAGGAAGAGAGAAGAAGGGAATGAGCCTCTTCTTGCCTCTTTCAATAAACTGGGGCAATTGGTGGCCGAACGTTTCGTCACTGAACTTTTCGTCACCGAACCTTTCGTCAAAACCTTTCGTCACTGAACCTTTCGTCACCAAACCTTTCGTCATTGAACCTTTCGTCACTATTCACCATAGAAAAGAGAAAGCACATCTTGATGGACAAATTTAACAAAATAGATTTAAGGAAATTAAGTTGAATAAAAGAAAGTCATATGAATGAAGATGAAATATAATAAACAAAATTAATAACTTTTTGATAAAAAACAAATAATAATAAGGATGTTAAGTGAAATAAATTTATTTTGATTTACTATTTTTACTATTTTTATTTTTTCACTCATATTGGCTAAAATGGACGTAGGTTCATCATCAGATGAGGGGCAAATTTTTTCTTCATCTTCCGAGGAGATGGAGGATTTACTCGAATTTATTGAAAATCTAAAAGAGGTTCATCTCTCTTAACTCGTGACGGCTTTGAATACCAGTTTGAACGTTATTCTGCCGTGGATAATCAAGTTGTCCAAAGCCAAGAGGCTTTGGACAGTTGTTCACTATTCACGTCATCGTAGACTCTTGTGCAGTACCTTGCATCTTTGCTTGTCTACCCACAAAACACGTTCAAGGATATATTAACGTTTTCCGAGCAATTCAAAATCGCATTCAAGACTGGCCTCCAGAACGTTTCATGTGTGATTTTGAACAATCTGAGATATCAGCTGTGCGCCAAGTCTTCCCTCATGCGACTATTACCGGTAAATCTTAGGAAAAACTAGCTCTAGAAAATTTTTTGAGGATGTGTTTTTCATCTTGGAAATGCGTTATACAATCATATACAAGCACTGCCTGGTTTATCTGCTCGTTATAGAAATAATAACAATGATAAAAACTTGCTCCGATCACTTCAGGTATCTACCGTATTTCCTCGAATTCATTAGAGTTTCTTTCCTAGGCTCTGGTATTTGTGCCTATTAATGAGGTTTACACATTTATGTGTATTTTAATGGACGTGCTAATGGGTCCTCCTGCAGATGAAGTTTTGGTAATATACATTGAGTAGTTGTATTTATACACAATATAGAAACTTTGCAACAAATATTTGCTGAATTTGCTCAGCGAGCTAATGACCCAATTGGGTACCTACGTACTGTCTCCTATCATTTAGCAACACAGTAAATATAACTAAATTACCGATTATGATCAATTTGTCATTTTTGACAACTTCTTATTTGATTTTTAAAAATAAAGTCTTGGTGACGAAAGGTTCAGTGACGAAAGGTTTGGTGACGGAAGGTTCAGTGACGAAAGGTTTTGACGAAAGGTTCGGTGACGAAAAGTTCAGTGACGAAACGTTAGGGAACCGGGCAATTCACCATCAGACATTTCACCAAAAAAAGTTTTTATTGACTTTAGGCCCGTTTTCTTATTTCTTCATGATATGTAGTATGTCAAACTTTCAAGTCCACTATGCATTGGTTCCAAGAAAATTTTCAAAATTTATATTTCTACAACAACATAGATTATTTTCAACTGAAACAAAAATTGAAAAATTTACAGAAAATGTTTTACTCAAATCATTAAATAAATATACACCTGGTTTGTTTATTTTTTAAATTTTTTTATAAATTTTTAATAATGTTTTAGATAAAATTCGAAATTTTGCAATAATTGCACATATTGATCACGGTAAATTTTTATAAAATTAAGACTTCTATTTAAATTTTGGCTTCATGTAAGGGTAAAGGTTAGCATCGTTTTTATTTTTTCCTTATCAAAGCATCATAATTAACAGACCTTCGAAGGAAATTAAAATGTAACACCCCCCCCCTTTAACTTAAAAAAATTTTCAAGGCAAGAGTACACTTTCTGATCGATTATTACAATTAACAAATGTCATTCCATCTGATTCGGAACAAAGATATCTTGATAAATTGGAGGTCGAAAAAGAGCGAGGAATTACTGTTTGTTTGTTTTTCTTAATTGACTAAAGAATTTTTTAGAGATTTTTTGAAACAAAAATTTTTTTCAAATCTTATTTTATTTACTATAATATTACCTTTTGCTCTTTTTTAGGTTAAAGCCCAAACTTGTACTATGTTTTATAAAGGAATGATGCTCAATTTAATTGATACGCCTGGCCATGTTGATTTTAAGTAAATTTTTCTTTTTAAATATTTTGAGTCAACAATTTTCATAATTTTATTTCAGTTTTGAAGTCAAGCGTTCTTTAGTTGCTTGTGGTGGTGCTATTCTTCTTGTAGCTGCAAATCAAGTTTAGTTATATCTCATTTTTAGATTTTTATTTTTAAGGGAATACAAGCTCAAACAATTTTTAATTTTTGGGATGCCTTCCAAGCCGAATTGTCAATAATTCCAATAATAAATAAAATTGATATGGCATTGGTTGATATTGATAGAATTGAAAAACAAATGCAAACACTTTTTGATTTTAAAAAAGAGGAAATACTTAAAGTATCTGCAAAGACGGGATTAAATGTCCCTTCAATTTTGGATGCAATTATTGAAAGAATTCCTCCGCCTAATTTTGAAATGAAGGAAGAAAAATCCTTTCAGGCACACATATTTGATTCTTGGTATTTTATTTTTGATTTTTAATTTAATTGGGAATCTTTTATATAACCGATAGGGTTGGGGTCCCGATCCGAAAGATCGAGTCGGGCATTGAATTTTAGCCCGAAAACGACTCGGTCGGGTCGGCCCGATAAAAATGAGCGTGAAAAATATGACTCGAACGTCGGCCCGACTTGGAAACCCCAGCCCTAATAACCGGCGCTGTAAATTTTGGTTAGCTTTTTGGCGAGGTGTTTCAGAAAGTTCTATATTGGTTAAAATAAATTCCTAATTTACCCTCTTTTCGTTTGTAATTTTCTATTAGCTTTTGAATAAACATTAAGTTTTATTTTCATGTTACAAAAATTTTTTAAGCATTTTCCCTTTACATTCTAGGTTTGATCATCGTTGCGGAGTTGTTTTACTTTTGGTTATTAAACATGGACAGTTAAAACGTGGAATGTCAGTTCAATTTTTTAATGACAAAGAACGTGTCTATAATGTTAGACAAGTTGGTTTTTTACATCCAGAGATGGTTCCATGTGAGGTTATTTTAAATGAATTTTTAATCGTTTTTATTGAATCAACTTGGAATAAGTGGGATGGAGTTTAATCGCAAAAATATTTTTTTTAATTGTATAGGACCAGGCACTGGGTTTATTTAATTTTTGTATTCCAAGAAATTTTACTTTTAAAATTTCACATTAATTCTTTCAACTTTTTTGGCAATTGTGTCGAGTTGAAAATTTAATTTAAAAAATTGCTAAAACATTCTCTAGTGTAACTTTCAGCGGTAATTACGAATCTTAACTCAGATTTCAAAAATTGAATAAGGTCCTATACAATTTTAAAATACAAAAATATTTTATTTGAATAATTTCCATTTTTTTGTCTAACACTTGATTTATCTATGATTCTCGGACCCCAATTCGACACAATTGCCACTTTTTTATGTCCAATTTCTTCCTTTTGAATTTTTCATTTATTACGTGAAATTTTTACCGACATTTTAGTCATTAACTACAGGCCAAGTTGGTTATATGTATTGTGGAATTAAATCACCAAAAGATATTATTGTCGGAGATACTATATTTGAAGCTGGAAATAAAATAGATTTACAGCCTTTTATGTCAATTAATAGAATAAAACCAACAGTTTATGCTGGGCTTTTTCCAACGGAGTCTTCAGAATTTGAACGTTTAAATGTTTGGATTTTGAATAAATTTAGAAAAACATTTTTTTAGAAAGCTGTTGAAAATCTTTGTTTAAATGACTCTTCTGTTGAAATTGAGACTGATTCTAGTGCTATTTTTGGACAGGCAAGTTTTTGAAAAAGTTTAAAAATTTTAAGTAGGATCTTTGAACTAATATAAAATTTTTTTATTAAATTTATCTGTCAAAAAAAAAGATTTTTTAACATTTATAGAATTTATTTCTTGTAATTCTCTAATTATAAATTAATATTTAATTATTAAGGGATGGCGAGTTGGCTTTATTGGTAAATAAATTTTATTTAATTTTAATTTTCTTATTTTTGGGAAATTTACATATGGAAATATTTGGCCAACGTTTAGGTTTTTTTGTTATTTATATTTAATTTTGGTTTTATTTTAGAAAAGGAATATGGAGAATTGGCTGTTTTTACTTCCCCAACTGTTGAATACTTGGCAGGTTTATTTTGAATTTTAATTTCTTTTTTATTTATTTTTATATTTAAAATAACCAAGAAATTGACGGGAATTTTTCTTTTTATTTTTTAAAGGCCACCTAAAGTTTTATTTAGACTAGCACCCTGAGCCTTCGGGGGCGGGATCGTCGGGGATTGGGGTAAAGCCTTCGGGTCGGGGTTCGGAGAACAGTTGCTACCCTGCTTTTATTTAAAAAACATTTTTCTAAAAATTTCAGATATTGTTAATAATGAATCAATTAGGCAAAAACGTTATGGAGGAAAAGAGCAAATTGTTATTTCAAAACCTTCATCTTTTCCTAGCTGTCCAACAGATATTGTTTGGTACTTTTTTATTTTTTTAAAAATTTTAAAAGAAATCTGCCTCAAAATTCAAAAAATTTTCTAGTTATCACGAGCCAGTATCTCTAGTTTCAATCGTTACTCCAGCCGAGTATTTTCAATTAATTAATTCTTTATGTGAAAATGCCAGAGGTGAAAATATAGAAACGATGTATATTGACGAAACAAAAATGTTACTTAAATGGAGGTTTTTTTGGAAAATAAAAATTATTTTTTAAAAATATTTTTTTAATTTTTGGTTACCTTTATTGGATATTATTGTTGATTTTTTTGATGATTTAAAAAGACTAACAAGTGGTTATGCTTCTTTTGATATGAAAGATGACGGTAAGGAAGAGGATGGAAGGATTTTATAATTTAATATTTATTTTTAAAAAATTTTATTAAAGAAAATAAATTTTTTAATTTTCCGCTCCCTTTGGTTCCGTGTGTAATAGGAAACTTACAAATTCCGGTTTGATAAGTCGTTGGTTCGAATTTTTTATTAAAAAACTTTTTTGTATAACTAATTAAAAGTAAGCTTTTTTAAAGATAAATTTATTAAAAATTTCCTTAAAAATATTTTAAAAAATTAATTTTCAGGTTATAGAGAATGTAAATTAGAGAAGATTTGTATTTATTTAAATGACAAACAGATAGAAGAATTATCGTTAATCTGTCCAAGTGTAATTGCAAGAAAACGTGCTAATCAAATGATTAATAAATTGAAAAATGAAATTCCTTCTCAACAAATTGAAGTTACAATAAGGGCTTCTTTTGGCACTTCAAGAAAAGCTGTGGCACAAGCAATTATTAAACCAATGAAAAAAGATTTTGCTGGAGTTTTAAAGGGTAAATAAAATATTTTTGAAAAATAAATTGTTGAAGTTGCTTTTTATAAAATTTGTGGAAATTTTCTCTTCTTTACCCCCGTTTTTTTTTATAATTTTCTTAATTACTCCCCCATGTTCTTTTCTGTTTTTTAAGGAGCAACTTAGTTCACTTTTTTTCTACAACTTCATTAAACTTGTTTTTAGGCAATTTTGTGGCTGATCGTCTTGGGAAAAAATTAAAACATCAAAGGGAAGGAAAAGAAAGAATGAAAAATGTGGGAAATGTTAGAATACCACATCAAGCTTTCCTTAATGTTTTGAGAAAATAATTTAATAAAAAAATTTTATTTTTTAATTTTTTAAGAATTTTTTCTGTTTGTTGGCTTAAATCTCGAAACTAAAGATTTTCTTACTCCCTGAGATAGTTACTTAGCCTCAAGTTTAATTTCTTTTAATCCTCAAGTCTTTAATTTTAAAAATATTAAAAATGTTTGGAAGAGAAAAGATTATTTTTAAGCAACCAATACATAAACCCCTTAACTTTAAAAATTAATAAATTTCTCTAATGATCATTAAACTTTTATTGATTTGAAATGGTCAATTCATTCAATAATTTCTGTATATGTAGATATTTTCTATCCCCATTTCCCCCAATATATTAATGTAAGGGTAAAACTAATAGTGTGTAAAGACAGTAAAAATAAGGGGGAAAGGGCGTTGAGACTGTGTCATTACTGACTGGTTTGTTTATTGAAGGACGCAGATGGATGACCTCTATTCGTTCAGTTATTTTGGAATTTTTTTGTCCCAAATTAATGATTTTTTTAGCTTTTTTTGCCAGAAAATAAATATAGAGATTTTTTTAAATTTTTATAAAATCCTGAATTTTGGCATTCTGTCAAAATGAGAGAAAACTGAATTTATTCTACTGCTTTGGTTTCCGTTTCTGCTAGTACAAAAATTCAATTTTTCCCTACTTTGGTTTTACTATTTTTAATGCCTTTCTCGAGGTTTTACTAAAACAAATATTTTTTAAATAATAAAAAAATTTTTTATTTATTCTTTCCATTTTATTTTTCTCGCGCAGGTCATTTTGCATTAAATAAAAGTAGTTGTAACTAATCGATCTTTCGCTAGGTCATCAAAAGCGAAAAGAATGCAAATTCTTTTTACTCCTTTTAAACACACAAAACACCTGCACATCTTTAACCAAAAACTTGTGTGTTTCTATTCAAACTTTTGAATATTTTTTGTGTTTTACTCCTCCCCGTTTGCGCTCACAAATTATTTTTTCTTTGTTTTAGAGAGAATTGAGCGTCATTTAATTTAATTATTTTTATTTTGTTGCCCAAATTTAGATTGACTAAATTTTGTTTTAAAAAATTGACTGGAAATTAATTTTTGTAAAAATATTTTTATTATCCAATTTATGATGTAATTGTTGTTAATTTTTAATTTTTTGCAACTTTTTTTTTAATTTTAACATTTTTTGTAGTTAAAATCAAAATAATTTTTTAATTTTTAAAATTGATTTATTTCACTTTGTGTTAAAAATTAAAATCAATATAACATTTTTGTGAAAAATGAGATTTTGAAAGGATATGAATACTTAATCCCGTGTATATCCATGTGGACTTTAGTATAACCCCAAGTTGATCTACTTACTATAGTTTAACTTTTTACTCCAAAAATTAATAAAATTAGAAAATTGTAAAAGAAAAACATAAAAATAATAGCTTACCTCTAAATTATTTTTCAATTTATTTCTTTCCATAATTAGTCTATAAAACAATTAACAACCTAAAAAATATGAGTGCTTTTGCTTGTTCTTTTATAAAAAATATATACAAAACGAGTATATAGAGCTAATTATTATTTTCTAGGTTCAATTTAATTTTAATTGTAGATATTGTGTTTTTATTTAAAGCTTTCGATATATTTAAGAGCCTCCTTAAATTGCACCTCCGAACCTTTTTTACTCAAAACAGCAGACTTCCTTTATCACCCAAAGAATTGCCTAACTTTGGGTGTCTTCTAATTTTTTCTTCTAATTAAGGATTTTTCTTGCTTATTTTTAAATGTTAAATTTATTTGAGATTTTTCTAAAAATTTTTACTTAATCGTTTTATCAAATTATTTTAAAATAAAACCAACAAGTTTATTATTTGTTACGAAAAATATTTAAATAATTTACATACTTCATACATTCTTAATTTTTCCTTAATTTTTTTCTTGAATTTTAGAAATTTAAATTTTTTTAAATATTTTTACAAGACCACACATATTTTTTTAATTTATCCTTATTTATTTTTACAAAAAGTCTTCTTTCTCTACAATCTTTTTTTAAAAAATTATTTTTACTTCTTAAAATTATCCTGTATATAATTAAGTACTTCAAGTTATTTTTAATATTTTTTTACTCTTCTCCGATTTCCATGAAATAAATATATATAATTTTTAAATAAGAGAAAACTAATGAGCAATTGTGAATAAATAAATGAAGAATAGTATATTTTTGTTTATCCACTCTTTGTGTCCGTTATTTTCTTCTGTTAACCGACACTTTATGAACCTGCAATTTTCAAAGATTAATTTATAATCGAAATATAATTTAGAAAAGAATTTATTAATTTTGATTTTAATAAGGACAATGTTTAAATTCCCAAAATTCCTATCTCTTTCCTTAAAAAACATTTTGAGACCTAATTGTAAGAGGACCGGGCTCTAATTAAATACACTAACAAATTCAAAAACACTAACAACGTCTAATGTGAAAGGAACATCATTTACACCCTAAAAATGCTTTTGTTTAGTCGTTAAAAAATTTACTTCTAGAAAGTTTTGAAGAAAAAGTCTATTTCCCTCTACCTAAAAATTCAATCTCAACCCTTCTTCCTATCCAATAACCAACCAAATTAAAAATCCTTAAAGTACATTATTGGGTATACGTAAAATTAAATTTTAAATTTATTTATTTACCCTTAATCAAAAACACGTTAAATTTTTGTTAAATCTACTTAAAATTAGAGATAATCTATTAAAAAAATCCCTTTCATTTCCTTTTTTTATCCCTTTCACAGTCCCCGTTCATTTTTTTGTTTTTGATTTTGCTTTACTCTGCAACACTTGATTTAGTTGTGACAACACAAACAAACTGGCCTAGCAAAAGAGAAGACGAGTGGATTTTTAAAGAGAATAACTACATGAAACGGGGAAATTGTAGTTGTTGGAGGAAGGGGGGGGGGAAGGGGAGGGGAGGAAGGGGACTCATTCATTGAAGAAGAAAGAAAGGAGCTCTTTTCTTTCCTTTAACTATTTTATGGGAGCTAAATAATAATTAAGGCTGTGATTTATAGGCAAATGCCTATTTTTTCTGCAAGCTTGGCATGATGTAAAACGTTCAAAAAACGTGTTTTTAGCTTGGTCAGAAGAGTATAGCATGACTTTTAATATGCCTATTTTTGCCTATTTTGGACTTTTTGAGCCTTTTTGCCTATTTTGAATTTTTTGGTACTATTTTTGCCTTTTTTAGCGATTTTTCCTAGATTTTGCCTGAAAATCAGTAAAAAATCTAAAAAAATCTTTCCCAGATTAAGGAAAATAAGTGCCAACTCCCATTTTTAATTTATAGTTAGACAAATTGAGTATTTTTACTTTGTTGGACATTTTGAGTTTAGACATTTTGGTGGTGTGGCATTTTGGGGTGGGACGTTTTGTGGGTTGGGCGAGATGTGCTTTTTGTCGATTATCGACATTTTTAAAAAAATACAACAATTTTGTTCAAAAAATGATTTAAAATGGCGAATAAATGGCAAAATGGTAAAAAAACGACGAATAAGTGGCTATTTACTTGTTTTTATCTTAATTTTATAGGCAGATAACCTTTTTTACCTGCCTATTTTCGTGCCTTTTTTGGCTTTTTGGTGCCTATTTTAGGCGCCTATTTCACTGATTTTACTTGCCTAACTATCACAGCCTTAATAATAATATATTTTTTGTTAAAAATTAATGGAAGTTAAAAAAATATTTATTTATTTTATTAGTGGAGTAAAAGGAAACATTCCCTCACGCATTACCTTGCAAGTTTTCATTGTTCATTTTTGCTTGATTTTGGATAAATCCAGTTAATTCTTTTCACCATTCTCATGTTTTAAATATACAACTTTTTAAAATATGTACATAAATACAAATTATCTTCAAAATTCCTTTTAGGACTTTCATCTTTAATATTTTAATTTAGTTCCAGATATTTAAAATAATTTATAAACCAACAAAATACTATTTTTTTAAACTGGCAACTTTCCAATAACTCTCCCAACTTTCCTGTTCTCATGTTTTTCACGAAGGCTACCAATTTTTTAAAACTAATTTAATTTTTAGATCTTTAACTTTTTAATATTAAAATGGGAGGATATTATTATTAATTTTCGATATTTAATTATTATTTATTTTTTTGTTTTTAACAACAAAAATGAATTTATTAATATTTGGATGTATTAATTATTTTATTTTTATTTGTATGTTTTTATAATTATTTACAAAATTATAAATTTAATTTCAAAACTAGTTTTGTGTACATTTATCGTCCAAAGCTTTGCCACAGAAAAGTTAAATCCTCCAGTTGCCTTCCCTATATTTAGACCACCTTTGGAGGCTGTTCAACGATATAAAACTTCTGCAGAACATGCAAGTCTTTTAAATATTTTATGATTTTTAATTGAGAATGGAACTTCTTTTGTTTTGGTAATTGATTAAGGATATCCAAAAGGATTTCTTTTAACTGACAATCTTAATTCTCTAAACTTTAGTTATTGGTACAATAAAAGTATAATCAAAATTTATTTTGTCGCATTTAGTGATGGAAAGTCTATTTCGGAACCTATCCAAAAAATCCTCAACCCTTCGTTTATGTACTATATTCCGAATTACCAACCCTTCCTATTCCCCATTGTTTATAAGATTTTTAAAGTTATATTTTCCTTTTTAAATTTTATTTATTTTTTTAGTTACAAAGACAGCATTCTTCTAAAAATTTAAACGATACACAAATAGAAATTGAAGAAATTTCAACAAATTTAAGTAATGATAATAATACTTTTGTTGAGCCTTCACTTGAAGGATTATTGGGGGATGTAGAGGAAGAAGCAAATGAGGAATTTGTAGAAGGAAAAATAAATAAAAATAATAAAACAATTATTGAAGAACAAAAACAAAATAATACTTTAGAGAATTTGGGGGGAAATTTTGGAAAATTAAAAAATGAGACAAAATTGAGGTAAATTGCGGTTGAAATAAAATGAAAATAAATAATTTTATTTAATTTATTTTTTATTTAAAAAAATAATTTTCATAATTTAAAACAAAAATTAATTTTCAGGCATTTAAACAATTCAATTAATGCCACAAAAATAATAAATACACCTCAATTTCCTGTATTTACTGGTTTGGGGATGGAAATTATTGGTAAAGAAGTTTTGTTGTTATTTTAGGAAAATAAAAGATTTAGGAGGAAATTTGAAATTTGGAATTTTGATTTACAAAATAAAATACTCTTCCTCCCCTCTATTTAATTTTAAATAATTTTTAAAGATGTTTCACCTTCAAATGATGCCGAAAAACAAAATAAATTTAAAGAAGAAATACCTCCTCCCCTTACTTCTCCCCCTCAACAACAACAACTTCAATTTAGTAATCACCACAAATTACATTATTATTTAAATAAAAACAATACAAAATTAAATAAAAAATATCATCCATTAAAAATAAATAAAGAACAACAAGAATTACCAACAACAACAATTCCTTTTATTCAATTATTACCTACAACCCCCAAACATTTTGAAGAAAATCCTTTTTTTGTAAACCAGAATTTATCAGAACAAAAATTAAATAAAACAAACAATAATCAATTAAATATTTCTGAAAATGTTGGGGAGGATTTGGAAGGAATTAATTTAATTAATGGAACTACTGAATGGAATAATAAAAATGGTAAGGGAAAAAGAGGAAGGGGGGGGGGGTTAAAAAAACTTTTTAAATTAAAGAGTTGTTAAAAAAGAGTTAATTTAAAAATAAAAAAGTTATTCTTTAGAAAATAAAAATGCCAAGGATATCAATAACCAAACAATAACTGATGAAAATAAAAACATTATTACCTCAAATACAACAATTACTTCAATTACCTCAAGTGAAGGTAGAAAAATATTTTATTTTTGATTGATTAGTTAATTTAATTAAATTTTGATTTTTGTTTAAATTAAATTAATTATTTGAGGATTTAATTAGGTCGTCTAAACGATAAAAGGAAAAGTCTTCTTTAAATACAAAATTTTAGTTAAATTACCTGAAAAAGACTTCTTTACTTCTTCTCCTTCACTAACAACAACAAAAATTTTAATTGAAGATTTTGGAAGGCCTAATATACGTGATGAATTAGATAATGGATTTGAAAGGGTTACAATGCATTTAGTTGATATTCCTTCGACTACAACTGAATTAGTTAATAATGGGTCGATTATTGTTGAAGAAAAGGTTGGTAGTGGAAATTTATTTATTTTTTTGTTGATTTTATTTGTGAATTTTAAATCAAAATGATTTTTTATTAGTTTTTAGAGATTAAAATTTTTTGAGAACAAAACCTTTTCCCCTAATGTCTGAGAAACTAAAATATAAATTATATTTGGATGATTACCCCAGGCTTGGTAATGGATACAGATATGGACACAGATAGGTTCAAAATGCCTGCGGATATCCGTCGGTATCCGCCGTAAATATCCGGATACGGATACCAAAATCCATGTCCATTACCAAGTCTGGATTACCCAAAAATCTGTAAGAAACCACCACCACTACCCCCACCATTAATTGTTTTTTTAAAAATTATTTAAATAAATAACTAAACATTTTTTAATTAATTTAAAGCCTTCCCAACACCACCAACAAACTTCAACACAAAATATATTAACATTTAATGGAATACCTTTTAATCTTCCCTCAACAAAACCCCCATCACCATCTAAAACAATAGAACAATTAAATACTAATTTATTTACAACAACAATTATGCCCTCAAATGTAAATATTTTCAATTTTTCTTCCAAAAATTATTTTATTTTTTAGACTTTAAATTCCCCACCCACACCCCCACAATCTTCTAATGATAAAAATGAAGTATTAATAGAACAACAACATTCCCATGTCGAATTTCCTCAAATAAATAATAATTTGGGGGAAGGAGATGAATTAAATAATCAAGGAAATGAAAAAGACAAAAATGAAAATTCTAAAATAAATGGAAATATTGAAAGAGAAATGGAAAATAAAGAAAATTTCGTTCAAGAAGAAAATTTAAATAAAAATGGGGTAAGAAATGAATTGGGGGTCAATTCTATATTTTTAATTTTCTTCTCTAGGATATTGGTGAGTCAATGAAAAGAACATCAAAATTTTCAACTTCAACAAATTCATCAGACAATCTTAGAATATTTGTTTTATTGGGAATTATTACAAGTAATTAAAATTAAAAATAATTTTAAAAGAAAAATATACTTCTTTTAAAGTTTTGCTTGTCACAATTGCACTTGCAAGTATTTTTTCTGCTCGTTATGTAAAGAGAAGTAGACAATTACATGGAAAATATCAAGTGATTTTTAAATAAATTTTAATTAAAAAATTTTAAATTAAAGGCAATTTACTCTTTTACCAAAAATTAAATTTAAATAAAATTTTCCTCACGAATAATTTTCCCGTAGAGAGAATATTTAAAAAAAATCAAAATTTTGGAAAGTTTTCTTTTAGGAAATATTATATTTGAATGTTTATTTGATTTTCTATTCAATTTAGCCAGCTGCCTACGAAATGCAAACACAACAACAACAACAAAATCGTTATCAAACAACAGATTTTGTAAATACACAAATATATAGACAACCAGCTATTAACAACAATTTTAGTTCCCCTTCTAATTCTCCTTCAATACAACAACAAATAACTGCTACTTTTGGAAAAGAAGAAAGGCTTATTTAAATTATTTTTATTTTTAATTAAATTAAAATGATTCGAAATTGTCTCTTTTTCTCTTTTGTTAGAAAAGAGAAGAGAGAGAGAAAGTGATTGTTTATTTAAACCCCGTGTTGCCTCCATTTTACTTACAAGCATTTTCACTTTTTTATTTTTAATTCTAATATACAACAGATATTAATTACTCAATCTTACTATAAAAATACTCACAAAATTAGGGCTAGTCAAAACATGCAAATACAGGGTCTTAAGATAAAAAATGCTGTTTTTATGTTGGTTCAAGCCTAAAATATTTATGTAAAGTTGCATTGCGTATTTTGTTCAGCCCTAATTATTATATCAATCGGGCATTTACATTAACATCTCACTTTATCTGTTAAATTTTTGTGGGACTGATCATGATATCGACAAAAAGAATAGGTATTATATCTAGATTTTCAATTTTAAATACCTTTTTATGGCTACACTATAATTAATATTACACACTAACTTTGGAGCTGGCCCATGATTTAGCTCCAATTGGAACAAGAGCCCTGATTTGAAAGGGTTGGAGGCACATATGCACAAAACGTATAATACCCAGCGCTGTTAAAACTCGAATGCCATAATTTCTTAGAAGTGATGTAGTCGTAACTCACAAAAATTCTATGTAGATTGATCCACAATAAAGCGAGAATTATTAATATTTTGTTTATTTTACTTGTATTTTTCATCATCTCGATTTTTTTGTTAAATATTTTTTGTTCAAATAATTAAATAAACGGAATAAAAAATAATTTTAAATTTAGCATTTTTGTTTACCTTAGGAGGGTTATCAATTATAATACTCCTAAGGTTACACGTAATTGATAGGTACATTTGAAACTTACGGCTGCAAAAATTTTTTTGCGTCCAGCCTGGTCCTCAAGAAAGAAAACTTGTAGGTCAGATGTACCAGTGAGTGTATTCAGATATTAAAAACAATTTATAACAAACAACAAAAAATAATTTAAATAATTTCAGAATCTTCAGTAATCGATTTAACGGAACGTTTTTCAACAAATTTAATTTTAAGTTTATTTTTGATGTTTGTTGTTTTGTTTGCACCTCCAATTGATAAAATATTCCTTTGTTGAAGACTTTTTACCCTTTCTAAAAAAATAAAAAGAATTATTTTTTAATAAAAAAATTTAAAAATCAATTCCGAAACTGATGAACTTAAAATAAAATCCTAATTAAATCCAATAAAAATTATTTTTTAATTTGGAGAATTTAAATTAAAGTTCAGAAAAAAAATCAAAATTTTGTTTTTCCAACCCCACAATTTTTCTAAAATAATTTAAATTCCCAACCTTGAATTAAAGAATTACTAGCACTTGTTAAACATCTCAAAGAGGCAGGTAATTCCTTTGGAGTAATTACTGGCTCTTCATAAGGCTCGAATTTCCCTCTTCCCAGTTTCTTTCTCGTTGTCAAATTTTTAATTTTCCATTGTTTATTTTTTAATTTAATTTTATTTAAATGTTGAGCATGTTCAGAATTGACATTTTTAGTTAACGATTTTAAACTTAAAAAATTAAAAAATTATTTTGAATTTTAAACAAAACCTTTGTAATTGTTGTTTTTGTATTTTCTTTTGATTATCGACAACTTTTGTTGTTGAATTTTGAATTTGTTTTAAATTTTTCTTTTTCTTTAGACGAAGACGAGTTCTTAATTTTTCGTTGTCTTTCTCTTCTATTTTAATCTCTGAAAGATTTTTAAATTTTATAACAAAATTCTAAGCTCAAATTCGGACTCCGCACTCGATTACCCCCTCAAAAATGTCAAAAGAGCAATTTTTTGCTCTTTTTTCTAGGAACCACTAAACCCGACATTTACCAAAAATTAGAAAAAAATGGGACAAAATCCAAATAAAAAACCTTTATTTTCAACAGGCTCCTCTGCCTCAGTTTTAACTTCTCCAATAGACAAAGGTCCATCAATAGTAAATTTCAAATCTTCTTTCAATCCCTACAATTCAAATAAATTATTTAAACAAAAAATATTCTAAAAAACCCCAAAATTAAAAAATTCATCATCATTTGGTCTAATTTTCTTTTCCACACGTTCCTCTTCAGCAAAAATTTTTTCTTCTTCTTTTACAACTTTTCCAAGAAAATCCTTTAAATAATTAATTTAAAAAACTTTAAAAAATTAAATATTTCATGACTTATTTTTCCTTTAAAATTTCTTTTTCGGCTAGAAAAAAATGAGGATTAATCGAGTTGGGATCGATAACTCGAAAAATATTTCCAATATGGGTTTAGTTTTCGCAATAGATTAATACCGAAAACGACTACTTCTTATTCAGCAGGAATAAACAGAGACAAAATGCAAAAACTTTTAAAAACCCTAAATGAAATACTAATGACAAATTCCCGTGTATAATTTTCCCATCTTATTAGTTCCTCTATTTATTTTTCGATTGTAAAATTAATGTAAAAAATACCAAATAGCTCCCCAACGGAGGATTATAAGAAATTCCTTCATCTGGAAGTGTCACAGGTGGAAGAATACTTGGAATATAACGAGTTGATTTAATACGTTTATTTTGCAAATTGTTGTCTTCACATTCCCAAAGGTCATACAAACGAGAATTGCCTTTTTGTTTTTCCATTAAGTTGGAATTTTAAGTATAAAATGTTAAATTAAAAATGATTGATAAAATTAAGTTAACATTGAAATATAAAATATGGCTAGTTGAATGGTAAAACAATTTAAAAAATTAAAAAAAATATTTACATAGTAAAGTATTTATCAAATTAAAAAAAAATAATTTAAACAAAAAATCAAATCAAGTCTATCAAGAAAATCCTGAGATAGATCTATTATCATCAGAATCTCCAGAGTAATAAATGCTATCATTATCTGTAAAAATATCCTAGGTAATATAAACAGAAGGAAAGAAAAAAACTCACAATCCATATAATTCCGTTCTTCAGAAATTATTTTAACCAAACATTTATGTTGTCTTCCAACAGAATCAACAATTTCTATATTACGTGCATAATAGGTTGAATACTCATCATCATCATCCATTAAATCATCGTTGTCTTTTTTAATTTCAAAAGGTTTCCCCAAATTAAAAAGTTTGTTGTCAGTATTGATATTCTAAAAATAAAATATTCATTTCAAATACATACTGTAAAACTAACATCAAACGTATCTTCATCTAATGTTGACGTAAATTTTGCTTTGATTTTTAAATTTTTTCCACCAGTATTTAAATTTTTGAGATGCTCAATAAATGAAATAATAACGGATTCAAGATTCAAGAGAAATTTTTTAAGCGAAATTGAGTTGAAAGAAAAAGAATCATCAGAAGAAATTGATTTGTTAGAGCCAGAGTCACTAATAAAATCAGTTTTCAAACCCGAATCACAAGTAAAAACAAATTCAATAGATTCTAAATTTGGGCAGCAAAGAAGTAAAAATTGTATATAATTCATTAAATTGTTGAGAAAATTGGTAGAAGAGTTTGAGTTAATTTCAATACCACATTCAGTTGTAATTTTCTTTGATCGTTCCATAGGAACTGAAGGTCTATAAATAAAAAATTGAGAAATTAATTATAAAAATTTGATTAAAGATTTTATAAAAAATACATTTTTAAAAACTAAGACACATTTGAAAAAAAGAAAAATTAAAGATAACTAGTATGTCAATTCAAAATATTTTTACAAACATTTGCAAAAAATAATAGCATAAAAAACTTAATAGCTGCAAGAATTTTAGACCACAAACCCCGTTATTTGTATAATCATACATATGCTAGATCTAATAACACTATGTAAATTACCTTTCGAGTAAAACAAGTTCGAAGGTTTTTGCATCACAATCAAATATATTTCCATTATCATAGCAAAGAATCTCCATAGTTTCAATATTCATTGAAAGTAATGTAATTAAATGTTTTTCTTAAAAGCTTTATTATTTTTAAAATTTTGTAAAAAATAAACTGATGCTTTCTGCTGGTTCATTAATAATAATTCTAGAGATATTCAAACTCGAAGATATTGATGAAGAAGAATCAGATAAACCTTCTTAAAAATAATTTAAAAATAAATATATTCATAATCAAACCTTCAAGATTAACCAAATATTTGTAAATATTTTTATTTGTTGCAGAAAAATCAATTTTGGATAAATTCCGAAGGTGATTATTTATTTGAATGTATGAAATGTTTAATAAACCAGCTTCAAGAAGACCAGATAACATGTTTTTGCTAACAAGGTATGAGCAGATAAACTAAAAATATTTATTAAATTAATCTATGTTGGTCAAAAATGATTGAAATTTAGGCGATTAATGTTGATCAATCAGAATATGATCTTATAAAATTTGTACCTCTAAACATGAAAGGAAAAATAATTAAATTACATTGGGAATTTCTTCTTTGTAAAATTCAATAAGACACTCATTGCCAATAGTTGAAAGATCAAGTCGCTTCATTTTAGAAAAATGAGAAAGTAACGCTCTCATATTTCTTGCACTGTGATACTAAAATTTTAATTAAAATATTTTAATTTAAAAATTAAAAACACCATAAAAAGAGTATAACCATTTGTAATTCGCAAATTAACTAGACCACAAAATTTTTTAAAAAGTAATTTTTCAGAAATAATATAGAGAACATCCTCCGATAAACGTGGTATTTGCTCCATCTGTTAAAATTTTCTGAAGAATTTGATATAAAAGAATATAAATCGAGATTATTTGAATATAAAACAAATTTTTAAGAATAAAAATATTTAAAAAGTAAAGCATTTATCAATTTAAAAATAATTTAAACAAAGCAAAGAATCATCTCAATAAATTAAATGAAAAAATCCTGAAATAAAAAATAATTACCAGCCCGTAACTTTCTTGTAAATGATCATCACTAGCAAAAGTATTCGTAAGTAAAAAATAATTCAATCAAAATAGGCCGAATATTCGTCTCCCCCATAGAAATAATCATCAAATTCATCATTATCAGCTGAAAAACATTAAAGATTTGGAAAGTAGAGACGGTCTTCGAAAACTAGATTCTAACTAATCTGACAACAAACGATTTTTTCTTAACTTTAAAATCAACTGACTACTTTTCGAAACTGACTACTCCGAAAATATTAATAGAAAAGAAAACGTACACATTAAAGAAATTATTTTGAATAAACATTTATGTTGTCTTCCAATAGAATCAACAATTTCTATATCACGTGCATGATATGCTGAAGACTCGTCAAGATAATTGCCAAGCGAAATTATTTCGATATGTGTTCCCATAGAAAAAAGTTTATTATCAGTAGGAATAAGCTAAAAACAAAAAATATATTTTAAAAAATATTTAAAACTAACATCAAAAGTATCTGTATTAAATGTTGAATAAAATTCTATTTTAATTTTCAAATCTTTACCACCCTTTTCTAGATTTTTGAGAAAATCAATAATTGCAGTAAAAAATAATTCAAGATTTGTAACATATTCTTCAGGTGAAATTAAAAGAATAAAGTCATCAGAAGTCGATTCATAAGAGCCTGAGTAGCTAAAAAAATCGGTTTTCAACTTCGAATCAAAAGTAAAATCAAAATCAATAGATTCTAAATTTGGGCAGCAAAAAAGTAAAAATTGTATATAATTCATTAAATTATTGACAAAATTAGTTGTAGACTTAAGTTCAATAGTACATTTAGTTGTAATTTTCTTCGTAAGGTCCATAGAAATTGCTGGTCTATAAATAAATAAAATTTTGATTCAAATTTTCATAAAAAATACATTTTAAAAACTGATACACTAAGCAAAATGAAAAAGTAAAAATACCTATGTCAATATGAAATATTTTACAGACGTTTTTTAAAATAGCTTAAAAAACTTTTCAGTTGCAATATTTCTAGACCAGAAAACCCGTTAAATGGGATAATAGAACATAGGGCTGTATATGAAAGGAATGCGGCACTCAATTTTTTTCCCTTATTCTTAAAAATGGTTAATTTTCTTTTATTTTTCTCTCTATTTTTGATTTTTGCCTACGACTACAAATGCAAAAGGATTAATTTTCTTTTATTTTTTTATTTCGTTCGTTTGACTGACCGAGTTCGTCCGTGTTTTAACTGACCGAGTTCGTCCGTGTTTTAACTGACCGAGTTCGTCCGTGTTTGTCTGTCTGAGTTTGTCTGTCCGAGTTTTAACTGACCAATGTGTCAGATTGACAAAACTCGGACGAACCCGGACAGAAACACGGACGAACTCGAACAGACAAACCGGACGAACTCGGTCAGTTAAAACACGGACACACATCGGTCAGACAAACACGGACGAACTCGAACAGACAAACCGGACGAACTCGGTCAGTTAAAACACGGACACACATCGGTCAGACAAACCGGACGAACTCGGTCAGTTAAAACACGGACGAACTCGGTCAGTCAAACGAACGAAATAAAAAAATAAAAGAAAATTAATCCTTTTGCATTTGTAGTCGTAGGCAAAAATCAAAAATAGAGAGAAAAATAAAAGAAAATTAACCATTTTTAAGAATAAGGGAAAAAAATTGAGTGCCGCATTCCTTTCATATACAGCCGAACATAGGCTACCTCCAATAAAACAATCATACGTAATTTACCTTTCGAGTAAAACAAGTTCAAAAGTTTTTGGGTCACATTCAAACATATTTCCATTATCATAGCAAAGAATCTCCATAGTTTCAATATTCATTGAAAGTAATGTAATTAAATGCTTTTCTTAAAAGCTTTATTATTTTTAAATTTTTATAAAAAATAAACTAATAGTTTCTGCTGGTTCATTAATATAAATGCTGGAGACACTCAGACTCGAGGATATTGATGAAGAAGAATCAGATAAACCTTCTTAAAAATAATTTTAAAAATAAATATATTCATAATCAAACCTTCAAGATTAACCAAATATTTGTAAATATTTTTATTTGTTGCAGAAAAATCAATTTTGGATAATTTCCCGAGTATATTCGTTAAATTAATATGTGAAATGCGCAATAAATCAGCCTCAAGAAGATCAAAAAACAGATTTTTGCTAACATTGTACGAAACGGTAAACTAAAAATTTTTTTAAATTAATCAATGTTAATCAAAAATTATTAAAATTTTAGGATGTTAATGAATTAGACTATGATTCACAATATATTCAACGTCTTTGTGAAATTTAATAACACACTCATTGCCACAAGTTGAAAGCTCAAGTTCCTTCATTTTTGAAAAATGAGAAAGAAACGCTCTCATATTTCTTGCACTGTGATACTAAAATTTTAAATAAAAATATGTATTATTTAAAAAATTAAAAACCATAAAAAGAGCACAAGGATTTAAACTATTTTTACTTCGCAGATCAATATACCCATAATAAAGATTTTTAAAAAGTAATTTTTCAGAAATAATATAGAGAACATCCTCCGATAAACGTGGTATTTGAGCCATCCGTTAAAATTCTCTAAAGAAATAATTAGAAATAAAAGAATATAAATCGAGATTACTTGAATATAAAACAATTTGTAAGAATGAAATATTTAAATATAGTAAAGCATTTATCGATTTAAAAATAATTTAAACAAAGTAAAAAATCATCTCAATAAATTAAATAAAAAAATCTTGAATAAATAATAAATACTCAACACTGATAAAAATCATATGGATCAAGAGAATATGCGTCAATATATTAATTTGCGTCAAGACCATGTCCTCCATTGAAATAATCATCATTAATATAGTCTAAAAAGCCGTAAAACAAAATTAAAATTTAAAAAGCAGAATATTTTCAAAAACTAGATTCTTATCTTAAAACAATCTTTTCTGTAATTCTAGAAAATTAAGTCTTTTAAAGAAGTCTTTTAAAGACTGATCACTCCGAAAAATTTAATAAAATTTTGAATAATTGTTAACGAAAATTAAAGAAAAAACTTGCACCCCAAATAATCCAAATGTCCTTCAGAAATTATTTGAATAAAACATTGATGTTGTCTTCCAATAGAATCAACAACTTCTATATCACGTCCAATATATGCTGGAACCTCCTCCTCTTGATGATTACCGTTTTCTCTATCAATTACCAAACTTTTGATCTCCATATGTTTTCCCATAGAAAAAAGTTTATTATTTTTAGGAATTAGCTAAAAAGAAAAAATATATTTTAAAAAATATTTAAAACTAACCACATAATGATTAGCAGCAAACTTTGAACAAAATTCTAGAGTTATTTTCAAATTTTTACCACCATTTTCCAGTTTTTTGAGATAATTAATAATTGAAGTAAAAAATAATTTAAGACAAGTAACATATTCTTCAGGTGAAATTTCATAAACATCGTCATCAGAAATCGATTCGTAAGAGTCTGAGTCGCTAAAAAAATCGGTTTTCAAGTCCAAATCAAAAGCAAGATCAAAATAAATAGATTCTAAATTTGGGCAGCAAAGAAGTAGAAATTGTATATAATTCTTTAAATTCTTGAGCAATCTGGTTGTGGATTTTGAGTCAATTTCAATACTGCATTTAATTTTAATGTTCTTTGTTCGTTCCATAGGAACTGAAGGTCTAGAATAGAATTTAAAAAATTGGTAAAAAATTAGATTCTAAATTGCCTAATAGAACTATCGTAAGTAAATTACCTTTCAAGTAAAACAAGTTCAAAAGTTTTTGGGTCAGAATCGAATATACATCTATAATCAGAGCCGAAAAAATCCAAATCCTCAATATTCATTGAAAGTAATGTAATGAAATGTTTTCCTGAAAAATTCTTCTCATTTTTTAAAATTATATAAAAAATTAACTCATAGTTTCTGCTGATTCATTAATAATAATATTAAAGATATTCAAACTTGGAGATACTGATGAGCCCAAATCAGATAAACCTTCTTAAAAATAATTTTTAAAAATAAATATATTAACAATTAAACCTTCAAGATTAACCAAATATTTGTAAATATTTTTATTTGTTGCAGAAAAATCAACTTTAGATAATTGCCCGAGTATATTCGTTATTTTAATATGTGAAATGCGCAATAAACCAGCTTCAAGGAGATCAGAAAATATCTTTTTGTTAACAAAATATGGAGATGAAGGATAGTTGGACTAAAATGTTTATTAAATGATTTGGTTTGAATCTCAAAATTTATCTTTCCTTTTTTTATAAAAGGAGAAAAGGAATTAAGGAATTCCCTTGTGACTGATAAGAAAGGAAATCTTAAATTTGGGACTCCTAATCAAGTGGAAATTAACAGGGAATTAGGACTGGACCATTTATATTTTCACAGAGTTGGCTATAAATATTGTTCAAATACATGTCGACCATGTATTTAAACAAGGGTCGTGCCGTGACATAACGGACAAATGGAACCTTTAAAATTTCGAACCTCAATTTATCAGGAAGGGAAAGAAAAAATAATTTTTTAAATAAACAACATTCACCATATGTTTTGGTACTGGAATTTCTTCTTTGTAAAGTTTAATAACAAAATCATTGTCAGAAGCAGAAAGATCTAGATGCTTCATTTTAGAAAAATGAGAAAGCAAAGCTCTCATATTTTTCACACTGTGAAACTAAAATTTTGAATAAAAATATTATTTCAAAAAATTAAAAACCATAAAAAGAGTATAGCCATTTGTATCGCACAAATCAACTTGACGACAAAATTTTTTAAAAAGTAATTTTTCAGAAATAATATAGAGAACATCATCAGATAAACGTGGTATTTGAGCCATCTGTTAAAATTAAAAAAAAAGAAGCGGATATAAAAGAATACAAATCGAGATTATTTGAATATAAAACAATTTGTAAGAATAAAATATTTAAATATAGTAAAGCCTTTATCGGTTTAAAAATAATTTAAACAAAGTAAAAGATCATCCCAATAAATTAAATGAAAAAATCTTGAATAAATACTCAACACTGATAAAAATCATGTGGACGAATATATGCATATTCGTTAAAACCATATCCTCCATTGAAATAATTATCATAATCATCATTAATATAATCTAAAAGACAGTAAAATAAAATCAAACGATTTAAAAGACAGAAAATTTTTCGAAAATTAGGTTCGTATCTTAAAACGATTTTGACCGTAATTTAAAGATTAATTGACTCGTTTTAACGACTGATATCCCCAAAAAATTTTATAAAAGTATTGACCACGGGTAACAAAAAAAGGAAAAAAAACTTACAATCCTCCTCCTGTTTTTCAGAAAGTATTTTAACCAAACATTCATGTTGTCTTCCAATAGAATCAACAACTTCAATGTTACGTCCAATAAATTGTGGAGTCGCGCAAGAATGAATGCCTCGTGTCGGATGAATATTTTTGATTTCGATACGTTTTCCCAAAGAAAAAAGTTTATTATCAGTAGGAATAAGCTAAAAACAAAAAATATATTTTAAAAAATATTTAAAACTAACATCAAAAGTATCAGCAGCAAATGTTGAATAAAATTCTATTTTAATTTTCAAATCTTTACCACCCTTTTCTAGATTTTTGAGAAAATCAATAATTGCAGTAAAAAATAATTCAAGATTTGTAACATATTCTTCAGGTGAAATTAAAGGAACAAAGCCATAAGAAATCGATTCGTAAGAGCCTGAGTAGCTATAAAGATTGGTTTTCAACTTCGAATTAAAAAGAAATTCAATAGATTCTAAATTTGGACAGCAAAGAAGTAAAAACTGAATATAATTCATTAAATTGTTGAGAAAATTGGTTGTAGAGTTGAGTTCAATAGAACATTTGGTTGTAATTTTCTTTGTGCGATTCATAGAAATTGAAGGTCTATAACTAAAAGTTGAGAAATTGATTAAAACAATTTGATTAAAGTTTTTTATAAAAAGAAAGAAAAATTAAGAATACCTATGTCAATATGAAATTTTTTACAAACATTTTCATAAAATAATAGCTTAGTTAGAAAACTTTTCAGTTGCAACGTTTTTAAGCGAGAAACCTCGTTATATTCTAATAACACAATCATACGTAAATTACCTTTCGAGTAAAACACGTACAAAAGTTTTTGCGTCACATTCAAATATATTTCCATTATTAGCACAACAAATCTCCAAATTCTCAATATTCATTGAAAGTAATGTAATTAAATGTTGTTCTTAAAATATCTATTATTTTTAAAATTTTATAAAAATAAACTGATAGTTTCTGCTGATTCGATAATATAAATGCTGGAGATACTTGAACCCGAAGATGTTGATGAAGGATCAGATAAATCTTCTTAAAAATAATTAAAAAAATAAAGGTAATAGTTAAGTTTGTGCTACCCCTTTTTTCTTTCGTCTGAATGTAATGTACCGGAGGGAAAAGTTCGGGACGTGACATATGAGTCGATAGTATCACTCCCAATTTCAGGAAATGATTCAGGACCGAGTTATATTATACAAAATCGACCTTAATACCCATATGGTTTTTCAATATTTCGAGACCTATAACTCGGTCAAGAATCATTTCCTGAAACTGGGAGTGGTACCATCGACTCAGCCCGAACTTTCACCTCCGGTATGCTGCACTT
Source organism: Meloidogyne enterolobii (assembly GCA_963681835.1). Classification (NCBI taxonomy): domain Eukaryota; kingdom Metazoa; phylum Nematoda; class Chromadorea; order Rhabditida; family Meloidogynidae; genus Meloidogyne; species Meloidogyne enterolobii. Next base: position 2,163,966 of record CAVMJV010000010.1, on the reverse strand, counting down.
CAGCCGGAAGGAAAAATGGGGTAACTCAACTTAACTATTATATTCTCAATCAAACCTTCAAGATTAACCAAATATTTGTAGATATTTTTATTTGTAGCAGAAAAATCAATTTTGGGTAATTTCACAAGAATTTTATTTATTTGAATAGATGAAATGCGCAATAAACCAGCTTCAAGAAGACCAGAAAATATCATTTTGTTAACAGAAATTGATGATTCAAGAATGTGAGACTAAAAATATTTATTAAACTTATCGGTACTTTATTAATATCCCGGCCCCCAACCCTATTTGAGCTCACATCAGATTAATTTACTTTTCTTTACTGTCAATAATTTTTTACTTCAAATTTTACTGTAAAAGGCAAGTATTAGGAAGTAAAATATAGACGGCAACCGAAAAAATGGGCCAAGTGGCAAAATTTAACATTTATAAAATTGGAAATTTGACCATTCCGAGTTAGGAAAAATAAAGGGAAATTAATCAGAGACTCAAATAGGGGTGGGGGGGGGGGATATTAAAAAAGTATCCAAGATATAATGATTTCCATGTAATTGATAATGAACTATTAATTCTGATTGAGTCCAAAATGAGAGAGTGAGAGTGGGAAGGGGGTATATGAACATATGCCAATTAATAGATAGTCAAAAAATGTTAATCAAAATGATTGCAAAGATCTAGGACTGGACCAAGAAGGTTATTATAGAGCTGGCAATAATTCAATTAAATTTTGAAATTGCATTCGACCAGAAAGGAAAATAAAAACAACACACTCACAATACAGTCAGGTATTACGACTTTGTAAAATTTAATAAAACAATCATTGTCACAAGTTGAAAGATCAAGATGCTTCATTTTAGAAAATTGAAAAAGCAAAGCTCTCATATTTCTTACACTGTGAAACTAAAATTTTAAATTAGAATATTATTTAAAAAATTAAAAACCATAAAAAGAGCATAAGGATTTGCAATTTTACTTCGCAGATCAATATCCCCATAACGATTTTTAAAAAGTAATTTTTCAGAAATAATATAGAGAACATCATCGGATAAACGTGGTATTTGCACCATCTGTTAAAATTTTCTAAAGAAATAAGTGGATATAAAAGAATATAAATCGAGATTATTTGAATATAAAACAATTTGTAAGAATGAAATATTTAAATATAGTAAAGCCTTTATCGATTCAAAAATAATTTAAACAAAGCAAAGAATCATCTCAATAAATTAAATAAAAAAATCTTGAATAAATACTCAACACTAATAAAAATCATGTGGATCCAGAGAATATGCGTCAATATAATATGCACGTTCGTCAAAAATATTTCCTGTATTATATCCATTATCATAATCATCCCAAACATCTAAAAGACAGTAAAATAAAATCAAAGGATTTAAAAAAGATAGATTTTTCGAAAATTAGATTCTTATCTTAAAACAATCTTTTCCAATTTTTCTAAAAAATTAATTGACTCGTTTTAACAAATGATATCCCCAAAAAGTTTAATAAAAGTATTGACGAGTAACAAAAAAGGAAATAAAAAAACTTACACTTCTCCTCATATCCTTCAATTTTAACCAGACATTCATGTTGTCTTCCAACAGAATCAACAACTTCAATGTTACGTCTAATAAATGCTGTAGGCGCCACATAATAAATGCCGTCTGGTGGATTTTCGATTTCCATATGTTTTCCCAAAGAGAAAAGTTTATTATTTTTAGGAATAAGCTAAAAACAAAAACAAATTATTTTAAAAAATATTTAAAACTAACATCAAAAATATAGTCATCAAATGAAGAATAAAATTCTATTTTAATTTTCAAATCTTTACCACCCTTTTCTAGATTTTTGAGATAATCAATAATTGTAATAAAAAATAACTCAAGATTTGTACCAAACTCTTCAGGTGAAAGTAAAGAAACAGAGTCATCAGAAGTCGATTCATAAGAGCCTGAGTAGCTAAAAAAATCGGTTTTCAAGTTCGAATTATAAGTAAGATCAAAATAAATAGATTCTAGATTTGGACAGCAAAGAAGTAAAAACTGAATATAATTCATTAAATTGTTGAGAAAATTGGTTGTAGAGTTAAGTTCAATAGTACATTTGGTTGTAATTTTCTTTGTGCGATTCATAGAAATTGATGGTCTATAAATAAAATTTTGATTAAAGTATTTATAAAAAATATCAATATTTTTACAAACATTTTCATAATATATTGTAATAGCTTAAAAAACTTTTCAGTTGCAACGTTTTTAAGCCAGAAACCTCGTTATATTGGATAATCTAATAACACAATCATACGTTAATTACCTTTCGAGTAAAACAAGTTCAAAAGTTTTTGTGTCACAGTCAAACATATTTCCATTATTAGAGCAAAGAAACTCCAAATTCTCAATATTCATTGAAAGTAATGTAATTAAGTGTTTTTCTTAAAAGATTTATTATTTTTTTAAAAAATTATTAAAAATAAACTGATAGTTTCTGCTGGTTCATCAACAATAATGCTAGAGATATTCAGACTCGAAGACATTGGGGAATCAGATAAACTTTCTTAAAAATAGTTCTAAAAAATAAATATATTCCCAATCAAACCTGCAAGACCAACCAAATATTTGTAAATATTTTTATTTGTTACAGAAAAATCAATTTTGGATAATTTCCCAAGAATATTATTTATTTGAATAGATGAAATGTGCAATAAACCAGCTTCAAGAAGACCAGAAAATATCATTTTGTTAACAGAAATTGATGATTTAGAAATGTGAGACTAAAAATATTTATTAAGCTAATCGGTTTTAATATATCACATCCCCACCAGACCTGGGCGAAACTCAAAATTTTTTTCTGACGAAACGAAACGAAACAAAATTTTTTAAAAATCGTTTCGTTAACGAAACGAAACGAAACAACCAAAATCTTACGAAACGAAACGAAACAAAACGAAACATTTTAATATTCAAAAAATTTTCAAAACTGCATTTATTTCGAAATTATTCGACCTCAAATACGTTATTAGTCGACTATGACTTATAAATGATTTAGTTATTGGTTTATTTACAACAATTGTGTCCCATAAGCCAGGCCCGTAGCAAGGAAAATTTTCGGGGAAGGGGGGGGGTCAATCATTTTCGAAGCCAAATTTTTGGCGACGCTTTTTTTTAAATAAAATTGAATATTTTTCAAGTAAAATTTTATTTTAAGCGCCGCAGACGAAAAATTTTAAAATTTTGAAAGGCCGTAGGCCAAAAAATTCACCATCTTGCTCCATTGCCTACCCAAATTGTCTCCATATCTCCATTTCGAGAGGAAGGCGATATAAGCTAGTGCTTCGCCGGAAGTTCCGGTTCCAGTATTTCCGCAACTCGCAATCCGCAATTTTTAAATTATGATGCGAGTCCGGTAATAGAATTTGTCGTCGATTAAGTAATATGTATATGTGGATTAGGGAGTGGAGTATAAACGGATTTGTAGTATATAAGTAATTGCTATCTTCCTTTTTCAGCGCCGCAGGCGAAAATTTTGACAATTTGGGAAAGCCAAGAAGCCGAAATTCTTTTTTTTTCAGCGCCGCAGGCGAAAATTTTTTAAATTTTCAATAAAAGATGGTAAATTTTATAGATTTTGGCCTTAGTTTAGGCTTAAAAAATTGTTTCGTTTCGTTGAAAAATCACAGGTGTTTCGTAACGAAACGAAACGAAACAAATTTAAAAGTGTTTCGTAACGAAACGAGACGAAACAGTAAAAATCATACGAAACATACGAAACAACGAAACGAAACGAAACGTTTCGCCCACGTCTGATCCCCACCCTTTCGAGTTCCAAAAATTAACCTTTCCTTTCTTTCTATAAACAAGAAAGGACTTCCTTGTGATTGATAAGGAACTATTAATTTTGATCCAGAATGAAAAAGAATGGGGGGGGGTATTAAAATATGCCAATTAATAAAGTCGGTACTTTATGGATATGTCACCCCCCTCCTATTTTGAGTCTCAGAGTTTTCCTTATGCGTAGAAAATGGTCAGAGATTATTTTCTTCTCCTTGCCAATCATTTTTTTCTTCAAGTAAAATAAGTGGAATGTGGAAACGAAATGAGTGAAATGTAAGTACAAATTCAAAAATATATGTGAAAAGGCAAAATAAAAAAGCAAAATACTTGAAGAAGAAAAAAATGATTGAAATGGAGAAGAAAATAATCTCTGACCATTTTCTACGCATAAGGAAACTCTGAGACTCAAAATAGGAGGGGGTGACATACCATAAAGTACCATAAAGTCAAATGTTAATCAAATATGATTGCAAAGACATAGGACTGGACCAAGAAGGTTATTACAGAAAAAAGTTTATCCCCAGCAAATATGGGATAAACTTTGAAATTGCATTTGACCAAAAAGGCAAATAAAAACAGCCCCTCACAATATATTCAGGTATTACGTCTTTGTAGAATTTAATAAGACAATCATTGTCACAAGTTGAAAGATCAAGATGCTTCATTTTAGAAAAATGAGAAAGAACCGCTCTCATATTTCTTGCACTGTGATACTAAAATTTTAAATAAAAATATTATTTCAAAAAAATAAAAACCATAAAAAGTGTATAAGGATTGAAACTACTTTTACTTCGCAGATCAATAACCACATAACGATCTTTAAAAAGTAATTTTTCAGAAATAATATAGAGAACATCATCCGATAAACGTGGTATTTGCTCCATCTGTTAAAATTTTTTTAAAGAAATGCACACAAATTAATAAAATTGGTAATCGTGAAGAATTGGGGATACACGTTTAAAAACCCTAAAAATTATTATTTTTTTCTGAAAATCATTTTATATGGGTAATCGACCATGCTGAGTTTAAATATGCAAGAATTTTTTGCTGAGGACGAAAACTCAGAGATATAGGCCCCCGAAAATCGAAAAACCATAGGGGGGGGAGTAAGCTCGTTTTGGGGTAAAAAATTTGAATATGCAAAACTACTATATAATGCTACTTGGATTATCGATTGATTCTCTCTTCTTCTTCAAAAAGGCATAGGCTTTTGTTCAAAGCCTTTCCTTCGTCCACGTGACTCGCACGCGCACCCAGCCAAAACCTTTTGAAGGGTTTTTTTCCAAGTCATTTTCCCAGCCAGACCAAAACCTTGTGAAGGTTTTTGCGGTAAATTTTTTTTCCCAGCCAAACCAAAACCTATTGAAGGGTTTTTTTTCCAAAACCTATTAAAATTATTTTTAAAATTAATTTTCCACCAGCGGAGTCGAACCACCATCCATCAGCCTGTAGGCGGACGCCTTATCCATTCGCACACACGCGAGCTTTAATAGCTATGAAATAAAATTGAATATATGTCGGCTGGTTTCCTTCTCTCTTCAACCAGCTTCAACGGCAAAATTTATTATCGATCGAATCGCCCCCTAAACGCCCACTAGGAGAAAATAGAAAAATAAACAAAGGAGATAGTGTGTTGAATAAAGAGAGACTGCACTGACTCAACCTGGTTGAGTCAGTGCATGTTCTCTAACCCACCCTCCTCCCAGTGCGAAAATTTATTATCGATCGAATCGCCCCCAAATACCTACTAGAAGAAAATAGAAAGAGGAGAGAAGAAGATAGTGTGTTGAATAAGGAGAGACAGCACTGACTCAACCTACCCTGACGGCTGAGTCAGTGTAGGTTCTCTAACCCAGTGGTTAGAGAAAAGAAAAATAGTGTTGCAGCGGGATGGCTGTCACAAACTACAGCCACCCAGCTGCGGGGGGAAGAGAGAGTGTACTCTCTTGTGAAAGTACACTCTCTCGCTCCTATTTTTCTATTTTTCTGCAGAAGTAAACCACATTTGGCCAACACTCTATAAAATCACATTTCGCCAAACCACATTTGACCAGCTACGACATGTACCATCATTTGGTCTGACTATCAGTTTATTATTTTGGGTTACGTGTAGAGACAAGGGGAAAATTCTGGACAATATCCGCTGCCTCGCTATTAGTTAAATAGCCGCGGTTGCGTAAATATCTTATTGTTGAAACCCAGCAAAGGACTAGGATGGGTAATAAAAGTGAATATAATAATAGAATAATGGGAAATCCTGTACTTATAGTTTGGCCCTGTTTACCCTCCAAATATTCTCTATCAAGAGATAAAAAATCGTAAGGAACGTCGATTGTATTGTTCATTGTTATTACCAAAATTAGGAAAACTGTTATGTATTAACCTAGTGTTGAATCAGAAACAATATGTCTGTTATAATCAATCATTAGCAGTTGATCAAACTCGCCCATAATTATCATTTCGACACCACCTGCTGGAATTGGTGAATTAAATTCTAGACGAACACTAGTTGTTCCACTACGTAGCAGCTCAAATCCGCAAGAGTCATCTAAAGTAGATGTTAGGGGAATAACAAAGAAACTCCAGCCCGATTTAAATTGGGACATTGAGATGTCAAAGGACCTATCCGAATTGGCCATCCCCAATGCTTCATACATGTCAACATAAGCCCTTACGAAAATATCCTCGTCAAATTTAAGCTTATATGAGACCATTGGATAGATATGGCCGCCAGTATGAACTGAAATATCCCTCAAATTGAATGGTTTAAAATTAAATGGTGAAAGACTAATGTCCCCGTTAAATGCCCCATTTGCAACAAGTGCAACGGTAATTCTTCTTGGAATAGTTGAGCTAAATGCATTGTATTCAATTTCGGTTCTTCCAGGACTAAGGAAAGTAGATTTAAGCTCAGTTCTTCTCACTGCATAAGTAGCCGGCTTTGATTCAAGGGTTTTGTAGATACTCATATTAAGTGAGGGCTGGACCTCAATCATTTTCGCTAGCAGTTTAACATCGTGGACAAATATTCTATACCGATTTTCGTCAGCAGGATTTAACTTCTGAAGTGCAAAAGCATCTTTGGAACGATAGATGCTAAAGTGAATATCAAGATTGTTGAGTAAAAATAATTCCTGATTTCCCAAATCAAAATCTAAGCGAGAAAGGAACTGGGCCCGCTTTCCTTCTTTAAAAATCGAGCAACGTTCTAGAAAACCATGATCAGTAATATCATCATGTTTATTGCTCAACCGATAACCAATGGAAGAAAGAAAATTTGTTTTTACATTCTCAGGAAATGAGAGTTCATTTGTTAAATAAGATTTATAAGGATAAAGTGTTCCGCTATCATAAACCTCTGTATTACCTACAGTAACTTTAAGTTGTTGAACAAATGTTTGCCCAATTCCTTGGATTGATCCAATACCAGTATCCGTTGCCAAAATATGTGTCCATTTTCCTCCTGCTTCCTGTTTTTCAATAGAAAGCTCAAGATGAAGATATGTACGACTCAAGTCTGTCCAGAGATTATCGCTAAACAAACGAAATAGATAGGGAGAGTCTTGTGTTATTGTACTAAGTGGAAGAATTTCACGAAAGAAGGAACGAATAACAGAAACATTTGTGGGAGGAACGGAAAAAATGCTTAAAGCACTGTTGAGCGCCAGGGGGCTGTTCTCATTAATCTTCTTGGAACAACTCATTTTAATATGGTCCTAATGCGTCTATGCGTAAACGTTTCTTTGGACGAGATATTTTCTTTTTTGAAAACTTAGGAATAAAGTTTGGTGGGCCAATCTTGGAATAACAAGTCTTATTTATATTTTCGGTATTCATCTGTCCAATTGTTTTGGAACGAGTTTCCTTTTGTCTTTTGAATTCAAAACCATTTCCTTTTTGTTTCTCAATATTATTGGCTGCTTTTTCTAACAAATTCTTCAGTCCTGATTTACCCTCATTCACAAGAGATTCTTTAAGGTCTTTCCCTTCCAATACATTACTCAAGACACGATTGCCTGATTCCAACCCTTGGCGACCAATGGCTGTGCCAATTTCTTTTCCAATTGGAATCAAATACCTCAGCAAACTTCGAAAAACAGATCCTAAACCGCTACCTCTTTGGAAGGGAACACCCCGAAAAACGTTATAACCACCCCATTGGTCATTAGATTCGGTCAACGATGACCAATCAACATAGAGAGGATTAAAGTCAATATGCATTGTAGTAAACAAAATGTGTGCTTTCAATTATTTATATTAAAAGCTTTGGATGCAATAAACTGCGAGACAAATCTATCAGCATTTACTCTGCTTAATATTAAAATGATATTTTCTATACAAAAACCTGAACAACGCATAAACAAGAAAAATATTGCGTATTTACCGCAAGTGCGCCCCATTGGCTGCTGTATTTGAATTCTATTAAAGGAAACTTTTGTAAAATTTGATAAATATTGTTTAATATAAAAGCTAAATGGTGGCCAAAATCCTAACGAGTCAAAGTAATCAACACTAGAGGGAGATGAGCAAAATATAGCTATCCAATGAGAGCCTGGGAGCAATGAAGGGTCGGTATTAACAACCATACAATAGGGAAAATTAGATATTGTAAGAGGAATCCTATCAGATGCAAAACAGCCAATATAAAACCTTTTTGTAATAGCGTTCCTTCTCAGTATTTTGTCAATTTGTATCGTATTCATTAGAAATAAGCAGATTTTTTAAAATGGAGAGTTAATGTACAAGTTCCGTATTGAAATGGCATAAGTACCCCACTGGCTGTGCGTATTTCAATGAGTATTTCGGAAATTTCTTTTACAAGTAATTTATGGTACTGTACAGAAAGAAATTGTTCCTCGATAATTTCATCCTGCTTGCCTCGAATTGTCACAATTCGAAGTACAGGAGCTGTAACATCGCCAATTACCATTGGTTCAATTAATCCTGGGGCATAAACATGAAAGCTAGAGACACCTCCACTCATATCTGGCATGAATTTTGCAAGAGTTGATTCATTCAATACAGTTTTGTCAAATCCTAGAATATAAGCTAATTGTTCTGTAATCTCAACTTTCTTTACATATTTTTTACCTACAAATAGAGAAAAACGATTTTTATATGAATGAAAATCGAAGGCACATGCAATTCCTGGTTTACGATAAACCTGCAGCCAAGGCTCAAACCCAGTTTCTTTGGTTAAAGATAATAATTTTTTAGTATTTTCATCAAGACTCGTGTTAAAATCCCTTAACATCTCCTCATAAATTTCATTCTCTGACTTGATATCCCCCTCTTGTATTTCAGTTGCATTTAATTCTATTCTTTTCCCCTCTCTTTGTCTCTTGAACTCTTCTTTTGATTTTGTTTTAAGGTCTTTTAACTGTTTCTTGTATTCCATTTCAGTAACCCGTAAATTCTCAGCAAGTGTTTCACACCCTTCACTTAAAGACCTGTCCAAGCTTTCCTTAAGTTGTTGGGGATTAGTTAAATTGCCAGAGGGAACAGCTACTCGGACAACCTCACCACTTTGCCAAGTTACAGTTACAAATTGATCAGTACTAGTCCCTATCGAAGGCCATGAGTGTGGGTAGACCATAACAGTCAAGCCAACGTACCACTCCGAATTAAATTGTAGCTTACGAGGGAGGCGGACTCTAAAAGCGTTTGTCCTGTTTCTATCAACATTTGTGTTTGAAGGGAGAATAATATAGAAAGAAGTCATTTTAACAAAATCGGCAAGAATGACATAATATTTATATCATTTCCAGGTTATTGCACTGGAAGGAATCCACCTATTATGTTCGTTACCGTATCCTTTGAATTTTACAAATATCTGATCCTCTCTATTATGTCTTCGCTTATCCAAAACCTTTTCCACAATATAGATACTTTCTTTTAATTTTTTTCTGACTAGAACTAAATCATTACCATAAAACCAACCACGAATTAAGGCTCCTTCCCTATCACGAATTCTATAGGTGGGAGGTTGATGTGGAACCAATCGGACTTTAGCAATAATAAAAATTTCATTTGTAAAGTTTGGCAAATATCCCTTTTTAAACACTTGCTTATTCTTTTCAACTCTTACAGGGTCGCCTACATTAAACTTACTTGTTTTCCAGCGTGTCGGTCCATGTTGCTCAACTGCCTTTTCTTTTAGAGATTGTCGCAATGATTCAGCATTCTCATAATTAACATCTACAGGACGCATCCCAATACTTGAATTGAAGGAATTGTTTATAGAATTAACAATCTCCTGAATAACATCCACCCATTTTAATGTTTTGTTCTCCGTAAAATAACGGTATAATCGCTCTTTAATGCTACGATTGGCTCGTTCGGCCATTCCTGCATGCCATATAGGAGAAGTAATCATAGAGAAGTGTTCCATACTTAATGACTTGAAATATTTTTGTACTGGGCTTGCAGTAAATTCTAGTCCTTGATCAGTCAAAAGTTTCCAAGGAACAATTTTTACTCGGGCAAATAGCTTTTTAAATGCATTAATCATACTCCCGCTATGTTTACTTTTGACAGGTTCAACAAATATTTGGCGGCTAAGTGTATCTATACAGACTAAAAGATAGTTAAACCCTCTATTCTTGCTGCTTATACGATTAAAAACACTCAGATCAGCCTGCCATTCAGTATGCAAACCTGGGGCAAGTGTTGGCATTCGCTTAAATTTTCTCACAACCCTCCTATGGAGGGTATAGACATTTTGTCCTGCAAGATATTTTTTAACATCTTGCCTTGAGATGCTTTTGTTAAAACATTTAGCTTCTCGCAATAGAGGTTCAATAGAAGTGAAGCAAGAAGGGGATTTTACATTTTTGTACAATTTATTTAAAAGCTTGGCCTCGTCCATAACGACGGCTTAAAACTAAATACACCAGAACCTTTTTGCTTAGATTCTGGGAATAAAATTTGTTGTAAAATAGGATGATCGTTTACTCTTTTAATAAATTCGTCGTAACCTGTAGGTAATTTCTTTGTACGAATCCCTTTATTTCTAATTATATGATTTACAATTTCCTCAACATTACTTGTAATTAATGGATAATCGTTACCAATTTTTCTGGCAAGTCTTCCATCCTCCAAAATGCCTAGTATATCAGCATTCTCTCTTAAATATTCCAGTGCTTGATCTTTTGGATCAGCATCACTTTCAGCTGACTGGTATTCTTCTTCTTCAAAAGCCCCGCCCCCTTCCTCTTCAACTTCCTCCTCACTCTTAATTGGAATGTGTTTTTTCTTTCCAATTTTTCTTTTTACCTTTTTTCTCAGGACTATTCTAGAATTGTTTACACCTAAATTTTCAGAAAAATTTCTTACATTTACATTTATCGGTTTTTCCTCCTTTTCTTTTAAAAGTTTGTTAAATCTCTTCAAATTCTGCTCATAATTAATTGCTTGAGAATCGGGATCCATTCTCTCATTATTCGCAACAGCATTTTTCAAGTGATTTTTGATTAAGCCAATAGCACTACCATCCCCTTGTTCATTTTTCTCTAAAAGAGAATTGTAAAAATCTTCAGGAATAAGAAACATTCGCTGCATTTTTTTCATTTTTATTTTATTTTTTCATATTTATATTATTTATTTTTTCAACAATTAACGGGATAACTAGACTTGCTATAAGTCCAGCCAAAGGAGGTATACCTTTTCCCTGTTGTAACAAATTTCTTGTTGTGGGGGCGGTCCGAGACCGACTAATTTTACGTAAAATACTTGCATTTCTTTGAAGGGTATTTATCCTGTTTTTATGAAAAGGGAGACGCCCCCTTAGTAAATTTAAACAAATTTCAACAAAACATAATAATTGTTCATCCGTCGCTTTTTCCAAAAGATTTCGTAATACTTTTTTTGAATTTGTATTTGCTGAATGTAAAAAATCAGCATTCCTTTCTATTAATTCGCTAGTTTTTGTCATTTTGGAACATAAACTATTGTTTCACTTTCATTGTATATATGTGTTCTGAGACGAAGCTTTTCTGGGGTACTTGGGTGAAGATCAACTAATAGATAACCGAACATTTCCTTTGTCGCATCGGCATACGATTCTAGAAAGTATTTTGATCGCGTGGGGAATAATTGGGTAGCAAGGTTTTTAATCTGTAGGGAACCAGCGGGATTCCTCATCAAGACCAAATAATGTGAATTATTACGCGGGATTCTTAATTCTTTGCAAAATAAATGTTGTGTTAACAATATAACACTCATTTTCCAATTATGGGACCCCCTTGTGAATATTGTTTCTAATATAGTTTGATCAATTCCAACCATTAAATCGTCTAGTATAAGTAACAGTCCATTGGCCTGCCTTTTAATAAAATCTTCGCTCGGCATTCCAGAATGAACATTAACACCTATATCTCCCACCGAACCCTTGCGCTGCATTTGTATTATATTTGAATTTAGCTCCCCATAACAATAAAGAATCATTGAAATTTTTATATTTGTCATTTCTTTTAGATTATTCAAAAGCTTTTTTACCCATTCTGATTTACCAGATCCTGTACTTCCTGACACAATCATCGTGAAAGGGTGCTTAAACAGTGTGTGAATAAAATCAACGTGTTCAAATCCGTTCATTTTAAAAGGTACGATTCAATCATTTTACTAGTATATATAGATCCAAAAAATTGTAATTTCTATTCAGAACTATGGAATTTCTTTCGCTTATGATTTGGGGTGTAGAAGATGGTGTGCCATTTATTCCTGAGCCTGCGCAACATGAGCCTGAATTAGTCATTGTCGACGAAGAACCGGAGGTTTAATTTTTATTTAAACTCCAATTATTTGAAATTTTCAGCCACCTACAGCAGCAGTGGGAGTTCCGACAGAAGAAAAGGTTGAGGAAGCAATGGAGGAACAAAAGGTAATATTTCTATTAAAAAATACAATTAATTTTAATTACAGCCCCCTACCCCAGCATTTGGTGTTCCTTTTGAAGTAAAGATCAAAGAAGAAAAGGAAGAGGAAGATATTGACGAGGCGATGCTTGATATGAGCGAGAAGCTACTTCGTATAACTATAGAGGAGCCTTTGGACTGGACTGTCGAAAATCCATTTCGTGAACCTACTCCACCGCCTGCACCGGAATCTTTACCGCTAATTGAATATTTGTGCAATTTGAAGAATTGCTCTCTCAAAGAACTTCTTGTTCTCTTCCATAATCTTGAGGAGCGCCGGGAAATAATTAATCATCTCCGCCGAAATGTAGAACTACGTACTTGTCATCTCAAACCCTGCTGCAAAAACTTTATTGTTCACTGCAACGATCTGACTGTTCGATCGGCAAGTGTGGTTCATGCTATGGGCGGATATTTGAGCATAACGGTAAATAGTTATTAAACTACTTGTAAATTTTATATTCAGGTCCGCGGATACTACTACATCAAACATAAAGTCAAACTGGAGCATCCTTATTTGCCTTGTATTATTGAATTTGGAGGAGGCCGTCACCGTTCTTACTACCCGTTGGAAGTTCTTTCTGTGACTGAGAATAAGATGAAAAAATGTTTTTGATTTTTTTTAAATAAATTATTAAATTGTTAAATTGTTTTGTCAAGTAAATATTATGAACATAGAAAATTGTACTGCTGTATTCAAACTTTTGCCTAGGAAATTAAGGTTTTCTCATGAAAATTTTATCCAACTAGCTAGATTTGGAATAAACACAGAGTATAATCCAAAGAGATTCCATTCAATAATTATGCGCATTCGATTAAAAGAAAATAGGACTACTGCTGCACTCATATTTCAATCTTCTAAAGTAGTCCTTACGGGTGTTCCAACTCCTGAACTTGCAAGGAAATTGGCTTGGAAAGTTACAAAAAGAATTTTGGCCTCTTACAGGGCTGCAGGGAATAACAACTCTTCAATCGGACTTAGAAATTTGCGAGTCACCAATATTGTGGGTGTCTATAGCCACCCACAACGTTTGGCTATTGAGCAACTTTACAGACAACTTAGAAACAACAACAATAATTTTCGCCAAGTGTTTTACGATCCTACAATCTTTCCAGCACTTAGATTTAAACTTAAAGAGGCTGCATGTCTCTGCTACATCTCAGGACGTGTGATATTAACTGGAATAAAAACTCCAGAACAGATGAAAGAGATATTTAAAAATTTGCTTTTACCCCTATTTGAAAAATATACACGTAAATAAATTTCATAAGATTTACTAGACAGTTAAATGTGTGAATACAATAAAAAATAATATCTATGAGTATCTTGCCAAATAATCATCTCTAGTCCATCTAGATCCGCCAGGCAATGCTTCAAAATCCTCTTGTACTTCTTCAAGCTATAATAGAAAATAGTTTATTTGGTTATTTCTCCTTTAATTACCTCCTCTCTATATCCAAACGGCAAAGTCTCCATTCCAGGCAAAATTCTTCCCTTCTCATAGCAGGGCCGATAATCCTTGTGAGCCATGTGTGTGTAAAGTTCTGAAAGTCTAGTTCGCCCAATCTGCGGAAAGTCCACGCCAATCACTCCATCAGCAAGCACTTGGTCACTAATTAGAGAATGATTAATGAATTTTTTTAAAAACATACATTTCCCCATCAATGTTGAATTGATCAAGCACAAGTTGTTTCATTGAATGGAAGTTGAGAAGTTGGTGTGTGGCATAGGAGAGAGGGAACGAGCGGATCTTCAGCTCAGCCCTTTCATCTCCTCCTGTTGCTGCATCCACGTGACGATAGCCGTAGTTCTTTGGTCCACCAGCAACAAACTCAACAATTCGCCGTGTTGGAATTTCTCTCTTCATTTGCCCAAGTGCCTCGCCTTCAACCACTCTCTCCCCTCCTTGCCTTGCAACATAGATGAGCGAATCTGTGTCGCAATACAAGAGTTGGCCACCAATGTTGTTAACCTGCTGCATATACCCGTACAGATGTAGTCTGGCATATGATGTTACGAATGCTGCGACGGGTAAGCAGTTGGTCTCAGGCGCCGTTGCAAACTCAGCCTTTTTCCTTACCACACATCTGTCCATTTCCTCAGATACGTGTGCAAAGTCCAACGTGTCAAGTGTCGGGTCCTCCAATATTTGATGAAATTCTGCTGGAGTCCGGGCATATCGAATTTCAGTCCCACCAACACGCTGAGCCAGCTTTCCCCAAAGTGAGTTTGCCAAAATTTTCTAAAATTTACAAATATTTGAAAATTACTAAAAAAAATAACCGCAATCATTCTGAGGCCTGGATTCAACTCCACTTTGGCCATCTCCAAACGAATTCCTTCTACTTGTTCAAATTCAGCCAAATAGCGTTGTTTCTGTTCCATTGTCTCACATCCTTGCGGCCAGCCACTTGCTTGCTGTTTAAGTCCCACAAAAGTGTTGACGTATCCTTTGAACAAATCTGAGTCCCATCGTTCATAGTGCCAAACCTAATTTCTAATTGAGAGGATTTTTTAAGAATAGAATAACCTCATGGACGTCCACTACTTTATACCCCAGCTCCAATGCCTTGTTCAATTCCACATGAGTATACCCAGTCACCCATGAACGTTGCTTTTCCGAATGATGGCATTGATGTTGTTGCCTATCATCAGCACACGCAGCACATAGAGGGAAGGTCAAACGTCCGTCATGCGTGCGATAGCCGAGTAAAGGTGGCAGTCCTCGTATAGATGTTGGCGGAAGCACTCTAACCAGCAAAAGTCCTTTGAAAGCATTGTCGCTAGGGCGAGTCCAAGGCAATGTGTTCATTAGTGTTTCTCTTGTCAGAACTGTTGGATGGCCAATCGGAAACTCGCGGGCCTTCATCACGTAAGGGTAGAGACTCACCTATAATAATAATAAAATAAAATTGTATGTTTAAAGAAAAATTACAATGTCAATGTAGAGAATTTCCTCGTCATTCCCACAGACGTGATGGAGCTTGAAAGGCTCAGTTCTTCCACCTCTCAAGCAGTCTTCCCTCGGATCCATCGGCTTCACATATTCAATCTCCCACCATTGTCGCTTGAGCCCAGGATTTCCATTCAACCTTTCCTTCATCTCATGGCCCCAGACTACATGTAGAGCGTAGCCGTGCTGATATTCTAGCTCCCATAGACGTTGTTGTGTCCTTTCATACAACTCTTCAGCAGTTTTTCCAGCGGCCAGGCGTTGATTGCGAACAGGGAAGCAAATTGGACAACCTAAATTTGATAATGGGTGAGTAGCAAAAGAATAATAAAATTACCGTGGTAATAACAGCCCATATATTCGATTGCCAATGGTCGAAGTGGAGGTGATCTATACCAAAGTCCATCAAGTCGGTAACCAGTATCCTCCACATGCGCCTCACCAACAGCCCACTGGGCACATTGCACTTTCCCTGCTGATTCTGGATTTTCCTTTTCAAACAGCTTGATGTAGCGCTGCGATTCTGCTGATGCCCTTCTCCCACGCAAATAACCTCCTTCTGGTGAATGAACCAGCCAATTTTCCGGTAGAAAGCATCGGCGTAATGTTGTTAGAGCGAGGCCTGCTGCTGTTGAGGCAGCGATGAATGGGTCCAGCTTCTGCGTGTGTTCTCCGATTAGATGTCGAAAACGGAGAACACTCTCGCGAAGAATGGCAACGTCGTTTACACAATAGATGATTAGCTGTTCTCGTAGTTGGAAGTGCGTAGCTGGGTTGTTCATTTGATGTTGGTGCCATTCCAGAAGCTTTGCTCTCTTCTCGGCCTTCTTGTAGTCCGGCTGGTAGTATTCCAATGGAGGTACACCTCTTATTCTCTCGTGAAGATGTTGCCTTTTCACGTAGAGATAAGGAAAGAATGGCTTGGTTGTAGCCCCTTCCTCCGGAAGAGCAAAGACTTTGGTGAGTGCATCAAGTTCGCAGAAGAAGTAGTTGAGCGAGTCCTTGAAAAGGACCTTTCTTTGATTACTACCACCCAAACGCATTGAATATATTTTCAGTCCTGTAGTGCAGAGTCGTTTTGGAGGTATACTGCGATGGTGAAGCGCCTCCAGCAAAAGATGAAAATCATATTTACCACCATTGTGAGCGATGCAGACTGTGAGAATATTTTTAGGACCATGCTGCTGCAAGTAATCAAGAAACTGATCTACAGGGCTTTGTTGATCGTTGTCGAATGAATGGAAGTACATACGACGAGGATTGTATGAGATGTTGACAGGTGATGGTGTGTTGTCGCCTTGAGAATTTCTGAAGGGAGGTGAACACCAGCGCCGCCATCGATCATTACACGGCTTTCCACAAAAGCAGCCTTCCGCTCGTTGTCCAATGTTTTCAACTCCAAAACCTGCAATGATGCACTTTTCGCAGATGACCTGATAAAAAAATATGTTCGGTAAGAAAAAATAGATTACCTCTGCAATTATTAGTAAAGGCACGTGTTTGAATCCCTTGATGTTGTTGCTAATATGCATCGGCTCATCTTGACTGGTCTCTGCGTCGAAAAAGCACAGACGCAATTGAGTTCGCTTCCCACTATCTTCTTCCTCATCATCTACTTCCTTGATTGGCTGGATGAAACACGGTTGTTCTTGCTCGTGGGGCCCTTTGCATTGCTTACATAGCGGGTGTTGAGGGGTGTTTGTAACTTGCCGATGTTGTTGCAGGTGATGCATGCGAGGCTGACATTCTGCTTGGTGGCCTTGTTCTTTATCGGCATAAATAATGTGGTTGCAACGAGTGCAAATTCTTCGCATTTGGCAGATTGATCGAAATTGTCTGTTTCCGTGACGAACCATCTCTTCAGGAGCCTCATTTCTCAGATGGTAGTCGTAGCACGGTCGATTCGGGAAAACAAAACCGCAATCGGCGCACGGAATTCTCTCTACCAACTAAAGGAAAAAGCAATGTTTGTAATAAAAATATAATAATACCTGGCATGGAAATTCAGGCCCAGTTCTCATACACAGCCTGCATACAACACTGCATCCAGCCCAATGACTCCATCTAGAAACACCTTTTTCGCAGTCGATGCAGTAACGATCAACGTTGAATAGTTGTTCTGGCCTGTCAATGTAGTGGTAGTGGTTGTTTTCCAATAGAAGACAGATGTTGAAACGGGCGGCTTTTCCTTCTTTATACACGATCCGATACTGTTGTTCTTTTTTAAACACTACCAGACGAATATATCCCGCACCGCCCATGTGATGACTTAAAGATTGCTGCAAAATTTCCAGATGGGCCAGCGAGTATTCCTGAAGATTGAGAGGAATACCCGCTTTTCGTAGCATTTCTTGTGCCGGTCCTGCGTGATGATCTTGTGGTTGTTTACAAAAGGCCTTGAACACTCCTGCTGCTTCTCCTCTCTCCTTCATCCAGATTTTAGTCAATCCTACAAATACTGCACGTGTGAGACATAGACGGTCATTTGGGTTGATGATTCGGACGATTGACCTGCACCTTGGTGTGACAACATGTTCTTGATCGTTGTCACAGCCACCTTGAGTAACAGCAATATGTTACAAAATAAATGTACATTAAAACTGTTACTCACCGCTAGTGTCAGCTGGATTGTCTGTCCGTTGTGCTCCCAGTGGCCAGACAGCCACCACTTTTGTTGTTGTTGTCCCGCTCAGAAGATCAATCCCGGCCTGGGAGATTTCATTCAGCCGTTCGATTGCTGCTGCTAGCGCTGATGGATTGTTCTGAGCCAATGGTCGTAGTGGGAGCGTGAACGGGTGATGGAAGTTTGGTGGATGCACCTGCAAGCCCACAAGCAGAGGCTCAGGGCGCCCCGCCAATACACGGTCCATAAGGTGCGAAACAACGTCGGACATGGCCAAGTCCGGACGTGCATTTTCCTCCAGCGGGCGGAATCGGATGGTGCACACTTCGCCCCTTGTGTTGCGTGATGTTGATGCAAACGGCTCAGATGACTCGATTGTGAAGTATTCCTAAATTTGAATCTTAGTTGGGGATAAGTGGATTCAGGTTAAGTAGGACCCGACCTTAGTAAATATGTTTGTATTAAATTCTTTTGCGAAAGATTATAATTAATTAAATTAGATTAAAATTAGATTAAATTAAAATTCTATTAAATTATATTAAATTAGATTAAATTAAAATTCTATTAAATTAGGTTCATTCATTAAAATTAAATAAAATTTGATTAAAGTACGATTTAGTTAAGATAAAACACAATTACAGTTCATTAAAAATTATATTCAATTAAATTAAAATTCTATTAAATTAGGTTCATTCATTTAAATCAAATTAATGTTGATTAAGAAAAATTCGGTTTCGAAAGAATATAATAAAATTAAATTAAATTGACTTAAATTCATTGAAAATTATATAAAATTAAGGTTAAAATTAAATTCATGTTTATTAAAATTCGATTAAATTCCCATAAAATTCAGTTAAAGTAAAATTCAATTAGAAATAAATTAAGTTAAAATTAAATTGCTTGAATTAACATTATATTAATTTGGATAAAAAGCTGTGTTTTCAATTAAAATTCATGTATATCAGATTAGCTTGTCAGTTTGTGTAGTTACCTAGTTAACCTAGCTTATCCCCAACTAAGTAAATCGTAGATTTACCTCCTGTCGCGGGCGTTGTCGAGGAAATTCACTGTCGATGTCGATTGCATTTCGTCGGTTGTTAGAATTCATTGTTGTAATATTAATAAATATTATTAGAATATTAATAAATATTATCTGAAAAACAAAAAAAAATTTAGAAAAAATACAATGACGAGGTAAAAAATGTGAACGCGACAAAATAATGAAAAATAGATTGTGAACGCGACAAAAAATGAAAAATGAGTAATTTAGGACATGTCGAGGCCGGGGCCAAAAATATCGAGTCTCGAATTTTGGCCTCGAGTCTCGATTTTCCATTACACGAGACTTAACTTAGTCGTTTTTTAGTAGCTTTTTCGCTTCACGAATATCTTTATGCATTAGCAGAGCTGGAATTACCGCGGCTGTTACACTCAATTTTAGCGATAAAATTCACCCAAACACGGGTGGAATCGCTTATTTTTATTTTTCAGCTGGGGAGAATTACTCTCCCATGAAAGCTGATTTGCGCCTTTGTTTTAACATAATTATACCAACTCACAGATCAGCCAGACTCTAGACTCTTCGCTTTTACACACTATTTCACTCTTCTTCTTCTCTTTTTTATTCTGCCTAAATGTCTAACAAGACAACAGGAAAAATAGAAAAATAAGAGAAGAGAGAGTGTACTTTCCCTAGAGAGTACACTCACTCTCTTTCCCCGCAGCTGGGTGGCTGTAGTTTGTGACAGCCATCCCGCTGCCACACTATTTCCCTTTTCTCTAACCACTGGGTTAGAGAACATGCACTGACTCAGCCGTCAGGGTAGGTTGAGTCAGTGCTGTCTCTCCTTATTCAACACACTATCTTCTTCTCTCCTCTTTCTATTTTCTTCTAGTAGGTATTTGGGGGCGATTCGATCGATAATAAATTTTCGCACTGGGAGGAGGGTGGGTTAGAGAACATGCACTGACTCAACCAGGTTGAGTCAGTGCAGTCTCTCTTTATTCAACACACTATCTCCTTTGTTTATTTTTCTATTTTCTCCTAGTGGGCGTTTAGGGGGCGATTCGATCGATAATAAATTTTGCCGTTGAAGCTGGTTGAAGAGAGAAGGAAACCAGCCGACATATATTCAATTTTATTTCATAGCTATTAAAGCTCGCGTGTGTGCGAATGGATAAGGCGTCCGCCTACAGGCTGATGGATGGTGGTTCGACTCCGCTGGTGGAAAATTAATTTTAAAAATAATTTTAATAGGTTTTGGAAAAAAAACCCTTCAATAGGTTTTGGTTTGGCTGGGAAAAAAAATTTACCGCAAAAACCTTCACAAGGTTTTGGTCTGGCTGGGAAAATGACTTGGAAAAAAACCCTTCAAAAGGTTTTGGCTGGGTGCGCGTGCGAGTCACGTGGACGAAGGAAAGGCTTTGAACAAAAGCCTATGCCTTTTTGAAGAAGAAGAGAGAATCAATCGATAATCCAAGTAGCATTATATAGTAGTTGCAAATAATAGCTCTTTCGAAAGAGCTCCTCAAGATGAGTCGAACGACACCAAAATCAACGAAATCTGACCTTATTTGGCCGAGTTACAGACCCCCGAAATCTGAAAATTTTTGGGGTCAAAAAATTCGATCATACAAATGACCCCTCATTTGAAAGAGCTCGTCGAGCGGAGTCGAGTGACACCAAAATGAGCTCGATTGAATGATTTTGAACAAAGTTATGACCAACAGAATCCTAGCTGAAAATCAAGTACATAATAAGAAATCATAGATAAAATGTCATATTTGACAAAATCTGTTATCGGATTCGTGATCAGCATAGTTGATTACTTATGTAAAATAATTTTCAGAAAAAAATAATAATTTTTAAGGTTTTTAAAAGTGTATCCCCAATTCTTCACGATTACCATAAAATTATAAATGAATTAAAATATGAATAAAGCAAAACACTCGAACCCTCCCCAGGGCCCGTAGAAAAAATTCGGGGTAAAGGGCATTTAACCCTTACCTTGGGGTTAAATAACCCGTAACCCGCAGAATAAATTCAAACCCCTAGCTTCGGGTTAAATGACCGGGTCAGATAACCCGGTTATCTGACCCGCGTAACATTACCGGTAGAATAAATTAATTACCCGGGTTGAATAACTCGCAGGTAAGGGGCAAATTGCAACCCTACTAGGGGGCAGGGTAGCATGCGCATTATGCATAATTTCCAAGAAATTAAAACATTTATTAAATTGAAAAATTTTAAAAAAATTTTAAATTTCTATTCCAATTTTTTAATTTCTATTTTTTTAATTATCTGATTTTTTAATTTTCTTTTAAAATTTTAATTTCCTTTAAAATACTCCCAAAGAGGGGACTGTCTAAAATATTCTATAATACTAGGTTTAAAGATCCAATAGAATATTTACTTAAGCACGTGAGAATCCTGGCAGGAAGGGTCAATCTCTTTTTAAACAATGAATGCGAAATGGGTTTGGCAATAAAATATAAAGGGTTAAATAACCCAGTAACTCAACTAGTTAAATAACCCTTAGTTAGGTGTTAAATAACCCTTAACTCGGGGTTGAATTTATTCTACCGATTTTAACCCGTAGCTAAGGGTTATTTGCCCACGGGTTGTTTAACCGGGTTATTTAACTGGGTTATCCAACCCCGAATTTATTCTACGGGCCCAGAAAATAACAATTTCTCTTTCCCACTACTTTCTTGTCATTAAAAATGAACAATTTGAAATGCCTGACATTTTACTAAATTTAAGCGATGTACCATTTTGTCAATATGACATTTTGTATTTTATCCCGGAATAATTGAGTCCCGCCGTTTGAGTCTCGGAGCCTTATTTTGGGCCATATTTTTTCAATTCCTAATCGATTTAGATAATTAATAAATCAAACGAAACTCTTGATGTAAGGATTATCTTATCTAGCAGGATTGCTCTGATCAGATCAACATACAAAAAGGTACAGCCTAATATAGATCAAAAATCACGATTGCGCGCACTTATCTAGATGTAACTTTTTATAGGATGATCTGATCAAATCAATCTGTTGGCGAAAATAGTCCTCGCATACAGGGCTTTCGAATTATAAAGGAATTATCCAAATTGGTCGAAAATCCAGAAGTTATGGCTCAAAATATGGCTATGGGACTCAACCGGCGGGACTCAATGTTCCATTTTATTCGGTAAGGGTCGATTCAGAGATGCCTAAACTATGCTAGAATCAAAATAAATAATCAGATACCGAGTTTTAACTTTTTGTGAAATGGATTAATCAAATAGGATTAATTATGAAATTGTATTCTTCTTTCGAATGGTTGAAGATCTGAATCTGTCAAAAATCAAAAAAAAGTTTTGGGTTTGCTCTGAATCGATGACTCTGAATTGGCTTTTACTATTCTTTTCTTTCAAAAAGCAGACAGCGGAAATTTACCTGGCGTGACGGTTAATGATACTTTTTATTTAAAGATTCGTTAACTATACTAACATTAAAACTGCCAACTCACTGCTTTTTTTTACTCTAAATTTTTTAATTATTAAAAATTAAAATTTTTTTTCGTTAGAGATTAACTGATTATTGAAATTTAAGATGATAGCGACCTTGAACATTAAAAATTAACCTAAAAAATATTTTTTATTAATATTTAATTAATTTAGATAATAATTTGCTTGAAATTATTTTAAATCTTTAATTTCAAAAAATGACTAACATAACTGCTGATGGCAATTCACCTACTCCAAATGATATTGAAACTATTTTTAAACGACTTAGGATTCAACCAGCAAATAAGGTTGTTTTACTTTTTTAAACATTTCTGTTATTTTATTAACAAAGTACAGTCGAATCTCGATATGACGAAACCGAGGAGGTTGGAGAGGAACTTAGTTTGAGAGATTGTTATATTGAAAGTCGACTTTATGTCCCTAAATCAAATTAATAAATTATAAAAATTGGGAACTTATGCAGTTTAAGTACACACCCCATCTATTCGCAAGCTCAAAAATCTAAAAATGGTCAATCAAACATAAGGGAGTTGGCAAGCTTAAGCAAAACCCTGCGCTTTACGCAGGGTTTTGAGACACGAGTCTCGCGTGAGTAAACGATTAGTACGCAGTTATATAGGCCTATTGTTGGCATGCGATTAATTGTTGTTTGGCGAATAAATGTGTTAATTTTGGGGGAGTGTCTTGCGAATAACTGGGGTGTGTACTTAAACTGCATAAGTTCCAAAAATGGTCCTCGCAAGTAATTTGAAAAATCTTGACAATCATATACTTGAACATGATTGTTTTTTGAGATATAATTCTTCAAACGATTTAAGAAATCCTTCTCGAGTTCCCTTCTAATTAAGTTTTACAGAGAATATATTTTTAAGGTTTGTTTCGATTGTGGTGCGCGTAATCCAACATGGTCATCTGTTACCTATGGTGTCTTTATCTGTATTGATTGTTCATCTGTGCATCGCAATTTGGGTGTACATCTTTCTTTTGTTCGTTCGACTAATTTGGATACAAATTGGTTTATTTTTCATTTTTAATTTTTTGTTAATTTTGATTTTAGGTCTTGGGTACAACTTAGAGCAATGCAAGTTGGAGGAAATGCTAATGCTGTATTTTTTAAAATAATTAATTAAAGCTTTGTTCAATTTTTTTTAATTTTGATTGGAAAAGAAGAGAAAAATTAATTTAATCTTTTTCTTAAATCAAAATTTTATTTTAGATTCAGTTCTTCAAGCAACATGGCTGTGAATCAAGTGATGCCCAAATAAAATATAATAGCCGTGCTGCTTCTCTCTATAAGGTTTTTTAATTTTATACATTTTGCAAGTTTTATCGTGTAAATTAATTTGGCGGTGTTTTTCTAGTTAAATGTTTTTCTCTAACGTTTTCTGTGACTTGTACATATTTTTGATTCTAAAAATGGTTTTTGTTATTTATTGGAGGCCAAAATTTAAATTTGAGGACAAAACTTGTTTAAAACAAATAAAATAATTTTCATTTAGCATCGAATTACCGATTTGGCAACAAAAGCACAACAGCAGGCTAACAATAATTTATTTTTTGACGAGCACCAAAGAGCCCCATTACTCAAAAGTGAGTCTTCGGAGGAACGAGATTTCTTTGGACAACCAACTAGTGAAGATAATAATCAAAAAAGGGACGAATTATTTAAAGAAGCATCCCTTTCTGGTTTTTAAAAATAATTTTTATTTTGTTTCTTTTTTAATTTTCAGAAATTCCACATGCACCGATGGTGCAGAAGAAGAAAATAACTGTAAGTATTTCTTTACTCGATTTTTGACCTAAAATTAATTTCTCTGTGGGATGCTACTTTTTTATGTAACTCTAATGTATAGGATTCGAATCCCATTCAAGAGAATCCACAAAAATCCCACTTATTGTTAGCTTGGCCAGAAAAACGTAGTCGAGATATTTTTTGGAGTTATGTATTTAGAAATTAAAGCTAAATAAACTTTCTTTGGCATATAAAGAAGACTGAACTGACGCTATGTGCTAAATGATAAATAATCCTTAAATAAT
The DNA here is from genome assembly GCA_963681835.1 of Meloidogyne enterolobii. Taxonomy (NCBI): domain Eukaryota; kingdom Metazoa; phylum Nematoda; class Chromadorea; order Rhabditida; family Meloidogynidae; genus Meloidogyne; species Meloidogyne enterolobii. Next base: position 2,139,106 of record CAVMJV010000010.1, on the reverse strand, counting down.
TTTATTTTTTAGCTTGGCCAAAAAAAGGGCGGCGGTTTAGGTGCTCAACGAATAAGAATGGTAAATAAATTTATTTTTTTTTATAAAATTTAATTTTATTTTTCTAGAATTTTACCGATGTTGAACAAAAAGCTAATGAATTTGACAAAGCACAATTTGATCGTCTGCAAATGCAACAGACACAACAGACAAAAGATGATATTAAATCTAGCGGAGATGATAACCTTCATTCGCTTTCTTCTAAATTTATTATGCAAAGTATTTCTGACAAAAAGAAGGTTTGATTTAATAAATTAAAAACATAGAAATTTTAAAAAATCTAACAATATTTTTTGATTTTATCTGTTTATTATTGGTTATTTCTTATTGTTAGGTTAAAGTTTTAGTCGATTACAATTACTCTTAAAATTCTTTAAAAATCTGGCATTTTTATTTTTACATTATCCTTCCGATTTCCAAATCCAGAGGAAATTAAATTTTAATTTTTTCGACCGCTTACAAACCTAGAATTTATTTTTGTTTAATCTCAGGAAGCAATTGCTGATCCAAAGAAGGCTGAACAAGCCGAACGTTTAGGACTTTGCGGTCGAAGTATGGGCAGTGGAAACATTAGTCACTCTATTACTGGTGGAATACGTACTATTCAACAAGAAGATGTTTTTGGTTCAAAATCCAGAAAAGGTTTGTTTTAAAAATTTCGTCGATGAACGCGGAGTTTTATTTTTCTATAATTGAATGTGTCGCTTTTAATCATTTAATAACTAAATTTTAGGTCGTGATATGTCTTACACTGGAAGCGGCAAAATTTCTGATGAATGGGAAGTTATTGAAAGCAAAGGAAATAAATTTGGTACAAAAACAGCTTTAAGTTCAGGCTTTGAAGATGATGAAGGAAATGAAGAATTTTTTGATGCTTGGGACAAAACGTCATCACAGAAGAATGATGGGGCGAGTGATTTATTCCAACAAAAGTCGAAAAGAAAATCGCCATCTCCTGTACCCCTTGTAGTAACCAAATCTTCAGCGAATACTCGCAATGTTGGGAATAATAATGGCGGTGGGGGTGATGAAGCTGTAAAGAAGTTTAATAAAGCAAAAGCCATTAGTTCTGATCAATTTTTTGGTCGAACAGGAGAAATGGATGTAAGTTGGAATTTCTTTTTTTGGGCTTATTCTGGCCAAAAAAAATTTTCTCGACTATTTTCTTTTCGATTAAATTTTTTTATTCTAAATAGATGGATACACGTGCAAATTTAAGTCGTTTTGAAGGGCAAAATTCAATTGGGAGTGCTGATCTTTTTGGTAATTCTAAAGGGGGTCAACAACAAACTACACGTGGATGGTCTACTTATTCTGAACAAATACCTGAAATGTCTGATATAAAAGATTCTGTAGTTCAGGTTAATTTTTAAATATAAAAGAAAGCTAGGGATATTCCTGCAATTTTTTTTTGTGATTTTCTGGTCGGATTATTCCTATGTTAGTTAAAATAAAATTTTTGTTCAAAATTTAATAAACTGGTAGCAAAAAATCTTTCAATTTTATTTTTAAGGGTATGAGCAAAATGACAGAAAAATTATCAGGGTTAAGCAGTTCAGTTAGTTCTTATCTTTCGGTCAGTTTTTGAAATTTATTAAATATATATTTGGCGGTATTTCTCTTCTCCTTTTTTTATAAAAATCTTTGGGTCTCAATTGTTTAAACAATTTTCTAAAATATTTTTCATTAATTTATTTTCTCAAAATCTTAAATATTTTTATTTTCCACAAATTAATTAAACAAGAAAATATTGCTTTTAGAAAACCCCAACAAAGGGCTGATCAAAAGGCAAGTATGTCACTGATTATTTTTTTGAATTTAATTTCTTTTCTCTATTTTCTTTTATCCTTTCGATTCTTTGTTTTTTTTTGTTTTTTTCCATTTCTTTTTCAATTTATGTTTTTAAATTTTTGGTCATAACAAAAATATTTTTTTACATTAATATTTATTTGTTCTTGTTCCTACTAAATTTCGTCCTTTGGAATTTAATTTAAAAAATTTGTTTTTATTATAAAGCTCAATATTTTTTGTTATGACTTGTTAATTTTAATATCGGCAATTGAATTTAATTTTCATTTAAATTTGGTTTAACATCTAGAAAATTAGAATTTCATTCTATTGCCGTTATATATTGTTGATTTAAAAAAATTTTTTTATTTAAAAATTTTTTATTTAAAGGAACGATATTGAAAATGTGGATTGCTTCAATTAATGGATTTGTGAGTGATTGAAAATTAAGAAAAGAAATTTCAGAAAGAATTTGTCTCTCGCCGTTCCTAAATTTTTCCCTACGTAATATTTTTTGAATTTTAATTTAAAAAATTTTCCCTTTCAAACGTTAGAATTAAAGTTTTGTCCACATAATGCAAAAAATTCAAATGTCTTCCTTCGAAATTATTTTTAGTTAAATCTTGTCTGCCTATTTAATTCTAACATTATACTATGTATTCCTTTCTATAATTCTAAAATGATATATACTTTCTAGTAATTTACCTGTAAATGTTGAAATGATTCCTTTTTTCTATTAAAATAATTTTTAGATTGTTGAGTGTTTATTGAAAGATCAAAAACGCTTGACAATTTAAACATAATTTGACAAGGATTTTTATTCTTTCTAGTATGTTGTGGTTAAAATATTTAGAAAAAAAATCCATTTTTATCTCAAAGTAGACTAGTTTAATATTTCCTGAATATTCATCAAAAATTATTTTTAGCTACAACATATAAAGGAATTTAAAATAAAAATGTTGTATTGAGACAAATTGTGATATTTCCACAATGTTATGATTGATAAACTTTCGAGAATGTAATCTAGCGATTTTTATAACAAATTAAATTAATAATTTATTTAAGATGGCACAAAATACAATAAAATAATGAGGAAATAAATGTTTTAGAAAGAAAACAAAAAGCTAAAAAATTAATTCCTTTAATTCCCTTCACTGCTCAAGCAATTTAATAAGGAAAAGATTCAGGACCAGGGGTGTCCGCAAAAGAAAATATTTTTACGCGGCCGCAATCCGCAATTTTTATTTTATAATCCGCAAGTCGAAAAAATACGCAATTCCAGCAATCCGCAATTACGTACATCCCTGTTCAGAATTGTCGTCCCTTCTGTTTTACATAAACCTCTTTTAATCAAGCACTTATATCCTACTAAAAATATTATTCTTTTCAGAGGTTTATGCAAAATACATTTTCCAAAATAATTATCTTTCATTTATCCTTTTTTCTAAACTATTCTTCTCATCCAATGACTCCCTCATTCCTTCATCATTTGGAGATTCAAGAGACTTTGAATTTTGATAAGTTTTCTTCACATTTTCTGGCGAGAGTCCAATCTATTTATTTTAAATGTTAATTAATTTCTATTTTAGAAATTACTGCAATTTTGATGGGCAAAATTTTGTTTTGTGAAGATGATTGAAGTATCGTTTCTCCATTATTACCAATCTTTTTAAAAGCATCTTTGAAACAAATTTTTTGTTGGGTATTTGCTGATTTTATGCTTTCTATTTAAATTAAAAAGTAAATTATCCAAATAATTTGGAATTACATTAAGGATTTTACTAAATGACTTTAAATTTCTCAAATAAATTCGCCCAAAATTCGACTTTTTTTAAATTCATATTCATACAGCAGTTTGACTTTTTAAATGGGAAATTTAGAGGATATTCGGTATATTAAATTTAAAAATAATTTCTGATAACTTTCAAGCCCCGAAAAATTTTACCCAAAAGGGTCACTAAATATTTTTCTTCATTTTTCGATTACCTGTTCTACTAGTATTTGTTGACAATATTTTTCTTTCACTATTATTTTTTGTCACTGAAGATAAATAAGAAGAATTCGCAATCTGACATTTTTTGGATTTTTTAAAAGGAATTGCAGCGTAAACAATTGGAAGGACAACAAGTCCATGAAATAATCCAAGTGAAATTACGAGAACAATTACTTTGACAAATACCTAGAAAAAATTTGGAATTTTTAAAAAATTCCTCTTCTATCCATTTACCTGTACCATATAAGCATGTACAAGTACAGGGTGCGGCAAATTAAGCGCGCGTTTGTTTTTTGCCATAACTTTCTTCAATTTTAATGAAAATTGATAATTCTTTTTTTGTTTTATTCCCAACACTTTAGGAAACTTGCTGATACCAAATATTAAAAATTTGGTTCACTATTGGCAAAGATAATCGAGTTCGATCGTCTGGAAAATTTAAAAACATTTTCTATGCCAAAGTTTAATTGATCATAACTTCGTTCAAAATAGTTCAATACCAATGATTTTGGTACTAAACGACTCAGCTCGTTCAGGAGCATCGAAATAGCTTATGATCTCATTTTTGAAAATTTTACACAAAAATTTTATTTTTATCAAAATTATTTTAATTTATCATTCAGAGGACCATATCTCATTCGATTTTTGTCGTAGCCCCATGATTTTTATGTCATTCGAATCAGAATGAAGAGCTGATTCGAATGATATAAACATTTCCAATATTAAAATCTCAGCCTTGAATCTAGGCCAATTTTTATCCAAAAAATTCTGCTCAAACTGTGAGGGAAGTTTACTCAGAGTAAACTTAAAATTAAAAAGCAATTTTGGTATCAGCAAGTTTCCTAAAGTGTTGGGAATAAAACAAAAAAAGAATTATCAATTTTCATTAAAATTGAAGAAAGTTATGGTAAAAAATAAACGCGCGCTTAATTTGCCGCACCCTGTACTAAAACGAGTAAACTAAGTACTGTAGATAATGCTGCTTGAAGCATAGGCCAAGCAATTGAACGTAATGCGTGCACCAAACGTTCTCTACAGTCTTCAATTTCCCCTTTGTAGTAATGAAAGCTTATATGGGCAACAAAATCTACTGAAAGACCTATTGCCATTAAACTGAAAATTAAAAGAATTTTAAAATTTGCATTCGGTTAATGTTGAATTTTATGTAAATAATTTTTGCATCCGAGAACGATGTAGGTGGCTCAGTCGGTAGTGTGTTAGACTATATAGTGGTGAGACCGTGGTTCGAATCTTATTGGCGGTTATTATTTTTTGAATATAATTTATAACAAATAATTACGTTGTTGTCATCGAAATTGGGTCCAAATCAATACTCCAATAAAATAAAAGACCAAAAACCCCAATATTAATTGATAGGACGGCAGCGGTTCCCGGCAATATTGTACTCAATGAAGGAGTAAATAATATAAGGACAATAGTCATACATAGAAGTGCAAAGCCAACTTTTTAGAAAATTATAATTTTTAAAATTAAAATTAAAACCTGTCTGCATAGTTACTGGAGGAATACTTAACAATTGATCTGCATACATACTTTAAATTAAATTTATTTTAGTTGAAAAATCTAATAAATTTAAGTATTGTTTATTTGTGAATTTCTGGCTTATTTTTTAAAAAGTAACAAAAATATTCTGTGTAAGGTTTAGAAATCTTTAATTCTCTAAATATAAAATTAGGTATATAACAATTCTGAAAATTTCAGATTTTTTGTTAATTTTTATCAGAAAATAACGTCTATGGTCCAGTTAGGAGTTGCACATTCCAAGGGATTAGGTAGTGGGTTTGAATCTACCCGAGGCGAGTATTTTCAAAGTGTTGACTAAATATTTAATATTTTTTGTTTAAAAAACCTAAAATCTTCGTAAACAGTTAAATTTAAATGAGAATAATCATCTGCCAATTTCCTCCAATTTTGAAGTAAATCTAATCTGTCCTTCCATTCTACAGCATTTCTAAAGCCAGTGGAAAAAAAGAATTTATGGACACAAGAAGGACGTTCATTTAAACATTCTCTATTTTTAAAGAATTAAAAAAGAAAATAATTTCAAAGAAAATACTCTTTAGTTCCAAGACTAACAAAATGACTCCAACGATGATATTCAGTAATTGCAAAAAAGTCGTAGAGGTATTTGTATCGAAAATCAACTGATCCTCTATTCTAAAATATTGTTTGAAGAATTAAAGAGGTAAAAAACAAAAGCTAATGAAATTATAGTTAACATATTTTCTAAAATAATTACCCAGGGTAATTATTTCTCCGATCTCTGACTGTAGGGGGTAATTAACAGGGTGGGATAATTATTTGAGAGAGGGACATTATTTAAGCATTTATGGTATATAAAAACTTTCATTTCAGAAGTGGATTTTGGATTAAATTTATTCACTATTCGGATAAAAATTAATTTAAACCTCGATTCCTTTCCCGGAAAAAATAAAAAAGCCTTTTTTACTAGAAAATTGAGTTGTGGTATACAATAAATAAGCAGAATTCTATTCCTCTCTCCAAATAGAGAAATAATAAAAAATATGAGAGAGTAAATATTTTATTATTATCCCTCAAAATTCAAAAAAATATTTTGTAAATATTTACTTGTAACCCAATAAAAGGCAAATAAGTATTTAGCCACATTTGTGTACTTGAAGCTCCAACACTTCCATAAGCGTGCTCAAATCTTTCTAAAATTTTCATAATTTCGGGTACAGCCTCGGGATGTCGAAGATCCCCAGGATTGTTAATAAATACGGACATCTTAAATAAATATTTTTAATTAATTTAAATTATTTAAACACCTGTCCTCCTTCTTTAAATATAACATTTGTTTGTAATCTAACCTAAATTAAATTTAAATTAAAAAAATTTATTTTTAAAAATCAACATCTACCAATTCTAGCAAAGGGGAATCATCCAAAAATAATTTTTCCGAAGTTAAGCCAACTCGGATTTGAGAAACTGAAAATAAATTTTTGGAGTTTGTGTACTTCAAAAAATTTTAAGGAGAACCTCCATAAGCAGAAAAACTCCAATAAATAACCATAACAAATAAAAGTAAAATTCTCGCTGTCCAACTCATCACAAAATCAACATAAATATTAATTAAATTAGATGAACAACGAATTAATATTTTTGTAAATTTGTTATTTTTATTAATTCCTGAATTTTTGTTTAAATTGTTGCCGTTAATTATATGCTGAAAAATAATTTTTAAAAAATTTTATAAAAATTAAATTTTACTTTAAATTTTTTGGATTTAAAAAATAAAAAATAAGCATTTCTTCCAGACATTTCTCTACGCCCCCCAATTGTCATAATTGCCGTATAAAAAAATAATTGGTAAATATAGGCAGAAAAGACAGCCGTTGAAATAAATATACAAAATGTCTGAAAAAAAGTATTTTTTTGTTAATTTTTAGATTAGTCGAAAAATTGGGTAATTTATGAATAAATTAATGCACTATACCGTATATGGTCAATTAATTACCTAGGCATTTAGTATTTCAACCTTTCACTAGAGGGAGAGTAATTAATATTTGAGAGAGGGGGTAGAATAAGGATTTACTATTAAAGGATCATTAAAAGTTTGATTACTCTTAACAACTTTCTAATCCCTTTTCTAATAACTAAGGACAACACTTTATCATAATTTATGGAAAAAATTATGAAATAATTTTTGAACGAAAGGGAAAGCTATGGAGACCACTTAAGAGGACTTTGGAAAATCTAAATTCTGTTCAAAGTGTTTCTTAAAAATTTTTTTTCTAAGAGATTGAAAAAATTAAAACAATTTTCAAAAAATACCCGAATAGCAGGTGTCGGTGTAGCTATTCCAATTGTAAAACTTAGCCAATTAGTTAAAGAAGTAATTGTAATTGACGGCCCAGCACTTCCCAACATATCGGCAATTCTTTCTCTTAAAGCTTTATGAGGGTCAGTATTTTCCCAACAATGAAGAAAAATAAAAACATCGTCAACTCCAATAGCCAAAACAAGGAAGGGAACAACAACAACAATTGGTAAAAATTCAAAATTGAGCTTAAAAAAGAATATTTTTTATAAAAATATTTTTAAAAATATGTACCCAAAATAAAATTCCAAAAGAAGCGAAAATTGAAAGAATTGGACAGAAAACACCAAAAAGTGATTCCCATGGTTTACTTTTAATTTGATCACTTTTTAATGAAGTAATGACCTAAAAAATATTTAAAATTGTTAGTAAATAAATTTATAATATAAATTCCAAATTTTTGGTTAATTCCTTAAATTATTACAATTGGATCGAAATTGTTGGTTAATAATAGAAAATTTTGTTTCATTAAAAAATTTTTATTTATTAAGAATTATAAATCAATTAAAAAAATAATCGTTTTCTGCCTAATCAAAAGCCCTTAGGTCTTTCAAAAAAATTTTTTTTCAAATTTTATAAACCCCTCTTCCAAAAAAATTAAAACAAAAAAAATATCCAAACCACCATAAAAATCATAATCACAAGTAGACTAATAGGCATTAAAGGCAACACTTCAATTCCAGTCCTTCTAACTTCTTCAGACACCAAACCTTCGGAAGTAACAAATAATCTAATTAAAGGATCATTTAAAGTTTCAAAAGCATAATTAGAAACTGCATGTTCCCATTTCTTCATAACTCTTTCCATCGTTGAATTTGGATATATTGCATGGAAATTAATTGCTATTAAATTAGCACCTTCAACGAGGCGAGATCTTTTTTTAAAAAAATTTAAAGTTTAATTTGGAATTAAAACTAATTAATTTTAAAAATTTGGATATTAACATTTTATTTTTATAATAAGTCAAAGTGTGTAACAATTGTCTTCGAAAGTAATAATTGTCCCGAGAAAACTCCTTTATCAAGTCTTAGACTAGGTATTGTTTTGATAGTCAGATTTTATTTTTATATCATAAAAACTTCGTGCTATTAATATTTTTTATAGAAATCAAAATTTAAAACCAAAAACTCAATATTTTAACTGATATCAATTTTCAAACTAAATTTCCTTCAAAATATTTATTTAAAAACCCCTTTTCCCCTCTTCCTCCTCCTTCTTACCTATTATTTAATTGTACTTGAAATATATTATTAGCCAAATAAATTCTATGTCCAAAAACATCAATTGTTGGGAAAGTTAATTTAATATTATTTCCCTTTCCTCGATGCTTTACATCTCTATAAACTGTCAGGAAAATATTTACAGCATCAGAAGTTTCACATTGAGCACCACAAAAATCACTATAAGAATAATATTTGCCTTCATCTTCTACCTTTAAATTTAATTAGGTATATTAAAAGTGTTCCCTAAAAAAGAGTTTTAAATTTAAACTTTTACACAAAATTTAAAAAATGTTTGGCAAAATGTAAATACCGTATTTATTCTAATAGTACTACAGTGGTTCTATTTTTCAACCCTTCGATTTTTGTGGTTATATTAGAGACTGTGGTTCAAATAGAGACTGTGGCTTTATTTTTCAATCTTTTTTTTTGAAAAATAGGAAAAATATTGAGAATTTTTCTTGTCATATTCTCCAAAAATAATTATAATTTTTAATCAATTTGGTGGTTTCTCGACTTCAAAATTCTCTAGATTTTCGACTGCGGCGCCAGATTTAACAAGAATGTCGATTTTCTATAATAAGATCTAACCCTCAACTCGGTTTCCTAGTAAGAGAACCTAAGAAATTTACTAAGAACTCCTACCTCGTTGTTATATTAAAGTTTTGGAATGGAGGCATTTATAAGGGAACAATTAGAGTTGATACACTGGTATAGCAAGAGAATTGGATTCCTATTAATTCTGGAAAAATTGACAACCTCTTAATTCATCTTAATCATTCTCAATCCCCCAAATCCTCGTATAGATCAAATTCTCCTCATCTTCTTAGTCCTCCCAAATCTTTCTATATTTCCTCATAATCCACTTTATCTCATTTTCCTCATAATCCCCCGACACTTTAGCTCTCATAAATTCTCCTACTGAATATGCCATGGGCTTTCCTGGATTTGTTAAGGTTAACGAGAATTATAGTACTTATTTAAGAGTATGAGAGATATGTGGTTATATTAGAGACTGTGGTTGTATTTTTCAACTCCTCCATTTGATGTGGTTATATTAGAGACCGTGGTTCAAATAGAGACGTAGTACTATTAGAATAAATACGGTATTTTTTAATTTCCCTCAAAAGTAAAATTTTAAAATTTTAAATTAATTTCCCCTTTTTCTACCAAAAAATCTCCAAATTTTTTTTAATTTTTAATTCACACCTTTAATTTATATTGTAAAAAATCCTCTATTTCCAAAGCTTTGTCTATATATCTAAAATTAGATTTAAATAAATTTATTAAATTTATTTTTACTTTGGCCTTAATAAACTCTCAAAATCAACTGCTTGTATTGCAACAACTACATGAAATAAACCTCCCAATTCTTTAAAAAATTCCCGTGCAACTAAAAATTCATAACGACTAGGTGAATTATCTGCACTTAAAATTATAAGAAAATAATTTTTTCTTTAATTTTTAGGCAAAATTTACCTAAAATGATCTCTAACATTATTTACTTCTTTAAAATTAACAGCTCCAGAACCAAGCAATATAGCTAACAAAATACTGAAAAAATATTAATTTAAAAATTAATTTAAGCTTTTAAAGTTTAAGGGTGGGGGACGACTCAAAAATTTTTATAAATGATTCGATAGGTTTTGAGGTGCTACATCTTCTTCATAATTGGCTTGATCTGTTCTGATAATTCTACAAAAAGTTATTATGGATAAACGATGTCACAGACAGAAAAATCAGTTATCCGTCTGTAACTTTTTTTGTGTTAATCAGATCAGTTTGGGCCAATAATGAAAAGGATTCTTAATCTTGAGACTTTTCGAATGAAATGAGAATTATTCGAATTGGTTTTGCATTTTGCTAAGACGTTTTAAAAATTTTGTGTAAAAATTTAGTTTGAAATAAAGATAAATATGTATTTTCTACAAAGGTCAGTTTCAAAAATTGTCCTTTCATTTAAAAAATAAATCCCAGTTCTATACTAAAACATTTTATTCTCTCCCTTAAAAAGTAGTAAGTTTTAATTATAAATAAATTTTAAACCACTTTATGGATCAAAATGATCTTGATAGTTTATAACCAAATAGAAACTTAGTTTTACCCAGAAAAATTTTAAAAATTTACGAAATAAAAATAACAGTCCAGGGACAATAAGAGACAGAATATCCAAGTTGTCTAAATCCATATTCAATTTTCTTTTCTGCTTTTTCAGTTAAATTATTACAAAATAAAGTTATTGTTGACATTCTTCTAATTACTATAAAATCAAAAATAAACGTTAAAATATTTTCAATATTTTCTTGGATATTTTAGCTTCTTTTAGTTGGATTAAAGAGAGAATATAGAGAAAAAAGAAAACCGGTCATTTAAAAATAGACGTCGATTAGTGACGACGCAAATAATTTTCTTTCTTTTCTTTCAAGAAGCGGAACAACAACCAAAAAAGAAAGAATTAATTTTTTTTAAAAATATTTTTTGACCATTTATTTAACAATTTCTTAAATTTGAAATTTTCTTGGAAAATATTGTGGACATTAAATTTGGGGAAAATTTACAAGAGAAAAATCATTTTTTAAATAAGGCTAGCAATAATTAATAAAAAATAAAATAATCATTAAAAATTAGTTAAAGATAACTACTGTTTTTGTGTTAATCTTTTATTGTTACATATTCGCTTCATCCATTAAATTACTCTGATCAATTAATTACCGATTAAATTTAAAATAAAATAAACGGAGCAGAAAACAATAAATTAATTAAAATTTGTTATTAAATGATTAAAAAATTATGAAGATATACAAAAATTTATTAGGAAATCTTTTTATTTAATGGACAATAATAATCAAAAACTCCAAAAAAATTAATCTTTTAATTTTAAAAATTATGTACCTACTTGATTAATTTAAATAATTAAAAAATTCTTTTGACTCATTTAATCCTATATCATTTAAAATATTTATTAATGAGGTTTTTTTCAAGTCAAGAAAAAAAAAGAAAAAAATTTGGGTCAACGATTTTCCTTCATTTAACAATTTAAAAGTGTTTGTACGATTAGTTTGTTGCTCTTTCTCTCTTTTTCAGGTCAAGAATGGAGGAGAAAAAGGCTTAAACAAATTGCTAACATTTTTTAATTTAAAATTAAAAAACGAAATTTTTGAATTGAAAAAATTAAATTAATAAAAATAATAAAATTAATTATTAGAAAAATTAAAAAACCTCAAAAAAACTTTATAGAAAAGCAAAAGATTAGGTAATTGAAATTGAGCACATAACGGGAAATATACGGTATATCAATTCCTTGGTTCTATTATTGCCACATATTAACTTGTCCAAAAATCCGATACTTCTGAAATTAACATCCTTCAACCAGCTTGACGAGCCTAGTAGAATAAGCTAATATTTGAATATTTTGACACAAAAAGTTTTTTTTAATAACGAAATTAATTATTTTAGTTTACTTTCAGTTTTTGTTTAAAATTTTTCTGTATTTTTTCAGAAATTAAAAAAAATTTTCAATTTCTTCAGCTCTCCTTCTTTTCTTCAATACATTCCAGTATTGACTAATCAAAAATATTTTTTCTTCTTTATCTTCAAAAAGAAAGCACATAGGGAATAAAAATATAGAAAAAAGGCTTTCAAGCAAGAAAGCACAGCTGCTAAAGATTTTTATGTCCTTATTTTTTAAGAAGACTTTCTCCAAGGCATTGATCAAGTTGATCAGACAAGGAAAAATAAAAAAATAAATGAAGGAAAAAGCCTTTAAAAGAGAAAAAATCTTTTTTTCAGTCTTGCCAACAATAATAAATTGGAAGTTAAAGAAAAGAGAAGGAGGGGAGGATGCACTTGGTTTTACTTGTTTTGTTGTCAAAAACACAAGTTTTTAAGGACTTTTTTGTTGGAGAGAAATGCTCGCCCCCGTATAAAAATATATTTTCATCTGTTCGGCGTTCATCATCGACTTTTATTTTTTTACATTTTTTAGTTGAAAATCTAAAAAAGCTAAACGAGATAAGCGATAAGCATTTTACACTCTTTTTTACTCTTGCAAGCATTCCAAACCTCCGCAATTTTATATTTTTTAATTTAAAAAATTTTTCTTTTCCTGATTTGGCAAAAATTTTAATTAATCAATAAATTTAAAATAATTTTTTCTTAGTTTTTTTTGTTCTGAATTTTATAATTTAAACAAAATAAATATCAAAAATAAAATAACAACAATAACAATCCTTGTTGGAATAAATTAAAAATAAATTTCAGAAAGTAATTTTCAGAATCAGAACATATAGAATTAAAAATTAGATTTTTTTATATTTTTTTTAAAAGAAAAAGAAATTATTAGTGTTTTATTAATTATCAGCTTTATTTATTATTTATAATTAATTATCATTATTACAATCATTATTACATATATCTCGATATTCTAACTATGGTTTCCGTTTTCGAGTCGGGCCTGTACGAGTCACTTTCGTGCCAAACACCTAGGCCCGACTCGATCTTTCGGTCCGAGTCGGTCAATTTGACAACCCTAATTTTAACTAAACATTTTATTTCAAATTTTTATTTAATAAATTAATTTAAATAGTATATTTGTTAGAGGCAAAGATGGCGGATGGTGGAAGTGAGTTCGACGATGAGGAATACGAATATGAATATGTGGATGAAGAAGAACAAGAGGAAGAGCCGGTAATGAAGAAATATTTTTATAAAAATTATATCTAAAATTTTTAATTTTTAATCTTTTGTTGACCATAAATTTCCTAAAATAGTCCCACTCTCTAAAACCAAAAAGTCCATCCCCCTTCTAAAAATTATTATATTTTAAGCCAAAAGCAGCTCCTCCAACAAAAGATTCGTCTCCCCCAAAATCGCCAAAAAAAGAAAAAGAGCCATCACCTCCAAAATCACCAAAAAAGGAGAAAGAAGCCTCTCCACCAAAATCACCAAAGAAAGATGTTAGTCCTGATAAATCTCCTGTTGGCAAACGAAAAGTAAATTTTATTCAAGAATTATTTTTTAGTTAATTGATAATTGTCTGGGGGGGGGGGGGGGGAGATTATCTAAATAATTATTTATTTATTTATTTATTTAGGTCCGTACTCCTCGACAATCAATGGAAGAAAAACCAAAAGTAGAAAAACCCAAAAAATTAGAAGAGCCAACAGTTAATGAAGAAAAAGAAAATAGTTTGGCTGTTGATAATAATAATTTTGTTGAACCAAAAAGTCCATCAGCAGCTTCAGTGACTGCAGAACCTGGAAAATCCTTTCAAGAAAGGAACATTTCTGTTTCTGCTCTCAAAAAGCAGCAAATGTATTCTGGGGGAAAACCTAGCCGTCACGATAAAGCGTAAAAATTATTTTTTAAAATTTTGAATTAATTTTAAAAGATAGAAATTAGCAAAAATATTTAATTAAGTAAGAGTCTTGTAAAGTTAAATTACTCAGAGAATGTTTAGATTTGGAAAAATTAATTGAACATAAATGAAAACGGACTGGTCACAGAACCTTATTTTCCAAAACCATTAGTCTAGAAATCAGGATTTTTTGGGCCGACTGAAACTTCTGGATTGAAGCTTATGTATGTAAGTCTGGTGAAATAGAACAAACGGACATTGTTACATCTTATGTCAATATTTTGGAAGTATATCCACGATAGAACCTTTTTTCAGAAGTTTGGGTTTTATTGGATAATATTTTGTTAAGAAGTATTATTAGGGAGTTTTAAAGAAATAATAAATACAAATTAATTTTGAATGTATTTTTTAATAAAAATAATATGTATAATTAAAATTAAAGTAAAAAACCCTTAAAAATTTTCTTTAATTTTTAAGAAAGCTTATGCGTTCTGAGGGAATTATACCAATCCAAGCAGGAACAAATAAATATGCATCCCAAAAGGGAATGACTGGCTAGTAGAATTTTTATCTACTTTAAAAGAATTTTTCTTTTAAAGGTTTTGGTGCTCCACGTGACGTTGTTAAAGAATCAAAAGTAAAATCTGAAAATTTGGCAGAAATAACGGATGAAGCAAAAATAGCTTCGTTAAAAGGGTCAATTTGGTTACAATCTGGTACTAATAAATTTGCTTCACAAAAAGGAATGACTGGAATGGGGACACCCAGAGATGTTAATTATCGACCTATGGGGACTGGAGGAGCTGGAGATGTTCCTGAAGAGAAGGCTAGATTGACTGATGGTAAGGGAGCGAGGAAATTAATTAAAGAGCTAATAAAAATTTTAAAAATTATTTTATGGAAAATTTTAAGAATTTTGAGGAAATAATTAAAAATAATTAATTACAAAATTATTTTAATTCTTTGGAATTTAATGTTTTATAAATTAAAGGAATTGTACCTTTACAATCTGGAACAAATAAATTAGCATCACAAGCTGGAATGACTGGAATTGGAATGCCTAGAATTATTGATGGTTATCAATAAAATATTTATTTTATAAAATAACTATTTATTTGTTAAGTTCGTAAAACTGTTGATCAAGATAGAGAAAGTCAAGGATTTATACATTTACAAATGGGAACAAATAAATTTGCTAATCAATCTGGAATGACTGGTACATAATTATTAATTTGTGGATTTACTAAAATATCAGAAAAGTTCCAGTCCAAAAATTATTTTCTAATCCAATAAAAATCTTAAATTCTCTATTAGAATTATTTAATTTTATAAAATTAATAATTATTTTCTAAATAATTTTTATTTAAACACTAATATATTTTAATAAATCTCTATAAAGGTTTTGGTATGCCTCGACGTGAAATAACAAAGTATAAAGATGAAATTCGTGGTGAAATGCCTCATGATGAATCTACAATTTCACGCCAAACATCTGGATGGAAAGATGGTTAGTGTGGAAAATATTGAGGAATAAAAATAAAAATAATTTCTTGTAGAATATTCAAATTAAAATTAAATTTAAGGTGCTAGCCAGCAAGGAATGACTGGATTTGGGGCTTTCCGAAATAATACTGTAAAAATATAATTTTAAAATTAATTTCTAAAATTATTTCTTTTAGTTAAATCAATTACAAAATCAAGACCAAAGATCGCAAGGAATGATTCCATACCAAATGGTTAATTAAATTATTTTATTTAAATTTTATTTTAATTAAAAATTAGGGTGTCAATTTCCTGGACTCCCAAGCAGGCAAAACTGCTTTTGGAATGCCTCGCCGAACATATACACCGTTGGGAATATTTTAATTAAAAATTGTTTTAAAAAATTCTTTTAAAGTTATGTTGATGATTCACACGAGGATTTGCCTGCTGATATTTCTAGAAGGCCTGAAGTGCCTTTTTGGTCGGGACAAGAAACCGATTTTGCAAATCAGGTAAATAAAAAATATTAATTAGAATTTGGTTATAATAATAACTCAAAATGATAACCTTTAAAATAAATAGTACATAATTCTAATGAAGAATAGGTTTAAAAAGTACATAAGTTAACACAAAGTCGAAAAATTGCCTTTTTGAAACGATTTTGAATAACAAAATTATTTAATAATTTCTACTTTGTATAAGTCAAAAACTTTACTTTCACCTTTTTTCAGCAAGGAATGCTTGCTTTTGGAACTCCCCGAGATGTTCGTGGAGAATATGTTAGACGTATGTGGTGATTTATTGAAAATAGAATAAATATATTCTGAAAGGAAAAGTGCCAAAAAAAAAGAAAATATTTTTAAATTTTTTTCCTGCCAATTGTGTCAATTTGTCGTTGCCTTTTTTAATTTTTGAAAAATTCAAATATTTTTATCGTCATTTGCCTCTCATTAATTACATTTATATTTAATGAAAAATTTTGTATTGAATAAATGAGGAGAATTTTAAATTAAATATGTATGTATTTGAATAATTAATTAAATCAAGAAAGAATTTCCAAATCAAGGTTTCTTCTAATCAGAGAAATTGGAGGGATTAAGTGGATTTAGAGAGATAACGAGGTTACGGAGTGGGATTTGGAGAAATATTTTGAGGGATATAATCAAAATATCCAATAATTCCTGGAGGGCCGAGAAATTTATTAAGTCATTAAACTTTTTGGGGTATTTTTTTTAAATGAAGTATATAACACGAATAATATGTAGAAGAATAACTGAATCCCGAACTATCTATGGCAAATTAATGGGCTTTCAGATATGCTTAAAAGAAAATTTTATTTTTTCTTTAACCGGAGTAAATTATTTTTTGAAGTACATACATACTATTCCCCCATTTACTGTTGATTTTTAATAGAGCCCGGACGGAGGGCTCGGTCGATATTTTTTCGATAAATATCGAAAAATACCGAATATCTAAAAATATCGAAAAAACCAAAATTTTCTCGGTCGATATTTTTTCGATAAATATCGAAAAATATCGAAACCGAAAAATATCGAAAAAAATGTCTCGATATTTTTCGATTTTTCAAAAATTTTTCTATAACTAATGAATAACGGAATAGACTTAATAGTTTAATGAAATTAAGACTGATTAGATGGGATATTGGTGGATTTGGACGTATTAAATGTAATATCAATGGACTTGTATTTGATATCGAGGGATCAAGTGTGATATAATTGGATTTTAACTAGGAATAATGGATTTTAATCTTTGGATATCCCATCAAATTACTCTTAGCCCACTAAAATCTCTCTAAATATACCGAAATCCTTCTTAATTCATATGTGTTATGTAGGGATATCGAAGGAATATTGTAAGGGTCAAGAGTAAGGGTCAAGTTGGGCAAACCACATTAGAAATACCATAAACTGGGGGTCCCACCTCTATTATATGATGGATTAATGGGACAAGAAAGGATATTCTACAATCTTATAAGAATCTCGGAAGGTCAAGTTACATAATTTATGCGCCGCAGGCGAAAATTTTTTGAATTTCTAATGGGCAAGAAACAAAAATGCATCCTTTTTGGCGCCAAAAATCCAAATTTTTGTCAAAAATGACGTTCGATATTTTTTTCGATTTTTTATAATTTGGTCGGTCGATTGTTTCGATTTTTAAATTTTTTCGGTCGATATTTTTCCGATAAATATCGAAAAATATCGAAAAACTCAAAATTTTCTCGGTCGATATTTTTCGATAAATATCGAAAAATATATATCGAAAAATATCGAAAAAATATCGTATCGAGCCGGGCTCTAATTTTTAATATCTCGTTTAAAAAAACTTTGATAAAATTTTTTTCAGATATTTTTATAGAATTTAGTCGAACAAAGACGTATTTTTTGAAATTTGAGAATAATTAATTAAATTAAAAAATAAATATTTAAATAATGCTGAGATAATGTCCCTCTCTCAAAAAATTACCTATTAGCTACACCTTACAGCCAAAGATCAAAAAAATTACTTTGGGTAATTATTTTAGCAAATACCGTAATTAATTTTATATTAAAAATATTTTTTTTATTCAGATATTAAATAAATTCAATATATTTAAATTTGTTTATTTTACCAAGAAAAACTTGTAAACAAGTTAATAAATTGTCTAGACATTTAATTGCTTTAAAGTTAAGATCAAGTAAGACCATAAAAGTTATTTTCTGTCTGGATCGAAGTAATGAAGATCTTTCTTTTTTAGACCAAAAGTAATAATTTAACAAAAAAAAAGTTTTAATTTTATATATTTTTTGGACAAATTTTTATTTTTATTTATTTAGTTTTTGCAACATTTTATTTTTAAGTGTGACAGATTTTTTGCAAAGAAAAATAAAAATATTTAAATTTTAACTCTTTTTATTTTATAAAAACAAAATTTCTTTTTAAATAAAGAAAACGATCAAATACTAAATAAATAAAAAAATATTTTTAAAGATTTTTTGGTAAATATTTAAATGCCTAAAATTTGGTAAAAATATTCAGACAAAAAGTTTTTAGGACTTTTTTCCTAAATTTTCGCTTACGGCTAAAAAACTGTGGACTTTACTCAAAATCTATGCTTAGATCTGAAAATAATATTTTTAACAGTCCAACACTTATTTTTACTTGCCTGAATGGGCCTAAGAAAAAGTCCCATGAATGTCAGTATATTTTACAGCAAAAATAACATCGTTATACCATATCAGGAAAATTTTTTCGATTGATAATTCTTTAATTTTTAAATCTCAAAAGTTTCCACATAATTCCCCTTGCATAATTCCTTCCATTAAAAACTTTAAATAGTTGAGAAAATTTAAAATATTAATTTAAAGATCTTAATATCCTCGAGGGCTATTTTATTAAAATTAAAAAAAAAACAAAATTATTCAATTTTGTTTTTTAAACTTTTTATTTCAATAAATTTTTAGATTTATTTAAGATTATTTTTTAAAAATGGAATATTCTTTATTATTTATAATTTTAATTATTTTTTCAATAATAATTACAATAAATGGAAAAGGATGTGGTTGGCCTTGTAGTCCTGTTACTTGTCCTAATGGATGTGGCTAAATTTTAAATTTATATTGTAAATATTTAATTTAAAATAATTATTTTATTTATTTTTTATTTTAAAGGGAATTATTTGGAAATTAACAAAAATACATAAAAAGAAGATAAATGAATTAGAATATTTTAGCTTGCACGTTTTAATTAATTTTGATAGTATAATTTAATAAAAATATTTTTGTCATTTTGTTTGTTATAAAGAAATACTTCACAATTCAGAATATTTTTCTTTTTTGATTCCGACTTTTAGTCATTTTTAGAGCATTCCTTTAATCAAATCGGGCCTTAGAGTTTTTACGAGTTCTTGATCTTACGGACTGAGTTGGCCATTTTGGCAATCCCACGTAAAATCCTTGCTGGCTTTTATTGTAATTAGTAACAACAAAATTATAAAAGTTGGTGGCTAAAATATAGTTGCATTCAAGGTCAGAATTCGTTATAACTCTCCAGAATGACTCGATCTAGTAAACAGATTTTCCAATCATTTAGATTGTCATCATACTATAGATATACAGTTTATAATCAAATAATTGCCATATGTAATTATTGTTTTACCCTCTCCCTGAATTGGGTAATTAATCAAATAGGGACAATTATTTTGGAGAGAGGGTAATTTCGAGAATGTACGGTCCTTCTACATATTATCGACTCTTTATTGATATGGCAATGGAAATCTAATCAACAAAACTTTTCTCTTGATTATAAAATTAATTCACAAAATGTTTCATTCTTAGTTTTAAAAACCAGACATTTACTTGTTTTTATTTGTTGGAATATTGAGCGAGAAGAAGGATTGTTGTTGTTGGTTGATGTTCAATGTTATCCACGTTAATATCTAATATTTCTCTTTTTAAAATAAAAATCTTGAATTGTTTTTAATTTTCCAGTTTATTTGTTAATTACTTATTTCGTTATATTAATTACCTAAAATATTCTCATTGATTTTTAAAAATATATTTTTAATTGAAAATTTCAATTTTTTAAAATTTTTCTAAAATTTTTGAAAAATATATTTGACAATTAATAAAAACTGTGAATATTTATTTATTACTGGCAAAAATATTATTACTGGCAAAAATATTATTACTGGCAAAAATATATAAATTATAAGTAATTTTATATTCTATAGCCTTTAAAAAAACTTTTTTTCAGATAATTTTAAAATGCCTCGTAGATTAAACAGATATTTACAAATTTTAATTAAACAATTTATTCGTTCTGATATTTTTAAAATAATTATTTATATTTTATTTTTAATTTATTTATTACCATTTAATGGAAAAATTAGAAAATTACTTCAACTTTTTACTGGAAAAATGTGTATTCAAATGGGGATTTTTGTTTTGATACATTTTTGTATGTTTTTTTTAATTAAATTTTTTGAATAATAATCTTTTAATAAAACCGTCACATCTATCGGCCTGTACTGATTAAATTGTGAGAACTACAATATAAAAATAGTGTTATATTTAGGGCTAGAATTTTTAGACAAATGTCCGTTTTTTCTTTGATAAGTCTGATGCTGAAGTATCAACAACTACAAGCGTTCTCAAATTTAAAAAAGTCACAGGCCTAGATACACCATTTTTCCTTGGCCTATAACATTATCCTTGGCCTACACATAATAACACTATTTTTGGCCTATAACACTATTCTTATATACATCGGGTGATAAATACCCTCTCATTCTCACCTGTTTTTTATCAATCTTGATTTTTGAAAAACCTCGACCTTCTTTGGTTAGCTTTTAGAGAGTAGTAGATTATTTATATAACACTAAAACAAACATTTTAAAAGCATTGTATTTAATTAAAAAAGAAAAAATTTAATTTATTATTTTTATTTAATTTAATTTAAAAAATTTCTTTAAATTTATTTTCAGCACGTTTCTCTCTCCGGCATTTTTCTCGTCAATTTCTTTATAATCATTGGGAATTATTGCCTAATTTAGACTCTCCAAAACACAATTTTCGGCAATCTTTTAAGCCAATTTTGGCAAAAATTCCAAATTGTGGAAGAGAAATAAATAAAATAAATAATTATTTAATTTTAAAAGAAAAAGAAGAAGAAGGAGAGGAGGAAGAAAGAGAAGATTTTGATGATAATAAACAAAAGAAAATTCCAAAATTATTTAAATTTATTAATTATAATAATAGAAGAAAATTTAGATATGCTTAATGAAAAAATGTTTTTTGTTTGAAAATATTATTTAAATATACAGTGCGCGTCAACATATCGTCCACTTAAATTTTGGATTTTATCTATATGTCCATGTTAAATCGTGATAAAATTAATTAAAATATATTAAATAAGGGCAAATCAATCTTATTCTAACTATAATAATTTAACTAAATATTT
The DNA here is from genome assembly GCA_963681835.1 of Meloidogyne enterolobii. NCBI lineage: Eukaryota > Metazoa > Nematoda > Chromadorea > Rhabditida > Meloidogynidae > Meloidogyne > Meloidogyne enterolobii. The sequence goes on along the minus strand of CAVMJV010000010.1, from coordinate 2,117,408 downwards.
ATTCAATAAAAAGTGATTTTTAAACATTTGTGCCAAAACTTACGCGTCATAACTATACGTCAACTTCAAAAATAAATCTTTTTGTTTCTATTTTCGACATTAAACGTGGTCCGAAAAATCTACAAAAATTCCTATAAAACATATTTATTAATATGAATATAAAAATACCTAATAGATATTTCTTTAAATATTTTAATTTTTATTAATTTTCTTCCATTAAATTTTTATTTAATTTTCAAAGAAAGTAATAAAAAATTATTTTTAATAAAAATTAATTCCTCCTTTCCTTTTTTATTTTTAAAAATAATTAATTAAAATATTACCAATATTTTTTAATCAAATTTTAATAGGTAAATAATATAAATTAAAAAATATTTTATTACTTAATAATTACCTGTTTTTATATATTTTTTAACAACCTTTTCAAAAGTAACCTTAGAAACAAAAAGATTTATTATTTTATATATTTTATTATCAAAAGCTTATTATTAAACTAAAAGTAATAAATTTAATTTTAAAAATCTTTGGTTAATCTTGCAACATTCCTTTTATCACTTTTGGTTTAAATTTGCCCTCAATTTCTCATTTTTCTCTCATACATAATTTTATTTTTTATTTAATTTTTATTTTTTCCAAAAAATTTAATTTTGTTTCTATTAAATAAAAAAATTTCAAAAATGTGTTGTCGCACCTAAATTTTCTTAAAAATTTCTTAGAAAGGTTAAAGACTAATAAAATATCAAAGAAGATAAATATATAATTAAATAAATTTAATTTTTAAATAAAACTCAACAATTTAAGTAAATATTCTGTTAAAATTTAATTTTTATTTTTTTTAAAATAATTGTTTTAAATTTTGATATAAAATTGTTTTAAATTAAATAAATTTTGAGACAAAATTAATTTAGAATTTCTCAAAAAAAATTTTTTTAATTTCATTCTTTGCTTTAATATTTAAGAAAAATTATTTTTAATTTTCAATAAATTTTTAAATAAATATTTTAAAAAATATTCGAAAATACTCAAAAAATATAACGAATGAATTTGTTCTTAAAAAATGACTGGGATTGTTGATATTCTTTTTTGGGAATTTTCTTTAAATTCCATGCCGAGTTTAATTTATTTTTAAATTAAATTATTTATCAATAACAAAATATTTAGTTTATTATTATTTAATTATTAACTAAAATATTGTTCACCATTTCTTGTCCACTCATTTAAAAAAACAATTCTAAATTAAGTAAGAAAATAGTTGCTTTTACTTTCTATTTTAATACATCTTAAACCCCCGCCTAATAAACTTTTTAATTGTTAACCAGCTGAAGGATCTCCCTCCTTTCCTATAATTAATTTTATTTAATTAAATTAAAAATATTTTCAGAAATTTATACTTATTTTAATTATTATCTAAAATATTGTTTCCTTTTAAATATAAATTTATTAAATATAAAATTTTATTTAATTGAATCTATTTATACTATTTCAATTTCATTTTAAATTTGGATAATTACAAATTTAGATTTTTAAAAAATATTCCCTTTAATATTAAATCAAAAAAATACTTTTCTTATTTAAAAGAATTTAATTCCTTGAAAGAATTTTAAAATTAAAAAAAATGAATTCAACAACAAATTCAACAACAACAATTTTAGATAATTTAGTTATTGTAAGTAATTCTATAGAATTACTTCCAGCTTTTTTTGCTTTATTTGTTGCATTATTAAATGTTTGGTTATTATTCAAAAGCTATATTTTGCATTTAAATTTAAAAATTATTTTAATTATTCAAAGCTTTATTATTTTTATTTTTGTTTTTATTCGAATATTAGAGTAAGTTTTTATTTTTTTTAAATATTTTTTTGTAATTAGAATTGTCGTAAAACTAAAGAATCTATTATTTTTCTTTACGATTTAGTTCCGGATATACTAAGATTTTCTATGAACCGTCTCTTTCCCAAAATAAAAAAAACCATTTTCTAAATAATTAACTAGAGAATCTGAGATTTCTTCAAATAAATTCCTACTTTAAAAAATTATTTCTAACCGAACTAAAATGACAATCTCTATTTATAAATAATATTAAGACTGGTATAATTATATGATTTTTCGGTAAATCTCGAAACAAATTTCATAAATTTTTTTACTGAGATGAATCAACATTAATGAATATTTTTATTTATTAAAATAAAAAATAAGTAAATTTTAGAAAAATTAATAAATTAACACTAAGTTCTTTTTTAAAGAAATTAATTAAAATACATATAATTTTTAAATTAAAAATTAAATATTATTTTCAGTATTTTCTCGAATTTTTTATATCACACAAGTATTTATTATGAATATAACTTTATCGACAATATCGGCTGTTGTGTGTTAATATTTGGTAATATGATGGGACATATTATAATTGTAGAAAGAACAATAGCTACTTTAGATAGTGTTAAATATGAAAAACAAAAAGGACCTTGGTTTAGCATTCTTTGGATTTCAATTATGGTAATTCTGATAATAAATAAAAAAAAGATTAGATATTCAATAATGAAAAGTACATTATCCCCTAAAGTTTTTTTTATTATTAAATGATATTAATTTAATCATAAATATTATTTATTTTATTATAGGTAATTATAGATAATTATAATTATTACAATCATAAATATGATATCATATTTAATTAGAATGACTAATTAATTATATATATATATATAGTACATAACTCGGAAATGCTTTTCCTTATGAATTTTTCATTAGACTATTTCCACTTATATAACACAATTTTTAAATCTTTTCTTTCGATTTTTAATTTCGACCTTTTGGTGTTATTTTCGAGTTCCGATTTTCGACGATTTTTTTGTTTCAAACCAGCTCTGATAGCGAGACGCAATATCCATTTATAATCTAATAGAGATTATTTAATGTAACAAAATTAAATAAAAATTTTTAATACATTGGAAATTATTCAAATATTTAAATTTAAAAAAAATTATTTTTTGTTAGGTTATTTTAATAATTATTGGACAAACAACACCAACTATAATTGTTGAAAGAAAATTCAACTTTTATGTATTAATAACTCATATAGCTTTGGGTATTAGCATTGTAGAGTTAATTGTTTGTTTTAAATAATTAATTTTAAAATTTAAAATTATTTTTAAGGTTTTTTCTATTTTACATTTAAATAATCAAAAACGTTTTGAACAATTTAATGATATTAAAGCTAATTATACACACAAATACAAATTGAGCGAGAGATATCAAGTAATTTTTTTTATTTTTTTAAATAAATGGGTATTTGAAAAGTAGATTTTTAAGGGTTTTAATTTTTTTAAAACTGAATTTTTGTTTTTTCGATCTGACTAAGTTATATAAAGTTTCCCCTGTTACAAATAAGAATGTTTTTAAGTCTGAAAAGGAAATTCTTAAATATGAAATTCTTATGATAATCAATGGCTTTTAACTTGAAGATTTAATAGACAAAAAACTAGAAAGCCACAGTCTGATTTCAGTTTGAAAACCCCAAAAAATAGGGAGTGCGTATAATTAGTTAACAGAGTGTACTATGTATCAAGCAAAAATCGGAAATTTAGAGTGGTTATAATTACCTACGTTGTTTAACAAAGCTTAAATAATGAAATGTTTGTTATCCATTAATATTTCATTTAATAAAATTGCCAAAAAGATTGTGATTATAATACAAATAAATTCCGAAATTTTTTATTTTTCCAAATTTTTAGTTACAAGAAAATATTTATTCTGGCAAACAACTTACCCCAACATTTATTTTTCATTTAATTAATATTTTATGTTCAAATATTGTGGTTATACTTAATTCTTATACTAATCTAGATCAATATTTACTTAATTCTTTAATAAGTTTTATATTTTTAATACACACTGTATGCAAATTGGGAATTGAAATTACTGTTATAACGTTTGTTTTGATTGAAGAGGATTTTAATTTAAAAAAATCTTTTTCTTTTTTCCTTTCCAGTTTTCATCCATTATTAAACAAAAAATTAAAGAATATATTCACAAAGTTCAAAAAATTATTATGTGGCAAATTTACCTCAAAAATAGATGTTAGAACAACAATCGAAATGGGGGATAGAGGAACAACACAATTTAATGAGAACGAACAAGATAAACATTTTAAGGCTTTAGAAAAGTATTGGAATTAAATTTGCTTATTTTATTCTATTTATTTGTAAATACCAGTGGATATCCGAAAATAAATTTAAAATTTTCTTAAATTAAAAGTCTAAAAATAAGAAAATTATTTAATGACTCATTAATTTAAAAACAAAAATAGTACTTTTGATTTATCAATTTTCAATTAATTCGCCAAATGGAAATCAAAATCAATTTAATTGTTTAAGATATTTCCTTTTTTGTTTTTTATTTTATTAATTCTGTTTATTTAGTATGTTAAAATATAAAAATTAAATAAATATTCTATATTTTAAATAAAATTTAATCTAAATTCCCAATACATGTATTTAATTGTTATAAAAATTAATTTAAATGTTAATTCTCTATGTAAATATAGTACACAACAAATCTTGCTTTCAAGCTTTAAGTTATTATTTTCCGGTTATTCCCCTAACTATTTTTTCCATTAAACATCCAAAAATAATGTAGAATAGCTCAGTCGTTATTCGATTAATATTAAAAAAATTTCGAGTTTTGTCATGTCGATGATGGCAGTAAATATTGTTTTTATAATTGTTTTTATTTTTTATAAAATTAAGCATTTTATTAAAAATGTATTTTTCTGTTTTATATATTTTTATTTTAACCCTAATTATTTCGTTAATAAATCAAAGTCATTGTCTTGGCACTAAACAATCAGCAGCCGTTAGAGGAAATTTAATTTGTAATGGAAAGCCGAGTGTAAACACAAAAGTTAAATTATACGATCAAGACAGTTGAGTTGTTTTTATTTTTGAATAGATAGACTTTTTTTGTTTTAGTGCTAAAGTATTGAATTTTAGGGTTTAACCTTATTAATGTAAAATTCAGTCATTATTTTAGGTTAAAGTTTTAATTAAAGAATAAACGGAAATCACAACATTTTTGATGTGATTATTTGCCAAATATCCAAATATGCATAATAACTTTTCATATTAATTCGTAACTAAATCGAGGCAAATATTTTTTGTTTAGGGGGAAACTTACATAATCTACTAATTCCTTAAATAATACACTCATTAAAATTTAAATTTTAATTTAATAATTTCTAATAGCTTTTGACCCTGATGATTTAATGGATGAGGGTGTAACCGACGAAGAAGGACATTTTGAATTAAGTGGAAGTGAAACAGAAGTTACTGATATTGAGCCGAAAGTTAATATTTATCATGTAAGCACTTTGTTGAAATTTTTTGCTAATTTTTTTAATTTTTAAAGAATTGTAATGATGAATTAACTCCTTGTTTGTTAAAAATATCAATTGAAGTAAGTTTTCAAAATAATGTCAGATAATATTAAAAGATAAAAGAGTTAAATGACTAACAAATGGTGTAATGGATAACACATCAGTCCGATCTACTGAAGATGCTGGTTCGTTCCCAGCCGCCAAATAACCTTTTGCACTAGCTATACATATGTAGGAGAGAAATGAATAGCTATAACCCAGCTGCTTTACTATAGTTGCGATTAAAATTTAAATATTATAAAACCAAAAATTCTCAACTCCATATAAAAGCAAATACAATTTTTAGATTCCTGATGATTATATAACAGAAGGATCTAAACCAAAAAAGACTTTTAATATTGGAACATTAAATTTAGAAGGAAAATTTTCTGGACAAACACGTGATTGTTTTAATAAATAAAAAAGAATTTATTTTTCTTTTGAAAATAAAATAACAATTTAATAATTATTTACAATTAAAAGTATTTTGATTAGAAATTGTGGGTAAGCTTAAAAAATCTTCGATTTTCTGATATTGTATAAATTATTTTCCAAATATTTAATCCAAATATTTTGGCCAATAAAATTGATAAACAATCCAACAAACTCCACATAATAGCCAATACATTAAAAAGAAATAAAGGACCATCCAAATTAAATAAGACCAACTTTTAGTGAAAATTATTTTAAATTAAACTTTCAAAAACTCTCTATTTAATACCTCGTTGTCATTCTTGTTAAAACAATAATTATTTGTTCTTTTATTGAATCAAAATAATTATGAGGAGGGGAATTTTGATTAGAATTTATATTGTTTGTATTTAAATTATTTAATTCATTTTTATTGTTAATTTGTGAATTAATATTAGTAGGTTGTTTTTGTCCAGTCCACCAAAACCAACTCCAACAAATAAATCCCCAAAAACTTATAGAAGTACGCCATATCTACATAATTAAATTAATTATTAAATTTAATTAAATGCGCGTGAATTCTATTTTTCAATCATCTCTCAGAGGGGCATTCTATTAGAGGAGTACGGTAATTGTTTACTTTCTTTTGTTATTTTGTTTTTTATAATTATTTTGCTATTATGTATATGTATTTTAAAATTAAAAAATTAATTTACAAATTTAGCACTGTGCCAATATCTTTTCACAGTATAATAGGGCACCAAAATAGGTGCAAGTATTGTATATTGAAGTAATTTAAAAAATAAAAATTGTGTAATCCGTAAAATTAAATTTTTAACTTTAAAAAAATTTAAATTAATTTAATTCATTTTTCTTACTTTTATTGGCAATCCAATAAAAAATTATTTGTGAAGAATAGTAAATATTAAATCCGGCTAAAATTACTTGTTCCCTTTAATTTAAATTTTTTAAATTTAAATAAATTTATGACTCATACATTTTTATTTATTTTGCAACACAGCTGGCAATTAAAAAAATAAAATTTATTTAAAAAATAATTTAAATTTTAATCAATAAGAGAAAGAAAATATTAATTAAATTTTAAATTCTGACAGGGGAACATTTAGGAATTTATAAAATGTTTTTTATGTTTTCAAATAAAATTGATAAAAGATAAAGTTATTGTCCTTTAACATTCTGTAGGGAAATTGAAATATTTTTGTTTAGTTGACATTTTGAAATAAATACGGTATTTTAAAAGAATGTTGAAGGAATTTTTAAAGAATTTTTTTTATAATTTTTTAATTTTTTTAGTTAACAAAAAATGCCAAATAGCAGTATTCTCTCTGTTGAATCTGATTTAATTGATGAAACAACAAAAAAGAAAATGGTTGATGATAACCAGTCAATGGATGAATTTCCAATGTTTTCTTCAAAAGTTTGGAAATATTTTTTGAAAGTTTTTTTTTCAATTTTTTTAGGTCCGTGCATTAATGGCTCAAGTAGACGATTCAGAATTAATTCGTCCAGATTTTGATTTAACTGTTTATATTAATAAATTATTTCCAACAGAACAATCTTTGGCACAATTGGATGTTTTTATGAAAAAATTTGATGAAGAAATTGTTTCTAATTTTAGTCTAATTTTGAAAAGAAATGTTTTTAGGAGCAATGTGAACAAGATTTATCTAAAGCTGTTGCTGAACATGGACGTTGTGCTGTGGATGCTAATAATACTCTTTTACAAGTTTTTTAATCAGAGAAAGGTTTTTAATTTTGTTTTTAGGCCAAATCAATGATTGGAGAACTTGACCAAAAAATAAAAGAAATGAGGGGAAAAACTCGTTGTTCAGAAGATTCAGTATTTGAACTTACAAAAGATATTAGACAATTGGATGTAGCAAAACGGAATTTGACTGAATCTATTACTACTTTACATCATTTACACCTTTTATTGAATGGCGTGAATTCTTTAAGTAAATTTTTTTTTCTTGGTTTGTTTTCTTGACTTGTATGAGCAAAAACGCAATTTAAAAAAAATGTCTACACTGCCCAAAAATCTCTACAAAATGGGGTACTTGTGTAGTTTACACCCCATAAGCCCCGCCCCTTTTCTTTCATAAAATGATCAAACGGGTCAATGTTTTCAGTTTTATTGTGGACACTTTTTAAGGAAAAGGAAGAAAGGATAAAGGAACGGAGCTTATGGGGTGTAAACTACACAAGTACAAGAATTTGTCATTGTTTTCGATGCTAACCATAACATATTAAAATTCGTAAAATTTCAATATTTTTTCAGTCCAATGGGTTTCCAATCGGCAATACCGTGATATTGCAATAGAACTTCCAGCTGTCCTTAACGTCCTCATTCTTTTTGAGGACTATCAACATATCGAACATATCAAAAACCTTATGGAAAAATTACAAAAAATACGCGAACAATTAAGTGTGCAATTAATTGGGGATTTGAAATCTGCTTTTACTGTAAGAAAAAAATTTTTTAATTAAAAAAATTAAATTTTCAGTCAGGTCAAATTGGTTCTCAAACTAGCGATATGTGCAGAGTAATGGTAGTTTTTTAATTAATTTTTTTAAAGAAATTTTTTTAAAGGCCGTTCTCGGTGGGCAATTACAAGATAACTTTATTGAATGGTTCATCTCTCAGCAATTGGGAATTTATGGAGTTTTGTATGCTGATTCAGAAGATGTTGCTTGGCTTGATAAAATTGAAGAAAGGTTTACTAAACAAATTTTTTTGATAGAAGGGTTTTCTGCGAATTATGGAAACGCCTCAATTTTCATTTAAAAATAAAATTTGGTCTTTAATTCATTTCATATTTAGATATCGTTGGTTTGTAAACAAATTGGCTGAATATGAGCGAACTGGGTTAACAAGAATTTTTCCACAACAATGGGAAATGGGTAGAAGGCTTGCCAAAGAATTTTGTAGTATGACAAGGTTACTCTTTAAAACGTTAATTTTATTTGGGCGCGTTAACGAATAAATGGTCTGTCAAAGATCCAAATAAAATTAGGCATAACCGATTTTAATTTTATTATTTCTTCAATATTTTCTTAAAAGGAACTCATTGGGACGAATGATGATTCGTCGAAAGAGTGAAATTGATTGGAAATTACTTGTGCATGCTATAAACCATACACAAATGTTTGAGCAATTGTTGACTAAAAGATTTCCAGCAAAAGAGGAGTATGACTTTGAAAAGGTTTTTGTAGTTAAATTTATCTTCTTCGAAACTCAATTCGAACTTATAATTTTATTTCCTAAAACGATTGAGGATATTTTTGAACTTATATTTTTTGTTTTAGCCACTTTATTTTCTTTTTTAGATAATTTGGTCAGTATTTGATGAACATGTTGATATATTTTTGAATGAACAGCAAAATAAAATTTCTCATTTTCTCAATGAATGTGCGGCAAAAATTCGAAGCGGTGAAGAACGTCCAAAAAAGGAAATTCATTCTTCAGCCATTCCTCTACCCTCCGGTTTTTTAATGATTAAAATCTTACAAAAATTAAATTTAGCTACAAATATGTTTTTGTTAATAAAGAAAATAATTACTGAATCGACGAAATTATTTGCAGATGCGAATAATGTTTTGAGGTTTACACTTTAAATAGCTAATCTTTAATTCTGAGACATTATAAAATTTTTATAGAAATTCTCTAGATTCTTTATGTGAGTATTTTGACAAAATGTTAATTCATTTAAAGAAAAATATAAAGATTTTCTCTTTCAGGAAAGGAGAATCTGACAAATATTTAAATAGAAAGATTAGTGAGATTCCCTAAAATTTGAACAATCAAATACTTTCATGTTTATTTTCTAGCAAATTAATCGAAATATTCCGTCAATGTTTGCGTCAATACGCACATGGCTGTCTTTCAGCTTTTCTTCCTCAAACATTTTCGCAGACTTCTTCTACTCTATCAGGCGTTGGATTAATTGGAACTTCCTCAATTTTACAGAATTTAATACGAGACGAGACATCTCCGTCTGCTCGTCTGACACAAGACCAAATCTATTTTACTTGTTGTATATTAGCCACAGCTGATTGGAGTGCTGAAACAACTGTTCAATTACAAGAAAAATTGAAACAAAAAATATCGGTAATTTTTAAATTATTTATTTAATTTTGATTTTTTTTAGCCTGCAGATTTAAGCCAAGAATCAGAGCTATTTTACAGCATTTCAAATAATTCTCTTAGTATTCTTGTACAAGATGCAGAAATGCTCTGTGAGCCAAGTTTGCAAGCTATGACTAAAATAAAGTAAATTTTTAAGAATTTTAAAATTAAAGCTTTAATTTTTAGTTGGTCAAATATTGAACAAGTTGGAGATGAATCCCCTTATGTTTCTACAATCAGAAAGAATTTACGTCCAACAGTTCCATTAATTAGAGATTATTTTAGTGAAAGGTTATTTTAAAGAGAATTTTTATTTTATTATTCCCTAAATTTTTTTTCGGATTTTAGAGGAAATTTTTAATTTATTCAGACTTGTTTTTCATTATTTTTTTCAAATTTTTAGAAGAAAATATTTTGCCCATTTCTGTATGAAACTTGCAACTAATTTGGTCAACAAATTTCTTGGTGCAATATTTAAATGCCGACCAATATCTATAGCCGGTGCAGAACAATTATTGTTGGATACACATTCTTTGAAGACTTTTTTACTTAATTTGTAAGATTAGAAGAGTAAAATCTTAAAATTATTATTTGTAATTTTAGACCCTCAATTGAAAGTTCAATTGTAGTAAAACCTCTGCAAATGTATACAAATACTTTGAATAAAGGAATGGCGAGGGCAGAAATGATTTTGAAGGTTATTAAAGTTTTTATTTTTTAGTGAGGGATTGGGTTAAGGCAGGGGTTGAAAGTAAGTGAGGAGAAATAATTTAACATTTTCTAGGCTGTGATGGCAGATACTTCAGACCCAAATGAATTTGTGACTCATTACATGAGAATCTTACCGGATTCTGATGTTAGTGAATTACAACGAATTTTGGAGATGAGGTCAATGCGAAAAGCGGACCAACAACAACTTGTACAATTATATAAAACAAAATTGGAAAGTGGTAAAGGTAAATTTTTTTAATTAAAAATCTCCAAAATAAAGTAGATTCTTGGAAGATTTTTATTTTTTATGGCAAAATTCCGTGCTTTAAAGATTAATATTTTAATATAGGTGATAATCAAACAGTAACTAATACAAAAACAATGTCAACATTTGAGACATTAGCTGGATCTGCGGGCATTCCCTCATCTTTGGCTAGTTTTGGTGACTCGAGTATGCGAAAATTAGAAAAATTTGTTAGAAAGATGTAAATGTTAATGCAGGATGTCCTTTCCATAGCACTACAGTGTGTTACGAAATTTCTGGATTTCTAGGTTAATTTACTACTGCAAATTAAAATAAAATTGAAATATCCTTATCAATCATTGTACTAATTTTGTATATTTTGTTGCGCATTATTTTGTAGCAGTATCATTTGTGAAAATCGATTAACTTTACTAAAAAAATTGGAAAATAAATTATTTTTCTCTGATTTTCTTTTTTCGCTATAGCATTTTTCCATCTTGTAACTTAAGTCTAAATTACTCATTAAAGTTAATTTTAACCTAATATGACTCAGTAGTCCAAAACCAGAGCAAACGAGAGAAAATTTTTTGTAAAATATGTATTATTATAGAGAAGTAAAGGATTCAGCCATTTGGTCTCGTGTCTTAACAAAATGGTACTCGACAAAATGGTGCTTTGGCTAAAAAATGACAAAATGATACTCAATGGAGTGGCAAGGAAATGGAAAATGTCTTGTAAACTGGAGTAATCTTTGAAAAGTTGAAGAAGTAACAAGTTGGCAGATTTTAGTGATAAGGAAATGGAAACTGAAATTTAGTATTTTTGTCATATTTTTTATAAATCTGTACCGTTTTGTTATTATATCATTTTGTCGGTACCATTTTGTAGTGGTGCTTTTGGTCATTACACAGTTATTTTATTTAGTTTGTCCCCGTTAAACCACAAAATATCTTTTAATGTCTAATTCTTTTTCATTCTTTTGAGATCAACCCGCACCTAATTAAATATTTTTTTGCTTTTTAGCACTGATAAGAAAATTTCTCTAACATTTGTATTAGGCAATATACACAATATTTCTTTCATTTAAATCTTCAATCAATTATGCTATTTTTCCCGGTCATTTTTCCTTTAAATGCACGAAAACATTGATACCTTTTTGCATACAAACAGCCGCCATATTTTTCCTTATCATTTCCTTTTTAATTCAAAAACCATTCTTTGCCTCGTTACTCTACCCTCTTTTTCCTTTTGAACTTGACTATGTTTGCGTCTTTTCTTTCTATTTATAAATTTTTAATCTGAATTGACAAATTTAGATCAATTTTTGCATGGGAAAATATTTAAATTTCATGAATAAATTTAAAAACAACTGGAAAATTAGAACACTGAATTAATAAAAATTTATTATCAAGTATTTGACAACTTTTAAACTATGGCAATGGCTCTGAGAGGCGAAGCTTCTCCCCAAGCCCACAGATTGCATCAGCAGGTATTTTTATTTTTTTATAAATTTTTGTTAAAAAATCCATATGATTTTTGTACCGAAAGTTTAAGTCTTTTGATATGTCTAGTTTAGTTTGCCGAAATTACTAATTTGAATAGGAGAGTGCTTTGATTTAAAAACTTGCCTTTGGACGGAAGGTAGAGTCGGTAATCTCTTGCAAGGGCATGCCCCTTATTTAATTCTCTCTCATCTTAATATTTGGTTATTTTAGAAAATTCTTTCTTCTGTTAAAAATACTTATTGAGGTCACGAATTTACTTTCCGCCTTGACATCATAGTTTCATTTTTTCTGTCACTTTAAAAATTTGACTTACATTTTTGTAAATATTTTAATTTCAAAATATTTTTTTCTAATTTTTAAGCCAACAACATCTTCAGCTTCTCAATCTTCTCAAAAATTGCCTTCATCCCTACCAACACAAATGTCTTTAGAAGAGCAATCATATCAACATCATTCAATTCTCCAATATCAGCAGCAGCATCCCCAATCTCTCCCACCTTCAGCTACTTTTGGTCAACAACAACGCACATTTTTTCCAAAGAAACACCCAAAAAATTTTTATTCTGGTTGTACTACAACAACTTCTACAATGGCAACAGATTATAGAATGGCAGCATCTGAACATAATAAACAAGTGGAGACACAATTTACAGGAGAAAATTATGATAATCCAAATGAAGAGGTTTGGTTTGTTGAAATTTTAATGACTTTGTACAAATATTTTCCTCATTTCTCAATAGATAGGGTCTAACAATAAGTAAGAAACATTCTAAATATTGTTTAGAATTATAAGATACATGTCAAAAGTTTTGCATCAAACCATTGTGATTATTTTTTGATATTTGGTTTTAATTTTCGAATAATATTAGTAAACTACATATAACTGACAATATCTCTAAGATCCCCTCTCCGTATTTTTTACCTTCAATACCAATATTAAACACAATGTTCATATATTTAATTTTGCGTTTATTTCGCCTTCTTAAGCTAACAAGACAGATAGATCCTTCTCCACGTGATGAACATTTTACGCAAAGTATTCAGAATTATCCAGTTCAACAATCTTCACAATTAGATTTGTCATCTACTAATAGCAATGCAAATCAAAGTACTTTTTTTGTTTAATTATTTCTTGTTTTTTAATTTATTTTGTTATTCAGTTTGTTTAGTAACTTCGTCTGAAACATTAAATGTAAGCCAAATACAGAGAAATCAAGGTGAAAGCGATGCTTTTCTTAATTTATCTGGAGGAGTTCTGAGCGATGTATTTTTTAGAAGAAATCACAAAATCTTTATTTCATATTTTTAGACTAATCTTTATATTCGTGGTCTTCAGGAGGATTGTACTGATGAAAAGCTTTATGAAATGTGTGCTCCTTATGGAAAGGTTGCCCTTTTTTATAACGTTAAGGAATTTTTAAAAATTGATTTTTAGATTGTTTCTACAAAAGCAATTTTGGATAAATTGACGAGAAAATGTCGTGGGTATGGTTTTGTTGATTTTGACAGTCGTGAGTCTGCATTAGCTGCAATTTCTGGCCTTCCCGAATGGGATAATCGAATACATGCACAGATGGCAAAGGTTTAATTTTATGATAATTTTCATTTAAAATAATTTTTAGCAACAAGAGCAAGATCCAACCAATCTTTATATTGCGAATCTCCCTTCTCATTTTGATGAGGAAAAATTATCTGAAATGCTTCAAGTCCATGGACCAGTGATTAGTTCACGGATTCTTAGGTTACCTTTTAAAATACAAATTGTATTTCATCTCAATTGATGATGTAGTTAATTTTCGAAGTTTTTTGCGTCTAATAAGTTTTTTTTAGTTCTTTCTTTTCCATCTTATTCGTCTTTAGAATTTTAATTACTACAGATTAAATATTTAATTTAGAAATCTTGACGGTTCGAGTCGAGGTGTTGGTTTTTGCCGTATGACTACATCAGAGTCTTGTGCTTCAATTATTGATGCTTTTCATGGGAAACGTTTGGCTCAAGGATTGCAACCTTTAATTGTGAAGCTGGCTGATAGTACTAGTCGAAAATTAAAACGTTCAACTCCTTCGCTTCATTCATTCTACAATGATGATGGACGATTTTACAAGGCAAAACTACCAGCTACACCTTTACTATCAGCTACTACACCTTTAATGGATCCGGTTATTTTGATTTGTAAAATATAGTTAATATAATTGATTTTTAGATAATATTCCCAGCAATGTCAAATTCGGCTCTAGCAGCTTTCAGTCCAGTTCTTGCAAATTGTGGACGCCTGTCTGCTTCACAATATACACCACAGCATTATGGACCTATTGCTGGTTTTTAAATATTCGAATTTTATATTCTTTTTGATTCTTATGAAATTTTATTAATCAAATTATTTATAAAAGATCTCAACGCCCAATTCAATCAGCTAAGAATTGCTAATGGTCCATCCAGCATTGTCGGTACAAGTGATTCAACCGTAACACCTGGCCAAACTCCTCGACCTTTGCCATCTCTGACCTCGACCGATTTGCCTTTACAACATCTACAACAACAGCAAACCCAACAAATGTTTCAGCCTTCACAGCAGCAACAGGCTGCACAACTTGTCTATCCGCCTTATTATGGTGTGCAGTATTATATGCCAGCTGCATTTGGTGCTGCAGCTAGTAACTATCAACAGCCTTTTATTGTATATAACCCGGTAATATATTTATAGCTAAGGGTTTTTGTTTCTGGTCTCCTAAACATGTCAAATGATTTTCATATATTACCATTTGTGTTACTATAAACGTTTCCGTTTAGACCCGAAAAATTCCCATCTAGCGATCACAGCATAAATACAAAACATTTTTATTTTAAAGGCAGATTACTATTCTCTAGCTTCTCAACAGCAACAATTAGCTGTAGCTTCATCTAACCAATTTGCTAATGTTGGTGGTCAGGTTCAACAAAATCAACCAATTGCAAGTCTTTTCCCATCTATCAGTCAACAACAAACAACGCCAGTTAGTAATCCTCAATATGGCAATACATACACAAATCCGCCTTTAAATATTGGGCATCATATTGGTGAACAACAACAACTCCAACCGCCACCGTTACCACAGGTGCCTTAAAATTTTCTTTTTTGTTAGAACACCTTGAATTTCACGTTTTGAATTTTTAGGTACAAAGTACTGGAGGTAACAATTTTAACCGACCACAGCAACAGCCATTGCTAACACCTGTACATACAAATTCCGCCCCTTATCTAAAACAACAACAGCGATATGGCCATCATATGCAACAACCACATTGGGTTCCCGAGCAACCTCACTCACATTCGATGCCTCCTACTAATGTCACCACATGTACAAAGCCATAAATAACTAAAGAATATCACCTTAAATAAGTTCTGAGAATTTGTATTTTTGTGTTCTTTTCTTTAAATGTTTGTACTTAAAATCGTAAAAACAAACACCGAACTAAAAATAGGTTATGTTTTTAAAGCATACATATTAATTATGTTTTTTTGGAGAATTAAGGATTTTTGTCTACTTGTGTTTGTTTTTTATATTCTATTACATCTTTATTGCTTTTATGTACCTGGATTTATTTTAACTATTTTGTGTATAAGGCTGAGGGGTTGGTTCAATTTTTCTAATATTTCTGGGTGCATTCTTTCTTAAACCTAATTTTATCATTCATATTTTAAGTTTAATTTGTTAAATTTAAATCAAAAATTGGCACAACTAGGAGGAAGTAGGTATATACAGCAAAGACTCAATTTTTAAAAATTTTATGGACTAATTCCTCAAAGCATCCACTCCTTCGTTGTGCTTTTAAATTGTGTAAATAAAATTTTCTAATTTTGCTCATTAAAGAACAATTTCCTTTTGTAAATAATTTTTTCTGTCTGTCTCAGCTCATTTTTTAAGTTTTTCCATTCTCGCCAGATCAGAATCCTTTTCAAATGTTGCCTTCCTTTTAAGTCTTTTGAACGTGTACATTATATATTATTTTTTAAAATCAAAAAAAGTTTCTTTTGCCACTTTCACCTTTAATTCTGATTTTCCTTTCTACATTTTTTACATCTGCTGCTTTTAATTGGTTTGTCGTGTAAATAAATTTTATAAAAGAGTTGCTAAATTTAGTCTAATTTCTTAGTATTTAAAATAGAGCCCGGCTGAGGAGGGGGGTGGTCGATTTTTGCTTTAATTAGAAATCGGGAAAAATTGTCTGGGAGAACCATGTACTGTTAGATTTGCCAAGTTTCGTGGCGGCATGCATATGCCATGGCTTATTTTGTCAAATTGCCAATCTTAGTTTGCTAAGGGCATTGAGCCAAGCAAGCATTTCTTGTCTTAAAATTAATTATAGAAAAAGAATATTTCTTTAAACCTAAGCATTTAATTTGCAAATAAAGTTTCCTTGGTATTTAAAATTCTTAAATAATAAGTATATTAAATTGCCCATTAAATTCTTTTATTTATAATGGGTGCAAGAAAAACTAATTACAGACTTATAAAAAGAGATCTGAAAAGTAAAATATTAACAGGTGAATTTAGTTACTTGAAAGGAATAAATGTTCTGTTTTATTTTTATTCAATATATTGAATAGAAAAAGTTTGGCAAAAACTAGTTTTATTGTTTAAAATAGTTAATATTTAGTTTTATATTAATTCTATGAAATAAACATTTTCGGTTTTTATTCAGTTTATATTTGTTTAATCAACCTTTACATCGAATTAAAAGTTTGCCATATTTTCTGTTATATTAATTTTCTAAATATAATTTAAAAAAATTTAGCCTTATAATTGTACTTAAAACATTTTTAAAAAGTTTATTTATGAAAGGGGCTGGCACGAAACTGAACATTAATATGCACGCATTTAAAATAAAGACATGTATGTATGACAAATTAAAGATTAAAAAAATCATTTTTAATTCTCAAAGAATTTAAGAATTTTTTTATTAATATTTTATGAAAAATTGAAATTAAAATTTTAAATTAAATTATTACTTTTATTTAAATTAAATACTTTTAAGTTAATTTATTCAATTTTTTTTCATTTTTTTCAAAAAGTTAAACTTTATACAAAATCTCTTTAAGTTCATTAATAAATACAAAATTAAATATTCTCTTTTTTTATTTTAAATTATTTTTTGTTAAAATATTTTTTACTTAAAATGTAAAAAAGCAAATTTTTAAGTTAATTTAGTGAAATTTTAAAGTAATTTTTTAGCTTTAAGTTTTTTAATATTCAAATTAAAAATTAATTTTAATCAAAAAATTTAAATTTTAAGAAAATAATTACAGTTTACCAAATTAACTTTAACAATTGTTCTCCACAAGGATATATTTATTTATTTTAGTTTTATTTCTTAAACTTTTCTTGTCTTGCGTGATTTTATCTAAACTTTAAAAAATCTAAAAAATTATAAATAAACTTTAAATTAAAAAATATAAATGATGGAATATTTAAATATATAAATATTCAAAAATAAAATATTTTTTAATAAAAAAGGCAAAATAATTTCCAAGAAACTTCAATGCTCTAACATTATAAAATAATAATTACAGTTGAATCTCAATTTTCCTATACCCACAATTAAATAAAATTTGCAATTCTTATGTTGGTTGCCCATTAGTGGAGGAAAGCTTATAAGCTTACCATAAATAACTTAATTGTATCATCATTATATTTTTATTATCATTATAAGCGCTAATGCGCTAGTGGTTTTCTCAAATAAATAAATTTAAAATAAATTTTTTCAGCCATAAATTTAAATAAGTATTTAATTACTGTAGTTTTTAATTTATTCAGACAATTTTAATTTAGAAAATATAAATTATTTAAATAAATTTTATTAAATTTTTTTTTCAGTCATTCTTAAAAATTAAAAATTAATTAATTATTTATTTAATTCTAAAAATATAATTTTTTTGTTTAATTAACAATTAAAACATTAAAATGCTTGTGTCAAACAAGTTTATTTTTAAGCTTTCTATTTAATTAATTTTTAATAAATAAATAAATAAATCTATTTTTGAAATATAAATTTTTGAATTATTTATTTAAAAATAAAACCTTTTATTTTTTAAATACGGAAATTAGTTATATATTTTTAATTTAAATTGTTTATGTTAATTTTAAAAAATTAAAAAAGTTTAGATATTTAAAATTTGTAACAAAAATCTATGTCTTTTTAAAAGGGTTCTTTTTGGATTTTTTTTATTCTTAAAAAATTTTCTTAAATAAAGTAAAATTTCCCTCATTCAGCCAAAAAATTTTTTATTAAATAATTGTTTTTTTTTCGAGTTTTCTAAAAAATTATGATTAATATTTTTTATTAAATAAATAATTTTTAAATTAAATTTAAAAATTATTTGCGTATTTATTTATAATTATATTTATTTTTACATAAAACGTTTATTGTTATTTTATTTAATTATAATGATTAACTTTAAATATGTAATTATTTTCACACACACAAAATTTAGAAATAAAATAAAAATAGATTCATCTACAAAATTTTCTCTTAAATTATTTTTATTTTTTAATTAATATTCCCAAATAACAATTTTTTATTTTTAAAATTAAAAAAATTATTTTTAGAAAAAAAATTAATTTTTTAACTTCAATTTTAAAATAATGAACGGATCAGAATATTCTTGTCTATTAATTTTAAATATAACAGAATTAATTATCCATTTATTGGCTACTTGCCCAATTTCTACTTTTAATTTTATTTTAATTTTAAAAACTTCTTTAATTCACAAAAATTTAAAATTTATTTTGTTATGTCAAAGTTTTTGTATTTTTTGTAGAAGTTTTGGTAAATTTAGAAATAATTTTAAAAAATAATTTTTTTAATTAATTAAAGGCCGAATTCTTGTTTTGTCTTCTAAATTAATTAGTGGAGATATTCTTTGGGGAGGCCCTGAAGAATTTGTTTTAATTTTTGGATTTGCTGCTTTTTTCAGAAATTTTGTAGCGCATGTACTGGTTATTGAAAGGGCTTTAGCTACTTATTTTGTTAAGAATTATGAAAATTGGAAGAAGCCATATTTTAATTTTATTTGGTTTCCAATTGTTGTAAGTGTTGTTTTTAATTTAAATTAATTGGAATTAATTAATATATGGAGGGCTTTTAATATTTTAATATGTAGTAACACAGCAACATAACCTGCAACTTAGAGCCGTTTCAGTGGCACTGAAATAAATGAAAAATTTTCTCTTTTTCTATATCGCTCTATTTTTTTCGCATGCTATTTCTCTAAAGATTTGATGTATAATTTCGAGAAGCTTTATCTCGAAAAAAAACTTTGAGAAAAAAATTTCAACTTAGCCAAATCGTTAAACAAAGTCTTATCTTTGTTTTAAAACCAAATTTATTGATTTTTAATATGTTTAAAAAAAGTTACATATGGTTTTATAAGTAAATTTAGAAAATGAAAAATAAAGGAAAGATTGATTTGAAAAAATTTATTTTAATTTAAAATGACATTAAATGTTAATTAGAAAAGATATTATTAGGATTTCCTTATTATATAATTCATTTTCACTGAAAGGATTCGAACCTTGTGCATTTTTCGCTGTCACTAACCAACTAAACCATACTCCCGCACTGAAAGGCTGGTTGCACCCTCTGCCTGTTTTATGTTGCTGTGAGTAAGTGGACGGTAATAGAAAGAGAAGATAAACGGAAAGAAAACTTAACCTAGCCCTGATATGAAGAAGATTAGGAACAAAAATTTTAAATTAATTATTTAATTAATATTTTTTAGTTTATTCTTGCATTATTAAATTCCCTCAATTCTGTCAGCAGCATAATTCTTAACTTGGCAACGTGGAGTTTAGTACTTATTTTTGCAATATTAGAGATTGTAATATTTACTTGGATGTGGCATTATAACGATAAAATATTTCAAAATCAATTATTTTTTAAACATAGTCTTACTGAGAGATATCAGGTTAACAGAAAAAATAAAAAAATATTATCAAATGAAATAAAGAAAACCCCTTCAAGTACAAAAGATATACAGTATAATCTGTATTAATTGCCTTTCCTTACCCCCTCCAGCGATAGAATTTTAAACCTCATATAATTACCCTCATTATTCCCCCAGCGGAAGGTCGAAACAATAATTGCCCAGGGTAATTATTATAAAATAGTTTATTAAACTGATAGCTAGTAGATAAATTTTTTAAAAGATTATACATATTTTAATTTATATTTATTTAGTTAGTAGAAAATATCCGAACAGCAAAACAATTAACTCCAACATTATTAATTCATTTTTTTAATATTTTAATTGGGGCATTAATTAATTGGGCTTTTTATCTGCAAATTTTTGGAACTAAAGCAACATCTCCATCAGCAACATTTTATTATGGATTGTTGGATGCTTTGTTTTATTGTACAATTGCTTGTACTAATTTTGCTATTGAATTAACTATGATATTGTTAGTTGAGAATATTTTTTTAAAAATCCGGAATTTTATTTTTGGGTTTAGGAAAATATAACGAGAAAAGAAATTTTAGTTTTCAAACCCTTTTTTATCCAAAAATTTTGCGATTTTTCGTTAAAAATAAATTGATTTCTGTCAAATTAAAAGTAAAAACCGAAAATTAAAAAAAATCATTTCTTTCCCCTATCCGATTTGGAAAATTTAACACAGAATGGGGAAATTTTCTGTCTTTACCAACCCTAGTTAGAATTAGGGAAATTATTCTTCTTATACATTTAACGGTTTACAAATTGAATTAAAAAATATTCTTTCATATAACATCTCAGAATCATAAAATTATATTCCATTCCACCCCTCTCCCTCAACAAATTTTCTTACTTTTTAGAAGAATATCCAAACAATTTTTAAAATTAATTTTATTTTATTTAAACAGAAATCATCCATATCTTCGTCGCAACTTTTTTTCATTTTTATTCAAATCAAAATCATTAATATTTAAAATAAAGTCCCCAACAAATACAAGAATTGGCCCCTCTACATCGCCACCAATTAATGCGTATTTTTATAATGGATTTTCTTTACAAAATGAAGCAAAAATAAAATTGGGTGGAAATGAAGCTGAAAAACATTTTGAACAATTAAAAAGAACTTGGGAAATTACTGATAACAGAAGAATAAAAAAATGAAATTTTTTAAACTGTATTTTTGTAGTATACTTATATTTTGAAAATTCTCCCCCTTTTTTTACTTAAAATTGAACTTTTTGTACTTACACAACATTTTTTTACGTTTGGAGCCCTCAAATTTATTATTAATAAAAAATAGAAAGGTAAATTTTTGTATAAGAAAGGAAAGTTATAAGATTTAAAAATTATAAGATTTAAAAGGTATTTTTAAAAATACTTGAATGGTTTTTAATTTAAATTTTAAAGACAATAATTTTACAAAAAATTCAAGGACAACACCAATTTTTTAAAAATTCTGTCTAGGGTTTTTTTCACTTTTTAAAGACATTTAGTTTATTTAAAATATTTTATATTCAATCACCTGACATTGATTACCAACTTTTTTTTAATCGCCAAGCGGGGAACATTAACATTACCACTAACGTCGTCTCACTTTAATGCAGCAGCAATTTATTTTAATTGCGGGGGAAATACTCTCTCTCTCTCCAATTTAAAATTGAAGGGAATCACCATTTACTTTACTTAATTTTTCTAAAAAATATTTTTTGGTAAACCAGTTAATTTACGAGGAAAGTTTTTAATTAATTAATATATTGGGAATTCCCAATTATTAAATCATTTATTACTTGTAATATTAAAATCAAATGTACATATTCGCCCATTTTGATCACTCCAAAGTTTTGTTATATTTAAATAATTTTGAAAACAAAATTTTCTTTCATTTAATTTTTAATTTTAATTTTTGTTTGTTAATAGAGATTGAATATTTTTAATTTCTAACTAACATTTTGTCGAATATTTTTATCTAAGTTAATTAAATCCTTTTCTAAAATATTTTATATTTTTCAGATTTAAAATTAATTAATTAAATGAATTTATCTTCAATTATTAAAAATAAAATAAAAAATATTTTATAAAAAGTCCTTTTAATAATCAAATGCTAATTGGCCAAAATAAGGAAAAGTTGGAAATAAATAAAACAATTTATTCCTTCCAATCAAAACTGCCGGAATTTGCACAACTAGAAAAGAGTGCTTTTGGATTTTTTGACACAATTGAGCCGATTCTTTCCCTAAACGATTGGACTTCTCTTTCTGTGATTTGTTTTGGTAGGAGAATAATTTTTTGAAAAGCTGGGAAAAGATTAGCTAAAAGTTATTTTAAAATACATTAAGATGGTAAGGCTGGATGATTCACCTAGAGCATTTAAAACGCTTAGTTGCGTGTTAAACGATCTATAAGGATAAAATAGAAAGCATTAGTCGATGCCCCTGTAGCTCACATCGGTGGTAAAGCTCCTTATGTGGTGAGCGAAAGTGCCTAACAATAACTAAGAGGAGGTCGCATGTTCGAATCCTGCCCGGTGGCCAAACTTTTGCCTAAACTCTTTTAGTATTTTTAAATAGAAAGCTATAAAATAGAAGAATATCAAAACTTTCCTTTAAAATAAATATTTTGTTTAGGAGTCTGTGAATTACAACTTCGTTGCCGTTACTCTGAACACATTCAGTAAATAATTTAAAAAAGGGAAAAACAAATTCGGGTAAATATTTACAATTATTTTTAATTTAAAAAATTATTTATTTCAGCCAAGGAAAACAAAAATATTCTCTTTTCTCCTCAAAAATGTCCATAATACCTCCATTATGTAATCCTGTCCATGCTAGCCTTGTAGGTAGCCAATTGGATAAAAACAATATTTCTTCAACAGGAAATGCCAAAATAAATGTTGGCACTCCCACAATTCTTCAAGAATCGGAAAAAGCCGCAGCTATGTTTATTCCCAAAACTTTGGGACAAACTAACTTTGAGGTGCGTGTGACTAAATATTTTAGAATAGATGTCTTTTAAAAAATACTTTTTTGGAAATTTTGTTACAAATTAATTTCTAGTTTCATTCAGAAGTTGCTTAAAGACAAGTGTTTCTCTTCGATGAATATTTCTGCAAAAACTGCTGCTGGATTTTTTTCGAATTTTGAGCCTCCAAAAATCATGAACTTTTCTAATATGCATAATCATTAATAAATAGTATTTTGCAAATAATGATTGATTGATGGGGGAATTTTTTAAATAAAAAATATATTATACGATTAAAATATGTAGTTTACCTTAAACTCAAATAAATTTATTGGTTCAGAATTTTATTGTTTTAAGAAAGTTAAGCAAAAATTATCATTTAATAGTGTACTTATATTATTGTAATTAACAAATCAAATTTTGGATATACTAACGGAAGGGGGGAGGGTAGGGGTTGTTTATTGTTTTTTTAAATTCTAAATTCCTTATTTTTTTAAACTTTAAAAACAAAAATAATTATTTAACGTGAAAAACATGTTTATTTTTATTTTTCATAAAAATAAAGAGCCAATTTTTTGATTTATTATCAAATAACGAAAATAAAATTAAATGAACAATCTGAAGAATAAAAATGAATAAATTCTAGTTTACGTTTTAAAATAGAAAAAAATGGGTAGGTATATTTAGGGGTATTTCAGAAAATTTAGGTAATTAGAGATTAATTTTTAAAATTTTTTTGAAATTTATTTTAGATTATAATTAACATTCTCCACTATTTATCACGAGAAAAATGAAATTTAGAGTAAATTTACTCATATTTGAACCGCAATTTTCCTTTAACCGTTTAATTAACCTAATCTTCCGATTTACCTTGGACATTTGATTTCTAGGGCAGTTCTTCAGGATGTTTATTTTTGAATTGACTTCACCAAAAATACCACGATTTAAATAAACAAACTAAGATTATTTTAAAAACTTAAAAAAACAAATTTATTTATTATCTAATTAATTTGGCATTAAATATAGAAAAACATGTACAATATGCATAAATATATAAAATTAATTAAGAGGCATTGAAAGAATTTATTTAATTAAATATTCACCAATTATTAATTTTGTTATTTAGCGCCATAAAATAAATTTGTGAAGAACTTCCCTTTGCTGAAGAAAAGAAAACTTTATCATTTCGTTCACACAAAAATTTTAATTTTTGTGCTTTTTTGTGCATAAAAACACCTAAAAAAGAGAAGAGAATTTAAATTTAATAATATTTATTACCATCCAAATGACCAGTTTCAACACTTCTAATTTCAATTGCTTTATTTCCCCAGCCCATGATTTGGTTGGTTGAAATATATGCTAAATAAATTGGGAAAATTTTAAATTTTTTTAATTTAAAATTTTTGGTTCCTTTTCGATATCCTAAATATTTTCCAACACTATTTGAATTAAAAAAATAATCTTTTCTTCTTGTCAATCAAAAAAAGCTTTTCCCCGTCCTTTAAAGTTGGGGGATTTGACTTTTTTTTGAATATTCCCCTCTCCTCTTTATCCCAAAAAATAATATTTTCTTTATTCAACTTACCAACAGAAGAAGGAATTTCACTCCATTGAAGTTGAACATTTTTTGTAATTTTTCCATAAGTATTAACATATACACCTTCATCTTTAATTAATTAATTAATTTTTTAAAAATATTTTTAAAAATATTTAACTATTATAGCAAAGAAGTAATTGCATTCCACAAGTATCAGGCAAAATAACAATACAATGAGGGGTTAATTCTTGATTGGCAATTGTTTGTGGAGGTGTATAAATGTCATAAATTGAGGCTAAAAAATATTTTTTTTTAATTTTTAACTTCGAAAAAAAATTTTTTCCAAAAAAAGACCAGAATCCAAGTCAATAGCATGAAATCCAGTACCACTTCCATAAAGTACTTTAAGCCTAACATCCTCCTCAATAGTTAAATCAACAACTAAAGGGGAATGAGTAAGTTGACCAAAACTCTTAAAATAAAAAATATTTTCTGAATAATTTTGTCTGTAACTTTAAATGCCATAAATTTGCTGTATGGACGAGGAGCCCAAGCATAAATTGATAAAGAATTTTCTATACCAACAACTAAAAATTTTATACGTTGATGCCGGACTGTAAAAAATAAGATAATGATTTATATTTAATTTTAAATTATTTATTACCAATTTTAAAATGGCTAGCTCCCTGTAAATTTCCAACATTCATCCAACCATTTCTTTTATCCGATTGTTGTAACTTAAAAAGAGAAGAAAAATTAAATATAAATTTAAGAATAAAAAGTAAAGGGTTTATTCCCAGCTCACAAATGTAAAAAAAATTATAGATTCCTCTTGTCGGGATTGAATTCTGTCAAGTTCACTACTTTGAACTTTAAGCCTAACATCTACACCCACAGTTAAAATCACCTACTGTCAAAAAAAACTAGTGACGAAATCCCCAGCCGAAATCAAGCAATATCGGGATTAAATACCATCATAACAAAATTAAATTAAATAATAACCCCTTCAGTTCGAAGTATCTTCTGTTTAAGCCAAGACAAATAGTAGACCCGTATTCGACGTTTTTTGCCACTAATAGTGACCAAAATATTTTGACCTTCAAGA
This sequence comes from Meloidogyne enterolobii, assembly GCA_963681835.1. Classification (NCBI taxonomy): domain Eukaryota; kingdom Metazoa; phylum Nematoda; class Chromadorea; order Rhabditida; family Meloidogynidae; genus Meloidogyne; species Meloidogyne enterolobii. Next base: position 2,091,407 of record CAVMJV010000010.1, on the reverse strand, counting down.
ACAGTCATTTGATCAAAACGCCTTCGAGTAACCAAATGATAAACTTAAAAATAATATTTAGAAATTATTTAATAATTTTGCCAAACCTTTTCCTTGTCCACTTCGGTCTAATAACATTAAACCAGTGTCCGTTCCTGTTTAATTTGAAAAGATTTTTTAAAATTTTTATTTAAAAACCAATAAGTAAATTAACGCCCCAAAGAGCAGCACAAAGAATTTCTCCATTAAATCTTTTTTTGTATTTTCGAATTTCAGGTGCGTCTGCATCTGTTGGAGTAGCACCATCAGGGTTGACATTTACGTGTATCTGTTTATGAATATTTTTTGAAAGTAATTTAAAAAATACCTGGTTAGGATTAATTATTCTCCCAGGACGATTAATTGTACCTACAGCTCCAAACATTAATCCTCCTCCTGCTGCTCCACCACTCCCTGCTGAGGCTGAACCAAAAATTGGAGGTGATCCATGGGAACCTCCACCTCCAAAAGCTGGAGGCATAACACCAGACGGATAATTACCAAAAAAGCCGATAAAAGATTTTTCCCGTTCCCTCTGCTGAAATTTATCTGCAGGAGAGAATGAGGCAGGGGATTCAATTAGTGAATGTTGTTGTTCCATAGAAGAAGTGAACATCTTCAAAAAATTAAATGTCTGATTAAAAATAATTTCACTTGTAAAATCCCCTCCCCTCCCTCTACACACTTGATGAGGTGGTCGACGAAGAGTTTGTATAGGGTCTTCAACCATTTCCTCTTCTTCATCCTCATCTTCCTGTTGATGTTGTTCTTCATCCTCATCTCTTCCATCATCATTTCCTTGTTTATCATAAGGATTACGATTAATGTAGATAGCAGGAGCAGGTTCATGATTTTGAAGACAAGTAATTGATTCACAAGCATTTTTTGGCTGTTAATGAAGAAAATGTAAATATTTATTTATTTACCTTTTCAACTTCTATACTAGTGACTTCAACTTCATCTTCTTCTGAGTCAGAAGAATCTTCATCTTGTTCATGTTCAAATGCTGAATGTTGGCACTTAAAATATAAAATGTGATACATGTATATAAATACATATCATTATGGTATCCCTAAAAAATTCAAACTTCAGGCGCTGAAGATTGTTTTCCAATATTGGCCAATTGTTGGTTAAGGCTTGTACGCGAACCAGAAAGTAATAATCTATCAGAACGGACATGCAAAAGATTTGAACTATTGCTACGTTGTCGTCTTTGCGGGGAAACTGAAGCATGTCGATGCACAACAAGTGTTCCTTTTTCCTCATCTTCTTCATTATTAGCACCACCAACAATATTTCCTCGTTTGGTTGGTGTAGGTGGAAGAGGTTTGTCATGTTGACGAGAGGCGTCAAGTGAACGTTGTTGGCGTTTCTCATTAAGCAAAACCTTCCGTTCAGAAAATGTTTCAACCATTGAAGAGTCTAAGATTTTTTTGAAAGTCCGATTAGAATTCTTCCATGGCGGTATTTTACCTCTAGGGGGAGGAGATGGAGGCTCGGAGTCAGAAGAAAGAAAGGGAAGAGGCTGTGTCATTTTGGAGCTACCGCTCGTTGTTATTTTTGCAGCAGAAATTTTAGGTACAGATGGATGTTTTGAATTAACCTTAGAGAGTTCACGCAGTTCATCAGCCAAAATATCCAAATCCTATAGAATTTAAATTTATTTAAATAATTTGAAATTAATATATTTGACGAAAGAAATCAGTATTTGTGTGTATGTAAATACATAATTTCACTCTTCTGAATTAAATTAAAATTATTTTCTCACTTCAGGTTGATGAGATTCCTTTCTCAATTGTTGCTGTAAACTTGTTCCAATTATCTGTTTTTGTCCAGAAACAATTGAACGTCTACTAACATCACTTTGTTGTTGTTGTGAAGAACGATTAGGAACTACACATCTCCTTTGTTGTTGATGTTGTTTTTGGGAAGATAAAGGTTGTTGAGGAGGGAGAATGGCACCAATTCTTTGTTGTTTTTGTTGTAATTGTTGTTCTTTCTTTTTTCTATCATAATTATTTGCTAATTCAGCTAAATGAGGTGCTGCTGGATGTTGCTGAGTATGATGGCTATTTGATGTTCTACTGCGATTATATTGAGAGGATTGTTGAGGTTGATAGTCTGAAAGTTAAGAAGAGTAAAAATAACATCAAGAATAATTATTTCCCGTACAAGTTTCTAGTCTAAAATCACTTTTTCTACCTTACATCAGAAAGGATGTAATATTTTAGAAAAAAATTTAAGGATTTAAATGTTGCCCTCAATATCCAGGAGTTTTAAAAATTTGTTCTTAGAAAAATCTATCAAAATTTTACGTGAAGAACGATGCGGGTGGCTGGCAAGTTTAGGTTGTTGTTGTTTATTATTAGGGTGGAGACCACTATTAACAGCCCCAAAACTCTGAGGAGGCCTCATTCTAACAACACCAGCATTATTTCCATTGTTGTCCTTAAAAGACTGTTCTGGTGTTGTATTAGATTGCGGTGGTTGGGCAATTCTTTTAAGATGTAAAAGTGGTTTGTCGTCTTCAAATGCGGACCTATTATTCTCTTGAATTCTTTGAAATTCTTTTCTCAAATCACATCCACCAACTCCTTTAATTGTTGGAGGTTCTTCTACGGCTTTTGTGCCATTGGAAGGATTTGGTCTGGGTGAATCTAAAAATTTTTTAAAGGACTTTTATTTTAGTATGTAATCAAGATTTTGTTTATCAGTTGTTTGAAGTAATACTAAAGGAAATGCCAATTTAATTATAAATTTATGCCGAACAATCCAAAGGAAATATTATTTTCTAAAACTAATTAGGTTTCTTACTTATACTGTCAGGGGCCGTATTTTAGGAGTACATAATAGAATAAATTTATCAGGTCTTCTTAATCAAGAATAGGACACCGTATTGGTGATTAACTCTCAACACAAAAAATCGCCAGAGCTCGATGATTATCCGCAACTGGAGATAAACTAACTCAAAACTTTTTTAGTCTTTATATCAGAGAGTGCCGTCTCAATTCGCGAAAATTTGGAATGGGGTTTTTTTAAAAAAAGCTATACATATAAAAAATTAATTTAATTAACAACCAACGTTTTGTTCTATTATTATTGTTATTATTATTATTTAATATAGCTTCAAGATTATTGTTTATGCGAATTTCATCATCATCACTTCCACTATATTCGTATTCTGTTTCTTCTAAAATTAAAATAAAATTCAAAAAAATATTTTTTAGAAACCTTTTCTTAAAACTTTTCTATGTCTATCAATATGATCTTTAATTGCACTTCGAACAACTCTTTCGGGAATTTGTTCTCGAATAAAGGCATGCCTATTAAATAAAATAATATTCTAATTGTTCCTTTAAGTTATTAACTTAATAAGATTATCAGTAAAAGGCCTCCTCGTGTAGTCTTTCTCCAATATACACTTTAAATATAATTTATTAAAAATAAATTTTAAAAATTATTTTACTTCAATAAACGAGTCAAACTTTTTTGACCATTTTTTGGAAGATTTTTTATTTAATCTTGGAGGAGGGTTGCGAGGAATTAAAAATAGAGCACGCTTAAAATAAAAATAATATTTATTTTTAATTTTTATTAACCATTGGATGCATATCACAAAGCGGTGGGTGCCCTGAAAGTTTCAAAAAATTTTCAAAACTAAATTTTTTGTACAAAACCTTCAGCCATTTCTAAGGCTGTAATGCCGAGAGACCACTAAAAATTATTTTTTTTTGTTTTAATTTTGAAAAAATATTACGAGATCACTGCGAGAGTCATATGTAGAATCGGGATTTTCATCACAAGCAATTACTTCTGGAGCCTAAACTTTTTATTATCAAATATTTAAACTATTTTTTAAATTACCATCCAATAAGGTGTTCCAATAAAAGTATTTCTCTTTCCAACAGTTCTATCTAATTGTGCACTAACCCCAAAATCAACTAATTTAACTTCACCATTATCCGTTAAAAGGACATTTTGGCCTTTAATATCCCTATGGATGACCTAAAAAATTTAAAAAATTATTTAATTAAAATATAATGACTAACATTGCTTTTGTGAAGATGGCTTAAACCCTAAAAATTATTAAAAAAATATTTTTAATTTATTATGATATTTAGACTATTTCTAAGTAGAGACGGCCTGTGAGGGTTATACGAAAATAGAGATTAATATCTTGCAAGATATCGCTTCTTGATGACTAAGATTTTTGTTTCGGATCTCTTCTTGGTCCGGTCTCTAATTATAAGATGTTTTCCCAGGCAGTCTATCATTCAGAATTTTTTATTTAAAAAATAACCCCAAGAATCTCTTTGCAAATATAAGCAATCCACTCTTCTCTAAGAAAACCACTTTTTGAAGATTTAATTAAATCTGTAACACTTCCACTACCACAAAACTCCATTACAAGCCAAAGTTGATCATGTTTGCCTGTTGAAGAAGGCAATTTTTTGATAAAGGCCCCATAATAAGTGGCAATATTTGGGTGATGAGAATACTTTAATATATGTATAAAATAAAAATTTTTTAGAATTAAGATAAGATTTTTAAATTTTTTTTTGAAATTTAATACTCCTTTTAATTCTCATAAACTTTGAATCTGTACTTTTATTTATTTAGATAAATGCAGATCCAATAATTCAAAAAAAGTTTTTTATTGCTAGCTCAATATATGAATCAGGGTTATTTTAAAAAGATTCTAAATTCTAAACCCGTCAAGTGTCAAAAATATTACTTAATATTTTTAACAATATTTAGTTTTATCAACTACCAACATTTCACTTTTTAGGCACAAAAATTTAAGCTAAAAATTTATTTTCTTCCAACCTTTTTGAGCATATTAATCTCAGCTTTAATCTCCTCTTCTTCATCCTCATTTATATTCATTATTTTTATTGCAGCCAAAGACCCAGTTTTTACGTGTTTCCCCTATAGAATTAATCACTAATAATTTCCAAAAATTAATTTATTAACCTTGTAAACCTGCCCATATGTTCCAGTTCCAACAACTTCAATTAAATCGAAAATACCCGATGGATCCTTTAAATTTTGAAAAAAAACTTCCAAAAGGAGAAATGATTTTCTTATTTTAAAGAGTTTTTTTTATTATTAAAAATCTCTATTTGTGTGTGGGACTGTCATTTGGGGGGGTTGTTTAAAATTGCTAAAAAGATCTTCCAAGTTTTGGGATGTTCCCAAATAACTATTCCCGAAACAATTAATTTTGGAATTTATAGAATTAACAATACTATTATATGTATTCCAAAAGTTGATTGGCCATTATTTTTGTTTCAAGGATTTATTTTATTATTAGGTCCAACTGTATTTTGAATATCTACACAAATTTAATAAATTTGTGTTTATTTTAAGTTGGATTAGCCAAGATTTTATCAACATTTTCTAAAAAAATTTCTTTATCAACAAAACCTTTAATGACTGCAAATCCACCTCTTCAAACATTTTTTTACTTTTTTTTTATAAAATTATTGTGTAGTCATTTTTTTCTGTTTCGAAAAACTTTTAAAGGCAACCAACAAAAATGATGATTATTTTATTTTAAATTAATTAAAACAGGCGTTAAATACTAAACAAAAATGCACAAAAATATTTTATTTAGAAGAGTGAATTTATATGAAGGACAAGTGAAAAGTCGTTTAGTTATTTAATTGTTTGTAGTTAGTTAATCGCCGGCTGGTGACCGATTGACTGGTTTAATTTGAAAGTGATTTAATAGTGAAAATAAATATTTTTTTATTTATTTATTCACCATTCTATCTAACTATTAATATTTATCTATCAATATATTGTGATAATTTATTTAATATAAATTGTTTATAAAATTACATAATTCTTCCAGAATTATTCACTCTAAAAATAAATCAATTGGAAAAAAGTAAAAAATAAAACATTCGAAATTTAATTTCAAAAGTTTTCCCAAAATTAAAAAGACTAATTTTGTCTCAAAAATAAACAAAACAATGGGCAATATTAGCAATAAAATAATGAAAATCCTTTTGTTACTCAGATACCTAAGTAAAATATTATAATTATCTCAATTAAGCAACTACTGAAAATCTTTAATTCTTAACCTAAAATATAAAAATAATCTAGCACTTAATAAACCTAAAAAATTTACTATTCAAAGACCATAAGCCAGTTATTGTTAAAATCTTTAATCTGGCAATAGTTAAAGTCTCAATTAATAAAATTTAAAGAAAACACCAAATATCCAAATAAAATATTTAAAAAATTCCATTTAGTTAAATTAAAAAATTTTTATTTTAACTTCGCCGCAATTTTTGGGTAAAGGATGGCACTCTGACCACCCCAACGTTAACCCAACTAAAATAAATATCTAGTTGGATGAAAAGTGCAAAAATGACAGAAGCGGCTGCAGTAGCTCAACCAAATTTAAAATTTTTCTGCACCCAACAAAAGCCCATTACAGCATTTTCCTCTACTTTTTCCATTCTTTTTCTCTCCCATTTTTTCATTCATCGAAGAAATAAACAAAATCAATACTGGGTAAAAAAATATAAAAAAATACATTTTACTCGAGGTTAAAATTAAACAAAAAAATATTCTAGTTTAAATCATTAGAATTAGAATGTTTTTTTTCCTTGATCAAAAGAAAATTTAAAATAAAGGATATAGTGCGTCGAACTAAGTGACGGTACCACTCTATGGTACCACCACTCTATGTCCCTAAAAAGTGAAAAGAATTTTAGCTCTGGTAATTGTTTACTACTCGCTGAAGGGGTAGTTAATAGAGACAGGATTTTATTGAAATAAATTTTTTTTTGCAAACAAGCAAGAGGAGCCCAAATATGCTATTAGTTTTTCGATATTATTATTCTGAACAAAGTTACATTTCAATCTATTTCAATATTTTATGGCCATATTTTGCGAACCTACATATGTCAATTAAAATCAGTTCTCTAGTAATTAATAAGGAGGGTGTCTGAGGAAAGGAAGTTTAATATACAGTATATTAAACTCAAACTCAACTTTGCTAAAATTTATTCATTTTGCCTTTATTTTTAATTTAGAAATCGAATTTTTTATAGAATTTAATTTATCTCAACATTTTAATTTATTTTAGTGACTAAAATTTAAAAAATTCTAAATTTTTTGACCAACAAACTCAATGCCGATAAATTTTTAAAACTAAATTAAAAGAAATATTCATCTTAGATTTGTCATTCTTTATATGTATCATAAAATCCTCTCAATTGGTTGGTGGTGGAGGTGGCGGTGGTGGCAAATTTTCTTTGCCAAGTTGTTGCGGAGTCTGATTAAAAAAATAAAAATGAGATATGTCATGTCATGTTACAACCATCACATGTCACAACCCTTCTCATATGTCTATTAAATTGTGTCTCGAGGTGTGATATATTAGAGATTTTTAACTGTATTTACTATCTTAAAAACTTCTTAAATTGAATACTAATCCAGAATCATAACATCAAATGAGATAATTATCGGAATAAAATGTTTTTGTTTACTTCATAATTGAATTAATATTCGAATTTAAATTAGGAGCGCTCGAGGCGGAATTTTTAAGCCTTAAAATTTTTCTCCACTTCGAGAAACCTCAAAAAATCGTTCGGGGTCGGCAGCCCTAATTTAAATATAGCAATCCAAAAAATAAACCTGATTATTTTGATTAGTTCGATCATCTTGTCGTTGATTACGACGTATTAGAAGTTCAAAAAGGAGAGCTAGTTGTTGCTCAGTCTATATTTTAATTAGGAAAAATTTTATTTAAGTATATTTTTGTTTATTTTCTAGTATTTATAACGCTCTTCTTTTTATTCAATGTCACTTGCTCTATTCGGCTCTTGTCCTGATTACGCGTTGAAAGGCAGCTTTACGCGGCCAATGAAAAGTTTACGCGTCCGAAGAGCCCTCTATTCCCTATGGCATTCTCAAATAAAAGACATTGATAAAAAGGTAAAATTTGTTTTAATTATAGAAGAATAAGGTGACATTAAAGAAGAAAGATTTGAAATTATAAACCAATTGAGGAAAGAAATAAGGAGAAAATTTATAAATTAACCAAAAAAGTAATTTAAAAAAAAAAAGAAAAAACCGACTTTTTAAAATTTAAATTTGTGGCTAAAATTTAGCTTTTAAGCTTTATATTTAAAAAATTCACTAATTAATTTAAACAAAATTAATGAAAAATTTATTTTAATTTACCGGAGCTTGTTGATTGGGTAAATTGATGGGATACTCAATTCCAAACTCCTCATTCGCTTCATGTTCTTGCCTTTCATTCCGTCTTCCCCGTCTTCGATTTCCTTCATTTCTACCATTCCCTTCCATTCCCACAACATAATTTACAATAACAAAAATAATTAAACAAATTAACAAAAAATTATTTTTAAATAAAGGCATTTTATTTAGAAATAAAATATATTTAATTATTTAAATTCTGAATTTTATAATAAAAAATTTTTAAGTTACTTTTTAAAAAGAATTTTTATGGAAGTTAAAATCAAAAAAAGTCTTTTTTACTTAATTAGCTTTTAAGTTTTTTTAAATAAATTTAATTTTGGAAAGGTTTAAAAGACAAAAGATAAAAGCTGCCCTTTAATTTTTTTATTTTGCCATATACCTATGTAGGGATGTAAAAATATTTTAAATGCCTAGCTAGACGTATTCTCTCATTAAAGGGCGTTTTAATTATTTTGAAAGTAAATTTGTATTTAAAAATTAATTGTAAATCGATTTTTATTTGCTAAAATAAATTTAAAAAATGTATAAAATTTAAATAAATTTAATAAAATTAAAATTAATTAAAAAATTTTATTTTTTAAATACATATATGTATTTGTTTATATAAAGACGGACCATTTGATAAAGCATATTTTTCTTAGTATGTACCAAAAAACCGCTTAAAAATATCTTCTTCCGGTCCAGAGATATGATTTTTTGAAAATGGCATTTTTCCCTTAAAAATTGAATTTTTTGCAAAAATAGGCTAAAAATGCCATTTTCAAAAAATCATATCTCTGGACCGGAAAAGGATATTTTTAAGCGGTTTTGTGGTACATACTCACAAAAATATGCTTTATCAAATGGGTTTGTTAGATTTTTTCCGAAAAATTTTTCCGAGGATATGGGATTTGGTATAGCCGGTAGATCCGGATTATCTCGGCCAATTTTCAATTTCATGAAAAATGCAGAATCATGTCAACTGAGATACAATAAAGCTTTCGATTGATATATTGAACGTATTTTTTGACTGAGAAATAGTTAATTTTCATTTAAATTATTTACTACTCTTGTCCCTATTTTTATGTCGACTACTGTATAAATTAAAATTGTGATTTCCTATTTTGTTTTTGCTTAAAAAGAAAAGGAATCTTAAAAGAAGATTCCTTCTCATTAAAAAGAAGGAAGAATAAAAAGAATTTTGAACTGTTGTCATAATTTTACCCTTTTTAAAAACAATTGTGTTAATCAAATTAATTTTGGACAGAGTCTAATACCTATTTTTGGATTATTTTTTTTAATTTAAAGAACAAAAATATACAAATTTATTTCTAAATTAAATTGTTTATTTATTGCTTTTCTTCAAGATTTTTTTCTATTTTCTAGTAATTATTAATTTTTTCCAGTAACATATCTATCATAAGCATCATCACGTTCATCTCTTGTATTACCATTATTTGTTGCCAAACCATCTAAAGCTCCATAGCTTTGACTAGCAACCGGTGTTTGGTTAAATGCTTCAGTTATTTTATTATCACCTAATCGATGCATTGGTAACCCTTGAGGGGCTAAAAATAGTTAGAAATAATTTTTAAAAATCTTTAAAAATCTTCTACCTAAATTCCCCCCACCCCCAACTTCATCATCAAAAGCATCAAAACCTCCATATTTAACTGCTGCATTTTTTAATTTTAAATTAACGGCATAAAAAGCTCCCAAAATGCAAAGAGTAATAAATGCTAGGAGAGCAAACCAAGCACGTGTTCCATATGAACGAATAAAAAATCCACCAATTATAGGACCTACACCACGACCTAGACCGTGATAACTTTAAATAAATAATTTTAAATAATTATTAAGGAAAATATCTTTACAATATTGTTAAAATATGTTGACTATTTCCTTTTAAATGTGGAGGAGAAACAACTGAAATATTTTTTAAATCTATTTTAAAAAATATTAGTAATAAAATCTATACTTGAAACATAAGATGTAGCCATAGCCCAACTAATAGAATGTACAATTCCTTGAAGTATTTGAAGAGGAAGAACTAGCCTAAAGAAAAAAATAAAGAAGAAAATTAAATATTTTAAAAATTATTTTAATTAATTCTATGTTCAATCATACCTCGATTTTATATACACCAATAAGGTAATCTTTAATTAAGATAAATTTTTAAAACCTCAATAATGGATACACCTAGGTTTACCTACAATTTTTAACCTCGAGGGTGTATATAAAAAGAGAATTATTGCTGAATTACTTTGAATAAATTTTTAATTTGTTTATTTGTGTTTCTTTTTTCCTTACAATGAGAAAAAAATAAATTTTAATTATTCTTAAAAATGTGTTAATTTGTAGTTATTACAAATTAATTTTTCAATTAAATTACTTACCAAGGATTAGAAATCCAAGAAAGAATTAAAAACCTAGCAACATTAGTCCCTAAACAAATATACAAAGTCTGGAATAAAAAATATAAAATTTCAAATAATTTTCTTTAAAAATTTTTACTTTAATATATCCATGTTTATTAATAACTTTAAAAGCATAGAAAAAAGAACAAATTTCAGCTGCATGATTTGCAACAGAAGCCATTCCAAAAAGTGAAGGAGAACCCCCCAAATCTTGTAAATGCCAAAAAAGGAAAGCAAAAGCATTTCCAGCCCCAAATCCGATACAAATAATTCCAAGAAGGAAAGCAACAAAATGGATATTTAACAACATTGCCTTTAATGCATTTTTCCAATCTGTCCCCTCCTCTGTTTTTGCCTTTTTTTTAAATTAAAATATTTTAAATTAAAATATATATTTTACATTTAATTGCTTTGCTCTTGTTTTTTGTGCAACTGTTGGGTCAAGCTTTAAATTAATTAATTAATTATATACTTTCCTTTATTTAATTACTTCTTCAATTCGTGTATCCATAACTAGACCATTAACTTCATCCTAATTATTTAAAATATTTTCAAATTTTATTTTAATTTATATAAATTAACTGGTCGATGTTGTTCTGAAGATTGGGGAAAACGGAATTGTGTAATTATGGCCATTGAAGTTAAGGCAAATAAAGTACATGTTACAAAACATCTAAAAAGGTTATAATTAAAGTAGAGGTGTAATTAATAGGAGATCTCGTATTAAATGTTTAGCTACCCCAATAATACAAATAATAGAGATATAATTTTAAAATCTATGATATTCTGATCATTTCCTACCCCATTTTAATTGAATAATTTTTAAAGGCTAAATAGTTATTTAAAAATTAATTATAATAATTCCTTACAAAGTATAATTTCGTTCTGTTGTATTTTTAGTAGGGCATGGGTGATTATGAAAAGTATCAGAGAAATCCAGTCCAATGCCCATTAAAAGCATTGAAAATCCCCAACCGGCACTTCCATATAATCGAAATTTTCCAAACTAAATAATTTAGATTATTTTAATTTTAAAAATATACAGACATCTTTTGGAGTTTCAGTGACTAAACTCAACGTGTAACTATCTAAATAAATAAATTATATAAAATATTATAAAATAGAGGGTGTTGTAAAAATAAAAAATTGAAAAAAATTTTGCGGAATTCAGAAATTTTAAAATCTTTTTAAAGAAAAATTCTTCAAAGATTTAATTATTTTCTAATAAATTTAAATATATTTTTAATTAATCCAATAAAAATAAAATACCGGCTAATGGCAGTGTAGGGGAAGCTGAAAAATTAAAAAAGTTTTTAAATATTTTTGTCAAAAAACTAACAGAAAAATTCTCCTAAAGCAATAAGTAACCAAAGAAGCATAAAAGCTTGCTCTACAGCCTGTTCTCGATAAACTCTCTTAAAAATAAAACTGTGTACATATTATTTAAAATAAATTTACTGTGCTGTGGGGAGGTGATACAAGAACTCCATAAAGATTTTCATCATAATCACAAACCTAAATAATAATTGGGAGGATTAACTAAATTTAAATTTATTTTTTCCAAATAAATATTTTTTAAAATTATTTCACATTCAAATAAAATTACTTTTTCTTTTGTTATATATTCTGGTGCTTTTCCATAAACAAAATCATCATTATTATCAAAAGTTGATAAATCAATTATTGAAAGAATATCTTAAAATTAAAGAGAAATTCCCCTCTCAATTATTTTCCAACCTCTTTTTCTCCTTCTTCCAATATCAGCAACTTTTTTAATATACCCCAGAGCCCCACCTAAAATTACAAAAAAAAATAAAATAACTAAGATTAATATGTAACCTCTAATTATTTTACTTGCTGGAACCAAAAATTTACATTCCCCTCCAGTATTGTTTTTGTCAAGTACAACACAATAACTTAATTATAATAATAAAGTTAATAGAAAATGCAGATTTTGGAATATAGTTATTTTCTTATTTCTGAGAGTGTTTTTGAAATGATTAAAAGATTAAGAATTTTTTTTAGTATTCCTGATCTTTAATTTTATCAGCTTTTACTTTAACTGACAGAGTTATTTAAGAAAAATATTTTTAGAAAATTCTTATATTCAAAATAATAATTAGATTTACGGGGTTAAGGGTTGCACAAAACCAACAGCTAAAGTGAAAACAATCATTGATCCAACAGAAAATAATAAAAGTAATTTAACTTTAGAATTAAAATATTTTTTAAATTTCTTTTTCTAAAACCTTTTTTAAACCGATCAGCAAAACTTCCCCAAAAAGGACTTGCAACTAAAATTAATTTTTAAATTTATTTTAATCAATTTAAATTTAAAAACCAAATTCAACGATAGGTCTAGAACCTAAAAGAATTCCTGCCTGGGCCTTTAAATAATAAAAAAATAATCAGAAAAATAATTATTAAAATTTACAGCTGAAAGGCCGAGTTGTTTAAAATAAACAGCTAATAAAGGAAATAATGAGCCAAATGATGCAAAATAAAGTAAATAAAATAAACGAACAAAGAAAACATCTTTTGGGATAACTCGACCAAAAAAGTTAACACTTGGTTGATCCATTTAAATATTTATTTACTTATAATCTTTTTAAGAATTAAATAATAGATAATATTTAAATAAATTAATTAAGTCTCTTATTAATTCAACATTTTAGAACTTTATTATCTGTTTGAATAATTAGTAAACTGAATCAATTAGAAACTCGAAGTTGACCAATTATTTAGATATTTTGGGATAAAAATTTGAGAAAGTCAAAAATCTTAGAGATTATTTTTAAAAAAAAGTTTTTTTTGATAATAATTTGTGAGAGAATCGAAAAATAAAAATAATAAAACGTTACCTAGTAACATTTATTTTTCTTCGATTTAAAAATTTAAATAGAGAAAATAAATATTAATTTTTAGGCTTCTCATAATTTAAAAAAATATTTTAGAATTTTTTAAAAGACGTCATTTTAATAAAAACCAATGTCACAATAGAGAAGAAAAATAAAAAAAGAAATTGGCATTCTAAGCTTTTTACCTATATTTTCTGTTTGCTTTGGCAAAAAATAAAGGGAGGGAGATGCTTACATTCTTTCCTTATTTTTTTTATTTTGCTTTCTTTCAGCCGCTTATAGGAAATTTTACTCGGCACTTTTTAAATAAATATTGATTTTTATATAGCTACTAGAATGGCATTCGTTTCAAATATTTCTTTTTTTCTTTATTCACTAGCTGTCAGCAACGAACATTTTTTGGCACTTAAACAGCGGGAAATATTCTTGGCGTTAAATAAAAGAAAGTTAAATAGTGAAAAAATAAATTTGTTTTGGAAAGAAAAAACAAATTTAGCCTATTAAAACACAATATATAATACCAAGAGGGACATAAAAATGAAATTTCCGATTTTCGGGAATCGGGGATGGGGTCAGCTAGACCCCTGTACATACATATTATTAAAGTACACATTTAATTATTTTAAAAATATTTAATTATTTAAAGTTCTATTTAATCCAAGCATTTTTTAAACAATTAATTAATAATTTGAGAAATTCTGATTTATATATTTGTATAAACATTCTTTATTTTCTTCTTCTCATTTAGCCAAATCTAAATTAATTAAAAAAGATTTATTAAATTTAAAAAATATCTTTTTGAATTTGTTAATTAAATTAAAAATATTACAAAAATAATTTTAAATAATTTAAATAAAATTCCAATTTTAATTTTCTACAATTTATCTCACCTAACTTGACTAGACCAAGGAGATCTGCGAAATGCAGAGACAGCCCTCTTTCCATAACGTAATTGTGTTGACCACTTTTTTAAACGTATAGGGTCCATTGTCCACTAAATATAATTTTAAAATATAGAAATTATTTTTAAATAATTTTTCTAACTAAAATAATGCCCCTCTAAGGGGAAATATAAGGTAATTAACTAAAAAGTACCTCATTTTCTGGTGACCATCCAATAGCATAAGGAGAAACAATATTATCTAAAGTTTCCACATTCAAAGGAGAATCTACTAATTTTTTCCCGCCATCAACAGAAGAAGATCCTTCAATTTCATTTTTTCCAATCCATCTACCAGCCCCTTGTCCTTGGCATTTGGTGATTTGAAAGAGGAAAATGAAGAAAATTAAATAAAGAAAATATTTTACATTAAACATTTTAGTTGATTTTCTGATAATTTTTTAATTAAAAATATTTAAATAAAAAAATTATTTAAACCTTTAAAATGAAATAGAAAATATTTTAAAAATTAATTTGATTATTATAAGATTTTAAGATTTTCTTAATGGAGTTGCCTCAGTAAATCCAAAATATTTTTTGTGTTTAGTATCTTTAACTTTATGATTTTTTAAACGATTTTTATTCTTTTAAATTCAAGAATTAAAAATTAATGTTTTGATATTTTGATTCTCCGCCTACATTTTAGGTTTTTAAAAATAATTGTTAAAAAAAGTTTTTTAAAATATCTACGTTATTAAAAATAAATACTTTTTTTTTGCAAAAAAATTTGTTTTCATTAAAGCTTTTGTTTTTATTAAAGATAAAATTTTGGAATTTTAATGTTAACATTATGTTTAAATTTGGGTTTATTTTTATTTGTTATTAAAATAATTAAATAAATACGGTATTTATTTATTTTCATAATTAATTGAGTAAATACTAGAATAGAAGATAGTCTTTGATTATTCAAAATTATTCTGATAAGAAAATTCTACGGAAAGATTGCTTGTAGCGGGATGAGGATACCTAATCTATTTTTTGGAAATTAATGTTAAATATAAAATTGTTGGATAAATAATTTTTCAGGAGTAATGATAGAGCTCATTAAGGGTTCTCGAATACTCAAAATTACATGAAAAAATTAATTTAAAAAAAATAATTTTATTTTTATAATAAACTAAATCGAGTTGTGACTGAGCTCTTGGGCTTTATTTAAAAAGTTGAAGAAAATTTTTGTATATACATTTTTAAAAATTATAAAAAAATTTAGATTGAATAAATTTAAAAAATATTTAAATAATTTCTCTATGACCTTTTTAAATAAAAAAATAATTCTCAGAATTATAATTATTTAGAGAGTGAACCAAAACTTTTTATTTCGAAAAAGATGAAAAATCGTGACTTGAAATTCAAAAAAAAATAATAGGTTTGTGGGAAAAATTTTTATTAAATTTTTTTTAAAGTTTGCGTGACAGTTTTGTTTGTACATTTAATTGTTAATATTGAAATAAAGTACAAAATGAAATGTAAAAATTTCTGAGGTGCTGACGCTTTTTAACACCTTTAATTTTAAGAGAAAATAATTGATATTTGAAATAAAAATTTAAAAAATAATATTTAATTATAAAATATTTTTTGAGGGGAAAACGTTTCGAAATTTGAAAATATGTTTACATTTTGTAAATAATAATTTTAGAGGTATCATTTTAAAATTTTGTTTTATTGTTTTAATTATTCCTTTGGGAGACAGCTAACTTTTAATGTAAATGTACCATTAATTTATAAATCAAAGAACAAGAATATCGAAATAATTTCTATTCAAAATGTAAATATTAGAATTATAGCTAGAGTTGTAGGTTCATAGAAAATCCTCGGATATCTGATCATCGTCGATTTATATTATTATTATCTATATTATTATTATGAAAAAATTTAAACATGTTATTTATGTAAATAATAAAAAAGAAGGAAGAAGAAGAAGATAATTTAATTTTACATAAAGGCTTTCCTCTGCCTTAACTGGATCCTAAAAATGATGATCTTAATGAAAAAGCTTAATTAAATATACAGAAGGTGGTTGACTATAAATCAAGAAAAAAGCAACTAAAAATGAGGAAAAGGAAGAAAAATTTTAATGATTAGAGTTAAAATTTTATTTAAAAATTTATAAAATTGATTTTAAGTAAATATTCTGAAATCGTATAGAAAAGATTGTCGGGCTTATAAAATATTTACTTTAAATTCAGAGAGGTTTTCCGTTAGTATTATAAATATCCTATTAAAGAAAATGGCAAATAGTAGAATAAAAAATTAGGTTAAAGGACTAGGAAGAAAAAAAGATTTCCTGAAAAGAATTTTAAATATAAGAGAGTTTAAATATTTAATAGATGATATTTTACTTTTTAATGATGAAAGAAAGCAATGCGATTAAAAACGAAACCATGAGAGTGATTTTCAGGCAAAAATTTTAAAAATTAAATTTTAATTTTAGCCATGAATATTGAAATCAAACATAAAACAAGTGTATATTTTATACCTAATTAAATAATTTGGGATTAACTCTGGGTGTCAGCTCCCTAATAGTCAACTTAGTTTTGAGTAAGTAATCCTATTGGCCATCATAGAATTTACGTCTTTTTATTTTATTTTTAAAAATTCCTCCAATTTTATTTATTTATATGCTAAATTACCATTTAATTATCAGTTCTATAAATAGTCAATATTTATAGATTATAATGAGTTAATTTGCAAATCCTTGTATGTACAATCTTCTTTTAAGAAAATAAAAATGATAAAACTGTTTACTTAAATAATTTTTGAGTTGCGTTGCTTTTTTAAATAATCTTTATAATTATTTATATGTATAACAGAGAAAAATAATTAAAAGAATATTTTTCAAAATTACACTTACTGTTAGAAGAATTGGAAGTTTTTAACTAGGGTTGCTCACGAAATTTTGATAGTATTTTTTGCCAAAAATTAACTTTTACAAAACTTAAAAAACCGAAAACTTCTAAAATAAGTGATTTTATTAAAAATTCTCCCAAAATAAAACCGGTATTTGTCCAAAACTTAAAACCGAGAACGTGGATACCGGCTAATAACCGGTAGTCAACAACTCTATTCTTAAACTTCATATTCAATTAAATATTTCAAAAATGTTTATAAAATATTTGGTATTATAAAACTATAATTAGAATATTGGCAGTGTATTTAATTTCTAAAAACAGAAAGGGTGAAAATTATAAAAATAAAACCCTTTACATAAATATTTTTCCATTAAATGGTAAAAATAAACTTTAAAAAATATCTCCCTTAGGCATTAATTTTAAAAATATTAAATAAAGCACTTCCATTTGCTAGTTTTTTTTTATTATTTTTATAAAGTTTTGCTGATAGAGCTATAATTATCTATTCGAAAATAAAGATATTTTTATAAATTTAAATAAATTTTAAAATTAAAAATATTTAAATTTTGAAATAAGTGTTAAAATTTTTCAAAATTTTGTTTCAAAAAATTAAAAAAAATTGAAATCAACAGCTGTTTTTATATTTTTTCAATAGACAAATGAACAAAAAATTATATGTAGTTATAATCCTCTTGTCATCAAAAAAGTCTATTTTAGTATTAAAGAAATGGAAGATGAGGAACAGAAGTCTATGTAGTTAAAAATAGAAATAATTTTTAAATGATATCGAATAAATAAATTAATTTAATGGATTTTCTTATTTTAAATTTTTCTTAGTTTAAAGATTGCAACATAAAAATTAATTTTATTCTCACATTTAATTTAAATTTTTTTGTATTTTTTAAGCTAAATTTGGATTTAGTCATCCCATTCAATTATTCGCCATTTTCTGTTTAGTTAATGGATAATTTTTAAATTATATCGAATAAATAAATTAAAAATTATTTTTAATTTTCCAAGTAAAAAATGGAAACATTTATAAATATCCACCAACTAATTGAGATCTTTAGTCTATTTATTCCAACATTAAAATAATAAATTTGTTTACATATTTTTATCTTTTAATGACTTTAAAAAATATTTCCTTTGGGAATCTTGTTTATAATTTTTAAAATTAATTTTTGTTCTCAAATAAATAGCTACTAAAATTATATATTTTTTGTTTGTATTTGTAATTTATTTTTTTTAATTTTACATCTAAAAATAATTACAAATTTCTTTTTTTTTAATATTATTTTTTATTTGTTTAGAAACTGTTGCCAAAAATTTAAAATTGCTGAACCAAATAAACAAATAAATATGTTTATTTTACTTTCAAAAAAAGTTTTAAACCAAATTCCCCAAACACTTTCGAAAAAGATTTTTATTAAAAATTTATTTTTGGGGAAAGGTAATCTTCCCCCACTTTTTTTATTAAAAAATAAATTTTTGAGTATTTTTAGGAGATAACATTAATGTACTGAACCTGAAGGAATGATACCCCCTTCTCTCTTCCCATTCTCGTTTAATTTCATCCAAAACCAGTCATTTTTTAAATTAAATATTTTTATATCAAAAATATTAGAAAAAATTTTTTAATAAATTATTAAAAAAAGTTCTTACGAGAATCAACAAGTCACCTTTCCTTTCACTTTTCTTTTTTTTATTAGCATAAATATTAATTATATAAATTAATTTATTAAATTCATAGACTAATAAATAATACACCAATTATTAAATTTTTAAATTTTTTTTTCTAAAAATCCCATTCATTTATTTAAATAAAAATATATACTAGACAATTACATCATTCTTATTTTTATAAAAAATAAAAACAATAAATTGATTATTTTATAATAAAAATAAAATATTTTATTTATTTTCTCCGACCAAAAAATCCTTTATAATTCAACAGGCTTCCACCCCCCTATTATTTTAACTAAGAAATACTTAAACTAGAGTTAGTGTTTAGTGTATATACACGAAAGGGAAAAGCAAAAAAAAATTTTTTTAGAGAGTGTAATGGGTGTGAGAAGGAATTGATTGTCCCGATGCATATTTGTATATAATTTTGCTTTATATTTTTTTTCTAACATTTTTTTGGCCAAAAAATTTCTTTCGATTGTTTAAATATTTCTTTGTTAATTAATGAAATAAATAAAAAAATTTTTCAGTGAGGGAATTGTAAGTAAATGGAAGAGGAAGCTCGAAAACCAATTGCTTACAGGCCTAGGGCATTGGATGGAGGCTATGGATGGGTGGTAGTTTTAGGTTTGTTTACTGTTAATAAATTTGGAATTAAATATATTTTAATTGAAAAAAATATTTAAACTGGAAAAAAAAATAAAATAAGAATTTTGAAATAGTAAATTTATTGAAAGACTTAACAAATATTTTTTATTAAAATCCTAGTAAGATTTTCCCCTCTTGGAAGAATTTTT
Organism: Meloidogyne enterolobii; assembly: GCA_963681835.1. Taxonomy (NCBI): domain Eukaryota; kingdom Metazoa; phylum Nematoda; class Chromadorea; order Rhabditida; family Meloidogynidae; genus Meloidogyne; species Meloidogyne enterolobii. Next base: position 2,071,625 of record CAVMJV010000010.1, on the reverse strand, counting down.
CCCATTTAAAAAATAATTTAAACAATTTTTTTATTTTCCCAACTAACAAATGAAACATTTTAATTTTGAATAAAAATTAATAAATCAACTAGTTTCTTTAATTTTCAAGGTTCCTTTTTAATTCATGTTTTTACTGACGGATTTGTTTATTCTTTTGGAGTGATTGCTGAATCGCTTATTCAAGTATTTTAAATTCTGAAAATAAAAAAATAAAAAATATTTGTTTAGGAATTTAATTCTTCCAATACAGTTGTATCAACTATTCTTTCCCTTCTTACGGGGTTAATGCTGGCTACTGGGCCGGTTAGTTGTGCTTGTTACTTTTAAGTTTTTAATATTTTTAAATATTTCTGAAAAATTATAATTTTGTTAAGAATATTTTAGTAAAACTAGAAAAATCAAAATTTTAAATTAATAATTTAAGTAAATCACAAAAATAAACACAAAATTAAATGAAAATAATGATAAATTTGAAAATAAAAATAATGTTTGATCTTAAAAAAATAGAACTTTAAATTACAATTAGACACTTTAAATTTTTAAAAACATTTCCCCTATTTTGATTTTATATTTCAGTTAGCCTCGGCAATTTGTAATCGAATTGGTTGTAGAATTACAACAATTATTGGAGCTATTATTGCTTCTTTTGGGTTAATTTAAAATTAATTTAATAATATAATTAACTACAAATAGTTGTGCTATTTCTTATTTTGCCACTTCCATGGCTTTTCTTATTTTCTCTGTTGGTATTGTGATGGGGACTGGATTTGGATTAATGTATTGTCCGGCTATTGTAATTGTTACAATATATTTTGAGAAATATCGATCACTTGCTACAGGTTTTTGATAAAAATTGGAAAATAATGGAAAATTTAAACAAGCGATAAGCTACGAAAATATTTTTTATTTGGGTGATTTTGGATTGGAAAATTGAGATTAGAAAATTAGTGGATAAATATTTAGAAGAAAATTGTTAAAATTTTTGATTTGTAAAAGTCCAAAAATTAATTTTTAAAGGAGTAACAGTTTGTGGAGCAGGAGTTGGTTAGTCTTTAAATAAATGATAGGGTTGTTCACTACCGGTTATTAACCGGTGCCACCGGTTTTTGTCTTTAATTTTTGATCAAATACCGGTTTTATTTTGGGGGAATTTTTCAAAAAAATCAGTCATTTTCATAAATTTCCTGTTTTCGGTTTTCAAAATTTCATAAAAACGGTTAATTTTTGGCAAAAAATCTTAAAAATTCCAGTTACAAACCTGTCATGAACAACCCTAATAACTAATTAAAATAACAAAAAATATATATTTTTAGGTACTTTCATTTTCTCAAAAATCATTAGTATTTTAATTGTTCAATTTGACTGGCGGACTGTTTTTATAATTTATGCCGGTCCTTTCAAATATTTTTAAAATAAAATATATTAATTTAATTCAAGTCCTGGTACTTCTTTGTGTGCCTTGTGGTATTCTTTACAGACCTGTTAAATTTGTGCCAATTTATGAGGAAGAGTTGGATGAAGAAAAGGGAATTGTTGAAATTGAAGAAGAATCGGGAATTGGGGTAGATGAAGAAGGAATTAAGCCTGAAAGTGAAGGAAAAAATTTAAAAAAAATTTTAAAAAATTTTTATTCTAAAGGTTATCAAAATGGAAATGCCTTTCAAAATAATATTCTAAGGCCAGCACAATCACAACAATTAATAAATAAATTCTCAACAAAAACTAATGGAGTATTAAATGGAAATATTTTGGGGGGAAAAGTAAATGGAGGGGAAGGATTTTTACAAAGATTTCTTTCAATTGGTGATAGATTGGATGATCGAGATTGTGGAAAGGGTAGAGGGTCGATTAGTGTTTCTACAGGATTTTTGAATGTGAGGGATATTTTCTACACAGGAAGTATTGCCGGTTAGTAGGGAAATTGAATAAATTTAAATAAAAAATATTTTTTTAGAATTGCCGGAATACAAGGAAAATAAATTTAGATTTAGATCTGTCAGTTCTTTACATTCACATTCCTCATTTAATCGGTCAAATGTTCCAAATATTTTACAGGTTTTTAAAGAAAAATTGAAATTTAATCTCCCCTCTTTTTTCTAGTCCCACCAAACAGAAAGGATAGAAGAGGAGAAAGACGAGGAAGTTGAGGATAGTAGTGAAGCTAATGAAAAACAAAAGCAAAAACAAATTAATGGAATTAATTCTTGCCATTTAATGGCATCAAAAAGTATTTCAAGTGAAGATGATAGAAGCTCCTCAAGTCGGGCTATTGAAATTTGGAGGTGTTTTTTGAAATACTTTTTTTCAAATTTAAAATATATTTTTTGTTATCTAATAGTTAAAGCATTTAAAATTAAGTGTTTATTTTTTGTAGAACGGTTAAACGAATGCTTGATCTTTCACTTTTAACTAATCCTGTTTATGTACTCTTTGGAATATCAAATTTTTTGACAAGGTTTTGAAAATATATTAAATTTATTGAAAAAAATATTTTTTCTTTAAAGTATTGGATTTAATGCTCCTCCAATGTTTAGTAAGTTTATTTAAAAAATTAAAAAAATATTGGAATGGACAAAGCAGAATTTTTGTAAAAATTTAAATCATTGACATTGGGGAACGATTAAAAAAATTAATTTTAGTTCTCTCAACTATTTCTCGACTATTTTTATTTTATTTTAGTGCCAATGAATGCAGAATTAGTTCTTGGTTGGGATAAAATCCAAGCATCAACAACAATTTCTGCTTACGGATTAGCTAATATTTTTGGAAGAATTTCTTTTGGGCTTTTATGTGACAGACAATTACCTACAAAATGGGGGAAAGACAAACCTAGAAATCGGCTTTGGATTTACAATTTAACTTTAATGTTTTGCGGGTTTATTACTTGTTTTGTGTTTGCTATCAATTCTTTTTATGCCTTTATTGCTTATTGTTTCTTTTATGGATTTACAATTAGTGAGGGGGAAATTTTTGAATTAGAAAAATCGTTCCTTTAAAGGTTCTTATGTTTGCCTTACATCTGTGGTGCTTGTTGATTTGGTTGGTGTTGACCGTTTAACTAATGCCTTTGGCCTTCTTTTATTTATTCAAGGAATTGCTACGTTTGTAGGACCTCCTATTGCTGGCTAGTTTAATAAAGAATATTTTTAATAATAAATTTTTGGGGGTTTTGGAACTGAGACATATTAGAGGTTTCATAAATCTGGAATTAATTTTTTCGAATATCGGAAAGTCTAAAGACAAGATAGGAAGAGAGTTCTAAATTATATCAGACCTGCCTACGGATACGGATAAAATACAGATAATATCAAAATGCCTGCGGATATCCACCTGTATCCGTTTGTATCCGCCGTAAATATGCGGATACGGATACCAAGATCAATATCCGTGACCAGGTATGAATTATATTATTCTTATCAAAACTACAAAGATAGTGGACCAATTTTCATTTAAAATTAAAATAAAAAAAATTTTTATCTAAAACATTCCCTCTTTTTATTTATCTAAATATAATTTATAAAAAATATTTTTAAAGGAAAACTATTTGATTTAACAAATCGTTATGATTGGACATTTGCATTGTGTGGAATTTGTTTATTTTTGTCTGGTGCAATGCTTTTTGTTATTCCTCGATTCCGAAAAAATGAAAAATATTTAAATGATAAATGTTCGGTTTTGAGGATTGAAATGAATGGAGGAGGGGATAAATTAATTTGTAATAAAGGTGAGGAGGAAAAATAGGCAAAAAAGAGAGAGGGCATAATTCTGAGTCAGTTTAAGTCGCAAAATAAATGGAAAGTTTTAAGAAAATTATTTTTTCTAATTTTTATTTATTTAATTAAGTAATTTTTTGGTAAAAAAATATGAAAAATAATTGTTTTTTAAATTTTTTTTTGCCAAAAAATTCCAATTCTTTTATTTTTCTTCCCTTTTTTAGTAATTATTTTAGAAGTTCAAAAAACCCTTTAAATATATATTTATATACTTTCACAACTTATCTACCTTTGCATTTAATTAATTAATTATTTTTTAATAAAAATAAATAAATATTGCAATTAATTAATAATTAATTTTATTTATTTTTTTTCAACGAAAAGTATTTTATATATCTTTTTTTGCCATTAATTCATTCACAAAACATTCATTCCTTTTCTATATTATTTAAATACTCATTTTCAATTTTTTATTTTTCAAATTTTCAATTTACAGAAATATTTTCTTTTAAAATTTTTAAAAATTAATTTTTATTTCCAAACTTCAAAATATGTATTTCTGTATTTTAAATTTTTATTTGAGACAAAAATAATCTTTTTTAAATTCTCTTTTCTTTAGCTAAAATTTACGGTGATTTGTTTTTGACAAATTCTAATTTTTGCACTTACTTTTTTTTATTTTTAAAATAAATTTTATCACAATATTTGAATAAAAATATTTAATTAATATATACAAATTATGAGCGAAACAAAATTTTGCGTATCACAGAAGAAAAGAAAAATTTTTTAAAAATTAGAGGTGTTTAATTTTTAAAAAATATTTTCCTCACATTTTAGAAGGGTTTTTCTTTTCGAAAGGGAGGGCCTGTTTCAGTTAACCAAAGTTTCTCTGTGAAAAATCTGTGTAAAATCTGCTTCAATTATCTTGGAAACTTTCCACAGTGGATAAAATTATACTGAAACATTCCACAGATCAGTGGTTAATTAAAATTTAAATTAAAAGAGACTACAAAAATATATATTAACAAAAAATAAGGAATATATTTAATTTTTGTTTAAAAAAATATTATGTATTTATTTATTATTGTTTAAAATACCCAAATAATATTCTTAATTAATGAAAATGGCAAGGCAATTATTTTTATTTATGTCCAAATAATCAGAATTATGTAGACATTTAAAATTAAGGAGCAAAAAGTTTCTCATACCAAGGAGCTGATTCTTTTTCACTTTTCTTGTTAAAATGTTCCTATTTAAATTTTAAATTATTCTCATAATTAAAAAAGAAAATATACTCGTTCAATAAATTGGCAAAGACATAAATTTCTTTGGCAATGTTTTGGTCTATATTCTGAAACACCTAAAAAATAACATTTTAAAATGTTTAAAAGAATATTTATTTTGTTGATTATTTTTTTACCTTCCGTTGGTCTAGCTGGAAGAATAAAACGTCTCTAAAAATTAATTTTAAATAAAAATAATTTTTAGTAGAAATACTTTCATGTAAGCCTTTGCATATTCTTGAGAATAATGGCAAAGTAAATTTTCTGCTTCTGAAAGAAGTTCATCTTCAGTAAAAGGTTTTTGTGTTGCTGTTGGGGAGAATCTTCCATAATAAATGCGTAATTGTTTTATTATTTCTTCTTTACAACCAGTTGGATCGAGAAAAATAAACATTAACTAATAAATATATTTTGTAAATATTTTGTGATTTTAGTAGAATGTCTACATAATTGCATGGTTTGATATGGGGGTATGCTTCTAATTATTACTTTTCTAGGGCATTGAAAATTAGATTAAAGTACAGGGTGCGGCAAATTAGCGGCCGCTTTTGTTTTGGCTATTTATTTGTAATTTAAAAATATTTTTAAATAAATTACCGCAACTTTATGGCAAGATAATTGTCCTCTATCTTGAACACCTATTAATATTTTATATTGTAAAAAGCTTATTTTATTAACATCTTTCATTAAATTTCTTAGTGAGAGGACAATCTTTAAAAAATAAAAATAAATATTTTTTAAAATTAATTTAAAAATAATTTTAATTTTAAAATAATTTTAAAATTAATTTACATATTTTCGAATAAACACGCAAAGTAATAAACCTAACAATAACATTAAAAGCCAAACAATTGTAAAAATAAGTATTGGCAATCCTCCACCTACAACTAAAAAAAATAATGCTTAAAAAATAATTAATTAATTAATTACCGGCTGGAGAGGATGCCAAAACTGCTAACAAAATAATTATAGAAAAGATTAACCAAATGGGCGTTAAACGAGAATAAATAACTGCATAACTAAATAATTAACAGATAAATATATTTTATATTTAAATTAATAATTAACCTAAAAAATCGTAAATCATTGGATATTGTTCTAATTATGTCTTCAAAAGTTATTTGTGGAAACTTTAAATAAAAAAATAAAATTAAATATTAAAATTTAATTTTTACTTCAATTTGTTTATTATTTGCTAATTTTGAAGGCATTTTGTAATCATATTTAGGTGGAACAAGCCAAGCACAATGAGCATTACTTGGATAAACAATTACCAATAATTTGCCATTTTCTATTAATTTAAAAAAATTTAATTATTTTAATTGATGGAGATCAATCCCGAGAAATCTGTTTTGCCTGATCTGTTCTTACCTTGGCAAAATTCGGCCCTATGGGTGACAGTATTTCGAGATTTCCTTGTATTTTCTTATAATAACTAAAATAATTTACTCAATTCTTCACTATTTTTATCTCCTTCTCCATCATCATAATTATTATTAGATCCCCCCTCTGTATTTCCTCCATTACTACTATTAGAAGTTCCAGCACCAATCTCCAAAATAATTTCTTTTTTTCTTTCTTTTTGTGGTTTTGTTGTTGGACGAGGTGGAGGAATTGGTGGAGGGGGTAAAGGTGGGGGTATTCCAATATTATTATTTTGTTTTGGACTTTGTTGTGTTGAATCTAAGTCATTTAAAGGAATATCATTAAGTTCAATCGGTTCAAGAAGAGCTTAAATTAATTTAAAATTAAAAATATTTGTTAAAAGAATAAATTTATTTGTGAGGATTAAGAGAATGGTGATCTCCCCATTTCTAAAACTGCGTTGATATTGTTGATTAAATTCAATCGACTGAATTAATTGAAGTAAATGTAATTGTGCACAATACTAGATGATTTGGGATTTAATTATTCTAAAATTTTTAAAAGGTAAGGAAGATATTGCACTAAATATACCCAATAATTGCCTATAAATTCTATCAAAAATTACCTAGTCCAACAATCCTTTCGAATTTAATTTTTTTGCAAAAAATATCTATTTTATTTTTTACTAACCAGTAGGTTGCCGATCAGATGAAGAAGAGTTTGCAGCCATTTTGACTGGACTTAATAAAATACTACCCCCATCCTCGCCTTTTTCTTTATTAAAAGAAACCCAATTTTTTGATTGCCCATTAGTTATTAAATTATTTTTATTAATATTTTGTTCGTTTTCATTTTCTTCAATTACTGTCTTCATTGTTAAATTTAATATTTTTTTTCAAAAAATAAATTAATAAAATATTCTCTTTTTAATTTTTAGTAATTAATAGTAGTAATAAATTAAATTCAAAAAATTTTTTGGAGAAAACTAAAATAAATTATTTAAAATAATTAATAATTTTAATGAAAAAAAGAAAAAAGAACAATATTTTTATTCTATCACTCGAGATGAAATATGTAGACAGAAGAGCCTATGTATCCAAAAGGTGAGCGGATCCAAAAATTAAAAATTATATCCAAAAGTTAGAAAAATTTTTCCGTCCAAATTTTGTCCGTGACTGTATTTAAATTAATGCATTCTCATTCATAACTTTAAAATTAGGCTCATTTTTAGAATTTTATTTTTTTAAAATAACTTTTTCCTTCAATAAATCATCAAAAAGAAAAAAAAGACCATTTATAAATTTAAAATAAAAATATTTAATATGATAGATTTACACCTTTAATATAACCAAAATAATAAAAACGGGAATAAAAAATAATAAAAACAAGTATTTAAGTACATCAATATAAAATTAAATTTAAATAAAATTATTAGTGTTCATATTTAAAAGGGATTAAATTTTAAAATAAAAAAATAATTATTTGGGAAGGATCTCGTTTAGAATTTAAATAAGGATTTATAATTAATTGGAGATAGAGGATTATTTAAAAATTCAAAAGTGATTAATGTTAAGTAAGTAATAAGAAATGGAAATTAAAAAATTTGGGAGGGGATTTAAACAAAAATTTTCTTGAATAAGGTTTTGTTTTATTCTCTCATTTATAATATGAGAACAAGATAACAAAAAATATTCTTTAATTTCTGGCTCATTTTTTAAATTTTTAACGAGATAAGTAAACCCTCCATAATCAAAAATTTCTGATTAATAAATTCTTTTAAAAATAAAAATTTTAATTAAAAAATATTAAATAATAACTTGAAGGTTGTTGAATGTTTATATAAATTTATGAGCGAGAAGAGCAAAAAAGACGAAGAAAAATTCGAGAAGGGAGAGAAAACAAAATGATGAAGGAGATGAAAAGACATAAAAATGAAGAAAAATAATTTTTTCTTTAATGCTAAAATGCCCCAATTTTTTTTTCAGCCGATGAACAACGAAGGAGAGGAAGAAGAAAATAATTTGGACGGCCGGACAGTTGTAGAAGGACCGCCAACACAAAAATTTTCTTTCCTCTTAATAAAACGTGTGATGACACGCAGTAGAAGCAGCAAACAAGGAATGATGAAGAATATATTTTAATAGTAGATCAATCGATGTTTTTGAAGGAATAAAAATTCTGCGCAAGTCTTTTGTGTGTGTATGTATGAGAGCATTTACAGTCGTGGAAAAAAGTATGGAAGCGCTAGAAAATTTTTTCTTAATTTTTAATTTTTCATTCAAAAAATACGTTCTATATACCAATCGAAAGCTCTATTCGTATCTCAGTACACATGTTTCTGCATTTTTCATGAAAATGAAAATTGGCCGAGATAATCCGGATCTACCGGATATACCAAATCCCACTTTTTCGGAAAAATTTTTCGGAACAAATTTAACAAACCCAGATGATAAAGTATATTTTTCTGAGTATTTTCCACAAAACCGCTTAGAAATATCTTTTTCCGGAGCAGAGATATGATTTTTTGAAAATTGTATTTTTCGTCTATTTTTGCAAAAAATTCAATTTTTAAGGGAAAAATGCCATTTTCAAAAAATCATATCTCTGGACCGGAAAAAGATATTTCAAAGCGGTTTTGTGGAAAATACTCAGAAAAATATGCTTTATCATTTGGGTTTGTTAAATTTGTTCCGAAAAATTTTTCCGAAAAAGTGGGATTTGGTATATCCGGTAGATCCGGATTATCTCGGCCAATTTTCATTTTCATGAAAAATGCAGAAACATGTCAACTGAGATACGAATAGAGCTTTCGATTGGTATATAGAACGTATTTTTTGAATGAAAAATTAAAAATTAAGAAAAAATTTTCTAGCGCTTCCATACTTTTTTCCACGACTGTATTTTATTTAATATATTCGTTCAATCATTTCTTCTTCTACTTAATATTTTGTTGCATGCATTTATAGCGGAGGAAAAGGGAGAGAAATATGAGTGGTAATTTTTAGAGACTTGCGATACCGAAAATTTTTCAAGAAAATGGTAAAAACTTAAGACTACAAATTTATCCCGACTAAAAAAGAAAAAAACTTTTACGATAAAAAATTTAAAAAAAAATTTTTCTTAGAAAATCGAATATGTTACGCTAATAGAGCGTTTGTTTTTTTTTGTTTGTTTTACCCCTCATCTTTCCTTCCAATCAGTTGTGAACTTCAGCATTAAATTGAGTAATGTTGCTGTGTTGCTTACCTGACTCGTCTATCTCAGATTTAATGAATGTAGCACCAACTTTTAAAAAAATATATAAATTTATATTGAAAGAAAATAAAATTTAAAGTACATTCAACACTCACAACATAATTTTTAACTCAAAAATTATTTAATTAATTAACAACATACACTTCATTGTAGCATTGAAATGTTGCATTCCTTCAATTAAAGAATATCTATCATTCCAAAGATTACCAAAATTTTCGACACTCAAATCATGCTCCTTTTCTAAACTTCCCAATTCATCTACTTCACTCGTCGTGATTTCCTGAGTAGCATTCTTTGAATCAGTTTGTGGCTGTAAACGAATCCCTCGAGGTTTCGATACTTCTTTCTCAACATCTTTATCTAAAATATTTTATATATTTATTATTGAAAGTGTTAATTTTTTATAAAATAAAATATTTAAAATCCACTTAGTATTTCAAATATATCTATATTAACCTTTTTTCTCATTTTTGGGTGGGCAATTAAAACCAATCAGAAGACATGTTATACGTTGCCAAAATCCAACTTCTTTAAAATAAAAAAATAAATAGACAGCTTTGTAAATATATACTAAATAACGCAACTTTTCTCTCATCTTTGCCCATTTATGTAGGCATGGCATAAATGAAGCCCTCTTCCTTACTTACAATTAATTACAGCCACAATTTGGAAGTCAGTTAAAAATAAATTTATTTAAAATATTCCCTTAAACCACAAAAAGTTATAATTTTCTTAAATTATGATTCGAGCAGAATTTATTAAAAACCTTTTTTGTTTGATTTATGTTCTTCTCCAATTGCCGTGTTGTTTGCAATAATCGTTTGATTATTAACAATTGGAAGATTCTCTTCAATCTTAACTTCCTCTTCTTTCTTCTTTTCCTCTTCATTTCCTTTTTCCTCATTTTTATCTTCCTCCCCAATTATTTTATCCTCATCCACTTTCTTTCCCTCATCTTCATTTACTTTTGTTTTAACAATATCATCCTTGTCTTCCTCCTCTTCCTTCTTTTCTTCTTTATCATCTTCCTTACTTTCCATTATTACAAAATCATTAAAATGGTCTTTGATTTCATCTTCTTCATTGTACTGTTTTTCGATGTTTTCTTTACCATCATTGGTTTTCTCTTCCTTCGATTTTTCTTCATTTTCCTCTTCCTTATTTTCTTCTTTTTTAACATCCCCATTTCCTTCATTTTTATCATTTTCTTCATGTTTTTCGTCCTTTTCAAGAGTATCTTTTTCTTCTTCAGAAGTTGGATATTTTGGTTTGGGAATTTCATTTGATTCAAACATTTGTTGATCATTAGGTACTTCATTGTTTTCCTCCTCATCTTCGTGATTAGTATCAGGGACCTCCTAAATAATATTTAAATAAAAAGTAGCCATGTATTTTTAACTTTTCTAACTAAAAATCCAATTTTGATTCAAAAATTTATTTAAAATTTTAAAATTAATATCTGGGATTTTCTAGATTATTCTAATTCTAAAGCATCTTACATGATCAGCCTCAGACTCTTCTTTTTGTATGGAGAATTTATCAGTTACTTCGAGGTGAACACCATCCTCTTCTTGTCCTTTAGACAATTCTGTTGATTGTCCCAGAGAATCATTTTCTTTTTCCATTTCTCCAGTTGAATGCTCTTCTGTGGACATTTTCGGTTCATCAGTTTGAGTCGATTCATCGAGTGTAAAATTTTCAATGGTTTTTGTGGTACCCAGAGCTGTTGGATATAATTAGTAAATGTTTTTAGAAAGTTTAATGTTATATAAAATTCATACTCTTTCCTTCAACAATTCCATCACCATTGGGAAAAGTTAATGATATAAGTATCATTAACAAACCCAACAAGGGGTATTTTTTCCGAAAATTAATAAACAAATTTTCTTTCATTCGAAAATACTCGCAATAAAGGTAAAGATTTTATTTAGTTTTTCTTTAAAAAATTTTAATTTATGAATGACTGGATTTAATGTTTGCCAGCCTTGTTTAATGCCCTGATTAAAGAGGCGTTTCCTTGATTAAGAAAGGCAGGGCATTTAAGTGTGATTGGACAAGATGTAGTGAAAAAAGCGAGGGATAGAGGGATATAGATAGAGACTGATGATGTGGAAATTTTGCCTAGTTAAGGCATGATAGGCATGCCTTTGCCAATATGTAAGAGCATGATTAAGCGCATGATTTAAATTGATTTAAAGGGCAAATAAATATATTAAATAATAAATAGATTTTTAATTTTATTTAAATTTAAAAAAAATAATTTTAATTTATGTTTAGAAGTTTTAATAATTAATTTAATTAATATTTTAAATTCTTACAAAATTATTCTCATAAAATTCAGATACAAACATAATTATATCTAATAGTTTTGCAACACAACCAAAAAATTAATTTAAACATAAAAAATATTTGTCATAGGCAAATTTTAATTTTAGGTAAATTTTAAATTTGCCGGCAAATTTTTAATTTACCTAAAATTAAAATTTGCCTGTGACATATTCACATATCAAAACAGTCTCTAATGTTTCATTGCAGTTCAGGGCGCGGCATTGAAAAGGGAAGATTATCCCATATTTTTACCTTATCCACTTTCAGAAATATATTTATATAATTTCAAAACTAATTTAAATACTTCATTCAATCAATTTATTCAACAATTTTATTAAAATTAATACAATAACATTTATTGCATATATTAAATAAAAATAGAAATAAAAAAGGGTAATTTAAGAATTTGTAATATTTATTATGAAACTGAAAGATAGAGGTTGAAAGATGTTTGTAGTGCAATTGAGCATTAAAAGTTTTTAAAGCTAATTTAAATTTAAGAAGAAATTTTTTTAATTAAAATTTTCTATCTTCTTTCACATTTTCTACATAAATACAAAAAAAAATAATTAAATTTAAGCAGTTAAATGTCCACTTTGTTGTTGTTGTTTTTGTTGGTGTTGTAAAAATCCGTGTAGCCGTTGATCTCTTTCTTCATTTAATAATGCTGTTGTCAATGAAGATTCTAATTCATCATCTTCATCTAGAACTAAATCACTGAAATTTAAAAAAGGTTTTTTTTAATTATTAACTAATAATAATTTACATATTTTCATCCTCAACTCCATCCTCTTCTTCCTCTTCATTACTTATTTGTTCACTTTCACTCATCAAAAGTTCATATTCTGTTAAACAAAATACCTTTAAAAATTATAAAAGTTTCAAAAAATCTTTCCAAAAAAGGACCTCCCAATCGCTAATTTCTTTATCTCCAGTAGTTTTGACAGAAGCTCTTTCCCCGTCTGAAGATTCTTGATCAACATATTTAATCCAATTTACAAATGTATTAAAAAATCTGTGTGCCAAACCGCTCCTAATTTTTTACATTACAATTTAAAAACTTGTGATTTAAATTACCTTTTTAAATCACTTCTAGTTATTGAATACCCATTAGATGAAGATATTGAGTCTAATAACTAAAAGAATAAATGTTTTCCTATTAATAAATTAATTTTTGTATTTAGCACAACCCTTGATTTGCTAGAAATTTTTAAAAAATAAAAAGGGAAAATTAAAGTGGAGGGGGTGACAAAATTAATTAATCTAAAATTAGTAAAAAAATTAATTAAATTTCCCCTAAAAAGTCCAAAATATGGACCCTTTCGTTAAGGTATAATGCAGGAAATATCTATTGGAATTTTAGGTCTCTTGTTATTTATTTTAATTAAAAATATTATTTAAAGTACATTGCAAATAACATCTCGAAGTGCAAGTGTTTCCATATTTTTTGAATTTAATTTTTGTTCTATTGCCTTAATAAATAATTATTTATTTTGTTTTTACTTTTATTTAATTTACTTCATAAAAATATTCCATTTCATATAAACTAATTTGTCCATCCCCATCCAAATCTATACATCTAAACCAATATTCAACACTTGTAGGATGCCTTTTATCTTCTTCAGCAAGTAAAAAACAAACAAAATCTTTAAAAATAAATTTTTAAAAATTTTTAATTAATTAAATTGAAAGAGATAAGTGTAGGAAATGTTTATTGGAATAAGATTACTAAATCTGTTAAACAATTTCCAAAAAAATTCTAAATATAACATAGACCTTAAAATAATCACAAACATTATGGAAAATCTAGTCAGTTTCAAATTGAGTCAGTTTCAAATTGAGTCAGTTTCAAATAAAAATTTATCCCAAAAAAGACTCGAGTCCGTCACGAGCCAATAAAAGTAGATACAAAATGACTCGAACGTCAGTTTGAACCGAAAACGGCAATCCCAATTATAGAGAACATTTAAACTTGGATTAATAACTAAAGGTTAACCCAAAATATTTAGATATCATAGAAAGTAAAATTATTTTTCCAAAAATCCTTACCTTCAAAGCCAATTGTTTCAATTGGTTGCTGCTTTACAGGGCCTTGTCCGGAAATTGTTTTTTGTTCTGAGGGAGTTCTTAGAACAGCTGCTGAGAATATTCGGTCAATAATTCGATCAGTAAGGGCTCTAAATTGGCAAAATTAAAAGAATATCTTCTGATATATTTCAATTTACCCATTGCAATGACGTTTCATGTCATCTCTGGAAATAACCTAAAAAAAGTTGTTTTTAAAGGAGGAAATGGAGAGAGTTTAAGTTAATTATTTTAATTAAAGATTATCAAGAATTAATTAAAATCTTGTAAAAAATGTTCTTTGATAAATTTTTAATTAATCATTCTACAAATAATTACCAACCATATCATGATCAGTGTCCAATTCCCAAAATTTACAGTAAGTAACATAAAAATGTTCATAAGAGAAGTAATCAGTTATTCGATTAATATCTGTAATATCATCCAACATTCGAAAAGTTTGTAGAAAATTTGAACGTCTTAGTTCACTTGCTGTTATTCTACCACTCCAAGAACGGTTAACATTCCAAAATATACGGACAATTACCTGGGCAGATAAGAAATTTTTTAATTTTTAAAATAAAAAACACACCACTTCACAATATTTACTGTAAAATTGAGGGGCTTCTTTCAAAAAATGAAGGCCTGGATGTGTCTGGAAAAATAATAATACATAATTTTTATTTAAAAATTTCTTCAAAGGATTCACCAAAATGAGATCCATAAGTATTGGAAGAAAATCTTCCTTCCTCAGACAATGACTGTTAAATGGCCTTGTAGCAGCATTTAAAGTAAAAATAAATTTAGTAGCTTCATCGTGAGCTTCGGCACACATTCTTTAATTTAAATAAACTTCCAATTTAAGTATTTTAGTACCTATTCCAATAAATAATAAATTGATTAAAATCAATCTTGTGTGAATCTTTCAAGTTTTGCTCATTTTCTGTTTGTGTAACAGATAAAGGTGGAATTGAAGTTAAGTTGTTCATTCGACAACAAGCATCGTACACTGCTCTCTAAATTAATTAACAGAGTTTTTAAAGGAATAAAATTATTTCTTTAACAATATTTTTCATGATTATCTTTGCTTATTTTATAGCTTTTTTGTTTAAATGAAAATAAAAAATAAAATTTTGCCTTTGTATAAATAGCCATATCCATTCGTCTACAAAGTTCATCAAAATCAGCAAAAGATATTTTGCCGTCCGGGAAGGATTGAAAAAGCTCTTTGATTCTGTTAAGTTTAGCATCACTTTCCACCTTTCCAATTGGCCTACCCATGGGAAAATGAAATCTTAAAATGTTAGAAATTTCGTTATTTTATAACTAACAATAATATTATTCTGGAGGGTTACTGAACGTTTTACTTTTGGTGTTTATTTTAAATAATATTTTAGAGGATTCTTGAAATTATCAAAAAATCACAAAAACAATTAAAATATTACAATCAAAATGTCAACTTAATTTAAAAAAACACCTAGGTATTCCCGCTAAACGTCCAGCTATTGGAGATAACCTCAATGAATTGGCTGCTTGTTGATAACAAGGAGGCGGTGATAGAGAAGAGGAAAACTATTTAAATTATATATTAATTTAAAAGAAGATATTTAATTTTTACTTGTTTTTCAAATTCATAATTATTATTTGTTTTTTGTTGTTGTAATTCTGAATTATTAGGAATAATACAATTTTGAGATATTATATTGTTTTTCTGGTTATTTTGTAAGGAAGATGTTGGTGTTGTTGTAGAATTATTTTTGATTTGTTGCTGCTTAATTTAAAAATAAAAATTATTTTTAAAAATTATTTTTGAGGTATTTTGTTTCTGATTAGAAATATTTAAAATTAATGTTTAATTAAACTGTAAATGCTCTCGAATTTATTTAAAATTATTTTTAAATTTAATTATTTACAGCTTGTAATGCAGATGTTTGTATAACAGTTTGTGGCAAAAATGTTGAAGAAATAACTTCATTATCATTATTTAAAGCAAATCCATTTAAATATTTATTATTATCTTCTATATTTATTTTTCTTTTTTCTGTTTGAATTAAAGGAAGAGAAGAGGAGGTATTTGTTGTTGGGGTTGGGGGTTCTATTATTGGAAGGGTGGAATTTTGCTTTAAAAATGAATAATAATTAAAAATATATTTATTAAAATCTACTTCAGTTTTGCCAATATGTTGTAGCGATTCATTAACAGGGGAAGAGAGTGGTGTATTTTCTAGTGAAGTTGAAAGCCTAAAATTAATTCAAGAAAATTTAAAATTTTAATAAATTATTATTAATTTAAAAAAATAAAAAACTGCTTTTCTGTATACAAATAATTATAAATTTTTAGTTTTTTTTTGTTGTTAATAAGCTATAATATGTATACATGGATATTTAATTAAAACCTCTGTTTTTGATCAACTGATGGCAAAATTTGTTGTTTTTGTGGTTGTTGGTCTTTTCTAAATGCAGGCAAGGCTTCATTGAGAGAATCTGCACGCCATCTGGGACTTTGCTTGGTATCAGCATTTTCTGTATTCTCTTTACTGTTACGTGGTGAGGATGTGGACGGGGTGGACTGGAAATTATTTATTAATTTAGATTATTTGCCCCTAAAAAATTATATCCAAATCTGAGTAATTGGATATAACTTTTGATTTTAAAAAGCAGAAATAATAGTTAAAAAGCCAACAAAATTTTGTCAATAACCTACATACAACATTATTCAAAAAATATTTCTTAATTTTTCTGAAAATTTTTCACAACCGTAAAAAGACGAAAAGTGAAGTGAACTTCATCTACAACTAATTTATCAACGGGTGATGAGTGCCTCCATTCCTCTCTACTATTGTGATGATATGAGGAAGCTGAAGGAGGCAATTCAGCACCGGTTGGAACAGGCAAATTCATTATAAACGTAGCTGTTGAAGTACTACATTGACTTAAAGGAGTACTTCTATCAGAACGACGACTGCTCCAGGGTGAGAGATATGCTTCATCTTCTGCTTCATCATCTACCTCTTCATCCCAATCTTCATCCTCTATTTCATTCTCTTTTTGTTCATTGTCTTCTTTTTCACCGTCCTTTCTTAGGCTATAATCATAATTTTCATAATTTTCTTCTTCAATCCTTAGCTCACATTCCTCCTTACCAACAAAATCTTTACAAATCTCCTCTTTTTCCCTTTCTAGCTTAAGCTCAAACACAGATGAGGATTTGAGCGTATCTATGCGAAAACAGCCATTCTCTACTAGGCTTTTATCATCTTTACTTTCAATTCCATTTACTACTAAGCCTCTACAAGGAAGAAATTTTTCAAGAGGAACATTTCCTTCCGAAGACCTCCATTCTTTCATTTTCTGATTAATATCACCCTTCTCTCCCTCATGCCATTCATTCTCTTCCTCATCCAAATCTTCCTCTTCACACTCTTCATATTCCTCTTCTTCATCATCCTCATAATCTGATATGTATTCGTATTCTTCTTCATCCGTTACTTCCTCTTCCCCGTCATCCACACTTTTAATTTCTTCTTCATTCCCTTCTTTCTTCTTTTCTCTCCGTATTAAATCTTTATAACTTTGAATAAAAGCTTTATTTTTTATATCAATTGCTTCTTTTATTGTTTTTTGTAAAAATTTCGATGATTTTGTTAAAGATAGTCTTTTTTTGGAAATATTTTCGGGAAAAGAAGGAAAATTTTGTTGCCTTCTTTGATTATTTTTAAAAGAATATTTTTTTGCAACATTCATTGTCCCATTTGAACTATTACTAATAGATGGAACTTGTGAACAAGAAGCAAATTTTGAAATTGGAAATGGGGAAGGAATTAACTGTTGTTGAGATAAATTATTGAAAGACATTCTTTTTAATAAATAATTACTTTTCTTTGTAATTCCATTAAATATTTGTGGGTTAGAATCAGTGGAGGGGAATAAATAGGGATTTGAGTTATTCATATTAATATATTCTGAGTTTGAAAATATTTTGATAATAAAAATAAATTAAATCAGAAAAGAAATTAACAAAAAAATAAAAACTTGTTGTGAATTTAAACAAATATCCAAATCTGGCTTAAAAATATATTTTTTAAATTATCTATTTCTGAACAAATTCTCGTAAACTTAGAGTGAGTGAGAAAATTTGTTAAAAATAAAATGAACAGAAAATGTCATGTATGAACATATAAATATCACCTAAAAAACTACCTACATATATCTAAATAAATCAACATTTAAAGGTGTAACTGATCCTTTCTTCAAAAAAAATTAAATATTGGACACAAACAGCCTTAGGTGAAAATTTGTTGTCTAAAATAGATAAATAGTTAAGAATAAATGAAAAAAAAACTTTTTTTAAAAAAAAGCAAAAAATAAATAAATATACAAGAAATTCAAAAGAGAAAATGCTGGAAATATTTTAAAACACACAAGGTAAAAAAGGGGGGCTATTTTTCTTTTGAAAATTGATTGAAGAAAAAGATGGGGGAGATTTGTTTGGATCAAACAAAAAAGAGATTGGAGAGGGAATGGGATAAAAAAATTTTGGTATATTAAAAACCACAGCTGTTAGTTTATTTTATTTTATTTTTCTTTTGATACTTTTGCTCGAGTAAAATAAAAAGATGTAATGAAAAGAATTAAATTAGAAAAATATTTTTAAGCTTAATTTCATGAATGTGGAAGAGATTTGTATAATTAAGTTTACATATATTAGATTAGGAATAAAGAATGCCAAACTAGGAAATAAATTAGAAATTAATTTTTAATTTTAAAATAGAGGAACGGTGGAAGATAAAAATAATTTTTAAAATTATAATTATATTATTTATTTTGTTTTAAAAAATATCCATTTAAGTTAAAAACATCCTATAGTAAACCCCCTCTAAATTAAACCGCTCTATACCTTTCACACTTTTCCAAACTAAAAAAGGATAACAGATGTTATCCAATTATTTCCCCCTTTCCTATAACCCAATATTTAATTAAAATTTATTTTAACCTGAATATTAATTAAATTATTATTCTCTCCTTTTTTCTTTTTCTTTTTAATTTTATTTGTTTTTGTTGTTGTTCTTTTTGGAGGTGATGCTATTAGAAGAAATTTAACAATATTGCCAAGTAAATAATTTAAAGTTTGTCTACGTCTACTTAATAATACAACAGCTTCTTTTACTTTATTTTTGTTGTCCTCAAAAAGGGGTGGGGGAGGTAATGAATTTAATAATAATAAATTATTTTTGTCTCCTTCAATACTTCCACCTGAAGAACATGGAGACGAAGAAATGCCTGAATCTAGATTTTTGGAAGATTTTGAAGATGAAGAAGATTCGATTTTCTGATAAATATCCTCTTCTTCTTCCTTTTTTAAATTATTATTTTTTATTTGTCGGCGTCTAAAAGCTGCAAAAGCTAAAGAAGTACAGTCACAATTTGTTGAAGAATCGTTAATTAATTCTTTCTTTTTTTGATTAAATAAAATAGTATTTTCTCTTTCAGAAGGTACAATAACAGAATTAAAATGAGAAGAAGAAGAAGATGATGTTTTTGAAATTTTTGGATTTTTATTTGAAGAAATAGGGGAAGAAGAATAAGTCTTTGATTTTTTTAAATTATTTTTGTTGGGAGGATTTTGATTTAAATTAAAAGAATTCCAAGAAGAATTTTGTAAAAGAGAATTATTATTTGGCAAAATATTAGCCATTTTCTTTGGGTTTTCTTTAATTTTTACTATTTTTTCTAAATTTTGTGTTTCATCTACTAAATTTGTTGTTGTAGGGGTTGTCCATTTACATTCAGAAACATTTGTAATTAAACGACAAAGATTATTAGAAGGTGTAGTAGTTCCGTTAAGGTTTTTAATATTTTTATTATTGTTGTTATTGCGTGATATAAGC
The DNA here is from genome assembly GCA_963681835.1 of Meloidogyne enterolobii. Classification (NCBI taxonomy): domain Eukaryota; kingdom Metazoa; phylum Nematoda; class Chromadorea; order Rhabditida; family Meloidogynidae; genus Meloidogyne; species Meloidogyne enterolobii. The sequence continues at coordinate 2,051,729 of CAVMJV010000010.1, read as the reverse complement.
ATTAATAAATCTTCATCTATAAGGGGAAATTTATTTGATGTTTTTATTGTTGTTTCTAAAAATGCTGGAGGTCGATGATTGAGAATATAATTATTGTTATTTATATTTCTCTGACGTCTTTGAACGAATGGAGGAATTGGCCTAAAACAAATTTTTGCGTGTAACCTTGGTGAAAAGGCTTAATCATTGGAAAGTTTTATCCAGAAGATCAATTCAATAACCAATAGACATGTGTTTATTCATAAAACTGAATCATTTCAATATGGGCAAAAAAGGTTGGCGTCTAATTGAGGCGGCGCCGAAATGTTCAAATAAAGCCTAAACCTTTAGAAGCTTTGGATTAAAAAGACAATTTGACGTTAACACAATTTGGCGCCAAAATTATTTCTTCACCTATAACTTTTAAAACTGACGAATTCTATTAACTATCTTATATCATTCGAAGGCTAAAGAAATAAGAACTATTTCTTAATGGATAAACCTTAAGAAAGAAAAAAAATTTATGAGACAAAAATTTTGGCGTCAAATAATCTGCGCCGAATTGTCTTCGACCGTTTCCCCTACAAAACCTATACCTTTTGACTTCAAGTTTTAAGTAAAAACTTGAAAAAACTTGAAACAAGTTTTAAGTAAAAACTTGAAGCCAAAAGGTATAGGTTTTATAAGGGGAAACGTTTTGGACAATTCGGCGCAGATTTTTTTGGCGCAGATTATATTTAATAAAAAGGAATTGAAACAAAACTAGAATGTTCTTATTCCTTCTCGTAATTATTTTATTAACGTTAGTCAGAAAAGTCGAAATTCGGGGTTGAGTTAGTCGGTGCCGGGGGATCAATCTTTAAGGAAAAGATAGGATTAAAATCCATTCAGTAATCTCCATTATTCCATAAAATAAACCCCAGATTTTAGTTTATTGATTTTGAAGGAATTAATCTTCTGGATTAACTTATTTCTACCAACCCTATTTTTTCTGCGTTTTCACAAATTTTTTTATTCTTTTGTTGCTTTTGCTGTTCATTGATTTTATTAGCATTCACAGGAGAAGTATTAGAATTAAATCTCCTAGCAGCACTTTGTCTTGCTGCTGGCATTAAAAGTAACTGAAAATCTCGTAATTCTTCAAATCCATCTTCATCATAATTAATAATATTATTCTCATTATTTTGTTCATCTCCTTCTTCTTCTTCAAATTCTCCCTCCATTTTATTTTTTTCTTCTTTCCAATCATTTGCTAATAAATGTTGATTTTCGAACATTACTATTCCCGTTTTTGTTAATGCTTTTTCTTTGCTAATATTTTCTCTTTATGTTGATGATAATCGCTTTTATTCTGTTCCAAACTTTTGTAGTAAAGGAGATAAACAGATATTATTTGTAGTGGAATGCATATATTGCTAGAGGCTATTTTAATTATTTTCTCATTAAAAAGTGAAGAAATAAATATTTTATAGAAAATCTGATTTTAATTAATTAAAAAACTAAAATTTTAATATTATTCTATAAAAATGAGAGAGAAATAATAAATAATTAAATGAGTAAATAATCACAATCGTTTATACTTATATTTTTGATTTGGTATAGTAAAGTAGTTGGCCCCGTAATCCCAGTGCCTAATCAGAATGATCCCGGCCTTATAATATGTATTTGAAAACGAGTGGAGTTTGTTATAGAATTGCACTTATTATAATTAGATAGATAGATTAGTAGGATTTTGGAATTAAATATAGTTTTTAATTTCATAACAAATACTAAAAGAATAAAACTTATTTTTTACAAGCTAAAGTATTTAGATGTGATTAAAATTGTAAATTTAATTGCCAAATAGGTACTCTTGTGTTATCTTCCCCCATTTTGTTTTTTTTCTCCTTTTTTTACTTTCTACACAAAAAGTATTGGACCCAATTCCAACGATGGTGAGTATCAGTACTTATATTTACTGATACAAAACGTTCACCGTTAACCAGAATATTTTATGGGAATAAAGAGCAAAAATACCGAACCATTGGTTCTAAAAAAAGATCTGGGTACTTTTATTGCCATAGATCGGCATGATTAATTAACTGTATGTTATTTTGATCAGGTGTATTTTTGAGGAGAAAGGAAAAGAAATGAGAAGAAAATTAAGGGGAGATAACAGTACTCTTTTGCAAAAGAGTACCTGAAATATTTTGCTACTTAATATTTAAGTAAAAATTTCGGAAGTAACAAAAAGGTTTTAATTTCTAAATTTAATTTTGGGATTTCGGGTTAAATATAAAATGTTCATGTAAAATAAGGATATTTATTAGCAAATATATGTTTAGGTTTACTGGGCATTTAATGAATATTATTTATTATTAGTGTGGCCATCATCCTTCCCTTTTTCTATGTGAAAAGTGATATACATACTAATAAAAGCGTATTTTCTAATCGCCATTTTCTCTCAAGAAAGCGCCGCTGGCTTTAAGTGGACACCAAACAAGCCAGTCGATGTAAATATAATCTCATATTACATTTTTCTACTAAAGTATTTATAAAGGTAAAAAGTAATAAAGGGAAGGAAAGGAGGAAAAAGCAAAACAAAATTCCTTAAAATATTTAAAAGTAAAGGATATATTTATTTATTATTAGCAACAAAACAACACAAGTTAAGTGGACATAAGAAAAAAAAAGAGAATTTGGCCCTTTTGTTTAACTGATAGGTAACTAAGAACAACAACAAATATATCCTCCCTACCTTTAAAATCGGGAAAGAAGAGAAGAAAGTAGCCACGTCCCACGGATTTATAGAATTTATATTTTAGTAGATTTTACTGGATATGAGAGGATATTATAATACAAAAAAAAGAAATATATATTGATTGGTCAGCCGGTCAGTCAAAAATTATTTTATTTATTTGTCCAAAACCTTAGCTTAACCTATTGACTAAAAGCTAAATTAATAAAGGATAAAAACCTAAATTGTTTGGTCAGCCGGTGTACTAATAATAATAAATCAGAAAATCTGTTATGGAATTTAGATTTAAAAATTAGTTTTATTTTTAATCCAAAGCCGAGACTAAATTACAAATTCTTGCCCTAAATTTTTCTGTTCGGTCTCGTATACACGAAGAATTTTGGAACCAATAGCCCTAATTCGTTGACTTTGACCACTTGTAAAATTCTTGGAGAACGAAAAGAAAAAGCAAATGAAAGGGAGATAAGGGAAAGATAAGTATTGTCTAAATTGTCTAATTTAATATTTCTAAAGAATAAACTCGAAATAAAATTTAAAAATGAATGAGAATGTTTTTAATTTTTTAAGATAGAATCAATATTGTAAAAAATTTTTTTATTTTGAAAAAAAAACTTCTGAGTGAATAATTCAAAATATACACATATGTGTGAATCAATCAACTAAAAATGAGGAAAGAATTAGACTGAAAAATTAGGGGAAGAGAAAAGTTTTGAAGTGGTGGTGGCCGAAATGATGTGTGTGATATATATTAAATATTAAATCTACTTAGTACATAAATATTTTAAAATAAATAAATGGGGGAATGCGCATCAAAAAAAGTGTGAATGTGTGTAAATATTTAAAAAAAACTAAGCACTTAAAAGTTTTTGCGTGAAATAAAAAAGGAAAAGAGAAGAGAAGGATGAAAAATAAAATTGAAGAATAAGGAGGATTTAGATTTAAATATTGTGTTAACTAAATAAAGCTATAGAGTATTTTAATATAAATAAATTTTAATTTTTTAGTGTTTGATCAATAATATCCCTCCCCCCCCCCTTCACATACAAAATCACTCCCTTGGATTGAATATAATTAAATGAAAGTCCATATGTAATAATGAAGAATAAAGCTTTTACTTTTTTTGTCATAAAAGACTACATATTTAAATAATCTTTCGTTTCAATCTACAAATTTATTTATTTCCAGTCTATACTTTTCATGTCTACCAACTAGGGTTGGTCCCCGACCCCGACTAACCCCGACCCCGACCCCGAACCCCGACATTTTTTGACCTAAAACCCCGACCCCGACCCCGACATTCCCAACCCCGAAAACCCCGACCCCCGAAAGTTCGACCCCGACGACCCCGAACCCCGAAAAATTTTTATGCCCCCGACTCAAACTGCATTAATTAACTAGAGATCGGAACGGGATCGGGACTTTGATGCTAAATATATGAAGGAAAAGGGAAAGGAATATTTATATTTTCTCCTGTTTCCTTTTGTTGGTCGATGGTTGAGTGGTTAGGTTAACTGACTTCAGCCATCTAGCTATTTTGATAGGAATGTTGTTCGAATCCAGGGATGGAAATAAGGCTGAGAAAATTTTTCTTCTCAAAAATACATATTTTTAAACTATGATCTTGATTTTAAATTTGCAAATTTATTTTTTTTTATATTTTAAACATGAAACAATATTAGAATTTTAAACTAGTCATGAATTTTCCAAAATTTTCGCCTGCGGCGCAGAAAATTGAAGAAATCTGTCTCTTGGCCTTCCAAAATTCTAAAAATTTTTGCCTGCGGCGCCGAAAATGGAAGAAATCTGGCTCTTGACCTTCCAAAATTCTCAAAATTTTTGCCTGCGGCGCTAGACTCAATGAAGGGATACAGAGGCTTTAGGAGAAATTGATGGATAGATGGATTTCTCCCGTTATCCTTGCAACTCCCCGATATCCCGTCAAATCCTTCTAAATCCCATTATATCCATCTTAATCCTCTGATATGCCTTCATATCCCCTCAATCCCTTTACATAAGAGGTGGAGTAAGAGTTACCTTGTGGGTTTGGGGATTATGAAGGATAACTTGGATAAAGTACTTCTTGCGCCTTCAACTTATCACGAATTAGATACAGAAAGTGAAGATAATGAAGATTAAGTTGATTTTTTAATAAAAATGTTGATTTTGTACAGTAATTTTGGATAAAAATGCTGGATTTTGTAAATTTTCACTTCAACCCCGACCCCCGACCCCGACCCCGAACCCCGACATTATTTTCAGCCCCGACCCCGACCCCGAACAATTTGAGCAACCCCGACCCCGACCCCGACTTTGTCAACCCCGAAAACCCCGACCCCCGACTTTTCCAACCCCGAAGGCTCGGGGACCAACCCTACTACCAACCATCCCCCTTCCCCCATGTTTCAATAATTTTTTCCCAGTCTTGATTATATTTTAAATTTTAATAAAAAAATATAAGGAATTATTAATAAAAGCTCTTAATTTAAATAAAAATTAAAGAAAAAGCTAATATAATATTAATGTGAAAATATTTTTATTTAAAAATAATTTTCCTTTTTTTTCATTTTTAGAAACACTTAAAGAAAAGATTTTTTTAAATTTTAGTAAAAGATTAGTGTAAATAAAAAGCAAAAATATATTTTTGTTTAAAATTTTTAAAAATCAAAACACACAAACATTTACTTACCTTTAAAATATTAAATTGAAAATGTTTTGGCATAACATTTTGTTTAACCAAAGCAGTTACACTTTTTGATTTTTCTTTTATTTCTGAGGAGGTTTTGGAAATATTTTGATGTTTTTCATCAAAATTATTTAATTTTAATTTTTGTTTCTCTTTATCTTCTTCTTCTTCAAAATATTTAATTAATTTTTGTTTTAATTTTTCCTCTTCTTTATTTTGTTTTATTTCCTCTTCCTTTATTTTAACCTCATTAATTTCTTCTTGACCAAGGTCAACAACAATAACTGGCTTTGTACGAAATAAACTACTTCGTGGAGAAAGTCTATCATTTCTAGTAACAGAATTATTTGCAGATTTTATCTTTGAAGAAGAATTTTGTGTCGAATTTGCTTGAAGTAATTGAGAAGAATTGATATTTTGTTGTTGTTGTACAGCAATGCCGAAAGGTTTAGCGACTGTATTATTCTTTAAAATATTAATAATATTTATTTATTAAAAATTTGTCTGGATTTAAAAGTTTAAACAAGGACTGGCTTTGTAACTGGCTTTATGCGAAATAAACTACTTCGAGGAGTTGATCGTACTTTTTACTCAAAATTAGGTAAAAAGTACGATCAAAATTAGTCAGTTCTTTCGCATACTTAGAATTCCAAAAAATTTAGCATGTAGAGTTAAAAAATCTAAATTTCAATAATTCACTAAATAGAAAATTTAATGAACTTGTTTAATTTTAAAATTGAAAAAGATGGAGGAATTTTAAATTTAAATATTTCAGGTTATAATACTTTTTTATTCAAAATAATTTCAAACTTTTTTATTTTTCTGTTGCCTTTCCTCTAATTCATTAACTCTTGAAATAACAGTATTTGTTTGTGGAAAATTAGGAGATGAAGAATGTAAGAGTTGTTTAGCTGTTGGGAGTATTTTTCTTTGTTTTTGTTGTTTTTGATTTCCAAAAAAGAAAGGATTATTAGAAATTCCCCCAAAAAAACTATTTCCGGCAAAAACATTTTTTTGTTTAATTTTAAGTAATTGTTCCCTTAAATGGTGTTTAGGGGCTGGTTGAGGTAATTCTGCGATAGATGAGGATAAGGAAAATGTTGGTGAAGATTGTTTTTGTAATAATGAGGAAGAGGAGGATTTGTCTGCTTCTTCATTAATATTTACTTGGAGAGGATGAAATTGGTGTTTTTCAGAAGGAATTGTTGGGAAACGACCACAATTTTTAGTATTATTATCAAGACTTTCACTTTCAGAGTCCAATAATAATTGAGAAGTTGAAGATGTAGTTGCAGGGAGTTGTTGGTCGATTAGAAGGCTGTTTAAATAAGAATATAATGTTTCCTGAATTTTTTTCGGTTTCTAGGTTCACAATTTGAATAACTTTGAAAATTAAATACCTGGGGAAAGGTGTAATTCTTCCACAAGTATTATTATAGCTAAATGGAGAATTATTATTAGTTTTTGTAGATTGCTGTTTTTTGCCTTCCTGTGTTTTCCTCATTTCTAATAAAAAATTAGCTGTACGTACAGCTACAGATTCAACAGTTCCCAAATTATTTTCCAAATTATTTTTTACATTATTTATTTGTTGATCTTCAGAATTTAAATTATTTATTGCTGAAGAAGAAGGAGAGGAAAGGGATGATAGAGATTGTGAAGAAGGGGATTGTTGCTGTAATTGTTGTAGTTTTTCGGTAGCATTGTGACCGAGTAATAGCCTTTGGGAGGATAATGCTTCAGATGAAGAACGTGACTTGAGTGTCTAATGGAGAAAAGTATTAAAAAACTTTAGCAAACTGGTTTTTGGTTAATCCAATTTCGGTCTAAAACCGAAAATTTTGATATTTTTTGCCTTAAATTTTCATGAAAATTTAAAAGCCAAAACCACTTAAAAACCACCAAAGACAGAAATATTTTACTGAAACTCAAGACCGAAACCGGGTTTTACATAAAATCGGGATCAACTACATATCCTAGTTTGGATAAACGTACAGAAATCCAAAAATTGCTGATGTAGGGACTCTTTTGTTGTGCAGTTAATGGACGACGTGTTTGTTTAGCTGGATTGCTCCCTGATTCTTTAAAAGAAAATTTTGTATTATTTTGACAATTATTTGAGTAATTGTTGTTTTCACTGTTTATATTATTTTCATTAAATCCATTTATTAATTTAGAGTTATTTTGAAGAGAAGTTTTTTGTGGTATTTCTTTACTATTGTTAATTGGTTCACGCATTTTTGTGAAGGAAATTTGTTCAGATTTAAATATCAGTTTAAATAATCGTATCTTTATTTTAAAATTAAGAGTAATTAATTTAGAAAAAAAAATCTAAAAATATCAAATAAAGATATTAACCGGGAAGCACAAATTTATTTTTATTTTACCCAAAATCTAAAACACACGAAAGTTAAAATAAATTTTAAAAACTAGCTTGACATAAATCTTCAAAAATAGATCATGAAATTTGCAACCAATATTTCAAAGTTTTTATTGATTAGAGCTTAAAATCTCTTTTATTTTTAACGGTGATTTTGCTAGAAAGGTATTAGAAGAGGTAGTTGTTTGTGTGCCGATTCATTGGTGTTAATAAATATATCCTTCCTTCCTTTCTCTTTATTTTTTTGTTTGAATTAACTCACATGCGACGACTGCTGACGGTTGAAGATTTAAAAACTTGTGGCATTGATTGATACTTGGGGGGATCTTGAAGAAAGCGGCTGCTGCTGGGTGGTTAGTTGGTGTCTCTATTAAGGTTTTAAATCTTCTCTAAATTAAAGCAAGTGAAAAAGTGTTAATTTAGTAGATAATTTTTGTTTAAAGATGGGTAGGTAAATTGTGTGTTTATTAAATGATGGAAAATATTGAGATGGTATAAACAATGATTTTTTGATTAAAAGAAGAGCTTTTCTGTTAAGCTGGGGAAAGAATAAACAAAATTTCAGTTGTTTTTTATAGTTGATTAAAAAACTACAATAATCAAAATACAGGTAAATGATATTACATACACCTTCTTTTTCTTGCTTTTCCCCCTTTTCTTCATTGATCTACTAGAAAAACAAGAATATTATTTACTTTAAACATTTCCTGTATTTATTTACATCATTTTCTTCCTCAAAATGTTGATATATACTTCCCCCTCTAACAATTATTTTTTAACTAGGATGAAAATAAAAATAAGCAGTTGTCCCTAATAATAATGATGATTTTGTTTTGGTCATTGAATAAATACAAAATATTAAAAAAACAATTTTTATCTTGAATATTTTATGTTTTTTGCACATAAAAATATACAAAAATTTAATTAAGTGGATAACATTTCCCATTATTTAAATTAAAATATCTCCATATTTTATTTCAACGACTGGCTGGTTTAACTACTTTTTACAAATTTTATTTTTAAAATTTTAAATTATTCTTTGTAATATAACAATGCTCTATTTTTTAGTGTTCTTGATATATATTACGTTTTTAGGAGAAATGTGTAAACTCATTTTCAACAACAATTTCTTAAAAGATCAAAACTCCATGAATACCTAACCAAAAATTCTCAAATTTTGGTATCTATTAGAAAACACTCTAAAAATATATAGGTATCCAAACTTTATAGCTTTTGTACACTTTTAAAAAATTCTACAACTTTTTTTGCAAAGCGAATTTTTTTTTGAACTGACTTAGTAAAAAAAATTGAAGAAAAAGAACAACTTAAAATGTCTTTAATTAAAATACTTCAACTTACTAAATTTAAAATTGAACGTCTACATTTTTCAGCAATTTCGTGTAAAAGCAACCCAGCTTCAATTATTTTTTCTTTTGGTTTTTTATTTAAATCATTTCTCTGTTGTTTATTCCTTGGGGATTTTGGGGGTAAATAATTATCTAAATTTTGTTTTGGAGAATTTTTTAATTTTTCTTCTTTTTCGATTAAATTATTTTTTAATTTTGGAGAAGAATTATTTTGTTGTAAATTATTAAAATTAAGTAATAACACTAAAGATTCTTCTAAAAATCGTTGGGCGTCCACATCTCGAATCTTTTAAAATTTAAAATATTTTTATTAAATTTAATTAAAAATTAAATATTACATTAAATAAGCTATTATTATCGTTTTCTTGCTCCATTTGTTGTAATGATTCCATTTCAAGTCTTGGAATTATTGATGAAGAATTTTCCATTTTTTATTAATTAAAATATGAAGAATAAATTATAGTAATTTATTATATATTTTAAAACTTTAATTTTTAAAAAGAATAATAAAAGCTTTAAAAAAGATCGAAAAAGCTAAAAAAAAATTTTTTATCAAAAACAGTTCAACTATTTTAGTGGAGATTTGATACTTAGGTATTTAATATTTTTGAGTAATATGTAATTAAGATAATATATCATTTTATAATAGCCTCAGTAAAGTTAAGCATTAAAATCATGCTTAAACTCGAAAAATCGGGGTGGAGTTATAGTTATGAAACAGAGCCTACATATTTTAATTATTATTTTAATAATGATTGAGATATCTTAAATAAACTTTTAAGAATATTAATGGAAATCATGGAAATATTGGAAATAATTAATGGAAATACATATATTTTAAGGGTTAATTTTAAAAATTTTATATTTTTGCTAAATATTTTATTTAAAAAAGACCAAAAATCAAAAATTATTTTTCTTTATATTTAAAAATAATTAAATGCCTTTAAATAATTATTTATTTTTAATTGTTATATTAAAATAAAAAAATAATTTTTAAAAGAAAAGTTGCTGGCTATTTTGTATCTTTTTTTAGTAAATAATTTTTAAAAATTAAAAATAAAAAGCTTTATTTTTAGTAAATGTTGGGGGGTTTTAAATAAATGGTTGCCAAATTGAATAGGTCTACCCCTCTACTAAAATAGGTAGAAGCAATATATTTATTTTCTCTTTTTTTATTCAAATACTACATTCAATTCTGAATTATTTTCAATTCATTGGGCACATGCTGTGAAATATTAAAATAAATAAAAAGAAAAAAGGGGAGTCTTTCAATAAATATAGGCAATTCCAAAAAAAACTTAAAAATAATATTTATGAATGACTTCATTTTGGCACAAAAGTTTTGAAAATTTAAAGCTGCAAGAATGGAGGAGGGAATGTCTTTTTGCCTAGATACATAATTTAGGTTGAAAATATTTCTAAAAACCCAAAAAAAACTTGAAAATTTTTCAAAATCTTCTGTTCACTTTATTTTCTAATTAAAAATTATTTGAAAAAAATTAAAATTATAAAGAAATTTTAAAAATATTTAGGTAAGCATTTTAAAAGGCAAAAAGATGTACACCATAAATTTTAATAAATATATAATTTTCTTTTAAAAATTATTCACGAAAAAAGATGTTTCCATGGTTTCTATTTCTTTGAAAATAGGAGGACGAAGATTAAAAATATTTAAATTAAAAAATGTTTGTACTTTTATTGGCTATAAAATGGAGTAAAAATTATTTTGAAGCGTGAAAGAACACAAAATTATTAAAACCTTTTAAGAGATAACTTTTAATTTGTATTTGTCTGCTTATGTCTACCTTTTCATATAAGTAGATATTAAAAAAATATTATTCATTAAATATTTATAAATGGCAAAAAATTTTATTTATTTTTTTGTGGTTAACACGTCATAATTGAATTTAACGGCAAACCCTAATTTGCCTTTTTTTAATCTTTAATATGTATTTATTCATAGCTTCAAAGGATATAAAGACAGTAAGAACTAACTTACAAGAACAGGTGCTCGCCCTGATTGGGAGGGCAGGTCTAGCTTAAAACTTGAGGCAGAAGGCAAATATGATTGCATAAACCTATTCGACTTAACAAAAACTGTGCTTCTTAATTTTAAAAATTTGCCTAAACAAAAATTAAGCTTAAAGAAACAACGCAAAACTTCACTTTTTGGATAATTTTATAAAATATTAAAATTTGAGCGGGTTATTTTTAAATATACTCGTACAAAAATAATTAAAATTAAAAATTAAATAATTAAAATTAAATTCTTCTCATTTCTATTATTCATCATCTATATTTATTAATTTTCCTTCAGGTACGTAAATGTTGTTATGATTTGTTGAGATTTCTTCCTCATCCTCTTCTTCGTCCCATATTGTTTTTGGAGTTATTTGTTTTATTGACCTACTCCTTTCTCTAAAAAACACTTTATTTTCATGTCAAATTTTTAAAAATATTTTTTAATAAATTAATTTATATTCATATTAAATATCGACATGAGCGTAAAATAAAGATACCCCTCCCCTCCTCCCAGTTATACCAATTGAAAAATAATTTTTAAAATTTTTTTTCACTAGATTTAGAGGGCAACAATCTAACTGAAAAATAATTACTAATTTTAATTAGCGCACCGGCTAGAATCTTGATTTACTGAGTTATTTTTGGTGAAAGAAATATCAACAATAGGTTGTTCATTTTTGCTCTTTTCTGTTGTTATTTGATTTGTGTTGCTTTTAGGTAGAATAAATTCTTTTGGCCTTGCTTATTTTAAAGATAAAATGTAAGTTTTGTGGTAATAGTGTCGTTTCCCAGCCCCATTTTTTCCTCCCAATTTTCTACCCTATGTTTGTACGGAATGGTCAAATTTTCCCCTTTCTTTCATCAAATTTGCCTTTCCATATTTTGCCTAAAAACAATCAAAAAGATTAATTTTTTATTCAATTCTTTCACAAGGATAAAAAAGTGAGACATGATGCCAAAAATTATAAAAAACATTTTCAATATTGCCAAATCGTTTTCGCCACAGAAATTCCGGGAGATAACTTTTATAAGTTTCAGTTCTCTTTCCATGAAGAAGTCCAAGCTTCTCAAGCCATGCATCGAAATCATTATTACTCAAACGTAATTTTTCATATAAATCAATAGGTTTGAAATTCTTTAGTTCTTCCATTTTTATTAATTGGGAAAATGATTCTTCTCATGGTTCCGTGACTTTTGCGCCGAGAACATTTGCGCCGCGACTCTTGCGCCGCGACTTTTGCGCCGCGACTTATGCGCCGAGTGACTTTTGCGCCGGGGAACCTTTGCGCCGCGACTTTTGCGCCGGGGGCATTTTTTTTTTGCGCCGGGGGCATTTTTTTTCCGGCATTTTTCGGATCCGGATTTTTTAAACAATGGCGGCGCAAATGTCGCGGCGCATAAGTCGCCCGGCGCAAAAGTCGCGGCGCAAGAGTCGCGGCGCAAAAGTCGCGGCGCATAAGTCGCGGCGCAAATGTTCTCGGCGCAAAAGTCGTGATACCCTTCTCATTACTCTAATACTTTTTTAAATATCACAAATTAATCTTTTTTATTGTTTTTAGGCAAAATATGGAAAGGCAGATTTGATGAAAGAAAGGGGAAAATTTGACCATTCCGTACAAACATAGGGTAGAAAATTGGGAGGAAAAAATGGGGCTGGGAAACGACACTATTACCAGTTTTGTTTGTTTAAAAAATAAGATTTTTGCGATTTAGAATGTCCAGCAGGTAATTTGATAATTTTTACTTTGCTTAAAATCAGAACCCCTCTTTTATTGGGAGTTTAATTATTTATTTGTTTATCTCACAAGGGAACCACTCGAACTGTGATCAAAAATTTTCAATAAAGATTATACCATCGTCTTTAATAATAAAAACGAGGGTGACTCAATCGCTCCAAAGGTACTTTATGGATATGTCACCCCCCCCCTCCTATTTTGAGTCTCAGAGTTTTCCTTAAACGTAGAAAATGGTCAGAGATTATTTTCTTCTCCATGTCAATCATTTTTTTCTTCTTCAAGTATTTTACTTGTTTATTTTGCCTTTTCACATATTTTGTACTTACATTTCACTCATTTCGTTTATACATTTACCACATTTGCTTGAAGAAAGAAAAATGATTGACATGGAGAAGAAAATAATCTCTGACCATTTTCTACGTTTAAGGAAAACTCTGAGACTCAAAATAGGAGGGGGGTGGCATATCCATAAAGTACCGCTCCAAAATACTGAAAATTTGATCAGCTATAACTTTTCGATTTGGAGGTCGGAGCAAAAAAGCCAAAAATTGGCAATAGGTTATCGGCCATGCTCTACACGATGGTATAATTTTTATTTGAAAATTTTTGGTCATCGTTCGAGTGGTTCCCTTGTCAGGATTATTAAAAGCTGAACACCTTCCCAATAATAAGTTCCAACTCCGGAAAAAACAATTTAAATTAAATCTATCACAGTAAAAATTCTTTTAATCTCTACCTTTTTTTAAAGTATTAATTTCAACATTTTCTTGTTTATATTTCTCTTCTTTTACATCGTTTTTCTCCTCTCCTTTTCCAGAATCAGATCCCCTAAAATCTTGATATTCTTCTTCTTCCTCCTCTTCCCTTCCATTATTTTCTTCTACAAAATCTTCATCAAAATAGTCATCCAACCCTTGTGGTTCCCCCAATCCTTGAGGATTTCTTTGATGTGAATTTTTGTTTAAATAATTTCCAAATTTATTGCCGTGACGTGGATGCACATATCTTCCTCTGGTATCGAAAAAAATCCTCAATAATTTAAAATAAAATTTTAAATTTAAAAGGAAATAAAAATTACTAAATAGAAAATATTTTAAAATGAATTATGTAGAAAATGTTAGCTTATATTATTTGTAAAATTAATTAAATTTATTTTTAGTTTTCACAGACCGATTTAAAGGTTGAGGGGGAGCATTATTATTCGAAGCAGCCATAACATGAGCATATTTTCTTAACATTCTTGCTTGCCTAAAAAATATTCAAAATTTTTAAAATTATCTTTGTTGAATTATAGAACAAATAAAATTCCGAAACAATTAAATTTGCCACAAATTATGAAATTCTTTCCTTGATTCCCTTTAATTCGACTCCAAATTTTCACTAATCTTATTTTGACTAGTAAAATACTTTTCAAAAAAACAAACTCGTTTTCCTTGTGTCTATTCCATTGTTTTTGTTGTTCATAAATTAATTTATATTTATCATCTGGTCTAGCCTTATATATTTTTGCATTGTCTAAACTATCTTTGTCTTGTTGTATAACTACAAAATTTTCAAAGGCATCAGATTCAATTAATTCTTTAAATGTAGAATATCCTAGTTGATTTGCTTTGTCATCAGCATTTATGTTAAAATCATCGCTTAAAAATAAAAATTTTATTTTTATTAAATTTTGTTTTTGTTCTGACAGTCAAATATTCTTAACGAGATAGTGGACAGGTAAAATATAAAATCAAAGACAATATTCAAAAGTAAGCAAAATCAGAAAAAAAAATCAGACTCAAGTTACACCTTTCGAATATTATTTGTCAAATCCCCCGAAAATTACAAAAAAAAGTTCAGAAAAAATCGAACAATACCAAAAAAGTCTATAGAAAGACAATATATCAAAATTAAAAAAACAAACTGAATGTCAAATTTTAGATCAGCTAATCGATATCCTTCATATTTAGATCCAAGTGTTTGATGCACTCTTTTAGCAAAATCGTGTAATTCTTGCGATGTGCCGGACATTCTCTTAAAAATTATTTTCTTAAATTCCAAAAAATTAAAAAATTAAATTGAATTTTTAAAAATCATTCAAAGAAAAACAAAAAAAATTTAAATTATTTTATTTCTTTAATTTAAAAAATTAAATACATTTTAGAATAAAAATACAATTTTTAAATCACTTTTAGAGTTGAAGGAAAATAGAAGATAGGAATTGGGCAAAGTGAAAAATAGAAGGTAAAAAACAAAGGAATGGAAAGAATAAAATATATACAAAATGGAAATTAGGAGAAAAAAGTATAAATTTTCTATAAATGAAAGCAGAAGCAGTGAAAATAAATATATTTTTCTGTTAAGGAATTAAAATTAACAAAAATTCTTTAAAATATTTAAATTGAAAATAAATTCAATTATATTTTTAATTTTAAAAGAAATTTTGTCGTTTTAGGGGAAAATGAAAGAAAATTTGAAAATCGATCGCTAAAAACTTTTAAAAAAATAAAACTATCAAAAAAATTTCTAAAATTTTCAATAAAAATTTTTAAAACTTATACAATCCATTAATTAATAAAATCTAACAAGTCCCTCTAAATCATGAAATAAGCACAATTAAATTACTGAATAAAATTATGGCAAAAAATTACAAAAAAAAATTGATTAAAAATTATTTTTAGGGATCAAAAAATTTTTTTATGAAATTTCGAATTTAATATTTCAGAATTTTCAAAAATAATTTAACAAAGAATTTCCCAAATAATTTATCTAAATTATTTAATCAATTTTTAAACAGAAAAAGGAAGGGAAAAGTTGGAAAGAAAAATAGATATATACCCTTTTGTGTTAATATAAGCCATTTATTGACGTTGAAGCAGGGGCCTTTGTTCAGATTGACTATTGCCAGTTATAGTGGTATTGGATGAAGTAGAGGATGGAAATTGCCACAAAGAAGATCTATAATCTTTATAACGATGAGCAAGTACAGGAAATGAGCCAGTAGAAACAACAACCTTAAAAAGAAAATTTAAAAAAAAAGAATCGATGAAATGAATGAAAAAATTGTAAAAAAAGATGTTAAACAAACCTCGTTTTCACAAGAAAAACAATGCATTCGCCGTCTTCTGATGCAACAGAAGAGTCCACATGGAAAGCAAAGTATTCCCCATAATAATCCTCTAAATGTAAATTGTCCTCTAAGACTACGTCGACACTGTGGACATATTCTAGCCATTTAAAAATTAATTTTGTGATTTAGTCATTGGAGAACAGGAAAATATAAGTAAAAATGTGCACAGAGTTAAACTATCTGAAATTTAGAATTGATAAAGTAAATGTCAAGTATAATAGAGCTATTTCAGAATAACATCATTATCTTGAAAAATAACATTGAGAATATCTCCCTATCAGAAATATTCAGAAGAAAATCAGAAACTAAAAATTTACCAACATAATGACAAAAAATACCTAACATTATTAAATGTTTATGAAATGAAGCAATTTAGACATTGCAGAACAACATAACAAATACGAATAAGTCTAACGAAATACCAACACGAAATAAAATATCAAAATGCCAAAAGTAGAAAAAATTACAAAATATCAGCAAAGGAAATGAAACTAATTTGTAAGGGGGAGGATATTGTTGGTAAAGTTCGATTTTGCTCTACTTCGTACTGTATTTTTGGTCACTTATTTTTCGCATCTAAGTTGTCTGGTTATTAGTACTCACTGTTTGGCTCCGGTACAAAATATGTAATCGTTAAAATATGGAATGGTTAAAATCGCGAATAGGCTAAAAAGGGGTTAAAATACCGAATCGTTAAAATATAGAATCGTTAAAATATCGAATCGGGTAAAAAAGGGTTAAAATATGGAATCGTTAAAATATGGAATGGTTAAAATGTCGACACGGCCAAAATGGGTCAAAATGTCGAATTCTTTTAAAAAAGGGTCAGATGAGTGCCATACATTGATTATTGATAATTTTATCAACTTATCAACTTATTGATGATAAGTTGATTGATAAGTCTCTTATGTCGTAGTCCGGCGCAATCTTTTCTGCCCGAGTTCAGTGTATTTTACGGAGTAAAACCGGACCGGATAAATTAAGCATAATCGACACCGGATCCGGTCCGGCATGATCGTACGGATCCGGAAAACATAACGCGATCCTGATATGGAAAAATTATAGTGGTGTGCATTAGTTTTTAGTTAAGACCTAAAGTTTGACCTTACCGTATACGGTATGGAATACCGAAAAACACCGATCAGCTTTTAAATTTTATCGGAAGGCATTCCGTACCGTACAACCGACACGGAATACCGAAAAATACCATCGGTATTACGGTACCGTCCGGATTCTAGTTTTGGCGCCATTTTTAAAAAATTCGACATTTTGACCAATTTTGGCCGTGTCGACATTTTTACCATTCCATATTTTAACGATTCCATATTTTAACACTTTTTTAGCCTATTCGATATTTTAACCATTCCATATTTTAACGATTCCATATTTTAACCCCTTTTTAGCCTATTCGCGATTTTAACCCATTTTTACCCGATTCGAGATTTTAACCCTTTTTTAGCCTATTCCATATTTTAACGATTCGATATTTTGTCCGGACACGCACTGTTTCTCTAGTTTATGGATCACTAAACATTTTCTATCCTACTACTCTTGATCTTAAAAAAGTTAGCTTATTTGAAAGAGTGCATCTAGCCTAGCCGGGTGGGACTAAAATAAGCGTTATTTTAGAGATTGGCCAAAGTTGTAAACGAAATATTAAACAAGTTATATTAGACTAAGTTATCCGTGAAAAAGTTTACGGGGGAAGCCGGGTTATCGTTCGAGTGGAACGATGGCCTCGATGAGCAAAGTAATCACGGCTGCAGAAGCACGAAAACAGTTTTCCATCGAAATTTTTCCAGCGACTTTCTTCAGAATCATCTAGTTTAGCTGATTTTAGTGCAATCGACTCACATCAGCTCTATGAACTCATTCAGATGAATTATCATTTATATGAGTTATTACAGACTTAGTAAATTTTGTTAGTAAATTTACTGTAGACTTGGTAACATTTTTTCACTCTAATTTTAACAGTTCACCTGCTTAAACAAATAATAAACAATAAAAAAACGATCAACACCTCATCCCATAAAAGGATAAATCTATTTTAAGCGTTCATGAAAATAAAAATATAAACAACTCCATTTAGTATTTTATCCTCCAATCATTTTTAAATCCAATAAATCAGAGACTTTGTGATACCTTCCATACTAATTCTTATCTCCTACGTAGGCTTGCTTACTTGTAACTAAGATTCGCAACCATTTAATTTCTTGTCCCTTTCTGTTCACTACAAAGAACTGTCTTACAATATCCCTATAAATTGCAAAAATATCCGTTTGTTATACTTCTATCCCATTCTTTTTTCTTTTTAAATATTTCTACTTTTGTATATAAATTTATTGTTTGGTGGAAATAAAAAGAAATTTTTTTTGTTTCCAGTCTTTTCGCGAAAATTTACACAAAAATAATAGGGATTGCGCGATAACAAAGAATATAGAAAAACTCTAAATATCTCTCCCTCTCCTCCCTCTCTCCCATTCATCTTTCAATAAATACAAAAGCTTTGACGGAAAATTTATTTTTAATTGTGGTTATTATTTACTATTTTGTGTCAACTTCTGTCAGTCTTTCTCCCTTTTTCAAAACAAAAAAATCATCCGAATCTCTCAATAACTATGCCATTTACTGAAAATTTATATTTATTTGCTCTAAATATTAATTAGAGAAATAAAAAAAATTTTTCTTTATTATCTGCAATTATTGAAAATAATAACTAGAAACAGTTTAAATTTAATGAATTTTGTTTAAATCTGTCACTTCCATTTCTATCACAACATTAAATAAATAATTAATTTAAAAGAAAGCTTTAATCAAAATTTTATGATCGTTGCCCTTTTTTCTTTAAATATAAAATAATTAATTTTTATTTTCGACCTTCAAAAATTCTTTTTCTCGCTCATTTTAAATTTTTAAAATTTAATTGCTGGGATATTTTCGAGATAAAAATTGTTTTTATATATTTTATATTTAATCCCTTTTTCTAAAATTTGACAAGAAAATTAGTTTTTTGTGATAAAAATATTAAAATATTTAATTTCTTTCTCTTAAAAATTTAATTTTTTATTAACAGAATAATATTTTTAAAATTAAAATGATAATCGGTATTCGTACCTCAACGACTTTCTTTGCCTTCATGTAAGTAAAGGAAATATTAAATAAAAAAAATAAAATTATTAGAAATAAAATAATTTTTTTTTAATTTAAAAAAATTTAATTTATTTAAAAGTCTCCTCTTCATTGCAATTCCCCTCACTTTTGCTGAAAAGCAAAATCGTGCAAAACGCTTTGCTGCATTTGGTTCTTTGGCTACAATTGGGGGAAAAGTTGGATGTGTTGTTTCGGTTATTTCTAAGTTAAAAAAAATTTAAAAAAATATTTTCTTTAAGCAAAACAAATTATTTATTAATGGACATTTTGTAAAAGATTTGGATGTTGATGAACAGAGTGAATTAAAGGATTATCAAGTATAAATAAATATTAAAAATATTAAATAATAATTAAATTAAGGCATCTCTTGATGAATTTAAAACAAAGGTTTAAAAAATTAAATTAATTTAAATAAATTTTTATTATTTTTTATACTAAACAATTTTTGGAGCAACGTCAAAAGCAAGTTAGTGGGGCAACTCAGCAAACTAAAAAGCCTGAACCACCCAAAAAGGTGATATTTAACATATTAATTTTTATAAAATAAATAATTTATTTTAGCCAAGTTTCTGTTCAGACAAAGCAACAACCCAATATATTTTCGATGGATGCTCAGTACAAGGAGACAATATTTATATTGGTGATACTTTTGTACGTAAATTAACTGCAGATGAGCAACGCGAATTGGAACAATTTGATGCCAAATTTAGTACCTACCAAAAGGCTGCCACAGCTGATTTCCGTAAAGTAAGGGGAAGGAAATAAAAGAAAAAAAGATTGTTTAAATAATTTAGAAAGTCCAATCAGCATTTGGTGAACATTTTGGATCATTATTTGGTGGATTTATAGGAGGAGGTGGAAGTGAGGATGAAAAAGAAAATGACAATTCTGGTGGAAGTTCTCTTGCTAATTTGGAGGCTCCAAAAGCTCCAAACCTTTGCACTTTAATTATTTAAAGAAATAAAGACTTGAAAAAAATTAAAGAATTAATCTATTAATAATTATTATTTTTTGTTTCTTTTAAATTAAATTAATAATAATAAAATAGGCAATTAAATGAAAGTCTTTTATTAAAATTATATTTTTATAAAATTTAAAATAAAAGTTTTTAAAAATTATAGAAGTGATTTTAATATACCGAATTTATTTTAATTGAATCACTGTCTCTAATATAAACACCCCAAATAGAGGGGTTAAAAAACCACAGGTGGTTCTTTAGAATAAATCCAGCAACTCTAAAATAAAAAATAATCTAATAAACATTTTTTACATTATTAATATCCCCGTTTTATAATAATTTTGTTTAACATTCCGCCGTTCTCTATTTCCTTCACATCTACAACAATACATTTTTGTATTTATGAGAGAAGGTTGGCATTCATAATTCTTTAATTATTTATGAAAATTTTAAAATTTATCTACATGCCTGAGGGCATTCATCCTTTGTTGTCCCATCACATTCTATAGACCTTCCATCTACCTCATCAATTGCCACTAAAGACCCTTCTCCACAAATTTTTAAAATCTCTATTTTATCATTCTGTTCATTACTGTCAGAATAAGATCTTGAAGTAGAACGTCTATGAACTACTGGAAAAGGATGACAACAGACATTTAACCCCACTCTGTTGGAAGGTGAACAAACATAACTTGGTGGACATTCAGAAACTTGTCCAAGATTAGAACAATAACGAATATATTGGCCAAGATAAGCTTTAGTAAATAATTTAAATTTGTTTTTTAGAAAATATTTAACACCTGGTATTTGTCCGTTTGAACAAAGCAATTCGGTAGAAGAAGAACTTGTAGATTTACTAATGCCAACATCTGTTGACATTGAAGGTAATGTATTTATACCACAACAAACATACACAGCCGGCTATTATGGAGATAAAAATTTTTTTAATTTTTTAAATCATGAATAGCCCCCCTCCCCCCATAAAATTTTTGAAATTTCTTTCACAAATATTTCTTTCTTTATAATTTATTAATTACTAACAACTGAAGATTGCATGCAAGTATAGCCATTTGGACAATGATTGTTGTTTTGCCCTGTTGATAATGAAGTTGAAGATATTGTCTGTTGTTGGCGCAATAATCCACCAAATCTATCCGAAGCAGGTTGTGGAGAAGCACTGCTGCTAATTTGTCTAGCCGCGATAGAGCAAAGTCTTGGACTGTTATTCACCATTAGAGTAGAATAAGCTTGGGGGCATTGAATAGGAGAGGCTAGACGACAACACATAAAAATACCCTCGACAGATGATTGGGCGCATGAAAACCCTTTAATTTTTAAGGAATTTAGGCATATTAAAATCTTAAATTCAAAATCACCATGTGGACAAGTCATGTCCAATGTGTCTTGACAGAAATGATGAGCTCCCTGAAATATTATAAATTTTTAAACTTTTTGATTTATTCAAAGCAAAACTCAGTCATTCTATTTAGTCTTTTAATATAATTAAATAACCCTATGGTCTTCATAGGCAGACCAGCCAAGCGGGCATCCTAAATCTTCAATTGGAGGACGAAATGTGGCAGAAGATGATGATGGTGGTACAAATGGAGGTGGAGGAATATCGGTTTGAGCTTGCGGTAATGGCGCGCCACCCGGCAAAGGAGCATCCATACGACGGCAACAAACATGCATGGCAGGCACATTTGAAAGTGCACATTCGAAACCACTTGGGCATTGACTGTAAAGACTCATAGGATTACATTGGACGGTTTTGCCTGATTAAAAAAAATTTCAAATAAATTCCAAAAAGTTGTACCAAATTCTTGGTGATAAGTTTCTCTTCCATCAGCACAAACAATTGCAGAATTAGGAGGGCCACAACAAACATACAAATTATTTAAAGTATATGAAAGTTGACAAGTATAAGACGACTGAAAAAGTTTTGATATGTACTAGAATGAACAAGGTAATTCATTTACTTTACTACAAGGTGCACCAGGTCCAGAGCACTGTTCAGGTTGTCCATTTATTTGAAGAAGAGCATGCTGCCCTGGTTGAGGGCAAATCCTTCTATAATAAATTTTTTAATTAATTAGTACCAAAATTTTTTCTAAAGACAAAAAAATCACCCAGGTTCTCGACTTTCACAGCATAGATATGTGTTTGCACGATTTTCGGCAAGTAAACAATCAGCATCTGCAGGACACATAGATAGATCAGATGGAGAGCAATATATCTACAAAAACTCAATCCATTCAATAATAGTTTATTTAATTACCGGATTTCCACTTCGTAAATCCAAAGAAGAATCAAAACCGGAAGGACAAATAGGTTGTGCAGGCATTGAACAGCAAACAAAAATGCCTGGCTGCCCTATAGCTTCCTCACATGAATAGCTTTTTGGACAGTTTGATTGAATTGCTGACGGTGAACAAAACCTTGGACCAGACCCATCACGAAAAAGAACTTGCTTTAATTTAAATTTAAAAATAAAGGGAGAATTTAGAGAGTTTACTTGATTTGGACAAATATATTGTGCATTAACAGCTGGCCGAGCATTTTTTGGTCGTGAACAACAAATACTCTGTTCTGGATCGTTTTTGGACTGTACACATTGATAACCAGGTTTGCACTGGTCTGGAAGTAGAAGTTCGCATAATACATAACCAATTGGTGAACGTTCTGGACTCATTCCCTCTGGACAACGTGGAGAACTTTGTCTAGCTTTTCTACAACAAATCATCATTGCAAAAGCATTCATGGCAGACTGACTTTAAATTTTATTTTTTTACATATGTATTTTAAAAATATTTAAATCACAAAAAGTAATTTTTAAAATGTTTGCATAATTTTTTTTATAAAATTATAAAAACACCATGAACTTCCAGGCGGACAGTTCTGGCCGGGTAATTCACAAAATAAATTTTGTCCTTGTCTAATAACGGGAATTTGTGACGAACTTGGACATCTAAAGAATGCTTTAGAGTCTTGATTACGATGTTGATGATCAATTTGTGAAAATTTTCTATTAGTAGATGATGCCGAGAAAGCAATGTGTGGAGTCCGCCTTTCAGAGCAGCAAACACCAAAAGTTGAATATTTGTGGGATGAAGTCTCTCGCAAAGGTTGACATATAAAACTAAGAAAACGGATATCAGAATATCCTGTTAATCATAAATATAATAATTATTATACCCCAATCTGCACGGAATTCGCCTATCCAGTGTACAACGCCTAAAATAAATTTTTAAATTTATCCAAATTATGAAAAAAAGTAAAGAGAAAAAGGAATTTGTATTTAACAAAAGTACATATATCTTTAATTTACTTTTGAGAAATTTTTGAAGAATTTTTACACATTATTTTCAATTATATTTTAATTAATTTTTTTATTATTTCTATTTTATTTTACTTACACTAGTGAGTCAAAATTATCAAAATTATTTTTGAAATATTTTACAACTAAACAGTATAATTATTTTATTTATTTTATAATTTGTATAAGAAAATTATTTAATGACATTTTATTAATTACCTAGGATTGCCATCTTCATTTAAATCCATAACATCGTCAATATCAAAACAAGCAATTAAAGGGATATTATTTCTATTATTACTCCTCTTATTTTGTTTCCCTGTTGCGATTTCACCTTTATTTTCTTCCTCCAATCCATTTTCCTTTTTATCATAATAATCTACATAATCATTGTCATTTAATTTATCCTCCTCCCCTTCCTCATTAACAACTGGATTACAACAAATAAATTGCTTTGTAATTGGTGAAAGGATACAAGAAGCATGTCCAGGACAATGATTACCGGTGGTCATGGATGGATGACAAAACTATTTTTAAATTTAATTAATAAACAACACCAGATAAATTTAAACTAATATATGTACTTATATACTTACAATATTTAAATGCTCATAAGGTTGCCAACCTTGTGGACATAAATTTAAATGTCGTTGTCTCTTCCTATAATTTTGATTGACAGATTTACTGGTTCCACTGCAGCATATAGAAATTCCAGAAATGTTACTAAATGTTGAATTTTATCAAATAATAAAAATGTAAGTATAACCTGGCTTGACAAAGCATGTCAAGTGGACAGGTGATAGGATTTTGGAGCTATAAAAATATTTTAAACTCATCCAGTTTAAAAATTAAAAATTTACGTCACACCGGAGGGGATTCTGTTCATTTGGGAATGGCAAACCGGAGGCAACACATTCAAAACTTTGTGCCATACAACAAATTTTCTGTCCTGTCAACAAACCGCTAAGAGGATCAACTGATTCACGGCATTTTGAATCCGCCGGACATTTTCTTTTAGAAATTGTTTTCATAGAAGATGGCGAACAAAGTTGGACACGATCTTAGAGATATATTAACTTTAATGTTAAGATACTATTTTTAAATTAACATTCGCTATCCGAACATCAGAATTCAAGTCTAAAAGAACATGGAGGATTTGTATAAGTACCGTATTTTCTCGAATAATTTTCCACCCTTAAATATTCAACCATTTTAAGGAGGAGATGAATAATTCACCAACAGTGAATTATTATTATTTACATTTTCCATGTTTGACCAGGTTCGTTCATCGAATAATTTCTCACCTTGTTCATCAAACACAAGATGTTCACCCGCCACTGGGCACTCTCCTGGTGGACCACAACATAAATGAGTATGTAAGTTACAACGTCCCATAGGCGGGCAATCGACATCTGATGAGCAATAATCTTCTCTATCGCTTAGTTTGTAGCTAATCTCGCCTAGAGGGCATTCTTGTTGCAGATTTTTACTTTCACCTGTTGCTTCTTTTATATGCTTTTGAACAGATTGATGGTGTCCTTGATGAAGAATTTTTACATCTTTTAGGCAATAAGTTTTTACCTAATTGATTATTCTGTCTACAGCATTGGTAAGAAGCAGTCCAAAAATTAAATCGACAAATAGCCTCATCGGGGCACAATAACGGAGTTATGGGCGAGCAAGAGATAACATTTCCCTTCGAATCAAACGCAGGTATTTCTTCGTGTAAACAGCCTAGATGTGTAAAATAGATACAAGATATACAGAATATATCTACCATTATCTGCTTCACAACATTGGAAACGATCAATGTCGAAACTCCATTCACATATTCCATTCCCAGGACATTCAGCTGTACCAGGTAGACAAAGCAATGTGCTACCATTTAAATGTTTAAGAGCCCTTTGTCCCGTTCCACATCCATCACTTGGGTCTTTACCACAACAGCGAAACTGTTCAGTATTTATTGAATCTTGATAGCATAGCGCACCACCTGGACAACTTCCTGGTTTTAACGGCGAACAATTTATCAAATCGCCATTTTTATTGCGTAATTGTCGAGTTCCTCTTTTAAAATATTCAAAATAATTTATCGGCATAGTTTCCTACTTTGGACATCCGATTGGAGGCACTTCCTGATTCAATGGAAAAATACAACAACTTTTAATTTTAGTTAAGCATTTAGCTGGTGGAAGACAATCTAAATCATGTAAACAAATCCGCGGCTGACCATTAACTGTTAATATTAAAGTTAAATTGACTCCCTTTTAAATGTTATCATCGGTTAGCTTAATTCGAAAAGGAATTTCAATGATTTTTTCCAACTATTATAGAAAGTTAAAGGTTGAAAAAGTTAAAAAAACGAAAGTTAAAATTAACTCATTTGGAAACGTCCTTCTGGTTCACAACTTTCTGTAAGGTTCAATAGAAAACAAGTCAAGAAGGATTTAATAATCAAAGTAGAAATAATATAAAATAAAAAGTAAAAGTGATTATTATAAGAATTATAAATTCGCAATAGCATTGCTTAATTCCATCGAATTATCCCTGCTAAATTTTCATCAGCAGCCATTCTTTTTGTTAGCAACCATTCAAATAAAATATTTTATTTAATCTATTTTTTATTTGAAAAAAAATTATTAAAGACTTTGTTTAGAAATAGAAGGACTGCGCAAGAATAGCAAGATCTTTAAAATTTAGCTAGCAGTGATGTGAGGGGATAAACAAGGATAAACAAACGGAGACTGGCCCTAAACTGGCCCCCTCTTGAGTGCCCCCAACTCAAATTTGTGTTGGTAGTTTTCTTTGCTAATTCCCTCTTAAATTAACGAAAAAAGTGGACGGCAACTGACCATCCATCTAATACTTGTATTTGTTCTGTTAATAATTTTTGAATAGCAATTTTTCCATGTTATAAAATAAAAAGGGAAAACAAAGTGCATAATCAGTATAAAGAAGCAAATAATAGCAGAAGTTTCACTAATTTAAAGATAATTTTTGTTGGAAATATTTTAGTAATAAATACATATCAGGTATAGAACTGATTTGAGAGAGAGTGCATCAATAAATTTAAGAGAGTCGTTTTCATTAAGATTTTTTGTAGGGCGGTATAACTCTAATTTTTCCTAAATTATAACCCTAAAAAATTCGAAAAAACAAAAAAATAGCTCATTCGAGAGAGCTCGTCGAGCTGAGTCGAATGACACCAATGTCAAAATCCGACTTGAGGAATTACATAGTTTTTGTACGTTTTTCTTTACTGAACCGTATAAAACAAAAATTAGGAAAATAAAATAGGACAAATTTTACCATAGGACAAATTTTAAAAATTCGTAACTTCGTCAAAAAGTCCATATTGGCTTCTCAAAATTTTAAAATTTGTAAACTATTTTGGGCCTACAAAAATACAAAATTTGAAAGAAATCGGGTGGAAGGGCTGAAAGATATAAGAACTTAACTAATCAAAGATGGTTCCTTTCGTTGACACTCAAACTCTGCGATGAAGTTGGCACTCAAACGGCTATTAATTATTGGCACTGAAACTACCGAAAATAAAGTACAAAAGTTGAATGTATAACGTCTCTCTTCACTTAAGCACACTATTTTTCAATCGCTTAATTTTCGGTAGGGGACCATTGAGTCCCGCCGTTTGAGTCCCGCCGATTGAGTCCCGCCGGTTGAGTCCCGCCGGTTGAGTCCCTGGCCTGTTGAGTCCCGGCCGATTGAGTCCCGCCGGTTGAGTCCCCACCCAAAAGGGTACGTTTGAGTCCCCGTATTTCTTTCTAGGATCTTGATGGATTAAGTGGGATATATGGAGTTTTGTATTGATATAAGAGTATTTGGGGAGATTTTGGGTGATAATGATAAATATGGAGGGATTTCAAGCGATTTGGAATGATTAAAGTGGATATATAGACGGATTTTCAAGACGGAATTATTGCGGGTATGGTACCACTTTGGGGTACATTATATATGAATATAATGATGGATTATAGGTACCTACCAAACTACCTGGTACTACCCCCAAATTGGTAACATACCTGTAATACTTCCATCCTGGGAATCATACGTAAACTTGGTGCCTTTATTTAACAAGTCCTAATTGGGGGATATAATCTATAATCCCTCATATTCCTGTACAATGTACCCCAAAGTGGTAACATATCCGCAATAGACCCGTACTGGGAATCATACATACTTGTGTAAATCCTAGAAAGAAATACGGGGACTCAAACGTCCCCTTTTGGGTGGGGACTCAACCGGCGGGACTCAATCGGCCGGGACTCAACCGGCCAGGGACTCAACCGGCGGGACTCAACCGGCGGGACTCAATCGGCGGGACTCAAACGGCGGGACTCAATGGTCGCGTTCCGCTTAATTTTGGGTAGGGGACGTTTGAGAATAGCCGTTTGAGAATGGCCGTTTGGGTATGGCCGTTTGGGAATTGGCCGTTTGAGTATAGCAGTTTTTTGGCCATAACTTTTGTTTTAAATAATCTTTCAAAAAAATTTATATATGTTTCGATAGGTCTCGAGGTGCTTCATCTTTTTTATAAGACATCTGATTTGATCACTCTACAAAAAGTTATCACTGATAAACTATGTCGCAAGCATAAAAAAACGGTTTTTCGTCTGTCTTTTTTTGTGATGATCAGATCAGTCCAATTATAAAAAGGAAGCCGCATTACGAGACCTTTCGAACGATATGATAATTATCAAAATCGGACGAATATAAAGAGAGTTATGGCCATAGACCGAAACGGCCAATTCTCAAACGGCCATACCCAAACGGCTATTCTCAAACGGCTATACCCAAACGGGCTTTACCGCTTAATTTTCCATTTAATCCGCCGCGATTAAATAAATTACATTTATTAAATAATTTTATTAGATACCTAAATTACATTTTTATCATATACAAATTAACAACCTTTAGGAATTTTAATAATGGCAACCTTGACTGCATCGCAGGCTACTTATTTTTCTGACGGATCTTCTACAAATCCAGATGTTGGCGCAGTTCGACCTAAAAAGCGCTCACGTATAAATGGGTATGAGTTTTCTTTTTCTTATCAAAAAATGACATTAATTTAGACTTAGTGAACGCCCGCTTAAACGAATAACTAGATCTCAACTGACGAAACAACACACTACTGCCGAAAAAGTGCCTTCTAACAAATCCACTGCGTTTGTCCAGTCACAACAAGGCGGTACTCATCAGACCGGCCCTAAACGTGGAGCGCCTCGGGGTAAACCTAAACCTACTTCATCTAGATGTAAGCCAAAAGCTAAAACTACAACAGGTTTTCTTTTAATTTTTTCTAAATTTACTTTGAGAAAAAGCACTCGTGTTGGTATTTACCTTTCTCGGTCTTGTGTTATTCTGAAGATATTGGCATGTCTTTTTATTTTTCCTATTTGCCTATTTTGAGATTTCTTGCCTCGATATTTTAGGCGCCTGTTTGGCATTTTCCACTTTTCTATAAATCAGCAGTCTATTCAAAACAAAACTATTAAAACAACTCTCTGTCATCCTTAAACATTTTAGGTTCAAAGAAGCCCAATATTTTGAAAAACAACAATAAATCAAGCTACCATAGATGCCTTGAATGTTCTTGTGTGGTTAAATCATTCAAAGTTCATTTTGGTTTGACAAAACGGTAAATTTTTCTTTTTAGTAATTCACTATTCTAATTAATATTATTGGTTATTCTACAAAGTTTTTAAATCTAGTAATCCTTATACACAAACTAAGCTTTTATCTCTTCACCATTTTTCACAGAAAAAGTTTTTGGATTAATCTTTATTTTGATTAATAAGGATTTAGACCATGCCCGTAACCAGGAGGGGGAATTTCAGCACAGAAACCCCCCTCCCCGAAAAAAATTTTGATTACGGCCCTGAATTAGACTAATATTTCTTTACAATTTTTATTTGAAGGCGTCCTTGGTTTACTTGTAATCAATGTAAATTCAAGACAAAATGTAAATGGTTATCTGATCGACACAATTTACTTTCTTCTTGCAATGCCACAAATGTTGTTAGACGTCCATTTGGAAGACTTCAAAAACCTTCATCTTCAACTAAATTACTTCATTGCTCTTCTTGTAAAGTATTCAGCTCAATCTCTTTTCAAGAATTATATGAACATTTACCAATGTGCAAAGGATCTCAAATGTTTACGACTAAATCAGAAACTGAAATTACTAAAGAAGAATTGGATGAAGTAGAACTTTTTTGTTCAATCAACTTATCTGGAGAAAATATTAAATTGAAAAATGATTGTGAGACTGTTGAAGGGCATAAAGAAGGTATATAAATTATTTATGGAGAAATAATGGCATTTTCAAGAGATTTTATATAAATAGAGCCTGGCCAGGCGGATGGTCGATTTACGATTTTTCAAAAAATTTATCTCGAGGAAAAGCTTCCATTGTCTGTCCATATTTCCTTCTCCTTTCATTATCCTGATACTGATTCTGAGGGATATCGAGGATACAGGGGGATTACAAAGGACATCAGGGATCTGGTGTGATTAATGGAATATAAGTGGATTTATAGGGAATAGGCGGGTCTGGGTACCAGATCCGGAGCCAAAGTTATTCTGAGCCGTTCCATGATGGTATTTTTAAAAATAATTTTCTTTTTTAGGAGATATGGATACAAAGGATGAAATTAAAGAATATTTTTCTCAATTTCTTCCTTTATCTCGTCTCAATAACATCAATCCATTAATGGTCAAACATCTTTATGAAAATGAAAATAAAAATAATGAGGGGAATGGTGACGATAAATTGAAGAAAATTAAGTAAGAAAATAATTTTTATTTCTTCTTTAAAATTATTTTTTAAAGGTTGGCTTTAATTGGCGAAGAAAAAATGAAAAAGCTTTATTGATATAAAAAATATACATTTAAATTATATAAATATACAAATACCGATTTTACTTTAAACAATTTTTTTGCTTTTACTTATCAAACAAAAACGGGATAAATAAATATTTTTTGTTTTTTTTTCTATTATTTTTATTTTAAAACTTGAAAATTTTGAAAAATTATTCAAGTTAAATATAAACAGAAAATGGAATTGTTTTTTTAGAGACTTACCCCCTAACATTTTAAATTTAATTTTAAGCCAGGCACGACTAATTATAAAACTCATTTTTAAGTTTCTTGTCTTCAAAACTTCAATTTTTTGTGTGAATGTTTTAAATAAGACCCCTTAATACTGTTTTTATGTTTGTATTTTTATTTCATTTCAAACAGGCTTTTTATTCTCACATAAAAATCTTTTCATTTTCCTTGATCATTTTATTATTCTACCTCCATTGAAAATTCCCTGCTTATATCCTCAATCCCTTTATTTATTCAAGCTATTGCCTACGAGCGAAGAATTGACCGTCAATATATTCCTAAATTTCTTTTCGTTTGATTTATTTGTCGATATGCATAGAATTACATTATTCTTTTTAATTTTTTATTAAATTTTGGAAATTTTTAATTATACGTAACTTTTCAAAATCCAAATTATTCGAAGATTAAGCTTTGGATATTATAATTCCTACTGACTTTGTCATTGGTCCTGTTTCTGTCTTTAATATAGATACCTGATTGTCCAAAGTTTTTGTATACCTTTTTTAACTTTTATTTTTAGCTCTTAAGAATATAAGGCTAAATATGTAAAAGTAACCGGTTGTTGAGGATGATATATTTATAATTAAAATGTTTGCATGCTGAGATTTCTAAAGAAAATTTTTATTCACGATTAAAATCTATTTATTCTAAACATGGTCAACGATTAAAATTTTCGCAACAAGGAACGTGTTGGCCGTATTGCCTATTGTTTTGGCTTTGTGTGGTTTGATTTATGTGACTACTGGTTTAGCTTTGTCGCACTTTTGCGCAACATCGCGTAATATCCATCTGCATTATAACTGTCCTATAGATTTTTGATTTATTTATTTTGTTTATATTTCTTGACATTAGTGTTGATAATTAAGTTATTTTTATCATAGGAGCAACTTAATATAAAGTTCAGAAGTACTGAACTAACTCCAAGAATAATTTAAGAAGCTTCTTGCTTATTACATGACTTTTAATTTTTCTCTACATTGTCTTATTTTGATTGGGAAGTTTTATCTCTTTCCTTATTTAATCGAGAGAATAAGCATTACTTGAGTATAAATTGACAGATTTTTGGATGCAAAATGAAGAAGGACCTATTGAATATCTTGGATTTTTAAGGACTTTTCGTTTTAAGTACGTAAATACATATATTTATTATTTACTTCAACCGCAATAAATCTAGTAAATTATAACGAAAAACTTTCACTTATTGGCCTTGGATTCGCTTATTTTCCCTTTTTTTCTTCTTTGATTACTCTAATTTGGACATTTGTATATCGGTTGACTAACTACTTAAAAGCATTAATTTTTAAACATTTTCTAGGTTGAGTTAGTTAAGGACCGGTTCCTTCACATAGCATGCCCCCAAGGTATTTTGAGTGGCTCCAGTAAAAGGCTAAAAGAGAGCGAAAGTATTTTTTATATTCTATTGCTTATTTGGCCTATCTACCTTTCATTGATGCGCGCGGGTTGATGATTGGGGGATGTATGTACATATTTGATTGTTTCATCAATTACTGATTTGAACTGAAAACAATGTTTTTCTTTTTTTATCATTTTTATCTCTAGCTCTATAACTTTTTACATTAAATGTTCCATTTTTTGATTCCAATTTTTCAATACAATTAACTCTACAACAATAACACAAAGTAAAATATTATTTTAACCTTCCTCTCGTATATATGTCAAAATTCTTTATAGAATGATAGGACCAGAACCGAAGGTTTATCAGATCCATTCCTCTAACTTACATAACCCTCTTTAAATTCCTCTAAAATTTTATTCATTGTGCAAATGTGATAGAAGTAGTGGCCTTAGTTAGAGAGGAAAGAGTA
Source organism: Meloidogyne enterolobii (assembly GCA_963681835.1). Classification (NCBI taxonomy): domain Eukaryota; kingdom Metazoa; phylum Nematoda; class Chromadorea; order Rhabditida; family Meloidogynidae; genus Meloidogyne; species Meloidogyne enterolobii. The sequence continues at coordinate 2,019,332 of CAVMJV010000010.1, read as the reverse complement.
CATACCTTTCTTTCTGTACAATCATTTATTTAATCAAACAAAAAAAATTTTAAATATCAGATAATAATTCCTTTAATTTTTATTTTCATTAATAATTTAGCCGTTCCATCAGTTATTATTTTCGCTGTTCCAGTAAAATTGTTTAACAATTTTTTTCTAAACAATAATTTTTTTTCTTCTACAAAAAGTAAATAATATATTGTTAATTAATAAATATAATTAACACAACAAATAAAAACAACAAAAAAATGAAAAATCATTCAAGTTTTTGAATTACTTCTTTCTTCCAATTTATTTTTAAAAAATAAATATGAATAATATTCCATCTACTATTCCTCAAGTTGGAAATGTTGAGGGAAAATTTAAAAATAAAATATTGAGAAATAAAGATTGTAGCGATGAAACTTTATTTGTTGGAATATTAAATGCTGTTTTTAGGAAATTTGGCCAAGTGAGTACTTGATTGAGTTAGATATAGCTTTTTGTATAACGGAAATAGTTTTTTTTAAAATTATAATTTAAATATTTTAAAGATAATTTCAATTCATCCTTGGCTTTTTATTGGAGCAAGTCTTTTGCTGACAATTTTTTGTTCTTTAAAAATTCCTTTTACGAAAATGACGTAAATTTAAATTAAACAGTAAATTATTCTAATTAATTTTTCTAGGAATGATGTTGCTGATTTTACTCCTTATGGGGCTAGGGCAAGAAAAGAAAGTGGGGTAGGGCTTAAACAAAATTTTTTAATTTTAGTTATATTAAAATTTAAAAGGTTTATGAAGCATTTTTCTCAAATAAAGGAGATCCGGTTGTTCTTTTTGTTTTAATTACTGCTAAAAGGAAGGGAGGTAATATGTTGGGTGTTCATGAATTAGAAGATACTGTTCAGGTAAATAAATTCTAGTAAAATTAATTTTGGGATTACATATGTTAGTATGAATTTTAAATTCGTTATAACGACGACTCCCTTCTAAATTACGAATCGGGGCATTTTTCAATTTGAGTAATCATTTTTCTCCGCCGTAAATTTTAATTCCCATATAAATTTAAGTTGTATAGGTAATATTAATTTAATAAAAAATACTTTTTCAAAAATTATATTCTTAGAATTTTAAATTAAAAATTCTTTTAAATTATTTAGTTATTAAATATTGTTAATGATCAATACAAAGTTGAGGATATTCAAAAAAATAATAATCTCTCATTTTCCGATTTTTGTGATAATTTCTGTACAATAAATGAACCTGTTAGACATTTTCATGTTTGTCTAAATATAAATATTATTTTTTAAAATTAATTTTAGAGCGGTTTACTTTTGGAAAGAAATTTTGGCAATTCTTCATTAGATCATATTGATTTAGGTTATCCAATAACAACAGTTTTAGGCAGACAATTACATATGGACCCGCATTTTTTTGGCGTTAAAATTGCTGTTCCTTTTAACAAAACAAATAAAAATAATTCTGAAATAAATAATCAAATAATTTCTGTTAATGAATTAAAAAGTAAAATTTCAAAAAAATATTTTTCTATAATATTATTAATTCTAGATAATTCTTTTAAAGATGTGTTAAAATCTTCTTCATTTCATTATTTATTATCAACTTCAAATGTAGGTTTTATTCTTAAATTAGTTTATTTTGGGGATTGGTAAAAGTAATAAGCTGTAGTAAAATTTCCTACTGAGCAGCCCTAGGAATTAAATAGCTATATGCTTTACGGAAAAAATTAGGCAATAACGAATACGAAAAACCTTTCAACTTACGAGAAAATTCTAAATTTTTAAATATTGGTAATAGAGTAAAGAGAAACTTAAATTTTTAAAATTTTGAATATTTTCTTTTGAACTTTTTTCTTTGAAAATCATAAAAATTAATTTAAACCTAACATAAATATCCCAACAAAAAATTTAAATATTAAATTAATTTATCTCAAATTCAATAAATATCAATGTACTACATATTTATTATATAATTATTTTTCTAAATTTTTAAAGTTTTCACAAATTCCTAACAATATCAGAGAAATTAAATTAATTTGTTTATATTTTCGTGCTGTTAGACCTAAAAGTGTTTCTAAAGAAGCAATGCAAAACTGGCAGGTTTTGAAAGAAAAAATAAAAAAAATAATAATTTAATTTAAAAATTTTAGAGACAAATTTCGAATTTTGTTCGGAAGTTAGACTTAAATTTAAAATTATTTTTTAAAATTTATTTTTAGTGAATTTAAAAGTGATTTTGTTGATGCCCATATTTTAAGTGAAACAATATTAACAGATGAAGTAGTTCGGGCTGGACTAACACTTTTACCTTTTTTAATTATTGGATTTGTAATTATGGTTATGTTAGTTTTTTATCAAATTTAAATTGAAAAATAATTTAAAAAAGATTTTCTTCAATTACAATGAGTGCAGCTGCTTATTATATGGGACAATTGGGGGCACACAAAGTGAAAATATTAAAAGAAATTTTAATTTTAAAAATATAATTTTTCTAAAAGATTTTATTGGCAATTGTTGCCTGTTGTTGTCCTTTTATGGCTTGTGGAACAGCTTTAGGGGGAATGTTTTGGTTTGGTTTTCGTTTTGGTTCTCTTTTATGTGTTACTCCTTTTTTGGTTTTGGCATTAGGAGTTGATGGTAAGTAAATAAAGAATTTTGTTTAATTTTTGAAGAAAAAATTTCGAGTTTTTAAATTGTGTTGGGATATAATGTAATTAATTAAAATACATATTAAGAAAGCTTTGAGTGATGATTTAATTATTATAATTAAATTATTATCTTTTACCTCAATATTCAGCCCCTAATTATTCTAATAATTTCCAAATATATAAATTCTTCATTTTTTGAACGACATTTATTTTTAAATAAAAAAACTATTTTTAAAATTTATTTTTGTATAGATGCCTATTTATTGCTTAATTCTTGGCAACGTTTAAGAAAGAAGTTTTTAATATTTTTTAAATAATTTATTTTTATTTAATTTAAAAGAATGGAGAAAAATATTAAAAAACAATTGGAAATAAATTTATTAGAAGAAGAAAAAGAAGAAAATAATTTTGAGAAAGAAAAGGAGGAGGAACAAAAATTAATTCAAAAATTAATGGGGGATGTTATGGTTGATACGGGTAAATTTAAATATTTTTTTATTTAAAAATATTTATTTTTAGGGGCTTCAATTACAATAACTGTAAAGTTTAATTAACCTAAGTAATTAATTTTTTAAAAATTAGACATTAACAAATGTACTTGCTTTTGCCATTGGAGCTTTTACTCCCACACCTGAGGTGTTTTTTTTTTGATAATGATTACTATAAGTTGGGGGGTTTGGGGTCTGTTTCAATTATCAATTAAATTCTGGGTACAAAGATTCTTTGGTGTTGCAGAAATCTACTGCAGGCTGAAATTTTAGGCTTTCAGAGCTCGATTGATTGTTTCGATTTTTAAATTTTGTAGTTCGATTATTTTCTATTAAAAATCGAATCAAACCAAACTTTACTAAAAATAAATAAATATAAATTTATAAAAAATCTTTAAAGATTCGTCTTTTCTCAATTGGAAATGCTATAGCCATAACAATAGTTTATATTTATCAAGTTTTTACTTTAAATTTAATTTTTTACTCAAAAAAATAATTTTTTAGTGGACAGTTTTTGGTCCAACAATAGCTTTATTTGGATATAAAGAATTAAATAAAATATTAAAAGAAATTAAAAAGAAAATTAAAAAACAAAAAATAATTAATAATAATTTAAATTCTTTATCTATTTCTTCTTCTTTTTCTTCGTTTTCATCAGAAACAGATAGCGGAATTAATGTTAAAGAAGAAGAATATTTTGATGAAGATATTAAAATATCTGAGAATAATAATAGAAAAACAATTAAGAAAAGAAAAGAAGGAATGGCTAAAATTTTAAGAAGATTAATTCAAAAGTATTGTAAAAGGTACGGAAGGTGGAGGAATGGGGGTTATTTAATTCAAATAATATTTTACATAGTTTCTTTGAATTATTTCTAACAGATCTCTACTTATATACAATATTCTAAGTGTTAAGATCATCCGTTTATATAAGATCAACTTTCATAGAGTTCAGCGGTATCGGGATCTAACAAAAAATTGAGATCGGGATTTTAAAAAATCTCGGGATAATCCCGCCTGATCCCTACCGGGATCCCGATCTCGCTGAACTCTACTCTGTGAATATTCATCGAATATCTTTGAAATCTTTGCTTAAATTATGTGTATCAAAAAGGAACATTAAATTCTAATGTCAAATTAAAAAATCCAAAAGTATTCATTTACTTTTAAATCTAATAAATAGGGACAGCCAAAACATGCAAATGCATGTTTTGTATGCGGATATGCCTTGAAGTGGGAAGCCCAAAAATGGTGTTTTTACATAGGTACGAGCACTTTAGGACCCGGTTCTTAATGCATATATTTGCATATTTCGACCATTTCGTGCATATTTGCATATTTGTGCATATTTTGGCAAAATTTGCATATTTTGGTCCATATTTAGGCATTTTTTGTAAAATTTTGCCAAAAATTGACCAAAATTTTGAAATTTTTTGGTCAAAAAAATTTTTTTATGAAAATTTTTTGAAAAAATATTTTCGAAAATTTTTTGGGGAAAATTTTTTTCCCGAAAATTTTTGCAGAAATTTTAAATATATTAAATCCTTTAGAAGTGTTCATAAAATGTAAAATTAAAGGCTAAATTAGTGTTTTTAAATTAAAATATTGATTTTTAAAGCATATTTTAACTATTTTTTGGTGCATATTTCACTGCATATTTTGGCAAATTTTGCATATTTTGATGCATATTTTGGGCTTTTTCGGTGCATATATATGCGCATATTTGGCAATTTTCCGTGCATATTTTGGCTGTCCCTACTAATAAAACAGTAATATTGTAAAGCATATAGCTATTAATTTCCTAAGGCTGAGCAGTAGGCGGCGTGGTGTAATGGCTAACACATCAGTCCGGTCTACTGAAGATGCTGGTTCGCTCTAGGGTTGTACCCCGAACGCTCGGGGGCGGGTATGTCGGGGTACGGGGTTTTCCAATTGTTTCGGGGCGGGGTTCGGGTCGGGGGAGCAAAATATGGCCGGGGTTCGGGTCGGGGTACGGGGGTTTAGTGGAAAAATTTTTAGAGAAAAGAATGCTCAAAAATAATTAGAAATCGATATATTTTCGTTGATTTATTCAAAAATTAAGTAGGATTTGAAGAAATTAGAGGGGATTTGAAGAGATTAAAGTGTATAACTTGGGATATAAGTGGATCTGGAGGGATTAAGTGGGATTTTTAAGGATTAAATCCTCCGATTACCATTCAGCTCCCATTAACAGCGCCGCAGGCAAAATTTTGAATATTTGGAAGATCCTTAAGGCAAAAATCTTCCATTTTATGCACCGCATGCGAAAATTTTGAGAATTATAGAAGGCTAGAAGCCAGATTTCTTCCGTTTTTTACGCCGCAGGCGAAAATTTTGAAAATATTGGAAAAATCTTCGTCGGAAATTTGCCTTAAAAATTCATGGAAATCGGAAATTTTTCCAAAATTTCGGAAATAGGCAAGAAAAAAACGTCGGAAATCGGAATTTCGACCCTCCTCTGATACAGGGGTTGAAGGATTAAGGGTGGTTCAAGGGATATCAGTTAAAAATAATATTAATATTTTCAAATTAAAATTTAACTCGTTAATAATTTGTTTTTGTAAAGAAATATAAAAACAATAGAGTTCTCCTTATATGGATCCAAACCCACTCCTATATTAACAAAATATCGGCTAAAACCACCGACTAAGCCACTCAACCACAAGTCTTTTAATAAAAAAGGAAAGAAAATTATGATATTTCATTCATTTTTCTTTCACAAATAATAAAAGTAAAGTAAAATGGGTGGAAATTTTTTAAATTTTCTCCATTAATTTCTCCAAAAAATGACATTTTTTAGGGGTATAAAACCCCGATAACCCCGAAATTTTTTTGGCCGGGGAACGGGGTTTTCACTTTTTTTCGGGGCGGGGTTCGGGTCGGGGAGAATCGTGAAAAAATCGTTCGGGAACGGGGTCGGGGTTCGGGGTACGGGGTCGGGGTACAACTCTAGTTCGCTCCCAGCCGCCGAATAACCTTTTGCACTAGCTAAAGGAGAGAAATAGCTATAGCCCAGCTGCTTTACTGGTAGCACCGGATGGTTCAGCGAACGCTGAACGAATGACGATCCATCCCATAGGCCCTGGGTTAGAGAAAGGAAATTCCGCCAGAGAAGGCGATGATTTAGTTTACCCCGCAGGTGAGAGAAAAAGCGGGAAGAGGGCAGATAAGAAGACTAGGGACAGTCTTCCCTGGGGATGGAGGTGTAAAGCATATAGCTATTAATTTCCTAAGGCTGAGCAGTAGGCGGCGTGGTGTAATGGCTAACACATCAGTCCGGTCTACTGAAGATGCTGGTTCGCTCCCAGCCGCCGAATAACCTTTTGCACTAGCTAAAGGAGAGAAATAGCTATAGCCCAGCTGCTTTACTATATTTAATAAAAAATATTTTAATTTAATTTACAGATTTCTTCGTTTTTACTGTCATTCATTAAATAATAATTGTGTGGCTTTTGGAGTTTTTTTACTTTTATTTTTATATGTTTGTATTTCTCTTTATGGATTATTTGGAATTCGCGCAGAGCTAAAACCCGAACAATTATTTTTACGTTCTTCTGATATTCAGGAAATTTTACGAATTAGAGATTTGTATATAATGCCTTTTTATGCTGTGAGTGAAAAAAAAATAAATTTTGTTTAAATTTGTTCCCCTTCTCTCCTTTTTTGTTTGAAGACCTTTTTTTAAATTTTCCTTGTTTCCTAATTAAAACAATTAAAAAATCCTTCTTTCAAGGTTTGCCTCGTTTTTGTCAATCGTCCAGGTAATTTTTCTGAGGCAACTCAACGAATGAAATGGCATTCTTTGGTTGCTGATTTTGAAGCTTTGCCTTCTTCTGTTGGAAGCTTTTCAACAAAATTTTGGTTAAGAGATTATGAACAATTTGTGGAATCTGATAATAATGATGAGTCTGCGCCTTTGGATGATTTAGTTTCTTTTGAAGGAATTACTCCCGATGAAAGGTGTTTTTCTATATTCTTTTAGTGATTAAATTAAAATTTGGGACAAGTTAGTTAAATTATGTTAAGTATTCCCGACTGGTGCAAATTCCGTAACAGAGCGGGGGAGAGAAAAAAATATTTTAAAAATTTATTTCTACCACATAAAGAAGTTTTTTCCAAGAATTCTTTAATTTTTTTAAAAAATAAGAATTTTCTAATTTTATTTTAGACGTAAAAACGAATTAACAGAATTTTTGGAATGGCCAGAATTTCAATTTTGGAATGGATTTATTCAACTTATTCGTCCATTTAATTCTTCAGAACCACAATTAAAAAGATTTTTCTTTAGTACAGCCTCTTTTGGAGAAGAATTAAAAGAATGGTCGAAAAGAGAGGAATTACTTGAACATTGGAGAAGAGTTGCTGATTCGGTAGAGAATTTTTGAATTTTTTATTAACTGACAATTTGTCAAAATTCTCTCTCAATTCTTATTTTTTTAGTATCCAGAATTGGAAGTTAGTGTTTTTGAAGATGAAGCTAAATTTCTTGATTTAATCCCTACAATGGTGTATTTTTTAATTTCTTTTAAATAATTTTAATTAAAAAAAGATCCCTCAAACATTACAATCAACAATTTGTACATTAATTTGTATGTTTTTTGTTTGCCTTCTTTTTATGAAAAATATTCCTTCTTTGGCCATTTCTAATTTTGCCATATTTTTTACTTGTATTGGTAAATAAATGAATATATTAATTAAATAATTAATTTAAAAAAAGGTGTTTTTGGTATTCAATCATTAATGGGTACTGCACTTGATCCTATTTTTATGAGGTAAAATAAAAAGTTATTTCAAAAAGAAATTATTTTTCAATTTTCAAGTGCCGCAATAATGTCTATAGGATTTTCTGTAGATATACCTGCACATATTGTTTATCATTTTTATAAAACTGGAGTTTCTGAAGGAAATGAAAATAAATTGATAAAAAATGTTGAAGAACGTTTACTTGATTGTTTGGCTTCGATTGCCTTTCCAATTCTTGAGGCGGGACTTTCTACTTTGATTTGTGTTAGCTCTTTGTTTTTAGTTGATTTGGTAAGAATTTTTTCATTAATTTATTCCTTTAGGAGAAATAAATAAAAATATTAGGAAGAGAATGTCCTCATTAAATTTTTAAAATACTATATACTAATTTTATAGGAATGCCCGTTTAGAGGGTATTTTAAATTTTGAGTAAATCTTGACTACTAAGTATATCCTAGTTTTATTATTTCCATTAATATTCATTTTATGTTTAAAATTATTTTTTAGCATATGGCCCGTGTCTTTGCCCGTACAATGACACTTGTTGTGATTATTGGACTTTTACAAGGTCTTTTAGTTATTCCAACAATGCTTTGCCAATTTTCCCGACAAAAATCTTTACAAAACAATGAAAATATTAATAATAATAATAATGTTGCTCCAATAGTTCTTGCTGTCAATGAATAGATTTTAGAAAAGAATTAGAAAGCAGATAGTACAACTATGTTTATGCATAGAAGAATACGGGTTAAATCAGAATTCATATTACAAAAATTTTTCTGAATTCTGATTAGTAAATTACTTTTTGTATACTGTGTTGTTAATAAAATTTTTTAAATTTGGACAATTACTTTTAATAAAATTGTTGGTAAAATATCCCCGCAAACTTTCAAAAATTTATTTTAGTCAAAAATATCGTCTTTAATTAAATTTAAAAATAAACAATAATTACTTAATAATTTACACAATACACAAATAAATATATTTCGAGGAAATACATACATAATATACAACAATAAGATGGATGAGTTTGTTTAGACTATTACATATCAACAATTATTACATATCAACGGAAAATAAATTATTTGAGGATAAACAATTGCAATAGATTGGACTGGAAGGAAAATAATCAACAGTCAGTTCTTCTTAGCAATTACAACAACCAATCATCTGAACGATCTCAGGACATTTCAGCCTCTTGATGGAGAGCTTTTGAATGCCGGTTCGAAGCGTTTGAACGAGACACCAAGATCAACAGCCACACGAACGATCGCTCCCGAATTGTCATACCTTAAAAACGAAAACTTTTTCAAAATTTTTCACAAATTTCCTTACATCCCACAGTAATGTGGCGCCGAAAAGAGCGTTATCAGTCCTGAATCTGGGGTTCCGTTGAAGAACTCGTGACCATCTAGCACAACCTAAATGTAAATAAAAAAGATTATTCAACAGAGTCCAATATTTATGACCTGATGTGCTCTAATTATCAGGTCAACCCCGAAGCGCGTTCGAATTCTGTCAATTACTTCTTGCCCAAAAATGTGTCCAACGCCACGACGATTAGCAGCAAATAGTGGAACGTTCACATCTGGGTCAGCCCACAGCAGATCGACGGCCATTTGATTGTTGGCAGGATTGATTAGTGAATCCTTGAAGGGAAATATAAGATTAAAAAAGACTATTTTTCTTACAGGTAATGGCCGTTCGATAGCGTCAATGACTCTGAGATTTTTTGCCTCAAGCATAGGAGGGCTCAGACCGCCGTGCATACAAAGGATCCTTCCAGAGATGAGAGCAGCCAAAGGCATGCAGTCGAAGACTTTGTTGAAAGCATCGTAGAGCTGATCATTTCTATAGAGATCCAAGACGTTTTTATAGAAGCCGTAGGATTTGTTGATTGAGGAAGTCTCGTGATTTCCGCGAAGCATGTAGAAATTTTTCGGGTAGCGCACCTTAAAATAAACATTGGTTAGATACCGTATTATTAAAAAGGTATTCAAAAAACAGGCCTTGCATGCAAACATGAACAAGATCAGCTCCATTGATTGTGCCCCTCGATCCACATAATCTCCTAGGAAGAGATAGCTGCGACAGTGTGGAAATCCCTCTGAATCCATAATCCGCATCAAGTCATTGAATTGCCCGTGAAGGTCCCCGCAAATGTTGACTGGCGTGCCGAGTTTAAGAAGCATAGGCTGCAAGATGAAGCATCTTCTGACCTCGTTCAGTAGACGAATGACATCCTAGAATTTTGAGAAGAATTATTTAACAAAAGGACTGAAAATATGTTAAACTTACATCTGCAGGGACGTGCTCTGCGAGTTTTCCCTCGGTAATGCCGACGAATAACTTTTCGAGGAACCTGCTGACATCGAATTTGGCTCGCACCGACATTGGACGTTGATGAGTGGAATATCAAATGTGTCAGACAGCAAGCACAGCGGGTAAACGCCGAGAGCAGTTTAGAATGGAGGATAAACTAAAATTTTGTAGATCTTTTATAGTAAAAAATTTGGAGATTATAAAGCGATGTCCTCCCCGGTAAAAATGAAAAAACGAAAATGAAATGGACAGAATGCCCCAGCTGAGTCCCGCCGAAAAAAGTGAGTATTTTTACTCTGTTGGACATTTTGAAAAGGGACGAATCCGAGGGGGACGAATCGTCGGTTTTTGTGCATTGTGACGAATCCGAGGTGTGACGAATCTGCGCGGGACGAATCCGAGGTGGGACGACCGAGGTGGGACGAATCCGCAAGGGACGAATCCGAGATGGGACGAATCTGCGAGGGACGAATCCGAGGTGGGACAAATCTGCGAGGGACGAATCCGAGATGGGATGAATCCGTAAGGGACGAATCCGAGGTGGGACAAATCTGCGAGGGACGAATCCGAGATGGGATGAATCCGTAAGGGACGAATCCGAGATGGGACGAATCTGCAAGGGACGAATCCGCAACGCACCACCCGGCAAAATGCCCCCTGAACAAAAACTCACAACATCAAAAATGTCCCTTCTCAAAATGTTCAACAGAGTAAAAATATTCAATTCGTCGAACTCTAAATTAAAAATGTGATAATCTTGATAAAAACGGTTAGACACGATTCCGTGCCACCAGATTCCGTGCGTTATGGCCGCGCGTTGTTTTGGGCGTGTCCCCTTTTGCTTTACATTATAAAATATTTTTCAGATATTTTTAATTTAATTAATTTATTTAATTAATTAATGGCGCAGCTTTTACAAAAATCTGAAGTAATTCCAAATGATTTTCAACAAATTGCTTTTAATGTAAGTTTAATTAATTTATTTATTTTTGCATGTTTTAGTTAAATTTAAATGACACAAATAATGACCAATCTTCACTTTCTTCTTCTTCATCACTTAATTCAAATGACGATCAGAATTCTTCTAAAAATAGAGGAGAGGAGGAAGATGAAGTGACCGAAATTTCATTGCATGATTTTTGTCGACATAAAGGAGAGGAAAGGTCTGGACCTGATCAATTTGAATTGTTGCGTGTTCTCGGACAGGGTTCTTTCGGGAAAGTTTTTTTGGTTAAAAAGAATTGTGGAATGGATAATGGGCAGTTATATGCAATGAAAGTTTTGAAGAAGGCTACTCTTAAAGGTATGAAATAATTTAGAAATTTAGAGGGCATTTTGATGAGATTAAGTTTTTCTCTAGGTATTATTTTTCGTTAATTTATATTGTGTAATTTTTTCACTAAATTAATTAACATTTTTTAGTTCGTGATCGTCTTCGCACAAAAATGGAACGTGACATTCTTGCCCAAATTAGCCATCCATTTATTGTTCGTCTTCACTATGCATTCCAAACTGAAGGAAAGCTTTATTTAATTTTGGACTTTCTTCAAGGCGGGGATCTTTTTTCTCGTTTGGCTAAAGAAGTTATGTTTACTGAAGAGGATGTTACTTTTTATATGGCTGAACTAATTCTGGCATTAGAACATTTACATTCAATTGGAATTGTTTATAGAGACTTAAAACCAGAAAATATTTTATTAGACTCTGCAGGTTAAAAATATGTTCTTTTAAATTTTAACGTAAATAATTATTTTTCAGGTCATATAAGCTTAACTGATTTTGGTTTAAGTAAAGAATCTTTGGATGATAGTCAGATGACTTATAGTTTTTGTGGTATTTTATTTTTAATCATTTTCTCTTTTTCCCTAGGATCCTCATTATTTTTAGTTGGGTGATTCTCTAAGATTGATCTTTTTCTCTTTATTATAGATGGATTCTTTTTATTAATCCCAAAACTTCTTTTTATCATTCGTTTACCGTTTCTAGACTAAATATCACAGTTAATATTAATTAAAAATATGACAAACAAAACCTTTATTATTCAATTGTTTTTCAGGAACTATTGAATATATGGCTCCAGAGGTTGTCAATCGTCGAGGGCATTCAGTGGCTGCTGATTGGTGGTCATTAGGCGTTCTTATGGTTCTTAATAACAAATAATTATTTTAATTTCCATCTCTTTTTAGTTTGAAATGTTGACTGGAAATTTGCCTTTTCAAGGTAAAAATCGACAAGATACAATGAATCTTATTTTAAGGTTTTTTATATAATTTAATTTCTTTAAGATTTATTTTAGAGCTAAACTTGCAATGCCTGCTTATCTTAGCCCTGGAGCTCAAAGTTTACTGCGTGCACTTTTCAAACGTAATCCTTCAAACCGTTTGGGAGGTGGACCTGATGGAATAAATGCATTAAAAGGACACAAATTTTTCATTGGAATTGATTGGAAACGGCTTCTTGCTAGGAAAATGCAACCTCCATTTCGACCACATTTTTCTTCATCGTTGGATGTAACGCATTATTTTGATCAGGAATTTACGAAGAAAACGCCTATGGTTGGTTTATAGCATTATTTCCGATACTTTGGGGTGTTGGCAACCGATGATTAACCGGTATCCCAGTTTTTGGTTTCAGTTCGGTTAACCGTCCGCCAACAACTTAATACAATATACATATATATTTATTTAAATTGTTTTTGAACTTATGTTTGATTATGGCCTTTTCTTGTTTATTTCTCTAAAAAGATTTATTGACTTCTTTTTTTACTTTTTAATATTCTAGGATTCGCCAGCAATTCCTCCGTCGGCTGCTGCTCATGAGCTTTTTAGAGGATTCAGCTTCGTTGCGCCAACAATTTTTGAGGAGGATTTAATTAACTTTCATGATGAAAATGGAATCAATTCTGCCTTTCCTAGCGAATTAGAACTTCAATTGCTCTCTGATCGACCTGCGGACAACATTTATACTGCTCGTTCAACTTTTGCTAAAAAACACGCGCCATTCAATTTTTGTGGGGGATATGGACCAATTGGTGTTAAAGGCGATGGTGAACATACCGAAGTTTGTTTTTTCATTAAAATATTTTTTAAACTATTTATTTATTTTTAGGAACATTTAACCGACAAATCTTCTTATTCTAACACGCCAACGCCAGTTCGTGTGGCTAGTCCGCTTTGTCCGGTTAATACTTCGGCTCTCGCACAACGTCGACAGCAGCATCGCAAAAGTTCTGAAATGTTCTCTTCGAATGAGTAATTAAAAATATAAATTATAAATATTATATAAGATGACGGTTTAGCATTGCAAAAACTTTAATGTGATATACATAGTAAGTGCATATCTACATATTTAGAGACTTATTTTATTATTTTTGGGTACTTTTATGATATTCAAACTAATTTTAGGTTTAAAATGGGCGGTCAATTCTTTTCATTTTCGGGGCCTTTTGTATTGTTTGGAAATTATTAAACTTTTTCTTGAAACTGGTTTTGAATAACTTTAAAGTACCCTATTTTGCATTTTATTTAATATTATAATATTCCCATTCGGCGCTATCTATGGATACTTTAGCCTTAATTTATGCTTTAATTATATATTTTTTCACATATCGACAACCTCAAAATTAATATATATATTTATCTGCCAATGGTATGATATTATAATGCCAAAAACTTGTAATGCCAAAGCTTGTAATGCCAAAAGCTTGTAATGCCAAAGCTTGTAATGCAAAAAGCTTGAAATGCCAAACCCCCAAAAGCTGTTGAAATGCCAAACCGTGGAAAATAGCTTGTAATGCCAAACTCCCAAAATATGTTTAAATGCCAAACCATGGAAAAAAGCTTGAAATGCCAAATAAATACAAAACTAAAATTTTTTTGTTACTTCTGATAGAATTTGTTGTTAAAATTTTTTGTTTGTTCCAACAACAAGGATGTTGTTGTTCCAATTGAATTTTCGCTGGAAAAACTCTAGGCCGGACATGCGGGGAGGGGCCGGCACTACGGGGAATGTTGTTCAAATTGTGGGGAAAATTGTTCCAACGGTTGGGGAGTTGTTCCGACTACAGGGAAAGTTGTTCCAATGACGGGGGATGTTGTTCAAATGACGGGGACGTTTGTTCCAGTGATGGGGGAAGTGAGATGTTGATCCCCCGTTGACGGACCAACTTCCCCTGTTGACGGATCAACTTTCCCCGTTGACGGATCAACATGCCTCGTCATCGGAACAACTTCCCCCATCATCGGAACAACATTCCCCGTTGTGTTGGAATAACATTTGGCATTTCAACATATCTTGGGGGTTTGGCATTACAAGCTTTTTTCCACGCTTTGGCATTTCAACATCTTTTGGGTGTTTGGCATTACAAGCTTTTTTCCACAGTTTGGCATTTCAACAGCTTTTGGGGGTTTGGCATTTCAAGCTTTTTTCCACGCTTTGGCATTTCAACAGCTTTTGGGGGTTTGGCATTACAAGCTTTTGGCAATATAAAACGCTCCGTCTGCCAATTAATTGCAATATATATTGAAGACATTTAAATTTCTTTCTAAAAATAATACAATTTTCGACAGATTCAGAACATTTTTAAAAAATAATTCTGATCTCGATTAATGAACTTTCAATTATATATTTATGCATTATAAAAGTGTGCTTTAATTATTCCGGTATATTAGACATTAAAAGATATCCTAATTAATTGACTTCAAATACAAAACTCGAATAAATAATTAATTGATATTTTTTTTAAAAGGATCTTGTCCATATTATTTCTTTTCATAATTTGGTAAAAAAAATAATTTTTTAAGGATGTGCAATTCAAAATTGTAGAATATGGATGCAGAATCTAAAGCTTTTATTGCAGCTAAAAACTCGATCCGTCGGGAATTGGGCCTGTCTGCAGAATTTGCTTCTACTAATTTCGCTTTGACATCTACAAGGTTAGTTCTTTATAATAAGACTCAAGGGCTCAGCCAGTGGCCCAACCCCCTAAGTCGGCCCCTGGCTACGCCTTTGATAAGACTAGGTTGAATAATTAGTCTTACTGGTCTTCACGCCAACTTTTATCGACTAACTTAAAAATATTTCAGTGAATTTGCCCATTCTGTTTGTTCTCTAATTGAGGCGATTCTCATTCACGGCTTGCGTGATGCTTTCTTCATCAGGGGCAGTCGTTACTCAAAAAGACCTATACCAAATTTTTGGCCATTTGTATCAAAATATACTCATCGAAGCATAAAACAACAAATATATGTCCTAAACCAGATTAAAACTGAAGTCGGAAAAGCTAGGGTAAATATTTTTTTTTGTTATTGTATTTTTGCTGGAATTTTTCCTCTAACCTCAAAACTTTATTGACTATGGAAACATTTTTTAATGAATTATTTAATATTATTAATTATCAGGCTTGGATTCGTATTGTTCTTAGCGAGCGTACCCTCGAGTCTTATATCAATTTATTTTCAAAAGATGCTCAAATCAAGTTTATTTTAATTTTTATTTAAAATTTATTTTGTTTTAGTCAATTTTACAAGAAAGGTGCATTTATTAGGGATGCGGCATATATTGATAGCTTAAATGTTTATTTGCAAAAGATTGACAATCTGACAATTGTTGCTCCAACAAATTCAAATTTACTAAATAATTGGACACCTAATCCATTGATTCTTGCCGGACTTATTCCAGGAAAATTTACTAATTGTAGTTTTTATATAATTTAATATTTTGAAAATATTTAACTTCCATTTTTAGGCTATAGCCGGATAGGTGAAGGCTCTGTTTCTAGTCCATATGCTAGCAGTTATGCCGTTGCTATCGACAATTTATTGGAAAATTCGGCAGATCAGAATTCTCCAGAACAAGCAACTAATGCATTAGATCTTTTATTAACTCCTCCGGATTCTATGACCACAATGGAAAGTAATTTAGATAATTATCCAATTGCCAGTATTTCTTCGAACGTTCTTCAACATTCTCAAGTCGTTGAATCCCCTCTATGTTCAACTAATAAATTTGAAAAACAAATCGGTGGATATGTTAAAGAATGTATAGTTGATGATAATGAATCAGTCATTTCACATCCCTCAATGCTTTATCAATCTGAAGACGAACCTTTATTTGAAAAACTACCAAAAACTCCAAAAACATTTGCAGATTGGAAAAGGTCTTGCTAAATTTTAAATAAATTAAAACACATTTCTAAAATTATTTGAAGATATGGCGCTGCAGCAACTTCCCGACTTCGACGTCTTTCGCCTTCGTTAATCGGTGCAGATGTTGGGTGCGGTGCAGAATTTGACACGGCGGTTGAAGGAGATGATGACGTTTTTTGTTTAGGAAAAAATGCTGGACCTTCAGAAGAACAATCCTCCGAAGTATAAAATATTATGTTAACGTTCTCTAATCACTTTTAGGTAATTGTGCATCGTAGGAAAACAGGCCGTCGTAGAGCTGTGTCTAAAAGTAGTGGGGGTGCTGGAAGTGATACAGGCGGTAGTGGTGGCGGTTATTCGCGTACTCATTCAGCTAATAATTTAATTAAGTCTCCTAATTATGTGGAAATTTCAGCGGTATGTATGGGAAAATACTAAATTTTTTAAGAATTTTGGCTATCATTTTTTACCGATAAACTTAAGAATCAGGATATTTTGTAAAGTGTTATAGGCTTATTTAAGACAAAACATCCTGGAATTATAAATTAGAAAAAAGTTTCTATTTTTTTTTTAGTTTCTATTTTTTTTTAATTTAGAGTCATTCAATCAAAAACAATTCAACGTCTTCACTTCAAACTGCTTTTGAATTTAATTCTCAAAACACTGAGAATATGTTTACTGATCTTACTGTTAAAGATTCGCAAATTAACTCATCAAATAACAAAAAACAACAAAATACAAACAATAAGACTATAACATTTTCAGCTTCACAAGGTTAAAGGATTTTTTCGATTTTTAATTTTATTTGATTTTTAAGGTACTGTAGGAATAGAAATGCCAATTCCCACAATTTTAATACAACAACGAATTTTACAGGAAATGGAGGTGAATTTATTTAATCTTAACATTTTTCGGAATAAATTTAATTTGAGTTCCTCTTTTTTCCAGAATTTCCCTCTATTTTCCGTTTAATCTTTTGATTTAAAAACGATTAAATTTTTGCATAAAAATGTCACCTGGATTCCTTTCTATCCTTATTTAAAGATTCAAATTATTATAAATATGTTAGATGTTGGTTAAATGTTAGTCTACCTCCACAAGTGTTACATTTTATATTATTATATTTTAGTTTCCACCCCTTGGATCATCATTACAAGATGAATTACTTCTTGCAGAAAGAATGGAGCAAGAAGCTTCTAAAGAAGTTGAAGAAAGGGATGAACTTCCTCCTTCTCATCAAATTAGTATAACGTCAAATACTTCAGATATTTTAAGGAAAAATTCTTCACCTCCAACATTGGAAATGTTTAATATTACAGCAATTGATTCTACCGATTCTTCGACTACAGATTTACCTGCAACTTTTGATGAAGCATTGCGTGCATTTCTTTCTCAAGGAGACAAAACAAACAATCGATTATTTCAATCAGAGTCTAAAAAGGTGTTAATTAAAAGGGTTTTGTAACAGATTTGGAAATTCCTTCAAAAGAATTTTTTGACTGAATCTTCTTCTCATTCTTTTTATTTTATAGCGCCTTTTCTCCGAATGTTCGTCAAGTACTGGTGAACTTAACAAATTATTGGGTGATAGTCTAAATAATTTGAATCAACAAATACTTTCTCCACCTGTTCGTTCATTATCTTTACAAAGTTCATCGACAAATGTTCCTTTTCCAAATGTTTTCATCAAAAGTGGTAGCAGAAAGAGTATTTCTCGGGATTTTATTGCATCATTGGCTCCAATTAAAGATATACCACATATTCCCTTTCAAAGAGATGGAAGCAATTTTGATGAAGAAGAGGAAGACGCAAATGAGGTACATACTAATTAATGATTAAATAGTATTTATTTTGTAATTAAAATTTCATATTGACGATTTTAGAATTCCATCTTTTTTATCAGAAATTCATCTTTTTATTGGAGAATGTAGGAAAATCCATTTAAGAAAACTTATTTAGCGAAGTTGTTATCTTTATAACCGGAAGGGAATTGAAATTAAAAACATAGTATTACTTCTATTATGAAGACAGTAAATCTTTCAACTAGGACGGGCCCATAGTTTTTCTGAAAATTGCTAACCAATATACCAGGTCTGGGGTTCTTATTTTCCAAACTTTTAAAAGTTTAATTATACCCTAAATAATTTTTTGTGAAGATTATTTAAAAAATTCAATATTTTATTTAGCTTATCGAAATTCAACCCTTCACCGAACAGAATTCTAATCCTAACAACTGCCAATTCTCTAATATTACTACAACATCTCTCCTATCAACTCCTTATAAATTGCTAAAACGTTTTTATCATTTAATTAATATACCCAATGAAAAAGGCCTTGATGCACAAAATTTTCGTTGCAAAACTTGTTGTCGAAATATCGGTGTTGGTTTTGGACAATTTAAGTAAGGAAAATAAATTTTTTTTATTTCTAAAAATAAAATTAAAGAGAATGTGCCTTAAATGGTTATTATTATTGTGAGGATTGTTTTAAAAGTGGTGGTGAAAGTTTAATTCCCTCTCGTGCAATTTTAAATGCTGATTTTAAGCCAAGGAGTATCAGTAATGCTTCTCGTGTTTTACTTCAATCTATTATGGATCAACCATTGTTTCGAGTTGATTTTCTTAATCCTTATATTTATGAACACAGCAAAAATATACGAAAAATTAGGGTATTTAAATTGCTTTTGTGAACATTTTAAATAAATTATTTTTACAGGATATTCGCAAAAAACTTGGGTATTCTGTAATGTATTTACTTTCTTGTAAAAATTCTGTTGCAAATGATATTAGACGCCGCCTTTGGCCTCATAACCACCTTCATTCTGATATTCATGCATATTCTTTAATGGTATTAAATAAATTTATTTTAAATATGTTTAATTACCTTAAAGGATTTGGAATGTGTTGCAAATGGCACGTTAGAGCGTCGATTAAATACTTTACTAACTTCAACTCTTTCACATATTTGGGATTGTCCATTGTGCCTTCAAAAGGTGTTTTTTTAAAATTAACCTTAAATTCTTTGAAAACTTGTAAAAATTATTTGTTATTTATTTATGAAAAGTATTGTGATAGTACAAATTTCACTTGACCATAAGCTGATAAGGTTAAAATTTTTTAAAATTAGCTATATAGCTCCAAATTTTAAAGTATTTATTTTTCTATCAGTCTTTCTTTTATTTTAAAATATTTGTATAATTTACTTTCATTTTTGTTTTAAGATTTATTTAAATTTAGTTAATTTAAAGGACTTAAGTTTAACCAGTTTTTCAATATAAAAATATTTAAGGGATTCTTTTGTGAACTTTGCTCATCAGATCGACCAATTTATCCTTTTCAAACAGAAATAGTTTGCCAGGTAAATATTTTGTAATTAAAAATAAAAATTTTATTTTATTCCTTTTTAAGTGTCCCAATTGTTCCTCCTGTTTTCATCGGAGTTGTTCAAATAAATTTTGTCTAAAAGAGGAAGAAGATGTGGAACAAAATAATGAAGATTTGCAAAAATGTCAACAAAATACCTGCCCAAAATGTTTACGTAAAGCAAAATTAGCATCTGGAGGGAGAGGAAGTGCTGGATTACTTTCTTCTACTCCGTCTTTGTCAAATTTATCCCCTGGAAGTAGTCAACAAATTTAATAAATTTTGTTAAAATTAAAATTAACTCCGGTTATAAAAATGTCAAAAGGCTTAATTTTATTAAGCCTAATTTTTGAGCCCAATTTATTTAATTTTTTGGGTGTTTAATTGATTATGTACAACTGGAGTTTCATTTAAAAACAGTATATGTATATCTATGTAAAATTACCCATATATTTAGTTATATATTTATTTTAAAAATTGATAAAATTTATCAAATATTTAATTGAGGATTAAGGAATTATTTAATTCTAAATTAAGGAGGGTTCCATCAAATTTAAAAAACTTTATCCAACATTTCCAATATTCTGCCAGTTCTGCTATCTCATTTTGAACTAAAATTTATTTTAAATAAATTTTTTTATCAATTTATAATCTCTCTAATTTTTCATTAACATATAGTAGGTACCTATTATGATTGTTTACAACTTTTTCTTTATAAATTGTTAAATCTAACATTGTTTTCGACGGGAGTAATTATTTAGTGTTTATAAAATATAACTTACTAAATCGTTGTCCTTTTTTCTACAATAAGGTTGGCTAATTATTTTAATTTATTCTTGAGAAATAGTTAAAATAACAAAGGGATTACTAATAAAATTAATATAAAATTTTTAATTAAACAATTTTTGTTGTTTTTATTTTACTATATCATGCCTTTGTACTTGACCAAAATCTGCATCTTTAACTTTCCATTTAATGGATTGCAGACATTTTGGCTAGTACAAAAGCGAGAAATAGCCAAAAACTTTAACAAGTTTAAAGAATATTTAATTTATTTTTAAAAAAAATTAAAATGATTTATTTAATGAGAATGATTTGCTCATTTAAATAAATACACAAAAATTGAAAGCAACTTGTTTTGATAGTTTTTCCGACAACTGGCATAAATTTAACAGAAAAATGTTTTTTTGTTTAATCTAATACGCGCAGGTGTCGGGCCAATAGAAAAAAAAAGGAAAATAGAAATACCAAAGATTTGTGTTCAAATGTCATAACAGAAAGTTTAGGGGTGTTAAATGGTTTAATAAAGAAATAAAAAGATGGGGGTAATTTTTAAAAGCATTCGACGAATAAAAAGAAAAAGGGACGTAATTTATTTAAAATAATTCAAAAGAAAAATGGCACAAAGTATTTATTTAATTACAATAAAAGTAAATATTCTGAATTTTTTGAAATTGGAATTTTAGGTACTCTTTGATTATCTCCCCACATGGCCGCTTGTTCGCAAATTTCTCCTCTCATAAAGATTAAAAAAGGGGAAAAAGATTAAAACCTACTAACTTTAATAGTTGTTCGACCAGAACAAAATTCGATGTAAGGCAAAAGCCTTAATCTATGACGTTAAGTACCTAGCTCTAGGTGTTAGACCTAATGATCCGATATCAGGCCCGTAGCTAGGGGGAATGTGGGCAAACATTTGTGGACATGTGGGGGAGATAGCCAAAGACTTCAGAATTTTTTATTACGTTACAACATGACCGAATCTTGACTAAATGCTGGTTAAACTCAAAATTTGGAAAAATTTTGATTAATAAAATTAAGATTAAATAAATTATTGGATCTTTTTTAAAAAGGGTGTCCGAAAATTTTATCATTGGCGGAATTTTGTTTTCTTTATATTCTGGCTTGTTTTATATACTGTTCGGGCTTTATACATTAGAATAAAACTGATGAAAACATGATCAATTGGCTAAATTCTAAGTTAATAAGAGGGTATTATTTCGGGGACTCTATTGAAGTTATCATTAAAAACTTTTTTGATTACTATAGAAGGAATGTAGGTTTTATTTTTTGTTTTATTAAAATGAATGTCCTTTTATTTATTTGAAGTATTTATATACAAATATTTAAATGCTTTAAAAGAGGGTAAATAAAAATTAAGAAACAACTTGATTGTTTTTATAGTTAACGATATGATCTAGGAGGGTTTGTGTTGTTTATGGTAATTGATGACGCATATATTCACCTACATAATAGCTAAATAATTTGTTTGTTTGTTTGGCTTCTCGCAGCAAATTATAATGCTGCAATTTTAAGTAAAAATTATAAAATGATGACGCATCTTTCTGTCAAAACTTTCCTGTTTTTATTGTCACTCCTTTTTTATTATATTTTGTGTTTTAATTATTTTAAATAATTAGTCTTTCAGGCAAAACTGTTAATTAGTATTTCCGATAAGAAAAAATTAAAATAAAAAAAATATTCAAAAAAATTTGAGAAATTTCATAGACAAAGACTAGGCCTAGTGCAAATTATTTGGCCTATTGTCAAATAATCTGATCTCTCGACTCTCTATTAAATGAATCTGCATCTTTGTTGAGGATAAAGAAATGATGAATTTTCCATTGTATTGAGGCAAAAATAAATTTGAAGAAAATTGTTTGGCAACTTTAAAATATTTCTCACTTTCCGCAACAGTCAAAACAAAAAGTGTGTCTAGAAACATTTAAGGAGAAAATTTCCTGTTTTATCGGACATACCATAAAGTATGAGTCATTTAAATATTTTTTTATTTCTTTTAGTACAATAATAATAAAATTGTATATAATTTTTTTAAAAATATTTTAATTAAAAAAATAATTTTTTTGTTTAAAAAAATAAATAAATTTAAAAAAAATTTTTTATTTTAGAATATTTGGTTAACAAAACAAGGCTAAAGAAAATATTAATTATGTGGCTACAACCAAATTATTTTATTTGAATTATTACTTCAAAGATTTAATTTTATTAATTTTTGTGTTCCAAATTATTTGTTTAAATGTCCAATATATTTACCAAAAATTTATTTATTTATCCAAAATTATTTTTAAAAATAAAATCAAAAAATGTTGGGGACATTCTTTTTATATGAATAAAAATTGTCAGGTGTCTTCTCAAAAATATTTTATATTTTCTTTTCTTGTCCACCAAATGTCACCAAAATAATGACCAAAAGAAAAACTTTTTAATATATTTACAGCAACTGGCAATCATTGGCCAAAACATTTTAAAAACAAAAATTTTTATTTTATTTTCTGTTGTTAAATATATTTATTTTAAATAAATAAATTCTTAAATTTTTATTTTTATTACAAAAATAATTTACATATTTTATTTAAAATATAAAATAGTGAATTATTAACAACAAATCTCAGAAAAGAGATTATGTAGGTAAATATTTCGGGCCTTTTTTCTGGCTTCGATCCTTTTAAAAATGGGCTCAAGCTTTGCTTCGGAGTTGGATCATTGCTTTTATTAAAGTAATCATATATAGGGCGCACAGGCATTTGTGGTCGAAATAAATTCAAAAATGTTAACCCGTTGATTTAAGGAATTTATGGCAATTATTAATTAATCTTTAGATAAAGACTAAACAGAAATTGATTTAAATGCTTAAGGTTATTGTTTAAGTGTTTAGACTTGTTTAGACTTTTCTTTATTTCAGAAAATAATATAAAAATAAAAAATCCAAAAATTTCCTTAAAAGGCCAGAATTCAACGAGATCCTAATTTCTTTTGTAATCCAATCATTTTTCAATAAAAAATAATTACTATATTTTTAATTAATTAATTAATCAGTTTATTTAATTAATCTTTTTCCTTTCTTTTGTTCTGATTTTGTAAAAACAAAAAAATTATTTAAAGTTGTTTTCTTTCATTTCCGCAAATTTGGCGCGTGTTTGCGGGATAATAAGTAGAGAAAAAAATAAAAGAAGAGAATTATTAAAATTAAATAAATAAAAACAGGTTTAATAAATAAATAGAGAGAAGAGCATTAAAAGGAATTTTTGGAGGATGGGTGGCGCCCAAATAAAAAATAAATAAATCTAAAAAAAATAAATATTAAACTGGCTTATTAAAATTGGGGGCAACGGAAATATTTTTATGTTAAGAGAAAAGAAATTATAATTAATTCTGATTTTTAATTCTGTTAAAAAATTAAATTGGTCTTTAATAAATAATTTTTTTGGGAAAATTATTTTCTTTGACAAAAATATTTTAATTATTGGTACTTTTCTGTTATCCCCCCCTCTCCTTTTTTCCTAATTTGATAGGATATATTTTTTATGCTCAATCTAATCTGAATGAATCTTATATCGTTCGTAAGCTCTCGATAAGCGCTATCTTTTTCCCAACTGGGAAAAGATATCGCTTAAATAACAACTTCTTGTCCTTATCGACTTGTAACTTTTCATATGTGATCAGACCTGATCACTCAGGAAAAAGATAGCGCATATCTAGATGGTGCTAAACTTTTTTGAAACTATTCTTTTTTTCTTTTAAAACATTTCCTTTAAATAAATATCAAATTATCTCTCTACCCTCCTTTTAACAAAATTTTGCATAAGAATTCCTAAACATCGTCCAATATTTGGTAAGAATTTTAATTTTTGAAGAAATTCTTTAAACTAAAAACTTTTTCTGTAGGAAAATCTTTCCTCCTTCCCTTCCTTCAAAATTCCACATTTAAAGAGAGCATAAAACTAATTTTCTTACCAAAATTTTTTAATTTATCACTTAACGAAAAAACGCAAAATTGATTTACTAAATAATTAACAGGGAGAACTTTAATTAAAAGGAGAATATATTTATTATTTTTAATTTTAATAATTTTTAGTAATTAAAAAATATTTTTAAAAAACCTTGAGAGGGAAATTTATTTCTTTGCAAAATTTAAATAATCAATCCACAATACATAAATATTCTCTTTTTTTTATTTGATATTTGAAGTAAATTTAAAACAAAAAAAATTATTTCCTTTTTAAAAAATGCAACGTAATTCTACTAATAATTATTCTCCGTCCCGTTTCTCTTCCTCTTCCTCAGAAGATACAGATTCAAACTATGACCGTTCCTCTGGAATAGAAGATTCTGAACAATTAGTAAATTTTAAAAATTAATTAGCAAACAAATATATTTTTCTTAAAAATTAATTCAAAATTCTTTTTGTGTTTTTTAATTTAAAATTTAAAGCCACTCAATTCTCTTCTTCTTTCTGACATCGAAAGATTTACAGCACACGTTGGTAGACTTAGATCAGCTTTAAATTGTTGCCAAAAAATTATAAATGATTCAGAAAAGTCTGAAGGTATTTTAATTTTTTTAAAATATTTTCTAACATTTTAAAAGTCCAAACAGCAAAAAATAATTTAAATGAAAATAACAAAACAGTCACAACAACAACAACTTCAAATTATTTACAAATTCATTCAGCTTTAGCTTTAGTTTCTCAGTCAATTAAAGATTTACTTTCTAGACATTCTCGTTTATTCAAAACTTGCAATGTTCTATTACCTACTGGACAACTTGTTAATTCTATTAAAAGTTTTTTTTTGAAAGAAAAATTTAAATTAAGAATTAATTAATTTTAGGTACAAATTTTACTTCTTCCTCTTCAGTTTCCAATTCTACGGATACAAAAACAACTAAGTCAATTTGTACACTAACAGCCCTACAAGCTTTGGATAAATTAGAAATTGCTGTTGCTAATTCTCTACGAGAAGCTTTGTTGGTTTTTTAAATTTAAATTAAAAATCAAATATTTATTTTTCTTTTAAATTATTTTTTGTTTTAAAACATTCCTAAAAATATTAAAATAAAATATTTTTAATTAATTTTGGCAAATAAATTGATAAGAAAAATCTATTTATATATAAACATTCTATATATTTTCTCTTTTTTTAAATAAAGTCTTGAGTTTTAAATAAAAATTAAGTATATTTATATTAGTGGTCATGTTTCTACAATAATAAATAAATTTATTATTGTGAAATTATTAAAATTTTTATTTGAATATTTTTTATTGCTTTATATATTTAAATAAAAAATTCTAAAAATAATTCTTAATTAAATATAATAATTACTAAATATTAATTTGAGTCAAATTTGTCGGGAAATAATCAGAAGAATTTCAATCCCACCCAAAAGGAGACCGATAGGCAGGATTGTAACCGAAATGGGATTATTGTTTATTTTTTCGAGTTCTGGAATTCCCTGTTTTTTAAATTTCTTTCCTATTTCTTAATCAGCATTAATTAAACTATGACTAAAAGTCTCCCATTTCTTTCATATCCAGATTTTGAAGTTTTATGTAAAACTTGGAGTTCATACTTTTCCACATTATTGGATAAAATAAAATGAGTCTAAAATTACAAAGCAAATTAATTAAATTGAGGATATGATTATTTTAAACTCGAACTTCTAAAATCTCTAAGTTCAATTTACTCATATTTTTAAGAAAGCTACCTAGATCATATTTGGAGATAATACATACATACATATTTTAAAACTTTTTTATTATATAAACTGTTCAGCTATTTTCCTTCTATTCCTTCCAAGATTTTTAAAATCTGTTTTAAATATTTTTCTGTATTTAATTTACTAAAGAGTTAATAAATATTTTTAATTAAAAAAAATAATTTGTCAAAATTAATTTATTGATTTTTTGTTAAAAATTCCTTCATTGAATTTTTGACTCATAATAATCAGCCACATCAATAGAAAAAAATAAATATTTTTTATTACCAAAAATGCATTTAACGCAATAAATTTTTTATAAAAAAAAACAAAAATTTTGAGACAAGCAATTCACAAAATAATCAACAAATACTTATTGCTGTTTCATCATTTTTTTATTTATTTTATTACCACCAATAAATAAATAAAATAAATTTATTTTATTTTGTTTTCTCTCCTAAAACAATTTTTCATTTATTAAATTAATTTATTTAATTAAATAATTAATAATAATTTTTTTAATTTAAAAGACCAATAATTAACTAATAATCCTTAACTTGAATGAAGAAATTTAAAAAATAAATGTCAAAATACAGACAAAGACTCTCTCTTTTTTTTTATTTTGAATTAAATCAACGACTACCTAAATTCCTTTTATTTTTTTAAATTGCCTTCCGATAATGAGGGAAAATGATAAAAAAATCTTTTTTGACTATATTCTTCTTTACTGTTTCTCAATTCTTTTCTGACCCTTAGATATCGTTCTTTATTCTCCCGTTACTTCCGTTTATTCCAATTTTGAGAATATTCTTAGTTAAATAATTTCAGATTTCTGGTATTTATAAATTTTTTGTATTTTCTTTATTTTCATCAATTTATTTTTTGGCATATACCTAAAACAATAACCAAAACCCTCCATTTATTCCCTACCTTTTCCCCGAACATTTTAACCTCTTCCAACAAAAAAAAGTTTTGTTTCTTCGCCACTCTAAATTGATCTTTTCTTTCTTCAACACAGCTATTTTACCTTCTAAACACTTTTTTCCACCTTTAAAACACTTTTTTATATAACCTTCAACCATTTTTCTTCCAAACCATTCTCCTTCTCAGAATATTTATTTTGGTGACCTTTTACCCAAAATTATTAAATATTTAACCACAAAAATTATAATTTTTATTTTTTTTTAAAATATTTTTCTTAAATCAATAGATTAGGCCACAAATATTTTTTATTAAAATTAAATTATCATTTTTATCAATTCATCTCATTTTAATTTTCGTTAAGTTTGGATAAATTATTTTTTAATATTTTGTAGAATTGGGCGGTATCGGAATTTCGACATAAAATCTGGATCGAGATTTTGGAATATTGGAATATGTAGTGGTTTTGAAATTTTGGAATAGTGAATAATTATTATTAAATTCCCGTCCTTTTTTGTATAAATTACCCAGATTTTAATTTAAAAGTTCCACCTATTAACAGCCCTAACTTAATCTTTTAATTTCTAAAAATCTTAAAATCCTTTTAACATAATCATAATTTATTTAAAAAATATCTTTTTTTACCTTTTTATACAAAATTTTTAAAGGATTTTTTCTCATATTTCCCCTTATTCATTCTCAATGATGGCCTATAATAAATACACCAAAAATTACTCATTCCTCATCATCTTTTCCCTCTCAATTTTTTTATTATTTTTTCTCCTTTTTTTCGGCAATTTCTTCTTTTTTTTCTCGTTTAGAATTTTTGTACTAAACACAAAAATAATGGATTGCTGTGGTTGATTTTTTGTTTATTATTTCCCCTTCTTTTTGCTTCTTCTTTTTACACTTTTCCGCTTTACAAATAAATTTTTATTGTTTGATTTGTGTGACCTAAACTACTTTCTTTTTTTATTTTTTCTCGTATATTCTCACCTTTTTTCTTCAATTTTTTACCAAAAAATCTGTTTCCGAAAATTCTTTCGTAGTAAAGATATTTTTGTTTAAATTAAATATCTCTTTAGGTTAATCAAAATTATAAAAAAATATTTGGGTAATTTTTATTTTTTAAATTCAATTTAATCCTTCCCTTAATTTTAAGAAAATTTCAAAATTTTATTTTTTATATAAAAATTATTATTATTTATCCAACTGTATAATAAATAATAGTAGTCTTTTCTTTCTAATAAAAAATATTAACACTAAATTATTCCATTCATATTAATTAATTTTGGATGGGTGAATAAATAAATAAATAAATTTTTTTTATTTTACTTTCACAATATTTTGATTTTTCTTTATTTTTAAATAAAATCCTCATTACTAAAAATTATTTAATTTAAATACTTCTTTATGGGGAGGGGGGGGGTACATTTTAATCACAATACAGCCTTATTTAATTATTAAAAATTTAAAAGAAATTAAATTAAATGGACAATAAATGTTTAAATTTATCAAAAACAACACAAAAATCCCCTTCACTTTCTGATCGTTTTCTTTGTTCTTCCCCAATATTAACAGAATCTTTATTAAAATTACAACAAAATAATGAAGAAGAAGAAGAAAAGGAGGAATTAAAAGATTCTTTTAAAACAAACATAAAATCATCAAAAATTTGGCCAAATTTAAGTTTAACAAAAATAAACAGAGAAAGTTTTAAAAAGAAAAAACAACAACAAAAACAACTTTCTCGTTTCGATTTAATTTTATTACGAGCATTTCAACAAAATAATAACGAAAATACTTCTTTGTTACCCCCACTTCCTTTATTTACTGCTTCATATTCTTTATGCTCTTCTGATGGGGCAAGTAGACATAATTCTTTAGAAATGTTGGGAACTTTTGGAGATTTTAATGAAAAATTTAATTATTATGAAGAAGAGGGAGAAGAAGGAGGGGAAGGAGAAGAGGGAGAGGAAAGTTTATTTTGTTCTAATAATTCTTCTGCTACAACATCTGCTAGAGGTTCTGCATGTTCGGCTTTATTACATCCGGATGGAGGTGCTGCCGTTTCTGTATTTCAAAGAATTGAAAGAGAAAATGAAGAGGAAGGAGAAAATGAATGGAATGAACAAATAGTAGAGGAGGAGACTTCTGAAAAGTATAATAATATATTGACATTCTTTTTACGTATTTCTGATTATAAATTATCTGTGTTCTGGTTCATATTTTTAGGCTTCTTCTACTTACCTAATTGAAACCACCCATTTCTGTTATTTTCATATCGGTGTCATTTAACACCCGGATTCGACTGCTAATTTTTAAAATTAATTAAAACATTCAAACGTTATTTTATTAAGTAATATGTTAAATTTTTATAATTAACATCAAAAAACATATATTTAATTATTTAATTAAAGGAATGATCGTTGTCATCTACAAAATTTGCTCAAAAATGATAAAGAATCAAATGATAAACAAATTTTACTTAAAAATACAAATATTTGTACAGAAACAGATCAGGATAATGAAGAGGATGAAGAAGAACAAGATGAAGAAGGTGGTGGAAGTGTACGTAGTGCTAAGGTGTGTGAAGGGGGTTTTTTAAAAGAATTTGTGATAAAAAATAAAGTCTTTTTAATTTATTTTTCAATTTCAGGCAAATTCTTCGTCTGGTGTTTCTTCCTCTCCCGTTGGACCACCAGTTAATAGAACGGCAGCAAAAATAGTTCGTCGTCATTCAGCTTTTCAATTATCCTCTCAACGAATTATTTTGCCCCCACATCCACCCAATAACAAAAATATTAAAAAAATCAACGTTGGACTTGTCCATTCATTGCAGCCATTATCGGGTGTCCAATCAAATGAGCAACGGCAAATGTTGGCAATTCAACAACAAAATAGACAATATTCACAACAAAATGGTAAATTGTTTATTTTACTAATAAAATATTATATTTATCTGATTTTTATTTTTTTTAATTTTATCCAATATAAAAATAATTTACAAAAATGGATTCACTGACTTAAAAATTGGGTTTAATAAAAGAGACATGGATTTGAGTTTACGGGATGTAATCTCATGGGAGAGAATCTCTCTATTGTCAATGAATTCCTTTTCCAATTAATTTCTGACAGAGAAAATTAGTAGATATTCCTAATTGATCTCTGTTGCCTAGCCTCTATTTAAAATTGTTAAAATATTTTCAAACAAAATAATCATTTAACACATTTCAATAATTTATATAATTTTTTCATTTATTTCCATCATTTACCACAAATCTCTTATTTTTGCTTCCTTATTTTTCCTGTCATCCCCCCCCCCTTTCTCAATTTAAATTTTTTCTTCATTTTCGCGCGATCACAAATTTTTTGCTGATTTGCCCCAGAAAAATCAAAATACTGTTTTTCTCGTTAAATATAAAGTTAGCGTTAAGGTGACGAAAAAATAAAAGCAAAATAATTTTGCTAAAAGACTATAAACTGTTTGTAGAAAATGGCGCGAATATTATAATAACCTTGTTAACTGGGAATTGAAACAAAATAAATATTTTTAAAATATTTTCTTTTAACAAAAACACCACACAATTTATTTAATTACGTAAATTAATTAATTAAAAAAGAGATTTTTGTTAAAATATTATTTATAAGAGAGAGAAAGTGACTTTGATTTTGGCAAAAGAAAAAGTGTTTTTACTTAAAGGAATTAGTCCTATCCCAAACCCGGGATTTTAATGTTAAAATCTTTCAATAATAACTTAAATTGTTTATTAGAAAATTCAGATTCAATTTTTTTTTCTTTTGATTTATTCACAGCCAAACATATAATTTAAATTAGGGAAGAAAAAACTTTAAAAAAGAGTTGTGGAAATAAAGGAGAGAAAAATTTAAAAACAATTTTAATTAATATTTTGTTAAAAATCAATTTAAAGATAAATGTTCAATGAATATTTTAGAAGTTTTTAATTAATTAATTATTAGAAAAAAATTCAAAAAATTAAAATTATTAAGTTAAACATTAAATTTAATTTTTTTGGAATTAAAAATAATTTTTTACAAAATTTTAAGGTAAACAACAACAATTTTCCAATAATTCAAGTTCACATTCGGTAGAAATTGTATCTAGTAGTAGCTGTAGCAGTATTGGCCATCAATGCAAACCAATGTGGCAATTACTTGAGCAGCGCACTGATGGGCTGGAAATTGCCTTTGAGCGCTGCAAAAGTAAATTTTAATTATGAATTTATTGAAATTAAGGAAAAAATAAAGTTTAAGAAAAAGGAAATTCTCCAAATATTTTATTTATTAATTTATTATTCAAATAACTTTCTGTACCTAAATTGTAAACAAATAGTTTAAAAATAAAATTTTATTTTCTCAGACTGGTCTAAATATGCTTCTCAATTGCTTTCCTTTGCACGTGCCAGACTTTCATTAGAACAAGAATATAGCCAAAGATTACTTAAAATGTCAGACCAACAATTAGGCCCTCTAACAAATCAACAAATAGAAAATCAATTTTCATCATTAGATCAAAAAATGCCTTTATCTCTTTTATTTGGACAATTAATGGAGAATACTAAACAATTTGCAAGTAGGGCTGATTCTACTGTACAACAATTACAACAAAGATTTATTGAGGTAATGAATGGATCTTGTCCCTTGGGAATAAAAAAATCTAAAAAATTAATGGAAAAATACTTTATGTTTTTTTGGGAATTAAACTTTTTAATAAAGGAAAAGTTAAAAAATTATTTTTAAGAGCTTAGAAAGTCGTCAAAAAGAACACAATATAAGAAGAAGAAAGCTTAAAGTTGAATATGCAAAACAACGAAAGCAAATGGTTGGTAATTAGTTTATTTTAATTTTGTGAGAATAATCAAGTTGATAGGAAAAGAAATTTAAATCTGTAAACTAGAAGAAGTAAAGTCTTATCTCTATTTAATAATTTTTAAAGGAGACATGTGTCGAAGAACTTCGAAGAGCTCGACAAACACATACAAATAAAGGAGAACAATATTTACGTGCTCGGGAAGTAACAATTCGTCAAGAACGTGAATGCCATCAAATACTGCCAATAAATACACAAAAACAACAAAATTTATTAATTCGGAATAGTGAAGGAAATAGCAGTTTAGGACAACAACAAATATTTCAAAAAAGGCGTAAAGAAGTAGAAAAACGTAGAAAAGTTGAAGAAGAAGCTTTAAATAGAAAGGAGGATGCTGAACAAGAAGTTTGTAGATTAGAGAGGGAATTGGATGGATATAGAGCTAAATTGAATGAATTGAGGGTAAATTTGTTGTTTTGAAATTAATTTATCTATTTTGTTAAGAGATCAGTGAATGGTCTTAAGATTAGTCTCTGACCTTTAATACGTCCCTTTAACAGAAAATTTGAGTTTTGTCTCAAGTCGTATTATTTCTTACAAATTAGGACTAAAATTTCGTTAACGCCAAAAAATCTGCGCCGAATTGTCCAAAACGTTTCCCCTTATAAAACCTATACCTTTTGGCTTCAAGTTTTTGCTTAAAACTTGAAACCAAAAGGTATAGGTTTTGTAGGGGAAACGGTCGAAGACAATTCGGCGCAGATTATTTGGCGCCAATATTTTTGTTTCCATAAATTTTTTGGCCGTATCTGAAAATAATGCGGCAATCAAATTTTTTCCTTCATTTTTTCCTTTCCACATTTTTCCTTATTTTGTACAGAAAGGTCGGACTTTTTCCCTCGTTCACTTCAAATGGACGGACTCGGACAGACAAAACAAAGACGGACTCGGGCAGAAAACACGGCCGAACACGGGCAGACAAAACAAGGACCGTCCGTGTTTTGTCTGTCTGTGACCGTCCGTGTTTTCTCTGTCTGTGACCGTCCGTGTTTTGTCTGTCTGTGACCGTCCGTGTTTTGTCTGTCTGTGACCGTCCGTGTTTTGTCTGTCTGTGACCGTCCGTGTTTTGTCTGTCTGTGACCGTCCGTGTTTTGTCTGTCTGTGACCGTCCGTGTTTTGTCAGGACGGACCCGGACAGACAAAACACGCACACACATCGGTCATCTAAAACACGGACAGAAAAAAAGTACAGTAAGGTGCAAAAGTTTATGCCGCTATACTTCGCATAGGAAAAAGTCGATATAACCCGAGAAAGGAAGGGACAAAAATAAAATCGATTATATATTTTTTAAGAGTAGGCCTTCTATTCATAAAATTTCTAGAAAAAATTTCCCATACCAATTTTAATCAAAAATTATAGGCGGAAAACCCTACCTACCTCTTATTTTGGGGGAGCAAAAGTTTATGCCGCTTTTAGTAAAAAAATTTTTTTTGGTTCTAAGACAAGTAGAATAAAGTTCCAAAATTTTTTATAAACATCTATATTGATAATGAATGGAAGAGCAAAAAGAATCAATTCGATAAATAATTTTTTCATCGAGATCAAAAATATCAAAAATCAACGTAAAAT
Source organism: Meloidogyne enterolobii (assembly GCA_963681835.1). NCBI lineage: Eukaryota > Metazoa > Nematoda > Chromadorea > Rhabditida > Meloidogynidae > Meloidogyne > Meloidogyne enterolobii. Next base: position 1,985,724 of record CAVMJV010000010.1, on the reverse strand, counting down.
CGGGGTACAGTAATTGAAAAAATATTTTCGACCCCTTATGAATTCTTTTAAATTTTCTTTTTAGGCTCATTTGAAAGCCCATAAAATTTACTACAAAATACGGTTGGTCTACTATATTTGAAAAATTTCAACTCAGAAGTAGGGTGGCATGAATATCTGAAGAAATAGAATTAAGCATTTTATAGGGTATTTTTAGTAATTTTGACAACATTGTGCATTCATGTCACTCTATCTCGAAGCTGAAATTTTTCAAGCATATCAGACCAAGTGTATTTTGTAGCAAATTTTATGGGCTTTCTAATGAGCCCAAAAAGAATTTTTAATACAGGCCCTAGGGAGCTAAAATATTTTTTCAAGTACTGTAACCTCATTTCCCGTTGATTTTTGAGATTTGGGATCTCAATGAATAAAGCGAGTACAGACTTCGTTTTTTCTCTTTTTCCATTCATTATCAATGTAGATGTTTATAAAAAATTTTGGAACTTTATTCGTCTTGTTTTAGAACCAAAAAAATTTTTTTTCTACAAGCGGCATAAACTTTTGCTCCCCCAAAATTTGAGGTAAATAAATTAAGACCGAATAAATTTTGAATAACGAGGTTATGTATTAAAAAAAATTTTTTACGAATATTATAAACGGATGAACTATATTTAATTAATAGATAATCGATTTAATTTAACTCCCTTTTCTTCCTGAGATATATCGACTTTTTTGAGTGCGAGGTGCAGCGGCATAAACTTTTGCACCTTACTGTAAATGCTCACAAAATGAAAGAAAAATAAATCCTTTTGCGTTTATAGTCTTAAGGCAAAAAACAAAAAAGAGAGAAAAATATAAGAAAATTAACCATTTTTAAGAATAAGGAAAAAAATTTGATTGCCGCATTATTTTCAGATAGGGCCAATTTTTTTTTCTTAAAATTTATCCATTGAGAAATAATTCCTATTTCTTTAGCCTTCGATTGATATAAATTTGTTAATAGAGTTGTCAGTTTTAAAAATGTTATGGGTGAAGAAATAATTTTGGCGCCACGTTGTCGACGCCAAAATGTCTTTTTAATCCAAAAGGTTTAGGCTTCAACAGGTTTGGGCTTTATTTGAACATTTCGGCGCCGTCACGATTTGACGCCAGGATTATTCTTCAAAAAAGTTTTATCTTCAAAAAACCAGTCATGAGTCGTTCAAAAAATTCTGAAAATTCTTCTTTATGCCAAAAAATGTGGTCTGTCTTATAAATTTTTCGGTATTATACACCTCTATAAATTCCCTTCAATCTACATACATATTAATTTTTAAATTTATTTTCTAAATAATTTTGTAAATTTTATTTTTCTCTCTATTATTTAACAATTCCCGCTGTTTTAGTTCTACATTTTTTATATTTTTTCTAAACACATTTCCATCAATTCATTTTCAAAATTTGCTTTCACATTTTTATTTAGCTTCAAACATAAGCAGAAAAACCGGAAACGGTAACCCCTCTCCTCTCTCCCCCCTTAGTGTTGGCACCCACGATTCTCGAATTTCCTGGCTTAACAATAAAAAATAAGAGAATTCTTTTGCTGCGGGGGCTTTTTAGTTAAAAAAGAAAAAAAACGTCGAAAAGCACAAATATAATATTTGAATTGCCACTTTTTTTTACTTTCTTTCCTATTTATTGTCCATTCAACGTCATCCAAGCGAAAGTGAAGAAGGGCTGAGATGAGTGAGAACTTTCCAAAGAATTGATGAGACTTTTTTTAAACATATTTAAGTGCTAGTTTATGTATTTACTTTGAAAAAAGGAAAAGAAGATTACTCGAAAAATCTCAAACCGTTTGGATTACCAAAGAGAATGTGGTATTGTTGGAGATGTTTGATTAGATAATTTTTAGGAGTAATTTGGAAGAAAAATGATAACTTTATTATTTGATACTTGATTTATCCTCCCTCCACAAGGATTTTCTTTTAAATTTTTTCTGTTTATCATCTACTTAGAATATTTTCTAAAAGGTTAAATATTCATTTTCTTAAATTTTCCAGCCACTTCTTTCCTTCCTTACTTTCAAATCCAATTTCCTCTTATTTCCTTTTTTCGCCCTCGTTATATTTTTTTGTCACGCGTTTCTCCTTTTTTGTTATATCTTGTCCATCGTTAAAAAATTCGAGGTGTCTTCCTCAATAACTACTACAGACTTAAGGCATAACTGGTGCACGTTGTTTGTTACTAGAAAAATTTTCAAAAAGCATTGAGTGGTGCAAAAGTGGTTTGAGGTTAGGAAATGGCCAAAAGAGAAAAGATGGGGAAAATAGAATTTTCAAAGAATGGACCGTCATTCTTTTTATGTGGATAGCATAATATTGCCCTAAGGGGTAGATCATACTTAAGCATATTACATATGTAAAAGTAAAAATTAAAAGATTATAAAATATATCTAGATTTAGTTAAAAAAATTTAAAAGGAAAGAGATTTAAATTTAAAATTATTGTTTTAGTACATATTCTCTCCCTCTTTCTCGTCTTACTGGTTTCAAAGAAGACACCTTATCTTAGATTTTCTCATTTTCATATATTATGTATGTACATTTTCGATTTTTCAATAGAAATATTTTTGATATACAAAGGTGAATTTCGAGCCCCAGATTTTTCTTTTACATATCTCAACTTCGGAAAATTATTTATTAATCAGTTACTTTATTAGTTAAGCCTTTTGTTTTCCTCCTTGTATGTATATGCTTTATCTCCCTTACTTTCTTGCCTTCTCATTTCTTGCATAATTCCCCTTTTAAATACATATATCATCTCTCTATTGTCTTTAAATTCCCTTAATTCTCAAGAGGCTATTTTTTATAAATATTTTTGTTATTTTTTATGATATTATCAGACAATTCTTTTTTTTGTTAAAATGTCAAAAACTGACCCGGAACTTTTAATTTTATATTTGCAACTTTTTTAAAAATTTTTAAAATTATTTCTAGTGTCGAACAATTCATGAACTTTCTGATTTAATTCGTCAGTGTGAATTAACAACAATTGCTTGTACTGCTACACTTCTTAAAGTAAAATTATTTTAAAATATTTATCTAAAATTATAATTTAGGGAATTGCCAACCTTTGGGCGCCTGTTCCTCAAGAACTGGAAAGACTCGCTGATGTGGCAAGGACCAGCCAACCGGGTCAAGAATTTATGTCCTTCCTTCAACAACAACAATCTAATTCTTTACTTACTTCAAATGTGTCAACAACATCAAATGGGCAATGGTGGGTTTGGACTTCCTTGAGACTTTACTTTTAATTTTTTCTCTTCCCTAAGATCTTATCATTTCTTATCTTACAATTTATAATTTATCCTATCCCTTCTTTAACTTGTCCACTCTTCAAGATTACATTTATATAATTTTAAAATATTAAAGTAAAATGATTGACTCTTCTAATTGTTCAAATATTCCTTTTTGCTCCTCTGATTCCGGCTCTTCTCCCCATCAACGTCCAACAACCCTTTTAGCTACACAAAAAGGAAGTAGTACAACAACAAGTATTGCTTCAGCTTGCTCATCTTCAATTCCTTCTCCAAATAGAGCTGTTCAACGAAGAAATGCTTTGGCAGCAGCCGAAGAACATTTACTTGTTACGGAGGTAGAAATTATTCTTAAAAAATTCTTTTTTCAAGTTAATCTAACCCTTGGGATATATTTTAAATGAAATGAGAGGCTTGCCCATCATTTTTATAATTGCTAGTATTCTTACTGAATGAGTAAAGTACTCTAAGTAAAAAAATTAATATTTTAATGAGTAAGACTTTAAATTATTGGTAGTAATTTTGAAGTAAATTAATTTTTTAAGTTTTTTTGCTCTCATATTTCTAATTTTCTTTTGTAAATATTTTTGAATAAAAACAAAACTTCTTTTAAATTTCAAAATTAACAGGCCCAACAAAAGCGTAGAACAGCTAGTAAAACTTCAATGGCTAAACTTTTTGATATTCAATCATCCTCTTCTTCCTCTCCATCAGCAGCAGTTAACAATATTTTAGCTTCTTCCTCTTCTTCTGGTGGAAAACAAAATTTTTCTAATTTATATTCAGAAGCAGCACGTACTCATAAATTACAAAGAACTAGACAAGTAGCTAAATGTGCACAGGTACATACTTTTTATATTTTTAATTTAATTTTTTTGAATTTAAAATTAATTTATAATCATTAATTTCTTTAAATTTGTATCAAAAAAATAATTTTTAATTTTTGGAGTTTTTTGGTTTAAAATTTCTGCAAAATTTTAATTTTTGTTTTAATTTTTAGTGTGAACATTTATTACTTTTTGATGCTTTAAAATGTCAATGTTGTGCCTTAGTTTGGCATCGTAAATGTTTACCAAATGTCCAAATTCGTTGTGGCCCAAATATGAGAAAATTTGATGAACAAAATGACGGGAAAGATTTAAATTTGAGAAGAACAAGTATTTTTGGAGTCCCTCTAAATATACATTTGGGTGAACAGAAGAGACAAATTCCATTAATTTTAGAAAAATGTTTGGATGAATTACAAAGGAGAGGGATGTGTTGTAAGGTGGGAAAATTAACTTAAAATTAAATAAATATTTGTAAAATTTGGGAATATTTTGGATTTACTTCCTTTAATAAATTAATTGTCTACACTTTTTGGAGACTTAATTTCTCATATGGAAAATAAATAATTTGATTATTTTCTTTGAAATTACCTTAATAATAAAATAAAATTTACAAGAATTTGTAAATTTATTATTTTCTAATTTATAATTAAAATAATAAATTATTTGTTTATTTAATTTTCAGGGTTTATATCGTACATGTGGTGTTAAAAGTAAAGTTGAAGAAATTTGTGTTCAATTTGAACAAAGCACAAACGATTCGCCTGTTGATTTAAGTAATGTACATCCTGTAAGTTTTTAAATATTTTTTGATTTTGTGAAATAGTTTGTAAAAATAGGTGTATGAATATTGAAAGGATTTTTGAAGTTTTCTAAAAATGGGGCAAGGAGAGGGTAGTGGGGGGTGGGGGTGGTGGGGGAGGGGGAAGTATATTTTTAAATAATATGTTTAAAATCCTAAACAAATTTAAATTTTTAAAGATGAATATTGCTTCCGTAGTTAAACTTTATTTACGTCGATTACCAGAACCATTACTTTCATATGAATTATATACGGAATGGTTAAGTGTTGAAATATATTTAAAAGAGGGAGGAAATGAAGAAGAAAATAATTTAATAAAAAATAAATTAGAAGATAAGGAAGATGAAGAAAATTATTTAAAATTAATTAATTTATTAAAACAACTTGTTAAAAAATTACCAATTCCAAATATGCAAACACTCCGATTTCTGGCATTACATTTAAATAGAGTTACTTGGTTAGAGATTTAAATAAAAATTTGATTTATTTATTTTTTACCAAATTCAATTTATTTGTTTTAAATTTAAAAGGTTTGAATTACAAAATTTAATGACTGCATCAAATTTAGCAGCAGTTATTGCCCCTTCACTTCTTTGGCAACGTTTACCTCTCCCTAATGCTGTTGTTGGAAGAGGAGGAATTAATTCTAATAATCTTTCTCAACCAACAAATAATAATGTAATTAATTAATTAAAAAATTAATTAAATTGAAATATCCTTTTCTTTTAATTTTTACAAATATTTTGTTTAAAAAAATAAAATAATTCTCTTTAATTATGACTGGGGCTAGCCAAAATATACACGGAAAATCACCAAAAAAATTTTTATTAATAAAAATTAGCTGTAAGTATTTATATGGCCATGACCTTTTCAGATTTTTGATACATAATTAAATTATTATTTTTTCTAGCAACAACAACAATTTATTAGCGATGCCCATCGTCAAAGCCGTGCAGTAGAATTAATTATTAAATACGCCTTTGAAATATTTGATGAAGACCGCCGTTTAGATTGGTGTAGATTCTTTGCCGATTATCCAGGTGTAGCACAACCACAAAGAAGGCATTCATTAGCAGCTACGGCTGGGGCTTCTGATTCTTCTTTGCCTCCACAATCTGTCAGAATGGGAATTAATAATTGTAATTAATTTTTAACATTTTTACAAATATTTTAGAATTGGGTGGGTGCTTTGCTTTATTTAAATATTTAAAAAATAAAAGTATCTATCGAATAAATTTTGGACAATTAATGATAATTAAAATTATTTTTTATCAAAATTTTTTTCAAACTTTTTAAAAAAATTATTTTTAAGCAAATAGTGTTTATCATTCAACATTGGAATCAACAATATCTACAAATAATGAAGATGAACAAATTGAAGGTGAGGAAGAAGAAGAAGGGGAAGAAGATGATGATGATGAACTTTTATTGGATAATGAAATGGAATTATTAGTTAATTGTCCAAATGATTTAAATAAACAAAAAATTATTTTTGGAAGAAGAAAATCTTTGGGAACAACAAATTCAACTAATAATATAAATGAAAAACAAAAATTGAATAGATTGAAAACATTGGGGACAGTAATGGGGAAAAGTTGTGAGTTTTAAAATTAAAAATAAAATTTTTGGAAATATTTTTTTAATTATTATTTATTTTAGAAGCCGACCGGACATTTCGGTCGATTTTTTATTTGATTAAATAGGAAAAAATCGAATCCAGCCAAACTCTAATTATTTTAAATTTTATTTTTAAAGTACCACTAGAAGATCCACCACCAACTAACCAACAACAACAATTTTTTATTCAAAATAACAATTTAAAATATCAATTTCAATCCCCTTCTACAGCGCCATCTCAAAGACGTTTAAATTTCCAAGCACACAAACAACGCTCATTTACTACCTCAATTTTAGTTTCCCCACTTTCTATCAGACGAAATGAAAATAATATTAATAATAATAATAATTATTATTTAAAAATGAATAGTGAAAATATGGAAAAAATGGATTTGAAAATAAAAAAGTATTTTTAAATAATTTTAAATTAAAAGTATTGGCATATGTTAAGTTAATTTTAAGCTTACCTTTCGAATTTTTTATGTTACAGTTGACAATTAATTTGGAGTTGAAAAATAGGATAAAAATAGGATAAAAATAGGATAAATTCAACACAGATTTTTATATAAAAATTGTTAAAAGGATAAAATCTGAGTAGTTTTTAATTAAAATTAACATATTTTTAGTAATAATTCTAACCAAAATCAACGAAAGTTACTTTCACATAAATCTATGGATGAAAGTTTTGTTCAACAACAAAATGGACAGCATTCTGATCTTGGTAGAAGAGCTACACTTCGCTCTGGCGAAGTTACTGTTCAACTTGGAAAAGTAATTTAAATCATACATAAATACACTTTTGCCCGCATTGTAAATAAATACATATAATTTGTATTATTTCTAATCAAATATTGAATTCTTTCAATATTAATTTTAATTGTCAAAACTTTCATAAAAGTTCCTTTCGTTTAAAATAAACTAAACATGGTTGAATAATTTTATCTAATTTCAAAGGATTGTTTGCCAGATGACGGAGTTGGTGGCCATTTAAGTGTTCGATTACTTTCATCATGTGATACTGATGATGTTAGCTATGTGTAAAATCAAGAAAATATTTTGCTTTTTATTATTAAAAGAACTATGCAAATAAAGAAAAACAAAAACGGGTAATTAATTAAACAATAGAAGAAAAGTAAATAAGAAAAAATATTTTGGTGCTTTATTTTTATTATGTATTTTTTAATAAAAAATTTAATAATTAATGTTTTTTTAATTTGTTTTTACAATTAAGGCATACTTGTTGATTCGTATTTTTGCTTGACCTATAATTCTTAACTAATTTTTAAATAAGATAATTATTAATTAACCAAATAATTTTTAAGGAGGGCCCGGATATTAAAAATTGCGAGGCGTATACTTTTCAATTTAAGAGCATTTTGAAAAGATTTTATGTATTTAAAATTTCTACAAAAAATTTTTTTGTAGAAATTTTCCCGGAGAAATTTTCAAAAAAATTTTATAAACATTTTTTGACCAAAATTCTTCAAAATTTTGAAAATTTATACCAATTTTGGCAAAATTTTACAAAAATGACGAAATATGGACCAAAATATGCACCGAAAAATATGCATTAAAAACATGCATTTGCATGTTTTGGACCATCTTACTTATCTTTAGGTATATGATATACCATGAAAGTACCTCAAATGACACAGAATAGGTTTATTTATACAGAATATACATATGACAATTACATAAATAGCACAACATAAAGAATACAATAATTGTGTCAAAACAACAATATAGTACATCCCCGATTATTTTCGGACATAACAGCATATAATATACATACATACCTACATGTGATTGAATACAATAATGGAAGGAGGGAATACAAAATCTTTTTTAGGAGGACAATAACAACAATATAGGCTCTACAACACAACCATGAACGTATTTTGCTTTTATATATCTTTATTTCATCCATCCATTCTTTCCTTTTCCTTCTATCCTTTTCAACCAGAACTATGAGATCCACCGCTAGTTGTACCCTCATTCGAACCGCTGGAAGCGCCACTGGAAGTTTCGGAGTAGACGGAACCGGAACCAGATGATTTGCTGCCGCTTTCTAAAGAAAAATAAAAAAATTATCCAAAACAAAAAACACACCGCTTCCGCCCGAAGTCGAACGGGCTGATCCCGAAGTACTCTTCCCAGTATCCGTCGTCCCCTTTGAAGAGGTCCCTTTCTTCGACTTGGTAGCCTTCGACGTGCTCTTCTTCGATGTGGTTCCAGCAGATGCGGTCCTAGCAGATGAAGTCCTGGCAGACGTCGTCTTCCTAGATGCCGTTTGCTCCTTCGCAGATGCCGTTGGAAGGCGAGTCGATGGCGAAACCTTTCCAGACTTGCGAGATGAAGCAGCAGCCCTCTCCGTCTCCCTTTGCGTCCTCGAGTCCATCCTAATTGACTGTTGCAGCGCTGTCCGCATACTAGCCTCACTCGGGCTCGGGCCTTTCGCCGTTCTTGTACTTGCTGAACTCGCCACACTGCTAGCTGGACCGAGAGAAGTTGCTGATGCCGAAGGAGGTGGACCCTGGAAAGAATTTTAATAAATTAGGGAGACTCTTCGCAATCTATTTTAATTACCGCAGCAGCGGCACATTTCTTCTCAAGAGCACAACAGAATGTAGCAACGTAGATCACAAGGGAGCTAAAATTTAGAAAAACGATTTTTAAAAGAATGAAAATTAGAGGATAACTTACATAACTAGATAGACACCCGCAGCGATGCCGTACTTGCTCCAATCCTTAGTATCACGCAGAAAGATGTCATCAGCCCCACGTTTGAAGCGAAGATTATGTTGTTCGACAGCAGCAGGCAGAAAACGTCCAAACGCAATATCAGCGGCAAGCACCAGCAAAAGTCCAATTATGAGAAGGCGACGGGTGCAGGGAACAGCCATCAGCTAGCAGGAATGTAGTTGTAACAGGCACAAGAAAGTTGAGTTTTGAATTATGAAGAAGCAATGTGTTGTATGAAAATGATTAGAAAATGGGTGGTTTTTATATTAAAATTTTTTGGCTACAACTTTGTTAGATTAAAACGAATATCACACAAACAAATATAAATTCTCGAGAATTTTTCAATGCTTCTCTCTTATCCAGTTACTGTATCTCGTATCAAAATCGAGCTCATAATATCAAATCTCGATCGATCCTCTAAACAAAAACATCTTTAAATCAAATTTTTTAATAATTTTTATTAATAAAATACAGGCATGGTCATATGTATCTACATATACGGATAATATCCGGACACCCGCAGATATCTACGGATAAGGAAGGATAGGGATGTTATTATCAGATACGGCTATGAAGCTCTGAATCCGCGGATATCCACCTAAAAATTTTCGCTTATGATGCAAAGTAAATTTTTTTCGCGTATCCACTAGGTTGAATTCAATTTAAACTCCCATCCAATAAATATTTCCACAACACGACACAATAAAAACATTGTTTAAAAAATAATTTATTCAAAATATATTTATTTTAACACAAAAACAACTTTTTAATTAAATAGAAATATCCACTCTGATCCATTCATTCATTTGTCCCCAATATGTAGTTTCCAAAAAATTTATTTGGAGTTTATGTAAAGAGCAAGAGAGGGAATAATATAAGAAATATAGGACATTGAGACAAAACTCAAATTTTCTGTTATAAAATTGCTAGTTTTATTTTTTAAAGGGACGTATTTAATAGACCAGAGTTATTTAATAGACCAGAGTAAAAAAAATTACAAATTATTAATTAATTATTAAGGCAAAATTTATTTATTATCTTTTTTGTATTTTGCTGCTAAATGTGATATTTGTCCTCCATCATATGAAAATCTTTGTGGTTTAAATTCAGAAATCTGAAAAATAACATTTAAAAATACCCCAAAAACTTCTTTTGGTTGGATAAACTTTAATTTTTAAATTCTTTTTTTGTAAATGCTACAATTAAGATTTTTCTCTTTATTTTAGAAATAGAGACCCGGCCATTCTAAACCTCAAAAAATTGAAAACTTGTATCCAAACATAACTTTTGAATGGTCAGACACTCTTGCTCTTAACAAAGTCAAAATATTTTGTATTAAATTTTACCCTTCCATTAAATTGTAGCCAGTCTGGACATTCAGACATTCTAGCTCCTCTTTTATTATTTTCTTTAAATCCTTTTATTGTCATTGTTGTTGATGCTCTTCTTTTTTGTTCCAAAATTCTTTTATTTATTTCAGAACGTGTTCTTCTACAATTATTTAAATTATTTTTTTGTTTAAATGTTTGTTGAATTAATTCTCTTAAAGAACTTAAACGAAAATTATTTTGCTGTCCTTCTTCTTCTTTAATATCATCATTATAACAAAAAGAAACACGTCCCCCTCCATTTCCGTTAATTAAATTTATATTTGTTACTGAAGAAATTGAAGAACCAAAAAGATGTGAACGTGCACGTTGGGTTCTTCTCCACTTCCAAGGGGAAGGTGGTGGGGATGTTGCTGTTGTTGTTGCTAATGTTGTTTTACTTTTAGAACATGTTGCTTTGTGCCAACTTCTAAGAAAAATATTTTTATTTTAATTTGTGTAGAAAAGTTGGGATTGCAATCTAAGAGCTAATTTAAAATATCGTATTTCCTCTAGCCCCCTCTGGCGGTCGATCGAAAAAATAGCCCCCGGGGACTATTTTAGTATTTACGTTATCTGATATACCGGGGATTAAAAAATATTGGAAACTATTCAAATTCTGACATCACACTTAATCTTCTAATTAGAAAATACCCAATATTTAATTTTCTAATTACTTATAATAATTAAAAAAACATTTTTACCTAATAAGGTATTTTCTCGGTTCTAAAGACTGTATTCTATTAATTTGTCTGTTAAATTGTTCTCTAACTTCAGGAATTCGTAAAGAATAAATTAATGGATTAAGTAAGGATTTTGCCAGAAGAAAACTTAATTGTATACAACTAAGTCCAAATAAAAGACGAAAAGATCCAATACTGCTAAGTAAACGACATTCAGAACAAGTTATTGCAAATAAAACACTAAAAAAATATATTTTAATTATTTTTTGAATTAAAGTATTAATTATATGAAATTAAGAAATTCTAGTTTGTCCTTTCTATCTTCCCCATTTATTCTAGCCCAGTCTAGGGGAAAGGGTGTTATATTATCTTATTTTGAATTAAAATACATATTTTAATTAAAATACCTAGCAGGTGCCCATCCTAAAAGAAAACTTGCACAAATAAGTAAAGTAGTCCAAAGAGTTCTCCTTTCTCGACGTCTTTTTCTTTCATTACTATTATTACTTCTAGCAGATTGGGGTAAAGAATTTTCATTTTTATTATTATTATTAACAATATTATTTCTTGAATGCATTAAACAAAGCTTTAATTTTTTTATTTATTTAAATTTAAACATTTATTTCTAACCAATCTAGCATAACATAAAGTTATTGCCAAAAACAAAATAGCTAATAGCCCGGCAACTGCCCATCTAAATATTTTTTCATTATAAAAATCAACTCTTTCACAATTAAATAATCCTTGATTTTCTCTACTTAAAGATAAAATAAACAAAATAATTGAAGGGAATGACCAAGCACAAATACAAAGTAAAAAAGCTATTCGACGTAAACGATGCTTTAATAAAAAGAAGGAATTAATTATTTAAATTTATTTTTTCTTTTTACTTTATCCATATGTGGACGTACAATACCCACACAATGATTTAATGCAATAAGTAATAAATGTAATGCTGCCGTTAATAAACCACCCGTTCTTAACATCTGGAAATTAAAAATAAATTTTTATTTTGCTATTAATATTCTCGACCCAGCAAACATCCATATTTTTAGAAATATAGGTATTCCCCCAAGTTTATTAAAATATTTTAATTTTAATTACCCTCCTTTGATTAATTGAATGAAAAGTTTTAGAATTTAAGTAAGCTTAAATTAATCGAGTAAATTATTTAATTTATAATTAATTCTTTTAATTTACAAAAATTTTAATTAAAAAACCTCAAGAGAAAGCGAAACACAAGGTCTTGGTTGTGTATGTAAAACTGTAGGCAAATAACTATTTATTAAAAGAGATAAAGCCATTACAGAACTTGACCTTTAAATATTTATTTAAAATTAATTTAATTAATTATTTCTACCAAATATCGGAAAATGTTAAACTTAAAAGTAAAGTAACTGTTGCATTTCGAACTCTTGAAGCTTTTAATGCCAAAATAACCAAAGAATTTGCAATTACTGCCAAAAGAGAAAGAAATAAAAATGCTGGTATTACAACTTGATACATCTTTAATTAAAAAAGGGAGGAATTTTAAATTTTAATAGAAAAGGTTAAAAATATGGGGATTTAACTAAGAGAATCTCCCCAAAAAAGGTTATTGAAATATTTCTCTGTAAATAGGGAATAGCTACCCCCGACCTCCAAATTTTAAGTAGTGTTGGTGATCTGACACTAAGTTTTTGGTTTTGCCCAGATATCGGTTTTATTATATGGAGAATTTTAAATGTTTCTGGCAAAATTCCTTAATTTATTCCAAACTTTATATTATTTTATAGGTAATTATTTTATTTTTATAAAATTATTAAAATTAATTTACCTTAATTCTATAATTAATATCATTTTCATAATTATTTTCAATTTTAACATCAGAAGATATATTGTTAATACTTATATTTCCACCATAATCCTTAAATTTCTCTTCTTCTTCCATTGTTTTTATGACGAAATAAATATATTTTAATAATTAGTAAATATCCAAATAATTTTTTAAAAATCTAAATATTTAAAAGAGTAAATGAGAGAAAGGGAGAGTTGGGAAGAATATTTATTAATTATTTTCTTTTCTTCTTTTTTTCCTTTTTTACTTCCGTCCTTTATTTTAAATCTTTTTTTTTTCTTCATTTTTACTTTAGGGCAGCAACAACCTTTTTCGGATTTTCTTTATTTTATACTTTTTTGTATTAATTTTAAAAATCCTTTGCAATTTAAAAAACAAAAAGGCTTCCCCCTCCTCCCTTCTTTCTTTTCTCTTTTTAATTTTAAAAGCCTTTCCTTAACAATAAAAAAAACTCTTTTAAAAAAAAATTATTAAAAAATGAAGTAAATTTTACTTTTAAAGTAGTGGAAAATAAAAAAAAAGAATTTCTATTTTTGGAATTTAAAATGAAAAAAGGAAAGTAGGGAAACTTTTAAAAATGAACAAATTATATTTAAAGAAAATTAATTATTTAAATAAATAAATAAAAATATAACTTTTTACATATAGATGAATTAACTTATTTGTGTTAAAAGATAAGATTAGTGGTTGGAATTTTGAAATTTTCTCGGTCTCATACTCCTACAGGCCTTATTTTTTGCTCGTACTCGTGCCTTCGTCACTAGTACGAATTTTGGTATGAGCTTTCACCATTGGTTAAGATTGTAATTATTTTTTTATTTTTTAAAAATTATAAAATAAAAAATATTTGTTTTACATCCACAAAGGGCTTTTTAAATATGTTGATGTTGATCCAGTAAGTCTTTAAAATTATGACAAAAATTTGTGAATATTTTTTAAAAGGATTTAAAAGTGTGGGAGTTATTTAAAAAATAATTTAAGGAAAGAAAAAAGTGTTTTTTGTCTAAATATACAAATAAACAAATTAAGTACATACTTCTTTTTAACTAATTTTTCTCTTTAATTTTTAAAGAAAATAAAAAGCTTTTTTTCGAGAAATGTGAAACTAATTTATTTTTAAAGAGAAAAATAATTAAATAAAAATAAATATTTAATTTAATTTTTTAAAAAAGAAAAATTATTTAAAAAATAGAAAATAATATTTTTATTTTTTATTTAAATAAAGGAAATTTTTTTAAATTTTATAAAAATTGTGAAATTTTCAAAAACATTTTTTGGATTTTATCAAGGCAGATTCTAAGCCTGGAAAAAAGTTTAAAAAAAATAAACTATATATTTTGTTATTTTTAAATAATTACAAGTAATTAAAAAAAACTCTTTTTTTAAATATTGAAAGGGGAAAGATGAGAGAAATTTAAATTTATAAAATTATTTGAGAGTCAAAAAATTATTTTATAAAAAATATTTAAATGGGTCTCTCCCTCTGGCTGCTATTAGCAACAAACAATGGAAAATTATTTTTACTTTTTTTTAAATTATTTTTTTATCAGTACAATAATTAAAGTAAAAACAATAAAAAAATATTAATTTATTTTATTAATTCAAAAAGAGAGAAAGAAAGAAGCCTTTTTAAGGGAATTTCTCTTTTAAATCTCATGGGAAAACACAATTTTTTAAATAAAAATCAATTTAGGTAAATTAAAATAGAATTTAAATTTGCTAAAACTTTTTGAAGATTTAAATTAACCTCCTTAACAGATCAAATATCAGAAGATTTTAAATAAAATTATTTTTAGGTTTCATAGTGGTTAGTAATTGAGTAATAGAAAAAAGAAACAAAAAAAAAGAATTTTTTGACAAGTTTTTGTGTGTCAGTCAGTCAGTCACTTCATCAAATTTATTTTTTTATTAAAATTTAAAAAAGAAAATGTCAAAAATATATTGAGGAAATTTAAAAAAGGATTTGTTTAAATTGAAGGGAAGGAAGGAAGGATATTTTTGAGGATATTTCGAGGGTATTTGAGAATATTTTTAATAATTTAAGAAAAAAAAAATAATTTTAATTTAAAAAATTAAGGTTAAGGACTTTAATTTTTGGCCCATTTTAAATAAAAAACAGCTAATTCTTGAAAAGTTATGGGGCTACAAATAAGTTTCCTTCTAAATTGCTTAGTCTACTTAATTGCCATAATTTTTCCAAACTCTGCATTATTTTGTGGATAATTGTGATTATTAGCTTGTTTTTATAAAATTTTGCCTGACTTTAAGCTTAAGTTTAATGTTAATTATCCTCAAAAGTCGCGTTATATTGGGGAAAATTTAAGAGATTTTTAAAACAAAAAGTGAAAAGAAGAAGCCTTTTTGAACTTATCTTTTAAAAATTATTTTGTAAAAAATTTAAAAACAAAGTATAAATTAAAAAAATAAATTTATGTACATAAATTCTCTCAATTTTTTAATTAAAAATAACTCAATTTTTTAGTTAAAATTTCAAAAAATTCTTTGAACCAACAATCCTAAATAACAGATTTTTTAATTTATTTTAACTGTAAGAGATCTACAAAAATTCCAAAATAAATATTTTTAGAGAAATTTTTAAGGTAAAAAAAGGGAAAGAGAAAAAATTAAAATTTATATTTTAAATAGAATAAAAGGAGAATATTTTAAGTAAAAGAAAATTAGGGTTTTTTAAAAGAAAATTTGAAGAAAAACGTCAGAAAAAGATATATTTTTATGTGTATATTTGTTTCTTTGAATTGTCATTTAAAGCTCGAAAAAAAATCTTTTCTAAATTTTTCTTTTTATAGAAAAAAGGTTAATAATAAAACTTTTTTTAAAAACTTTGCTCTCCCTTTTTCCTTTTTTATTTTTTACCCTTCCCTTCCCCCCCCCCCCTCCCCTCTTTCCTTAAAAAAAGAAACAATTCTTTTTATTAAAAAAATGTTTTTAGGCCTTTAGGCAATATCCGGTTAATAATTTAAAAAACAATGAATGCCTATTTTATGAGGGAAATGCTTGGATGATGCTTAAACACGAGAGAATTAAAGGCTAAAAAGGATTTAAAAAAAATAGAACTTTTAACAATCAAAAAATATTTAAATGTTTGTTTTCAATTTTTGGTCTTTAAAACCCTTCTAAAATTAGCAAAATTTCTAAAAAATATTTTCCTTTATACAAAATAATAATTCTGCAATGATGCATAATATTTATAAAAACAAAAAATATTTATTTTCGTTTTATTGTAGCTAATTAAAAAATATTTTAAGAGAAAATATTTTTATTAAAAAAGTTGGGAATATTATCTATTTTAATGAAGGGAATATTTTAATAAGAATTTTGAAAAAAAATTAAATATTGTAGAAATTTTGCGTATTTTTGTGAAAAATATTTTTTCGAGAGAGAATTAACAGAAAAATTAATATTTTTCTATAATTTAAAAATAATTAGGTATATTTTAATTATTTATTTTTACTAATAAACCTTTAAAAAACATATATTTTGGGAGAAACAAAAAATATTTTTACTTTATTTCCTAAAATTCCTCATCCTCGTTAACTCCTTCATGATCAATAACGTAAGTTGCAGCATCTCTTGGCGTTTTGAATTTTTCAGAATCCTAAAAAGAGAAAAAGTTTATTTCTTATTCTAAACGATTTGAAATTTGTGCCAGAAAAGGCGAATTTTCAGTTAACAAAAAAATAAAAGCTCCACAAGAATAAAAAACAAACCAAATTGTTTCTTAAAACTTTTCATGACTAAATATTTTTCGATTAAAAATACAAAAAATAACCTCAATAGAGATTTCAAATCCAAATTCATCTTCCAAAGACATAACAATTTCAACCAAATCAAGAGAATCAAAACTAAGATCTTCAACAAACCGGGCATCCAATTCAAGTTTTGCAACACGGTCTTGTGGAAAACGATCCCATTCTTTGATTGCCTTCAAAACACGTTGATGTACCTTAAATTTACTTTAAAATAGATAAAAATAAAAAATAATAATTTGAGGGCTAGGTAAAATTTTTGCAAACGAAAAAAAATTGAAAGTCCTCTATTTTCAAAAATGATCCCCCTAGGAAATTTGAGTGGCAACCATACACCCTTATCTAAAAATATTTAAAACCTCTTCTTCCGTCATAGGAATCGGTGGTGGAATACTTTCTGTACCCTCAATCATTCGAAATCTTTGAGCACAGAAATGAATTCGGCGACATGTTGACTTGAAACTAAAATAGAATTTAAATTAAATATTAGTCTAAATTTTAAATTGTTGTTTTGATTTTAAATAAAAAACACGATTATAGAAAACAAAGGAAGTTAATCTAACTATAAGAAAAGAAAACAATAATTGCTTGATTAATTAATTAAATTCCTCATGTGAAAGTTAAACGGTTCAAGTTAGAAAGATGGGTTCACGATTAAAGTTTGAAAATTAGAAAAGAAATATGCATCACGAGAATAATTTTAAAAAATAATGAAAATCCTAAAAAATCTAAGAAAATTAAAGATATACAAGAAAGAAGTTATTTTTCAAAATAAATATATTAATATAATTTTACCTTGATTTAGATGAAAATTGACTAAATTTGAATAAATTGATTGAGCTGAAACAACTTGAATTATTCAAATTAATTTGTTTTGTATTTAAAAGAAATGGTTGAAAATGTAATTTGTGTGTCAAAGCTCTCCAAGCATAAATTGATAAATTTGCCATTACAAACAGTAAATCTCAAAAACAAAAATTAAAATACATACTTTGAAGAAAAACATTTAATATTAAAATTTGACCAAATATTTACCTAAACTTTATAAAAATTACCATTTCAAAATAATCTTTACTAGTTACCAAATTGAAGATCAGAGATAAAAAAATAAATGACATTTCATCCCTTATTTATGCATTCCAAAATAAATGTTAGATTGCGAGAATTAAAGGTCAATTTATCATTTTACAAGTGAGATTCATTTAATTTTGATATCATTTTGTCTGAAATTTTACAAAAATTTATCAAATTTTTAAAGAATTTAAAATGAATTTAAGGGAGGATTAGACATTCACAAAAATTTTAAAAAATAAATTTTTTCTTAATAAACTTTAATTTTTAAGAATTTTATTTGATGGATGTCCTCTACAAAGAGGCAACATCCCCAGTCTTTTCGTCATGTTCGCGATACTTCAACTTCATCTGTTTGGTTAGAAAATGTGAATGGCCGTCAACAAACAATTAAAGCCAATTCTCTAAATAATTCTCCAATTACTGTTCAACAATATTCTCCCAGAAATATTTACCATCACGAAGATGCTACTCAATCAGTTTATTTATTTTATTAAAAATTTATTTTTGTTTTTATTAATTTTTAGGAAGAATTTCATCCATTTGTTGAAGATTTATTGCCTCATGTTCGAGAATTTGCTTTTGTTTGGTTTAATCTACAAGCTGCTAAACGAAGACATAATAAGCGTTGTGAACAAAGTATGACACTTGATGAAGAAAGGCAAACAAAACAAATGTTGATGGTTTGGAATTTTTATTTTAAATTTTACTAATGAAATTTAGTATACAACTTTACTTTTATTTCAGACTGAACGTCCTGAGGAAAAACAAAAATGGGCAGGTCGTCTTCTAGGAAAATTAAGGTTTTTCTATTTTTTACTTAAAATTATGGGCAAGTTTTTCTTTTTGAATAAGTTTTTCTCCAGATCCTATCTTTTTTGTATTAATTATTGATGGTTATGACTCATGCACATTTAAATTTTTAAATTATAACTTTATTCTTGTTCTTTATATTCCTCTCTTTATGTCTCACTAAATTTTTTAAACAAATTTTTATTTAAATAGAAAGGACATTCAACCACAGTTCCGAGACATTTTTGTTCAATCAATAACAAATCCTCGACAACAGCCAGCCCTTTGTGTACTTTCAAATCCTGATCAAAAAGGCAAAATGCGACGCATTGACTGTTTAAGACAAGCTGATAAAGTTTGGCGTTTGGATTTGGTTATGGTTATTCTTTTTAAGGTAAAAAGAATAATGGTATAGTTTTATATAAAGTTTTAATGTATTTTACCTTATTTTTATTGTTCCCATTGTCGTTCATCATGCAGGGTTATATTGAATTGATTTTTCCTTTAATTTGGATTTTGAACAGCTTAAAAATTTATGATTAATTACTCTCAAATTTTATAGATTTTTTGTCTGAAAGTAAAAGTTATGTCAAACTTGATGTCTGAAAAGGATTCTTTAATATTTTTCTTTAATTTACCTATCATTAACCTGCCTATTATTCATAACTTTTTTTCTATTAAGGGAATACCATTAGAGAGTACTGACGGCGAAAGACTAGAGAAATGTCCTAATTGTCAACAACCCGGACTTTGTGTCAATCCTTATCATATTAGTATTGCTATAAGAGAATTAGATCTTTGGCTTGCCAATTTTATTTATACAACAGATCCAAATAAACCAAAACCTAAAAGAGAGGATGAAGAAGGTTATTTTTGGGAAATTAAATTTTATAAAAAATATTCTTAAAAAGATGATTGCGAAGGGATTTGGGGAACTGGCGTTTTTAGTGCTTATGAATTACGAAAACTACATAAACGTTAGTTAATATAAACAAAATTAACTGGTTTTATCTTTTTAGCTTCTATCTTAAATTCAATAAATTGCGGCAATGCCATTTACTTAAATAAATACGGTAATGGGACTGATGCACAATGTGTACAAAACGGTATTTTTGTTTGTTTTCTTTTTTAAGTTTGGTTTGGGTAGATGAAAAATTGAATGAGTAACTTTAATTAATTGTCAGAAAACCCGTAAATCGAATTTACTGCTCATTGCCACATAGAAGCTGTGGCATTGAGCATTAAAACTTACCAAAGAGAAGTTATGCTTTGAGCTGACTGTTATGTATTTTTAAAAATTATTTAAACTTTCATTCTCTTTCTTATTTTAAGGTGAAGCATGCTCATCCTCTTCCCTCACTCAATTA
Source organism: Meloidogyne enterolobii (assembly GCA_963681835.1). Taxonomy (NCBI): domain Eukaryota; kingdom Metazoa; phylum Nematoda; class Chromadorea; order Rhabditida; family Meloidogynidae; genus Meloidogyne; species Meloidogyne enterolobii. The sequence goes on along the minus strand of CAVMJV010000010.1, from coordinate 1,965,576 downwards.
CAAAGGCCTATAAAGATAGAGCATCCAACAACGACTACAAAATTAATCCCTCCAGATTTACCAAAGCCAACAGCATTAGTGCCATTGCCTGGTGGAGGAAATCCAAACACAGATTCCCTTTTAACTGTATTTTTGTTAAAAAATTAAAATTCTTTTCCTTTTTTAGCAACAAAAAAGAGCCCAGCCAAGACGTTACACAATTGGTGGGGATTCAACAGTTATTGCTCGAGTTCCACAATCATTAACAGTTTCTTCTAAATCTTTTATTAATAATAAAAATGTTGATGAATGTACAACAAATTCGACGATTTTGGAACAGGATGATGTTTGAAAAATTTTTTTTATTTCATTATTTTTCTGAATTTAGAGTTTTGATGAACCAGCAGATAAACGTTCAAGGCATGGTTCTCGTGAAAGTGCAGGTAGTGTAAATGACCAAGAAATTAAACAACTTACGGGTGCATCTCCAATTGAAATAGAAAATTGTTCTGAGAATAAATCAAAGGAAGGCAAAGTAACTTATACAATTAGATTAGAACGAAAACAACAATTAGAACATAACAATATTATTAATCAACATCCTTCTTTGGATTCCTCTACTTCAACAATTTTAAGTGGAATAGGTCAAAAACCATTTCCAAGGTTATTTTTAATAGTTTTAACTTTAGAGTTTTAACTTAATTTTTAGTGCTGGCTCTGCTTTCTCAGCACCAACTCCAAATAACAACAACAACAACAATAGGCAACATTATATTAGAAAACAAGAAATTACTAATTCAATTCCACATCAACAGGCAATTATTAAAGTTAGTTATACAAAAGAATTTCTTCCAATATTGGAGAATCACAATAATGATATTCCCGAAATTCAACAACAACAACAAACAATTCCTCTGTTTAAAATTGTAAATTTGAGAAAATTATTTAATTTAAATTCTTAATCTTTCTAATACAAATTTGGAATTTTTGCCTCGTTATTTTGTTTAAAAAATTGACATTTTATATACTAATTGTTAGAGCTGTCCGAGACTCTTGGTCTTGGTCTTGGAACCAAGACTTTTCTTGGTTTTTTTTCGGTCTTGGTCTTGGGGTGTTTGTCTTGGTCTTGTCTTGGTTTTATTTTTTGGTCTTGGTTTTTTGACCTTTTTGGACTTAGTGCTTGGCCACTTAAAATCCTCAAAATTTTTGCCTGCAGCGCTGAAAAAGTGAATTTTTTTGGCCTACGGCCTTCCAAAATTCTCAAAATTTTCGCCTGCGGCGCAGGAAAAGGAAGATTTTTGGCTTCGTGGTCTACATAATTCTCAAAATTTTTGCCTGCGGCGCTGGGATGAGATGATTTTTTCCCCTTTAAACCTCAATATCCTCCTTAATTCAAGGGCGTGGCCAGGGGGTCGGTTTCAAAGAGGGCTAACGTTGGGTGTCGCCAAAATTTTGGCTTTACCCTTTGATGTCGCTAATATCCCATTAATCCACCCAAATCCTTCGAAATAATATATCTCATTGATTTTCCACCCGTATAAATTCCCCAAAATTCTTTGAATTTTGCATAGATTTTTCGAAATTATAGGTGATGGTGCTGAAGTTGACTGTGATCGTGTCAAAATAACAAAAAATAAACCAAAAATTTGACCTATGTGACCTAAAAATTGTCTCTAGTTTTGTATTATATTTGGTCTTGAGTCTTGTAGTTTTGGTCTTGGTCTTGAGTCTTGGTCTTGGAAAAAATATTGTCTTGGGTCTTGAGTCTTGGAAAAATTTTGGTCTCGGACAGCTCTACTAATTGTCCGAAAAATTTTATTTGTATAACAGATTCTTTACCCTTATAAAATCCGAAAAACTTGGAAAATAAAAACAATTTTGATTTTTTTATTAAAATTTAATTTTTAAACATTTCTAGCAACAACAAAACCAACAACAAATAGTTGATCAAATTGTTACTACTTCTCTACAACCACTTTCAACTTTTGCACCATTAGTTGCATCGCGTAAACGTGTTTTATTAACAACAGCAGCCTCTCCAAATTTATTAGAAATTGCTCAACAACAAAATTCAACAATATCTGGAAATACAAATAATATTATAACAACATCAACAAATATTTCTAATAATATATCTCCATCAGCTACAGCATTAGCAACAGCAATGGCAGCAGTACAGGCAGCAAATACAAGGAAGAATGGAAGTAGTAGTACAACATCACTTGATACTTCTTTGGTTTCCCCAATTAAAGAATTTATTTCGAGGCCAAATGAGGCAGCGGTAATGAAAAAAATGAATTTTCAATAAAAAATTATTCAACTTCTTTCAGAGTTTGATAACTCCAAGGCCAGTTTTTCCAAACATTGATATGTTTGCTGCCTCAACATTCCTCGGAAATGGATATCAATCAACACTAACTTCACCTATTCCTTTCTTTACTTCACCTTTAACAACTCCACGTGGAACACCAATTCCTGGTACTCGCCTAAATTGTGAGGATTATGGTTCTTTAGTTCAATCTGTGCTAGCAGCCAATTCTAACAACTGTACATTTTTGTTTACAAATTTTATTTTTTGAAAATTAATTTTTTTAAGTTGGAAATCATTTATTGAATTGTTTTAACGAAAATAGCCGTTCACCTTTACTTCAAGCTGCAGCAGCTAATTTTCTTATGAACAGCACACTGCAAAGACGCAGTGGTAGCAGTGGGTCGGGTGGAGCAATAAGTAGGCCTGGGACGAATTTGTCTTTGTCTAGCGCTTTGGATATACAGAAGTGCTTTGTTTATATTATTGGATTTTATTTTAATGTTTTTAATTTCAGTGCTTCAGCATTAGGATTAGCTGGACCGCCTATCTCTTCCCTTAGCACTACCGGTCTTCAAGATGGAAACTGTTTACAATCGAAGCCATCTCAATCTTCTAATCTCTCGCCCATAGTTGATTCAACAACAAATTTAGATTCTACAGCAGATGAAAAATTCAAAAAAGAACAATTAATTTTATTGAAAAATACAACTATATAGGTTTGAATGATGCCTCTGATTCAACTTTAATTTAAAAAATGCTAAGAAAATTTCTACACCGGTGTTTGAAATGAAGAATAGTTTTCAACAAAATATATTGGATGATGACCATCAAAATAGCAACCATCATCCTCAGATTCTACACAAATACAACGGCAACAAATTGTTTTCAATTGTTAACAAGCGGCATTGCGCCATAATATTAATTAATAAACTCCCCAATATAGAGAAGAGGCCGCAACAAATACTAAATCGGGTAATTACGTATATAAGCATACAAACAAACTCATAACTGGTACTTATATTATGTTATTGAGACACCTTTTTTGTTATACAGTCAGACTTCGAATTCAGATAAACTGATTAATACATAACTTCAATTTTTGATAGTACGGCTTTTTATTTTGTCAGGGTTTTGATTCAACTCAGGAAAAATAATCGAAAAAGGAGTCTCACAATTAATCTTCTCTCCTCCTCTTCTCATGTTTTGTTTGTCAGAATTGTTGTTATCTCTGCATTTTTATTATTGTTAGATTTTATTTTAATAATATTATAATAACTCCATTTTAGTTTTTCTAATACCAAAATTCTCCACTTGTTGTTGGGTATAAAGTCCGTTCCAGAAATCTTGGAACAGACTTCATTTTAGGTGGAATTTCCATTTTTAATGATTTTAAATAATTAATAAAGCATAAACACTTTCATTGCAAATTTAATTTTTAGAAATATATAGGTGTTTGTATTACAAAAATTAGCTGGAGGTCTGTCCATTTAACTACAAATATAAGGCATAAAGTGGCATATTGTATAAATGTCAATTTTTTCCATTCAGTCATTGATCAAAAATTACAAATCTACAGGGTGTTTTTGGACCATAGCTCCATTCTCGCAAACATTACCGGCAATCTGCGCAATCAAATCCATTTCCCTCTCACTAGGCCCCATTGCTTCATCTCTAAATTAAATTATTTTATAAACACGAATTTAGAAATTTCTCACAAATTTGCATTCACACGTTTAGCTGCCTGGCGACAAAAAAGATTGGCAATTTTTTGATCGTGGGCTGAACACCCGCCAGTTTTCTCTTGCGCATAATTACAACGGGAAAGTACTACCGCCATGCTGTATATATCAATAGCAGCATTTGCAACTCGAATTAGTTCGTATTGACGTTCTGAATTTGATAAATGCAAAAACTTTATACTTAAAATTTCAAAACTTATTAGGGTTAGGACTGGGTTTATGTGAGTATGGGCGTACGGACGGATAGAAAATTAGTAAATCGTATCCGTGATTAGAGGGTTATTGGCCTATTTAAAAATTATAATCAAACAAAACAGAATATGAAGCTCAAAAAGAATTAGGTAACCATAGAAATTTTTTAGTCCCCACCCCCAATAATTACAAACCAATAATATTTTTTCTATGCATTTTGAGTAACTGTTCCACAGTTTTGCCAAATTTAACAATTAAAGAATTAAGTGTTGAAGCATCATTTTTTAAACTTGGATGTACAAGATCAGAAATTTTTTCAGAACTTAAGAATTAAAAACAAAATTTTTTTGAGATCAAAAAATTACCCATTTGTTCGAAAAACCCGTCTACTAACTTCTCCAACAAGAGCAGAAATATTTCCAGAAAATATATCATTTGCAATTTGTTGTAAATGTTTTCCAGCTATTTGCATTCCTGTTAAAGCAACAAAAAGACGGAGAATATCATTAGCTCCTTCAAAAATGCGAAATATTCGCCTAAAAGAAGGAATTTATTTTAAAAATTAGAATGTCTAATTTTAAATATTTTTTCCAGAAAAAATATTAAAACCAAATTTCTTATTGTTAATTCTACTCTAATAATTAAAGAAAAATTTACAAATCGCGAAGTACTCGCTCTAATCCACATTCACGCATAAATCCCATTCCACCATGTAATTGTATAGCATCATCACACACCTGCCAAGCATTCTCTGAACTGACAATTTTACCTATTGCAGCCTATAAATTAAAATTATATAACTCGTTAAATTTTGATTCTGTTCATGCTGTTAGATCAGCATGTAAAATTTTTAAAAGTTGTTTAATATTAATCCCCCAGTTTTAACATCAATAAGCTAGAAATTAAAAAAAGAGAACCCAATTTATAATTTTCAGGAATTATAAATATTGCATAAAGATTAGCCATACCTCCAATTGATATTCCGTAGCACCAGCATCCATATTGGAAGCCAAACTATAAATTATTTTAAAATTTAAAAATAAAAAGAAACCTATAAGTAATGCTCTCGGCAACATAATGTCGAATAACCATATCAGTTAAAATTTCCTGAATACGTCCAAATTCCTTAAGCTTCTTTCCAAACTGCACACGTTGATTGACATGTTCAATCTAAAAAGAAACAAAAAAATTTAAAAAATATTTTTAAAAATATAATTACTGTTTTTTGAATACAATATTTCATTGAGCCAGTTGTTGCTGCGGGAATACTGAAGCTAAAAAATTAAACATTATTATTTCTAAAGGGTCAAAATATTTTTAATAAAATTTTTAAAAAATTAAAAAGGAAGAATAATATAGTTAGATTGGTTTGGCATTATGAAAGAAAAAATAACAAACAAATAATAAATCTAAAAGTCTAGAATTTTGTTTTTTCATAACTTTATAAATTTTCCTTACATTAATATCCAGCCTTAAAAAAAAATTCTTTTACCGTCCATTATTCAATATATTCACTGCTACTTTAAATCCTTCTCCCTCCACACCCAAAAGATTCTCTACAGGGATCTTTACATTATCAAAATGTACTTCTGTTGTATTACTCCCTTTAATTCCCATTTTCTTCTCTGGAGGTCCATTTGTTACCCCTCCAAATTGTCTTTCAACTATAAAAGCAGAAACTTTATCCTTTGTAGAGCCATCAGGTTGTGATATTGGAGTCTATTAAAATAAAAAAAAATATTTTTACTTTTTATGACAATAATTATTTGTGATGATTACCCGAAAGATTTAAAATAAATTTTAGGTTAATTAAATTCTAATATGTATTTAATCCACTTTTAAGCTTTCGGTACAAAAGTTTAAAAACCATTTTTAAATTTTCTTTTAATAATTTAATTTTCTTATTGTTAATAAAATACATATCCCTCTACCTGAGCAAATACAGTAAAAACATCTGCAATTCCACCATTACTTATCCAAATCTTTCCGCCATTAAGTATATAGAATTTGCCACATTCTGACTTTTGTGCACGGCTTTGAATCGACTAAAATTACAAAAAAAAATAATTTTTGAATGAAAAATTAATTTTTAAGTTTTTTGGACAAAAACTTTTTTTGATACTTTATATTTTTGTGAATATTCAAAAGGAAATTCTACAAGAAATTTTTTAATTAAATTTTACATTTGCATCAGAACCAGAACTAGGTTCTGTGAGACAATAAGCAGCAAATCGTTTCCCAGTTGCCAAATCAGGTAAATATTTTTCTTGTTGAGCAGGAGTGCCATACAACAAAATACCTTTATAGCCAATTGACTAAAACCAAAAAATTAAATATTTAATGATTATATTACTTGATGAGCACCCATAGTAACACCAAGTCCGAGATCATTTGCACCAACAATTTCAGCAATTCTTAAAAAAATAAAAATTACTAGATTATTTTTACCTAGCCATTTGTGTATTGTTCAATCCAGCACCACCAAATTTTTCAGGAACTACAGCTCCAAAAGCTCCCAATTCCGCAAATTGATCTAATTTTTCAGAGGGAATTAATGCAGTTTCGTCATTCCTGAAAGTATTAATATTTTATTAAATATAGGAGAACGAGAAACTTTGAATTACAATAAAAGTTATAAACTAAAATTAAACAATTTCAGTTTTGGTTACATCTTTACCTTTTAATTACAAAAAATCTCCATATTAAACTACTACTAAAAAATCATGGCCTTATTTGATGAATTCCAATGGCAAATTATTTAACTTACAACCCAATAAAATTAATTTTTGTGATGGAATAAATCATCGAAATAACCAAAAAAATAATCCAACTCACTTAAAAGGGTCATTAACTTCTTCGAGAAATTTTTCAGTTGGTGCCAAAACCATTTGAAGCATTTCACGCCTCTCATCGTCCAAATTCAATGGATATGGAAACACTTGTCCCAACACAGCTTTGCCCAAAAACAAGTTCATGCAGAAAGAATCACTGGTTTTAGGTATAGATAACTTTTCTCCATTGTCTTGATTCGTCTCAATTGGTATATCGGCGGCTGTGGGAACAGCCGATGCAAAACGCCTATTAGCGCATTTTAAACTCAACCTTTAATAAAAATTAAATCAAAGAATAATTTGGAAAAAGCATACCTCAAATGATTTGAAGCTAAAACGCGAGAATAAGTAAAGAACATCAATTAGCGTCAAAATCTAAAATAAAAAAGAAATATTTAGAAAAAAAACCGTTAAAATCTTCAAAAAAAATTAAACATATTTTAGTGTGAAACCCAAAGAAGAAAATTTTCTTTCAAATTTTTAGTATTATTCTTTGAAATTTTAGAAAAATAACTTTCAGGGTCACAAACTAAAATAAATCCATAATTTTGTAATTAAACAAAATAAAGTTAAAATTAAAAAAACACAAAAATAAACAATATATTTAAATTTGTAGGTCTGCACATTTACATTAATTTAACAAAAAAAATAAAATGCGAATGATTTTTATTTTCTTCAAATCCCAAATTTTTTTAAATACATATTTTATAATATATCACATTCGCTTTTGGAGAGTTATTCAAAACTCTCAAAATATTAAGGTCTTCTATTCAAACAAAAAAAAGAAAAATATATATAAATTGGACGTAGATCATAATAAACGGGGAAAGTTTTTTGGGGTATAGAGGATACATATATTTTTAGAAACAATATTGCGATACCCAAAATATGTCGCGATTTTGTGTCAATAAGGAGGATAACTATAAAATAATCAAAAAATTCTTTTATTTAAATTTTGGGTTTAATTAGCGCTTTAATTCTTCTCCGCTTCTCATGCATCATATCGAGAACGTTTAGCCAAAGGCTCTGGTCCAAGAATTGAAGAATTATTAGCATTACCACAATTGACAGAACCACCCATAGATACAGAACTATTATTGGCTTTAATGAACAATTAATTAGGTGCTAAATAAAAATTAAAATAATTTACATAGACGAGACTGTTCAAGTGACATAGCAGCAACAACTTCGGTAACAAGTCTAGGATGCTCTTTAACCATAGTAGCCCAACCATCAGTCTAAAAAAATTAATTAAATGTAAAGTTTGTCAAAGACGTATCAAGAGGGAGGATTCCCAGAGGAAAGGCATACATCCCTTCCAAAATTTTATTGCGTTTTCCACAATGGATAAAGTACTCCTGGAAACACCCTTAAAGTTGTCAAAAAATTTATAGGAAATAATGTGTAAATGATTAAATTCCCAAAAAAGCTCGAATTAGTAAATGGACAAGGAAAAATTTTTTTGACAAATAGTAAAAAAACTAACAACAATAACACCATTAGAATATTGCGCAATAAAACGCAAAGCATCTTGCTTAAGCTCCAAAGCGTTGTGCATATCCGCCAATACAAGATTCCTGCAGACATTATCAACACAAAGTCCATTACGGAGAACCTTGAAAAGAAAATAACTTTAAAAGATAAAATATTAAAACTACTTGATCTGCCATTTCTTTAAGTCCAATCAACTGAAAGCGATCAGCAACAGCCAGCAAGTCCAAGGCCATCTGTTGAAGCGATGGTGCAGTTCCGCTGTACATATAGAAGAGCATTTCACGCATGACCTTTAATGATAAATATAAATATACAACAAAATCTAAGAAACCTCAAAATCTATGTCGTTATAGTGAACCTCCGATTTTTGAGCCTCTTCTGTATGAGGTTCGAACATGGCCGCAAAAACTGGTGAACGAGCTCCCAAAACAACTTTATGAGCAGGCAATTCACGATGTTCTTTATCGCCATCGCAAATAATAGTAAAGTCCGAATGTCTAGTATCGCCAAACATTTGTTCCAAATCTTTAGCCAACTAAAAAATATCAAAATAAAGGATAAATTTATCCAAAGAAAACCTCAGAAGGGCGAGGCTCAGGAACCACAGGACTGATAACATTTTGGCTGTTCTTAGTGATTGTATCAGAAACAATAGTCAAGTTCAAAAGAAGTTGAATCTCATCACTTGGCTGTATATGGCCGATTAAAACATCACGACGAATGTATTCAAAATATCCATTCAACTGCAAATATTTAAATTTAAAGATATATAATAAATCAAATAAGAAGCAGGAAATGTCATGATATACCTTTGTTAGAATAGTTTATTACCATAATTTTAAAATTTATGTAATACTAAAATTAGCCATCTATATATATTCTAATATAGGTAATTTGGTAGCCGTAATAATTTGATTTAGCAGAGAATAGAATGATCAGAGTATCATTCACAAAAGCATACCGAAGGATGGATAACTGACGAAATTTTAACCTGCTGAGTTCCCGTATAGACAGTTGCAGGCACTTCCTCACTCCTTGTGTTGAACACAGAGAATTTAGCCTTGAACTTGGCGCTAGTGCACGAGAAAACATAAAAATAATATTGAATGAAGCTTAAAATTAAAAAGAAAAATACTTGAAAGAAGCAAAAATCCTTATTAGATTCTTTATTCCCTTGAGGATGAAGTCGAATTTTGAAAGTCAGATAACTGGCATTGTCTGCCGTCAACCCATTAGGTATAGCAATCGTATTTGTATTAGTAGAACTCTAAAGAATAATTTTTAGACAAAATATAGTAAAAAATCATACCGCAGAATCCTTAATGCGTAGAGATGTCTCCAAATATCGACATTCACACTGACTGAATCCCTTAATTGTCCCTTAAATCACAATTAATTATTTTTAAGCAAAAAATCTGTCCATACACATATGAGAGTGTTGAAGACTACGAACTTCAGTCGACGACCAACTATCCGAAGGACGCATAGGAGTTCCACACAAATCAGCCATTGTTGAGATTTTTGGCGTTGTCGTTACACAATTAGCGTTAAAATTAGTTTATACTCTTTTAATGAGTTGAACAATATTGCTCTTAAAAACAAAAGTATTTTAATAAAAAATAAATTGAAAAGTCAAATCCAACAAAATAAGTAAAAAATAAAAGTAAAAAATCAATAATTAATAAGTGTAAAGGACAATCAAATAATACAGACTACATAAATTCAAATATAATAGAGCCAGTTACAATAAAGATTAAATCATACAAGAATCAAACGAAGTAAAAAATAAGTCGAACTATAGAGAACGAAAAATCAAAGTTGTTCCGGATCAATCAACCGTAAATGCTTAAAAATAAGAACAAGATTTGACAATCAATCGTCACCCAACGGATCTATTTAAAAATGGTCGCTTCTCATTTGGGTAAATGCTACAACACGCAAAGAAACACTACCAGTCGTACAAAATATTTGCTCTCATGGATTCGAGTCCTTTATACATAAAGGGGAGGGGGGGGGGGTGCCGAAACAGATTTTAAAAAGCTAGACTCGAAATACCAAAAGACGAAAATATGACGAAAGGCGAAATAACTGTAATGAGGGAAAATCTCCAGAGATCGGTCAAATCAAAGCTTTGGTCGGTGGAAAAAATTGTCTATCTGCAAAAAATAATTATTTGCTTATATTATTTTTAGAACGCTTATACTTTGATGGGACACATAAATGCTTTGGGACGTATGCCCTAAAGTAGATCCCTTACTTTAACTTACTTGTGAGTTTTACCGTAGAAGTCCATGAATCATTAGGACTGTTGATTAAAAATTATATTTATTAAAAAGAGCTACTTTTATTCTATCAAGCTAAAGTAAATTAGATTCCTACAACTGCATAGCAGTGTAGGTACATATCAGGGATCTAACCGATATAAAAGAATAAAATCAAATTTCAGGAATCGTTATTTCAGCCCCAATCAGCGTCAGTAATTCCCAATTTTTGGAAGTCGGGCCGGCTAGATCCCTGGTATCTATATATAATTAAAATGAGTCAATATTTTTATAAAAATAATATTAAACACTAATACTTCCTTCACGAAAATTTGTCTTTCCAATAATTGCATTTATAATAGTTGGCTTTGAATTTCCCAAATTTAACAATTGTCTCAATTTTTGTTCAATTTCGTTAATATTTCCATCTTCAATAATTGCTCCGTTAGCCCCAAGTCCTTCACCAACTTTTTCATAGCTTGTAAACTTAAAAAAATTTCTGTAATTAATTCATGTCAGCATTTTTCTCTCATTCCTTTTTCTTTTATACATTTTTTCCCAATTTTTAGACTCCTAAAAACCGAAAACTATTTATAAGGGGAACCAGCCAATTGTTTCAATCCCTCAAATAAAATGTTGATTTATGCCCTGGCTTAATCATTCAGAGTTTAATGCTGTTGTATTACACAATTTGTAACCTTGCACATGTTAACCATCGATAATTTAATTTTTAGGGAAAAGGAAGCGAAAGAAAAACGCGGGGAGAAAAAAAATGAAAAGAAATACCGCAAGTTCGCATCCTACAATTGAATTAAACCATGGAATCTGATCTCTTGCAATTTGTGACCAACAAGCATCATTACCAATTAAAGCAGAAATTGGAAGCCGATGACGTACAAAAGTATCAAATTCCATCAAAGAAAATCTTTAAGAAAAAATTATTTTTAATTTTTAAAAGTAAATCACTTCTTCGAGCAATTTTTATGGCAAAGAATTTGATTAAAATCTTTTTAAAATAAACTAACCCACAGGCCCCGTCTCCAAACAAAATAAGTACAGGCTTGTCTGGATACACAGCTTTAGCACCAAGAGCAAAACCACCCCCAACTCCTAAAGTTCCAAATGCACCGGGATCGAGCCTTTAAATAAATTGTTAATTTATTTTCGAAAATATTCTTCAAATGGAGAAATCATTTAAATATTTTTTGAATATAGTATTTATATGTGACACACAAAAATGGGTAACCTAGCCAAACCATTAAAAAATATTTTTAAAAGGAAATTCCCATCAATCCAATTTCCCGGTTGGCTGTTATGATTTTTTAAATTTATCAAACCATTGTAGAGGTCCTCTAGGTCGTAACATATAAGCAGCACTCCCAACAAAATCACCTCCATCTGCCACTAGAATAGTATCATCATTTAACACATTTTGTAAAGCTTGTAGTAACAATAAAGGATTTAATTTTCCATCTTTACATTTTTCCAAAGCTTTTTTAGAATTACTTTCTTCTTTTAAACGTTCACTTTCTTTTAATTGACTAAACCAAGCAGCTAAATCATCATTTTTGAATGAAAAATGATTAGATAATTGAACAATTGTTGAGGCAACATCTGCTTGAATAGCTAATGTGGAACGCCAAAAAAGTCCATGATTCTAAAAAGTAATTAGGTAATATGTCAAAAATTATTTTTGCTATCTGGTTTAATTATTTAAATTTACAAAAAATATAAAATTAACTAAAATTAAAATAAAGATAATATTCCTTTCATTTTCAGATTTTTAAATTCTCTTTAAACTAGCCTTTAACATTTGTGATTGATTCCTATTGATAACAACAATTTTAGCTTTTGGATTCAAAATTCTTCCATAACTTAATCTAAAATCACAAACTGCTCCTAAAAAAATAAAAAAAGAATATTTTAATAAAATATAATAAACCAGCTAATATAATCAAATCAGCATTTTTTAAGGCTTCTTTACGATTATGGACCATTTGAAGAGAAGAATTAGCTCCCAATAAACCTCTCGACATTCCGCCCAAATAAACAGGTATTCCTAATTTCTAAAATAATTTTTAATTTAATTTCAAAAATAATGATACTTTAACAGCTTCTGCAAGTATATTTGGCTCTATAGGAGGACAAACAGCTTGTGAACCCAATAAAATCAATGGTCTTTGAGAGGAAGAAAGTAAATTAATTAGAGAATTTATTTGTGATTGTTTACACATTGGAGTGTTAATAGAAAGTGGAGTTGTTGGTTGAGGTCTCCAAGCAGCACCAAAAACCCAAGAAATATAGGCACGAAGAAAAAATTCCAAAATTTGCTAAAAATAAAGAGAAACTGAGTTTCTTAAATAATTTTCAATTTAAAATAAAAACCTTTGATCCTTTAGGATTTTTAGAAAAGCCAATTTCTTTTTCAACAATACTATAAGGATAGAGAACATCAATTGGAAGTTCAACAAATACTGGGCCGGGAGTATCAGATTTTGCTATAGAAATTGCTTTTCTAAAAATGAAAATTTTTAAAATAAAATATTTAAATTTGCCTTAAAGTTGGAATAATGTCACAAACAGCACGAACCCGAGTAGAGAATTTACATAAAGGCTTGATAAGAACTTGCTGGTTAATATCCTGAAAATATAAATAATAGAAAGAGATGCAAAAATAAAATTGACATAATTAAAGGCAATAAAATTTGTTGGAAGGAAATATTAAAAAAATTTTTAATAAAATGATTGAAATAAAATTTACTTGTAACGCTCCACGTCCTCTTAACAAAGTCGGAGCTGCCCCGCCAATTAAAAGCAAAGGAGATTCAGCCATTTGTGCATTTTTTAGTCCAGTAATACTATTTGTAACTCCTTTAAATGCTAAAAATATTTTATAAAAAATGTTTAAAACCTGGCCCAGCAGTAACTACAGCCACACCAACATTTTGACGGAGACGGGCAACACAATCTGCTGCAAAAACTGCGTTTACTTCGTGACGAGTGTCATAAACCTAAAATTAAAAAAATATTTTTTTTTGTTAAAAATACATACTTTAATTCCAAGATTCTCACAAGCAACTAAAATTGGAGAAATATGTCCACCACACAAAGTAAATATTTCTTTGACGTCATGTGCCTAAAAATTAATAGGTTTTAAAGCATAACACTAAAAAACAAACTTTGAGAACGTCAGCAACTAGTTCACCCCCATGTCGTGGAGAAGTTGTGTCGACCTGAATTTAATATTAAAAATTGGGATAGTTTTAGCATCATTATCTGTCCCTAATTTTAAATTTAAATATCAAAAAAATACCCGAAATAAAGCAGAAAGTATTGATTTCCCATTTCGAATGTCCCAAAAAATTTCATTCAATTCATTAAATCCGTTCAAACGCAAAAACTTAAGAGTCAACAGAAACAAAATAAAATAAAAAATAGTTGCAAATATTAAATAAATTTCCATAGTAGTTTACTTAAAAATAAATTAATGAAACTAATCGTGGAGAGAAAATTGCAGCTGGTAGGAAGATATCGTTCCAAAAGATCAACGTACTGTAAATCAACACATCCTTGTTTTTATCAGTAGGGTCTATACTTTCGGGTTTAAAAACTTTCTGATATTCGGGGCAATTAAATGCAAAGAAATATACAAAAAATTTTGCCGGGAAGGCACTTCGCCACAGATATGAGATATCGAGTACGGTATCAGACGCGGATATCATAGAATACAAAATTGTCTATAAGTATAGGGCTACCCGACACTTGAGGATATGACTTTTGAGGACCAGACACTTGAGGACCGACTTTTGAGGACGCGACCTTTGAGGACGCGACCTTTGAGGATGCGACTCTTGAGGACGCGACTTTTGAGGATGCGGCCTTTGAGGATGCGACTTTTGAGGATCAGACATTTGAGGATACTCTAATGTCAAAAAAAATTAAAAAATAAATAATGTTAATTTTATGTTTAAAAAATTTAAATTTTATACGAACGAGCAAATAGTGATCATCATTAAATACACTGGTGGAAAAAAGTATTGATCCCTATGTTTTTTTCTTCTTTCTTCTTTCATTCAAAAAATACGTTCTATATATCAATCGAAAGCTCTATCTGTATCTCAGTTGACATGTTTCTGCATTTTTCGAAATTCTGACATTTTCGAAAAATTTTCGACCGGTCTAACAGGTACTACTTTTTCAACTTTTCGGAGAAATTTTTTTGAGGTCTTTAAAAAATATATGTGATTCTCCTCTAGATTCTACATACAATACAAAAAAATCAACCAAATCGGTCGAGATTCAACCGAGTTATGAATTTTTGAAAATCGAAAAAACACGATTTTTTGCCATTTTTCGTCAAAAAACGTTCTATATATCAATCGAAAAAAAAAATTGATCTTTCGATATCGGTCGAGATTCAACCGAGTTATGAATTTTTGAAAATCGAAAAAACACGATTTTTTGCCATTTTTCGTCAAAAAATCGTGTTTTTTCGATTTTCAAAAATTCATAACTCGGTTGAATCTCGACCGATTTGGTTGATTTTTTTGTATTGTATGTAGAATCTAGAGGAGAATCACATATATTTTTTAAAGACCTCAAAAAAATTTCTCCGAAAAGTTGAAAAAGTAGTACCTGTTAGACCGGTCGAAAATTTTTCGAAAATGTCAGAATTTCGAAAAATGCAGAAACATGTCAACTGAGATACAGATAGAGCTTTCGATTGATATATAGAACGTATTTTTTGAATGAAAGAAGAAAGAAGAAAAAAACATAGGGATCAATACTTTTTTCCACCAGTGTATAATCATTTCAGTTTTCAAAGTTAGTTAATTTTGGAAATTGGCTGACAATTTTGATGAGTTGAATAGGGTTGTCGATTTCTAGAAATTCTTCGGATAGTCGAACCAAAGAACCTAACCAAAAATTTTCTGATATCAGTAACCGAACCGAAAATTTTGTCGAGGGTTAAGGGGTTATTAAGGATTAGCGGCGGTGTTTAAGTGAATTTGGTGGATATAAGGTGTTTGATATCGGATGATAGAAGGGGTTTGAATCGATCAAAGGGGATTTAAGTGTTATCAAAGGAGGTTAATCAATTGATCTTTCGATATCACGCCCAAATGAGAATCCCAGCAGATTCGAATGGATATCGGAAGAATACCTCGATGTCTGGAAGGATGTAGATAGGATTAAGAAAGTTTTGGAAGGATAAGAGGGATATGATGATGATCCAACTGATGATAATCCAATCCCTTCCTAAATCCTCCGTTATCCTCCCAAATCCTATGATATCCTCCTTAATCCATCCAAGAGTTTTCGGTTCACACGCCTCTAGTTTATAAACCAAAGAACGAGACTTAATGAATCCGGTTCCGGATCCGGTCAAAATTTGTTCCGGTTCCGTTCCGGCCAAATTTGTGGTTCCGGAGAAACACTACTATTTAATAGTTAGGCCTCGAGCAAGCCATAAATTTATAAAATTTAAATTTTTTAAACATAAAATTAACATTATTTATTTTTTTGACATTAGAGTATCCTCAAATGTCTGATCCTCAAAAGTCGCATCCTCAAAGGTCGCGTCCTCAAAGGTCGCGTCCTCAAAAGTCGGTCCTCAAGTGTCTGGTCCTCAAAAGTCATATCCCCATGTGTCGCGCCACGAAGTATAGATAGTAGCAGTACAAGCTAAATTTTTGGATTTACCAACTGTGTTTAAGTATATTTTCAAAACAATTTATTCAAATTAAATTACAGAACTTCCTTGAGTTTATTTCGATATGTAAATGTATAAATATTTATTAAAGAAATCTTTTTAATTTTCCCGCTTTAATTTAAGTACACCGGTTCCATTCTTTTCTTTTGTTCATTCGAAGTCTCATTGCTATTTCTTTGTGTTGTTGTCCCCCCAATTTCTGTTCCTCCATGTACCAATGAATTAGCTGTTGTAATTGTTCTTCTAGATGCTCTACTAGATTTACTTCTTTGTATACTTCTTGTATGTCCACTTCTAATACTTCTTCTATTTGTCCCTAATGACTGAGATTCTCCAATACTTTCGTCACTCGATCCGTCATCAGAGCCAAGTGAATCTGCTTCTGGAGGTTCGAATGAACGTAATTCTGGATTTGTCATATACCAATGAAGCTAAATGTATAATTTTAAAAAGATTTGGATTTAACTTTAGTAGGGTTTTCGGTCTTGGGTTTGGGGGAGGGGGTGGGGAGGGTCAGTCTGGGCTCGACTTTAAGGTTTTTAGAAAATGAGTACACTAGATAGAGAACAATAAGTCAGAAAATTAGGATTCTCAAAAATCTCTACCAGTTTGATAAGAAAAATTATATATTTTTTTTGAATTCCACTTAGTACATAATTTAAAATTCCCAAAAATTAAAACAAATAATTTTTTTTAAAATTACTATCAAATCATATAAATATTTATATTCATCCTTTGCATCTCCAGTCTTTTAAAATTAAAAAATAATTTTATTTTTATTTAAAAAGAAACTAACAAAACGTGTTCTAGGTCCATCAATTAATTGTGGACGATTAAGACGAATTAATTTAACTGCATGAAATACATCTACTTCATGATCCATTTCCATTTGATCAATCTAATTTAAAGAAAATTTGTTTAAAAAATATTTTTTTCTTTTACCAAAACATTCGCAGCAATAAAAATTCCACAACGAGAAACTCCATTACTTTTAAAAGATTTTGAATTGGAATTTGAATAAAAATAAACTTACTGTGACATAACAATTGTTGGTCTAGATTCTAAAAAAATTAACTGTTAAATAAAACTTGGAATTCTTGAATTTATAAATAACAGGGTGGCCGATTACAAAACAACTAGAAGGAGGGGGGGGGGTGAGAAAATAAGGTAAAAATGAGAAATTATTTAAAATAATTATTCCGGATATTTTCCTAAAAAGTATGGTAAAGGAATGGGGCAAAAACTGTCACAAATAGAGTAACCCCAGTATGTATAAATGAGACATTTCAACTTTCTCCTCTATAATCTAAATTTTAATAATTTTTTTATAAATTTAATAATCCTTTAACTATTTATTTTTTCAATAATTTACTTTCCAAATATTTTTTAAAAATAAATAACTTCATTACCTGGTCTATCTGGCGCCCTTTTCCGCCATGATCGTGTCATTTTCAAAACTTCAATTAAAGCTGTAGTTGAAAGAGGTACCTTTTGAAATGAATTATTAATTAATTAAACTAAAATATTTGTAAATTCCCCCTTTCCTTATTGATAAATACAACACAAATATATTTTTTAATCGAGTTAAGACGGAAATAGAAACATATTTTTAAATTATTTTTTTCTTACTTTATTTTCAATTGGCCACATTTTTACTTGAATAATACAACAAAGACGCACTTCTGCCTCCAATTGCTGTTGGCTGGCGCCTGTGGCCATTATTTCACTTATCATAAATGTCTAGAAAAATATTTTTTAAGAATTTCTAAAAATAAACAATTTTGTGCGGAGCGGGAAGGGATCCCTTCAAAAATTGCGTTTTTAGGAAATAGGGAGAGGCTCTTAATTTTTGAAATCAAATCTCGATTTGGAATCTCGATAACAAAAAATTCCATGCAGTGTATAGCATTTAAGTTTTAAGTTTGGAAACGATTTGCAAATATTTGAGAATATTTCTTTATTTATTAAACTGACAAGTAAAATTAATTAAAAATATCTTAAAAATTAAAATACCGTAAGTGCTCAAATAATTACCCCTTCCAACGAGAGAACGAAACAATAATTACCCCGGATAATTATTTCAGCATTTACGAGCAAATCGTTTCTCGTTGAATAAACCAAAAATTAAAATAACTTAAAAAAGCAACAAAATCTAAACTTAAAAGAGAAAAGCTTTCAAAAACAAACTAATTTTTCCATTTGTTCAGCCAAATCTCTCCTTGTAGGTATTGCACGTTTTACATTTAATAATTGTTTTATTTCTTCTGTTCCACACTTTAAAAGCAAAAAAACTTAAAAACTTAGAAAAATAAAGAAAAAACAAAAAGTTTAAAAATTCTATTAGTATTTTTAGTGAGTATTTGGAGGGATAATTTGACAATTGTTGACTAAATTTAAAAAGTGGATTGCTTTTTCTTAAATTATTTGTGCAATTGTCTCACCTTTATAATTAAATAAAATAAACAAAAATAAACACAAAAACAACAAACAAACAAAAAAAGAAACATTTAAAAATAAAGTGGCTGGTAGGGAAAGGGAAAGTTTGCGCACGCTCACGATTATTTTTAATTAATTTGTGCTTCTTTACTTACAAGTTTTTTATTGCCAACTGGCTTTTCCACAGGCATTAAAAGGGGCATTGGTGCATTTGTGGGCTGTAAACAATTTATCGGGAAAGTTTAAAAATTAATTTTTAAAAATTTTGAAAATAAAGATTAATAGAGAGAAGAGAGTACGAGAACAATTAAAATAAAAAAATATAACGGCGCGTATACCCTTTCCCCTCCCAGCCACATATATTTTATTGCAAATGCAAAAATAATTTTTTTAAAAATTTAAATTAAAAAATAAAATTCTAATTAGATAAGAATTTAAAAATTTTTGGTATTAAAAATAGCAAAAACTAAAGAGTAGCCAAATATCCCCCCACATATCCCCCAATCAGCAAATACAAACTATTTTAACAAATAATTAAATAGAAACTAAAAAAACTTAGAAATAGGAGAGGCAAAAAATGTGGCCGGGTGGGAATGGGCCAAACAAGAACAACAAAATAATTACTAATTGGGTCAGAAAGGAGATATACTTAAAAAATAATTTATTAGAATTCTCAAAAACGCGTGCACACTTTCAGAATTAATAACCCCCATTTTTTCCTCACTTTCTCGAAGCGTTCCAACGTTCCAAGATTTGGTTCAGAAAAACGTCTTTCCCTTCTTTTTCTTCTTCGTTTACTACTTCCTCTATTACTTCCTCGATATTTATGGCTTTTTCTACTTTTACTGCTTTGTCTACTTCTAGTACTTTGACTAAAAGTTTTTTTAGTTGTCGGTGTATTAGATGAACATGAAGGTAAACTTGGATATCTTCCATTCCCACCACCTCCTTTTCCTTCTTCTTTTTCTTCATTTTTATCATGAATATTTTCTCCTCTTTCATTTAATTTAGCAACTAATTGCTTACCCAAACGTTCAAACCTTTTATCCCACTCTCCACCCAATCGACGACCTCTTTCATCACGTTTAGGACGATGAGCATCTGAGACACTTATCTTCATTAGAATCTCCTGAAAATAAAAAAATATTATCAATATACAAGTGAGTAAAATTATCAAAGCAATGCTTGGGTAGGAGATTGACCCTGAGATCTTCCCGAGAAAAAGTTTGTTATCAGATCAACAGTGGGATTGATATTCTCTAATAAAATTTCTACTTCAACCCCTCAACTAAAAACAAATAAACACCTGTTCAGGCAATAAAGCTCCATCAGAAAGAGGCCGTTCTCTCTCCCTTTGTCTTAAATATATTCCTCGTCTATGCCTAACAATATTTTCATTTATTTTATCAGATTTATTATTTTTATTTAATTCTTCTTCTTCTTCCACCTCCTCTTCCTTTCCAATATTTTCACGTCCATTTTCTGATTCATTATCATCTATAGAATTCAATTCTTCTTCTTCTTCCTCCTCGCTTCTACTACTTGTATTATCTTCATCACTATTACCAAAATCTGGACTTGGTGTGCGTGTTGGAGTTTTTCTATGTATTTTCCCCCAGTATTTTTGCTGTAATCGAAAATTTGGGTCATTCAAAGAAGTTGACATTAAATCCTCTTTATCTGGAACATTTTGAGTAAAATGACTACTAAATCCACTAATTGGAGGCCCGCTATCTCTTCTACGTTGTTTTTCACATTCTGCCAAAAAATGTGAAAGTGTTGGCCGTCGTCTTAAACGAACTCCGGCACTTCCCCCTTTACTACTTTTACGTCTAGTAAATAACCATTTACGTCGTTCAACAACTTCTTCCATTGGCTTAAAAATTATTACAAAACAAAAAAATAAAGAGACAATTATTGAATAATTAATTTCTGGAACTAATTACATAATTAAATATCTCAAAACTTGTTTTATTTAATTTTGGGAGAATTTTTAAGATTTTTTAACTACAGTTTGAATTCCATAAAATAATTAACTAAAAATAGTCTTCAGATAATGAAAGATAACTAGGTAAATTATATATTTAATAAAGCTTGTATTGAATAAAGAAAAGAGTAAAATAATTATATTAAATTAATTTAAACAAATATTTTTCAAAAAACAACTGACCCGTTTAGAAAGTTTAACCATATAAGAACAAAGGCCCGGATATTGTTGGAAATTTACAATCTTTAAATAAATAAATATTTATTTAATTAAATATATAATTACTTCAATTGTAAAAGGGCCATAATTTCTTTTCCCTTTATTGTGCACAAATGGGGGATATGTCTAAATTAAATTATTTATTAATTAAATTCTCTCTTTCTTTGCCTTCGTATCAGTTGGTTGATTAGTTAAACAAATAACTGTGTGGACATTGTGATCAAAAACAAGCGTCCAAAAAGAGTCTAATGTTTGTTGCTTTGGCCATTCAGTAACAATAAACTTTTTAAATTTTAAATATATTTTTAAAACAAAATTAGAAAAAAATATACAAATTTATTTAGAAATAGTTAATTAATTAATTTTTTAAAATTAAATTTTCAATAATTTATTTAAAAAATAAATTATTGAAAATTTCTTTTTAATTTCTTATCTCTAAATTTATTTATCTACTACCTCAGCTTTACGTGTAAAACCATCAACCTCAACAGCATTTATATATCTACATAAATAAATTATTTTATTTTAAATTTAAAATTTAGAATTTACGTATAATCTTTGCTTTCTCCATGCAAAGTTTGTAAATATGGACGGGCATGGTCTGGAGGTACCTTTTTTAAAAATAATTTTAAATTCTTAAAAGAGAATTTAAATAAAAAAATCTGTAACTTACAACCATAACATCCCTGTTTTTCCCTCTATTTTCTAGTCTATGTCCACCAGCACAATCCCCAATCCTTAGCGGAGCTGTTAACATTGTTAAAAGTTTATTTTCGTGACTGTCTTGTAATTCCATTAATTCTCTATTTTTTCTTGCTTTGTACATTGTACTACGATCCTTTTAATGAAAATTGTTTGAAAAACTCTTTCTATCATTTAAATTAAAAAAGTAAATTTTTTGAAGATATTTTTAAATAAATATTTTTTAGTTCTCGCTAATTAACAAAAATAAATAAATTATTTCTGTATTTTTTATTAACTTTTAATTGATGCATTGCCATAGGCTGTAAATTGCATAAAACAGCCTCACAAAGAACTAAAATTAAATTAAAATTTTCAAAATATTTTAAAACCCAACCATCATAAATAAATGTGTATTGCTCTACTGAGGACTTAAAAAGATATTTAAATTTTAAATTAATTAATATTTTTCAAACAATTAAATTTTGTCGAGAATTAATTAATGTCCTAGCATATTCAAAAACATCTAATTGTCCAGTCCTTTGTAAAAGCTCTAAATTAGCATCAACAGCTAAAAAAGCACCAGAACGCCCACCACCATTACTAAAAAATAAATTTAAAATTTATTTTTTAAAATAAATAATTAAAATCTAAATCAAGAGATTCAGAAGGAATTGTTTTTAGAGAGAAACGAAGACCACTTAACTAATATTTACATTGGGTAAGTTTCAACCTTTCGTTAGAGGGGGCAATAAATTATTTGAGAGAGGGTGATTAATAGAGCCTATACGGTGATTTTCAGATAATTTTGAATTTTATTTTTTTTATAAAAATATTT
This sequence comes from Meloidogyne enterolobii, assembly GCA_963681835.1. Taxonomy (NCBI): domain Eukaryota; kingdom Metazoa; phylum Nematoda; class Chromadorea; order Rhabditida; family Meloidogynidae; genus Meloidogyne; species Meloidogyne enterolobii. The sequence continues at coordinate 1,942,895 of CAVMJV010000010.1, read as the reverse complement.
TGTCGATTTTTACAAAGGCCAACAACTAACAAATAATTTAGCTGTTCGTCTGGTTCCACTTTTTATATAATTATTGTTGTTGTTGATTATTTTACCGATTAAAAAGCAAAAAAGAAAAAAGAAGAAACAAATAAAAAATAAAAATAAATAAAATTATTGGGTTTGTCTACAAAATTATTTTTTTATTTTTTGTCCCCGTTCCTCTCATTTAATTAACGTCCTCGATTCTTAAAACAAAAAAAAACAAATATTATATTTTTCAGCCCAATTTTCTTTTTATTTTATATTTATTTAATTTTAAACTTTTCCCCTATTTTTACTTTCCAAAAAATGTTTCCTCTTTTTATTCCCAAAAATATTTTACTAATTTTCATTTTATTATTCTCACTTCCAAACCCAACAATTACTACAACCAATTTAATATCTAAAAGAATAAAAAGAGAAAGAATTGCATTTGATTTATTACGATTAGAAAAACAATTTGAATTATTAAATAATTTAAGTAAAAAAATTTTCGGAAAAATTATTTTTAATTTAAAAAATAATTTTTTAGAAGGGAATTTAGAAAATGAAAGAAAAATAGATGAAGAAGAAAATTGCCATCAAAAATGTAATGAACAGTTAAGAATGGGGTTAGATATGATTAAGGTATATTTATTTATTTATTAGAGGTCGGAATTGAAAAATGTCGGATCCAGTCCAGATCCAAACTAAATTATTTGTGTTAGTGACCTTAGAATATATTTGTAAACCAGCAGACTTGTTACTGGCCGATTCATTTTAATTTTGAGGATTAGGGTTAGTGGATCTGGATCTAAAAATGGAGATCTAAAAGAATAAGCGGTTGCTCGAAATAAATAAAAAATATATAAAAATTCTCTCTCTCTTTTCAAGTCCCATTCATCATTTGGAAGTGTTGGAGTACCTTCAGTTATTGACAAATTAGATTTACAATTATTTTGTAATTTAGATTTAGAACATGATAATTGTTTAATTGGGTAGATTAATTTAAATTTAAAAATAAATAAATTTTTTCTTTTCGGTGCGGTTTTCAAGTTCAATTTAATATGCGTGATTTTGTTTGTCAAAAAAGAAAAGAAGAGGCAAAAAAATTTTTTAAATAAATAAATTAAATATTTTTTTAAGTTAATTTCACATTTAAATTGTTATTCTAATTCTTCTTTAAATTTAAAAAGAAATTGTGGCTCATTACGTTGTGGGCCATATACAGAATTAAAATTAACATTTAACGGAATGGGACAACGTTGCAAAACATTGGCAAGTTTAAATATAAAAATATAGGAATTTTTAATTAAACAAAATCTTCAAATATTTAACGGATGAGGGGGAATAAAAGGGGAATTTTTGTTTTAAATAAAAATTAAATTTAAAGTTGTGTGACTTAAATTGTGCCCAAAAAGTTTTGAATAAAGAGCCTAAATGTAAAGAAGGAGCAATTAAATATTTAATTAAATATTCTCAATTACAGGTATTTTTTAAATTAATTAATTAAAAATAAATATTTAAAAAGGTATTTAATTGGTTAAAAGAAATATTTGGAAAAGAAAAAATTTTAAATTGGCAAAAATGGCCTAAAACTTGTAGTAAATTAATTTGTGGAAATATAATTAAAAGAAGAAGGGATATACAAAATGAAGAAGAAAATATTAGTAGAAATTGTAATAATTTAATTGAAGAAATGATAAATAATTAAAATTTAAAATGAATGTTGATTTTGAATTGTTTAAAAGTTAAAATAAAATATTTTGAATTATGAGAATATCTCTCTCTCCCTCTCTCAAAGTTGTTTAAAATTTTACCTGCAATGTACAACAATTGGGGAATCAACTGGGCTCCTTTCCATCCATTGTCTTACTCGTCGACGAACTTCAACAAAAGCAGAAATATATGGAAATGAATTCTAAAAATTAATTTTTCTTTTAAAAATATTTTTTAAAATATTAATTACCAATTCCCACTCTGTAAAGTGAAAATGTTTAACAATTCTTTCTTCAGAATTGTCATTAATATTCCTTAGTGTTTCACCTTTTCCATCTGTTGAAGTTGTTGTTAAATCTCCAACACCGCCTGTTTTGCGAAGTCGAAATGTTCGAATTACCTAAAAATTTAGATTAAATGAACAGAAGATGGACAACACACATTTGTGTTCATAAAAGAAGTGAAATGCCCCGTATATCGCTTATTTTAGGTTTAAAACGGTATTCTTTAATAAAATGTTAAAATAATCTCCCTCCCTCTCTCTCTCATACTCCCCTCAATTCCAAAAAATGTACATACAAAATGAGCATATGTTCGTGTATCCAAAGTCTCTACATGAATTTCTCCAAATTGGAATTGTGTTTGAGGCCAATATTGAAGGCAAACAACGCGCATAAAATCAAAAATTTTTGTGAGCATAACTATTGTCTTTAGAAAAATAATTTTTAGAAAATAATTGTTATTATTTAGCTAACATTTGCACCAATTTCCCAAACACACCGCCAAAATTCATTACTGGCTTGTTTGTTTCTAACAGATTGCGTTACAACATAGGCACGTTCTCGAAGCCAACTCTTTTTAATGAAAAAGAAATTTTAATTAAATTAATGTGTTAATTAACTAATTTTTAATTTGGAGGGGAGGGGGATTGGGTTTAGGAGGGAGGTTACACACACAAATTAATTCATAAAAATATTTACATTAACATAAGAAGCATTAATATAATGAGAATCTTCTACGCCTGGCCTGTGTTCGAGAATTACTCGATTTTGATCTAAAAATAATTAAAAGTTTTAAATAAAATATTTTAATTACCGTAAGGCAACGTATCTGGATATTGATTCTAAAAATTTTAATTTTAAATAAATAAATTTTGTTAAAAAAGGAAACGAAAATCAGGAGCTACTATAGAAAATGTTGAATTTATCCCCCAAACACTTTTTCATTCAAAATATGGGAAAGGGTTGTCAGTTTCGGTTAACCGAACCGAACCGAAAAACCGAAGATTTTTGGTTCGGTTTTATGGTTCAGTTTCAGTTAACCGAAGAATCTGGTGAAACCGACAACCTTAATGTGGAATAAAATAATATTAATATAGTTAATTTTACTTTTTCCCCCATCCGAATTCCAACTTCAGTTGTCAACCTTTGAGGGTCTACTGAACGTTGAATCATTAGAAATTCCCCTTTAAACAATATCCTCTTTTTGCGTCTTTCCTGTACATATGCAACAAATTTAGCAGCAGAAATAGGGGCAGTAGGTGCTTGCAGCATTGCTTTCTCTTCTTGAACTGAAAAATTTTAGTGAGATAATTTAATTAATTAATTTTATAAAAATTAATTAATATTTATTAGGCAATATTTTATTTTTCATTCTCTCATAAAAATATTAAATTTTTTTAATATTTGTAAGACACATCTGAAACGTTTAAAATAAAAACAATAGAAGAGATAATTAAAAGATTAAAAATTATTTTAAATAAAACAAAATTGGTTATCAAAATTTGGAAGTAATAAAAATAATTATTAAATAGGTATCTGTTTTTAAAATACTAAATAATAATCCCCATTTTAATTTTATAATTTACAGCAATTGTACGATTTACAACAAACTCTTTTCGATTTAGAGGCAGAGTTCGCCCTAACCTAAAAATTATCCGTGAAAGAAATTTGTTTTTAACTGTGTTTGACGGCTAAAGAATCAGGATGATTTTTTTAGTTTATTTTATGATACTGACTTTTTAACTGAACAATAACGAACTTAGAAATCCCGAAGGATATACTCTGACCCATAAAAACTGAAATTCAGATTGGGCCCTCTGGGCGCTACGAGCACAAATAGAAACATTTAGGCTTTAAACTCTGAGAGAACTTAATTATTCCAACTACAAAGGTCTCACTGTACAATCGTTGTTGGACTATAGAACATTTATTTTTTCTTTTCTCACTTTTATGTGCGCGTAAATTAATATAATTTCTTTTAAATAAATAATAATAAATTGGTGGTCTTTCAACAGATATAATTTTTTGCGCCGGTCCTTTTTGTCGAAAAGTTCCATTTCTATGAAGAATTAGAGAAGAAGAACGATGATTTAAATATCTGTTATTTTTATTTAATAATAATGATGAACGAGAATCAAAATAATTAAATTTATTTTCTTCTTCTTTTTCTTCCAAAATTCCCCACCAAACACCATTTTGCTTTTTTCGTTTTGATGAAGATAAAGAATTAATAGAAGATGAAGAAGATGAAGAAGAAAAATTGAAAGAAGAAGAAGGGCGATCAGGAATGTTAGAAGAATGTTTGGGGTTTGTTAAATGGTTTTGAAAATTATTTGAAGGAATATTTGTTGTTGTTAACATATTTTTGTAGAGAAGAAAAGGCGTGAATGAAGAACAAATAAAAAAACTTTTTTTTAAAATAACGGTCTTTGAGGATAAAAATAAAAATTGTAAGGAAAAGAGGAAAAAAGGGTTAGGGGGAAAAATAAAAGAATTTCAATCGTATTTTATGCCGCGCGATAAAAGAAGGGAGAGTTGTTCTCTTGTTTCAAACTTTATGTGAATTTTGGGCACAAAAAGGTGCATTATTTTTAGGAAGGAGAGAAGAGTGAGATGTGAAATAAATTTTAAAAAATAAAAGAAAAAGTATATTTAGAGGATTTAATTCAAATAAAAGTATTTTTTTGGTTTTAAATTTCAATTAGGCAATTCAAATTGGCGACCTATTTTTTTTGTTTTAACCCTTCAATTTTATATTATTTTATTTCAGTTGTACTCAAGAATTGAATTTCTAGTTTTGTTTTTAAAAAGAAAGGGAAATAATTTACCTAATATTTTTATTCCCCATATCCCAATTTTATTAATTTTCCAAAAAATATGTATGGAGGTATATATTCACTTAAAATTATAAATTAGCTAGGCTATCTTCTATAAATTAAAATTCAGTCTAATAGTGCAGTCTTCAGAATAAAAGAACCCGTTTAAGATATAAGAATAACCAGATTAAGATATGCCGATTAAAATCCATAGAAATAATATACCTAACCCACAATATTTATATTGACTAAAAATATTTTAAAAAATTTTTTACCTTGAACAATTTGTCTTTGAATCGCTGCAGGAGAAAGTCTTTCCCATTGAATTTTTCGTCTTAGTGCCATTCTTCGTTGACTTTTCCTACTAAACGGTGTCGCTAAATTTCCCGTAGAATGATGATGTGGAGGTACAAAACCGCTTCTCCTTAAGCTATTAACTGCAGAAATGCTTCCAGAAGAAGATTCTACAGGTCCGACTGTGTGCATAAAATGCCTGTTTCCTCCTCCATGATTTATTTGATAATATTCATCATCAGTTGTTGTTCCCCTTCCCCAACAATCTCTTTTAATGTCATCGTCAGGCATCCCTCCATATTTTGTTCTATTAGTAGCTGTTTTTAATACTTCCAAAACTAAAGATAATTCCGATATACTTCTTCTTTTAAACGCATCAAATTCATTGCGAATTGAACGACGAAGGGATGTTGAAGAGGAAGAGAAGGGTACAACATTTGCACCTTGAGGTTGAGAGGATAGGGGTGTTTTAGTAGAATAAGAAGAGAAATCATTTCCAACAACGTTAGTTGAAGAACTTGGGGAAATGGGGGAGGAATGAAAAGAAACTGCTGCAGATGATTGATTACCAAATGGACGAAGATAACTTGTTGAAGCTGTTGAATTCTGTGCTGCAAGCATTGGAGCAGATCTTGATAATAAAAGATTATTTCCATCAGAAGAATTATTTCGAGAATTTTGTCGATGATTTGGAACAGAAAGTAATCCGCCACCTTCCTTTCTTGAAGAATTTGGACGAGCAGCGGCTGTTGGGGCAGTTGCTAAAACAGCAGCTAATGCAGCAACCGTAGCCCCAACATTCGAAGTTGTCCTTGTTTGGGATGTTTTATTATCTGAAGTTGTTGCCTCTAGAGGTGGTGAAGGTCTGTGTCCAACATATAATGGAGGTATAATTTGAGAATTATTATTTGGAGGAGGAGGTGATGGTCTGTCTGGAACTTTTCTTAAAGTATTTCTACTAACATTTTTATATTTTTGTTGATTTGAAGTTTTTGTTGGTGTTTGTTCTTTTGATGAAATAAATTCTTCTTGATAGTGTTTATGATGTCTTTTATGATCCATTAATTTAGAAGAAAATGAGGAATGGAAGAAAGATAATACAAAAGAAAGACTCTTCTTTGTTTTTAGAGTTGAATTTAAAAATTACTAAATATTATTCCATTAAATAATAGAGAGAGATTAGTAAATATATTCTCCTTTTATTAAAATATATAAAAATATTTTTATTTAAAAGTTTTGATTTTTCCCGTCAAAAACAATGAGTCTCGTCTAAATCGATTGAGAGATCTCTCAAAGAAAAAAAAATAACAAAATAATGGCCAACTGACATTTAAAGCCATTCAATACATATTTTTATTTCTTTTCCACAAATCTGTGCTTTAAAAGTGATTGAAAAGGTTTTTGATGTTTTTGTGGCTGTTACACGCCAATTTCATTTTGTGGGCATGTGGCCAAGTAAAAAAGAAGAAACAAAGAAAAAAGCCATTTATCCTTTTGCCTAATAAATGGATGAATCCTCAAAAACATCCAAAGTGGCTGGCAGGTTTTTTTAAAAATAATTTTTGCTTGAATGAGTGAGAACAAAAAGAAGAAGAAAATAATATTTTTTAAATAAATTTTTAACTGAAAAAGAGTTATCATAAAAAATATCTTTACTTTATCCCATCTACATATCCCCAATCTATTTTAGTCCATTAAGAAAAGTTCTGTTAGTTTATATGAATAATTATCATGTTTTAATGGAGGGAAGTAGTGTTCTCGGCAAGAGACGATAATCTTCTCGGATCATTATCTTTTTCTATTATATTTTATTAATTTAATAACAACTTTGTAATATTTCTCACTAAATATATTTCTTATTATCAAAGTTTATCTACATATATTTAGGAAGAATTTATTAGTCAATAATAAAACTTATTAAAGATTAAACATATAAATCCAAAAAAATTTATTGGATTCCCCCAAAAAAAAGGCTAAATTTAAACCAAAAATGAGAAAGCTCTTTTTACATAAAATAGTGAAGACAAATAATATATTAAATTTAAAAAATAAACCTAGTAAATATACATATATTTTTTGGTAATAAAAAAGATTTATTAGTTTTTATTTGGTTAAAATAAATGAAAAATAAATTAAAATTTAAATAAATTAGGTTATTTTTAGAAAAAGAATCTCCTTACTTTATTTAAAATAAAATTAAAATTTCTGATTAAATTATTAATTAATTATATAAAAATATAAACTTTTAAAAAATATTTTTAAAAATAATATTTAAATAAATTTAGTTAATTCTTTTGTTTTTTCAAAAGAATTGCGTCATCAAAAATAAAAAAAAGAATATTTTTTCTAAAGAAGGCGACATTGTCAAAATAAGTCAAAAAAAAATATTTAAAAATACTAAAATAAATAATTGGAAATTTAAAAATAATTTTTAAAAAATAATTTAAAATTTATATTTAATTATAAAATATTGCCTAATAAATACCTAAATATAAATATAAAATAAATTTCCAAAGAAAATATTTAAATTAAAAAAAATATATTTATTATTCTAAACCCATTAACTCATCATAAATCCTCTCTTTTTCAAATAATTCTAAAAAATTTGACATGTTTAATCTTCCTCTATTTTCCTTTATTTCTCTAAATAGTATATTTTTGAAAAAAAGAGTAACCAAAAAAACTAATTTTTTAATTTAAAAATATTTTCGGTCATTTTGGTGAGAATTGTTTAAAAATTAATAATTTCTTGAAATTAATAAAAAAATTTAGAGTTCTATTATTTTGGAAAAATACTAAATAAAATCCCCCTTCCTCCTCCCTTATTTCCTTTGTTACTCCCCCCAAACAATTATTACTATAAATTACCTTCTCTTTTTCTTGTCAATTTCTTTTGTAATTTTTCTTCTTTTTCCATTTTTAAAGTCAATCCATAAAGCATAGCTCTAAGTCCGGGCTTTTGTATTCCAATAGTATCTTGTCTTTGAAGGGATGTTGGTCTTAAACGTTTACCTTCATCTTTTGGCGAAGAAATAAAACGTAAAGGGCCAAATTCGAGAAATCCTTTTTTCTTTTTCTTTTTTTTCTTTTAAAAATAAAAATGATTTCTTTTATTTAATTATTATATAGTAAGAGAAAATATTAGCAATCATCAGAGCCAGAAGCTTTTATTTAAAAGTAATCTTTCAAATAAATAATTTTTGTACCTTTGGGTTCCGTTCTGTTGATGAACTTGTAGTTCTTGTTATTCCCACATCCATTTCTGTTGGTGACTGGAAATAGTAAATTAAAGCATACAAGGAAATATTTAAAAAATTTTCCCTTACTTTTGGTGTACTTTTCATACTTTGGGTACGTCTAATTGTTTCTCTTCTTGTTGATCCCGCTGCGCTTGCACGTGCCGCAACTCTATAAATAAATTAAAAATTTTAACGGTTTTAATGTGACTTTTTTGCTTAAAAGTTTAAACACAACTTCTCCTTAACCAATTAATCTTCCTCGTCCTCCTATTTTCTTCTTTCTTAACTTGGCTTTTAATTATTGGGAACTCGTTTTGTACTCCTCCAGTTATTGTTTAGGTACTCTTTCCATCAGGATCTAACTACTATTAGTCTGAGCCCTTTATTCGTAAAAGTCAGATTTTTTATTATACGACTTTCTAATAATTAAATACCGTATTTACTCGATTAATTCCCCACCCTCAAATAATTCCCCACCCCTTATTAATTCCCCATGACGGGGATGAGTTGAAAAAATAATTCCCCACCCTTGAATACCCTAGTACACGTTCAAATTTCAAAACTCGAATAATTCCCCACCCTCTATTAATTCCCCATGCCATGGATGGGTTGAAAAAATAATTCATCTGGGGAATTAATCGAGTAAATACGGTATGTATTCTTTCTTATGTATATGTAGAGATCGGACCGTACCGTACTACGGCCGTATTTTTCGGTATTTATCGGTATTCCGTATCGGTAGTACGGTACGGAAAAATTTTAAAAAAAATACGGTACGGAATACGGTACCGATGAAAAATTCCGATCTCTACTTATATGTATATTCTGATAAAGGAGAAAAAACTTAACATGACTTGGGGATAAAGTTAATTTTGGTTTAATTTTTATTTAAGAAAAGTTTATTTACAAAAATAAAATATAGTAGGTAATCATAATCCTACTTTAATTTAAATAAAATCACCTTATTTGTGTCATTTATTTCAACTTTTTTTTTATTTGAAAAAAAAAGAAAGTGAAGGTGTTAACTTTAAAAAATAAACTTTTCTTTTTCTTTTGTATGTTTTCCCCAGATTTTATTACAAACAGAAAAAAGAAACAAAAAAAACTTTTTTTTCACACCTCAAATGATCAATCAATGTAATGCCGCCCCCATTACTTATTTTATTTTCTTCTGCCTCTACTGCTAAAGCTGCCCGTCTAGAGGCTTCTTGTTGATTTGCTACAAATGCTCGAGCTATAACTGCAGCCGAAACCATACAAAATAAAAATAAATATTTTCCCACTTTTCTACAAAAAAAGATAAAAAATTTGAAAAAATATATTTCAAAACTCTACTAAAGAGGGAGACTTTAAAATAATTAATTAAGAATGTGGTTAATAAATTCTGTTAAAGTAGTAAATTTGCATTAAGTTTGTATTGCTTAATTATTTTAGTTCTACTTGTAATTGTTCTTAAAAAGTGATTGGCTATTTAACCTATCAAAATAGACTTTCTACATTTTTCGAGTTCTCTCGGCTTTTGATGGCCGATAAGTTAATAATGTAAGAAAATAATATATGTAATAATTATTATAATATATGTAATTAAATCATTAAATTTAAAAATATTGTAAAATATGGAGTAATCAAAAATTTTAAAAATATATTTAAAAAATCTTTAATTGACTAACGAAGAAAAGAGAAGAATAAATATATATTTAAGTATAGTTAGCCTTTTATCTTCACTTAGAAATAAACACTTAAAAATAACATACTAGTAGCGCAGACTCATTGCCGGAAAACAAACAAACAAACAAATTTTTTTAGATTTTTTATGTAGTTCTCCAAAAATATTTACAAATTAAAAGAAAAAATTGAAAAAAAAATAAAAATTAATTGGGTATGTTTGGTTCAAAAATTATTTTAGAGTAATTATGTAAAGGTGAAATAAAGTAAAATTAAATTTTTGAATAATAAAAATATTAAGTGAATTTTAAAAAAAAAGAAAAAACAAAAAAAGAAAAAGAATATAATACTCAAAAAATGTCCAATATATTTTGTTTGTTGGTTAATCATTTACATGTTTTTTGTGTATTGACAAACAACACAAATTTCTTTTAAATAAGCCACTCAATATATTCCCACCAATTACTCAATCTCTCAGCTGTTTTGTCGATTCCAGAAAATCCATTCAACTCTTTATTAGCTATTAATAACGCCTCCACAATTAAAATTGAGGATGTAAAAGCTGCCACTTTTTTAAAGACCCCAAATCCATTCCCGAACAATTTTCTCATACATTTTATTAAACGCCCAAGATTCCCGCCAAAAATTATTTAGTCGAGGTATACACTTTTTGTTTTGACTTTTGCTTCAAGCTATCTATATCATACCAGGGATCCTGCAGACAAAAAACCAAAATTCCCGATTTCGGGAAATCGGGATCCCGACCCTAAAAAAATTCCCTTCAGGGATCGAGACGGCAGGATCGTTGGCATATACACCTCAGGGTCATTCTCCAATCAGAGTTTCACTCCCTCATGCGTGCGTAATTTGTGTCAGTAACTCCACCGGAAACAATCCTGCATGTTTTTTTGGGCGGGATCCCTACTAGTGTTCGGCAAATGACCTTTTCCGGTATTCGGTATCGGTATACCGAAAAAATACCGATACCGAAAAATACCGTTTTTTACAAAAATTGACCGGTACGGTATCGGTATCGGTATACCGGAAAAATACCGATACCGGAAAATACCGTCTCAACATTTTCGGTATACCGGCCGGTATTCGGTATTTTTTAAAAAATTTTATAAAATTTTTTAAATTTTATTTTTAAAATTTTAACAATAAATCTTAACAATCTCAAGGACTTGAGCTTCTTCTAATCGATCATAGGCAAGGTTTTAATCAGCAAAATGTCCAACAATTGCTCGACATTTAGCTAATTGAAAAATACAATGCCCCTCCCATTAGAATACCCTGCTTTAATAGTATGTCCCCTGTAGGACGATTGGAAATTACTATGCCCCCACCATTAGAATATCCTCCTTTAATAGAATGCCCCAGAAGGATAATTTAAAAATACAATACCCCCTCTAATAGAATGTCCCTATATATCCTTTTTCAGCGTCGCAGGCGAAAATTTTGAGAATTTTGGAAGACCAGACGACAGATTTCTTCCTTTTTCAGCGCCGCAGGCGAAAATTTTGAGAATTTCACAAATACCGAAATACCGGAAAATACCGCGGTATTTTTTCGAGGACCGGTACGGTATCGGTATCGGTATACCGAAAAAATACCGATACCGAAAAATACCGTTTTTTTCAAAATTTGACCGGTACGGTATCGGTATACCGGAAAAAAATACCGCGGTATACCGGGAAAAATACCGCGGTATACCGTACCGTGCCGAACACTAATCCCTACTTACTGAAATCGGGAATTGAATATATTTTTTAAGTCAACATCCCTGGTATGAATGAATGTTGAGATATAGGGTTTCGATATACTGGGTTAATCCCGCTTTAATTGTTACAATCAATTTTTTTCCAGTAAATTCTAGTAAATACTAACATGTAAACAATTATATCCTTGTTGACAATTTGTCAATTTTTCTCCTTGTTTACATTTTGTCTTTATGCATTATGTATTTTTTCCAGTAAATTCCAGTATGATTGTTTTGCAATTTATTTACCATCAAAGTACTTTGCTCGGGTGCAGTATAAAATGAGAGAAAAAATTCACATTTTATTCATTTACATATTCGAACCGTTCTTTAGTTTTTGTTTTGAGTTTGTTGTTGTTTAGTTTTTGTTTATTTACTAGTGCTATAGTTCTTTTTTTGTATCAATTATCAATTGTTACCTTTATCAATTCTTTAATTTTAAAATCTTTAAGTAAAATTTTCTTTTCTTAAGAGATTAATGAAGGTAACAATTAAAATTATTAGTCAATTCATTCATTATTTTTCACAAATTTTTAGCGTATTTTATTTAATCTGATCTTCAAACATTCTAAAATGTTGAACATTCCTTCTTTTACTTCGACTCGCTCTATGGTTCCATGGGCAGGACACCGCCGTCATTGGATGGCTGACCCATTAGAACAGATGGACCGTTGGATGCAATCTATTGACCGTTACTTTGATGACCGCGTCGGATTCCAGGTGTGGTTTTGTTTAAAATCTTTAAACTTCATTTTGGTAATCTTTGCTTTGACAGATGCGTGACCATGCTGCTCAAATGAAGATTGAGCCTAATGGGGACTTCACCTATAAGGTCGACGCTTCTGGCTTCCGTCCTGAGGAGTTGAAGGTTGAAGTTCATGGGAACGAGGTTGTCATCTCTGGGGACCATCGCGAGGAGAATCAAGGTTATTTTTGATAGTAGTTCCAATAGTTAAACTTTAGATTTAGGCGAATCTGTTCACCGTCAGTTTGTTCGTCGCGTCTACATTCCGGAAGGAGTTAAACAGGAGACTGTTAAGTGAGTTCTTTTAGTGTGAAATAACCATTTTTAATTTAAACGTTAAGGTGCGAGATGGACAACGCTGGTCGCTTGTGTGTTACTGCTCATCGTGACGGTGAAGGGAAGCGTAACATCCCGATTGACTTCAAGCCGGGCAACGCGACTGCAACGACTACTGGCGAGCAGCCGAAGACCAAATGAATGCCTTAAAGGCTAATTTGAAAAGGAGGAGGCGAAATTATTTTGAGACAATTTCTCATTTTTTGATTTTATTTTAATTTATTGTATTCGCCATCCATCCTAATTATTTAAATAAAATTTAATGTCTCACGAGAAGAACGTTTTGTTTTTATTAGGTTTTCTGGATCAATTTGTCGACTGGAGAAAGCGATCCGAATGGGAAAATCCACACTATTCCGTGTTTTACCCCGAAAATCGAAAGTACCATGTTCTGACAAATTTTTATTGATTTTCCCGCGTTCGTCTTTCCCGATTATGTGTTTGATTTTTTTCGATTTTTAAACGTAAAATAATACTGGCAGAGTCTAGACTTGACAAAAAACATTTTATAGTTATTCAAAATATATAACAAATTTAGAAAATAATTATCTCAATCAGATTGGTTCTCATCTTCGTCTTCCCCCTCGTCCTCATCTTGTTCCATATCTTCTTGTTCAATTTACTCTCTACTTCCTCCTTTATTTTGCTTATTTTTTGATTTATTAGTTTCTTCGTCGTCTTTTTGATTTTTCTCTTTTTTCTTCTTTATTTCATTTGACACTTTGCGAAGTTTTGCAACAAAAAACCCGTCAATATTGTGCACATGTGGGTAATAACGACGAGTATTTTGCATTGATGGATCAAAACGATATTCTCGAAATCTTTTTGAAAAAAATAGATATTTGGAGGAAAAGAAAATTTTTTTAAAACCCAAGAAGGACAAAGATGGAGTGAAAGTTCTCAAAAATAGTGACTGTCCTCAAACCCCTATTTAATTATGTTCATTAAATATGCCAATTCCTCCCTTTAGAACAGGGCTGGGCTTATTTCGCGTTTCGCATTTTTTAGCGCGAAAAGTTTCGCATTTCGCTTTTTATTTTTTCATTACGCCCAGCCCTGTTTTAGAACCCTCTTCAAATAAATTCTCAAAAAAGTATTTGTATTTTAAATTCCCAATTATATTTTTAACAAAAACATTTTTTAATTAATTACTTTGTAAATCCGGGCACTCCAACATCCAAACCCATTTGAACTATTTTAACATATCTTTTACCCAAAGCATATTGAATAACTGCTTCATTTTCCTCAACCAAAACTGAACACGTCGAATAAACAATATAACCTCCATTTTTCCCAGAATGTGCATTAACTGAATCTATTGCTGCCAAAAGTAAACGTTTTTGAAGTGTAAAACGTTCTTTTATATTCTCGTAGTCCTTCAAAATTTTTAATTTTAAAAATTCAATATTAAAAACCTTTGTAGTTTTAACACGTTCATCCTTCCATATAACACCTGTACCTGAACATGGAGCATCCAGTAATACTCGATCAAAAGAATGTGTTTGGATTTTAGCAAATTCTGTACCATCAAGATTGCTTACAACACAATTATTTACGCCCATTCGATGAATATTTCCAATTATCCCGTGAATTCTTGATGGCTAAAAATAAATAAGAATTTTTAATTAAGGGGAAATAGAGGAAATAAATTAATTTGGAAAATGGAATTTTAACGGAACACAATCACCGAAATACAAAAAATATAATAGAAATGGATTTGTTCCTTAAAGCCCAGAAAATGAAACATTGTTGGGAAAAACGTAGCTATCCGATCTAAAAAAAATTAGAATTTGAATATGTTTATAGAACATTTTACATTAGAATCATTGGCAAATAAAACGCCGGTATTCTTCATTAAAGAGGCAATATGTGTTGTTTTACCACCAGGTGCTGCACACATATCCTAATAAAAATAAAATAATTTTATAAAAAAGTTTAAGAAACCAAAATTCTTTCATTAGGTTGTGGTGCAAGTGCCATAACTGGTAAAAATGAAGAAAGTCCTTGAAGGATGTAATGTCCAGCCAAATATTCAGGCGTTGCACCTAAATATTTTTTTAATTTAGAAAAATATATTTACTAACCAACGGGAACTTGAGAATCATAAACAATTAACCCAACTTTTGTCCATTTAGCTGCTGGATCTACATTCATTCCACGAGCAATCTAATTTATTAATAAAATTATTAGTTAAATAATCGCCATTGCGAAAAATTAAAAAAGAATCCGATTCAGAGGTAGAATGTTAACCCCCCCCCCCCATCCTCTCATTTGATTAAAAAATTCATTCCCAAAATAATATTTAATACCAATGATTTTGCAAGTTCTCCTCTTCTTGTTTTCAATGGATTAGTTCGAATAGTAACAGGCCTCTGATGTTCATTTGCATCAAGAAATTCAATTAACTATTTAAAAACAATTATTTAAAAATTAAAATCAATAAAAACCTCAGTTCCGTTTGGAAAAAGATTCATAAATTTTTCCATTAAAAATTCATTATAATTATAATAAGCACACAAATCTTTTAAAAACATCTTCAAAAAAAAATAAATTAAAAAATAAAAATTAAAAAAAATACTTGTAAATAATCCTTCCTTTTACGTCCAGGTTCAGCTCTATTTTTAAAATCTCCAAGAATTTGAATAACATCTTGCAATCTTTCTTTTAAAATATTTAAATCACGTATTTGTCCCCCATCCTCAGAGAATGTTGATAATAAAGAATCTGGTAACGATTGTTTTTTGCTTGTTTTGACATTAAGAGAAAGATCCTCCTCTTCTTCATCTTCTACTAATTTTCTAAAAAAATTAATTTTTAATAATTCGAAAATAAATAAGAAAAAACTGCAACTATTCTTGCGAATTTAAATAACTCAATTAATTATTCATTATTTCCAAAAGGTCAAAAATATTCTATATTTTAAATTTCGTCATTTAACAAAAAATAAAGAATTTAATCAAAAATAATATTAAGAAACTTTAAATTAATTTTGTAACAAAAAATATAAAATAAAACCTTTTGTTCTTTTTAGGCTTCTTAGACAAAATAACAGACTCAACCATATTTTTAATTATTAATATGTCAAAATAATCTGTAAAATTAAAATAAATTATTTAGAAATGTAAGAGGACGTCTAGTAACTTTTAGCAAAAATTCCAAAAATTCTGACTTCATTCTTTGAAATAAACAAAATGCCAATGTTTAAATTATTTATTTTTGTGGGCGAAGTTTGAAAAGTTGCGAATACTAAATTTACAGACTGACAGTAGTAAACTTTCTATCTTATCCTCTCGATTGTTCACAAAACAACTTATCCCACCATTACTTTACACCCTTCATGTTATTATCCACTACATCCTTCTCAATTCGCACCTTCCCGTTATCCAGGCCGATTCAACCAAAACACCGTTCACATAGTAGAGAAAAAATACCTTCCATTTCACATAGAGTAACCAAATATTAAAATAAAATTTTTATCCATAGGAGTACTAACCAAGACTAAATACCTAGTTATAAGGTCTAAAAATAGATAACGTAATATCAACAGAAATCGAATTTATAAAATAAAAATAAAATATATTTTTATTCAAATGTCGGGACAGTGTTTTAGTCGGACGGTGTTTTGCCCCCATCATTTTATTTGCATATTATTACACTTTTAATCGCTTTCAAGTCATTCGTTTTTAATTATACTGTTAACCTAAATTAAAAAATATGTAACTGTCACATCTTTCCTTTTCACCATATAAACTCTCAAGGGGATTTTCTATATCTCCCTTAGCTGTCGAATACCATCATTTGTTATTTATGTTTGTCCTTATAGCTAAACACAAATTGGATTATTCAATTCCAGAACCTATTAAATGTTTTAATTAATTCAAGAGAAACAACAAAAACAACGGGAAAGAAAAATTCTTTTTAATGTATTTCCGTTGTTAATTACGTTGATTGCTTGGGAGGTTTACGTATAAAAAATGTTTTTGTCTGGATGTTTCCTCCCTTTTTATAAATGAAAAAATAATGTCTTGAGTATTTTATTTGCGTTGGTGGAATTATTTTTAAAAATTTATTTTGTCCTTTTATTTACGTAAATGAATAAAATTTACAAAAATGGAGATAATTTGTCCTTAAATGACCAATAAATTATAACAATATGTGCTAATTATAATATTTTTATATTTTTAATCCTAATATGTGTATATTTTTAGTTGTCACTTTCATTTATAAAAGCTTTATTTTAAGATTTATTTTTTTCAATTTATTTCAAGCATTTTATTTTTTAAATGTTTAATGGTATTATTTTTTTAATTTTGACTCCTCATCTTACTACCCCGCTGTGTACTTCTAATTCTTTTGTTAACTCGACATCACAAGAGTAACGTGTATATATTCTGCACAACAATCAACTCCTCTTATAGTATCTCGATACCCTCAAAGCCTAAGGCTCAGTTAGTCAGGGTTATGCACGGAGAGATGTCTCAAAAATTTCTATAAATTTTTATTTAAAATAAAAAATTTCAGAAAAATTCAAATTTAGTAAATATGAAATCAAGGAAGATTCAATCTTAATCTAAATTAGAACCTATTTAGTCAAAATTTGGACCTATTTTGGCCTTTCTCGGATTTTTTGAACCTATTTTTGAATTTTTTGGCCTAAATAGGATCCTATTTCACTATTTTTTTTACCTAAAAACACGCTCTACTTATAAGATATTTGTTGGTAATACCAATATTTATATGAAGACTTTTGTTTAAATAAATTTTCAGAAAATAATTATTTTTTCTTTTTAATTTTTACTCTTTTTATTAGGTTAATTAAAAATAATTTCCATTTTTAGAATAATTTAAAACTTAAAAAAAATAATTTTTTGATGATTGTTAATTGTCTATCAATCTTTGAACAAAAAAAATTTACGTAATAAAAAATGCCAAAATTTACTTTATATAAAGTCTAAAATAAGAAGAAGACTTTCCTTATATAATTAAAGCAAAGAATATTTTAAGTAGTCAAAATAGCCGCCGCGTGGGCGACCAATCAGAAAGTAGAAAAAAATTCTTTAAATTGGGAAGGCTTTGCTAGAGGCATTTTTGTTAATTGGATTTTTTAGATATAAAGAGGTCAAAAATGCTAAAAGGCGGAAAAGAAAAGGAGGGGAAGGACAGCTTTTTAAACCTAACCAAAAATTTTTGGTTAATGAAAGTAATGGTTCATTTTGGTTCTTTGGACTTTCCTTCCCTGAACTTTTATATAAAAATCCTCATAATTCCTTTAAATAATTTTAAATTTATTTTTTTAAGTTAAAAATCTATTTAAAGAATTATTTCAATAAAATGTATCATTTTCAAAAATTCAACAAATATACGCCTTTATTTAGCTCATTTTTACTTGTCTTCCTTGCATATTTAGAGACAGCTAATGGGTAAATTTATAAATTAAAATTAATACAAATATTTTTTGGTATTATGTGCCAGGATGGGATCTCTCCCGCCTTCCATCTCTCGCAAAAATGCGGAAGGGCCCATCTCTTATGCGTTATGCCCCACCAATTTTCCTCCCCTTTACTTTTTAAAAATACACAAATGCTAGCTCATTCGACGTTTTATCAAACTGACAATGAGTCGAATGAAGTCAGTTTGAAACTGGTTGGATGTGTTTAGATTAAATTAAAACCTTACAAAGGTCAAAAATGGTTTATTAAAAATACATTTATTAACAACGAATTTGGACCAAATAGTCTAATGGTCTTGGTTTATTCGAAAAACTATTCATATACTTGATACTAATTTATGATTTATTCTTTGTTTCGATATCTTGAAGCATAACTGACAGAATTAATAATTTTAATTTGATCGCAATGCCCTATTTGTTACTATCTCGTCTAATGTCTAAAACATTTTCCCTTCATAAAAAGGAAAATAAGGACAGCTAATACAATTGTACATTTTTGTTTTTCAGATATTTGGTCGGAAGATTGCTTAGTTTACAGGTAAATTTTTGATAAAAAAAATTTTATCCTAAAGAGGGAATCTTTTTGTGTCTTTGGCACACCAAAAATAAGATTGATCCGTCATGGACATTCAAAGATTTCCCCTTTTATTAAAATACCTATTTATATTCATTTAATATTTTAAAGAATGTTGATGATGCCCACAAACAATTACTTGTAGCTACAGCCACGGGAGATCATAAAGCATTGCTAAAGCCTCCGCTTGTAGTAATTGAAATGCCTGAATTGCCACCGGTAAGAGGAAATTTTTGGTTAGAAAATAAAAATTCAAGCCAATCTTTGCCCGCTACATATGTTAATCTTTTTTTGCAACCTATTTTTATATTTTTTTGAACCTAATTAATCCGGCCTCTACTAATTAATTTAAATTTAGAATGCAAAGTTGCCATTCGAGCTTGTAAATAATAACGATGCTGGAGATAAAAGATTAACAATGTCTCAAATCAAAACTGATGATTATTCTGAACGTCCACTATCTTTAACAAAAAAATCATCAAAACAAGAAGAAATTGGCAATGAAGAAATAACAGAAAATGAAGGAAATTTAAATAGAATTTTAAATATTCGTTCAATTCGAGATCCAATAGGGGCAAGGAATTGTTTCTTTACACCTATTCAGTGTATGATTCATCATGATATGAGCAAATACAGAAAATTAGTTGATTCGGATATTCGATTACAAAGAAGTGGATAAAATTAAAAAGAAATTTTAAAAGTTAAAAAAGATCTCTCTCTCTCATTATAAAAAGATTGTTTTTAATATAAAAAGTAAAAATATACTATATTATATATAGAAATGAAAATCCAAGTTTAAAATATTTTTGTTTGAAATATATGTTATCTTACATTAATGTTATTTAAAAACAAAAGGATAAACACAGGCCCCCGCCCCAATTTTCTCATTGTATGTTTTTAGATACTTTATATTCATCCCTATATCCGTGGCTATATGATTAACTAAAAGGATAAGAATTTCTTCTGATACTTTTAAAATATTTTATTCCAAATATATTTGTTAAATATTTACAATTAATCGAAGGATGAGCTCATTCCCATGTGGTTCTAAAGAGTAAATAAAATTTGTTTTATAATTTCAAAAAAAAAATCAGGAAGGCTCATCCTTTTTAGTAAAATAAAGTAATTACTGGTTATGCAATTTTAATTAAATGCTTTATAGAAACGTTTATTTTTTTTGATTTTCATTAATGTCAATAACAAAGAAAAAGGACTTAAAAATGGACGTATAATCAGTAAATACTTTAAAATGTCCCAAAATGTAGGTGTCAAGTTTTTTTTATTTAAAATAATTATAGTCAATTGTTCGTTTTAATTATTCTTTAGAAGATGGCAGAGGAACCCTCGAGTAAATTGAAGTATTTATGGATCCCAAAAATTGTTAAAAATATACATAAATTTGCTACATAGACGAGAAAACATGCGCCAGTCGCAATCTGAAAAAGAAAAAATTTTTTATATAAACTCAAAAGCATTCAAAAATTAAAAAATTCGATGTTGAATGATTTTAATAAATTCAAAACAAAAATTAACTAAGGAATGTAAAACAAACACAAAATATATTTACATAAACCTACGTTATAGTCTCATTTTTAGATCATGGAAGTTCCCCAACCACCATTTTCTTCAACATTTTGCATTAAGAAATAAGCAAAGATGGTAGAGAAAATACTAACAGAGCCAATGCTGGAGAGCATAAAAGCAGTCCATTTGATCTAAAAAATACAAACAATAACGAAAAAAGAAACAAAATAAAATTAGACTAATTAAGTTAAAAATAAAAAACAAAGAAAGGTAGCTAGAAAAGTTTTTTTAAAATAATTGCGGACAAACAGAACTAGAATAGATAAATCAAAAATGAAGTAATCCTAGCGATATCGAGGTCTTTAATGGAAATATAAAGCTGTGTCCCACCAAAAAGGTGTTCCCAATTGTAATAGTTTTAAAGTATTCTAATACTAACTAGAAACAATTTTAAAAGAAACAACCCCGAACTCTGATAAAAAGAGGTAAATTGCCACAAAAATTCTTATCCTATTAACCAATTTTAAAACTAACCACTCCAACATGTGCCAAAACAAAAGGCAATGCAAACGCCGATAGCACAATACCAGTCGTCCCAAATACTGCAAGCTCAATAGTTGGAGATGTTGGTCCCACATCATAACGAAAATGTTTGGCCAAAGAAATTGGCAAAGGGGAAAGTATATAAAACACCAAAACAAAAATTGGCCACCAATTACCCCTGAAAATTAAATAATCGGATATAAACAAAAAAATAAACTTGAAAGTCGGCAAAGCACAAGAAAGTACCAAAAATGTAAGACCAACAACACTTGCCAAAGAAAGAGCAACAACAGCTATAAAAAAATATTTAAAAAAATATAATTAAATTATTTAAACCACAAGTCACACGGGTAAATCTGATATTTTTGTCAACTTTTTTAAGTCTTATCATTTTAATTAAATATTAATATTAAAACTAAAAATTAATAAATAGAAAGACAAACATAAACTTTGATCTATGAACCACTTTTGAGATTATGAAGAAAAAGTTTTAAAAAAATCAATTCGAATGCCAATTCAAGTGCCAAAATTACAAGTTTAAATTAATTTAAAAAAGGAGGTAAAGAAGTTTAAGCAAAGGTTACGGAACGTGCGGATTTTTCGCCATTGTGTTTTTTGATAGGTCGATGAGGATTTTTTATATTTTCTTGTAGTTTTAGAATAAAATGTCATTTTTCTCCGCAAGGCCTTCCAAAATCCTTAAAATTTGCGCATTCGGCACAAAAATTCAAATTTTTTGTTTCAATTTTTTGCGTGAAGGCGCCAAAAAGTTTTTGCGCATTTTTTGATATAAAACTTTTTAGCTCAAATAGGGTATTTTTAAAAATTCAAGATAAAACCCTATTTTAAACTAGAATAGAGCGTAATAATTCTTTATAAAGATCGTGATTGAGTTACCCTGTCCTTAATAGTGTAAATTTGGACTGAATTTTAATTTCCATGCGTGACCATAAAATCGTGGTATTAGAAAACCGTGAAATTCGTAAACTGGTCACGATCTACTTTAGTTTGAACGTTCCAAATTTTTATTTATTAAAACATACAACGAAAGGGATCCCTCGTATCATTAGAAACATATATTATGGGGATATTGTGGGTAACTTTAAGTTAGTTAACTAGAAACCATGGATAAATTAAAGTCATAAAAATTACATTTGTGAACGCCCATTGAAGACAACGCCAAAAATACTAATGCAAATAAGAGATGTATTTGATTTCTTGTATAAAATCTAAAAATCGCTTCAATTCATGTCTTTAGTAAAAAAATAAAGAAAAAAATATTGGAAATAAACCAAATATTATAAAAAACAAAAATAATATTTATCAATTTTACAAACAAAAAAAATCCCTAAATAACTCTTCAATAAACTTCCAATACTTCTCTAATCGTTTTCGGTAAAAGTATTATAATATGGCCGGTATCTCTTATAATTGTCTAATTTAATAGGATAATTTTCAGGCAATTCATCCATCACTTTAGAGAATTCCTCACGATAATTACGCGGATATTCAGCTGAAAATTTTAAAAATAATAATTTCAAAATTTTAAAATTTACGTCTTGGAGGCTGTTCTTTCTGACTTTCGTGTACATGCAATTTACTAAAATATCCAACCGTTGGACGTTTTATGCCCATTTTTTCTTCTACACAAATGTCTAATGGATATTGAAGACGTCGACAACTAAAATTTAAGAAAAAAATTTTTAAGAAAAAAATAAAAACTTACTAAGGTATCAACATTTCACCTCCACGACAATCATCCAAACATTTTGCGTAGTCAGTCACCTCTTTAAGACAGTTTCTGCGAAGTTCCCTAATAAAGTTAACACCACATGCAGTTACTTCTCTACCCTCTTTTAACACCTTTCGAGGGTCATTCCCATACTCTCGACGTAAAAGCATGAATTCCTAAATTAATTAAACAAATTAAAAATAAATTTAAAAATAACCAACATTCATTTCCTTTTCACATTTAGCACCCATATAGACAACTACAGCTTTAAGCCAAGGTGTAGAGAGCGTAAGCTCCTGCGGAACAACCAATTCCGAGTCAGAAGGCAATTCGGTATTAGCTGATGCAGTCATTTATATAAATTAAATCCCTACATAATAGAAAATAAATACAATATGATAATTATAGTAATAAACAAAGCAAATTCTATGTAAAACCCCCCGCCTCTTTCTTGCGCACGAAATTTAATTGTTAACAATAATTTTTCCCTATACAAGTTATCTCTAGGGTTACTGACTTTTTCGGGGACACACCCAAGTAGGCGCGCGGCCATAAAGGCGCTAAGCCAAAACTTGCTGGAAAATTTCTGGCCCTTATCAATTTTGGTATCAATCTCTTTAGCTCGATGGCAGGAATCGTTTAATACTAAATTTGTTAAGAATCGGAAATCTTGAAGCAAGTTATGGCTTTGCGCCGTTGTGGCCGCGCGCCGATCCACTTTCTCGACAAGCACGCAGAGTTGAAAGATAAAAATGTCAGATAAACTAAATATTAGAATGTCAGTATTAAAAATGTCAATTTAAAATTTAATTAAAATTCAATTAAAATTTCAAATTAAAATTTTAATTAATAAATTTTAAAATAAATTTTATTAAATTATTGTTTTTTATATTTCAATTTAAAGATGCAAGAAGGTACATCCCAGAAAGTCGATGAGCCTCCTAATTTTTTACACACTGATGATGTTGGATCCTTCCTAGATCTTAAAGCTGAGTTTATTAAACGTCGAGATGCTGCTTTAATTGGAAAACAAGCTTCACATATTTATTCTAATTCTACTCTTAAAAATAAGAAAAATATTTTGGCAATAACAAAAGAGGAAAAGAAAGCCAAACAACAATTGTCAGAACGTCGAGCTCAACGTATCCGTCAAAATGAGGAAGAAATCCGAAAAGAAGAACAGCAACGGTTAAGACAACAACAAATTCTTGAGCAGAAGGCACTCATTTATGAAAGAATGAGCCATGGAGAAAAATTAACTTATGAGGATGGTCGGGAGGCAGAGTTTTTAGTTGATTTTCATAATAAGAAAAAAGAACTTGAAACTGGATGTTCATCATCATGTACACAAAATGATGACTTGACAGATGATGAATTGAGAAGGTCAGACGATGATGATGAAAGGCAGAGGTTTTTTATATATTTCTTAAATTAAATTTTGGGGACGGTGGATTTTCAAATTAAATTTTTGGTTACTAAATTTTCTTGTTTATTTACTAATTTTAGAGTAAAAGAGGCACCATTAGTTGTTCATTATGATCCATTCGAGGAAAAGGGACGCGTTTTTGGTGCATCTCATGTCCCATTGCCAACATTAAATGAAGAAGCCCGTGAAAAGAAAATTGCTGAACTTAAATCAATGACAGAGGAAACAAAAATTGAGCGGAATAAGCGTAAATTACAAAGAAATGCAGAAAAGGAAGAAGAACGTTATAGAGTAAATAAAATTCGTCAAAGGTATTTCAAAGTATTGTTTTCTATAACACTTCAAATTTATTTTTAAGGATGGGAATGCCATTATTAGAAAGCAGTGATGAAGAGGAGGAACAAGAATTGCCAACTAATGGAGATATTCAAAGTTCATCTACACCTGCTGAATCTAATGTTATAGACAATCAAATGGCTAAAGAAGAGGAAAAACCTAAAAAGTTTGGTGTTCGTGAATGGGATCGAGGAAAAGTAGGGCATATGCGTTGGATTGAGGCACAACGTGAGGACCGTGATGAGGAATTTGCGCCGCCTGCTTCGTATCGAGAGATAAAACGTAAACGATAAAAATTTTAGTTTTATCAATTTTGTTTTTTTTTCAATTTTTATAAATAAATAATTATGATTTAAATTAAAGCAAATAAATTTATTTTTTAATTTCTTGTATACTTTTAAGCAAAATATTTGAATATATTTTAATTTTTACTTTGTTTTTAAAATAATTTACACCATCTTAAAATTTTACAGCAATTATTATAGTATGCTTCTTAAAAAACGAAAAGTTGCAGTAAATTTAACGTCTAAAGCGAAAAAGAGAAGAAAATTTAATTTATCTGATGAATCAGAAGATATTAATTCATTTAATAAAGAATTAGCTGAAATTGCTGAACGCGATCCTGAACTTTATCAATTTTTAAAGAAAGAGGAAGCCGATATTTTTGACGAGCAAGATAATGATAGGGATGAAATTGAGGGCGAAAAAGAGGATGACGAGTTATCTGATGATGAAATAAGTAAAAATGAAGGTTATCTTGAATTTAAATTACTCGAATTAGTTTCACAATTTTTTTAATTTCAGAACATATCTCAGAGTCTGGGGATGGTCATTCCAGCGTTTCTTTAAAGCCTGATCCAGAAACTGGACGTTTAATTTTATCGGATGAACTTGTTGATTTTCTTGAGTCTGTGCTTACTGATCCTGATTCTGTTGGAAAAGCAACTTTTCGATATGCGGTGGAGACATCTGTAAAGGCTTTTATTTCTTGTATTGCTCGAGTAGGTGGTGGTTACTCAAAACTGACAAAGGATGAAAAATTGGATTATGTTGTGTATGATGAACAAAGTATTTACTGAACTACAATTATATTTTTTAATTTTGTTTTAAGTTTTTGATCGTGTTCTTCGTCTTTGCTTTCAAACAATGGGAAGAGCACTTTATCGATTATTAAATCCTGTCAAGAAAAGCATTAAAGACGATCAAAAAAATAAATATAAAAAGTGCTCCCATTTTAAAAATTGGCAACGACATAAATCTCTTACAAAATGCTACTTGGAAGCAGTTCATATAGTAAATTTTCTAACATTAATTTTTATGAAAAATGCAATTTTTAATGATTAAGCATTTATGAGTAGGCAAATTCCCCCTAGCCAGGGGTTAGGAGGGGGATTTTAAAAATAATTTAAAAAATTATTAAAAATATCTAACGATAACAAATTCAGTTTTTACTCGAACTCAACTCAAATCAAGTGATTGTAGCAGCAATTCGAGCTGTGGCCGATTTAGTTGATTTATTTATACATTTTCCAAAACTTACCAAAAATATTATTAAAGTAAAGATTTTGTATTTAAATATTTTCAAAATAATTTTTTTAGTGTCTTGTACGAATATGGAGTCAACAACAAATAGAAGAGGCTCGCTGTATTGCTTTTGTTGTTCTTTGTAAAATTTCGCGAATGGATTCAAATTTTTTTCCAAAAATTTATAAAGTTTCTTTTATTATTTATTTTTTAGTTAAAATTTTCTTTAGAGTTGTTATGTTGCTTTTATAGCTAATTGTAAATTAATTAATGAAGAAACACTTCCGTTTATTAATTTTATGAAGGCTTCTTTTATTGAATTTACACTTATGTATCCTAAATTAGCTTATCAATATGCGTTTGTTTATATCAGACAATTTGCTATACATATTCGAAATGCTATGATTGCTAAACGAAAGGTTTTTTATTTATTTTTCTGATTAGAATTTTTGAATTTTCTATTTTAACTAGGTTTTTGGAGAGTATTTATGAGAAATTGATTATTTTTAATTAGTTATTTTCAATTTTAGTTAAAAGTTGTTGAATTTATAGTTCTCTAATATTACTTTTTTGTTTAGGATCTTATTCAACGTGTTTATAATTGGCAATTTTTGAAAGGTTTGCTACTTTGGACATCACTCATTTGTGAAGGTACACAACGATTTACATCAATAACAACTGAAGAAAAACCCTCTTCTACCAATAATTTTGATGAAGATTGTCGAAATAATTGGTTTAAAGAATTAACACATCCTTTAGTTGAAATTGTTTTAATTATGGGAAGGTAGTTTTTAATTTTTAATTAATTTTTTCAAATTTAAGACTTTTTCCTTCATCAAAATATTTGCCCATTAGAATTCATTGTCTTCGAATGTTGTTAAATATTCAAAGAGATTGTAATGTTTTTGTGCCGGCATTGGCTTTTGCAATTGAAGTAGTTTAAAAATTTCAAATTTTTTAAATTAATTTTTTAGTTGTTAGATGATTTGGCACAAATGGATGTTAAAAAACCTAAAGCAGGTAAAGGGACGACAAAAGGTGTGAATTTAGAAAAAATGTTACGCCTCTCCAATGAACAGTTTGAGGATGCCGGTGTTCGGCTGCATTTAGCTCAACAATTATTTTTATCAACTGAAGAGGCAATTAAATTATTGAAATCGAGTGAAAGACATCCAGAAACACTTTTAACACCATTACAAGGACGTCTTAGGGTTTGATTATTTTAATTGAATAATAATACTCTTCTAAAATTTTTTAAAGATATTTCTCAAAAAATGTGCAAACAGAGAACATGTTCGTCTTTTTACAAAGTTAAAATCTCAAATGATTTAGGAATGATTTAAAATTGAAGTTACAAATATCTATATGTTACAAATATCTACTTTCCTTAATAAAGAATTTTCTTTTTAACACTGGGTAGGTTTCTGAACCACTAATTACCACTCTACGTTTATTTGGATTTTCTTAAGATTTCTGATTTTTAATACTCATTTATACTCACAATCAGTAATACTCAGTTTTCTAGTTTTCTTAATTTTTTGGTTTTAGTTTTTCAAAAGTTCTTAAATATTGTCATTTTTTAAAGTTTTTATGGAAGGGTTCGATATTTTTTATCTGTTATTAATAGGGTTGTTCCCCGTCCCCGAAAGTCGATGAAACGCGTTGAATCACTCATTTGCATATTAAAAAAAGAAAGTAACTTCTTAACCCAATTAACTTTTTAAAGAAAATTTCTTGTAATTTATCTAAAATTATTATAGTTTGCTATATGTAATAAAAATTTATCTAAAAAATTTATTGGGCATCTCGAAAGGTTTCCTTGAACAAATTTTCGTTGAAATAAGCGGTCATAAACCAACGAACTTGTGAGGAATACGCAATATACTCACGGGAATAAGCACACGTTTTTAGCTGTCAGGTACACCCTTTGAATTGCAGACAATATTAGAATTTTACCTGTGATATTTTGCAGTAATTTTGCGTGTTTTGGTTTTTTATATTTTAATGAATTCCATTTTATCATAAGGTCTTTTTGTTTTGATAATTAAAAAAATATAACAAATTGGAAAGTTTTTTTATAATTTTTTCCTTTCTTTATGTGTGAGCACACACTTTTATTTGAATTAGATAATGCTTTTCGATGAAATTTGTCGTGCAGAAAAACGGTGAAAATTGTTAACTCTTGTGATTTTCGTTATTCTAAGCTGATTGTCTGGCCATTTAATAAGTCATTCAGACATCGTTTATAAATGAAAAACTAGGTAAAAAGTTAATTGAACTATTGTTTTTGCTTTAGTTTTCTTGTTTTTGTTTTCTTGCTTTTTTTTCATTTTTTTCAAGTTTTCTTGCCTCAATTGATATGCGTATATTTGAAAGGAGGGGGGGGGACTATAGAAAATTTTAAATCCTAATTAGACTTTTAAAAGCTTTTAATATTTTTTAAACCCCAAGAAATGAGTGCATAGTGAGTACTTTAAGTAAATAAATTTACTTAAAATATACTGATTATAAAATTAGCCATTGAAAATCACATGACTTTAAGGTGAAGACGTCAAAATAAATAAATGATGAATCAGCAAGTAATACATAACTGACATTTTGTAGAAGTACATAACTATGTATAATACTATTTTCTGCTAAAATTTCATATCTTTTTTAATTATTTCCTAACCTCTTACCCCCAATCTAAGGGCTAAAGGCCTATTTCATTTCATCGTTTTTTGAAGTCCATCCTCCAATTTTTTTATCAACAAATTTTTATCAGTCGAGATGGACTGTTTCCTTTACATTCCCTCCTTCTATTTCTTCGCCAAATTTTGTCCCTTCGACTTTCAACTCTATTCCTTTGTAATAATTAAATATATAGTTCCGATTTGGTTAAATTCTTCGGCGAAAGAAAATTTGATAGTAGCGGTGCAAATAAATTGACTGAGGAAACCCGTCTAGTTTGAGAGAAAAACAAACTCCATTTTGTGAGTACTCTTACTAACTAAAATTTTTTTACAAAAATATTTTCATTTTAAATTCTGAATGTTTTTTTTTCATTTTTAATTTTATTTTAAAATTGATATTTTTATAAAAAAGTTTTTTTATGATGATGAGCCTTTAAATAATTTTTTGGTACTACATATGCGTTTATACTCCTGCGTTTTCCTTTCTTTTTTCTCAAAAAGGATTTAAATGGTAAATAAAGAAGGATTAAGTTATCGTATTATCTCTAATAGAATGCCTGTCGTTCTATGTATTTCTCAATAATCCTTCAAACCCCATCCCATAGATTTGGCCATTCAAATGGAGGGGCCAATCTGTTTTTAATTCAGCCCCCAAAGTAACATTCAATTGGACCGGGATAAATTGAAGAGATAATAGAACTTAATCATTCTTTAGTTACCATTTACCATTTTGTAATATTTTCGAGAAAAAAAGGAACAATGAGAAGAAAAGGAAAATTTAGTTGTATAAACGCATAGTACCAATTTTTTGATTAAAAATTCGTTGAATATATACTTATATCACTTGCGTTTAATCAATTTAATTAAATTTCAAAATTTCTAAAAAAAGAATAATTTTTAATCAAAAAAAATTCTAGAAAAAATTTTTCCTTCAAATTTTATTTATTTACACAGCTAAAATTCAATCGACTGCTATTTTCCCTTTTTATCATTTTATTGGAATATTCCCTCTCCCTTTCTCTCCCTTCCCCCTTCTAATATTCTCGCCAATTCCCGCCTTTATTTTATCTAAAATTTACAATTTTTATCTAATAATTTTTATTAAATGATAAATAATCATCTCTCCATATAAGAAGGGAAAAGGAAGAAACCTTTTGCACTCTCACTTTTGTCATAATTTTTATAAATTAAAAAAATTGGGAGTGATATTTTTACAAAATTATTTTTAAAATTAAATTATTTTTTCTTTGCTATTCTTATCCTCATTTTTTAATTTTTTCATTTTTTCTCCTTCAATCTCAACCATTAAAATAATTTTTCTTTTTTAAATTAAAG
This sequence comes from Meloidogyne enterolobii, assembly GCA_963681835.1. NCBI lineage: Eukaryota > Metazoa > Nematoda > Chromadorea > Rhabditida > Meloidogynidae > Meloidogyne > Meloidogyne enterolobii. The sequence goes on along the minus strand of CAVMJV010000010.1, from coordinate 1,912,926 downwards.
ATTTTTAAAAACAAATAAATTAAAAATGTCACCACCAAAAAACAATAATTTTAATAATAATTCAATAAATAATTCCTTAATTACCAATAATTCAATTAATTCTGTATATACTTCCCTAAAACCCCCAACATTTTTCGTTACCGATCGTCGAATGTTGGCACACAAAAATGAATGGGATTTAGACCATATCGACACTCCTAAAAGACTTGCTGCTGTTTTGGATATGCTCGAAGTAATTTAAAAAAAGAAAAATTAAAAGATTTCTTAAAACAATTTAGAATGAACATTTACTCGATCAATGTCAAGTAATTGATTCTGCCGAATGTTCAAATGCTGATCTCAGGCATTTTAAATAAATAAATAAATAATTTAAAAAAGAAATGTTTATAGATTAGTACATACACAAGAACATATTGACAAAATTCGAGAGGCATGTGAAGAATTAACTGATATAGCTAGTATGGAAAATTTTTGTAAAGGAATTGAAGATGTTTATATAAATAAATATACTTGGGTAATTATTGAAAGTGAATAAATAATTAATTTTTAAAAAGAAATGTGCCCTTTTGGCTGCAGGAAGTGCTTTAAAAGCAATGGAAGCTGTTTTAGAATATAATAAAAATTTAAATAAAGAAAAACAAAGAATTGAAGAAGATTCCGAATATTTAAATATACCTGCCCCAAATTCTTTTGCGGCTATTCGCCCTCCAGGGCATCATGCTTCGGCAGAAACTTCTTGTGGTTTTTGTATATTTAATAATGTTGCTATTTGTGCTAAAAAGGCGAGACAAATGGGTGTTGAAAGAGTTTTTATTTTGGATTGGGATGTACATGCTGGACAGGGTAAGGGGGTTTCTGTCAAAAGAATATTTCCAAAATTTCCATTTAAAGGTACTCAATATTGTGTTGAAGGTGATCCAGGAATTTTATTAGTATCTGCTCATCGATATGAAAATGGACAATTTTGGCCTGAACTTTCAGAATCTGATATTTTTAATGAATGTAAATTAAAGAGAAAAATGTTTTTTTTTAAATTAATTTTAAAGACAAAAACACAATAAATATTCCTTTAAATGAAATTGCTTATGGGGATGCTGAATATTCTGCATTAATGCATTTCCTTATTCTTCCATTAATTCAGCAATGGCAACCTGGACTAATACTTGTTTCTTGTGGTTTTGATGCTGGAATTGGTTAAAGAAGAAGAATATTTTTTTAATTTTGATTTCTTTTTAAGGAGATCCTCAAGGGGAAATGGAAGTTAGTCCAGCTGGTTTTGGCTATATGACTAGTTTATTGGCTAATTTGGGGATACCTTTATGTTTGGTATTAGAAGGAGGTTATTTCCTCGAAAGTGTTGTACAAGGAACTCGTTTTTGTATGAAAGCTCTTTTAAACAGGGTAAAAGTTTAATTTTATATTTGAGTATATGTACTATGTATTTTATCAATTAACCTACCTCATATTCCAAAACACACGTAATCTTAATTAATAATTACTCATTCAGCAATGGGTTTCGAGAGCAAAAATAATAAATAAATAAATAAATACAATTATTTACATAACTTTAATTTATTATAATTATTAGACTCCTCCAGTTGTCAATTTTTGTCATCGACCGCCTTCCCCGATATTTCTTGGAACTCTTTATAATGCCTTACAAACATTTAAACATCGAACAATCAACAACAATTTCCCTTTATTTAATTCATTTATTCATCAATTAAATACGCTTAGATGTGCACTTTGTTCAGCTACGGATAGAAGAAAAAGGCGTGAATTGGCGCCTATTGGAGAAGTAATTTACCTAATTGTTTTTTGAAGAATTAAAAATAAATAAAAACAAAATTGGAATATATAAAAATTAAATTGAGGCAGAATAGGGACTTTTGTTTTGGGAATGATCGAGTTATTTAACAAATTCATTTAAATTATCAAAAAAATAGTTTAGCCTCTCTATATTTTTTTAAATTTAATTTTTAAAGATGGAAAACGGCAAATCAGGCAATAAAGAAGGAGAATTTCCGTCTTCCCCTTATTTTGGCGATCGAAAATCTGTACAAATAGCATTAGCAACAAATACATATCCAACTAGAGGACAATACCCTCCAAGAGTTCCTGCAATTGAAAAACAATTCTCTCTTCGTTTAAAACAATTAATTGAGCAGTATTCATTAAATACACAATATGAAGTTTAATTTAAAATTAAATTTATTTTTATTTAAAAAATTATTTTTAAAGAGAGCCGTTCTTGATTTTGAATTAGATATTAATGGAAAACTTTTATTAATATTACCTAATGGAATTATTAAACAAAATGGAGCTAATAATAATTTTAAAGAATTACTTCAATTTAATAACTGTCAACAATTTTTGCTTTTATATTTTTATGTAAGAGAAATTAAATAATTATTTTAAATTTTTTAGGGGTAAATTAAATTGATGTAGAATATTTCAAACTTGGTAATGGATATGGATTTTGGTATCTGTATCCGAATATTTATGGCGGATACAGACGGATATACGCAGTCATTTTTAACTAATCTGTATCCGTACCCATTACCAAGCCTGGAATATTTCTTATTCCCCCCCCCCCCCCTTTTATTACCGTCTTCAAGCATTTTTGGAGATTTGTTTCCAGAATTTCACAAAATTATTTATTAAATCACAAAAATATTTTTTAAATTTAGGTACTTTTGCCATTGAATTTTACTTATATTGATGTTAAACTTTCAAAAAATAAATTACCATTATGTTCTAGTCAACTCGATAAATTAATTAATTTAATTAAAAATATAGAGAATAATAAATTAATTAATGGATATAATAATGAAAAAGAAAAATATATTACCGATTTGGAAAGAATTTTGGATGTTTTTGCACAAATGAAGCCTTTCTTTTTATTTTAAAATCTTTCAATTTTTCTATATCTTTCTATATCTTTGTAAATAATTTTAAAATTTTAATTTTTCCCCGTGAATTGTAAATGTGTAGATGTATATTTTTTAAATAATAATTTTAGATAAAAATATTTTAATAATTTAAATTATTTTCAAAAAATCGGCATTTTTGAAGATGAGAACAAATTCGACATTTTTGGACTTTCTAAATGGTATCGATGACAAGTTTATAAGAATTTTTATAGATTTATGGTATTCGAACATATGGGAAATTCCAATAGCTATTCCTTAAGTTTATCCACAATTGAATTTTTTTGGGGTTTTGAATTTTTAAGTAAAAAATTATTTTTAAAGGTTAAATATAATTGGGTATGCAATATACCAATTATGTACACTATGTCAGAAAATTATAAGCACCCCCTAGTTTTAAGTAAAAAACATAATTAAATTTAAAATAAATAAAATTAAAAAAAGTTTAATTTATATGCAAATACAATTAATATTAAAAATTATTTTAATTTAAATACAAATCTGTCGGCAATGGTGAAACATCTGGAGAATTTGGTTGATTAGAAAAAGATGAGGAAGAGGAGGAAGAAGAAGATGAATTTATTGAAAGTCCAGATTGTATTAATGGAGGTGTTGATATAAAAAAATTTGGATTTTTATTAATTAGAATTTTAGATATTTGTGGGTTTTGTTGTTGTTGTTGTTGATTATCACAATTAATTGTATCTGTCTGAAATATAAATATTTTTAAGTTAAAATACACTTTCTTGTTTTATTTCAACTAGTTCGAAATGTTTTTTAAGGATTATATGATAAATAGGGATAGGATTTGTAGGTTGGACATTTTTTGTTTATTAAGTACGAGGATGTGCAAGGTATCGATACGAGATACAAGGCCAAAAATAATGCTGCTAGTACAAGGTACGTGTACGTGTAAAACAGAAATTTCGAAGTACTGGTTTTAACTTAAAAATCCGATGCCTATTCTAGACAAAATATATATTTTTCATTTATATTTTGAATTACCTCAGATAAACATCTATTTCTTAAATTAATTAATAATTCTTTTCCTCTTTCACCACTATTTATTTTAACATCATTATTAATCTTTATTGCTGATGTCTTTTCTTTATAACAACAACAATAATTAATATTTTTATTTTCATCATTAGATATAGAACGGTTATTTATTTGTTGTTCCGTTGGTTTTTTAAATAAATTAGGGAATGTTAAAGAATTATTTGAATTTCTTATATTTGCTGATAAATCTGCCCAGATTGGTGAATCTTTTAAAGAAAAATATTTAAAAATAAATATTTATTTCTTACGATTTAATAATAAACTTGAAGTACTAAAACAATTATTATTATTTTTTATTCTTCTTCTTCTTATTGGAGAAATACTGCTAGATTCATCATCTTCTTTATTATTAATTCCTTCAAAACCTTCAACAGAATTTCTTCTAAATTTTTCTTTATTTTTCTTTAATAAAGAATAACTTATTCTATATAAAGAAGTATTTGTTTGTTGGGGTAATAAAAATAATTTAACTTTTTTTGAACATAAAGTACGTGGTCCTCCACTTAAATCTGACAGACGAATTTGGATTTGTGTGTTTTTAGGTCTGATAACCTGCAGAAATTAGAGAGAATATTTTGAAAAAAAATTTAGAATATATAGTTATTTTCTGAGATTTTTTGTTAGAAAAGAATCGAATCTAAACAAGATATGAACAAGGCAGATTAAAAATGGATTAATCCGGTGTCGGTTTCTTTTATCTTTTATTTCTTCTCATTTCCCCAAGCATCACTCATTTAAATTTGGATTCCCTCCGCCCTGGACCTAAATTTCTGAAAAATCTTCCTGTTTATCAAAATTCATTAACTAGGCTTGTTATATATATCCAGAAATTATTTAGTAGCCTTTTAAAAAATTACTTGGTCTGTATAGCTAACAGTCAAAGTAAGTGTTAACGGCAATTTTTTATATTGTTGATCACGGCTAATTTGTGCCCATTCTAAATAACCAAAAGGCGGGCAAATACATTGAATTGGACCAAGAAATATCGAACGGTCAGCAGAATACATTAAAATTTTAACTTCTTTAATAAATGTAGCTGATTCTTGATTATTTAATAAATTATTTGTTGTTGTAGGTGGCTGTATTTCCCAATCACTATCCAAAAAAATCTTTAATAAAAAATAAAATTAGAAAAAAATACAAAAAATATATGTATGTAAATTAATTTCAAAATTAATTTTAATTTTTAACATAGGTAGTTAAAAATTAAAAATTAAAGATTTTATTTTAATCAAATTTTCTAAATTTAGGACCCGAGACCCAAATTCGAAATTTACACTAATCGGCCCCAAAATATCAATCACAGGTGCGATTTTCTGAGGTAAAAAAGTTTATACAAATGTTAGCTCAAGCGAAAGATCTCCTCGAGCTGAGTCGAATGCTGTTTCAAATGCGCTATCATTAAAAAATCGAATTCTTCACCACAAAATTGAGATTACTGCCCAATATGGTTTTTCAATCGTTAGGCCCCACAAAATATACCAATTTAAAAAAAATAAAATTTAATTTTAAATATTTTTAAACTTCAATTACCTTAAATCTATAAATATCATTATTATTTCCTTTCCCAATAATTGTATTGTTTTTATTTGTTTTTGTCATTTCTAATGTTCTACTATACATACCAACATGTAAAAGTATAGAACATTCAATTTCTTCATTTTTATTTTTCCATTCAATATTTTTTGATGAAGTTTGTGGACTACATTGACAACAATTCTTGTTTTGTTCAGAATTATTTAAATTTAATTGTGGGGATTCTATTGAACAAGGATAATTACATAATTGAACATTCATTGCTCTTAATTCATCTAATTTTAATATAATATAACGTCTAACGGCTACGGGTTCAATGCCAAGACTTTCCAAATCCTTTGAAATAAAATATTTTAATTGTTTTTGAAGGTAGTTATTTAGTTAATTAAAAAATAATAATAATAAAAATTTAAATTAATATTAAAGGTATCTTTTTGTTAAATTGTTCTACGAATTATTAAAAATAAGTTATTAAAAATAATTTTGAATTAAAAATATTTTCTATTAAATTTAAATAAATTTAAATTTAAAATAAACTTTTTCAGTTATTTCCATCAATCTAGGTCCATTAATTCCATATTGGAGAACAGATGAAATTATTTTATCAACAGTAGATTCCGGAAAATCGGAAGAAGCTGCTGCAGCAATATTCTGTACCCATTCACATACACAATCTTCATTCCATTCACAAACATTTTCTACATTCTAATTAATTTAATTTTTAATTCTAACACTCATATACCACTCAAGATGCTCTCCCTCCCCTTCATATATTCCCAAAATGTCCCCCACCCCCTCACCGTACCCCCTTCTGCACCTCGAATACCCTTCTCCCCCTCCCTCCCCCATATACAAATTTAGATACCAAAATATCAACCATATGTAAAAAATTTCGATGGCTATTTTCCCTTTTACGTAATGCCTGTTCTCTTCTTTTCAAATCCTCCATTTGCCTAGCTAAATCTAACTTTAATTTATCCAATTCATTTAATTGTTCTTGTATTCTTTCATTCCATTCTCCATTTCCTTGATCTATTAATTGAGCACATTCTGCACGTAAATCTTTATCTTGACTTAATCTTTCCAAGACACCAAGAACTTTAAAAATATATGTGTAAATATTTGTTTATATAACACAATCCTCCTAAAAACTCTCTACCAAAATTTAACCTCCCAATTTAACCAAATGTTTCCGAACTTTTAATTATTTTATTTAATAGTTCTTGAATATAAAGATGAATTATTGGTGTTTACATTTTATTTTTTTTAATTTTGTAAAACAAACCATAACGCATTTCAGGTCTATCTTTGGATGATTGTCTCCAACATCTTTCAAGTAAATCAGCTAAAGGTTCTGGACAAGTATCAGGAATACAAAGTCTAACACCGTGTTGAGAAATTATTGAATAAATTCTTTTTTAAATATTTTATTTATTTTTATTTTAAATTTTAATTTACTTAAATTCAGTCAATCCATTATATGGAACTTGTCTAGAAAAAAGTTCCCACAAAACAACAGCAAAAGACCAAACATCTGTTGCTGTAGTAATTCCCTCTCTTTGTGATATAATTTCTGGGGACATCCAAGCAGCTGTTCCACCCCAACTCGGCGCTGTCCACGAACTTGTTAAATCTTTTGACGTTCCAAAATCACAAATTTTACATTGAGGAGAATTTTTATTTCCCAAACAGCCAATAACCACATTTTTTGATTTTAAATCACGATGAATAACCGTTATTGGGGCATCATAATGTAAATAAGCTACTCCACGTGCTATCTGTTTTGCCCATTTAATTCTTCTCTCAACACTTAAATGTTCGTTTGTGTTGTGCAAATGTTCATATAAACTGCCCATTCTTTAATAATTATTATTATTAAATTATAAACCAGTAGTCCTTTTGAGGAGCATCCAATATAGATAAATTATTTATCCATATTTAAATTATTTTAAGGGTCTTAACATTCAATGTTTCAATTTAAGATTAAAAACACTTCTGCACTACTTAACCAACTTCCGTCAGGTATCTTTACCAACTTCCGTCAGGTATCGAACCTGAGTCTCCCCTTAAGTGCAAGGCGGGTGTTCAAATATTTATTGGGTTTTAGTAAATATTTAAATATTTTTAAAATTTATTTACTCACTCAGCATATTCTGTAACAATATAAAAATCTGGATTTGCTTGACTAACGCCATAAAGTTGAATAATATTTCTATGTCTAATTTGTGAAAGTATTTCTACCTTGAAAAGGAAATACTTAAATTTATTCAATTTATTTTACTTCTTTTTCAAGCATAAATACTTTTTTCATTGCAACAGATAAAGTACGCCCATCTGGACGTTCCCAAAGACCTTTAAAGACTGCACCTGAAAAGATAAAATTTAAATTTAAAAAATTATTTTCTATATAAAAAATAAACAAGCAACAATTGATGTAATCTGACCGAGGCCGGGTATTCAAAAAATCTAGCTTTATCAAAAACACCAAGTTCAGAGCTATTGAACTCTAATTATAAGATATCTTACATATTTTCATTAATTATTCAGATATTCTTAGCTAATTATTGAACGGAAACTGGATGTTTTAAAAGAAATTTCCTAAGAAATCACAGCAGTTTTTAATTCTGTGAATTTCTAAAGAGAAAGTCTAAATCACAGAGAGTCGGTTTAGATCTTCCCTGTCCATTATATATAAAGAGTCAATCCATTATTTAGTTAACCTTATTTAAAAATCTCAAAAAATAACCATAGGTTCCAATCCCCAATTGTTCTTTAACAATTAATTGTTCTCTTGGAATTAAGGAATAATTATCAAATAAAGTATTAAGTCCATCTATTGTTGAGGGAGAAGATGAATCTGAGACGGGAGAAGAAATACTAATTTTATTTTCATTATTTTCATTATTAAAATTAATTTTTGATGAAATTTTTGTAGGTATTTTTTGACAGGTTTTTGGAGAAGAAGAAGACATTGACGAAGTTGAACACATTTAAATAAAAAAATTATTAAACTGATTTAAAATAATTGCAAAATTTTGAAAGATTTGGAGATTTTTCGAGATTCTGGATATCTATTTCAGAAAAGATTTCAGAAATTTTTGCAGTAAGGTATTTGCAGACATATTGGTCGCGAGCTGGACATTTGCCGAAAACAGTTTTTAATTAGGAGTTAACCACAAGAATTTCATTTATAAGTGAATTTCTTCAATTAATAACAACATTCGGTAATCAATTTAATTTAAGAATTTTGTGGCCAGGAAATTAAAGGGAGTAAATGTTAGATTGACTTTTAAAAAATATTTTTGTATATTTTGTAAGAAAAGTAGAAAAATAAATTTCGGAGAGAGAAAAGTAAAAAAGTGATGTACTATGTACATAATATTAATTAACAAAAAATTAAAAGATAAAAATGATAAATATTTATTTAATTAAATATATTCAATAATAAAGATAAAAAGAAAATAAATATTAAAATAAATTTAAAAAAAATCGAGAGTGAGAGAGAGACAAGCACAGACTGGTTGTGTATATTTAGTCACGAGAGTTGATCAAAAATAAAATAAAAATTATTTAAAAAAATGTCATTTAGGTATATATTTATTTATTTAAAATCATCAATTTTTGTATTAAAAAATTAAAGATTTTTGCAAGTTATTTAAAATCAAAGATCTTTTGTTTATTTTGATATTCTAAATGTATTTTCTTTTAATAAAAAAATATTTTTAAAATTTTATAACAAAAATTTATTTTTTTTCTCAAAAAATAAATATTAAATATAAATTTAAAAGTTTCAAGGCTTTAATAAGAGAAAAGAAATTAAAAAATATCTGATGATATTAACGTGAACAGTTGGATGGATATATTCTTAAAGCTTTTAATTTGTTGCAAGAATATATTTATTTTAGGTTTATAATAGATTAAAGAACAAAAAAATAAATAAAATTAATTTATATTTTATAAAGCAAAACACAATTTAAATTTAAAAATCTTTAATCAATTATTTTAATGTTTAAAATAAATTAAATAATTTTAAAAATTAACAAAAAATTGTTAAAAAATGTTTATTTTTTATTAAATAAAATTATGTAAATATTTATATCAGGGCTGGGCGAATTTCGTATTTAGAGTAAAAAGTTTCGCATTTCGCATTTCAAATTTTATTTTTAGATTTCGCCCAGCCCTGATTTATTTATAATTTAAATTATGGCACAACGTTTTTGTTTAGAAGAAGAATTTATTAAATTATTAATTCCTCCTCCTTCTCCTCCTTTTTCATTTATTAAATCAGTTGCATTTAATGTTAAATTTCTTCTTTTTTCCAATGAAAGTAAACGTTGAAATAATCTTTTTTTTAATTTATTTTTTATTAGAAATAATTCCACAAATATATTTAAATCCCTTTTCTTTCATTCCCCTCCCCCCTCCACCTCCTCCTTCTCTCTCTCACCCTCCCCCCCTCTAAAAATTTATTCAAAATATATTTAAATATATTTACTCAGTTATATTTTGCCCCAATTTTGCACTTGTTTCAACAAATCCACACCCCCATCTTTGTGCCAATGCTTCGCCTGTTTCAAAACTAACTTCTCTTTTTGTTGATTCGTCTATTTTATTTCCAACCTTTGAAAAATTTTTGTTTTTAATTTTTAATAACTAAATAACCAAAACAATCGGTACTTCCATTATTGCCTCATCTCCTCTTATCTATAAATTATTAAATTAATCCCCTTTAAATCTGTTTCTCAATATCATGATGAATAAATATAACCCAAGAGAATATATAATTTACATTAAGTACTCCCTCCCCCCCCTCCAAGTTGTAATTAACCACCTCTTTAATTGTTCTAACAATAGGTCCAAGTTCTTCTAAACTTTGTTTTGAAGTAATTGAATAAACAAGAATAAAAGCATTCCCCTTGTAAAATTTATCTTTTTTATTAAATTTATTTTTAAATAAAAACTCTCTGCATTGCAAGTCTTTGCATTGCTGGGAATTGATGAGAACCAGTTGTATCAACTAAATGAAGGGTACAAACAGCTAATCTACCTTGATCACTACAATTAATTACCTAGAAAAAATATTTTTTTCTTAAATTTCTCCAAAAATCACTTGTTGGTATGTATCTTCAATTGTTGGGGAATAAACATCGGTAAATGTATTTTTAATAAATCTTTGAACTAATGAAGATTTCCCAACACCTCCAGCACCTTTTTATTTTTAATTATTTTGAGCTTTTACTAAAAAATTACCAAAAAGAGCAACCCAATAATCCTTTTGTTGGTCTTCAGAACTTGAAGAAGATGAAGGGGCAGTAGCAACAACTGGAGAAGCATTCTCAATTGTTGGTGTCCCAATTTTTTCCAAAGAGGAAGAATACATTGGTGGTGTGGGTGTATTAGGTAATGATGTATTAACTTTAAAATAAAATCTCTCCAAAAAACTTCACCTATTCCCTACCTCCACTCGCAACAGACTCCCCTCCTCCTCCACTTTGTGGACGGGAATTTTGTTGTAAAATTGGTGGAGGTGTAGAATTACCCAAAGCTTTGGCCAATAAAGAATTTTGTTGTTTGATATGGTCGCGTTTACCGGCACTTCCACTCCTTCTTTTTGTTGGAGTGCCACTACCACTTCCAATAATGGAAGCAGCATGGGGGCCACTCCCCACTGAAGCCCCCTTACGTTCAGCAACAATCTTTTCCTTTTGAGAAGAAATAATGGAAAAAACTATAAATAAAAAAATTTTGGATAAATTCTTTTTTTGAATTTAATAGCTAGCAGCTGTGGCCTAGCACAGAAATAATTGGATTGGAATAATAAAATTTAAAAGATTTTTTTGAAAATAATTTTTAATATTTTTTTAATTTTAAATAAATTTTTAACAGATCTTAAGAATTAGGAAAAACATTATAGAGATTGTTTTAAAAAATAAAGAAAGGAAGTATTTAATTAAAACATTTTTGTAATTAAAAAATAAAAAGTTTCTCTGTGTTAATTATTTAAAAAAATTTTTTTAATAAAATTATGGTCAAAAATATTTTTTCTTCTAAATATCTTTAAAAAAGAAAGAAATAAATACTGGAGATATAAAAAGAAAAGCTCTCCTTTTTTGTTATATTTTTCTTCCCTTTCCATTTAATTTTTTTTGCCAATTTTTACACGCTGATGCCAAACAAAAATGGCCAGCGCAGCTGCATATATTCATTTTCTCCTTTTTTCATTAAAGAATGAAAGGAAAATCATGTAGTCGTGGAATTTTGTGATAGAGAAAAAAACGGAAAACGTGGGAGGAATGGAAGGGAAGGAAGGTTTTTAAGAAAGAGAAAAGAGAATTCCAAACAGAAACCATTGTTAATTCCCCTCAACATTTTTCCCTTTTTTCTGTATCAATTATTCATTTCTTATTCCTTTATTTTTTCTCTCATTTTATATTTTTTAAAAATTAGAAGAAATTTATTTTAACACCAATCTCCTATTTAATTAAAAAAATTATTCAATTGCAAATTAATTACTACTATTAGGGTTCCATGGAATGTTGTGACTTTAGGGGGTTTTGTTGGCTTGACAGATTTGGCCGAATGAGGTGTCATTCGAGAGAGCTCGGTGAACTGAGTTTAATGACACCAAAATCAGCTCAAATGAACAAGTTTGGACAAAGTTGTGACAAAGAAAAACAATGTAAACTTATGGGCGTTGGCGAGACGCTTGCCCCTATAATTCACAATACCCCGTTCATGTGTTAACAAATCCGAAAATCATTTTTCAAAATATTCTTTTAAATTACCAGCAAAATAAACTTAATTTTAAATATACTATTTAATTTTTTAGACGTAAATATCTTTAAAAATTTTGGAAATTTCAATTAAAATTTTGTGAAAAATATTTAAAAATTAATAATAAAATTATTGATTTCTTGACGCGTGACAGCTTTTTAAGCAGAAAAAAAATAAGGGAAAAGGGCATATCCCTAAAAAATGTTTTTGTTAAAAGCCTCCAAGCCTTTTTTAAATGGCAATTCTTTCTCTCTCAAAAAAATATATTTTTATTAAAAAAAGTTATAAACTAAAAATACCTTCAGAAAAACAACAAAAAAAAATCGTCAGTCATCAAAAAAAAATATTTTCTGTAAAAACCTCTTTGTATATATCACCACCAATCATTTATTGATAAGAGTAAAATGCAATCCCTCCACTACTTTCTGCCCCATATTGTTGGTTAAACGATGAAGATGAGGTTTTTGTTTCATCTGTTGCTGCCTTACTATCTAATCTTTTATTATACATTTCCCAATCTGTTCTATAAAAAGAAAAAAAATTTGTTTAAAATAAATTTGGAGAAGGAAATTATTTTTTTAAATTTTCTATGAGGAGGATCCATAGCCCGCAAGAAAAGCAAAAATGTTCATTATTATTTTGACACTTTTTTAGTTTTGTTTACTTTCCAAAAAAACCCCTTTTATGAATTTATTTATTAAATTAAAATTTCTCTCACGTGATGTTCCATTCTCTCAATTGATCCTCTGTCCAACCAATGTTTCGTACAAATTCATTTAATGTTGCCTCCCCCAATACCAGTTTTAGACAATACAAAGTTCCGGGGAACTTTCCTGGGTTAGCCTCACATTGTGCAATTAATTCAATGTATTTAGAAGGATTCACGTCTTTCAATGGATTTTGACGTCGTTGTTTTTCCTAAAAAATTTATTTAACAAAATATTTTGTAAAAAACAAACCCGAAGTTGCTCCAGATTAGAAGAATTAAATTGTTTATTTCTGTCCAAGTAAACGTCCAAACTTATGAATGTATCGGTCACTTCGATACATTGTCTTGCAATGTCAACAATACCTTCGGGGCTCATAACCTTCGAAAACAATTTTTTATTTTAATTTTTTATTTATTTTCTTACCCGCGGTTCCCATTTTTCAAGTTCTGATTTGTTTTCCGGAACTAGAGGTCTACTGGGTTTTCGGTAAGTCTGGTCACGTCCTTCTTCTCTCCGGTAGAAACATTGTCCATATACTTGTTGAACTTCTCTAGAGGGTGCTCTGCAGATTAGACGCCCACGTCCCCGGCCAAATTTACTTGTATTCACCATTTAAAGTAAATAAGCAATACTAAATTTTAAAGAAGGCGAAACAAAAACTGTACAAAAAACAAAAGTATTTTCCAAAATCTTCAATCAAAAACTTTGGAAAGCTCTCAAAATACTGAACGACATACCCAAACCCAACCAAGATCAACCACTTAAAGCTAAAATTCAGCCCAAAGCAACCTTTATACTTGTTTTCCTGAATTCTCCTTTTTTCAGGGTAGGGGACCTTTCAGAGTAGCCGTTTCAGAGTAGCCGATTCAGAGTAGCCGTTTCAGAGTAGCCGGTTCAGAGTACGGGCAAAGGGGGACGTTTCAGAGTACATAAATTTTTGGGTTTGGAAAATATTTTTTCTTGAAAATTTTTTTGTTTTTCCTACTTGTTTCGATCTAAAAAACATTTAGAAGGCAGCCGAGTCTTGACTCTAGCTTTCCTTGAACTTTTTCAGTCCTCGGATGAAGTCTTGGTTTCTGTTTTTTTCCGTGGGAACAAAATTTTAAATAAAAACGAGTATGATTCAGTTGGTCATAACTTTATCAGAAATAATTCAATCGAGCTGATTCTGTTGTCATTAGACTCAGCTCGATGAGCCCTTTCGAATGAGCTATCATTTGCATATTCCATTTTTTGGTCAGCTTGGTCTCCCTATGGTTGTTGACCATTTTGAGCACTATATATCCGCCAAAGTTGTTTCCACGGACTACCTAATTTTCTAAACAGATCTAAAAACGTTGGGTTACTGCAGTCTTGCCGAAATGAAAAAAAAATTTTATTTCAAATTTTTATGAAAAAATTATTTTTCGTTGAATAGTTGTGTTATTTATTGTGGTTTTGGTCCCTAGAACAACATAAAAGAAGTAAAAAGTAAAAAACAAAAAAATAAACTAATTGTTTTAAGAAAATTTCTATTTTAAGGGTAATTCATTCTACGTACTCTGAAACGTCCCCCTTTGCCCGTACTCTGAACCGGCTACTCTGAATCGGCCTACTCTGAAACGGCCCACTCTGAAACGTCCTACTCTGAAACGGCTACTCTGAATCGGCTACTCTGAAACGGCGACTCTGAAACGGGCTTTACCGTTTTTTCAAGATTTTTTCAAATTAAAAATGTCACTTGAGTCTTATCAATTTTGTGGCAGGACGTTTCAGCACGCGTTTCGATGAATTTTAAATTTAGATGATACTGTAATCTAATTTTAAGATAACAAATTAAAAAAATTTAATTTCACATTAAAAACGAAAATAAATGCAAATATATTTAAATATTTATTTGTCTTTAATAAAATCTTTATTTCCCATCGTTCTTTGAATTTCTGTATTTTTTTGTTTATTTTTAACTAAAAATTAAATAATAATAAAATAAATAATTATTTTTCTAAAAACCGTTAGAATTCGAATTAATATCAAAAATATTTCGAGAACTACAGCCAGATAGAGAACTTGGAGCAGATGAAAGACAAGAAGAGGAAAGTGTTGAAAATCTTGAAGAATTTTGTTGTTTTTCTTCTTTTGAATTAATTAAAGGGGGTGCAGGGGAGGGGTGTTCTGATGCAGATGAATGGCCAGAATCGATTTCTGTTGTGGCTAATGTTGATTCAATAAAGTCTTTAATTATTTCTTTTGGCGATATTTGAGGGGAGGGAAATTTTTGTTGTTGGTGGCTAATAATTTTTGTTGATGTTTGATTAGTAGAAGTAGATGGTAGTAAATTTTGCTTGAAAAAAAGATTTAATAAATATTTAATGAAGCCGATAAGGGAGTGGGGATTTTGATATTAATTTAAGATATGATCAAAATAGAACTGATTTTAAAAATTATAAAATTCATTACCTTTGTTCTGGAGGCAAACGCTCGATTGCTTGACCTTGGAGGAATGGGTATTCTCAATACCTATAAAAATTAAAAAGAAAATTAAAAAAATAAAAGTTACAGAATTTTTCCGAGAAAAATATTGAATATTTGGATGTTCTCCTCCTTCTTCTTCATTTTTAATTTTATTTCCCTCCTCTTCTTCTTCTTCAACATAAACTCTAGTTATTCCTTCACCAAATTCTGGCGGTATTGGATAGCGTTTTTGTTGTTTTCGTTGTTTTACATTAAAAAATAATATTTTTTGTTTTATATTTTCTTCATTTAAAGGTTTAAATTCATCTTTACTTTCATCAACAAAATCTTCATTATTTTCTTCTAATTTTATCGACAAATTATTAAAAGATGAAGTTGGGGGAATATTATTATTATTATATTTTTGTTGTTGTTGTTGATATTGTCTAAGTTCATTTAAAGTATCTCCAAGGCTTTAATATATTTAATTATTTATTTAAAATTTTAATACTTTTACCTTAATAATTTAGCCAAAAGTACAATATCATTTTCAACTAACATCATCTACATAAATTTAAATATTTTATACAAAAATTAATTTAATTTACCATTTTTTCCTTCAAATCTTCAAATTGCTGTTCATCTTTATTAAATTGATCGTTTTGATTAGAATTTATATAAATATTGTTGTTGTCAATACTTTTATTTAAAATAGTAATGTTTATATCCTCACAATTTTTATTCTTTCCTTCATTCAACTGAAAAAATAATATTTAAAAATATATTTAAATTTTACATAATATTTTCTAAATCAACTACATACAATTAATTTAAAAATATTTTGTATATTTAATCTATTTTTCAACACTATAACCAGAAATCATTGTATTAGGATGCCATTGTAATACAGTTTTACGGTATTTTTAGAAGTTTGTAAATTAAGTAGTGTACTAGTGGTAAAAGTTCGGGACGAGACATATGTCATTCGATTCGTCTCATCGAGCTGAGTCGAAAGGTACCACTAATGCTTCTGGACCGAGTTGTAGGTTCCGGCAAATTGACCATGGGGGGGGGGGGGGGGGAATAAGATCGACCTCTTTTAATGCAATCTTAATTTAAACAATTACTTTTTGTTGGCTTTCTAAATTAATTTTTGAGGAAGAAGATGAAGAAAAATAATTTAATTGTTGTTTATAATTATTTAAATTATTTCCACTATTTGTACTACTACTACTTTCGTCAGAAATAGAGCAAAAAGATCTAGCCTTTCTATAACGTTCTAATCGTCGAATATGCCTATAAATATTTTTATATTAATTTAAAATTTAAATTGAAAGATTAAAAAGATTTTTTTAGGTTAATAGTATATAAATTGGAAATAATAAGAATTTTAAAAATTTATAAATAATTTTATTTTCAATTTTAAATAATTAATTAGCCTTTCATAATGCCTCCAAATTGCAGAAAAATTTTCTTGTTGTTGATTATTTATATTAATTTGATTATTATCATTCCAGGACTTTTTTAACGGAAATTGTGGTGAGGAGGGTGATTTAATTGACATTTTTTAATTAAAAAAACCTTTAAAAATTAAAAAATGGTATAGTGTAAAGGATATATTTAATTAGCTGTGCCAGGTAAATCCCCCTTTTCCTTAAAGTACGGTTAACTATCCAATAACCAAAATCTTGGAAACTTTTCATAAAATTTTAGACTGAAAAAGAAATTTCAATTAACCCCGAACTTCGACCCGATATCTTTATTTTTCACGACTCGTCCGTACGCTGGTTTATAAGTACCAGAGATAAGCAAAAGACCCAAGACCCAACGCTGATATAGAAATTTAATTTAAATGAAAATAAAAAGAAAATAAAAAAATTAATTTTTAGTTTAGTTAAACAGGTTTGTAAATTTACAAAGAAAAAACACTTTAATTAGATATATTTTCAAAGTTTTTGACAAAAAAAACATTTGAAGTAAAAATAGGAAAGGTATTTTTGTAAAAAAATTTTAAATAAAATATTTTTTGGGTAATTTATTTAAATAAAAAGAAAATTTTAAAAAGAAATATTTAAAATTTAATTTTTTTATATTTTAATCAAAACTTTTATTTATTATCATCATAAAATTGTGATATGTATTTGATAAAAAAAACCAAAAATTAAATCAATTAAAATAAAAAAAGATTTTATTTTTAAAATTCTTTTGTAAATATATTTAAATAAATAAATTGAAATAAAAATTTTGAATAAAAATTTTTTATTTTCCTAAATAATCTATAAATAGAAAAATATACATAAAAAAATTTTTTAATGATTTTTTAAAATTTATTTTTATATTAGTTTTAAAATTTCCAAAAATGATTCAGAATTCTAAATAAAGAAAAAAGGAAAATAATTATCAGAATTATTTTTTCAAGAATATTTTTAAATATTTTTATTTTTTTATTTTCTAATTAATTATTTAAATAGACTGGTACAACTAAATACAAAAAAAATATTTTTTATTTTATTGCAAGACGAGAAAATGTTTTTTATTTGTTTGTGTAGAGAGGAAAAATAAATTTGTTGGGCAATAATAAAAAGAAAATTGGTTGTTTTAGATTTCTTTTGTATTTTTTTAAAAAAAATAAAAATAAATAAATATATTGTTGTTGTATTTAATATGTTCTTATTTTTTAATTTATTTTTTGTTAAAAAGAAAAAAATCAAATTTATTATGTTGTTAGAAATGTGAAATTAAATATATAGGTAATTCACCGAATCTCGATATAAAGAACTCGAAGGGATCGAAGAAATGTTCATTATAAAAATAGAGTTTTTATTGACAGCATTTTATTTTATTGTAAATATTTTAAAATAAATTTTGTGCTAAATGGAAAATAAAAAATAAAAAAATAAGTTCCTTCCAAGAGATAAAAAGGTGAGATTTCCGGCGGTTTATAAAAATTATAAAAATTAATTTACACATTAATTATAGTTTATGGGATGACCGACAAGAATTGGAGGGAACGATGAATAAAATGTAGATATTTGAATAAATTATTTAAAATATAATTAAACGTTAAATATGTAATTATATTAATGAAATTAATATTTATTTAAAAAAATATTAAAATTTACTTGAAATTTAAGTAAAAATTAATTAATTAATTAAAGAAGATATTTTTGAAAGATTCTTTAAAAAAATATTTTTATTATTAAAGAAAAGCCGGAAAGGAATAAATGATTAATTATTGTTTATATATTTAAAATAAAAAAGAAAAGAATTATTGCGAGAATGCGGAAAATAAAAAATAAAATAATTGACAGTCACTAAATTATTTATTTATTTTCCCCTCTTCGACCTTCAATCTAGTCCAAATATTTTTTAAGAATATAATTTATATTTTGTTTTTGTCAAACTTTAATGACAGAAAGGGAATATTTTCTTCCATCAAGGACATCCAGAAAATAAAATAAAAATAAATATTTGAAAGAGAAGAAATATAAATATGTATTATTTTGAGAATTTTATTAAAATATTAAAAATTTTTATTTTTAATTTTAAGGAAAATTGTCATCAAATTTAACAAAAAAAATAAACAATATAAACTCTATACAAAATAAACAAATTAAATAGAAAAAACTCCCATAAAATTTAAACTTTAAAATTTAAATTAGCCTACCTAACTTCCCCATCCAAATTCCTATTCACAGGTGTGTTTTATAATATTTGGACGAAAAAGAATGATCGAAAAAGGGGGAAGATTTTTTGTAAGTTTCTAGGAATTCTTTTTGGGAATAAAATTAGCTAGTAAAGGAAAATAGTTAATTTATATTTATTTGTGGTAATATATAAATAAAAACAGGTTTTTTAATATTTTTGCGGTTTTTTGGAAGAATTTTTGTTAAAGTTTTTTTATTAGAAAAGAGGGAAGATGGAAGTAAAGAAAGGTTTTTCCCAAAAATAAAAAAAATATATTCTTCTTCTTTTTTTATTCCCAACTTCCTTATTCACAACAACAAAAACCGCTTTTTAACAAAAATTTGTTTTTAGGAATTTTTTAAATAAATCAATCAAAAATTTAAAAAAATAATTAAATTTTAATTTTGTTAAGACAAAGGATTATCAGAGGTAAAGAATAATGAAAAATAATCTCTCACATATGTAAAAACAATTTTAAACAAAATTTTTGAGTAATATTTAAAAACAGATTAAGCCAAACAAAAAAAGACAAAAAGAATTTATTTTTATTTTTTATTTTTCTTATCAGTTTCTGATAAGAAAAATAAATATTTTTATTTATTTTTAATCTTTTTTTCCTTTTATCTTTCTTCTTCTTTAAAAAATACCTTCTCTAATCAGTTCCAGAGCATTAAAGATATTTTTATTTTAATGTTGATTAGCTCAACAAAAAATTTTTTTTAGAATTTTGATAAAAAAAGAAATAAATAAGGAAAAAAAAACAAGTAAAATAGTTGAAGAAGAAGAAATGTACAAAATAGTTTTTTTTTAATTATAATCATTGAAGCAAAAATTATTTGGTAAGGAAATAATGGAAGGAAAAAATATATAAAATTTTAGAAATAAATATATTTATTTATTTTAGTAGAACCTTTAAAAAAAAATTTTTTTTAATTGAAAAATTAAAAATTTAAAAATTAATTAAATGCCCGGATTCTCAAAATTTTCCTCGAGTTTGTGTATTTAAACTTGTAAATTTTTGATTCGATCAACGGTTCCTTGGAATTAATTTAATTCCAAGGAACCAATTGCTAAAGAAATTTCAAAAATTTAAATATTTTATAATAAAATATTAATTAATTTAAATTTAAAATTCAATATTTCTCTTGGGGAAGCCATTTAAAACCAAACGGCAGATGTTGAACATAAAGTCGAGAAAAGGAGGAAAGAGGAATGGCATTAAATTGTACATAGTATATTATTTTTGGAAGATAAAAATCGAAATTGGAAAGGGGGGAGTTGGGGATGTGCAAATAATTTAAAATAATTGAAGAAATGTTGAAAATAAATATTTTAAATTTAAAATATTAAGAATTAATTGTTAAAATAAATTTAAATTTTTGGTTAAATAATGAATGGCAAAAGAAATTTAATTCAAAATAAAATAATTAATATTTTAAATAATTATTTATTAGATATTTATTTTCTTCTCCAATAAATCCTTAACCTCTTTTTATTTTTGAATGAATATATGGATGGAGTGTGTGGCGATTTTAAATAAATAAAAATAATTTTAAAAGAAGTGTGCGGATATGAAAGAAGTCTTTTAAAAATAGAGAAAAGAAATATCTGCGTAACTATTTGGTAATACATAAATTGTAATAGGGAAAGGATTTATTTATTTATTTATTTATTTTAATCCAATTTAAATTAAAATAAAAAATAAATAAATAAATATGTACTATAATACTTTCAAATATTTTTTTATTTTGTTTAATTTAGTAGGTCAAGATGTGAAAAAGAAATAACAGGAAATAGTTCAAAATTACAATTACGTTCAAGATTACATCAAAAGATTTTGTCTTCTTTTAAAGTTCATTTATGTATTCTTTGGGATATTTAAATCGGGTCTTGGGAAGGAGGGGAAAAAGGCCCTTTGAGAGAGAGGCTCTCTCACCTTCGTTTTGCTGATCTCCAAATTGCCTTTTACTTTAAATATTTGAGAGCAAAATGATTGACAGATAAAAAGGAAGTGGGGGTGTGATATTAAATAAGTACTGGATATTAAATTTAAAAAAAATTTATCTAACAATAAGTAGATTATTAAAAATATATTTATTTATTTATTTTTATTTTTTTAAAGTGGAATGGCCGAATAAATAATTATTATATTGAGAGAGCGGTCATTGTGAGGGTAAAAGATTGGTCCGATGAATAATAATGTAGAAAGAGGAGGGAGGAAAGGGGATTGGATTGCACGACCGGCAAGCGCGCGACTATTATGGCGACGATAATGGCCGGTCATTTTTGTGAGTAAAAAAGAAAAGAGAAGAATTATTTTATTAATTGTTTAAAAATAAATATATTTATTTATATATGGCTGTCACTCTTCTTTCTCTTCCTGGCACAAACAAGGACCTCCCTCCCTCCTCCTCTCTTTTCTAAATAACAATTGAAAAAATGTGACCGATAGAAAATAAATAATTTTAAAAAGAAATATTTAAAAACAATATTTAATTAAATATATATATTTTAAATAAAAAAATATTTATTTATTTATGAACAACTACAAGGTCTAAAAAACACATAAAAGTTGGAGAAAAATAATTGTTTAATAATAAATTGAAATTATTGAGTGAGTGTTCCTTTTCCTTAAATTTCGTTAAATTTTTCCATTTGTTATTAATTAAAAAATTTATTTTAATTTCTTAAAAATAAAATAATTTTTCGACCTTCAATTTTTAAATACTAATCCTCAATTAATTGAAAATAAAATATATTTATTTATAAAAGATTGAGGACAATCAAAAAAAATAATTTTAGTTTCTTTTTTCTTCAAATAAAAAAAAACAATTTTTGTTAAAATTAAAAAAAAGGAAGAAAATTATTTAAAAAAAAATTATTTTATTAAACTCAAAATAAACAAAAAAAAATTTTCTTTCTAAAATTTTTTATTTAATCCCGTATTTTTATTAAAATAAATTTACTACATATTACATAATTTTTTTGTAATATTTGTTAATTCTGTTTTAAAGAAAGGTCCATTTTTTTCTTTTTTATTTGTTGTTTTTGTTGAAGTTGTAGCTATGGAAGAAGTAGTAAGAGTATTTGAAGTAATCGAAGATGATTGCCTTTTAAGGCCGGGCATTGAATTCCTTCTTTAAATTAAAATAAATAAATTTATCTGAAAAATAAAGGGATAAAGCAAATTCTTTCATTATTTGATTGAATAAAGTTACTTTTATTATATATTTTTTCTTCTAGCTCTTAGAAAATAAAGAGGGATAAGAGAAAAAGGTTTCCTGTATGAAAGCATCGGAAAACTGATCACCATTTTTGCCTTATCCAACAAATTAATTTTTAAAAATTAAATTTAGCCCTTATTTTCAATTAAAGCCAATTTTAAAAATTTTACTTTAAAAATTTAGATTCAAAGGGTGCCAAAGCCATTTCAACAGTTGGAGGGCCAACAACCCCAGCAGCATCTCCACAATTTCCCAATAATGCATTTGTTGTTCTTTTTCTTCTTTTTAATCTTAATTCTGTTTCAAATCCATCACGGATATAATCAATTATATGGGCAATTAATGTACGCCAAACCTGATAAAAAATATTTAAGAAATTTTCCTATACTATATTAAAAAAGTTTGGAAACTAAGCCCCTTACTTTTGTAGTTTCTTTGCTTTGCCTTATTCCATCCAATTTAAAAAATTGTTCAGCCAAAGCTTCCCCTAATTGTTCTAATTGTGTAACACTTAAATTAAAATATTCATAACAAGGAACATGACGAGCACCAATTAATCGAAGTTCGCATTCAATTCCCTTTTTTTAAAAAAATAATGAAGTAAATTAAGTGTCGGTTTGGTTCCCTCCCTACCTGTCTACTAGGGTTGTACCCCATCCCTGAAGGTCGGGGAATTTGCGAGTTTTTTGAATATTCCCCGCCCCCCCCCCTCGTGGCAGAATTTCCCCGAGATCTCCTTCGAAATTTTTATACAGAACTAAAAATATTTTCTTTCACTTTAACCAAAAAAAATAAATTTATTTATTTACTTCATTATCTCCTTCAATAATTCTATCAATCAAAGAAAGAAAAAATCTTTAAAAAATATAAATTAAAAGTTTTTTAAATTAATTTTCTAGCCTTGTATGTTCCATAACCCCACATTTAGATATTCCCCCAATATTTTTTTGTTGTTGATTATCCAAATAATTATTTTTAAATGCAGAACGAACATTTGGGGCAGAACTTTCCAACTTTTTTATTAAAAAGGGATTTTTAAATTTTAAAGAAAATAAAAACTTTTGAAAAGGCACGCCTAATTACATCATAAAGTCCTTTTGTGTTTATATGCTTCCATGAACGACGTAAATCTTTTTAAAATAATTAATTTAAAAAAATATTTATTTAAATTTAATTTATTTACTAGAAACTTGTTGTGGAGTAAGTTCTGGTATAAAATTTAAATTTGTATTTCCATTACGACTACTCAAAACTGAATTTGAACGTTCCAATCGACCTTTTTAAAGAAAAAATTAATTTTTTTAATTAAAATTAATTTAATATTTTTTTAAATATAAATTTATAACAAAAAGTTTAGTTAGGGGACAGAAATTGTACAACCAATTTAACAGCAATTATGCTAGGAATTTCCTCCTTAGGTTCAAATACTCAATCGAAGTAATAACTTCTTTATTTCTTAAATATATTAAATTCCTGCTTTAAAATGCTAACCAAAATAAATTTACTTTTTTTACTTACTCGATTGTTTTGGTATACTTAAATGGCGAATCATTTCTTATTAAAATAAATAATTTTTTTAAATTTCAAAAATTATTTAATTAATTAATTGAAAAAAATAAAAGAGAAAGAAGTTTGTTTAATTAATTTTGTTTAGAAAAGAAAAAACGTTAATCGGATTAGTTCTTCTGCGCTTATAAAAAATATATTTTTATTTATAAGAAACCTCTCAAAAATAATTTTTTTAATTAAATATATAAAGGAGAAAAAAAAGAATTTAAAAATAAAAATAAATAATTTTTTTAATTTAAAATAAATATTTATTTATTTTATTCTTTTTTTTAACTTTCTCACAGTAAAAAAGGTAATAATTTATTCAAAAAAGAAAAATATTGGCTTCTTCTTATTTTTTGTTAAAAATATAACAATTTTGAGTGAAATGAGGCATTGAAAAATAAAATAAAAAATAAATAATTTGAAGTAAATATTTTTATATTTAAAAATACCCCCTCCCTCCCTCATTCCCCCCCCCCTCCTCCTCCTCCTCCCTTACCTTTAACCCTACCCCCCCCTTCCCCCCTCCCCCCCCCTTACCTTTAATTATTCCATTATTATTTTCATTAACTAAACGTTCAGATAACCTCCTTCCTTTATTAATTGTTGTTGTTGTAAGTCCAATAGAAAAATTTCCACTAACCGAAGGTGAACGAGTATTTTGTTGAATTTGTTGTTTTCGATTTTGTAAATAATAATTATGTTCCATCTGTTTTATTTTTAATTTTTTATTAAAAAAATTAAACAAACAATTGTTTGTTCAGCTTGTGTCAAAGCATTTATTAATGAAGGCATTGAATTTATATTTGGACGATCTTTTAGATTATTTAAAAGAATATTTGAAGAATTTTGTGAATTTATTAGATTATTTCCAAAACAAAATTGAACTGTTGGACACGTTAATTCTTTCATCTTTAAAAATGATTTTTTTAATTCTGATTTTATTTTTTCAACTCCATTAAATACCTAGAAGACATAAAAAGTAAAGTGTCGATTTTAGGGGATCGAGATTCCTAACACAAAAAACTTCGGGAATTCCCGATTTATTTATGGGAGATTCCCTAATGACTGGAAGCAACTAAATTTTTCCCCGAAATACGTCCCAATCTCTGAACCTAATAACCATAGTTAACACCACAATTTTATTTTAATTTTTTAAATTACCACGTCTCGAATTGATTGTCCAATTTTTGAATTATTATTTTTATTATTAACATTCCAATTATCAAAAGAAGAAGAACAACAATTATTATTAAATAATTGTTTTTGTTGTTTTCTCTCGTTATTTGTAATCATTTCATAAACAGTAAATGATTGTCTTTTTCTAGTTAATGGATCTGTTCCAATTTTTGGAGTGGAGGAAATTGAAGGAGATAATAAATCCATTATTTTGTGTTTTTCAAATTGTTATTTGTTTTAAATTAATAATTAATTATTAAATTAAAATATGTATGGAAAGGTTTGTTTAAAAAATTTGGATAAAAATTATACAAGGTGACCAGAAAGTAACCGGGCGCCTTATTTATGTCATAACTTTTTAAATGATATGTAGAGAAATAAGGAACCGAGATTTTTTTATAACCGAGAATTTTTGAAGTCTTTTCGAACTTAGCTGCGATACAGAATTGATGGCGCTTGGAAAATTTGAGCAAAAGTTCGCAAATCAAGACTTTCAACAGAATTCATCCCCTGTTCAAAAGACTAACGTTGTGCAGGGTTGATGCGCAGCCAATTTACCCGGTTTTGACTCATCTAAGATATGGCCATCGTACTTACCGGATATGAAGCCGAGAATTAGTCTGGTCTATTTTGGAGGCAACAGTCTGCTTAATATCCCAAACTTTTGGAACGGTGAAGTTCGGGAATGGGTAAAAAGGTGTGAACTTTTTACACCTTTTTGAGCCCAAAATTTTCCCACACGCCTTCAATCCTATATCCAAGCAAAGCAAAAAATTCTCGATTATATTTATTCGTTATTTATTCCTCTATCATTTAAGATTTATTTAATCTCGTTATCTTTAATCTTAATAAAGTTGTCATAAATAAGGTAGTATCCGGTTATTTCCTGGTCACCATGTAAAACAGATGTGATATATAAAGTATTAAAAATAATTTAAACAAAATATTTTTAAAAAATCTCATTTAAAAACGTAAAACAAGAATATTTAGCCAATAAATGATGGCAGTCCTTCATTCGTTATATTCTAAAATAAATATGTATTTGTGTTAACAATTTAGCTGCTATTCTTTTTCAAGATAAATTCCCGCCTCCAATTGAATATTCTCGATTAAGCTTTAAAAGAAAATATTTCTTTTAATAAAATTTCTTTTTAAATCAAATTTTAGTAAAAGGGGGGGACTAGAATATTTACTAAAAGGTTTGTCTATAAAATTGAATTTTCAAGTGCTAATATAAATAGATATCCACATACTTCCACTCAAATTTTTTAGTTCTTCACTTCCTAGTTTGTCAAAAAATTTATTTTAGGGATAAATTTTTTTGATATTTTTGAGATAAAAAATAAAAACGCCTAAATCTTAATAGTAAAGATGTTAAATGTAATTTTTTATTGCCAATCGGTGTCTACCTATGACCTAAACAATATTTTATGTATAACTATAAAATTTTTTGATAATAAATTATTTTCTTTTAAATTTGATAAAAAAATATTTCTTTGTAAGATTCTCCAGGTTCTAAAAAAGTTAATAATCCACGGATGGACCAAACAAGAATAATTTATAATTAATCCTTCCATTATAATTTTATGTAACACATTTAAATATCTCAAAAAAACAATTTAATTTTATCCAAGTCGGTTTGTAAGTCTAAATATAACAAATCCGATATTTTTCAACAATTTCATCAGAACATCTCTTTTTTAACATATAATGAGGAACAACAAAATAAAAGAGAATAAAGGGGACGCTGTAGCACAACAAAAAAGTTGCTACTTTTTAATTAATAATTAAATAACCAACACAATATAAAAGTCAATTTTTAAAGAGAGCGTCTTTCCCGTTTGGATTGGTGGATTTTCTCTATTATTATTATTGAAACTTTTCGGTTAACAAATAAAAAAATAATCACATTTTAATCTCAAAACCCTTCCCAAATTTTTAAGTAAAAATAATTTTAAAAAACCGAAAAGTAACAAAAATATTTTTAGCGGCACTTTTTAAGCAAAACAATTTTTTAAATTCTTCTTCAACCGCTTATCAATTAATCTTCATCGTTTAATCACGATTTGGCATATTCTTCCAGCCAAGAACCACTTCTTCTCCACAAGCAGAGACAACAGTAACCTTAACGAAAAAATTAATATTTTTGTAAAAACTAAATTAACCGCAAATCTAATACTATAACCGTTAATATATTTAATGTTTTTCATACAATTGGCGACCCTGACCTTATAAATGTGTATTCTTATAACAAACAATTCAAAGACGGTCTAACCCCTAACCAAAAAATTAAAACAAAGAGAAAGAAGGCGGCTATAGAAGAACCTTCATTAACAGGGTTTAAGATTAAAATTGCGGATAAAAAACAAAATATATACAAGAATTCCATTTTCGTCCTTTTCGAATGCTTGCTTAATCTGTTCACCAAGTTCACCTTCCTAAATTAATTTAAAAAATCTAGTGAAAAGGATTTAATGAACCGGAATACGAAGATCGTCTTTAGTGTCACAAGTATCCAAATCCATCATGCTAACAAAACCGTCCTCATTGATTGCAAGAAGCTAAAGATATGATTTTGGTTAGTTAAAATATGTCAGATATGACAAAACGAATTTCCTATTTAAGAGATTTAAAAACCTGATATTCTTTACGCTTAACAACTGGCACTTCCATATTATGAGTAGATGGGCAAATATCTTCCAGTTTTTTATTGGTAAAAATATCAAGCGCAACAATATGAACCTTTGCATGTCCATGCTTGCCAGTCTTCGAAGTACTCATTTCAACGATCTGAAAGTTTATTAATGAATATTGCTAATCTTGAGAGATTAGGGCTATTGAATATTAAAAATAAGAAAACCTTGCACGGACGTCCCTTTATCATAACGAATTCGTTTTTGCGAAGAGCAGAGCACTGTTTTGGATAAGTTGCTGATGCACCAGCATCTCCGGTTGCGAAATCATGGTCTTGTTCGTGATCAGACATACGTGTAATTAAATAAATTTCCTCCAAAAACTAAAATTTTACCTAATTAAATAAGAGAACTTAAACAAAAAATAATCAGGCAATTGAATGAAATAATCACCAAATAGCGCGATAAAAAAAAAAGAAATAGTTATGGCGCAATAAATTCTAAAAAACGCCAAAAAGCAATAGTTCAAAACAACACACTATTTCTTGGACGTTGACGTTAAAATTTTGAAAAGATAATAAGAGAGACGGTTAAAGAAAAAAGTTTTTGTCATTTTTCATATAACCAAATTTATTGCATTTCAAAATGTTCAGAAGCAGCTTGTGTATATATCGTCACATTTAATGCAAATTTTTTGAATAATTTATTGGACATTTTGCTTCATTCTTCCCATTTATGTTTAAATTTTCTCATAAATTAGTCTTTATATTGCTTTGTTTTTTTGTAATTTTCTAATTTTATTCTTTTTTCAGGTAAGATTTTCTTTAAAATTTATTTATGTCTGACAAAAACTCTTCAACTTTTCGAGCAAGTATTCCTTCCCTCTTTGAAAGTACCATTTTCGATCAGAGTCAGGTTTGTTATTGTTTATATTTTTAATTTAATAGTTTTGATGTTTTTAAATTTGTAAATGAAAAATGATTAAATAATTTAAGATAATTAAGATTTTAAATAATTAATCTTTTGTCGTCTTGTTAGAATACCTATTTACGTATATATTCAATTTATATTTTAAAGAGTGGTGTTGATGCTCACAATCAATTACTTACACCTACAACCGCAGGGGATCATAAACTCAAACAAGAGGGCGGGATATCCAAAAAGTACCAAAAGTCGCCATTTGAACTTGCCAATAACAACGATGTTGGAGATAAAACATTAACAATGTCTGAAGCCAAAATTGATGATTCTTCTGAACGTCCACTATCTTTAACAAAAAAATCATCAAAACAAATAATTCCAGAAGAAATTGGCAATGAAGAAATAACAGAAAATGAAGGAAATTTAAATAGAATTTTAAATATTCGTTCAATTCGAGATTCAATGCCTATAACTGATTGTCCAACTTTTCGTGCTAATGTTCCTTCTTTGCTTTTTGAAAGCACAATTCATGATCAAACTTTGGTTAGTAATTTTTTGTTGGTTACCTTTTTTGATAAATTTTAGAATGAGGAAGATGAGCAAGATTACGCTTCTGAAGCTGTTAGTACACCAACAACAATTCCAAATAAATGTCCAACGTTTCGTGCTAATATTTCTTCACTTTTTGAAAGCACCATTAATACTTGCACTGATACATCAACTCCTTTTCAAAAAAATTGTCCAACTTTTCGTGCTAATATTCCTTCCTTACTTTTTGAAAGCACAATTCTTGATCAAAGTTTGGTTGGTAATTTTTTTGTTAATTTTTTTTAATTATAAATTTTTTTTCTTAGAATGAGGAAGCTAATAAAACACCTACACCTCCAAATAAATGTCCAACTTTTCGTGCTAGCATTCCTTCTTTTTTTGAGAGCACCATTTGTCAGGATTCGGTTAGGATTTTTATATTTTTAAATAAAAATTATTTGAAAAGCAGGTGGTGGATGATCGTGCACAAAGCCATGATTTTGAAACAGCTGGACCTAGTACATCAACAAATTTTCCAAAACCATGCTCCTCTTTAAATAAAAATCAATTTGTTTTGATTAAGGGAACTCCTTGCAAGGTTTTACTTAAATTTTGTTTTCTTTTAATTTTTGTTTTGATTCTAAAATGAGGGCAAAATACTATAGGAAAAATACCTATATAGTTTATAAACAATTCTCTTTACAAGAATAGATATTTCTAGCTAATTAATTTAATTATAGGTGCGTGAGTTGATCCGTCCATCAGCACAACAATCTTTTGAAACTGAAAATATTGAGAATAATCCTTCACCAAATTCTTCTTATAATTTCGATGATCGTCGAAGTATTAATATGCCTTCAATTCTTTCCAATTCTGAACAGACATTCTTTGAAAAATCTTCTACACCGGCGCAGGCAAAAATTTCATTGTTCCAGGCTGACCAAACACTTGTAAGTATTTTAACATGAAACACTCCAAAATAATACTTCATTTCAACTAGAGACCGGCAAAATCGTGTTTGCGGGATCCCGGATGCTGGATTTTTTTAAAAATCTTTGCGGGACGGGATCCCGCATCCCGCAAATCGAAAAAAGGGAGCGGGACCTCGCAAAATCCCGCGCGGGATCCTGTCCCGCGCCGGTCTCTGATTTCAACCTTTCGGAAACATTCGGCCTCTGTCTTTCTCTCAATTTAACCACTTTCCGGGAGAGCAAACTATAGAAATTCTCATTAAATTTTGATAATGTCTAATATAGAAAACATAAAATATTTTTATATTGAATTTCAGGATATTTATGACGACGAGACTGATGGAGGGAAAGTTGAAGAAGCGGAAGAAAAAGATTTATCTCAGAGTTCTAATTTCTATGCATCGCCTCCAAAACATTTTTTACACACTGTATGCATTAACAAGCCACCAAGATTGACATATCAACCAAAGATTAGTGAGTATTCTTTATTCAATATTAGAATTATATTTCCCTAAAGTTCGGCCTGATCCAGAATCTCCTTCTGTTGTGCAACTTGGTTTAAGACGTTCTAAACGAAATCGGTTACCTCCTCTTCAACATCATTTGGGACAGAAGGCAATCTACGAAATTGACATGGACGGAAGTATGTAATTAAAAATGCTAAAAATTTCTTGTTTCAAGAGGGGCTGGATTTTTATTATCGATATTATTGAAGATTGATCATGTCCTGGAAATCTTTAATTTTTAACGGTTTTAGATCGAGTTTTGGTTGGCGCTACAGAGGTTGAACCTAAAGACAATCTACGTAAGAAATACGGCGTCCTTAATATCGTTAAAGCTGCGGAAAAGGAAGATGAAGCAAAAAGTAAGATTTTTAGCTCTGAAATTAAATAATATTTCTTCATTTAGAGTTTAAACGGCGAACACAGTCTATAATGAAAAGACGTCGTCAGGAGCGTTTCAAACATGAACTGAGCAAAGTAAAGGAAGAAGATGAGTAAGATTTATTACTTACCGACTAGACTTACAATTAGACTTGATTACCTGATTTGATTTTCCCAATTGCTTCATTAACCCCAAACATTGAAATTACATTTTGCTTGTCTGTATTTTGGATTAAGGTACTTTTAATAAAAATTTGCAATTTTTAAATGTTTTTAGAACTAAATCTTTTGAACAAAATTTATTTTTTAAAATTTTCAACTGAAAACTTTTCCTTTAATTTCTTATAATACAAACGATCCTCGAATTTCACGGAGGGCGAAACTTTCTTTAACGCTTCCTCAAAGTTTTCACTGATTACAGAATTGATTGAGAGGTTTTTGCATTCAATCCTTTCCTTCAATGCTATCAATGTTGCCTCATGTACCAAAGCTACAAGATCAGCGCCTCTAAAATGAAAATTAGATATTTTTCTAGAGGGATCTCTGATGGGGAGATTCTGATTTACTTTAAAAATCTAATATTAAAATTACGTGAAAAATTCCATTGCTTGATTTTCTGCCATCTTTTCGAAAGAAACGGAAGGGCATATTCTTGGCCTTGTTTTATTCTAAAATAATAGAGTTTCACCGGAAGTTCCGGTTCCGGTTCCGGTTCCGGAAAGTTCCGGTGTTTTTTTGGTTCCGGTTCCGGGAACCGGAACTCAAATTGGTTCCGGTTCCGGCTCCGGTTTACAAATTGGTTCCGGGCAAACCGGAACTTTTTTACACCCCTAAGGATTGGTTTTTTTTTAAAATATGGGTTGGTCTTGCAATATTTTCCCCGGTTGGCCTTCCAAAATTCTTAAAATTTTCGCCTGCGGCGCAAGAAAATGAAGAAATATAGCTCCTTGTCCTCACAAATTCTCAAAATTTTCGCCTGCGGCGCTGAAAAAGGAAGAAATATGTATCCTTGGTTTAACAACAATCCCAAAATTTTCGCTTGTAGCGCTTGAAAAGGAAGATGGATGGTATATCGGAGGATTTGGATGGATGTGGATTTTGAGTTACATCATGTGATTTCAATGGGTCATAGTTATTATATTTAGAGGGATTTGGGTGTGATGTCGAGGGATACAGCTGTGCAAGGTCTTACTAAATTCTCACTTGGTCTTACTAAATTCGCAAAATTTTCGCCTGCGGCGCTAAAAAAGATGAATAAATATGGTATTATTTGAAATTCGCATGAATTAATGGAGATTTGGAGTGACATTTGGGGATTTCGATCTATCAATAGTTATGATGGCATATCGGTGATTCGATATCTAGGGATCTGGTGGGATTAAGGATAATTCGAAGAAATTCGGGGATCAAAAGATATCATGAAGTTGTTGAGGCATTGGGTATTGTATTTGGATTGTTCGGTTCGGTTTTTAGGTTCGTTTTCGGTTAACCGAAAGTTTCGGTTAGGTTATTCGGCTCGGTTTCGATTAACCGAAGAATTTGGCTGAATTTAATCGAAAAATTTGGCGAAACCGACACCACTACTTAAAATACAAATTTTTTAAAATTTGCAAGCAAAAAAATTTTTTAAAGTTCCGGTTCCGGTTCCGGCCCGGAACTTAGAAAAGTTCCGGTTCCGGTTCCGGAAACCGGAACTTAAATTGGATCCGGTTCCGGTCAAAATTTCGGTTCCGGTGAAACACTATAAAATAATTTATAATTTTCTAAAATTCAATTCAAAAGTTTGTAAGTAAATTACTCTTGTGATTGTATGAAGAATATCCGCCCTCTCCTTAACACTTGGAAAGTCTATAAAAATTACTTTATCGAAACGCCCTGGTCTCAAAATAGCTGGGTCGATTATATCTATTTAATAATAAATTTAGAAAGAGAATATTTTTAATAAAATTAAACCTGGTCTATTCGTAGCACCAATCAGAAAAACATCTTTTCTAGCTTCTAAACCATCCATTTCAGTTAATAATTGATTAACTAATCGAGCACTTCCAACAGTCTAAAAATTATTTTAATGTTTTTTTTAATTTTTACCTCTTTTTGTGAACGTTTGGGACATAAAGAATCAATTTCATCAAAAAATATAACACACGGAGCAGAATCTCTTGCACGTTGGAAGACAGTCCTGACAGCTCGTTCACTTTCCCCAACATACTAATTTTTAAATTTAAATAATTATTTAACTAAAATTTTTTTAAAATCTAACCATACTCATTAACTCTGGGCCTTTTATACTAATAAAACTCATTCCAGTTTCATTTGCTACTGCTTTTGCCAACATTGTTTTTCCACAGCCAGGAGGTCCACAAAAAAGAATACCCTCAAAAATAAAAATATTTTTAACATATTTTTCCATTTTTATTTACTTGTGGACGGGCATTTAGACCAAAATGTTCAAAATATTCTGGCTTTTGGATTGGATACTTTTACAAAAAAAAATTAAATTTAAAAAAGATTTTAAAATTTTTACCAATATTGACCAATTTAATTCTGATCTTATTTTCTCTAACGAACCAATATCTTCCCAAGTAACATCTGGAACTGTTGCAAACCCCTCTCTTTTTGCTGAAGGATGGACTGTTGAAAGAGCCCATTCAAAATTACTTGAAAAAATTTTTTTTTTAATTTTTAAAAAAGAATTACTTCATTGAAATAGTTAATTCATTGTTATTATTAGCAATTAAAGAATTTGTATTTAATGGCTCTTTGAACCAATTACAAGCTGAAATATAAACAAATAATTTTTAAATAAAATAAAAAATTACCTCTAAAAAGTTCTTCGCGAATTTCTTCCAAAGTTCTCTTCTTTGGAATATTACTTAAAATTAAATTTTGTTTTTTATCTTCTTCGCTTTTTGAAAAAGCAAAACTTAAAGCTCTTGTTGAAGCTTCACGAACAAGTGCAAATAAATCAGCACCAACATAACCTAATTAAATTATGTTGAAATATATTTCAAAAAAAAATTAAAACTAGCCAGGAGTTAAATGGGCCAAACGTTTTAAATCAACATTTTCTGCCAAATTCATTTTTCTTTGAAAAAAAGAATTGTGTAAAATTTAAAAAATTTTAAATAATTACCTAGTCGCAATTTTTAGAATTTCTAATCGGGCTCGACAATTTGGAATTCCAATCGAAATTTCTTTGTCAAAACGTCCAGCTCTACGTAAAGACGCGTCTAAAATTTCAGGTCTATTTGTCGTCCCAATAACAAAAACTTTTGAAAGAGTAGAATTGAGATCTTTAATTTTCTTTTTAAATTTAGAAAATAAAATATAAAATATTTCAAACCATCCAAAGAAGCAATTAATTGTGTCACAATTCTTCTTTCCATTTCACGTTGAGCATTTTCTCTTTTTGCTGCAATTACATCAATATCTTCAATTAAAATTAAAGTTTGGGTATTTCTAGCTTCAGCATCAACAAATAATTGTCTTATTCGACGTTCACTATCACCAGAAATTCCAGCAATTAATTCTGTCGAAGAAATTGATAAAATTGGAATTTGAAGTTCTCCTTAAAAATTAAAAATATTTTTTAATTAAATTTAAAATAAACCAGAAATTGCACGTGCAAATAAAGATTTTCCACATCCTGGAGGTCCATGTAAAAGTAACCCTTTTGGAGGATTAACTCCTAAATTTGTACAAAGTTCAGGCTGTTTTAAATGCATCAACATATAAATTGCTTCCTTTATTTAAAAATTAATTTTTAATATTTCCCCCCTATTTTATTTATTCACCAAAAATTGTGCCTCACACCCTCCCACATCTTCAAATTTAATATTAGATTTTTCAGGCAAATATTGTTCTTTTCCAAATATTTTATTTTGTTGATTATTTGAATTTTGTATTGAATTATTATTATCATTTTTTTGTATTTTTTCTTCTACACCAGTAATTCTGGTTGAAGTATGTTTTCTCCTTTTCATACCCATAAATAATTTAATTTTTTTCTAGATTCTTAATTAAAAATAAATTTAAAACTAAAAAATTAAAAAAAAAGTATTGGAAAACCCTTAATTATTTATTTTAATATATAAAAAAATTTTGTACGAATTTTCAAAAAAAAATACATAAACCTTTGGTGTCTATAAATTTGTATTTAATAGGGATATTTAAATATACACAAACGATTAAATACCGAATTTCTTTTTTAAAATTAAACTTTGAATTAAAAATTAAAAGAAAATTCGGTATATAAAAAAGAGAAGAATGCCATGTTTAATCAAAATATATTTAAATTGTAAAAAAGCCAAAAAGATACATAAACAAAATGGAGTTTAGACGATTTATACAAAAAATATTTTTTTAATCATAGAAAATATTTATTTCCTATTTTATAGAGTAAATTGTTGGAAAAAATTGAAATTCTAAATAATTATTTAAAAAATAAAAGAGATTTTGGATTTTAAAAAGGAAATTAGAAAAATTTAATTAAATTCTCCTTACAAAAAATTCCCTTTTAATACAAAAAATTCACTAAAATATTCCAAAAAATATAAAAAAAACTAATTTCTAATAATTAATATGCAAATATTTAAGCATCTATGTATATGTCACTTTTAAGGTTTTTTTTCTATTTAATTTAGCTCTTTTCAATATTTTTAAAAATCATTGCTGCTGAAATTGATGAGTTTGGGGGAATCCTTCCAATAGACCTGCTTTAATTTTGGAAATTTCATCACTCTAAAAAATTTTAAAAATTACTTCAAATTTAACAATTTAAAAAAACCTGATGATTCCCCACATGTCCAGCCATTTCTAATGCTTCAGAGATTGGTGGTTGTTGTTGGATTTTATTATTGCTACCACTTTGTTGAGAATGAACAGAACCAGGGCCACCAACACTACCTAAAGGGCCTCCTCCCCCCGTAGGTGTTCCACCATTTATGCCTGGTTGTTGACAACTTGTTCCTAATTTTTTAAAAAATTTTCATAAAAAAAATTAAAATTTTACCTGGTACACTTCCACTACCCGCAAAATGATGAACAGATGCAGGTGAATGTTTTATTTCCATAGACATATCTCCACTTGCCCCTCCTCCTGTCCCATTCAATAATGAATGTAATTGACTGCTTTGTTGTTGATTTCCACCTCCATTTAAATCTCCCCCTTCAGCAGCTTCTATTTGTTGTCTAATCGATGTAGCAGTTGGATTTCCACCATTTCCTCCATCATTATGATTTAAAAACTTTTTAAAATTAATAAAATATTTCTAATCAACAATAAAAAAACCTGTGATTGCATTCCACTAGGAGGACCACCACCAGCACTCATCATCATAAAATTAGGATCGGCAGAGCCAGGACCAACTCCCGTTACATCACCAGATGGTCCCTGCATTTGGCCGGGGACAGACCCTCCACCCATTAAAACACCATGAGGTATTTGTTGTTGAGAAGGAACACAGGCTGAAGGAGACATTAAAGAAGCGGAAGAAGAACACATAGCCGAAGCAGCTGCAGCAGAGACTGCGCCATTATGTGCTATAGAACCTGTGAATGGTGGAGTGCCAGATGGTGAATCCATATATTGTTGTGGTGGACAGAATTGTGGGCGAATTTGTTGCCTCCCTGGATGACCAGGAATGGGCATATTCTAAGAAAAAAAAATAAAAAGAAAATATTTGTTTCACAAACAAACCATAGGCATCCTTCCCGGTTGGACACCTTGTCTTTGCTGTTGAACGAAAGCCATCCGCATTTGTTCGGTCATTTGGAAGGAAGCAGCATTTATTTGATGAGGTGATTGAAAACTATTGGGAGTTGGTGCCCCACTTCGAGTTCCTTGTTGTTGAGGAAATCTGTTAGAAGGTCCACCTTTTAAAGAAAATATAAATTAAAAAAAGTAAAAATTTAAAATTACCTGGAATAGGTGAAGCTTGATTAGAAGATTGAGAAGGACCTGGCTGAGGACCACCACGTGTTCCATTAAAATAACCAACCGGAAACATACCATCAGGCATATTTTGAGATTGAGGTGGAGGAGGCAAACCGGGTGCTTGGCCCATATTTGGATTATGAAACTTAAAATAATTTTTCTTTAATATTAAAAATAAATAGAAACCCCAGGATGTCCATATATTCCTCCCCCATTAACCATTCCTTCAGGGAAACCACCAGCTGGGAAGATCTAAAATTTGAAATTAAAATTAATCAAAATTAAATCACAATTCACCATTTTATGATAAGTTTTTGCATCATTTGAAGGTTCAGCTTTGTCTTTTTTGTCAGCTTGAACAGAATAAAGGTCCCAAAAAACACTTAAAAATATTTTTTAAAATAATTTTAAAACAAATTCCCTACCTAAACCAATTTGAAAGAAAACCAGGTGGTGCAGAGACATCAATTTGAATATTTGGATTATGTGCAAGAACCTCATTTTTAAACATATCGGCAGTTTTAGATGCTCCCATATGAACAAGATACTCATAAACAAAATGGCTTAATCTTGGAAAAAAAAATAAATAAAAAAAATTTTAAAGAAAATATTTTTTACTTTTCTCTTGCTTGTGCCTCAGCTGAAATAAATTGTTGTGGTTCTTTTCTTTGCTGTAGTTGGGAATGCATTTGTGCTTGTTGTTGAGGATGTTGTGGAAACATTTTGATTATTTAATAGCCAAAATGTTGCAAATTTAAATAAAAAATATTTTACTAAAAATTAAAGTATATTTTACAAGATTTGGGAAGGCATTTAAGAGATTAGGAAGATTATCACATAAAAACAAATTGAGTCTCGGAAAGCTTTTTGCGATGCATTTAAAGGCTTTTTTGCGATGAATTTTGATAATTAGACTCAAATACTCGAAAAACTCGGACCTAATTACCGTACTTAAAAGTTCCTGTTAAGGCATAAAGCCAACAAATACAAGAACTTTAATAAGGGTCAAAAAAAGCATAAATGTAAAAGCTAAACAAATAACAATTGAAACACACTATTAAAAAAGATTATTTGGGCAAACATTAAAACTTAATTTTTTACAACTAACATGTGGACATAGGACTTGGTTTTAAGCTATAAATGAAACCGATAAATTGCGTATTATTTGGGAGACGGGCACTTGACAACATTAAGAAGACAGAGGAGCATTAACACAAGACGCGATGGTGGTTTTTCTGCCACCCATTTTTTCTTTTCTTTACATATTATTTGCTTTGTCTTGCATACGCTTTAAGCAAGCCACACTACTACAACAACTAACTACATGCCTACCCACACATATATTATAACCCCCGAGCGCTGACTTTGGAAATATTCCAATGAATCGATTCCCTCTCGTATACGATACTGAGAGGGAAGGGTAAGCAAAATTGTCTACCAGTGAACAATTCTACAAAATGTATTTTTATAAAATGTTAAAGACATAAAATGACACAAAGGAAAGAAAAAGGTAAGAGCACTAATTTTTGGGGGGATTTTTGGACGTTTGGAGAGACCAAAAGAAAAAACAGTAGAGAAATATCCAAAGTTTTTAACTTGTTAAAAAATGTCAACAACAATAAAAACAACAACAACAATTATTTAAAAATAAAAGAATTAAGCATTTCTTTCTCCAAAGGATGTAAATCAAAAGAAGGAATGATTAGACTGTGAAGAGGTAACCCCATATCCACTTCAAAGGCTAACTGTCGAAGAGTAGCATAGACAATCTATAAATTAAAAGAGTAAAAATTAATTGATTTTAAAAACCTTTAATTAAAAATGACTGGATTTTGGGAGATTTTTTTTGATGGGTTTATTTCAAATTGGGAGGGGGGACATTTGACATTGAAATTAAAGGAATTTTTAAATTTATTTTAAACCTCATTTTTGGGAAAATTATCCACAAAAATATTTTAATTCAAACAACCCCCCAAAAAATATACCCGTTAATTTTAGAAATACGTAAATTAATTTTCAATGTGCACAAAATTCACCAAAAAATTATAATAATTTTAATTTTATTTAATTAATATAAAACCTTTTGATCATCCCAACCAATTCTAGCAATTCCAACAACAAATATATCAGCATTTACAACTATTTTTATATAAAAATATTTTAATAATTAAAATTAAAAAAATACCCAGATTTCCTTTATTCCTCTCAATTATTTTAATTATTTGTTTAGCAGCTTGGGAACAAGTTAGAAAACATGGTTTCTCGTATTCATTTCTTTTTCTAAAATTTTTTAAAAAATATTTTAATAATTAATTTAAAAAAACTTCAAAATATTTTCCAAACTTTGTTCTTTTATTTTAATATCTATAAATATTTTTAAGAAATTTTAAAATTTATATAAATACCAAGTAAACATAATGTGTGCATTCCATTATTCAAGTTTATTATGATCCTTAAAATTAAATTGTATAACAAACAAAAATAGATTAAGACAAAAAATGGGGATTATTTTGTAGTTAAAGCCTTTTCTAAAATAAATTTTGGTAATTCGTTATGCCTACACGGGTTTGTGATTGTAAGTTTCTACTTTTCTTTTATAGTACAATTATGTAAGTATAAGAAGACAGAAAAGATAATTCAAACATAACTCGGCAGAATAAAATTCAATTTTTATCTGTAGAAAAATATAAAATTACTCCTTTCTGTCTCCTTTTTTATGATTGTGCAATAAAGAAAATCTGTTATCCTAAATTTATGTTAACAAACCCGTGATTTTAAAAAAATTTCTGAGTTTTTCCTTTCCCATTATACAGGGTGACTAGAAAGTCTTTGCCCGCACCTTTTTTATCATAACTTTGTTAAACCTCACTCAAATAATGTCAAAATACAATCAAATAATAGAGAATTAAATGGGGAACAAAATAAATTAGGATTTTTCGAAATACCCCCCTTTGGCTTTAAAACAGAGGCGCAGACGCGAGCAAAAATTTTTGCAAGATTGCCGCACCTTCTCAGTTCCTCTTTTCAGATGGCAAAATTTTTATGAAAGAGACATGTCAGAATCGCATAAATGACAGATTTTGGGTCTCAAAAT
Source organism: Meloidogyne enterolobii (assembly GCA_963681835.1). Taxonomy (NCBI): domain Eukaryota; kingdom Metazoa; phylum Nematoda; class Chromadorea; order Rhabditida; family Meloidogynidae; genus Meloidogyne; species Meloidogyne enterolobii. The sequence goes on along the minus strand of CAVMJV010000010.1, from coordinate 1,872,880 downwards.
CTCCTCTTTCTTATCCAGTTGTAAAGGATTTCCAACTCCCTTCCTTTGAAATGTTATGGACTTTTATTTGCAAAACGATCAAAATTTCTTGATTTTCATGAATCCTTGGGTCAAACTTAATAAATACGCCGATCTACGCGAAATCTTTAAGTATGTTTTAGAGCCTTGGGTCTGTGGAAACTTTTTGCATAGGGATTGGATCTTTAAGCAGAATTCTTCCCCTGCTTATAGGGCTAAAGTGATGCAAGGTTGTCGCTCAGCCAATTTACACAGTTTTAGCGTATCTCAAAAATGGCTACCGTACACACCGGGTTTGAATCCGTGGATTTATTTTTTTGGTCAATTTTGGAGGCAAGGCTCCTTGCTTAAAACCCTAAAAGTTTCAAGTCACTCCGACAATCACTCGTTTGGAAATGGGGAAAAATCAAAGGATAATAGGTGCGGCAATCATGCAAAAATGATTGTCTTAAAGCCAGAGGGGGGATTGTCTTAAGCCTCTGTCTTAAAGCCAGAGGGGGGTATTTCGAAAAATCCTAATTTATTTTGTTCCTCATTTAATTCTCTATCATTTGATTGTATTTTGACATTATTTGATTGAGGTTTAACAAAGTTATGATAAAAAAGGTGCGGGCAAAGACTTTCTAGTCACCCTGTAAATTAAAACAAGGATTTTAAAAAACCCTTTCATTTTTAACAAACTTTTCAAAAAAAGAATCTGGTTCCCAATTATCAGTCCAAAAAGGAATTGAGACAGTTGAGCCAAAATTATAAAGCTAAAATATTTTTAAAAAATCCAAAAATTAAAAATACTTGAAGTCCTGTGCATCCAACAGCTGTTAAAATCGAAGCATTATGAATCTAAATTATTTATTTAGAAATATTTATCAAAATAAACTAACCACTTTAACAGAAACACCAATTTGTTTTGCTCTAATTAACAAATCTGAACTTGAAATTTAATTTAAAATAAAGACTACCAAAAAATTTTACTGTGTTGTAGCACCAAAAGGATCACCAACAATTAATAAAGCAATATCCTCATTTAAAGATTCTTCCAAAACTTTTTCTTTTTTTGAAAAGAAAATTAAAGAAAAAAATATTTAAATTTAAGCACCAATTTTTTGTTCAACAAATTCTCTATCTGCTTCAATTATTGGCCTTTCATAAAATTTTTCAATTTGTGTTTGATCAAAACCAAATGAAAGTAAACTTGTATAATTTTCAAAATAAACTTTTTTGCAACGGCGAATCTTTTGAAAATTTATATTTATTTTTAATAAATAAATATAAACTAACAATATTTAATCCTTTTACTGTTATATCTGTGACATCTCCTAACCCTAATCCAACAAGATAAAAAACCATCTTTCACTTGAAAAAAAAATAAAAATTTGTTAATTTTTGAAAATTTAATAAAAAAATATTTGAAGTCTCGCAATTTGGCGTTATAAAAATTTTTTTTTATTTTTTGGCATTCTGTCAAAACAAATTTTAGACAAATTTCGTCATTACAATTCGCCGTTTTTGTAATGACTCGGCCCTTAATTTGGTCCGATAATAATTTATTTATTTTAGCATTTCTTATTCGTTTATTTTTTATTTTATATGCTCGGATTCACGATTATTTATTTAATGTAATTTTTAATTTTTTTTTTTAATTTTACTTCTTTAATTTTCTAGTTAAATTTTACTGATGTTGATTACGAAGTTTTTACAGAGGCTGCACTTTTGGTTTTACAGGGATCCTCTCCATATAATCTTTCAACTTATAGATATTCACCAATTATTGCGTGGATTCTTGTTCCTAATTATTTTTTTGCTGATTTTGGTACAGAAAATTTTTTAATAGAAAAAAACTTTGTTTTTGAGGGAAAATAATTTTTTTGATTTTGGATGTTTTTGTTGGTTGGATACAATTACAATATTTTACCCAATATGACAAAAACTCTACAACAAGTAAAGAAATAATTTCAAACAAATTAATTTTATTTCGTCGTTCAATTTGTTTTCTTTGGTTATTTAATCTTTTCAATATAATTATTGCAACTCGCGGAAATTCTGATGCTTTAATTTGTTTTTTAAATTTGTTGACAATGATTGAATTATCCAAAGGAAATTATTTATTCTCAGCTGTTATTCATGGATTGGCAACACATTTGAGAATATTCCCTGTTTGTTTGTTTTTTATATCGAAAATACATAAATTATTTGAAGAATATTTTCTGATTAATTTATTAAATATTTTTATTAAAAAAATAATTCTTTCGTTTTATTTTTCAGTTAATTTATCTTCCTTCAATTTTTCTTCATTTATCCAATTATAAAAATAAAAATTTGGGAAATATTAAATTATTTATTTTAAATTGTTTACAAAACAAGAGGGGATTTTTATTTATTTTTGTAAGTTTTTCTTTTAATTAAAAAAATTTCTTTTTTAAAGGCAAGTATTTTCTCTTTTTTACTTTCAACTTTTATTTTTTATTTATTTTATGGACAATCATTTATTTATTCTTCTTTTTTGTATCATTTAACAAGAGTTGATGTTTCTCATAATTTTTCTCCATATTTTTTACCTTTATATTTGTCAATGAATAATAAAGAATGGACTAAATTTATTGGAATTTTTTCATTTTTTCCACAAATTATTTGCAATGCTTTTTTTGCTTTAAAGTTTGTTAAATAATTTTTTAATTAAAAAAATATTTTTTTTCTAGATTTTCAGATGATTTGCCGTTTTGTTGGTTTTTGACAACATTTGCATTTGTCTCTTTTAATAAAGTTTTTTTAAATAAGTTCAAAAATATTTTTTTTTATTTTTAAAGGTTAGTACTTCACAATATTTTATTTGGTATTTTTGTTTTCTTCCTTTAATTATTCATAAAATTAAAGTATTCTTTTTTTTAAATATTAAAATAAATTTATATTTTTTAGTTAAATTTAAATAAATTATTTTCACTTTTGGCTATTTGGTTATTTGCTCAAGGTAATTGGTTATTACCTGCTTATTTACTTGAATTTTGTGGATATAATACATTTGTATGGATTTGGTTAGGATCTTTAATTTTTTTAATTACAAATTGCTATATAATGATACAATTTATTAATTATTATTTATTTGAAGAGAAAAAATTAATTGAAAAGAAAATTGAATAATCTTTGAAATTTTATTTTTCTTTTTTCTTTCAATTTTTTTAATATTTATTGTAAAAAATTTGATTTTAATTTTTTTTATAAAATTACATATTTATTTAAATTATTTTTATTTAATGTTTACAAACTTTAAATATTTTCTTAATTTTGATTTTATTTTTTAATTTTTTAGAAGAAAATATGGGCAAAAAAAGAAAGGCTTTTGAAGATATTAACAAAAAAGCGACAGGTTTATAATTTTTTAAAATTTAATTTAAATATATTTTTAGGTGTTCGATTTGACAAACTTAAAGGGCAACACATTCTAAAAAATCCTGGAGTTGTCCACGCAATTATTGAAAAGGTTTAAATATTTAAAATTAAAAATAAATTTAAAAAATTTAAGTCGGCAATAAAAGGCACTGACACGGTAATGGAAGTGGGATCTGGTACTGGAAATATGTCACTAAAAATTATGCAAAGAGCAAAAAAATTGATAGCTTTTGAAATAGACCCAAAAATGGTTTCAGAATTACAAAAAAGAGTTATTGGAACGTAAAATTTTATTTTTCTTTTTAAAAAAATAAATTTAAATTTTTAGTCAAAATCAGTATAAATTAAAAATAATTACTGGAGATGTAATTAAAATAAAAGAATGGCCCCAATTTGATATTTGTGTCTCCAATTTGCCTTATAAAATATCTTCGCCTTTTGTTTTTCGATTATTGTTGCAAAGACCTTTGCCAAGGTTTTGTTTTAATTATTTTAAACATTTTAATTAAAAAAAAAGATATGCTGTTTTAATGTTCCAAAAAGAATTTGCTGATCGTCTTACAGCCTCTCCTGGTAGTAAATGTTATTGCCGTTTATCTGTTAGTGTACAATTATTAGCAAAAGTTGAACATTTAATGAAAGTTAAACGTTCAGAATTTGTACCTCCTCCAAAAGTTGATTCTGCTGTTGTACGCATAGAACCTAGATCTCCCCCACCAGCAATTTGTTATAAGGTTTTTTATTAGAAATTTAAAAATAAAAAAATTTATTAAAGGAATGGGATGGAATGTTAAGGATTGCATTTATGAGAAAAAATAAAACTATTCTTTCTTTATTTAAACAAAAGAATGTTGTTAACATTTTGGAGCGTAATTATAAAATTGTTTGTAAATCAAAAGGAAAGGAAATTTCTGATGATTTTTCTATGGAAGAATTAATTGAGCGAACACTTGTTGATGGACAATTTGCTAACCGGAGAGCAAGAACAATGTCTATAGAAGATTTTCTTGCTCTTTTAATAAATTTTAACAAGGAAGATATTCATTTTTCTTAATTTTTGTTATTGTTTTTAATATTATCAGTTAAAGATTATAATATCGACCCATATCCTCGTTAATTTATTATCATTTTTATTTTACATATTTATAGATTTCATACAATGTTTCTTTTCTGACTTTAAAATATATCTTTATTATCTTCAGAATTACTGCTATCATAATCTTCACAATTATATATCGAAATTCCAGGTAGAAAAGATGATTGTTCACCATTACTTGTTTCTTCTTTTTCATCTATGCATTCTATGTCCACTTCGTCTTCTTTTAATATTTCTTCATCACTAAATTTTAAGTTTATCAAAGTTTACTTTTTTAAGCAATTTATTACTTGTTACTGTTTTTTGTTTTTCTAGTTTTATTGTTTCCCTTTTGATTGGTTTTAACACCTAAAAGTATTCTTCTTTTAATCTTTCCTCCAACAGAACCTCCTCCATCGCCTTTCCACTTACAATTTTCTAATGCATTTTTAACTGATTGTTGATGTAATTTTTCAGCTAAAAGTTTACTTGAGCTTTTTGTAAATGAACATTTTGATGTTGATGGAGAAGAAGAAACAATGCTAGAATTTTGTTCAAAATGTATTGGTTGCTTCATAAGTTTTTCTTTGCTTAATGTTTCATCTCTTTCTTTGTAAACTAAAAAGATAACAAGTATTCTTAATTAAAAGCAAAATTAAAAAAAATTAATTTACCATCCAATTGTTTGCTTAGCACCAATCTTTTTGCAGCTATTGCATCTTCTTTATTTTCTGGTAAAAGAGAAACTTCTGTTGAAAGTCTTTGTTGTATATCAGCATCTTTCACTCTACGTTCTGTTAATGCTTTTCTTTCTGTTCGAAAAACACTCCGTAATGCGGAATTCGCCCCAAAATCATCATAAAGCCTTGACTGGATCCATTCAAGTTTGTCAATTCTTTGATCATCCCCTGCTAATTTTTGTTTATCCTCAACTGTATGTTCTGTCTATAATTAAATTAAAAACTAAAATTATTTTGTTAATTTTTTAAAATTAAAGACCTTAAACATAGCATCAGAGGCTAATTTTAAACTCATCGTTCGATCTACTGGTGCCAAACTAAAAATTGAGGATTTATAGATTCAGTATTTCTAAACAAACTTATCGATAGTAGATGGATCAAAACGGATTTCCTGCCGCCTAACTCCTTCAACCAATTCATAATCAAAATTTTTTGGATCTGTGCGTATGATGAAATAATTATCACAAAGATGGCACTTCATACGAAACTCGTAAATTGGTGCTAAAATTTATAAAATAAAAAAATCGTGTTTTAACAATTTTTGGGAGATCTAAATGGAGTGCTACTACAACTGATCAGAAACTTAAAATAAAGCCCAATAACCCAAATTATGACTTAAAAACAAGAAAAAACCCTTTTTAAAAAACATACTTGTGTAATACATTCCAACCTTCTTCTTTTCCGCATTATAACGTACACTCATACCAATATGATTATTACATCCCAAACACCAAACATTAAAGGGCATTTCAAATCTAATTGTTAAAATTCCAACATTTGCTTTCTTTCCACGCTCCCGTAATGCATGAACACCATGATAACTATTTAATGTTTTGTGAGTACGCCAATTAAAATCTGGCGGATAATATTTATTTTGGCCTTTACGTTCACCCATTATTTCTAAAAAATTAGTTAAAAAAATAAAAAAAATAAGAAATAAATAAATTGATATAACAAATAAAAATAGATTAAATTTAATCTTAACTTTTTATTGAGCAAATGAACATTAAAATTAAGTAATAATTTAGACGGTCATCACAATCTCTGACTACTCCAAGAGCCCGCTCCACCATTAAAAAAGATTATAGCATGTCAGTCAATACAATTTTAGATTTTGACATCCCGGTCTTTTAGCGACAATGTTAATCATAAAATAGATATAAATATGTATGGCGTCAGAGATTGAAATGAGATAAAATAGGTGTACTGTAAAAAGAGATCTAACACTCAAAAATTTTAAATAATTTAAAGTCCAAAAGAGAAAGTCATTTAAAATATTGCATCTTCTTCAACCATAGAAAGACTTGAGGAAATATTTATTGCCATAATATATTTTTGGAATTCATCAGCCATTAAAGCAGATTTCTGTGTGCGAGTATGCCAAACAAAAACTTTAGTACAATGCATAGCTAAAGGTTCAAGATCTTCTCTTTTAATGTCCAAAGATTGCAAAAAATGTGATTCCTACAAAAATGTAAAGCAAAAAATAATCAAAAAAAATTAAAAAAATACCATAAAACCACGCGGAGATTTATAACTAAATAAACTTGTAGAGTGTTCATGAATTAAAGAAATATTTATAGCAAAGCCAGCCATATCCATAGGGAAAGGACGTTCAGGCTTCCAACGAGAATTAAAACCATTAACTGTATCTAAAAATAATAAATATTAAAAATATTTAGAAAAATTTTAAACAATTTGTTAAAGTTCTTTCCAAAAGAGGAGTCTCAACAAGCATTCCACCAACAATTCCAACAGGCCAAACACCAATTTTTTGGTTTATTTTGCGCATTTCATCAAAAAGTCTCCAATCATAAGTATTGTCGTCATCACCAAAATAAACAATTCCTCTCTTCCAAGAATTTAAATTATTTCTGAAAAAATAAAAATGTTTTTATTTTGTTAAAGTGAATTTACCTTATCCAAAAAAGAGCAGAATTTCGTTGTTCTACTCCACGAGGAAATTTCCATCTTGGATCAGAAAACTTCAATTTTTTATCAGCAGGTGTTTCTTTTACAAGATGAACACCTTTAATTTTCAATCTATCAAATAAATCGTCAATAAATTTTGAAGGAAATTGAGCATCCTTACAAAAAGAAAATTAGATTTTTTAAAAATTTAAATAAAAACCTCAACAATAATCCAAAATAAATTACAAATATTTCCAAGTGTTTGTCCAAGTCTTGTAAGGTCAGCTTTTTGTTCTGGTCTGTAAGATGTCGGTGTAACAAAAATAATTGGATCTTCATTTAAACATTTATTGTCATTATCAACTTTATTACATGTCAAATTAAGTAAAAGAATATTTGTTCGTAATTTTGAATTTTCAAAAGTTAAATCAATAATTGTCTTCAAGTTGTAAAGACTTGTCATAATAAGAATAAAAAAAGCAAATAAAATGAAAAATAAAGAATTCGTTTGTTGATTAAGCATTTTTTATTTTAGAATAAAATAACTAAAAAATTAAAAATCTGAAAAAAATAATAAACAAACAATTGAAAATAAATCTAAATTGAAGAAAATTCCGAGACTCAAATAGTATAAAATTCTAAAAATAAAAATGGACGTTTCAGTCTTAAAAAAAACTGCAAAACTGTTCAGAATTGACATAGACTGAATCGTCCCCAATCTTTAAACAAAAGAAATTTTTAATAAAGTCTCCTTTCAATAGTTTTATTTATTACTTAATTTCATCTTATTTAATTTTTTTAGTTTTACAAAGCAACAACAACAAAATATGGTTGTAATTATACCAAAATCAGAAAAAGAATTTACAGATCTTTCTTATTGGAAAAAATTTTTTAAGCATAATTCTTCATTTGAATGGTTTATTTTTTTTATGAATTTTATAAATATTTAAATTTAAAAGGTATGGAGATTATTCAAAACTTGGACAAATTTTTGAGAAATATATTAAATCTACAGATTTTATTTTACAAATTGGTTGTGGAAATTCTTCTTTGGCTGATGATGTTTATTTTTAAATTTTATTTTTAATTTTCTCTTTTTTTAGCTTTATGATAATGGTTATAGAAATATTTTGAGTATAGATACTGATCAAAATGTTTGTTTTAAAAATATATTTTTTCAATTTAAATTTTTAGGTAATCGATAAACAAAATAAAAAGAATTTGGAAAATAGGCCTACATTAAAATTCAAAAATTGTTCTGCTTCAAATGTTTGTATCAAAATTAAAATATTTATTTGGATTATTTCTTTGACAATCCCGGAGAATTGGGGTTTCTGCGAAAAAAAGTTTAAAAATAAGAAAAAGTATTCTAGGGTAAAAATATGCTGCTTACGAATCTGAGCTCAGATTTTGAAAAAGTCGAATCCCGAACCCTCGTTCCGAATTCGGGATTCAGCTTTCTCAAATCTGAGCTCGTATTCGTAATCAGCATATTTTTTTACCCTAGAAACATCATTTCTCCTATTATTAATCTTTTTTCGCAGGGACCCCAATTCTCCGGGATTGCCATTTCTTTTAAATTATTTTAATTTTTAGATTGATTTACAAAATTCTTCAGTAAATGTAATAATTGATAAAGGAACATTAGATGCTCTACTTCCCTCAAAATATTCTGAAAAAGAATATATTTTAGTTGATTCAATTTTTAATGAAATTGAAAGATGTTTAGCTCCATTTGGACGTTATTTAATTTTAAGTTGTTTTCTTTTAATTTTTAAAATTATTTTTTTATTTTTTAGGTAACTTTAGCACAAGAGCATATTATTCAGAAATTGTTAAATTATTTTGATAAAAATCAATTTATTATTCGGTTTCAAAAATGTTTTCAATCTGGAAAAGAATTTGTAATGCCTGTTTTTGCTGTTATTATTACTAAATTAAAAATTCCTTTACCTCAAAAACGGGTAAGAATTTTTTGGTACTAGGCGTTTATGTATATCCTCATATTTTTCTTTTTTTTCGAATTTGATCGGCTATAACTCTTCTATCATTGATCCAATCTGAATGAATATTATATCATTCGAAAGCCCTTGATAAGCACGTCTTTTTTTCCAACTAGATGGATCAAGCTTGATAGCAGATTAAAAAATTACAACTCGTTAAGTGTGAAAAACAACGATATCTTGCACTTATCGAGTTGTAACTTTCTAATTGACGATTTTCACTTTAAGAATTAATTAAAATTTAAGGAGGCCCTGTTATTTTATAAATTTTTTTAGAAAATTGAATATTTAAATGGACTAGATATACAACCAGAATTAATTGAAACTTCAGAAAAGTTAATAGAGAGAATAAAAGCAGAACAACAATTGAGTTGGTTTAAACATTATATATCAAAGTAATATTTTAAAATTTTAACAAAAAAAAATAATATTTTTTAAGAGGGCCAATTGAAGAGGCTTCTCTTAAAATTTATTTTTCTAATGGAAAAGAAAGATATGAACTTTATATAGTAGATGAGTATAATATAAAGAAATTAACTAAATATGGAGTTTTTATTGTACCGCTGGGAAGGTTTTTTTGTAATTTTTTTAAATTAAAAAAAAATATTTTTTAAGAGAAAATGATTGGATTTTTGTAACGGCAAAAGGACGTCAAAATCTTCGAATGAATTGTCAGTTGCATAGGTAAAATTGTTTTTAGAAATTTTATTGACGTTTAGGGTTTGACCTTTGGGGAGTACAGGGTTTAGGGTTTGTTAAGGTTGTTGGTGCTTTCATTAACAATTTTTTGTTTTTTTAATTATTTAATGTTTACAGATTAATTATGGTTCGATTATTTCGTGACCAAGATTACCAATCACTTGATGCAATACAAAATGAATTAAATAATATAATTCTTGATTTTATGCCAAAAGATTGTATTAACCAAAAAGTATTTTTTATTTTAATTAAAAAATTCTTTTTTCTAGATAAATTATTTATCGTTGGGGTCAACAGATGTTAGCGAAACTATTGAAACTGGAAATTCTAAAATAAATGGGAAATGGACTGTAGAACATGTTATTGCTAATGAATTGACATATCGACGTTTAATTTTTTTAGATAGTTCAAATTTAGTTCAATCAGAAGTTGAAGTAAATAAAATAAAAAATAAAACAAAAGAAGGTTTTTTTAAAAAAAATATTAAAAAAATTTTTAATTTAAAAAAAAAGATGAAAAAGAATGGAAAATTAATTGGTCAAATCCTTTTAGCTGTGAACATCACAAAAATATGACTTTGGCTCTTAATTTTCTTTTTGATAAAGAAGGAAGAAATATTTTATTAGAAAATGTCTTAAATGAAAAGTTGAGAATTGCGTTGCTGGGAGTGGGTGGAGGGATTATTTTAAAAGCTTTTCATGATATTTTAATAAATGTAAAAAATTAAATATTTTATTTAAAAATTTTTATTTTTACATTTAGTCAATTTTTGTTGGTGTTGAATTGGATGAGGAAGTTGTAGAAATTGCTTCCAAACATTTTGAATTCCCCAAAAATTCAGAACGTATAAAAATTGTTATTTGTGATGCAATTAATTTTATAAAAGAATCTGCTGAACAAGGTAAAATTAATTTAAATAATTTTAAAAATATTTAATTTGTTTAAATTTAAAAATTAAATATTAAGTTGATAAATTCGATATAATTTTTGTTGACTTGTCCGGACAAGTAAATCCAGAAGGTTTGTATTGCCCTCCGTCCCAATTTGTTACAAAAGGAGCTTTGACATTTATGAAGAAAATGATTAAAAATGGAGGTTTTCTTTTAAATATTTTCTTCTAAATAAAAATAATTAAGGAGTTTTGGCGTTAAATTTAGTTACTAGAGATGAACAAACTTCTGTAGATGTAAAGAAAACAATAAAATCTGTTTTTAGTTCTGTCTATTGCGTTAGAGGAGATGAGGTTAAATTTAATATTTGGGTACTAAATTTAAATTTTAAAAATAGGATGTTAATGAAATTGTTTTTTGTTCACTTTCACCTAAAAATGAAATTGATGAGATGATTAAAGAGACAAAAAGTCGACAACTTCCTACAAATATATGTAACTGGTTAAAAGAATACACAGATAGGATAGAAAAGATTGTTGAATTTACAATTTAATTTTGTAAATTTTTTGTTTTACTTCAGTAAATATTCATAAAATTATTGGGGAAAGTGGTTAAGATAATACAAAAAATTATATTTAAATTTAGTTAATTTATTTAAATAATTTACAAAATAAAGTTGGGGACCTCAATCGACCCTTATAATGAAAAAATATAGCTAAAGTTTGGGTGTAAGTAAAATCGAGGTCTCTATAACTCTGTAAAAATTTATTTCCTCAAAAGGGACCTTATTTTTACCTTCCTATTTAATTAATAGGAAAAAAAATTTATTATTCACAAAAATACAACTAACACAAACAAAATCTTTATCTTCAATAAAAACGAATATTCACACAGAATATTATAAAATGAATATCAAAAAAAGATATTGAAAAAGTGAAGTTTTTGCCCACTTTTTATAGGCAAAATTAACTATGATAAAAATGATGCAATGTAAGTACATTGCAAAATTTACACAAAAATATTGTCAAAAATAGAAAGTAAATGAATCACAAAATATCAAAAAATTTTATTAAAAATTAAATTTCGTCAACGACAAACTCACAAATTTCTATTAATTATTTTTTATTGTTTCGTCCAATTTGTGTACTAGACGATTCAAAATCCTCATCAATTGTACTTAAAATAAACAAAAAATTATTAATTTTGAAAGTTTTTACCCACAATGTGCCAATATCAACTCCTTTAGATTCTTCAGTATTTTCATAAGTATCAATATATTCATCATCATAATCATCACCAAAAATCTTTAAAAAATATTAAAATTCTTTAAAAATTCAAAACCTCATTAGGACAAGAATTTTTTTCTTCAATCATTTCAGCTAATTTAATACTTGCTGTTGCCAATGCAATACGCTCATCTTCTGATAAATCCTTAAATTTAAATTTATTTAAAAAATTAAATTTATTTTTACTTTTTGTGAAGATTTTGGTGCAAAAAGTTTTCCATCAATATTAATTGTTGCTTCATCTGATTTAATTAATTCATTTAAATCTTCAATTTCTTTGAGAATTTTTTTGAAATTATTTTCGTCAAAATAAATTATATCAGAAATATTTCCTAAATTAATAATTTATTGTTAAATATTATTTATTAGCTGAATGTATTTTCTAATTTAATCCAAAAATTTGATTAATTGTAGATGCTTACTAATTTGTAAGTACCTAGTTTTACATGATTCCCTCTATTAAAATATCTTCCCATTCAAAAAATTTTTAAACTGTTTTTAATTTAAAATAACAAATATTCCCAAAAGAAATAAAATTTTCAAAATAACTTAAGTTACAAAAAAACCCAAAAAAATTCCCTATAAACCTAAATTTTCATCAGAAACCAAAGCTTGTTTTGGACAGCAATTATCTTCCTCCAAATTATCTTTTACTCTCAATAAAATTTTTAAATTTAATGGAAGTTGTTCTCTTTGACACAAAGCTTCTGTTGTTTTTTCAATATCATAACCAAAATGTCGAAGACAAAGCTTTTTTTTAAATTTAATTTTAATTTAAATTTAACAAAAAATACATGTATTTGTTGATTAGATAAATCAGACATAATTTCACTTAATTCTTGAATTTGATCAGAAATATATTTTTCTTTTGGAAATCCAATAAACTAAAAAATAATTTAAAAAAAAATATTTATTTTTAAATAAAAACCTTTAATATTCTTTGCCTTAAAAGTAAATTTTTAATTAATTTTCTTTTTTCTTCATAAGCATTTTTAATTGCTTTTATCGAAATTTCTAATTGATTTTCTGTACAAACACCATTTGAAATAAATTTTGAAAATTCTCTTTCCAAATTAATTTCATTGTCAAGACGAACAATAAATCTTGAAAAAAATTTTTAAAAATTCAATTAAATATTTTGGAAAAACTTTTTAAAAATTACAAAAATTATTTATAATATTTATTTTAATTAAAAATAAATACTTACTCCTTTTTATCAATATTTTCAATAATTAATTGTAAACGTCTTTTATTATTAACAAATTCACAATTGTAATAAATACAAAAAACATTTAAAGAAGATTGAAGTAATTTTGAACGAGAGATTAAAATTGATCTAAAAAATAAAATTAGGTATTTAAATAAAAAAATAAACTCTTCATAAATATTCTTCACATTTATCAATTTATCATCCTCCAAATAATTCCAAATTTCCTCAATAAAATTCGGTAATATTTGTATTATATTTAAAATAATTGAATGATTTTCATTATTTAAATAATTTAAACAAATATATGAAATTGAATGAAATAAATTACAAATTAATGCTGATAATTGACTAAAATGTTGGATTTTTTGAGAAAAAAATATATTTTCTTTATCATTAAATAAAGATAATGAACAAATTAAATCTTTAGTTTTTTGTAAAATCTAAAAAAATATATGTAGATTTTTTTGAAAAAAAATTGCAAAGAATTTACCTGTGGTATATTTCTGAAATTTGTTATAAATGTATTCATTCTTTAATAAAATAAAATTCAGGAAAAGCTAAAAAAATAAAGAATTTGGCAAATTACTATTTGGGATAAACTGTCATACTAAATTATTTAAATTAATTTTATATAAAATTTATTATAAAGAAACAAAAACACATTTTTTATTTCCGTCAAGACCGTTTAGATTACATTTATTCCGTGAAGACAAATTATAATATTTTTGGTGCTTAAAAAACGCCCACAAATTTTTTTAAATTTTCATCCCTCTTATAAGAGAAAATGATGCACATATGCCAATTAGGGAATAAATTTTTTGATCGGGTTTCGGGTCGGAAAAAGTCCGGGTTTAGGATAGGGTTCCGGGTGGGGTCAGTAAGGCTCATCTGAAATAGCTCTTTGAGATTAAATGTCACCTTTTATCAGATGTGGGCGTATAAAGAATAATTACAATATTTTTTAAATAAAATAATTAAAAGTAAACTCTAATCAAAAGTTGAAAGGAATTCTTCGTAAAATTTTGCGTTCTTCTGTTTCTTCTTGACTTGTTGAATTTTCACACGCGACTAAAAATAAACAATTTAAAAATGGACAAGACGATCGTGAGCCAGTTTGAAAAAACCACGAGGGAATTATTTATAAAAATGAAGTTCACGGTCTAACTATAAGGCAGGCTCAAAAAACTAAAATAAACAAACAAAAATAATATTCTGCTCCAATTCTTCTATACGTTTCCAAATATCATCCTCATCATCTGGCACATCTTCATGAATCTCATCCATAATTCGAAGATTTTTCGGTACGTGAAAAATAAATTTGTTGGCATGTTTCTTTAAATAAAAATTAAAAAAATAAATATAAATAAAAAAACCTGCGCCTTGTGGAAAATTAGATCAAACTTCCCATTCTGAACGAAAATTGAATTTAAAAATAATTAAAATGTTACTTGGAGTAAACGATCAAAGAGAGCCTGTTTAAGAGATTCAATCGGTTTATTCATTCTCATCTCTGTCAAATTTAAATGTTGTCTAAGCAAATGAATTGTCGTCCCTTGGATAACAATAGACCAAGAATCGGTAAAAATAGTCCGAACTAAAAATAATAAAGACGTAATAGGTACTTATTTATTTGTTATTCTTACTTCTCTCTTCCCCCCTCCCCTCCACCCCCAGTTAATTTTTTTTGTTAAATATGTATAAAATAGTCAGTCGGTTTAAAGAATACACAACTCATCAAGCTGTGTCGAATGACACCAAAATAAGGCCATGTCCTTAATTTTGAATCGAGATACACCCCCTTTTATTTTTCAACTTTCAGGGGTCTGTATCTCGGCCCAAAATTAAGAACACGGGCTGATTTTAGTGTCCTTCGTCACAGCTCGACGAGTTCTATATTATTTAGACCGACTGAACATTTTTGCACATCTTTAAAAAATAAATTGACGGGGGGGGGGTGTTTAAACTTATAAAACACGAATTGCTTATATATTGTACAAATTACTAAACAAAAATTACTTTAATAAAACAAAACGAAAAATCAAAAAAGTGCGAAAATTTAGCCGTAACTAAATATAAATGTTATTACCGTGATAGAAAAATTTTAAAGAAAATTTAAATTAAATAAAAAATGCTTACATGTCTCCAAAACCTGTGAACTCGAAAATTGGAAGAAATTAAACTGGCGAACAAGATGTGTATTGTTATTATATGAAGAACATTCAGTTTCGTCAATATTAAAAGAATAATAGTCCATTTTAAAAACTAAAATAAAGAAAAAAGAAATTAAATAACAAACAAAAAAGTCTAAAATTTGTAAAAAAAATGTAGCCTTTTGTTTCAAAGTTTGAATGAAATTTTTGAATTTAAAATCATTCGTTGTAAAACATTTTTAATTGAACATTTGAGTCCAAGATTTATTAAAGTCTTTGGACTCTTAAGTACGCACACCCAACTAAAATTTTATTCTTTTGTTTAATCATCCCAATTGCTTCAAAAAATCTTAGATTCTCCTACTTTCCCAAAACATTTCAAATTTTTACGTTGCAAAAATTGAATTTATTTTATATTTATTTAAATATTTTCTTAAAAATATTTCTAGACAAAAATGTTCGGTAATCGTATTTTAATTCCAATTCGATTTATTCGTACAAGTGCGTATCGCTGTAAGGAAGTTGATCTTCTTACTGAGGCTTATCTTAAGCAAATCCGCGATTTGGCTGCTAAACAAAAGTATTTATTTTTTGTAAGAATTTTTTAAAATTTAATTTTTCAGAGCTTCGGGCCCCGATTTTTGGGAAAGTTCTGCAGAATTCAAAAAAACTTTACAAGACCAACTTAACCGTCTGGCTACTAAATATCAATTGCCAAATGCTGATGCTGTGACTAAATTGGATTTAAAATTTGAAAAGCCGAAGCTTGAAAGTTCTGTGGCGGCATTGTCTGAAGGAAAGCCTGCCGAGTCTTTATTGGAGGAATTGAATATGACGTTAATTTTTAAATAAAATTTTTGAGATAAAATTCTTTTTCTTTAGAAAGAAACAATACGATGAAGAACAGGCAGAGGAACGTCGAAAAGTAAAAGAAATGACTGCTAAATTGGGTCAACAAGAAGAATTTATGCCTTTTCCGATGCCGCTTAAAGAAGAAGCTAAAAAGTTTGCTTAATTTTAAATGGATAAATAAATGTGGGTAGACTTTTTTAGGAAAATTAATTGAAAATTTTTTGTTTTATGTTAAAATTAAAGTAAAAATTAAATAAAAAATTTTTAAAGAAAGTTTAATAATTTGTAATAATCCCCTAAAAGACAACATTTGAATTCTTTGCTACTAAATACAAAGGTTTTAATATCATTATAAATTTAAAATATCAAATTACTTTTTTAAACATCCCCTTTACTTAATTTCCTTTAATGACAATTTCCAATTCCACCTAAAATTTTCAAAAAAATTTTTAATTCAAAAATTTGTAAACCTTTTAATGCAATTTCTTTTATTTTTGTAATTAAAGAATCTAGAAAAAATAATTTAAAAAATAATTTTTCAAAAAAATACCGGAAAGTTTATATTCTTTTTGTAAAATATTTAATAAATTAAAATCTTCTTTTGAATTTCCACCTAAATAACCATTTATTTTTGTTGCCAAAGTTGAATTAATTAATTGAGAATTTGTTAAATTTAACTTTAAAAAATAAAAAATAATTTTAAATAAAAAAATATTTCAAAACTTCTTTAAAAATATCATTTTCACACCGAAGCCAATATTTTTGGTGATAATCCTCTGCTTGATAAAATTTGTCAAATTTTTGTAAAAAAGTATAAAAAATTGTATTTTTGTTGGTATATTTTTCCTTTAAAATTTAAAAAAAAATATTTTTTTTCTAATTAAAAATTACTTTAGCTTTTTCCATTTCTTCTAAAGCTATTTTCTTTTGTTCTTCATCAACATAAAGTATAACAGATTTGTATTGAGTTTTTTGGGGTAAAGTAAAATTGTGTTTTGAATAAAATAAATTGATAATTTCTTTAAATTTTGTTAATTCTGGATTAAATTGAATTTCAACAATTTCTTTTAAAAAATAAATAATATTAAATATACATTAACACTCCTCTTTCTCCATCCCTCCATTCCCCCCTCCCCCCTCCTCTTACCAGTATGATCACCAATATTTTGATATGTTGGAGATGGAGCAGTGCCTCCAGAATACCCAACTCTTGTTTTTAAAACGCCTGGTAATAAAGCAAATGTTGATTCCGATCCCCAAAAACACTGCATCCCCAAATAAGCTAATGAAAACTTTGACATTTTTAAATATGTATTCTCTATAAAAATTTTTAAGAAAATTTTATTAAATTTAAAAATGAAATAATTAGAGATAAACAAATCTGTAAATCAATAAATATTTTTACAATCAATCAAACTAACTATAAATATCGCTAATATGTAGGTTATAAAATAATGGAATGTTTATTTATATTGGACAACAGATTTGCGTCGTTATCGAAAATTTTTTTTCGTAATCGTAATTTATAAAAAAATATTAAAATTAATTTAAAAATCAAATAGTATCTATTTAATAAAATTAGAAAGCGTAATACTGTGATGAAACATCCAATAGACGTTACAAATTTTCAACAGTAAATAATGTTCTTGATTAAGTAATTTTCCTTTTAATCTATTGATATCCCTCTTAATCTTAAATCCCTTTTCTGCATTGCAACCGAAAATTTTGAGAATTTTGGAAGGCTAAGAGCCAGATTTCTTCCCTTTTTTACCGCCGAAGGCGAAAATTTTAAGAATTTTTGAATAGATTAATTTTTTAGCGATTTTCAAGATGATAATAATTTTTAAAAAATAAATTTACAATTTTAAAATCAAAATAGAAGTTTAAAAACATTTATGTTTGGAAGAAAAAGTTGTAAACTCTCATCTCCCAATCATGGATTCGAACCCAGCCCCAAGAATATCAAAGTGAGAGAAGCCAGTCTTCTAAACCACTCAACCACCGATCAACAAGGCGAATAAAGGAAGAGAATAACATTATTTCTTTCACTTTTCCTTCGAAAATTTAATAACAAATTACTAAGGTTTGAATATTTTAGTAATTCGTTATTTTTCCCGATATTTTAGTAATCGTAATTCCTAACTCAAAAACGTCGTAATTCGTAATTGTGGACAAGAGGCAGCTTTTAATTTTTAGAAAGATGATTAAATTTCCTACAAATAAACTTATACAATTTTTCTCGAATTTTGACCCTGTGATAATAAAAAAACACAAGAACTTTCTTCTTACATTAAAATTATTTTTCTTTATTTTTAATATTGATTTGCTTAAATTAAATCGAAAAATTAATTAGTAAGAGTAAAATTAATTTTAATTTCTAGTTTTTAATTACATTTTTCCCCTTTTTTTCAATTCTTTACAATTGCTTGCATAACCCTCTCGCTCTTTTAAATTTTTATATTTATTCCCCCCCCCCCTTCTTACTATTCATTCCCATGCGAATCTTCTCTTACTTATAGAAAAAAAAGGGGGAAGGGGAAGATCAATAATTCTTTCCTCGCAAGTCCCCCCTAATTTTTCTCTATTTTACTGCTGGACACAAACAAAAGCTCGGGCAGCTTATAAAAACATTTTATTTCTTTTTTTATTTTTCTCTCTATTTATTTATTTATAACTCGATTTTCTATATTTGTGTATTTTTAGTAAATTACTTTTTTTTAATTTTAAAGGGATTAAAAAAATTTTTTTGTTTATTTTTAATTAAAAAATTGTTTTTTAATGTGTAGGTTGATTGAATTAAAATTTTTTAATTTAAAATTTATTTTTTAAAAATTTTATTTGATGATTAATTCATAAATTAATCATAATCCAAAAGATTGATTTTTTAGGACCCTTTTAAACTTTAATTAAAAGAAGTTGAGGAAATAGGGGGTTGACCTTGGTTTAGCCGAACCCTATTTTGATTGGTTCTCCCTAATCCAAA
Organism: Meloidogyne enterolobii; assembly: GCA_963681835.1. Lineage (NCBI taxonomy): Eukaryota > Metazoa > Nematoda > Chromadorea > Rhabditida > Meloidogynidae > Meloidogyne > Meloidogyne enterolobii. The sequence continues at coordinate 1,853,679 of CAVMJV010000010.1, read as the reverse complement.
TATGTACTTTTAAAAATCATATATTTTATAAAAAAATTATATAAAAGATCATAGATAAAATGTTATATTTGACAAAATCTGGTGTCAGATTCGTGCTCAGCATTGTCGATTATCTCTATAAATTGATTTTTAGAAGAAAAAATAACAATCTTTAGAGGGTCTCACAGATTCTTCAGGATTGCCCGAAAGAGCTCTTCGAGATGGGTCGAATGGTACTAAAATCAACGAAATCTGACTTAAATGAACAAAGTTAAGACCGTTTGTTTTAGTCCTTGCAGCAGATTTATAAATATGCATGGTTAGATGATGATTTTTTAAAGAATTTCGGAATGGCAGGTGGGGAACTTTCGGTTAGACGAACAGATAAATCGAAACTAAACTTTCGGTTAACTGAGACCGACCCGACAAACCGGACCAAACTCTTCGGGTTTTTCGTTTCTTTGAAACTGACAACCCTAATTATTACACAAATGTCATAATTTTGTCTACTCAATTCAGATTCAATAATTTTAGTTTTATTCAATTCAGCTCAACTGATGAGTTGAATATACATATTAGAATATGTATAGCGTGTCGGCCGATATTTTTCGATTAAAATCGACATTTAAAATCGGAAAAAATATTTCTATAAATTACCGATATTGTTTCCAATTTACATAAATTAATTAATATTATGTATTTTTTTCCAACAATTCTAAAAAAAGTACTTTTATTTTTATTTTAAATTTAATTTTATTTTTATTACCATGGAAATGTGATGCTTATTTGTAAAAATATTTTGAATTGTTTTGGTAGACACAATTATTTCGTATTTTTAATAAATAATGCAAATTAAAAATAAAAAAAAGTATATTTATTTATTAAATCCCAAAGCTCTAATTAATTATTTTTAGATAAAAAAAACAAGAAAAATAGTTTATAATACATAATATGTACATTTAAATTATTCCATTTTTGGCTGATATAATTATTTAGGTGTCCGGAAAATTGGGCTCTGGAAAATTGGGCTCCAAGATTTTTCGGAAAATTGGGCTCCAGCGGAAATTTGGGCTCTACGTGAAAAAAACGGAAAATTGGGCTCCAATTTTTTAGGCGCGGGAAATTGTGGGCGTCAGAGTGAATTTTTGGATTTTAACGAAAAATATCACAAAATTCTCTGGAATAACTATTTTTGTACTGTTACTTAGTGGGTAGGTCGGCATTTCAAAGATGAAAATCAGTCAAAATGAATAGGTTTATGTTACTGTTGTAGAACCCAGCGACCGTTGACTCCCGCGAGGCGCGTGCCGCAAAATCCCGCGCGAAGCGCGGGATTTTGCACAAGCGCCTTGCCGACGCCCATAGGTTTACGTTGTTTGATTTTGTATCATTTTTCGTTAAAATCCAAAAATTCACTCTGACGCCCACAATTCCCCGCGCCTAAAAAATTGGAGCCCAATTTTCCGTTTTTTCACGTAGAGACCAAATTTCCGCTGAAGCCCAATTTTCCGAAAAGTTGGAGCCCAATTTTCTGAAAAATCTTGGAGCCCATTTTTCCAGAGCCCAATTTTCCGGCACTCAATTATTTATTAATTAAAAATTGAATGGAATTTTGAAAAGTTTATGTATTTTGGAGTTTATGTATCTATCCAATACAACTCTTTCGCTATCAGATTTTTTTCTTTTTTTGCGACGCAGACGAAAATTTGTGAATTTTGGAAGATCCTTAAGTCAATCTTTCCTTTTCTGCGCCCCTCGGCGGTACATTAGGCTCGCGGTACACTGGCCTGCTCCCCTATTTTAATGCATATTTTATGTAGATATTTGCACATATTCGCGATTTTTTGTGCATATTTTTCCAGCTTATATGTATGTACTTAAATTTATTTTCTTCAATCTTCTCTCCTTTTATGCATTGATTTTTTTGAATTAATAATTTAATCGATAGATTTTTTATTTTAATTTATTTAAATTCTACATTTTTCAAATCAAAAATTTATTACAGTAAAATTATCCCCCCCCCATACAAGCAATACCAACAATTTATATTTTAAATTTTATTATGTAAATTTCTCGTACATACATATGTATTTCTGAATTGAATCAATTTTTTGAAGGATCTATTTTCTAAAATATTATTTTGATGACATCTTTTATTACAACTCAAATTTATATTTTAAATGAGAGTATGGTACTTTAAGTCGACTTTCTTACTTTAAAAATTGAAATTATATTTTAATTAAAGTACTTTGAAATACAAATTTCTGATTATCTGTAAATTCTGGCTTTTTTGGATGTATGAAAATCCAAAAAAAAACATATTTTGAAATTAATAGTTCTTTTTACTTTAACTTTGCAATCCAAGCCCCCAAATTTGTTAATAAATTTTCAAAATTTTATTTTTAGATATCTCTCTCTCCCTTTTTAATTAGTCAATCGTTATCGGCGCCTCAATATATTTTTGGGGCCTTCCTTTTTTTATATTTTTATACTTCTTTCCTAAAAGTCACGTCATTAAAAACTTTTAATAGAAAAAAATTAAATAACTAAAATAAATGTTTTTAGTATTGATTGAAACAAACTAACATATTTTTTTGTTATAATTTTAAAAAAAATAAAAAGAGTGTGTAGTATTTATTAAAATGTTGCGCTTTCCTGTTTTTCTGTCTGAAAATTATTTTATTTTTATTGTAATAATTTTGAATTACTTTTTTTTCTTTAAATTTATTTTAAGAAAATATTTTTTTAATAAAATGAAAATAAAATAAAATGAGCAATCAACAAATTAATCAATCTGTTAGTATTCCTTCAACAACTTTTCCGATGACTACAACAACATATAGTCCAATTAAACAAGAATTAAGCAACAATTCTAATTTATCATTTGCTTTACAGCAACAACAACTTGATCGGTGCGGAATTTTTAGGCAATTAAATAATTTAAAGAGACTGTGCTTTTTTTTTTAGATATTTATAGTTTTTATTAAAAAGATTAGGTTAGCCTTTTGTGTGGTGTAGTTGGTAAATGTTAGGTTTTGGTGTTTAAGTTGAGGTTCGAATCTTTGTGTGGTTATTTATTTTCTTTTAATTTTTTGGTACTTATGAAGATGGAGGTGCCCTTTCTGCGGACTTTTTTTGCGGACTTTTCTTCCCTTATTTAAATGTTTTACTTGTAGCAACTAACTGTCAACGATCCTCCCCCATTATTTTTCTTGCCTAAGATTGTACATAATGGTCAGACTTTCTTCTTCCCTCTCCTTCCTCTATTTGCCCTGTGGCATATTCAAACAAGAGACATTGATAGAGAGAAGATTAATTTTATAGTCATACACTTATTTTTTGCCTCCTTAAACAAGGTTAAACAAAAAAAGAATTAAATAAAATTGATTTGGTGTATAACATTATGAATTTGTGTAAAACTTTTACACTCTTATTTATTTTTAAAAATATTGAACAACTGAAATATTGAACTCAATATTGAACAAATCAATTTAAATTAATCTTCTCTTTATCAATGTCTCTTGATTGAATATGCAACAGGTCAAATAGAGAGAGGAGAGGAGTACAATCCTAGGTAAGAAAAAATGGGGGGACAAGGTTTGAAATTACCTGCATTTCTGTTCTACAATCAAATTTTCTTTTCTATGAAGCATTCCGAGATCAGTGATCCATTGTTGAAATTCAACATCGGGTAATTGAATTTTTATCATACAATTTAGTTGAAGTAAAATTTTTTATTGATTGTAACATTTTACGTTTATAATGTTTAAATTAATGGTGAACACATACATTTTTTTCAAATTGACATAAAAATTAATCCTTTGACAGTTAGTTGCTACAAGCAAAAGTTGCTGCAAGCAAAACAACCAAAACATTTAAAAAGAAACATTTAAAAGGAAAGGAAAAGTCCGCAGAAAGGACACCTCCATCTTCATAAGTACCAATTTTTTAAAGTATTTAATTCTTTATTTAGGAATGTGCCTCCTAATCCTTTGCTTGATAGACGCAGAAGTAGTGGCAGTATTCCAGTGTTTTCTAACAATGAAGGACAACATAATTTATTCAAAGGGGAAGAATCAGCTCGGCATCAATCATTTGGTGCTCAACCAAAAAATATTTCAAATATAAGATTCTCACAAGAAATTCCGTCTTATACAATGCAAAATAATCCAATTGGAAATACTTTTAATGTTCCCCAACAAAGTGTGATGTTAATGCCTGATAAAGAACATCAGAAGCAAAAGAAGAAAGAAAGTGCTGGATTTGGAATTGAAGAAAAACCTATTCATGAGTAAATTTAAAAGTTTAATTGATTTTTAAAAAATATTTTTAAAGATGTGATGCTTGTGGAAAACGTCTTTGTTCGTCTCGAAGTCTTAAACGTCACAAAAGTACATGTAAAAGAGTTAAAGCTGTAACTGAACAATTACAAGGCGATTTTGGTTCGCCCCCTCCACCGAAACCTGAAAATATTTTAGAAAATAAAGTAAAGGACCAACAAAATGTTCAAAAACAAATGTTTTTATATTTTGAAAATTTTTCTAAAATTTTATTTTTTAGACGTAAAATTAGCGGTGCAAATCAAATCTCCAATGACAATAAAAATAATGAAAAAGTTAATTTAACTCAACCTGTTCTTCGTCAATCTTCATCAGAATCTATTAATTCACAATCTTTTGTTTTATCTCAACCTTCTTTAGCTTCAAATAATTCTTCGCCAATAAAATTTTGTACTAATTCTGATTCTCAAAATTGTGGAGGACTTTCTTCTCCTCCTTTGGTTATTCAACAACAACAACAATTTTATTCAAGACAACCTTCTTATTCTTCTGCTCAAATTCAGGTGCTAAAACAAGAAAATGATTCGAAAAAAGATATGGAAATACCTTTTAAATTAACGCCAGTTACGGCTGTGGACGAGCCAAACAAGGTTTTTAATTTTTAAAATATTTTTTGTGAGAATACAGCTTTGTGGGAAAAAAGATGAACTCTTTTTTTTAAAATCATTAAGAGTAAATCAATAAAGATAGATCTGTTATTAAGTCTCGTTTACATGAAAAGCGTCGTGCGACTAAAAATAACATTCGAAAAATTACAAAAAGTGCTTTTTAAATGAATCATTATTTTAGTATTTTTTGCTAATTTAATAAAATGCCCACCCGACATAGTAAAATATTTTTGAATAATTAAAAGTTTTAGCTTAACAAATGATTATTTTTTATTAAAAAAGGTTTCGGATGTTGTCGATTCTGTTGTTGCAAAATTACGTTCACAAAATAGTGGAATCTCTGGCCGTATACCAACAAATTGCAATACAAATACTTGCAATATTTCAACAAATAATTCTCAACAGCAACAATTTTTGCCTCCTCCACAGCATTTTAATGTTCCAATTGAATGGAATGAAACAAATATGCCTATACAACAATTTTGTGAATCACAACAATTAGCAGCACCTACTATGCTTTATTATACCCCTGTTTCTCATCAACAACAACAACAGCATTTACAACAAAGACAGCAACAATTTAGTGGTGATATAAACAATCAACATGGAATTGTGGTATGTTTTTTAAAGATTTTTTGAGCAAAAAATAATCGGAAATTGGGGAAATACAAATTAAATTTCCTTTTCTTTTTAAAGCCAAATCAAATCGAACAAACAAAATGTCCACAATCAAAACCTTTAATGCCACCAATTCAACAACAACATTCTTGGCAACCAATGAATCCTCCAAATCTTCAAATATCACAACAACCTCAACCTATTCTTGCAGCACAAAGAAATAATAGTACTGAAAATACTAATTTATTGCCAACAATGTTAAATGAAAGTTCAACTACTAATACAATGAATGAAAGAGCAGAGTATTTTTTGAATTTTTTAAATAATTTTAAATAAAAAAATTTTTTAAAGAAAATTTCCTTGTCAATATAATAATAATGAACAAATAAAAAAGCAGCAAGAGGGACAGAATAATTCTGGAAATGTTAAAAATGTTTTGACAGAATGCCAAACAGAAAAACTTCCAAACTCGATGGGAATTAAATCAACAATTTTATCTTCTCCAACTCAACAACAACCTCCCCAACGTGCGGATATTGGGAATACTTCTAAAAATGTTTATCGATATTTATGCCCAGAATGTGATAAACCGTTAGTTTTTGTTAAATAAATTTATTTAGATTTCATTTCTTTTTTAAAGATATTCTTGCCGTAAAAATGTTAAACGTCATCGAATCTCTCAGCATAAAGTTCCAGCCCAAGAAGCTCAGGATGGGCAAATTAAAAGAATTCGTTTAACTGAAGCAGATTTACAAAAAGATGGAAATAAATCAAAACAAGCAAATAACAAACCAAAAGAGATAAAAAAGGAAGAAATTGGAAAAGAACAACAAAATAAATTAAAAGAGAAGGAATTGTCTAGGTATTGTTTTAATTTATTTTTTTTTGGAATTTGTTAAATTTGAGGTTGAATTAAGGCTTTGGGGTTTGTTTTTATTTGTCATTATTTAAAGGGATTAATGTCTGATTCGGTAATATGTATTTGCATTCCTAGAGGGTTACATAATTTGGAATTTTTAGTTGATAAGCTTTTAGATTTTTAGCTGTATAAACAAATTCATAATATACAATTAAAATTTTGTAATATTATTTTTATGTTAATTTTTTAATTTAAGTGATGGAATGTCTCGTCAAAATAGCACTACTTCATTAACTTCCCCTACTCGTCCACATATATTACAATCACCTGAACATCAACAAAATCAGCAACAACCTTTTGTAGCACCATTACAAAAACAACAACAAATATTTCAAAAACAACCTCCAATGCAAATTATTCGAGACGAAAAACAATATCAAACACAACAAAGACATCCTTATTATTTGCCATATCCTCCAATAAATCAATCTCAACAAGAACAACGTTTTGTAGGTCAACAACTTTTAGATGAACAACAACAACAAACATTTTATGAAATTCCCCAACATCAACAACAATATATTCAACACCAACATCAATATAATTATCAACAACAACAACAAAATTTATTATATTTAGATTCTCAACAACAAAATAAAAAATATCAACAACAACAACAATATTATAGTTCACAAATGATTAGTTATCCACCACCTCCTCCACCACCACCACAAGCATTTCAACAACAGCAACCACAACAAAAAATTATTATGGTTCAACAACAACAGCAACCTGGCCCTTCACATTCCAATAATAATAATCGTTTAAATACTTTTTATTCACAAAATAATTATCCACAACAATATACAACAATAATTAATAATCAAAATAATGAATATCCAATAACATATCAAGAAGGTTATTATCAACAACAACAACAAATTGAACAACAACGTCAATTTGTTACATATAACAATAATTCTTTTGCAGAGACTTTAGATTGTTGGGAACAAATTAAATCAGATGTTGATACTGGGCCTGCAGCTGTTGTTGATGCTGATGCGGTTGAAATGGCCCGAATAGTAGAAGATTTAAAACGGACGGAAGAAGTTACAGAGAAACGTCAACAAGTAAGAATTGTTCAACAACAACAAACAATTAAAAGACAACAAAAACAACAAAATTTACAATTTCGCCAGTTAGACACTGGAATGATTGTTGGTTCTGAAAGTGTTATAAATGCTGATAATTCTTCAGAAATGTTCCAACAAAATCCGAATATTCAAAGAAAAGCTGTTGAATTAGCCGAAGCTGTAAAATAATTTTTTAATATAATTCAAAACAAAAATTTTTCAGGATACAACTTTTTCTCCACCTTCTCAACCAGATGATTCTTTAAGTAGACAAATTTCACATCAATCTCATCAGGATGTTGGCACTCAACAATACCAACAAAAAATGTAATTAATGTTTAGTATTCCTTTCAAATACCTTTCTTTCCCCCTTTCCAAGTCGGCCTTGACTACCCAAAATTTATATTTAACGGCTGACCTAAAATTAGTTAAGTCCAAAGTCAATTATCCAATTTTTGGTTAAATTCTTCAAAATTCTAATTTTTATCTAAAAAAGGATTCCACTTAATCATCATCATCAAATACAACAATCTTCAACTACTTATCATCCTCAACCTTTACTAAGCGCTTCACACTCTACTGGACAACAACAAATTTTTCGTTTTGACGTTGCAAGTGTTAATAGAGCACCTAAAGAATTAAATTCTGTTGAACATGAAAAATTTCAACAAATTGAGTGGAATTATCAAGGCGGAATAAATGTTATACCTTCACAAAATAAATACCTCCCCCAACCACCACCAACACAACAACAACAAACAATTCAACAAACACCTTCATTTTCAACAAATATTTCTCAAGAAAATAATTTAATAATAAATAAATTGCCAACAACAACACAAAAATTAACAAAAGGAGAATCTCTTCCAAAAAATAAAACAACAAAAGCAACACAACAATCAACTGGAACTTTTGTATGTCCAGCATGCACAAAAGCTTATTCTACCGATTATTCACTTAAACGACACAGAAATGTTTGTCCAGTATTAAATGTTGGAAAAGAATTGGGAAAAGGAAGGGGAAATTCAACACGTAAAAGGTGTTTAAAAAAATAAATTTTTATTTTTTCAATTTAATTTTTAGAAAAAATACTAATTCAAATAATATACCAACTAGTTCAACAAATAATATGGAAACAGTTAAATCTTTGGAAAAAGTTGTTGGTGAAACAAGAATGGATGAACCTCATCAGATTGATCCGGACAGCACAATGTAAGGATGGTGTGCGGACATATCGGGATTGTGGTGACAAAAATAATCATTTGCGTGTTTACGTTTATTCTAAAACATAAAAACTCTATTCCGGACATATACTATCCAAGACACAGTGGGTAGATCCCGAAATCAGTAGGGTAATTGTTCGTACATTGAAATATCCCGATATGCCGCGTGCCGTAAGGATAAGTTGAAAAAATTGAGGAGTAGGAAGCTTAAAAAGAATAAAATTTAAATTCTGGTTAGACAATTGTAAAATATTAAATTTCCTTTTTTAAGGAATGAAAGTCCTCCAGACAATGCTGGTGGCAGTAATTCGTCGATGAATAGACGTACAAGTGTTAGCGGTGCTAGTACACTTTCTGCGCCACCAAATAACGGTGGAAACGCTGAGGAACAAAATAAACATGTTCAAATGCAAATGGCTACTGTGATTCAACTTTAAAATTTAAAAAATAATATCAATGATTAAAAGAGTAGGAAACTTTTATTTAATTTTGGGTTGCCATTTTTTAAATTTTTTAAAATACTTTTTAAGAAACCCTTTGCCCAAAGAACTCTTAAAATAAATTAAACTTTACTTTATTTCAGAAAAAGTTAATACATTCTGATTTCACTAATAAGATATACCTAAGATATCAAAAGGAGAACCTAAATAATAACAAGATCTGACTTATTTTAATTAATTAATGGAAACCCTATTTAAATATAAATAATGATTTTTAATATTCATTGATAATTATTATAGTTAGTGATTTTTCTATTAAAATATATTATTTTATATATTCTTATTATTTTTTAAACTCCTCCTCCCTCACTAATCGAACATAATCTTAAAATTATTTTCATAAAAAATACTCGTTTTTATATTTTGTTATTTAAATCAACGATTAATTAAACACTTACTATATTAAATATTTAAATAAATATGTACACAGCCTTTAAATTTATATATTTATTTTTTAATAAAATATTATTTTTATAAGGCAAGAAGTACCTCTTTTTTTATATTAGCGCTATTTTTGTAAACGCTTTTTAAATTGATAAATAATTAGTAGTTTGCTTTGTCTTTTTTTAAATTAATTTTTAAAATTAATCCTGAATTTCCCTTTTTGTACAGTTACTAATTTAATACTACATAAATACCCGAAATACTTAATTTTTAACGTAAAAGTTTTTACATAATTTTATTTAAAATTTTTTATTCCTTTCAATTTGAATTACAATTTTTATCGTTTTCTGTACAGTAAATACTTTTTTCCAAAGATTCTGATTGTTTAAGTAATTTCCCAACAGTCTCGAAAGAATGTTCAATTTCAAAAGTTTGTGTTTCCATCAATTCTACTTGTTTAGCCAATTTATCCAAATTTTGTGCTGAATTTTGGGCAATTCCGTCAACCGCCACAAAATTACGTATTGAAGTCTGTAGAACGTCAGAAAGGCCAGAAGTCTGTTGAATATTGCCGATTACTGTACCCATTTCAATTATTATGTCTTGAACTCGATTTGGAAGACGAGTTTTGCCTTCGAGTGTTATAATATTTGTTGGTTTTTTATTAGCCATTTTAGTAAATTGCTGGAAATAAATAAGAAATAAAATGAAGGAATGAAATAAATATTCAACAATTTGATTGTCTAATTGTCATAACAAAATATATAAAAAATAAATTTAAAATATTTAAAAAACAAACTAAAAAACAATTGGTACTTTATTAATATCCCGCCCCCCACCCCTATTTGAGTCTCAGATTATTTTCCCTTTTTTGCTGTCAATCATTTATTCCCCTCTTTTTTTAATACCAATCATTTTCTTCCCTCGAATATTATAAGTAAAAGGCAAGTTAGAAACTTAAGATATTTGAGGAGTACAGCCCAAAAAGGCGCGCAGCCATAACGGCGCAAAGCCATAACTTTTTGTAATATTTTTGGCCCTTGTCATTTTTGTTATCAATCTCTTTAGCTCGATGAAAGGAATAGTTTAATATTAATTTTTGTAAGGTTCGAAAACCTTGAAGCAATTTATGGCTTTGCGCCTTTGTGGCCGCGCACCCTTTTGGGTGTCTTTGAGGGAAGAAAATGATTGACATTAAAAAAGAAGGAAAAATAAATGATTGGCAGGTAAAAAGGAAAATTAATCTGAGACTCAAATAGGGGTGGGGGCGGGATATTAATAAAGAACCAAACAATTCTCTAATTTAATTTAAATTCTTTCAATAGGCTCTATACCAATTAACTTCATTCCTTCTCCCAAAACTTTTTTAGCTGCAGTAAAAAGTAACATTCTAGGTAAAGCATTAATTAAAGGTTCTCCTAAAATCCTTAGAGAGGGCAATGTTTGTCCAATTTTATTTGAAAGACGAACCTAAAAAATAATTATTTTTAAAAAATATTATTCAAACCAAATGAATTGCAATTGGACTTGGTTCCATTTTTTGTAAACTATTATTTAATACAGTATCAAATTCAAGAATCATTCTTGCCAATTTTCGTCCATTTTCCCCAATTTCCGGTTGCATTTTCATTAAATCAATTTCACTTAAATTTTTTAATTTTTCCAAATGTTCTAAATTAGCCTTTTCAAGAGAATTTAAACGAGAATATTTTTCCTTTAAAAAATTTTTTATTAAAAAATAGGCCTTTAAAATTACCAATAAAATTAAAGAATTTGTCCCTTCTGGAAGAAAAGCTCCTTTAAAAGAAAAATTAAAATCCGAATGTTTTGCTCTACAAATAATTGAAAATGCTAATTGATTTTGAGTAAGTAATTGACACAAAACTTCTTTTTCTTCTTCAGTACTTTTTCTTGTATAAGATTTTTTAATATAAGCATCAGATTCTGAATTACCTTCAGAAATTAAATAATCAACAGAATCATTTTTTCCTTCTCTTGTAGATAAACCAATTACTTTACCTTTTAATATATTTTTTAAAGAAATAATAATTTTTATAAAAAAACCATAAGAATGATGAATAATTTTTTCAGCCAAATCAGAATCTCCTCTCATTTTTAAAAGAGCTCTTAAATGGGCAAAATGATTTGCTTGTGATTTGTCTACAACATAAATATATTTATCTGCATTATATTTATTTTGTCTATCATAAATTGAAGCCAATTCTCTTAAAATTTTTAATAATTATTTGTTAGGTTGTAAACTAAGTTTTAGCCCCCTTTGAGTTAAACGGATTAACAACGATCTAACATTCTTGTTAATAAAATAAAAAAAATTATGTAAATCGGTCAATGAGTAACAAAAAAGTTATGAGCATTTAACTCAAGGGGGGAGCTCAAAACTTAGTTTACAACCTAATGTAAGGAAATTTTTAAATAATCAAAAACTAGCTTGAACTCAATGAGAATTGAGTATCATATCTACAAGTTTCAAAGAACTAATTCTTTTTTATACCAAAAAATTAACCTATTTAAATATAAATTTGCTCCATCAATTCTTCTTAAAGGAATTCTTGACAATCCAGGATCGATATTAACAATTCCCCAACATTCATCTTCTGCAGGAAAACGTACACACTTTCCTTCCAAAATCATTTCATCAACCAATTTAGCTCCTTTCAAAATGTAATTAGATTCTCCATCCCAAACATCAAAATTTACTCCAAAACGTGAATATAAATCTTTTAAATAAATACAAGAAATTTCACGCCATTCTTTTAAAAGATTTAATGCTTCAAAAGCTTGTGAAGACGAAGTATTCTTTTTTAAAAATTTAAAATATTTTTTTAATTTAAACAAAAAAACTTGTTCATTGCCTCCTTCATTAATTTTTATTTTTTCCATTTCAAGAAATAATTGACGGGACCTTGAACTAAATGATGCATTTAATTTAGACATTCTATGAGCAGCCGCATACGAACTAAAGAAATAATTTTCCCTTTCTTCAATTATTTAAAAGAAAAACCTCGTTAACAATTCAACTTTCTTTTTTTCATTCATTTCAATCCATTCTTCAGTTTCAGGCCTTTTTATTCTTCCCTCTTTTCCATCCATAACAGCCAGCCAATAAAATGCAAGCATAGAAAATTGAGGTCCCCAATCACCCAAATAATTAATTGAAACAACCTCGTGTCCAGCCAAACGACAAATTTTTTGTATAAAATTTCCATAAAGTGTTGATCTTAAATTTCCCATATGAAAGGTTTTTGCAATGTTTGGAGAAGAAAAATCAATTACAAGTTTTTTACTTTTTGTACCAAATTTTGCTAACATTTCAGGAATTAAATTACTACTGAAAGCGACACGGTGAAGACTTTGGGCTAACATCTCTCTAATTTAAAAAAATTTTAAAATAAAAAAATTGTTTTAAAATTATTTATGTAATAAAACATTTTAAAAAAAAGAAAAATAATTTTTATATTTTATGATAATCAAAAAAATTTATTGAGGAGAACAAAACTGTCCAATTAAAAATATTAAATGAAAGAACAAAAAAGCAGCAATTACTAACCAAAAATGGCAAATTAAAAAATTGTCCAAAACGTTTAGGTATTCAAAAATTGTGTAGTCATTCTTCCTCTTCTATTCGTTCAAATCTTTCTCGATTATAACGATTATTGTCACTCTCATTCAATCCCCCCAATCCACAAAATGAAGCAAGACATAAAGCTACTCTTTCATTATGAATTCTTGGAAGAATTTCCCTTCGAAACCAAGGGCCAAAAAGTAAATCATTGTAAACAAACATTCCAAGCGTTAATAAAGCAAAACCAATTAACTTTGAATTAATTTTAATTAAAAATTAAAAGATTTTTTAAAAAACCTGTACAGGAATAAAATTTTCTCCAAAAAGTGGAATAGAAAAAGCCCAAATTACAAAAGTTCTAACACTATCCAAAACCTTAAAAATTTTATTTTTATATTTTTAAATAAAATTTAAAACCATTCGAGTGGTAGCAGAAAGATGTTTAGTTACAGTGACTCCAGCAAAATTAAAAAATGCAATACTTTAAACAACAATATTTAAATATATAATTATTTTTTGTAAATTTTACCTAATAATTACAAAAAATAAGGCTAACAAAACTATTGGTTTTTCATGTATTTGTTTAAATGCATAAAATATATCTTCAAGTCGATGCTCGGGATTTTTTGAAAAAGTAGCAGGCACGTGAATAAAGTACATTGGCAAAGAAAGGAAAGAAAGAATTATCATCCCGAAAAAACCTTAAAAATAAATTTTAAAAATATTTCGTCTGAAAAAAAAAATAATTTAGAAAAAAGACTTTTAAAAACCTTCTAAACCAACTGCCAAAAGTGGAGGGACGTCATATTCAAGAACAAATTTTTGTTCTGAAACCATTTGAATTGCGACACTGTCAAAGAAAAATTTATTTAAAAAAATATTCAAAAAATAAAATAAACTAACACAATTTGGGCAATTACAATCAATAAATTCCCTAAAAAATTAAATAGAAAAAATATTTAATTTAAAAAAACCAGTTATAATTGCATTTAAATCATCATTTGGATTTGTGTCAAATTCAATATCAGACAAACCAACAACTAAAAGACCTAAAGCAACCAAGCCCATTCCTAGCCATTTAAATCCTCTCAAACGTGCACGTAAAAAAGCTGTCGAAAGTAGTCCAGTAAAGATAATCACAGATCCTTTAAAAGCAAAAATTCATTGATTGACCTTAAGAAAAATATAAACCTCGAAGCATCTGAAAGCTAGATGCTGTTGTCTTTAATTTAAAAAATAAGAATATTTTTTATTTAAAACTAAAAATTAATTCAAAACCAACCAAATTAAGCCCAACATACATCTTTAAAAAGATAAATTTATTATTTTACTTAAAAAAATAATTTATACTATAGATGTGCCCAACATATCACAACATGCAGGAGGAAGAAAAATAAAAGGATTAAATCTAAAAAGAAAAATCAATTTTGAAAATACTAAAAATAGACCTCGGCAATTTAGGCTCGTCTTCCAGGTCCAAATCGAAAACAGCGCCACTCTCATGAAATTGACTTAAAAAATAAAATTCTGGTACGTTTGTAGTTTATCTCTCTCCCTCCCTATTAGTAGTAGTATCGGGGTGGTCTGTATTTCTGTTGTCAAAATTGAATGGGTGTAACGAATAACAACTAGATAGTTTTGGTATTTTTAATTTTTGAAGAGGACAGAGAAGGGGGGAGGATAAACAATTTAAAAGTCCAAATTTCCTACTAATTTTCGTCAAAAAATAAAAATAAACTTTCTCATTTTCCATTGCCGTTTTCGAATAAAATGCATAATTAAATAAACAATCAGACAGCAAAATTCGCCAAAAAACATACAAATTGTTTGAAAAACTGGATGATCAAAAGCTAATTGATCTACCCATTTTGCAGAAAGTGTATTTAAACTTCCTTAATGAAGAATAACGTGATTTTTTAAATTAGAAAAAAGGAAATTACCTGTAGCAACCATAAAAATGGCAACAATTAATAAAAATATGTAATCAGAACCTTCTTCATTTCGTGCCATATTTAAACTAAAAGAAAAAGAATAAAAACAAAAAAATTTTTTGTTTGTAAGAAATTACAAAGAATTAAAAAAATTACAATAAATTGCGGATTCAAATTTGCGACACGTTTTTGCGGACAAGAAACTTGCGGACTGACACTTGAGTAAAAAATACAATTTAAAATAATTTTTAAGTAATTGATATCAGGAATATCAGGGAATTTGAAGGGATATTGTAAGGATTTGGGAGGGTTAATGGAGGGTTGAAAGATAACGGGAATTAATGGAGATATCGACAGATATCCCTTTTTTAGTTAAACCCTCCCTATACTCGTTTTGATTTTAGTTTTTTGTCATTTAATTTTTTAATTTTAAGGATTATCAAATGTCAATTTTTCGTCATATTATTCAAAATTGTTTTCAGAATCTTCGTTATTTTGGAACACCTGAATTAAATTTTTGTAGACACAAATCTTTTTGGTGTAATAATCGAGGAAAGGAGTTTGTTTTTAATTTAATCTACTAATTAATTTTTAATTAAAGGACACCCAAATTTTTTGATGGTTTTGAACTTGAAAAATTATTTGTTGATGAAAATGTTCAAAAATTGTTAAAATCACTTTGTGGGTTTGATTTAAATAGATTATATAGCTGGAGGCTTATAAATAGTCCAAGCCGTAGACATTATGCTTTAATGACTGATAATATGTATAAAGAGGTTTTTAGCTGTTAAAAATTATTTTTTAAATTATTTTTTTCAGTTTCTCTCCAAAATGGCCTCTAAAGCTCAATATTTTTTACAATTTGTACCTTTAAAAGAACCAAGGCCTAATAAGGCTGAAACTTTGTCGGTAGATTCAGATATTGCTGGTCATGATCCTAGCAAAATAATTTTTGTTGATATTTCCCACGACTCTACTGAAAGGGTATTTTCTTTTAAATTATTTTGTTTATTTTAAAATAAAATTTTGAGGATCGTGCAATTGTGGTTCGAGAGCCGAATGGCAGACTTCGTACTGCATTACCAGAAGAGCATTTTCGGATGAACAGAATATTTTTTGATAAACCTGACAGACCTGTTAGAGAACCCCCTCTTTTTCATTTGCATTCGGACAGTGATGGACAAATTGTTTGTGGCGACATTCTTTTGGTTTTAAAATATTTTTATAGAAAAATATATTTAAATTAATTTAAAGCAAACATTGGCTAGAGACGAACATGAATTTGTTTTGGATTGGGCCTGTCAGTTTTATGAACCTGATGATCACAAATTTGTTGAGGTTAATTTTTTATTATTTTTTTGTATTTTATTTTTTTTAAAGTTGTGTAAATGTATTTTTGAAAATACAATTAAAGAACAAAAATTATCTGTTTTACATTCTACTCGACATTTTGGAACACTTGCTTTTTATATGCTAATAAATAATTATTATTTTGAATTAATTGAATTTTTTGCACAAAATCAAAAGTTTGTTTTTATTTAAAAAATTTAATTAATTTTTTTAAAAGTATTTCTGGGGTTGCAAATACAATTCGTTTATTGAGAATAGTTTATCCAAATTGGACAACAACAATTCCTTCAAATTTTTCTGATTTGGATGTTTTAAAAGTTTTTTTTTGATTGAATAAAATAATTAAATTTTGAAATTTTCAGGAATATTTAAATCAAATAGAGCAACAAATAAATGATAATAAAGAGTTAAAACAACATTCTTCTTCTAATATTCATTTAAAAGGTGATGAATATGAAAAAACAAAAATTTTGATTTCTTTGCTAAATAACCTTTTGAAAAGTGGAGAAAAGAAAAGAAGGCAAACAGCAGTTTAGTTTGATTTTTATTTAAAATTATTTGTTTTTTTTTGTTTTAATTTAAATAAAATTTTAATTTTGGAATTTTTATATTACTCAATTAAAATTTAAAAAGATTTTATAAATATATTTTACTTTAATTTTATCAAAAAAATTAACTTAAGACGGAAAAAATAAATGGGGAAGTTGCCCAAAAATTTTGCACTTCTTAAACGAAGCGGAAACCAACGAATTTCTAGACGCCGTTTACAGGAAAATTCGTCATTTTCTTCTAATGTGTCTTCTGGTGAAGATGACAAGAAGGAATTGTTGGATGATATTGTTACAGATTGGAAAGATTCTGATTGGGCGCCTTCAATTTCAGCTGTTTTTAAAGTAAATTTTTATTTAAAGTTGAGAAAGACAAAGGTTTAAGGTTAGTTTTTACATAATTTGGGTTTTTTAGACTCCCTTAATAACCAAATTCTTTTTATTTGACATGTTTTTATCTTCAGAATAATCCTAAACAAAAATAATTTTTTAGATTCTTTTTTCAATACGTCTTTCAGCATCACTTTGGAGTATAATTTCTGATTGTGACGAAGTATATAATTATTGGGAACCTTTACATCTTGTTTTGTTTAAACGTGGATTTCAAACCTGGGAATATTCTCCTGTTTATGGAATTCGGTTTTTTAATTTATATTTTTCTAAATTTCTTTTTTAAAGTTCTTGGTTATATATTCTTTTATATGCTGGTCCAGCCAAATTTTTAATAAAAATTTTTCCAGAATCTAAGGTTGCACTTTTCTTTTCTCTTCGTTTTCTTATTAGGTTTTTTCAATTTTTTAAATATTAAACAATTAATTAAAGCTTTTTTACTTTATTTTCTGAATTATTTTTATATCGAGCTATTTGTAAAAGAATTTCAAATTCAATTGGAAGAACATTTATTTTATTCAGTACATTTTCTAGTGCAATGTTTGGAGCTAGTTGTGCTTTTTTACCTTCTTCATTTAGCATGGTATAAATTTTAAAAATTAAAAAATATTTTTTTTCTAGTCTTTAAATGCTTTTGCCTCTGCTTTTTATTTATTTGAATATTGGTAATTAAAGAAATAATTAAATTAAAAAAATTAATTTTTAGGTCACTTTCAATTTTTTGTACGGCCATTAGTGCTTTAATTGGTTGGCCATTTTCTGCAATTCTTGGATTGCCTATTGCAATAGAAATGTTGATAATTAGAAAAAGAAAATTAGCTTTAAAATTTTTATTTTATTCAATTCTTTTTGGATTATCAATTTGTTTATTACTTTTTATTGTCGATACACATTTCTTTGGAAGGCCTGTTCTGGCACCTTTAAATATTATTTTTTACAATATATTTTCGAGTAATGGGCCAAATCTTTATGGGTTTGTTTTTTTTTATTTATTTAAAATTTTTATTTTTTTAAAGAAAAGAACCAATTTCTTTTTATTTAAAAAATTTGGCTTTAAATTTTAATATTGCTGTTATTTTGGCTATTTTTGCAATTCCATTTTGTTTATCATTTTTAATTATTAAAAAAATAAATGAAGAAAAATACAAAAAAGAAGACAAAACAATATTTTTTAAAAATTATTTTGAAAGTAAAATTAATTTATTTATTTATTAAAAATATTTTTATTTTACAAGATAATCCTTTAAAACAATGGGAAAGATTTAGACCTTTAATTTTTCTTTCAATGTCAGCAATTGTTTGGATGTTAGTTTTTATGTTACAGCCACATAAAGAGGTATATTAATTAAAATATTAAATATGTTGTCGAAACATCTAAAAATTTTTTTTGAATTTTGACCAGTTTAAAGCTGAATATATTTTCCATTTATTAATTTTTAGTTCCAGTTAAATATATTTTTATAATCTTTATTAAAATTTTCAATTTTAGGAACGTTTTCTCTTTCCAATTTATCCACATATTTGTTTATTGGCAGCTATTTGTTTGGATTGTTTGTATAGATTATTAAATAAAACAAAATTTGCAACAACATTTTGTATTGCTATTTTAATTATTTTTGTTGTTGCAAGTTTTTCACGGATTGCTGCTTTACATAGAAATTACTCTGGATTGTTGGATATTTACAAAGATTTTAATAATAAAATATCTTCTGATAGAATTTTAATAGAAAATGTAAGTTTATAAATTTGTTTTTTTTTATTTAAAATATTTAAAGACAACAAAAAATTCAACAATAAGAGTTTGCATTGGAAAAGAATGGCATCGTTTTCCTTCTTCTTTCTTTTTGCCAGAAAATGGAAAACATTTTAATGAAGTAGAAATGCGTTTTATTCGCAGCGAATTTCGAGCTCTTTTACCAGATATTTTCCCAAAAGAGTCAACATTATCAGAAATTACAAGGCAAATACCAATTCATCAAAATGATGAAAATCGTGAACAACTAGAGAGATATGTGCCTTTAGAATCCTGCAACTTTCTGTTTGATTTGGTTGGAATGGAACCGACAGAACTGGAACCAGACTATTCAAAAATGGTGGGTAAAATAATAATTCAAATTTAAGGGATTATGAATTTTATTTAAAATTTGGGAAATTGAAAAAATGAAAAAGCCAACATGTAAAACCCGAAATAATAATTTAAAAAATATACTTATTTATTCTTCTTTTAAACTAGTTATCTTCATCACATGATTCACATTCTAAATGTCGATCACCCAAAAATTCATATCTAGTTATTCTCACTAATTTATAAGGCATTTCATCCCACCATTTCTTCCAAACAAAAACTTGCACGTTTCCATTATTTTCATCTTTTTCTTCTTTCGTTTTTGGATCTTTTTTCGAATCTTCTTCTTTTCTATCACCATCATTTTCTATTGAAGATACAGAGGCTATACAACTAGGTGCTTTTGTTTTTTCATTAAAGACGAGTTTTTGCTAAACAAAATATTTTTTATTATCAAATTAAAAAAATAAACAAACCCAGTTTTTTACATCTTTTCCTCTTACAAGTTTTTCGTTTACCTAAATTCAAAATAATATTTCATAAATATTAATTAAAAGCTCACTCTAAGTTCAGCATTTTCTTCTAATAATTTTATTAAAATACAAGCAATATTTAAAGTATCATCCATTCCACAATGTTCTCTTCCAGTAAATTGTATATTTAAATGTTTTAACATTATATTTAAAGATATTCCATTTGGAAATAATTTTTCTTTTGTTGTTGTTTCCTCCACTACATGGACTAAAAATATTTTTAAAAATATTTCTGAAAAAAAATATTACCAGAATTTCCATCACAATGGTATCGTTGAGGCTGTGACTGCATAGTATAAAAATTTACAAATGAACGCCGGATATTCAAAAAACACCGAAAATCGTGTGGAATCGATTGGTTTGAACGTAAACACTCCATTTGGAAAAACTTTCCAATATCCCAGGGTCCGTCTGTAACATAACAAAACCGTCTTGCATTTCCCATATTTCTTTTACCATCTAGTCCATGTTTTGCCATCCAACCACGAAATAGTTGCAATGCTATAGGGAATGTTGGTGCTTTATCGACATCTTCTTGTGTTATTCCTTCAAATGAGAATTTAATATGGAAATCCTGACAGCATCTGACCAGTTAAATCTTTGCAAAATTCTGTCAATCTCGGATTAATAGATGGCTTGACAAATGTATGAAATTTATCAATCTGAAGAGATTTTTATTTTGAAAAGAAAAAAATATAAATTCATACAATTTTACAAGATTGCACGCTAATCAGGACAGCAGGGAATTCAATTATTTCATGTTCAAAATCATAATTATTTTCTTCACAGCTACATTCAAAATCAATAACAATAAAATAATTATAAAATTTTTTTGTAGAATATTTTCTTCTTAATTCAATTAATTCATCTCGATAATGATCTTTTAATGTTGAAATCATTTTTCCCCTTTTTAGTTTACTAAAATTTAAATTTTCTTTTAAAATTTTTAAATTGAAA
Organism: Meloidogyne enterolobii; assembly: GCA_963681835.1. Classification (NCBI taxonomy): domain Eukaryota; kingdom Metazoa; phylum Nematoda; class Chromadorea; order Rhabditida; family Meloidogynidae; genus Meloidogyne; species Meloidogyne enterolobii. The sequence goes on along the minus strand of CAVMJV010000010.1, from coordinate 1,832,678 downwards.
AAACCTTGAATCTTTATCTATTCTTTTCATTTCTCTTTGTAATTCAATATCACTCATAGATTCTAAAAATTCAAAAAGATATTCTACACGTTCATTTATCATATTTTAAATTTTGCAGAAATTATTTACAAGTAGAAATAGACATTTCGATTATTTCTCAATTATTGACGTTATGAAAATATTTTATTTTTTACCAAAATGAAAAAAGAACAAATTGCCAAAATTTGTTTAACCAAAAATGGATTAAATAATCGAACTGCAAATTAATAAATGCGTGTTAATTTTTGATTATTCTTTTTTTGATTGTCAAAAGTGCATTTTTAATCTAATGATTGGCTAGAAATTTTTTGTGACGTGTCCTTTTTTTAAATTATATTATTTCAGGAGGAATTCCAGTCAATTATTCAAAGTCGCGTGCTTCTTTCTTCCAACTCTCATCCTCTTTTTAGAGCGTTTTACATTCCTTTTACACCCAATAAATTTCTTGAATTTGGATATATTCACGTATTTCAAAGAAAATTAAAATAATTTATTTTAGTTGAATATATTTTTTAGATAAATTTATTTTTGTTTATTTAAATTTATTAATTTGTTTAATCATTTTATCTTATTAAATTTTCAAATAATTTTAATTTTACAGACCAGATTTTTCTTGGTTTTTAGCTAATTTGTAAATTTTATTGTTAAATGGCACCAAAGCAGCGCATGAATGTTGCCAATCAAGCTTTCAGCAAAAATGTTGTATCCCGCGGGAATGTTGCCAAATCGATGAAGCCAGAACAAAACAAGTATGCAGCTGCCCCTTGGCTTATTGGCGTTTTTGTTAGTTTTTAATTATTTTTGCTCTTATTTAAATTTAATTGTATTCAGGTGTTTGTTGTTTGCGGTTCTGCCATCTTTGAGGTTTTTATAGTTAAAATTTTTTAATACTAGTCTCTAATATTTTCTAATTTTTGTTAAAGTCCCTTCAAAATTAAAGTTTAGTATTAATTTATTTTTGTTGAAAAAGGGGATACACCATGAAGATTTAATGAAATAAATTCTTTACGTTTATGAACTTTAAAGAAATAATTTTATAGGTTGTGCGATACATAAAAATGGGATTTTAAGTGACATTTCTTGGGAAGGAACGAAAGTTGCTGAAGTGATTTCATGACAAAGAACGGCAAATATTTTATCTTTTTGGTTGTTTTTTCTTTTTTGGTCGGACCATACTTTTTTTAAAAACATTTCTAATCTATTCTTTTTTATTTGACTATATATTCCCTAATTTCTATTTTTCGGACAGTTATATGTGTATTCTATTTGAACTTAACAAGAAATAAAAGTTCTATATATAATTTGAGTAAATAGCTGTTACTTTGGGGAATAACGTGTCTGGGACTGCCATAGGCCTGCACTTTTTAAAAATTTAATTTATTAAAAGTAAAACAAAAATATAGAATTTATTATGATTTTAAAATGTTATAATAACGAAATCCTTCAATTTATTTAATATCTATTTATTAAGCCACAGTAAACATTAAAATGTAGCCAACCTAAAAAACTTTTTATAATGAGTTAAAAAATAAAACAAACCAAAGGTAAATAAGGCTTGAGATATGAACCTAAACAAGGTGTACATCTATAAAATATTTTTTTAATTTTGAAAAAATAAAAATAACTAACAAAATATAATCAACAAGCCACCAATAAACTTTAAATTGAAAACGTCCCCAACTCAAACGGACAGGTCCTTTTCCAATATCAACTTCTCCCCTTTCCATTGCTTGTTGTGCTTTGTGTACTGCTTTTTTATTGCATGTACGGCCATTAGATTCTTAAAAAAAATTTTTAATTAATTAAAAATAGCCAGTAAAATAAAAAAAAATAACCAGTAAAATAAAAACCAAAACGAGCTAATTGTTGTAATTTACCTAATAAAGAAATATTTTTATTTTTTTAAATTTCTACTTACTTCTCCCATCTGTTTCACCTTAAATTTATTTTTTAAATTTAAAGAATTGTTTAAAAATATATACAATCAAGTTGCATAATATATGGGGGATTTTTCTGTTCTGTATACATCCATTCCCAAGAATTGGCAATTAAATGTGGAATATATTCACAATGGGGAGTTTTCCATGTATGACACTTGAAAATTGAAAATAAATTTTTATTCAGTCACAAACTTGATGAATCATTATTCCCATATCAGGTGTATACCAATGTGATAATTTATTAGCAATTCCTTCAAAAAATTCTTGTGTATACTTATTTGCTTTAACATAAAAGTTAGCCCCTCAAAAAAATATTTCTTTTAAATAAAAAATTATTTAAATTTACCATTAACCCATTCTGCCCTTTTACTATTTTCTTCATAACCAATTTGGTCAAATAATAAATCAAACCCTAATTTTTGTTCTAAATTTATATCAAATAAATTTTTACGCCAAAACTAAAAAATTTTTAAAAATTTAAATAAAATTAATTTATTTTTTACAGTATCTTGTTGTTGCATCCAAAAAGATTTTCCTTTTTTGATTAAAGCTAAAGCTAAATTAGCTCTTAATATATAAATTAATTGATAGGGACCTTCAGCAAAACTAAATTGTTTCTAAAAAAAGAAGAGGAAGTAAATAAACAAATAAATATATTATATTAATTTACATATAATGAAGGTGTTGGCCAATAAAATTGTTTAATATTTGGCCAATATTTTTTAAGTTCTTGATGTGATTTTTCATCTAATGTAACAAAAATAAAACGTTCATGTACACCCGGAAAGATTGCTGTGTTACAGAGAAAATTACTAAAAAAGAATTTTAAATAATTATAAGAGACAAGACATTTGTCCCGTAAAAACAAGCTTTAATCAAATTTTGTTTGAAATGGGAACAGGCCAATGTACCGGCGATCTATAACTTCGTTCAAAATTTTCAAATTCGGGACGTCTTGGTATAGTTCGATGCGACTCGACGAGCTGAATTGAGCATATCACCGGATTTGACAATTTTGAACGAAGTTGAAATAATTTGACAGAAATTATTATCTAGTGCATAGTTTGAGCTTTTTCAATGCATATTATGCGAATATATTGCGCATAGACTATCTTGGACCGTCGTAGTAATAAACAAAGGGCGTCGAAAACTGGCGGCGCCGAAATATCCAAATAAAGCCTAAACCTTTAGAAGCCTAAACCTTTTGGATTACAAAGACAGTTTGGCGTCGGCAACGCGGCGCCAAAGTTATTTCTTCACTAATAACTTTTTTAAAACTGACGAACTCTATTAACTAATCTTATATCATTCGAGGGCTAAAGAAATAGGAATTATTTCTTAATGGATAAATTTTAAGAAAGAAAAAAAATTTATGGGAATAAAGATATTGGCGTCAAATAATCTGCGCCGAGTTGTCAACGACCGTTTCCCCTACAAAACCTATACCTTTTGGTTTCAAGTTTTAAGCAAAAAATTGAAGCCAAAAGGTATAGGTTTTATAAGGGAAAGTGTTTTAGACAATTCGGCGCAGATTTTTTTTTGGCGTGACAAATTTTATATGCCCGCGGTTACAGGTCATTTGTGCCGTAATTTTACAGCTGCTTTTCTCGAAATTTCTGTTAAAATTATAAAAAAATTTTGTCTAACAATGTCATATTCAAAGCATATTGATTTAACATCAAAATTGATGGCGGTTTGTTATCCTTATCAATTTGTTTTAAAAGTGAAGCAAATTCTGTAGATTGCTCTATTGAATTGAGTGAAACACTTGATCCATAATTTTTTACATAAAACATTGCTGCTGTGGCTGTTCGGGTTTTGCGAAGAACAAGCCTTTTTAAAAACAATTAATACATAAATATTTAAATATAAACAAGAACAGTGCTTGGGGGAATTTCGATTTTGCTTATACTTTTATTTCGTGCCATCCCTACTTTTGGCCTCATACCCGTGATCGAAGTTAGCATAGGTAATCTTATTTAGTTCAACTTTTGGTACGAGTATCTTTCCAATTACTAATCAAAATTTAAGGTTTTTGCATTTTTATGCCCGCGTTTTCCTTTTCTTTCTCCTTTCTCATAATTATTGAAGGCGGTAAGTGGTTAAAAATTATAAATAGGTATATTTTTGAAAAATCACGCACAGCCCTGTTTCAACGAGTACCAAATTCTGTATTTTAGACCAGTATTGAGCGTGTGTGCCTTGACTATTGGTGAATAAAGTTGTGTTTCCACTAAGATTTCATGGGCAACAGTGAACTATCACACGATCCTAATGGAGGTATCGGCTCTAATGCAAAAGTTGGTGCCTCACACACGTGAACTCACGGTTGAAAATAAAAATTTAGGAGAAAGGAGGGGAAAAGTAAAATGCTGGCAGCATATAACTGCATAGTGCCAAACTTACACTCCAACTGTAAACCAAAATAAATAAGAAATATAACAAAGAAATCTGTAAAGAGATGATGGAAAATAACATTTTGCATAAGTACTGGGAAGTATATAACCAAAACAATTTCTAATATCAAATTTAAATCTAAAATTGGATGATTTTATTTAAAAGATTTTTCCTTTTAATTTTCTACCTTAAATTCCTTTCCTTTTCACTATCCAATTTATTAAAATTATTATTATTTTCATCTTTTTGAGAATTAGCATTAATTAATAAAGGTTGTTGATGTTTATTGTCGTCAAATAACAAAATTTTTCTTTTCATAATTAAATTATTATCATTTTTATTTTTATTATTAAATATTTTTTTATTTGAAATATTTTCTTTGTTTTCTTCTTCTTTATTGTCTTCATGGTGGTAATTAAAAATATTAACTTCATTATTTATTTCTTTATTTCTATTATTATTAAGCAATTTATTGCGGAGTATTAATTGTTGATTATTTGAAAAAGAAGAAGAACGATGTTCGTTAATAAAACAATAACTTTTTGTTGCTGCTGCTGCTGGCATCTTTTTAAATCTTAAAAAATAATTCCAAAAAATTTAAAGGAAAAATGTATTTTAAACAAAAATTTAATTGAAAAATTGATTTTCTTAAAATATAAAGAAGACTTTGATAAAAACTTGTTTTTGATTATATACGCAATTAAATAAAGAAAAAAAGAAAATAATTTTAAATAAATAAATATACTTTTTGCAACAAAAAAAACTTTTTCGTTTTAATTTTAAATAAAAGTTTAGGAAAGGAAAACTTTAAATAAATATAGTAAAGAAAGAATGAAACCCTCAAATCATCGAAATTTGTTTAAAAGAAGATTTTCCACTTTCTTCGTTGTTGAATGAAAGAATAATACATATATCCCCCATACATATCCCCTCCCCTTCCCTTTATTGTACATGCAGACACGAAATATTTGTGTGAAACGTTCTTTTTTCTCCCCATTTTCCCCTACTTTTTTTTTGTAAAATTCAATTGAAATATTTAATCCACACACACATAAATGTGAAGAATAATTCAACCAGAGAAATAAATATATTAAAATCCAGAAAACGTTAGGTGGTGGAACTTTTAAATATTAAAAATTTAATAGTAAATCCTCTTTTTTTTTAAACCGGAAGGATTTTCCAATTTTTTTAACATTAATTTAAAAAAAAGTGAAAACAAAAACTTTTTAAAAACAAAACAAGTAAATATGTATATTTTAATTTTTTTATGTTAAGATGAAAAATACAAAAAAAGATAAAAGAAATTAGAAAAAAAATAAAAAAAACTAGGCTTTATAAACTAAAATTTTTTGCTTTAATCCTTTTTACGGAGGTCCAGTAGAAGTTGATTTTCTTTAACAAAAAGTACTTTTAGCTTTAAAAAACAAAGAAAAATCCATAGGAGTCTAAAATATTTTTTATAGTGACACCCAGTGCTTGGATTCGTATTTATTTTGGAAGTACAGTACTTACAAATCAACCCTCTTACTTACGAAATTGAAAATATACTTATTTGTAAACACGTACTTACAAATGGACTTTTTGTTTAAAAATGGAACTTAACCTTAAAATTTTCAGAATTTCCAGCCTACGGCAGAAAAAAGTTGTTTTTTTTTAAATTTTATTTGGTTTCTTTACCTCCAAAATTTTCTACTCATTTGGACGAGAAATATAAACGAGATATGCGACAATAAATTTTTTAAACTGCATTTTTGTAGCGTTTTAATTAAAAATTTTTAATTAATCCTATATACTAAGTAGTATGTATAATACAAAAATAAAAATATTTTTAAGCAAGGATTTGTTGTTTTTTATTTATTTTAAAAAATACATATTAAAATATTTCTTTATTTTTCTTTAAATTCCTTTTAATTCGTCAATTCGTTTTTCACCCGGATATTCTAATTGAACATTCCTATTTATTTTTTTAATTTTAAATTATTTAATTAAATTTACATTGTTCCCAAATTATAAAGACGGCGAGGGACTCGTCCAAGGGTTACATATTCTGAAGAAATAATTTAAAAATAATTTAAATTAAACATTAATTAACCTCTAGGATAACGTAAAGTTATTTGACGATAACCTTTCTTGAGAACAAATTTAAATTTAAATAATTATTCCCTCTTTTATTTTTTACCTTCCCTTCTTTATCATCACATTTATGATAAATTCTTAAAAAAGGGTCGATATTAGCTTTAAAAACAAAAATAATTTTCTTTTATTTTTAATTCAAAAAACCTTCAGTTCCCTGATAATTAGCTGTATTACCCTTTATATTTATTTATTTTTAAATTATTCTCTATTTAATTAATTACCGCAATTATATATTTCCCTCCATCAGTAGTTGTGGCTGTAGCTAATACATCTTTTAAATCTTTTTTTAATTAAAAATTATAATTTTTTAAATTAAATTTTTCTTTTTTTACCGTCAGAATTACTTTTAAAAAGACGAATATAAGCACCTTTTATTGGTAATTTTCCACAAAGTAAAATACCTTCGGCTCTGGTACTTCGAGTTGAAATACTTTTAAAATAAATTATTAAATTTTTTATTTTTTACTCCCCTTTCCTCTTCCCTCCCTTTTAATTTAAATTAATTATTTTATTTAAAAAATAATTTTTAAATAAAAGAAAACCTTTCTATTTGTTCAATTTCACTAGTGATTTGACTTAATATTAATAATAAATAAATTGAAAGAAAAATATTAAAATAAGAAGAGATTAAACAAAACATTTCTTGCTATTCCTAATTTAAAAATATAGGTAAATTAATTTAAAAAATAATTATTTTCCTCAATAATAAACAGTCGATGGTCATTAAAAGATGTGAAAATTTCAAAAATAAAGGAAAAGATAAAAATTATTATTTTGTTAAAAAAAGAGAGGGGGGGGAAGCTTTTAAATATTTTATTTTTAATTGATAAAAATAAATTGATAAAAATTACCGATAAATAAATAAAGAAAAATAAAAATTTATTTGAATCATCCTTTTATTTTGGGGAGGACAGGGAGAGAATAAAGGGAAATTAAAACATTTGTTTTTAGTCTACACATAAATGCCAGTTGTTTATTTAATTAATTAAAGCTTTTTGATTTTCTTTAATTAAAAATCTTTATAAAGAAATAAATAGGTATATATTTTTCTTTATTTTTTAAACATTAATCCCTCAAATTCCCTAAATCTTGCCTATATTCTCAGATTGCGTGCAGCGGATTTTAAAATTAATTTTTGCGGCTGCGGAAAATCTTCTTTTTTTGCGGCCAGCCCTGGTAAATATACTAGGGGTGAACTTATATTAGAGGGTGTGTTTTTATCGAAGAGTGATGTTCTATTAAATAATTATGTTGTATTGCTTATTGAAAAAATAAGGACATACATACTATTAATATATATATTTCAGTCAACAAATACAATTAAATTATTTACTTGTTATTAAATTAAAGAGAGTAAATACGTATTTAAGTTTACTTTAATTAGTAATTAAAATGTCATTATTTATTAAAAATATTTTAATTTTATTTACAACAATTTTATTTGCAATTATTTTGAATAATTCCAATGTATTTGGAATGAGAAAACAGGGGTTTGATAATTAATTTAGAGAATTGGGGAGAGGGGGAGGGGCTATTGCCCAATCGAAATGAAAATTTTTATGCATCCAAACTAAGTACCCGATTTATGGTTCGGTATTCCGTGTATGTAACATAGGGCACTAATTAGACGGATAAAATTTTGATTGAACGCTAATCAGTGTTTTTAAAAATTAAATTTTATTAAGTTATACATAAATTGAAGAAATGGAATTTAAAAATTTTTTTTAACCCCTCCCCCCATTATTTTAACAAAAATAATTTAAATTATTAATACAGAGTAGCAATTAGTGGAAGATTTATTTGTGGAAATACTTCGGCATTAAGTAATTCTACAAAAGTTAGAATTGTTGATATTGATACAGGTACTTAATTAGATTTTTTAAATTATTTTTAATTTTTAAAAAAAGGTCCCGATCCAGACGATACTTTGGATGAAAAATTTGTTGATGCAACTGGGGCATTTAAATTAAATGGATATACTAGAGAATTAACTGGTTGGGAAATTAAAAAAGAAAATATTTTTAATTTAATTTAGATATAGACCCCGTTCTTTATGTTTGGACACGATGTTATTCATTGGAAGCTGTAAATTATATTTAAATACTCTAAAAACTCTTTCTCCTATTTTTTTGTTTTTAGCCCTGCCATCGCAAAATTAAATTTTTAATTCCCAAAAAATTTATTATTGGAGAAGAACCAAAACTAAATGAATGGCTTGATATTGGAATAATTAATTTACAATCAACTTTTGAAGTTTTTTTTCTTTAAAAGAATAATTATTTTTAAATTTTTTTTAAATTTAAGGATGAAAAAAGAGAATGTATTTTTTAAAAGAATAAAAGAAATGAGAAAAACAAAACAAAAATAAATTTTAATTTTTTGTCATAAAAATATTTGTAAAAAATCCTTTTTTTAAATAAAATTTCTTCAACAAATTTTATATTCTCTTCCAAAAGGTAATTTCAAACAATCTTCTAATTCAGGTAAATTTTCACTTTCCAAATCTTCATTTTTTAATTTATAACGTTCCAAAAATTTATTTTCTTTTTCATTATCATCATTTAATTCAATAACTTCACAATTTAAATTTTCCAAATTTTTTGCCAAAATTTTTTCACACATTAAAATATTTTTTAAAACGGATTCTAAATGAAAATGTTTGTCTAAAAGTGCATGTTCAATTCCAAAAAAGCCTTGTCTTGTTCGCCGTAATTTTCTAGTACTTGCAACTGTTGACAGATTTAATCCAATTTCGTGTATAAAATCACTAGTAAAAATGTAAAAAAAATTTTTTCTTCAAAAATCACCATAAAAATTGATCAGTTTCACCATTTATTTGAATATTTAATTTAAAATAAGGAAGTTTAAAATAACATAAATCTAAACCAAAAATTAATGGACTTCCAAGAACTCCTAAAAAATTTTAATTAAAAAATTTTATTTTCAAAAAAGGTAGTACTTATTCAATATCCTACCCCCCCCCCCCTATTTGAGTCTCACTTTTATTCTTTTGTGCCTCAGAATTGTCAACTTTCCTTTCTTGTAAATGTTGATTTTCGCCATTTCCATCTATTCTTTCCTCACTAATTTTTGCTTAACTTATCTTTTACTAGAAATGGAAAATAAGGAGGAAAATAAATGATAAATAGACAGTAAAAATTAATCAGACTCAAATAGGGATAGGGGTAGAAAATTAAATAAGTACATCAAAAAATTACTTGGTCTGGGGGCTCCACGCCTAGCTAATTCAAAAGCTTGTTGACTTTGCATATTTAAATTTGCAAATTCAAAAGATGCCTTTTTGTATTGTAAACGCAGAAGAGAAAGTAAAGTATTTAATCGAGGTTGAGAAACATGATCTACAAAAAATTAATGAAAATAAAATTAAATTAAAAGAAAAACCATATTCCATTCTTGAATTAACTGTTCCTCTAATAGAATTTAGATGAGTACCTCGACCCAATTCTGCTTCAATAAAATATTCATTAACCCAGGCTAAACTTCGTATAGCCTCTAAACGGTCACAACCATCATTGAGGCCAAAAACTTTAAAAACAAAAGTAGAAGGTACTACTGAAGAAAAGGGTGCTTTTTCTGCGGACTTATTTTGCGGACTTTTCCTTTCCTTTACATGTTTTACTTGTAGCAACTAACTGTCAACGGCCCTCCCCCCATTATTTTTCTTACCTAAGATTGTACACAATGGTCAGATTTTCTTCTTTCTCTTTTCCTCTATTTGCCGTGTGGCATATTCAAACAAAAGACATTGATACAGAGAAGATTAATTTTATTTTTTTCATTTCTGTTTAAATGTTTTGCTTATAGCAACTAACAGTCAACGGATTATTTTTTATGCCGGTCTGAAAAATGTCGTTCACAAATAATTTAAACATTATAAACGAAAAAAATGTTACAATCAATAAAAAATTTTACTTTAACTAAATTGTATGATAAAATTAAATTACCCAATGATGAATTTCAACAATGGATCACTGATCTCGGAATGCTTCATAGAAAAAGAACATGTGATTGTGGAAAAGAAATGCGTAAAGAGAAGCGTGGACAAAATGGAAGATGGATATGTAAGAAATCAGTATGCAGAAAAACAAAGGGTGCTTTAGTTGGAACATTTTTCGAAAATTCAAAACTTTCTTTGACACAAATCATACAGGTACAATTTTTCAATTGTTTTTTATCAAATTATTATTAAGATAATGTATCTTTGGTCTAGGAGAATATTTGTGAAAATATTTGTGCGAATAAAAATTAATCCTTTGACAGTTAGTTTGCTACAAGCTAAAACATTATCTTTAAAAAAAAGGGAAAAAGAAGGAAAGGAAAAGTCCGCAAAATAAGTCCGCAGAAAAAGCACCCTTTTCTTCAGTAGTACCAAGTGGTAAGAAAATTATTTTAACTAAAAATTACCACAGACACCAGAACTGGATGGTTCTAAAGGATTTAATGGTTCAATTTGAAATTCTTCTGGTCTAAACATTTCACCAACAATTGAAGGGTGCAAACTTTTAAAATATTTATTTTTTAATTAAAAATAAAAGAAAAACCTGTAATCAATTTGTTGACGTTTTCCAACAATTAAAAGAGAACCACTTTCTTTATGTTCCTCAACTATTGGCATTTCAATTAATGGAAGTGGACGACATTGAGCAATCACATTTGCTTGATCACAAATTCCTTTTAAAAACAATCTTTGTAAAGCAGGTAAAGGAATATCTCTTGGTTTGAATAAACAAACAATTCCGTTTAATAAATTCTGTATTTCTCGACAATTAAAAGAATATTTAGGCATTTATCTTTTAAAAAAAATTCAGAATTTTTAAAACTAGAGCAAGGAAAAATAGTCTGAAGAATAGAGGAAGAGAAAAAGGAAAAAAGAAATAGTGGAGAGAGATAGATAGAAATAACAGGATTTAAATCATTTTGCCAAATTAATTATTAATTTCGAACATTTTTAAAAACAATAAATATTTTTAATTTTCGAGTCTTGTAATTTCAGTAAATGCTCAAAATCTTCTCAATTCTTTTATTACAAATCACCCCATCACACCATAAATATTTAATTTTCTTTTATTTTTTTAAATAAAAATTCATTTAGGATTTTTTTCAAAAATGGAAAAACAAATAATTTCAATAGAAATTTTTAACGCTAAATCGCCTCAGAAAGGAATTACAATTGACAATGTATGGATATTTTAATTATTTTTTTTGAAAAATTTTTCTTTTTAAGGTTTCTTTAAATGACGATATTTTGTCTTTAAAGAAAAAATTTTGTGTTTTAAAGAATTTGGCTGTGGAGCGTATTTCTTTTAAATTGGAACCAACAGGAAAGAATTTAGTTGATAATCAAATTATTTCTGAATTAAAATTACCAATATCAAATGCTCAATTATATTATCGTGATTTGGGTCCACAGATTGCCTGGAAAACTGTTTAAGAAATTAAAAAAAATTTTTTAAATAAAAATTATTTTTGAGGTATTTTTGGCAGAATATGCTGGACCTTTCTTTATTTATCCAATATTTTATTTTCAACCGACTTTAATTTATGGGGATATTTCAAAGAATTTGGTTACATCTTCCAAATGTGTGGCAACAATTGCTTTGATTTGTCATTGTTTGCATTATGCTAAACGACTTTATGAAACTCAATTTGTTCATCGATTTAGTAATGGGACAATGCCTAGACGAAATTTGTTTAAGGTTTTTTCTTGTTAAGAAATTTTTGAAAGAAGTAGATAAATTAATAAATAATATAATAAAATTTTTTAAATATTTTTACGGGAAGGGGCGGATTTGTAAACTTTGAATGGAGATAATTAAATTTAATTATTCCCAAGAAAATCTTTTTAATTGACTGAAATAAAATTTTCTTTAATTTTTCTCACAGAATTGTTCATATTATTGGGGATTTTCTGCCTTTATTGCCTATTTTGTTAATCATCCATTATATACTTCACCAGGCTTCACTCAAGTTTTTGTTTCCCTCTGCTGTTTTTTGGTCGCGGAAATTGGTTAAATATTTAAAAATTAAATTTTTTAATTTTTCCTCAGGTAATTATTCAATTCATATTTTGTTGCGTGATTTACGTCCAGCCGGTTCAAAGGAGCGTAAAATTCCCTATCCAAATAAAAATCCTTTAACTTTACTTTATAATTATGTTAGCTGTCCAAATTATACTTATGAAGTTATTTCTTGGATTTCTTTCTCTTTAATGACTCAATGTCTTCCCGGTAGGGTTTTTTAATAAATTTAAATAAAAAAATTTCTTTCTAGCTGGACTTTTTACGATTGCCGGTTTTTTGCAAATGAAGCAATGGGCAAATGGAAAACACAAAAATTATCGAAAAGAATTTCCAAATTATCCAAAAGGCCGAACTCCTATTGTGCCGTTTATTTGTTAATTTTGGAAATTATAATTTAGTTTATTTGAAATTATTTAGGGTTAATTAATTTAAATTTTATATTTATTTTATAAAAATACTTAAAAGAGAATTTTTGTATAAAATCTCTTTTTATTTAAATTATTCTTCTATTTTTCTAGTATTTTTTAAAATAAAAATATTTTTTGGATATTTCTGTTGCTTTCCTCATTTCAATTTTTGCATTTCCTTATGGAGATGAAAGGATTTGATGTTTCTCTTTAAAACAAAAAAAGGTCGAATATATAAGAGAATATCCTCAAAAGATAAATTTTCCCAAGAGAAAATTTTCTGCCTTTTTAGACACGCCAAAAGCAATACATACAAAGACTTTTTTCCTTAAATCCACAATTGAGAGAAAGGTACTAAATGGGTGTTATTGTCTGTAAGGAGGAATGAAAATTTGTGTGAAAAGAATGTAAATTTTGTTTGTTAAAACTTTTTTTTAAATCAACAGTGATTATTTTAAACAAAATTATTGTTAAAAGTTCCGAGAATGTTCCTCAATTTGGAAAATTAAATTTTCTATTTTGTTGCGTTGTAAATTTGTCATTTTCTTAACATTAAAAAAAGATTTCCGTACTTATTTTTAAAAGTATTTTAAATGAAATTATTTATTATTATTATTTACTTTTTATTAATTGAAAATGTATGTTTAAATAATTGTTGGGTAAAATTGAAGTTCGTATATCTCCTTTTTCCTTCCTCATTGTATTAAAATGGTCAGACTTTTATTAAAAATTGTCAGGTTTCTCGGTTCGGAATTGAAGAAGCGATTTTTTGGTCCAGCTCGTATGCAACAGGGAAATCGAGTGAAGTTGATGAGGAAGTGAGCAAAGTGACCATTTATTACTTTGATATATGAAAAAGGAGGGGGGATATGAACTTCAATTTTATCAATTGTTGCCAAAAATTAAATAAAAAAAAATTAAGGCTAAACTACAGTTTCCGTACCAGGCTCAGAATTGGACGATTTATATGTATTCGAAAGAGCTCGTCGAGCTGAGTCGAACGACACCAAAATTATTCAGCGGAAAAAACTCTGAGCCGAGTTACAGACCCCTAAATTTCAAAAAACCATAGGGGGGACCAAGCTGTTTTTTGGGGGTGAAAAATTCGAATATGCAAATTATAACTCATTCGAAAGAGCTCGTCGAGCTGAGTCGAATGACACCAAAATCAACGAAATCCGACTTGATTTGACAAAGTTATGACCGTTTGTTTTTACCCCTTCCACAAGGTTTTCGCGGAAAAAAGTTTTTGCCGCTGCGGAGGAAGCCGGGCATGTCGAGCGGAACGACGGCCGCCGCTTCGCTACGGTCGCCGCGAGCGAAGCGAGCACGACCGCAGCGAAGCACGGCCATCGTGTAGCGAAGACCATGCCCGGCCTACCCTCCGTAGCAGCACAAAAACAGTTTTTCCTGCGAAGATTCTGTTGGTCATAACTTTGTTCATAATCGTCCAATCGAGCTGATTTTGGTGTCATTCAACTCAGCTCGTCGAGCCCTTTCGAATGAGCTATTATTTGTATATTCGAATTTTTCACCCCAAAAATCCCCCCAGAAATTTGACCATTTCGAGCCCTATATCTCGGCTCAGAATTTTTTCCGCTAAATAATTTTGGTGTCGTTCGACTCAGCTCGACGAGCTCTTTCGAATGACATATAAATCGTCCAATTCTGAGCCTGGTACGGAAACTGTAGTTAGGCCAAAATTAATTTTAAAGATTAATTCTGTTAGTCATCATTTTCTTCGCCGAACAATGGCACAGCAAAGGCAAATTGATAAAGACACTGAAATTGAAGAAGAATTAGATTCTGATGTGGAAGAAGCTGTATGTCATATTTAATTAAAAATATATTCTTTTAATTAATTTAGATTCTTGTTGATAAAATTATTTCTTTAAATGGAGAAAATGATTTTAATGAAGAAAAGCAATTTATACAACAACAAACACAGCAACAATTTGGAAAGGATACTGTCTTTGAACAGGGGGAAACTCGCGATTTTTTACATTTTTTGCGAAGAATTAAATATGACCATAGACAATGTCCACAAAATGAAGGTAAAAAGGATTATTTAAAACAAATATTTTTATTTAGGTAAAGCTGTACAAATTTCTGTTTCTGTAGTTATTTCAAATATTAGGGCTGTTTCTGAAGTTACTATGGTAAATAAAATAAAAAAGATTTCCTAAAAATTTATTTTTTAAAGGATTATAGTTTAGAAATGTTTTATAGAGAAATTTGGATGGATAAAAGATTAAATTATGATATTAAACAATTTAGAAATAAAACAGAACTTGCTTTACACGAATCTTATGCAGTTAATTTTAAAAGATATTTTATATAAAAATTTTTTTAAAAGAATTTTTTGTGGCATCCTGATACATTTATGCCTAATGCTATTGCTTCAAAAAATCCAAGAAAACAGTCAATTTCACATCGTTCATTGTTAAGGTATTTTTTAATTAAATAAGTTTTTCTTTATTGTGGCAAAGAAAGATAAACACTTAAATTTTAATATCTAAATAATGAGTTTTTTAAATAAATTGGTGTACGTATTTAATTCTAGGAGTATTGCTTAAAAGAAGGAAAAGTGTATACATATTATAAATCTGGGTGTTGACTTTTATTAATTTTTGTTTATGTATATCTAAAATAATTTTACGTCAATTAAGGAGGGGGGGGGGGTGTAAAAACAATTTCTTAAAAAAATAAAAACTGTTTTTAGGCTTCAATCAGATGGACAAATTCTTTATTCACGTCGTCTTTCCGTTGTTGCTGAGTGAGTATTTATATATTTAAATATCTTATTTTTTGTTTTTTAGATGTCCAATGGATTTAACTTTGGTAAAATATTTTTAAGAAAAAAAAGTTTTTTAAATAATTTATTTTTTAAAGTTTCCATTTGATTCTCAAACGTGCAAATTGGGAATCGAAAGCTGTAATAAATATATATTTTTTAATTAAAAAAAGACTAAATTTTTTAGATGGTTATACTTCAGATCAAGTTATTTATGTTTGGTCACACGGACAAAGAGCAGCTTTAAAATTACATAAAATTCGTCTTCCAGATTTTCGAATTAAAGAAGCTTTTGTTACTTCACAAATAGAAAATTATGCTACTGGTAATTTTTAAATAAATATTTTATTTTCTCCTTTTTCTTTGAATTTTGTGAGGGTAATATTTACTAGGACAAGGCCGGTTAACCGCCCGGTTAATTTTTCCCTGTGGCGGGGCAAAAAGAACAGAGAATAGAAAGAGAAAAAAAACCCCGCCAAAGGGAAAAATTAATCGGGCGATTAACCGGCCTTGTCCTACCCTAATATTTACTGTTTTTTTTGTCTTGGTTCTACCCTTTCAGAATTCTTCTCTTTAACTACAAAACTTTCAATTAAATTTTAAAGGTAATTATAGCCGTTTATATGTTTGTTTTGTTTTCTCTCGTTCAGCTGGATTTTGTTTTTTACAATTAATTATTCCATCAACTGCTGTTGTAATAACTAGTTGGGTATCCCTTTGGATGGAAAATGAAACTAGTTTTCAAGTTTAAAAAAATTTAAATTTTTTTTCAAAATTTTTTTTTCTTTAAAGGATATGATTTCTATAATTTTAACAATTACTTTTTTACTTTTTTCTTATAATGAGGTAAAAAAATAAATTTTTAAAAATTAATTTTTAAAGGTAATGCCAAGAGTTAGTTATTTAAAAGCTTTGGATATTTGGTTAGCCGTTTGTTTTATGATTGTTTTTTTGTCTTTAATTAAATTGGCTATAATGAAATATATGAGACAACGTTTAAAAATTGAAAATAATTTTAATAATAATAAATTGTTTGTTTTTTTAAATTTAAATTTTAAATTATTTTTTTTTCAGAGATTTATTATTAAATGGACTTTTAATGCCTAAATTAATTAATTTAATAAATAAAAAAAGAAAAGAAAAAATAAAGAAAAATAAAAAACATTCGGCTTTAAATTTTGGATTTACTTCAAGTATTAATTCTTCTTCCTCAATTAATAATAATAAACAAAAAAAGTAATTTAAAAATTATTTTTTTAATTAATTTTATTTTTTATTTCAGTTATTGTAATCGTCAACGTCCACCTACACCCCCTCCACATTTAAAACAATTAAATATTAATTTAAATAAAAATATTCAACAATCATTTCCTCTTTCTACAAAAGAAAGAAGGTTAATTTTTAAATTAAAATTAATTAAAAATAAAATTTAATTCTTTCAGAAGATCTTCACATCTTTTAAATTTAAATAAAAATTTTGAATCTTTATTGGTTGAAAGTGCTTTTTCTAAACTTTTAATGAAACAAAAATTAAAAGAATTAAATAAAAATAATTGTTGTTGTTATTATTGTAATAATGAAGATAAAAGTGATTTTAAAAGAAGAAGAAAAATATTAGTTGATGAAAATAAAAATGAATTTGTGGCTACTAAAAAAGGTAAAATAAGAATTTTTAAGGAGAGATTTTTTTAATATTTTTTAAAAATTAAATTGAAAATAAATTTATTTTTTTTAAGATAAAAACAAATTTACCACAACTCGTTCACCAATTAATTCAATTAGAATAGGAATTGAATCAACAAGTTCTTCTTCATCATCTTCTTGTTCAACACCTACTACAAATTCTGACAATGAAGAAGAAAGAAAAATAATTTTAAATAAAAAAGAGTTTTTTAAAGAAATTTAAATTAAATATATTTTTTTATTTTAAAGAAAATTATTTTTTTGTTTTGACCATCTTGGGAATATTGAATTTTCTTCTCAATTTATGAGACGTTTTCATTGGATATCTCAAGTAAAATAATTAATTTTAAAATAATTCTTTTATAAAATAGATGGGATTTTTCTTTGGTTTTGTTTTGTTTTGCCTTTACTTTTTTCTTGTTTATCCAAATAGCAGATCGACTAGTGTTGATCCAGCCTGTCGAAGGGATGAAGCAGAATGGTTTGTTTAGAGGGTTTTAATTTTTAAATAAAAAATATTTTTTAAAGGTTTGCTTCAATACCGACATAAAAATGTTTTTTTGAGAATACAAATTTTTTTATTTTTTTTTTCGCATTTTCTCAAACATTTTTTCTGATTTAGTTGTAAAAAGTATAAATTTTGCCGCAAATTTCCAAAGTGAATAAATTTGTTGAATTATCGTTTTGCTAAAAATTTTTATTTATGGGCATAAATAATATGTATATTATTTATGCCATCTGATTAAAATAAGGGCCAACTGATTAAAATAATAATTAAGAGATGGACATTTCCTTCCTTAAAACCCCTTTAGGGTATTTATTTTATTACTTTTAATAAAAACTACTGTAACCACCCAATTTTTAAAATGAAATATTTTGGCGAAATTATTTTAAGATGTTATTTAATCCTTGGAATAGGTCGATTTAGAGTAGAGGTCGGCAAACATCGTGAGCAGACATGCACGAAACGTTTCGTTTCGTTTCGTTGTTTCGTTAGTTTCGTTATGTTTTTTCCTGTTTCGTCTCGTTTCGTGACGAAACACTTTTTGGATTGTTTCGTTTCGTTTTGTTAACGAAACACCTCTGTTTCGTTAACGAAACATTACCCATTTTTCAGACCAAAATATTACCCAAAAATTGAAAAATTTCCCCTTTGGTGATCAAAATTCAAAAAAATTTTCGCCTGCGGCGCTGAAATCTGGATTTTAAGCGCCTACGGCGCATAATTTACTATAATTTTTTTGAATTTCTCGTTTGATTTTGTTTTTTTAATATGCAAAGCTTAAATTCTATGCTAGATTAGGCATATAGAATCGATCTACCTCTTAATGCCAATCAGGGCAGGCGCAAGAGTTTCAATAAAGTTTAGTTTTAATAAATCATGAACGTTGTCATGAACGTTGTTATCTATCATAAACGTTGTAATCATGAACGTTGTTATCAACAAAAAATCTGAGTTGAGAAATATCATTGGATTTGGCTAGATCAATGGTGTTATAGGAAATTGGGAGAGAGTAAACGGGATATCGGTGGATTTGTAGGGTTTAAAATTTTTAAAAAAATGTCGGGAATCAGGAACGGGTTTAGAGGAATTTCTGACAAAATTAATTTACGATTTTAGGGAATCAGGAAACGGGTCGGCAGGTCCCTGATATACACATATTCTCAACACATAATTCGATTAAAGTCGATTTGGTGGAATTAAGGCTGATATAGTGGATTATGAGTCAACACGCGAAAATTTTGTAGCCTGGGACCAAAAGTTAAGGTCCCACTAAGCTATTAGATCAATTATAGGCCATAACTGGCCTATTAACGTGTCTAAAATCGAATAATTAATAAAATAAAACCGTTTTTATTAAATTTTTTGAAAATTAAAATGTTTCGTTTTGTTTCGTTTCGTTTCGCTAAATTTTTACTGTTTCGTCTCGTTTCGTTAACGAAACGATTTTTAAAAAATTTTGTTTCGTTTCGTTTCGTCTGAAAAAATTTTGGAGTTTCGTGCATGTCTGATCGTGAGGCACACTAATGTTTTCAACCTATCTATCCACTGAATATTTTTTCAACCTATCTATGGATACTATAAAAGGACTTGGAATTATCCAGAATTATTCTCTCGTTCTTCAACTACTATTATTCTCCATTTTGTCCTCTTCTCACACAATGCCAACGGTGCGGGAGCAAGATGACGTCGACCGTGTTGTCTGCTGCAAGCACGGAAAGCCTTGTCAACTCTCATTGCAACAAGTTCCAAAGTCTGCACGTGGTCAAGAAGTCCCAAGATCGCCAGATGTTGGTCGTTGTGGTGGTGGCAGACGTAAGAGACAGAAGTGCCAGCAGGCGGATAATAACTCGTCCATCACCGACTTGAGGGGAGGCAGTGTTAGCAGCTCATCGACCAACTATGAGAACATCCCGCCTGGGGGATTGCCGAATGAGGGTGACAATTTTTTTGTTTTTTGAACGTCTTGAACTTCTTTAAAATTATTTTTATTTTTAGCGACCGCTATTGACATTGGAAGTGGTGGCGGTTCTGCAGTTACTAGCGAGACGGAAATCACTGAAGACGAAAGCAATCCTGCGACTGATGAACGCCCTCCAAGCGTGGACTTGTTTCGCCAGAGATTTGAAGACGAGCAACTGTATGAGGACATCCACCACGTGGGTGGAATGCATCGATGTGGACATGCTGCTAAGAAGACTGCCAAGAAGCCAGGCGATGGTCAAAAGGAAGCTGGGAAAACCAAATCGAGCGAAAAGTGAGAGTATAACTCTTATTCCTAAATAAAATTTTTTGTTTAGATCGCTCGCTAGGCCGGTTCCTCCTTCTGCTGCGGGTGTCGCTGTTCCAATGTGAGTTTCTCAAAAAAAATTTTTTTCATTCAAAAAATTTTCACTTTTTAAAGGTCAACTGCTGATGTCAAACACGCGGCGAAAGTAGACATGACCAAAAGCAGAGACCTTGTCAACCCTAAGGAGAAGCTGACTGAGTTCTATGCAGGACCGTGCACACCGAGTGAAGCTGAGCGTCAATGTAAAGCTGCTGGCATGTTCCGTCTCTACCATCGAATTGTGGTTGTCGATGAGGATCAGCTGCAAAGTGTTCTGCCGTTGTTCATTGTCTACAGAAATCTGAAGGGGAAATACTGGTAAGTGGGGGAGTTGGCGGCCTTTCTCTATAGGATACACCCTTGGGGCTCAAAAATACTAATTTCTAAACTCTTTTTTCAGTCATGTCCGGATTGTGCGCTGCGGGAAGGACCTCATAAAGATTGATATTGAAGGAGAGCCCAAATTCCGAACGCTTAGCCAGCTAATCACCTTCTACGACATCTACGCGAAATTCGAAGACGATATGAACCCGTTCCCGCGTAAAGGTGGCGAGTCTGTGGAGGAAATCAACTAAAGCAAGAATTGTAAAAGTATATAAAAATGTTAGGTGATTTGTGGGTATATTTGTTTGTGTGTGTTGATATGTAAATATTTGTAAATATAATTGTGTGTGACACTATTGTTATGTAAATATATAAATTGTTGTGGAATTTGTATTTTTTGTTGTATAAATAATGTAAAAATAAATTTGAATTGGTACAGTACAGAAAAAATTTTATGGTACCGTCCGGGCTCTATTCTCCACAATATGTGAGAGTTAGAGGGTATCGCTTAGGCGAGGTATCGCTTAATCAATAAAAGAAATAGGCACAAATTTAAAGGACATTTGGAGTTTACTTGAGATAGCAAGGGAGTAGCTTCAGGGGGGCTAAAATGGGGCTACGCTTGATAATATAAAAAATTCTTTAGGAAATTTTTTAAATAAAATTAGGTTCTAATCGAATTTATGAGTCACATAAAATTGTAGATAGAGTAGTAGAATTTCAGGTTTCGGACCCGCCAAAGTTATATGGGGTTCCTCTTTTTAAAATAAAGAAAAGCGGGTAAAAATAAAAAATTAAATTAGAAAATAATATTTCCACAAGCGGAATCGAACCGCCGTTAAAAACCATTGTAACCTGAAACAATACCACACACCACAAAAGTATTTAACAGAGCATCCTAAACAATGCTACATAATTAAGAGAAATTTTATCGAATTTCCAAAGCCACCTAGACATAGATTCCAAACCCTAAAAAATATTTGTGAACAACTTTGAAATCCCAAAAAGTTCTGGGGGACTCATAAATTTATTTATTCAAAAAATTAAAAATATACAACGAAAGGGAATCCACTAACATCCAATTTTCTGAAGCCATTAGAGACAAAATAGAAATTGAATAAATACCGTATTTCCTATATTAGAGCCCCACCCTCTGTTAGAGCCCCACCCTCTAATACAGCCCCACTTTGGAGGATAGTTAAAAAATAGAGCCCCACCCTCAATTAGAGCCCCACCCCAAATAAAGCCCCACCTAAAAAATATTGGAGGAAAAATTATCCCAATAACTTTTTAGATGTATTAAGAGAGTTAAGGAAATAAAGGGATGGATCTCGATGATATCGCGATCAAGAAGGAGGAGGGATAATAGGAATATAGAAATGAAAAGGAGGGGATAACTTCGATATCCGCCCAAATACTCTAGAATCGCCTATATTCCTCCAAATCCCTCCTATTATCTCCAATAAAATAAATTTATGAAGGGTTGCAATTTTTGAAGGGTTTCAATATGAAGGGTTGCAATCGTGTTAGGCACTTGGCGATAATTCGAGAGATTATTAAAGATCTATTAGAGATCTCGCTTATAATCAGTGATGAAGTTCCAAAATTTCTCCAAAACCGGTTCCAGTTCTGGAACTTGTTCAAAAGCTTCATCAAACAAAATCCCTTCATTTGCCTCCTAATACCCCTAGTCCAGAATATCCCTCTTAATCCCGCTAAATCTCTCAATATAAGCTTAATCCTCTGTATTCCCCATAATCCCTTAAAAGCCACTCTTATACCTCTGATCCATCGATGTCAAACACTAGTCCCCTAATATTTCCTTTAATCCGTCCAAATCTATTAATATTTAATATTAATCTTACTCTTATTGAATTATTGTGACTATTTTGTTATTCATTGCTTAAAAAGTTTTAATTTTTCATGAAAAATCAAAAAAAATATCGATTCGCTTTTGATATTTTCGGTTTTATCGACCATCCCCTCCGGCCTATCTCTTGTTGCAATGGACAGTTAATAAATGGGATTTTAACTCAAAGAGGGTTGAAAAATAGAGCCCCACCCTCAATTAGAGCCCCACCCTTTAATACAGCCCCACCCTGGAGGATAGTTGAAAAATAGAGCCCCATGGGGCTCTAATATAGGAAATACGGTATTTGGAATCAGACGTGGGCGAAACGTTTCGTTTCGTTTCGTTGTTTCGTTAGTTTCGTTATGTTTTTTTCTGTTTCGTCTCGTTTCGTGACGAAACACTTTTTAATTTGTTTCGTTTCGTTTTGTTAACGAAACACCTGTGTTTCGTTAACGAAACATTACCTATTTTTTAAGCCAAAATATTGCCCAAAAACTGAAAAAAATTCCCATTTGGCGATGAAAATTCTCAAAATTTTCGACTGCGGCGCTGAAAATGGAGGAAATCTGCCTTCATGGCCTTCCAAAATTCAAAAAATTTTCGCCTGCGGCGCTAGAAAAGGAAATATGTGTATATCTCTGTACATTTGCATAGATTAAGGTGGACTTTGAGTAATATTGGCAAGAATTAAAAGAGAGATTATTAGAGGGGTTAAAGGGATGTCCTCTTACTTCCCTCGATATCCTCCTTAATCCCACTATGTCCCTTTAATCCACTATGTCCCTTTAATCCACTATGTCCCTTTAATCCAACTATGTCCCTTTAATCCCTAATATATGCCGATGTCTCTAATTTCCGATTTCCGAAAAAAAATTTTTATTTTTGATTTCCGACTTTTGAGCCAGTTCCGATTTCCGGCTCTTCCGATTTCCGACACATCTGACTGTTTCGACGGTGTCCGGAAAATTGGGCTCTGGAAAATTAGGCTCCAAGATTTTCGGAAAATCTTCCGCTGGAGCCCAATTTCCCAGAGCTTATTTTCCGGTACTCGTTTCGACCTAACTCTGACTGGTGGTAAAATTTCGTGAGTTGACAATGTTATTCGATTTGTCTCGAGGAGCTGAGTCGAACGGGACCACTCCCTACTTCTGGAAATGATTCTGGACCGAGTTATTAATGGTGATATAGGGAATTAGGTGAATTAAGGGAAAAATTGACGTTTGAACGATTGGGTCCACAACAAATGGTTAACGGGACCACAATTTGTGGTCCCACACATCATTAGTGGCCCATTAACCTGGTTAAAATTGAATAGTTAATAAAATTATTAAGTTTTTTGAGAATTTTTTAAAAATTAAAATGTTTCGTTTTGTTTCGTTTCGTTTCGTTAAATTTTGACTGTTTCGTTTCGTTTTGTTAACGAAACGATTTTTAAAATTTTTTGTTTCGTTTCGTTTCGTCCGAAAAAATTTTGGAGTTTCGCCCAGGTCTGTTTGGAATTAATAATTTTAAAGAATTTAGTTCTTGATTAATTATATTGAAAGAATTGAGGAATTAAAAAGTATTGAGGAATTAAAAAGTAAATTTAATTGAGGAATTAAAAAGTAAATTTAATAATTTATTTGGTGGAGAACGAGACTATTGAGTACCGCCGTTTGAGTACCCAGAGCTCTTCCTTTGTAATTTCTCTTATTTTCTAAATTTAGTGAAAATGTCTGAAGAATTTGTTAGCCAACGAACCCTGCCAAAATCTAAAAAATGGTGGAAGAATGTTCAAACTGAAAGGTTTAAAATTTATTTTTATTTTTTCTTTAAAATTATTTTTTAGGCCTTTAAAAAGCAATACAAAACCAAAATCTGATTGGAATTCAAAAATGAAAAAGAAAAATATGGAAAAGCAAGTTCGAGCTTTGCAAGAAGAAATTCGTCAAAAATTGGTTGATGAAAAGAAAGAAATTATACAGACAAAAAAGGAAAGAGAAGAACGTCGAAAACAAAATTTATTAAAATCAGAAATTGTGCAAGTAATTAAAAATCCTGCACGGTTAAAACGGATGAAAAAGAAACAGCTTAGAATGATCCAAAAACGAGATATTACAAAAGAGTAATTTTTTGTTTTATCATATCAAAAAATTTCATAAATAAATTATTTGTTTTAAATATTGTTGATAAAAGTTTTTGTTTATTTTATTATATTGCCTAATTGTTATTTTACTAATATTTTTTTTCAAAATTATTTTTTGTTTAAATTTTTAAATTCTGATGGACTATGTGCGTGAACATGTATACTCACTGAAAAGGTTATTATTTCAATTAACTTTTAGCCGGAAACCATTATTTTCAGCATGCTGGACGTGTGCCTAACTCAGGACCCCGGATTTTCCTCCCTTGAGGATTTGGCGCTCGCCAACGGAAATGGGCAACTTTGCGCGCATCTTTTAGGTCGCAGTGTGAAAGGTTTGCTTTTTTCAAATTATTTTTCTATTTCTCTTTTCAGACGTCGAATTAATCCGCCAAATCTCTCGTTCACTCATTTGGTTTACTTATCGTCGTAATTGGCCTTCACCAATTGGTGGCTCTGGAGGCCCAACTACTGATATTGGATGGGGTTGTATGATTCGTTGTGGGCAAATGCTTTTTGCACAAGTTTTTTTCAGAATTTTTTTTGTTAAATTTTTTTAATTTTTAGACCCTCTTAGCTCTCCATTTAGGCAAAGATTGGCAATTTTTATTACAGAAACAAGATGTTGAAGCTTTGGATATTTATAAACGTATTTTGCGTCTCTTTCAAGATAAACGGACAGCTTTATATTCAATTCATCAAATTGGTATTTTTAAAGGTTAAATTTTTATTTAAAATTTTTTAGCACATATGGGCATTTCCGAAGGTAAACAAATTGGCGAATGGTTGGGACCTAACACAATGAGCCAAGTTTTAAAGAAATTGGTTGTTTTTGACAATTGGTCACAGATTGTGGTTCATGTAGCATTAAATAATGTAAAAATTTAAATATTTTTTTTCTCTTCAAAACAATTTTGAAGGTTTTAATTTCCTCTGATGTTCGAATTGTAGCAGCACAAAAGACTTCTAATAAATTAAATAATAGCCAAAATGATAGCATCCAAGAAGATAATTTTGATCAAATGGAGGATGAAGAAATGGAGGAGGATGAAGAGAATACAAATAATTGGAAGAGACCTCTTTTATTGATGATACCTTTACGGTTAGGGCTTGA
Organism: Meloidogyne enterolobii; assembly: GCA_963681835.1. Classification (NCBI taxonomy): domain Eukaryota; kingdom Metazoa; phylum Nematoda; class Chromadorea; order Rhabditida; family Meloidogynidae; genus Meloidogyne; species Meloidogyne enterolobii. The sequence goes on along the minus strand of CAVMJV010000010.1, from coordinate 1,806,998 downwards.
TTCAATTAATTCTTGCTATTCAACTGCAATTTTTGAATGTTTTAAATTGCCACAATTTGTTGGAATTTTGGGTGGTAGACCTAGACATGCTGTTTATTTTTATGGAACTGTTGGTGATAGGGTATAAATTTAATTCTTTGGCACTTGTAAAAGTTAAAAAAATTTTCTAGTTACTTTATTTGGATCCACATTTTTGTCAAGATTTTCAAGATTTGGATATTTCTTCACAGCAATCAAGTAATTAACTTTACTCAGAATATTTCTATTAATTTATTATTTTATTTCTATTATTTTAGCAAGTTACTCTCAACCTTCTGAAGAACCAGTAATTGTTTCTTCGCCAGATGAATTAATGGTAATATCTGACAACGGAGAAAAAGAAATAAACAATAGAAGATCATCATTAAATATTCAAAATCAACAAAGACCATCACTTTTTGAATTGTCTTCTTCAGCTGGGCCTTCTTCTGAATATGTAAATCTTCGTTCAGCATCTTCTTCATTAGTTGCTGTAGCTACATCTTCAGTTTCCTCATCTCCTTCACGGCATGATAAAAACGAAAATAATACCGGCGGTGTCACTTCAAACAATTTACTTGCCTCATCTTCTCCCTCTTTCCGCGGGTGTTCTTCCTTAAACTGGTTAATATTATTTTTTTAATCTATATTTTTTATTTTTTTGTAGTTCTCCACATTTAAGTAGTGTTTGTAGTAGTTCATCCATTGATGACCAAAATAATAAACAACAAAATATTGACACAAATATTTCAATTCCAACTTCTTGTATTTCTACTAAGCATTCATCTCCACATCAATCAACATCCTCATCTCGAAATGAAGGGATTTTAAGACGTATTCGGTCTGAAGTATCAACAGTTCCAGCAGTTGTCGATTCAATTCTTGATCGTTTTATTTCGATATTTGCTGACAAAAATAAAAATGAACAAAAAACTAATTTTTATGATGAAGAAGTAATTCAAATTGACAAAGGTATTTTTTAATTTTTATTAAAAATATTTTTTATTTTAATAGACGATGTTGGACATTCAACAAATCAAAATATAAATAATAATACAATATTGGCAGACGGGTTTAATAACTTTGATGATTCTTCTTTTCACTGCCCTCATCTTCTCTCAATGGATTTTAAATCCTTAGGTTTGTTTTTATCGTTTTCTTTTATTTTCACAACATTTTTAGATCCATCTCTTGCACTTGGTTTTTTGGTTAGAGATTCTTCTGATTATGAAAATTTAATTGAAAGACTTGAGGTTTCTTGGAATTAAAAAATATTTTTAAAAATAATTTTAGCACTCTTTATTACCAAAATCTTCTCCACCTCTTTTTGAAGTTCTTGAAACCCGTCCAAAAGGATGGCCACCATTTTCTCTCGAACCTTCTTACCAAAATGAATCAATAAATATTAAAGGTTTATTTTTTGTTATTTAAATTAATTTTTATATTTAAAAAGAATATGATGATTTATTATATGATAGTGATGAACAATTTGAATTATTAAATGAAGAATAAATGAATTTATGTAAATAAAAGGAATGAAATGCTTTCTTTAATTTACACCGGGTTTCGAAAATATATACATACATGCACTTTTTTTATTTTCATAATTTTTCTGTGTAAATTTTACATTATATAAAAATATATTTTAAGAAAAAAATTGGTTGAATATTTTAAAAGTTAAATATTTTTTTGATATTCAACTACGATTAAATGCCTTTTTTAAAAATTTTGTGAATAAAGAAAATTTATTAATATTTTTAATTTCTTTTAAATAATTATTTTTTAAATTAAATAAATATTGATATCTTTTTGTTAACCTATTTCTTTTAATAATTCCAAATGTCTAATGTTTGTGATGGATTTATTCAAATTTTTGATATTGGGGATAGTTTTTTTATTGCATTTGAAGGTTTTTTTTTTAAATTAAAAGCATTTCTAATTTTTAAATTTTTTATAGATTCCGAACAAATACTTCAAAAATATAGATTAATTTGTTCATCATTTTATCATTCAAAATGTGCAGAAGATAGCAATGTTTTGCCTTTTTTGCCGGTTATTTTGTTTTCAGAACAAGTGCAGGTTTTGGTTGAAAATGGTATGAAGGGTTTTAAAATAGAATAATTTTCTTTAATTTGAAGGTTTTGCTCAGATTTGTCGTGTCAATAATTCAATTGAAGGTATTGAGTCATTTCCAGACAGTAATTGCAAATTAGATAAATCTGAACCGGTAAATGAATTAATTTGGAAAAAAATAATCTATTTTTTAAGAATAAAGAAAAAGAAGGGGAAATTCTGCTTTCTTTGGCACAAAAAATTTTAATTGGTCGTAATTTAAAGAAAAGAAAAAGAGCTTTATTTGGAGCAGATGCGCCTTCTAATCTTCTCAAAATTCGGAAAATAGATCATTTAAATGAAAATAATAATAATGAGAAAGCAAATTCTAATGAAATTGAGAGCTGTGAAAATGAAGAATTACAATTAATTATTAATGAACTTCGTTTACGAAATGTGGAGAAAGAGATGAATTCAAAAAGAAATTTAAATTCTTATGGTATTTTAATTAATTAATAAAATAATTTTTATTTATTTTTTCATGCCTTCCATCAACATTATATAATTTGCCTGAGGATTTACTAGTTCCACAAAATGCTGAATATTTTATTAGATTAACTGTTTTTCGAGACCTTTGGAGAAAAGGTTAAAAACAAGTTTAATTATTAATTCTTTTAATGCCAAACAAATTAATAAAAAGGTTTTTATCTTCTAAGCGGTGCAAAATTTGGTTGTGATTATTTAGCTTATGAAAAACCTCCTGGCGAACAACATTCTCTTTTTATGATTATTTGTAGCGATGTAAATAAATCATTAAATTTATATAATTTAATTGCTACTTCACGTGTTGTAAGTTTAGAAAGAAATTTTTTAAAATATTTTTTTATTAGAGTACACAAGTAAAAAAGAAAATTCTATTGGCTGTAGTAAGTCCTGGAACTCTTTTACCTTATTATTTAGAAATGAATTGGTGGAAAGGAGATGGAAATCGTTAATTTTTTAATTAAAATTATTTTTTTTTGTTAATTTTATATTTATAAAAAGTTTTTTATTTAATTTTTGTTGTTAAATTCAAAAAAGTCGATTTACTTTTTTACTTTTTATTTATATATTACTTTTTTATGAAATTGTTTTAGATTAATTATTCAAAGTTATGCTATTCTTTTCATTCTTCAAATCGTTGGTTGGTCGAGAAGTTATTATTGAATTGAAAAATGATTTAAGGTTTGTTCGATTGGGAGATTGAGATCAATCCAGAAGTCGACCAGAAGTCGATTTTTTTTCCCCGCTTTATTCTCCATTTTGCTGCATCCACATGCGCTCCTCTTTTGGGTGTTTTAACTGCTTTGGGATTCACGAGTTGTATCTGTGATTTTTTTGTCTATTTTGCTCGGAATTAATTCCCTCTATTACGCCGCTTTTTTTCTTTCATTACCGCTTTTTCCCCGTTTTTAGTAAGGAGAAAAAATTTGGTTAATAAAGGAAAAGTATCATTTTTGCAGTATATGTGGAACTCTACATTCAGTTGACCAGTATTTAAATGTTAAAGTGACAGACATTAATGTTACCGACGTGGAAAGGTTTATTCAATTTTTAACTTAAACGAATTAAATTTTAGACATCCACACATGATTTCTGTAAAGAATTGTTTTATTCGCGGTTCAGTAATTCGTTATGTGCACCTTCCATCTGATGGAATTGACACTCAATTACTTCAGGTATTTGTTAAAAACAAGCTAAAAATTAATATCCCCACTTTTTAGGAAGCAACTCGAAAAGAAGTTTTGCAAAGTCGACAACAGGGGGGTACATCTAATAAATGATTTATAACAGAGAAAGATGTCACGATCTCGAGACAACCTCTTTTACTCGTTATTTGTTCGTAATAATTTATTTAAAAAATAAAAGTTTGATTAAAATTAATTATCATAATTAAAATGCAAAAATATTTGGGCTTTAGCAAGTTGTCCATTTGCAGAACTGGCTCCTCCAATACCTTCGTTTTCGACCAATCGAGAAACAACTTTTTCTGATTCTGAACTTGAAGGGGGAGCAGAAAGAAAAATTTTAGCCAATTTTCGAAGATTTGGGTAAGAATTGCTATTAGCTGCTTTTCGCCAGTATTCAAGTGGGTCAGCACCAATCCTTTCAATTGAGGACTAGAAAAGAAATTGGGAATTAGAAATTTGATAGTTCCTAATTTTTAATTCGAAAAATTATTTCAAAGCAGAAAAAGAATAAGTCAACTAACCTCCAAATAAGATTCTACTTCCTCTGCCACTGTCGAATATTCAACATTGGATGTAGTTGTTTGGACCATAGAATTAATCTCATTAAATCCCGTCAAAAATTCTGACATAGCATCTGTCTATATAAATTAAAAACGTTTATCTCTCAAATTTTTTCCTCTCATGTCAGAAGAATTACAGAATGGTCAACGACACATAAATTGATAGGACTACCAAATTTCCGGTAATTTCTTGTAAATCCATTTAAAGTAATTTCCTCAAGCTTCATAAATTTAATCTCATTATTTGCTATTGACCTGTAATTCTTCGATGAAGGAAAGGAAATTGTAGGAAGATAACACAAATTTTTAAATTTTAAATAAACTAACCCCGTCAAATGCATGTTTTTGTAAATTTTGTCTTTGTTCAGGATCTAAATCTGGCAATATAGTTGCAAACAAAAGAGTTTTATTTCGAATTCTTTGGTCAGAATCAAAAATATTTGCTTGGTTTTTATATCGAGCATCGAGTAGTGTTGCCAAAATTAAAAAACTAAAAAAAAAATAAATTTTAAAATTAATTATTATTAATTACCTTCTATCAATTAATCCATCCATTCTGCATCTCAATCCATCAGAAATTGTTCTTTTAAAAGATCTTTCTTCTGAGGAGTCACAAGGATTTTCTGCCAAACAATTAAGCAAATATTTATATGTTGGTAATACAGAACTAATACATTCATTTCTGTTAGATAATAATTTTGTTTTAATTTCAAATGGTTGAAGAATCTTGAGAAAAGATTTAAAAAATATTCAAAAAAATTTATTTTTATAAATTTCTTACATTCAAAATTTTCTTCAAAAATTCAAAATTTGGAAGAGTAACATCTTGAAAGTCTAAACAAGTAGCCAATAATGCATTCTGCTGTTCAATAACACGTCTAGCCATTGTTAAAGTAGAAGTCCATTGTGTGGGGATTTCTCCAATTAATGGATTTTTTGGGGCATCAACAAGTTGTTGTTGCCTTGAAAGAGCACTTTGAAAGGCTGAAGACCTAAAAAAATAATTTAAAAATTAATTTCTTTTTAAATAAATAAACCAATTATAAAAAGCAACTAATTCTCTACAAATTTGTATTTGTTTAGAGATTTCTGGTAAATTAGAACCATCACTTACAGACAAGGCTAATTTATGTAGAAAACAATCAAAATATTGAAATTTTAAATCTAAAAAAATTAAAATAATTTAATTTAAAGAAAACCTTCAATAGATCTACACATTGAAGAGGCAGCATCTCGTAAAAATAAATGTACTTTTGTTGGGGAAATTTCGAAATCAACAAATATTTCATTTATTTTATTTGTTATAGCATTTGAAGTATTATCTCCTGTAATAGGTTCAGCAACAAGTACTTTCCAACATCGATTAAATGAATCATCAATAAAATGACAAGTTACACTTTAAAAAATAATTTAAAATAAAACTTGACAACGAATTAATTTTTTCCAAAAGGCAGTCAGTCAGTTTAAACTTTTTATTTTTTAAAGTCAAAACATAATTTTAAATAAATTTAATTTAACAAATTTTTACCTCAAAAAATATTGTCCTTTAGAGTGCCCAATAGCTGTAGTGAAGGAACAACTTTGACATTTCCTTAAAGCATCCTTCAAACTCATATACTTTGATTGAAATTTTTTAGTAATTAAATTTGTCATATATTCTCTATTTTTCACTGTATAACTTTTAAAAGAATTTATTCACAAAAAAATTTATTTAAAAAAATACTTTGGACATGCAAGTGACAACATATCAGTAAAACTTTCCTGTTCAGTTATTGAAAGAGATTGTGATGAAAGACAAATAAAACGAAGAATTGCATCATCCATTTTCTTTGATTTTATATTATTTTGTTCCCATCTTTCAATTTTTCCGAATTTTGAAATTTTATTTTGATTTGTTGACGTTTTTGGGGAATTAATTTCTCGTTTAGTTTTAAATACAGGAATTTCAACATTTTTAGCTATAGCAAATTGCTTGAAAAAACTAAAAAAGATATTTATAAAGATTAAAAGAAAACCTTGGATGAAGCATTAAATGTCTAGTTGTTCCTTTTGTATTTCCCTTCTTTCGACTAATCCGTTTTTGGCAAATTCTACAAATTGCTGATGGATCACCTCTGTCATACTGATAATAACGAAGAAGTGAATGAGGGGGTTTAGACAAATCAATTATTGTTTCATCAATTCCATTATAATCTTCACTCAAAATTGTGTTCCCAATATTATCCAAACCTTTTTCACTAAAAATTTAAATATTAATTTTTAAATTTTTAAAATAAATAACAAACCTTTGTCCATTTATTTTTGTTTTCTTCAGAGGGGTAGAATTTTCGTTCTTTAACATTCTAGTTGAAGGAGGCATAGCACTTTTAGCTGTTGAAAATTCTTCAAAAATACTTCAAAATATAAAAATATCTAAAAATAATTTTTTTCAAAAAAAACTTTGGATGTCTCATTAAATGTTTAGTCATTCCATTTGTATTTCCTTGTGTCCTTCTAATCTCTTTTTGACATAATCTACATGTTCCAAAAGGTTCCCCACGAGAATATTGAAAATAACGCAAAAGAGAATGTGCAGGTTCGGATAAATTAAGTTGATTTTTTTCATTAAAATTATTTGGGTCATCTCTAGTTATAACTAAAAAAAGAAGTTTTTTAAGAAAATTTTAAAATTACCAATATGTTCTACAAAATTAGAAGTACTTCCATTAATATCTTCTAGTGAAAATATTTGTGTATCCATTTTTTTGTAAAATTTTATTAAAAAATTGTTGAAAATAAATTAATTAAAATATAATTAGTTTTTTTTTAAATTAATACTAAATAATTAAATTTATTAAATTTTGAAAGAAAATAAAATAAAAATTTAAAAAAATACACGTACAAATAACCAAAATACAAATTTTTCTACAATATTGTTTTTTACAAAAATTCCATATCGTAATATGACAAAATGATTTTTCGAAATTAAAAATATATCAAAATGTTAACTTTCAATTTAGTAAAATTTTAAATTTTTAATTAATTTATTTTTTTCCAATTAACAAAACTTTTTTTAATTTTTAAGAAATGAGGATTATTTTTGTTTTTATTTTATTTTTTGTCGTATCTGCCGACGATGCCTCTACTAAAGATTTACTTCCTCGTGGTGTTCATCCACAACGTTTTATTTAATTTTTATTAAAAAAAGATTAACTCATTTAAAGTTGCTTCATTCTATTCTGGCGAAGAAACATTTGCATGTCTTGATGGAAATAAAGTTACACCATTTAATCAAGTAAATGATGATTATTGTGATTGTGCTGATGGATCTGATGAACCAGGTTTTATTGTAGTAGAAATAATTTCGGGAGATCTATTCCTCGTTGGGCCAATTTTTCACCTTTTCCGACATTGGAATTAGAAAATGTTCTTTGAGGCAAAGGCGGATTTAGGGCGCAAAAATTTAGCGTCCAAACGCGATTTTTTGAAGTTATTAATTTTGATTTTTTACACATTACCGCTGCCGACGAAAATTTGGGAATTTTGGAAGATCTTAGGCGAAAAAATGATAACTTTTTTGTTCATTTTTATCCTGCGTTTTTTCTTTTCCTTATTTCGGAAGGAGGATAAAATTTCTCTGGATTTTAAGGAACTGCCGCTTGTCGAAATGGCAAATTTTATTGTAAAAATTATGGATACAAACCTTCATTAATTCCTTCAAGCCGTGTGAATGATTACATTTGTGGTTTGATTTTAAAAATATATTTAATTTTTTTACAATTTTTTTGAAGATTGTTGTGATGGAAGTGATGAATGGGATTCAGGAACTGAATGTCCAAATGTTTGTGAAGCTCTTGGTTCTGAAGCACGTTCTGAGGCAAAGCAGCGACGTGCAACATATGAAGCTGGTTGGCGAAAAAGAGAAGAATTGGCTGTTGAAGGGAAGAAAATGATGGAAGAAAAGACAAAAGAATTAGAAAAACAAAAAGTCGATTTATCTTCTTTGGAGGAACGAAAACTTGAATTGGAAGAAGCAAAAAATGTTGCAGAAAAATTGGAAGGTGACGCGAAACGAGAAGTTGATGAACAATTTGAAGAAGAAAAGAATCGAAAATTAACTGAAAAAGCTCAAAATTTATTAAAAGAAATTGATAATGATGGAAATGGAAAGTTTGTTTTTGGTTTGGTAATTTAAAAAAATATTTATTTTTGTAGAATATCAAATGAAGAATTGAGATTATATTGTGGATTAGGACAACAACAATTATTGCCACCAGAAAATGAATTAAAAGAAGAATCTGAAAATGTCGGAGATAATTTCGAATTAGAAGAAATGTTTAAAGGAATTTTTGGGGAAGGAAGTGAAAATATTGATTTGGAAATGATTAAAAATAAATTTAAAAATATCAATGATTTTTTATTAAAATGTAAAGAAAATAAACAGAAAGAAGGAAATGAAGAGGGGGAGGTAAAAGAAGAAGGAGAGAAGGAAGAAGGAGAAGAAAAAGAAGAACAGCCTAAATATGATGAAGAAACACAAAAATTAATTGAAAATGCTAATAATGCTAGAAAAGAATTTGGAGAAATTGAAAGTCAAATTGGTGAACTTCAAGATGACATTAAGTTCGTATATTTTTTATATTTTAATTAAATAGAAAAAAAGAGTAAAAAAATATAAAGTTCCGTTTCAAAAAAACCTCAACACCCCGAAATTTTTCATAAATCGATCTACGGTTGTTTGTGTTAGCAGCAAAGACTACCTTATTTTATAAAAAATTTTTAGTGTTAGCAAACCGATAATTTTATTAAAAGTTACAATAAGTTTTCAAAAAATCATCGGGGGTTTTTTTGGAATGGACTTTATTAAAATTTGCTTAAAAGTAATTTTTAAATATTTTTCTTTAGAAATTCGGACCAATTTTTAAATCAAGAATATGGAATTGATTATTCATGGGCTCCACTTAAAGGTCATTGTGCAGAATTGACAACTACTCAATATACATATAAAATCTGTCTTTTTGACCGGACTGTACAAAAAGATCGAAATGGCCATAATGAAGTAGATCTTGGGTATTTATATTTATTTATTTTTTAATTTCTAAATAATTCTTTTTTTAGTCGTTGGGGTAACTGGGCAGGTCCAGAAACAAATAAATTTTCTTTACAAAAATATGAACATGGCCAAAGTTGTTGGAATGGCCCCGAACGTTCAACAATTGTAGAACTTGTTTGTGGGTCAGAATTGGAATTAGTAGAGGCTAGCGAGCCCGCCAAATGTGAATATAAGTTTGTGGTACGTGTACCAGCTGCATGTCAAGATCCAAAAGAAATTGACGTTGGGGGAGAAGCACATTTTGAACTTTAAGTCTTAAAATGACAAAATTTTCAATTTTATATTTTTAGTTGTCGTTCACATAATTAATTTATAAAATAATTTATGACAAGTCCCTCTCTCAATTTGTGTTTGTTTCGCTTAAATTTTCGAATGTTAATTTAAGTAAATTTTAAATTTCCACGATTTTGGCGTTTTGTTTAGATGACGACAGATTGAGGTTAAGAGAATCAGAGTTGGATTTCGATTCCTTTCTTTTATTCGTTGGCTTTTAATAATTTACATATTTTAAGATGTCATTTTTCCTTAATTTTAATAAGAATTTTTAAGTTTTTTTAATAAAAAAATTTTTAGTTTTCAAATGAACTTTATTTGGGTTGAAAGGCTTCATCGGCTATTTATTTTTTGTTTTCTTTTAAATTCTCATTTTCTCCTTGTTTTGTCCGGAAGAGATTTTTATTCGATTCTTCGAGTTAAACGTGATGCAGAACCAGATGAAATTAAATCTTCCTTTAAAAAATTAGCTTTAAAACTTCATCCAGATAAAAATCAAGATGGTAAAAATTATTTTATTTTTAATTTATTTTCTTTTTATTTTTAAGACCCTGCCGCGCAAGAAAAATTTCAGGATTTGAGAGAAGCATATGAGGTTATTATTTTTTAAATATTTTTAAATAAAAAATGTTTATGTAGGTTTTGGGTGACCAAAAGAAGCGTGATATTTATGATAAACACGGTGAGGAAGGAGTTAAGAAAATGGACGATGGAGGTGGTGGTTTTGGTGGACATGACCCGTTCTCTTCATTCTTTGGAGATTTCTTTGGTCACGGAAGCCATGAACATGATGAAGAAACGCCCCGTGGGGCAGATGTTATTTTCGATTTATATGTTACGCTTGAAGAGGTTTTGTGAATATTTTATTTTGAAAAAATTTTTCTAAATTTATTCAAGGTCTATAAAGGAAAATTTGTGGAAGTAAAGCGGAAAAAATCTGTTTATAAACAAACGAGCGGCACAAGGGAATGCAATTGTCGTCATGAAATGCGTACACAACAATTAGGAGCTGGTCGCTTTCAAATGTTTCAAGTCCGAGTCTGTGATCAATGCCCAAATGTGAAACTTGAAAGGCAAAATAAAATTTTGGAGGTTTTTTTAATTTTACAAAAAGAGATGGTAGGACTATCGCCCATCGACAAAGCGAAAAACATTTTTTATGTAATAAATATGAATTGTTCACATCAGACATTTTTCCCGGAGACTAACGCTTTTAAGTAACTCACGATTGAAAATAGTGAGTTTTTTTAGAAAAAAGAAAGGAGAAGAGAAATAAAATGGGGGAGATAACACAAGATTATTAATTTTTGAGATCAGCATATTTTATTACTCAAGAAAAACACATTTTTTGACGACCGATAAGTCTAGCTAAAATAATTTTTTAAAGGTGGAGGTAGAAGTAGGTGTAGATAATGGACAAGAAGTTCGTTTTATTGGAGAAGGTGAACCTCATATAGAAGGTGACCCTGGCGATTTAGTTGTAAAATTGCGTGTTCAGCCTCATGCTCGATTTGAACGTAAAGGGATGGATTTATATACAAATGTAACAGTTTCTTTACAGCAAGCATTGTCTGGATTTGAGGTTTTTATTTTAAATTATATTTTTTAAATTTCTTTTTTAGCTTGATATTGTTCATTTAGATGGCCATAAAGTACATATTACTCGAGATAAAGTATTTTTTTCTTTAAATTATTTTTTTTAATAAAATAAAATTATTCTGAAGATAACATGGCCAGGTGCCCGTATTCGTAAAAAGGATGAAGGAATGCCCTCTTTAACAAATAATAAACAAAGAGGAATTCTTTATGTTACTTTTGATGTAGAATTCCCTAGAGGAGAGTTTAGTGCTGAACAGAAAAAACTATTGGCTGAATTACTCGCTCAAGATAAGTTTGAACCTAAAGTTTATAATGGACTACAAGGGTATTAAAATAAGCAATACACAATTATTGACCAAAAAATTCTATGAAAACCCATTTATGTATAGTAGAATTCTTTTTATTTAAATGTTTCTAAAATTAGGGAAATGTAAAATAGTTGGGATCAGGGCTGATCGAAATAAAAATATTTTTTATTTCGAATCGAAACGAAATAAAAAAATTCCTATTTCGTTTCGGAGCGAAACGAAACGAAATGAGCTTGTTTCGGACGAAACGAAACGAAATAAAATAAAAATTTAAAGATATTGATTTTTCAGTTCATAAAGGCTTTTAATCGATATTTAAATCATAGATATGCACCCCAAGAGCTAGATGCGTGACAAAAGCAACCCAGAAAGACGAGTGGGTCCTATAAATCTGCCGATATCCCCATTAATCCCCTCAAATCGACATATATCCGCCTTAATCCGATATCCTATTAAAATCCATCGATATATCCAAATTACTTTGGAGTATACCACTTTAGATATCGATCAAGAGGGCGATATCTTGTATATTGCGATATCTTGTATATCCCCCTCCCAAAACCACCTATATTCACTTAATCCATAAAATCTAAATATACACAAAATCCCCCTATATCCCCTTAATCTCGCCAATACCACAATATCACCTTAATCTTGACAAATCTCCCTCAATATCACTAATCCCTCGAGATCTCTTTTAATCCACCGCACAAAGTAATAAAAATTTTAGTACAACTCCAATTTGGAGTACAACTCCAGCATATTCAAATCTAGGTTTCAAAAATTTTTATTATTTTTAGATCACAGAAATGAAGATTTCGGACTATTGTAGGTTGGGCGATGGAAGGCTGGTCTGCTCTAGCAAAACCCATAAAAGCTTTCTTCCTTTTTAGCGCCGCGGGCGAAAATTTTTTGAATTTTAGAGCTCAAGAAGCCAAATTTCTCCCATTTTCAGCGCCGCAGGCGAAAATTTTTTAATTTTAGGCTGCTCATAAGACAGAAATCACTAAAAAATTAATGATTATTTCAATAAATTCCCGTCATTAGGGGTGCATTTTCTCAATTTTTTTTTGTTTCGTTTCGTCCGGAATTTTGGCTATTTCGTTTGAAACGAAACGAAATAAATTTTTTTCTGTTTCGTTCCGAAACGAAATTTCGATCAGCCCTGGTTGGGATATCTGACAAGGGAACATGGATATGTTTTTTTATATATTTTTTTCTGTGTTCAAAAATTTTTCTACACAGTATCCGATGTTCCCTTGTGAGAAATATTTTGACCTCATTAAGTAATTTTCAGAAACATTTTCTTTGTTTTATTTTCACTTCTCTTTCTACCCATTTCTAATTTCGTCTTTTTCTGTTTAAATGTCTAAATCAACCTCACTAATGGCCTTTTTGTAACAAAAAATTAGTAGAGCTCTGTTTTATTGTTTTGTCGGGTTCTCGGTGTTGCAATTTTTGCGGTTTTAAACAATTTAATTTTTTAAATATTTTTCACAATTTTTTACTGTTCTGTTATAATTTAAGAAAAAGTTTATACCGCAAATATTGACTAACCCGCCGATTTTCTATTTATTATTTTCTATTATCCCCCAAATTTGGTTAAGTTTTTGTTTTTCTTTTTAAGCCATTCCTTTTCTTATTTTTATCTTTTGACTCAAAATTATTTAAAAGATCTGAAAAGTATAAAAATTTTCAATTCTAATTTTTTTTATAAATTTAAAAAAGAAAATAAAAAATGCATAAAAATATTCAATTTGAATATCAAAAAGCCCGTCATTTAAATCCCCGTTCACAAATTACAAAAAATTATAAATCGTTAATATATCTCCAGTCTCAGTCATAATCAATAAAGCTTTTGCAATAAAAAAGTAAATAACCTTCACTCGAAAGTACATCTTCTAATCGTTCTTTTCTAATTTTTTGATCATTACAATTAAACCAATTATCTCTTTGATGGCGAACATAACAAGTGTACTATAAATATTAATTAGATTATTTTTAAATAATGGAAATTTTGGAAAGAATGACGATAAATTAAGTTTGAGGTTAAAAATCGGGCTTGAAAATTTAACCTAATTATTTCTACCCCATTCAATATAGTTTTTAATTATTTAACTAACATGTCCACTTTCTGTAGAACCAGTATGGTTAACAACAGCAAATAGTGAATATCTTTTTAAATTAAAAATAATTTTAAAAAATTATTTTAAACAACTTACTGATTACTTAAAGATGTTAATTTTTGTCTAGTTTGTCTCATTTCTTTACTACAACCTTCATGAATATTCCTGTAAGGTGTTGTATATGGAGTTAAATCCTTTAAAAAAAATATTTTTTAAAAAAATTGATTAATTTACAATAGATTCTGGAAAACGAAAAGGTTTAATTATTTTTTGTCTTTTATTTGAAGTATTAACATGTTCAAAACGTTTTAAATGAAAACAAGCAACAATTGGCAATTTTCTCAAAGTTAATTGTTTTGTTGATATTTCATAAGTACCACAACGTTCACATTTAATTTTTGTTCCCAAATTTTCTGCGCGGACAAAACTTTAAAAAATGAATTTTTTTAATAAAAAAAATATTTAAATAACCTTAATAAACATTCTTCTAAAGATAATTCATTTTTATTTTCCTCATTATTTAAATTAGATATAAAAGTTGTTGTTGTTGAACATAAAGAATTACTTCCAACAGATTCACTCCTTCTATTTTCTTCTTCTTTTAATTTTTCTGTTAATGTTTCTTCTCTAATTGTTGTTGTTGCTGCTGTTTTTCCATTTAATAATTCTAAAGAAATATCCCAATATGGATCTAATTTTGTTGAAATTCTTCTTTAAAATTTTTAAAATTAATTTTTATTATTTAAATTAAAATAAAACCCGCATTTTGTACATGTCAAATCAGATTGTAATTGCCCAGTAAATAAACGATCGATTATACATTTACAATCATGTGGATTTTGTTTCATTGAAAGACCTAGATAAAAGATTTTAAATAATTCTATTACTTTTATTGTCTAATGACTAGGGTTGGGCAAAACATACAAATGCATGTTTTGTATGCGGATATGCTTTGAAGTATGTCTTCCAAAGATTTGGAAGACAAAGGATTTGTGGGTATTAAGGGGGTTTCGGTGGATTTTGTCGGCTAATAAAAAATAAAAATACTTTCAGAATGCCTATGTAATATATTTAAGGCGGATATAAGAAATTCATGTGCATCATGTTGTTCATAACCAGATAAATGTTTTGCATGCGTCCAAACCTTTAAAATTTTACTTATATCTATTTCATCAAAAAACTAGCGGCGTAGCCAAGGGATCGGTTTCAGGAGGGAACCTTGTCAAAAACAGGGGTTTCCAAAATTTTAGAGTTCCAAAAATTGAAGAATTCGGCTTGAAACATCCGAAAACGGCCCACTCAAGAAATCAAAAACAAACCAAATGTAACATTCTATTAGGTACAAAAGGAGAATAAAGACTTTCACCACCATAAAATTCCTTAAAAAATATTTAAATTTTTAAAATATTAAAAAAATAAACTTGGAATATATGTGATAACTCACACATCAAACAAGTATTTAAATCAGAATTTGGTGTAAGAGAACAAAGTTTGCAGTTATGTTGATCTAAATATTTTAAATAATTAAAAAGAAATCGAAAGTGTTTAAAGGAGGACATTCTACAAAAATTTTAAATTAATTTCTCTTAGAAAATTAAGCTTAATTTCTCACTAAATAAATAAAAATACAAAAAAAAACCTGAAAGAAAATAATCTCTAAGCATTGGAATGTGAACAAGTGTTTGTATAATACCTAAAAAATATTTTTATTTAAAAATAAGACAAAATATCCCCAACTATTCATAAAACAAGTATTTCCCAAATTTACAAGTCCTCTCAATCCAGGAATTGACAAAGTTCCTCCAATTGATTGTTGGGAAGCTCCAGTATTATTTGAATTCAATAATCGAAGTAAACGAAGAGAACTTCGTCTACAAAGACGCGCCTCATAACGACCAGGATTCCAACGATGTTGAAGACTTAAACCTAACAATTTTCGTCTCGCGTTTTGATATTCACTAAAAATTAAAATTTAAAATAATTTAATTTAAAAAAACCTTCTAATTTTTTCAATTTTTCTGTCATAAATAAAATCATCACATTTTAAACAAAAAATTTCTCCAAAACATGTTGACATAGCTTTAAATTAATTTTAAAATTAAAAAAAATTTTAAAGAAGAAAAAACCAAATAAATGTCCTTTTTCTTGTAAATGTGCATTTCTTAAATGTTTTAGACATCCAAATGTCGAACAATCTAAACAGCACATCATTAATGGATTTAATCGAGTACCACAACAACGACAAAGAACTAACCAAGCCTGAAAATAAAATTTTATACAAAAATAAAATAATTTAAACTTTTATTTTATTATTTTGTTTAGTTGTTGGGAAAACAATTCTTTTATATAATAAATCACATTTTCGAAGAATTGACACTTTTTTCTTTGCAAAATGTATACAAGAACGCATGTTTATTTTGTTAATTATTAATTTTTATTAAATCTAAAAATTCTATTTAAGTGTAAGGAAAAATGAGGGCTCCTAACAAAAAACCGAACAAAAGACCGAAGCAGGTTAAAAGACCGACACTGTGAAAAAGCCAGTTCTTTTAACCCATCTTTACCCTAATACAAAATGTAAGAAAAGGAATGAAATAAAAACTAATTTTATTTGCTGTTAGTTACTTTATAATTTCAAAACACATATGAGATAGTCAGAAATATTTAATTTTCAATAATAAACAAAAAAATCTTCGAAAAATCTTTCGCATAAGTTTTGGTTTTTTACATAAGTAAAAACTTAATTTTTCTGTCATAATTTTGTCAGAACTTGTTCAATCACAGTAATTTTTGGTGTCATTCAACTCAGCTCGCTTCTTTCGAATGACTCTTCAGTTCAGAAACAAAAACCCTCTTAAAGTCACAATATCTCGGGTGTTTAGTATTCTTGTGGTAGGTTAGCTCAATTACTGTAGGCGTTGAATTTAGAATTAAAAAACTAAGACCGAGATGTGGAAGATCGGAAGTGACCCGGACAGTCCTTACATTCTAATTACAATTCCTATAATTTCTTGACACAAACGATATTTAAATATGAGGTAAATTTTAAAAATATTAGTGAAAATACTACATAAATATAATACAATAATAAAAGAATATACATATCCACCTATCCATATTTGTGACATAAAAAATGGGTATTATCGCAAGCCTGACTCGAAATTTTCGGTTCGGTTTTTGATAACCAAAGAATCCTCTTATAACCTTGAGCACTTTTAGAAAATAGTCGAAATTTGTCATAAAAAATTCGGGGCCGATAATGCGATAATACCAAAAATTCAAATATAAATTTCGAGATTAAATTAAAATAAAAAGTAGCAAATTTTTTAAAATTTTCGAGTTTTTGCACCTAAGGATAAAATAATTATTAAATAAATGCATGAAATAATTAGAAAATTATTATTATTTAAATTAAAGGCGAGAGACAAATGCTGCAACAGAGGTTGATGGAACTGAAGTGTTTTGATTAGTTGTTGTTGTTGGTCGAATTGTTTCAACTTTGCTGGTTAAAACAGAACGCCGAGAATTTTGTTTTTGTGAATTATTTGAATTATTATTAGTTAAAAATCTTGAAGGAATATTTAATTGACTACGAGGACGTAATTCATATTTACAATTTGTTTGGTGTGATAAAGGACCGTCAATTGGTGACCGAAATTTTGAAGAGGAAGAATCATCTTTAAAAAAATTGTTTTTTTAAAGTAATTTATTTTTTAAACCTAATATTTTTGTAGTAGCTTGTTTTGTATTTGCATTTATTTTTGCATATTGTCTAGTTAATGCCCGATCAAAGGAAGAGGCTGCTGTCGACGAGGATGTAGCCGTTGTGCCTGAGGGAATTCTTAAAATTTATTTTTTCTTTAAAATTATTTCTAAATAATTTGGAAAAGAATTTTCTACTAAATTTTAAACATTTTAAAGGAATATATTTTAAATTTAATAAAAAAATATTTAAACAAACCTTCTATTCCAACAGGTAAATATGTCTTCACAAAACGAGAATTACTTTAAAATAATTAAAAATTTAAAAAAATTATTTATTTACCTAAAATGTATTCTTCTTGGAATTGCAGAATTACTCGATCGAACACCTCCAATTGTATAATTATCAAAATTTGTTGAAACTGAGACTTTTTTAATCTTTTTTAAAGAAAAAAATATTTAAATAATTTTAATTTTTTAAATTACAGGTATTTTTGTATTTAAATTTTTTCCAATTCCTCCACAAATTTTTTGATTTTTTAGAACTTTTCTAGAAAAATATTTCCTTTCATTTTCCTTTTTTAAAATATTTTCTTCAATTTTTATTTTATTTTCAATTTTTGACGGATTTGTTGTACTTAATTTTAATTGTTTTATCGGCGTTGTTGTTAGTGATGTTTGAGGAGGGGGAATTGACAATTCTTCTTTTTTATATTCCAAAATTGTATTAACCTTTTTTAGATTATTTTTAATAAAAAATTAATTAAAAAACCTCAAAACTTTCAGGAGAACGATTAGTTAAAATTATTTCATCTCTTTCACCCACAGATTCTTCACTTGATCTTAATCTACTGTTACTCCTTCCAAAATTTTGTTTAGACGATTGACGGTGTTGTCTTGCTGCTTTAATTTCACATAAACGATCACCCTGACTTTTACCTTTTTCGTCATCCTAAAAAATATTTTTTTGTATAAATTATTAAAGAAAACCTCTTCTTCAAAAGTTTTTCTTTCATTCCACAATTGTTTATTATTAATAAATTCTTTTTCATTTTTAATTATTTCTTCTTTATTTTTGGAGAAAAATGTTTCATCATTATCATCTTTTTCTAAAGAAATTTGTTTTTTATTTTCACGTCCCAATTGCCAACACCAGGATTGTTTTTCAATTAAAAATTGTTGTTGAGGTCCAATTACTTTAAAAACAAAATTAAAAATTATTCTTTTAGTTAAAAAAACAAACCTGAACCAGGTCTACAAATTCGTAACCAACCCTTCAAAAAATTAAAAATCATTCTTAAGAGAATATAATTAATATACCATGCATTGCGGAGCTGTTAATCTAAAATTCTTCATCATCCAGCAGGCAATTAAAGTGCCTGTCCGGCCAAGTCCCGCCTTTAAAAGAATTAAATATATTTTTTATTTAAAATAAAAAAACCTTGCAATGAACGGCAACCGCCCCTTTAGCATTATCTACAACTTCAATAAACTTCAAAACAATTTCATCACTAGGAGTAGTTCCATCAATAAAGAAAAGGTCGTGGTGATCAAAACCCGCTTTAGTAAATCTTTATTTAAAATTTAAAAAATAAATTCCTATAAAAAATACCTAGATGCTTCATATATTTTTCTATTTAATCTAATAATTGTTGTTACTCCATTTTTATTAAAATAATCAAAATAAACTTCAGGTGAATGATATGGGTAACCTTTAAATTTAAATTAACTTTAGAGAAGACCATTAAATACTCTTGTGTTATCCGTTCACATTTTTATTGGCCCCCTTTTCCCCTCCTTTCCTTCTCATGCCTTCATTTCTAATTTCTCTTTAGGATTACAAAAGGGTCAAAGGGTATTAATGGGCAAGGATTAAATTAATTTATAAGAAAGCGAAGAATATGAGTGACTATAAACACTATTTTGGAGGCCAAAATTCCGCAGTTTTTTAATCCATTCAAAAAAATATGGACGGATAATATAAAAAGTACTAACCATTATCTGTTGTGTATGTTTTATCATGAGGACCACAAAAACTTAAAACTTTTTGAGGAATTATCCAATTTAAATCGCCATTCTCAACTTTTTCGTAAAATTCGTATTCGTCTGGATCAAAATTTTCAAAATTTAGCCATCTAAATTTTAACGCTTTTTCGACTGATTGAATGACATGCTAAAAGAATATTTTGTTTAAGTTTTGATCAAAATTATCAATTTAAAAAAGTTAAGGACACAACTACAAAAACAAAAAAATTTTTTTGACTAAAAACATTTCAAGATTTTTTGGGGAAAACAATAAATTTATATACCTGTACATGAAGTAAATATAAAGGAAATCCAACTGAAGCATCACGAAATCCATTATATCGAGGAGGTTCAGCAGCTTGTAATCGAAGATATGCCTGTTCTGCACTACAGTTTTTGAAAATAACCTTTAAAAATTAATTAATTAATAAAAAAATATTTTTCGAAAAAAACCAAATAAGCTGCGATTAAATAGGCAGCATTCACTCGGTTTGCTTGATCCATACTTGTAAAGAGAAATACCCGTTTATTTTCATTTTTCTAAAAAAACATTAGAAGATTATTTAAAAAAATTACTTCAAGTAAAGAATCCAAAAATTCACAAAAACGATAAAGCACTGACAAATTAACTGGACCAAAATCATCATAAAAGGCATCTAAATTTTAATTAAAAATTAATATATTTATATAAATTCTAACCATAATGAAGATGTTCTTCAATATCTAAATATATTGTTTTTTCATCATCATCTGGAACATTAAAATTGAGGCCGTAAGACGTGAAGTAAAGGCGACCCGATATAATTTGTGCAATTGCTGAGGATTTGTCTTCATCGGCATTACTTTCTGGACTAGTAGTTGTTGTTGTTAATGTCATTTAATTATTAAATTAATTAGTTTTTATTAAATTAATTATATATCTAATTGTAAGTCTGTTATTATTATCAGACTAAAAAATTTTTTTATTAAAATTTCATAATTTTAACATTAAAAAAGGTGAAAGGCGGAATTTCACTAATAAATACTGTCTATGTAAGAATTAAAAAAAAATTAACCTCGGTTTTTTCGGTTCAGCCTCCATCTAAATTAATATTAAAAATTTGGTACTTTTCCATTATGTGACCGCACTTTAAAAATGTTTAAAAAGGGTCATGAATATGGGCAAACTAAATAAAAACGGATTTTGTACCTTTTTTAACCCCAAAATACGACATTAAGAGCCGAAAAATCAAGTAATCAAATTGAAAGCATATTTGAAAAATTAATCGAGTTGAGTTCAGTGTTTGGAATTACACTGAGAGAAATAATTAAAAATAGTTTAATGTGAAGTTTGAATTTTTCTAAACAACCTACCTAATTAAAAATCCAAACTTTACTAAATTTAATAATAAACATTAATGTTTTCAAAAGTGTTAATCACAATATCAATAAAAACAATTGTTCTAATTGATTAAATGACGATGATCGAATGCAAGTTCTATTGAACACATGAGAATAACAAGAAAAATAAGAGTAACCGAGAACAAATGTTCTTTACGTAAATAGTTTGAACGAATTGACCATTTTTTGCTAATTTTTTACTCACACGGAATGGAAAAATTAAAATAAAAAAAAGTAGGTAGATTAATAAAAATCTCTTTAGAAAAAATTATTCAAATAAAATTTTATTAAGAATTCAGTATTTTCATTAATATTTATATATAAAAACATTTCGTAGTATTTTAAGTCTTGGTCAAACATTTATATACGAAAAAGTGGTGATTGTTGGGAAGGATGGGGGGAAGTACTTATTATTAAAAATGTTTGTTTTGTTAAATAATGTGCAAGTTCGAGAGTCAGTAGTGGTTTTGGTACTTTTAATACCCCCTTCTCCCACTATTCAGTCTCAGATCAATTTTATTTTTATTTTTTTTCTGCCAAATTTCCTTCTTTATAAACGTTGATTTTTTTTCCGTTACCTAATAATTTGCCCTTATAATGTTTGAGGGGAAAAATGATTAACAGTAAAAGGAAAATTAATCTGAGACTCAATTAGGGAGGGGGCGGGATATTAATAAAGTACCGTGGTTTTGTTAGAAAATTGGAAATATAACAAAAAGAGAAAAACCAGAATTGTCAAATAAACAACGACACGTAAAGCTGAAACAATAAATTAATTATAAAATTTAACAAAAAATGTAAAGTTTTTTTGGTATAAATGCCGTTGTTTTAAGAAATAACATTATTCAAGCCCAAAAATCCATTTTTACCCCGAAAAATCTAAATTATTGGCGTTTCCCATATAAACGATTTTTTGTATAAATTTTTAATTTCTCCGAATAAAAATTGATTTGGATCGAAAAATCAGTCCTCCTCATCAACGCCTATAATTGAGAGAAAATATGAATATAAGCACATACATAGTATATCAAAAAATAAACACAAAAACATCTCATCACATAATGAATGGGTTTGTGTTAGCAGAACCACCACGCGAAGCAGCAGAAACCGGCATCAAATTATTCATGTCGACTAGTTTAGAAAATGCTTCATCCAAAGTTCGCACACGGCCAGGTTCGTCCCATTTGAATTGCTCATTGCTAAAAGAATTTTTTTAATTTAATGGTCACACTATAAATTTATGATCAAACCTTTCCCTTGCGCTTCTCTTATTAGACATCGCAGCGGCTGGCTGCGGAAATAAGCCATCCACCGGAACAGCACCATTTTGTCCAATATTATTGATCACTGCCGCTTTATGGTCGTTAAAAGCCGTAGTAAAAGAATCGCCAAAAGGATCATCCATTTGTGGAGCAATAACACCAGTAGAAGGAAATGGATTTTGCCAACAATTATTGTAATCAATTGTTGAAGTCTTGACAGAATTGTGATAATGATGACCATTCAAAGAAGCAATATTTGCGGATGTAGCTGAAGAAAATGGATCCTCAGGAAATGGGTTTATTGAGAAAATAGGAGGATTATTTTGTTGCGATAAATTATTAGTTTCCAGTGGTTGATAATTGTCATTTGATGGAAAAATTGAAGATAAATTATTCCCATTAATAGATGATGTCCCATTACTATTAAAGTCACTAATCTGAACAGATCTTTGAATAGGCAAACTTCCATTAGAAGATGAAGACAAGTCAAAAAGCGCTGCAAAATTTACTTTAAATTAAAAGAATTATTTAAAAGGAAAAATACACCCATAATTTGAGATTCATTTCTAATTTGGTTAGCCACTAAATGAAGGCAACAACTCCCATCCCCACGAGTGGCAATACCCATTTTTTAGATAAATTTCAATCCTACATAGAATTTTCTAGTCCCCAGGAACAAATTAAGACAAAAAAATTTTTTACAAATTTTTGTCGGATTATCATTTAATAAGCCAATATTTCCTCCACCATTATGTTGTCGACTATGAACACTTCCATTAACTGCAACCGGTGGCAACCATCCAGTAAAGAAATCATCCTCTGGATGTGCGGGAATATTACTAATTTGTTGAACTCCTTGATGAATTATATCAACTTCTTCCTCCAAATTAAGTAAATCAGCTACAGCTACATCATTCTGACCAGAACTATCTTTAGTTGAACAAACACCATTTTTGTCATAAGAATTAGCTTCACGTTCAGCATTCTAAAATTTTAACAATTAAAATTTTCAATCGGCACTTTTCCTTGCTAAATTTTATTTTAAAATTGAAGGTTAGAATTTTCCGTTACCAAACACTTTATTTAAAATTCTTATTTCATAAAATTCATCAAAACCTTTAGAAAAAGGAATTTTTTTAGAATGTTTCTGTTAAAATTTAATGTAAACAACCAATTTAAAGAAAACAAACCGTCAAATTTTCCTGTTCTTCCTGCTTTTTCTTGGCCTCTTCAAATTGTTTCTTCTTCATTTCAAAGACAATTTGGAACATATCCTTAAATTAAAAGTAAACTATACATAAAAAAAGAATTAAACCAAAAATTACCCGAATTGAAAGAACGGCATGATCAGAAGTCTGAGCAGTTTTTAAAGCATAAAATTTATGTTTTCCATCAGATGTCCCAAAAATAAAGCCAAATGCGCGTGCGTCAGTAGTATCACGAGCAATAAATGAAACTTTGCCAACAGGAAAGTTGTAAAGAACAGCCTAAAATTAAATAAAAATAAATTTTTTAATCAAAAAAATAAACCCCAGATTTCTCGTCACGTAATTTCAGCCCTTCTAATGAAATATTTAGCACCACTCTTGTCTTGTGAGAACCACTAGCCTTGACACTGGCTTTCGCCAAACGCATTGCTTCAGAACATAATGCATCACCTCTAGCTTCGGCTACGTCACGTTCACCAATAAATTTTGCTTTAAAGTCAACTCCAGAGCCTTGAAATCGAAATGGGTCGCTGTTTGGGCAAGAAGAGACAACAGTTGTATCTTAAAAGAGAAATTTAGAAAATATTCTTTAGAAAGTGGATTCTCTGATGATTTTAACAATTAGCTGGAAACGAAAAGATTCTTAACAAGCTTACTAAAAAGCCTTGGAACATGTGAAAAAACATACGAGGAAATCCAAGAGAACGAGTTAATTGAAAAAGTTTAGGCATTTGCGGAGCAATAACACCCATCTTTGTAAATTAACTTTGCTTCGATTGTGCAAGCTTGTTGGATTTTTAAGTAATTAGTCGTCAACAAAGAAATATGTATATGCGAACAAGACGAGAACTAATCTGTTTAAAAAAGTAAATACATGAAAAAGATTTATGGTATTAATTTAAAAAATGAGAACTCGAAAGGAGCATGATTCATGAAAAATAGGAATTTAAGAAGACAAAGCCTAAAGTGCATGTAACCAGCTTACGAGAATTTGGGAATTATTACGGCTCGAGAACTGTCACTCTGAACCGGGTGACTAATTTTTTATATGAGTCCGCCCCAAAAGACCTACAGCCAAAAGACCTACTGACACAAGGCCTACAAATTTTTAAAGCGAATATCGAGGGATTTAGAGGGCTTAAGGAGAGTCCCTTGACCCTGCTCTATGAAGATAAGTACCCGGTATGTATTTCAGAACCAATGGTGCCGTATTTTGTGTGTGTACCATAACTCTGGGTGGTAGAGAGGTGGTCCCCTTCAATCACACTAAATCCATAGATATCCCCTTATTCCCTCCAAATCCGTTGATATTCTCTTATGATATTCGCTTTCAAAAGTTGTAGGGTGTATTTTTCCAAAATGGGGAGGTTTGTTCCAACAATAGCGTTCCACCATATTCGATGCTGGAACAACATGTTGGACATTGTTTGAACAACATCCCCCGTCTTTGGAACCGACTGGTTTTGGCCGGATTTTTCGGAATTAATCATATCCTATTTTAGTCTGGTAAAAATAATTCCTGGACTACGGCTGGATTTACTCGATTCCGGACCCGACTCCATGTTTTTCAGGATTTAATAATTTCAGTAAGTCAGGAAATTTTCTAATGAAATCATTTAGATCAAAGAAAAAGTAAATTCACTATTCACTTTACTCACATAAATTTTTTAAATTAAAAAATAAATATGTACACTGCTCCACATAATTATAAGTCCACCCGTTTTTTCGGGATTTTTTGACTTCCAGTGATCCAAATTTTCTGAAAATTTAGAAACACACTTCTTAGTGAATAACTAACAAGATGTGAATCGATTTTTGGCTGATTTTTTATTTAAAAAATTTTTAGACCAAAATTTGCATTTTCGGCCTCCACAAAATTATAAGTCCACTTTACAAAAAAGATATTTCCAAGATTAGGAAAAATCTACAAAAATATTAGCAAACAGACATAATGATATTATGAAAAAATAAAAAAGAAATAGACCCATATCTTTACCCGGAGCCGAGATCCTGAGACCCCGAAAATCAACGTAAAACGGGGGTAAGGCTCTTTAAAAAAAATTTTCGACCACTTATGGATTGTTTTGAATTTTGATATTGGGCTCATTCGAAAGCCCTTGAAATTTGCTACAAGATAGCATTAAAGAAGTTTTATAGAAAAATCCATTAGAAAGATACAGGCCATTAAATTTCTGATGCAGCAAAATACCCCATAAAATGCCCTTTATGTGGATTCGAAAGTTTAACTGACTGTGAATCTCAGTAAAATTTTTTCTGAAAAATAAAATTATAATAATCTTGTAGCAAATTTCAAGGGCTTTCGAATGAGCTCAATATCAAAATTCAAAACAATCCATAAGGGGTCGAAAAATTTTTTTAAAGAGCCTTACCCCCGTTTTACGTTGATTTTCGGGGTCTTAGGATCTCGGCTCCGGGTGAAGATATGGGTCTATTTCTTTTTTACTTTTTCATAATATCATTATGTCTGTTTGCTAATATTTTTGTAGATTTTTCCTAATCTTGGAAATATCTTTTTTGTAAAGTGGACTTATAATTTTGTGGAGGCCGAAAATGCAAATTTTGGTCTAAAAATTTTTTAAATAAAAAATCAGCCAAAAATCGATTCACATCTTGTTAGTTATTCACTAAGAAGTGTGTTTCTAAATTTTCAGAAAATTTGGATCACTGGAAGTCAAAAAATCCCGAAAAAACGGGTGGACTTATAATTATGTGGAGCAGTGTATGTATGTACATACATAGAACATTTAAATTAAAAAAAAAGAAAACAAGAATTAATATTAAAATAAAACAAAAATTATGTAAATTTTGTTTTTAAATCCTATCAAGATTAAATGTAATATGAGCGATAATATTATATTTATTTATTTTATTTCCCAACCAAAGTTCGTATTCAGCCCTACAGTTATTTAGAGAGAAATTAAAAAAGAGGGGAGGGGAGGGGGGAATTAATTTTTTAAATAGAAAATAGTGAATAAATAAACATTCCCCATTATTTATAAAAAAAATTTTTTTTGATTCTTCGAAATATAAAAATATAATTTAATAATCGAGATTGTGTATTTACAGTTTTTGAAAACTGTATATTTTTGTTAACAAAGGACTTAATAATTAAAGAATATGGGGAGGGGGGGAGGGGGGTTAATTGTAATAATATACAATTTAAAGTTTATTATTGCAACTTTAAATTGTAATAATAAAGTTCAGGCTTTAATTCAACTTATTATTTACTTTCGAACCTGGGCCCAGGTTCGAAATCTAAAAATTCGAGTTTTCCATGCTTTCCTAGGTTTTAGTCAAGATTTAGCTAAGTGGTGTGTATATGTATTTTGAGCTTTTTAGATTCATATATGTACATATACTTTGCCATTTCACTAGCCAACCCAAAAATGTTTATCCTTACTTAATTAACCTACCTACATATTATTTAAATAAATTTTTACTTAAAAAATCAATATTTCTTCCAAAAAAAAAATAATTATTCTGCTAATGTTGGTTAAAAGAAATTTTAAAAATTAAATTAATCTTACTAAAATAAACTTGCCAAAAAAGAAAAAAAAAGTAAATAGAAAAAGAGAGAAAATAAAATAAAAATTTAGTTGTGATTAGAAAATCTTTTTAATATATACACAAAAATTGTGGCTAAAAATTTGGACTTTTTTTTAATTTGCGCGAGTTATTAATCATTATTGCATTTATCATGACACATTTTTAACACAATTTTTACCCGTGAAAATAAAATCTAAATAAAATTAAATTGCAAAAATTAATTTAAAAATATTTTTTTTGTAAAATTTTGGAGATTTAAAAATTGTCTTTCCTTTTTTTAGAGATTTTCTTTCAAAAAAATTAAACAATGATTATTTAAAGAAATAATTTTAAACTTTTCCTTCAAAATTTAAATGATTAATTAAAAATTAAAAAACAAACGTCAGCGAATATTTTCGAGAAAAAAGTTTAAAAAATAATTTATTAAACAAAAAAAAATATTCTAAATTTAGATATTTTTTACAAAAAATATATTTTTGTATTTATGTAAATATTTGTAAAAAAAATAATTAAAAGTCAAAATCTACTTGCTCTTTTATTTTTTAAATAAAAGTCTCCATATTTAGTCACATTTTCGGGTCCTTGAGCAAAAAATCTCAAAACCGGTTTTTATTTGGGTGTTTAGTATATTATTTTATAAGAAAATTCGCCATTTATTCAGCATATTTTTTAATTAATTTTTATAGGTAATTATTATTTTTTGGATTTTCCCTATTACAATTTTGTCAAGAATAAATTGTTAAAATTTAAAAATGTTGGATTAAAAATTACAAAAACTTACCCAATAAAAATTTATACAGAAAAAAGCTTTTTTCCTTTGTTCTTTTTAGTAAGAAAATCTTAAAATCGGTTTCCTTAAATTTTAATTTTTATTCAAACTTTAAATTTTACTAAAAAAATTTTTTCGTCAACCTAAACTGTTTAAATAATAAATTTAAAGTAATTTCCTTTTTAATTATTATAAATTTTCTCTACTTAAAAAATAACCTTGAAATACTCTCCCCTAATTAATTTACTTTTAAAAACAAAGAAATATACGCATAACACAAAAATTAAAGATTTTTATAAAAATCGTTAAAAATAAATAATTATTAAATTATTTTTATAATTTAACGAAAATAAATATTCCCAAAAATAATCAAAAAATTGAAGGAACTCCGGAATTTAATGGTGAAAGGAAATAGAAAGAATAAGAATTTATTTGCGCATATTAAAAAAAAAAGAATTAGGTCGTTATTTATTCTTTAATAAAAATTTTTGCAAAAAACAAAAATAAATTATTGGTAATATTTTTATTTAAAAAAGTTTTAATTTCTTTAAATTTTCAAAACAAAACAACAAAAATCTCCCTAAATAAATTAAACATTTATTGCTAAAATTTGTTTTTAAATATTTTGTTGCAGCAATGGAAAACTAACTACATATAAATTGTGCGGGGCAGTCTTTACAGAGGGGTGTAAAAGCTTTTTATTTATAAAAATGCGCAAATGTCTGTCGCTACTCTTATATTTTGTGATCAAAAGAAAATTTATGTGAATATACAAAACAAAAATATTGATCCTCAAAGCTGTGCAATGAGCGCGAAAATGTAACACATGATCATTATAAAAGGAAAAAAAAATATTGGAAATTAAAAAAAATTAGAGGGGGGAGGGGGGGGGGGTCTATTCAGATATTTTTTTAAAATTTATCAATTTCTTCAAATAAAATTTTAAACTTTCTAGACATCAAATCTTAATAAAATTAAATTATTAAAGTTTTTTGCGAAAAGAATTTAAATCTCTCAATTTGAACAAAATATTCTGTCCAAAAAAATAAAATTATTATAACCAAGTAAAATATTTATAAACGTGAAAATCAAAGTTAAACAAAATTGGGTGAAAAAATAAAATTGGAGACAAAAAAAATAAAGTGAAATTGGTGATGGAAAGTGAGAGTCTCGATGCGACATTTTTTTAATTTTAAATTATAAAATGGCATAAAATTAACGAAAAAAATGTAAACATTTCTAATTTGAGAATAAAACATACTAACAATAAGTATTTATAAGAGCTGGAGCAGCAGCAACTTGAGGCAAAGAAGTAGAAGCATCGGTAACATTTGGTTCAGCGAGAAAAAGCTTAAAATTGAATTTTAGGTGTGTTCAGTGGGAGTAATTTTTAAAATTTTATATTTTCTTTTCTATCGTTTACTAGGTTGAAAAGTTTTAATTCTTCTCATTTTTTAAATAAAAAATAAAGAATTTACCGCATGGTTATCAGCTAATGAAACGCTAATAACACGAAAATTGTCCAAATGTGCAGAATGAATTTTACGTGGAGTAGGCACAACTTTCTCGTCATCATCTTTAATTCCCAATCCAAGTTGACCAACAGTATCACATCCAAAGCCATAAACATTACCTCAAAATAAATTTAAAAATAACTTTCAATTCTTTTTTAAAATACCATCATCAGTCCAAAAAATAGAAGCCCCAAGTGTTGCATCTATTCCTGCCGCTCGAACATTTTCAGGCAATGTAATTCTTTGGAGCGTGTCGTAACGCCAATGCTTAAAGAGAACAATTTAAAAAATTAAAAAAACACTAATCAACCTGATCATCCTGATTTCCTTCCCAAGTACCAATACCAAGTGCATTGTCTGTATTTTTTCCAATTCCATACAATTCACATAAAATAAAAATAAATATAAAATTTAATTGTAAAATAAAAATTACCATCCTCATTACGGCAAACAATGTGTTGGACCCCTGATACATGAGACCAAACATGTTCTGGCTGAAATGCTTGTGCCCAAGTAAGTAATGCAACCTTGTTAACTTCTTTTTGTTCAGGAACATTTCCATTTTCATCTCCATTTTTAAGTTCCTCTTTTTTCTCATTATTACTATCATCTTCACTTTTTTGAGGTTTCATTTCTCCATCCGTTTTTTCATCGGTATCTGGATCTTGGGAAGAATCTTCACTGCTATTTTGATTTGCAGAAGAAACATTTAATTGATTAAGTGCTTTAAAAATAAATATTAAGAAATATGGCCCTTATATTTCTTACAAATTTCCATGCTTTCAGATGATTGTTTAAAAGAATTTGTTGTCGAAGTATCTGCCTCCTGTTGATCTCTATTTTTTTCTTTTCTTTGTTGATCTGAATCAGAACGTCGTCCTCGACTTCTTCCAGTTTTCTTTTCATTTGCAGGTGTTGCAGTTACGCCCAATTGACCAAAATTGTTTAAACCGCAGGCAAAAAGACGTCCATCTTCTGCTCGAGCAATAGTCCAAAATCCATTGGCCCAAACGTTAACAAATCGAATGAATTGATGTTTTTCAAGCACACGAAGGATTAAAGAAGTGCCCGATTGATCGACCATGAACTTCGATCTAATATGTTCTGTACGCGTAGAACGGCCAAGTTGGCCCATAGATCCTTCACCAAAAGTAAGAAGTTCTCCATCCGAGGAAAGCATTGCCAAATGATTCTCTCCTGCAGCAATCTGAATTTCTTAATTTGAAGAAACGTTGAAAAAAAGTATTTACAAACCTTAACAATATGCCATTTTTGTCTGCTTTTGTGTTTAATGACTACAACTGGTTTCTTTTGGATATCCTTGAGCATTTCATGGACATTCACTTCACCTTGCGTGTCCTTAAATTCTTAAAATTAAAAAAATTTTTTTTAAATATACTCTAAGATTCCCCCAAGCGATAACTGAACCCTTCTCTGTTAAAGCAGCAGAAAAACTTGCACCAGCAGTGACTTGAACAATCTAGTTAAAATAATTTTTTATCAATTAGAAAAATGAAACCTTTCCCAGTCGTTTAATTTCTGGTGAGAAGACAATTTCACTAAATCTATCAGTACTTCCCTCAGCTTCAAGACCATCAACTGGTACAGTTCCCTTCTCATTAATTCCACAACTAAAGACAGCACCCTCAGTGGTAAGCACAAGAGAGTGGACACCACCAGCAGCAACCTAAAAAGTTGATTAGAATAACCAGCGCTAACACCGGTTTTCGTCTTGAATTCCTCGAAATTTTTGGAAGTTAAAGCCAATTTTTAAAAATTTCTGAAAAACGATTATAACTTGAAATTTTGAGGAAGAGGATAACGAACAGTCCCGGACAATGTGGGCGTAGATCCCGAACATGAAGAACTGTTATGGAACCCAATCCCAGCCTTAAAACACATAGAAAAATCGATCTTAATTAAAATCAATGTAATGTAACCAGTATTTGTCCTGAAATGTAATTTGGACGGTGACACATACAAACCTGAACAAATTTAGTTCCATCATCAAAAGTATCAATAGCACGAGGCTTTCTTGTTACATTTCTTCCCGGATGACCTAACTGCTCCCCTTCTCCACAACTGAGAACACGTGTACCTACTTGCTTTGGTACAAATTGATCTATTGAAAGTTGTTCAAATACTTTTCGAGCTAAAATTAAAAAGAAAGCAATTCCAAAAATATAAAATGGGATAAAAAACCTTTTCTGGCAGAACTAGGTGCACTTTTCACTGGTGTAGCTGACGTTTTTCGTTTTTTGCCGTGTCTAGCTGGTGTGCCCATTTTTTGTTTCGATTTTGTCGGAATGCTCTAAAATAATAATTGAGCTCTAAATTTAAATTACGTTTTAAGTCTTTTTTCTTTCCCTTATTCCCATATTTTCTTCAGGACACGCCCAAAACAAGGGACACGCCCGAATAGTCGCACGGCCATAAGGTCGCCAAGCCATAACTTGCTTTAAGATTACCGAATCCTTCCAAATTTAGTATTAAATGATTCCTCTCACCGAGCTAAAGAGATTGGTACCAAAATTGATAAGGGCCAGATATTTTTTAGCAAGTTATGGCTTGGCGACCTTATGGCCGCGCTATTATTCGGGCTGTACCCCAAAACAACGCACGGCCATAACAACGCAAAGCCATAACTTGCTTCAAGATTTCCCAATTTTAACAAAATTAGTACTAAATGCTGCCTCTCATAGAGATAAAAAGATTGGTACCAAATTTGATTTGGCCAAAAATTTTCCAGCAAGTTATGGCTTTTCGTTGTTACGGTTGCGCGCTGTTTTGGGCTGTACCGATTTTCTTCGACAGCAGAAAAAAGACGATTCAGTATCCACCGATTCAGTGTTTCAGAGTTGGGACAATTCAAAGTATGCCGTTTCAGAGATGCTTGTTCATATTATGGAAAAAAGGGGATCAAGAAAATCAATTTTTTCTTGCGAACATTCTAAAAGGTGGCCGAGTCTTCACTATAGACTTTTCCTAGGTTTTTTCGGCATTAGAGTAAGGTTTTGGTATCAACTTTTTTCTTCAGGGAACAAAATTTTAATTAAAAAACGGGTCAAATTAACAAAATTTATCAAAAAAATAATTAAAAATCATTGTCCTCATCTCACTTATTAAATTTGTGGCTCTAAAGAGGGACATTTGGTTTAGATGTTGACGAAATTCTATCACCCATTTTGTTCCTTCCAAATATGCGTCATGCAGAATACTTCAACAGCAAACCGTTCAACAACTATTGCTCGAGCACGTCGTTGTAACCCATAGAAAAATGAATTTAAAAAATTTTCGACTTTAAGGAAACTAAAAATTTCAAAAATCAGAAAAACTAGAGATAGACCTTGATTTTTCCTTGACTCAAGGTCAGGAATCTGGTCAATACCCTCCCTTAAAGTTAAGGTTTTTTTTAATTTCCGACTAAAAACTAAAAGAATCTCACAATATGGAGTAGAAGGTTTGCCATTTGGAATTAACTTATAAAGTTTAATAAATTAAAAAAAAGTTTCAAAATTTTAAATTTTTATTAAAAATTATTTTTTTATTTAATAATTGTTGGTGTTTGTGCTGATTGTTGTGGGATTGGTCCCTAGGTTATTTAAATTCCCGCGATGATTTAGGTCCATTCAACTCAACATTATGGGCTCTTTCAATTTGATCACCTGATTTTTCGTTTCTCTGATTTCTGTATTCTGAAAGACTGAAGGAAAGAATGATCAAAATCAGCCTTCAGTTTTTGAAAGGCACCTTTCATTACCCTAAATGACATTTTTAGCATTAATTTAGAGATGGTGGCTGAAATTAAAATTATTTTTATTAACAAAAAATAAATCCGCAAGATTTCTACGCAAAGTCCAACAATAAACTATCGATTTTTGCGTGCGCCAGCCTGCTTTTTCCGTGTGCTTTGTTAATTTTCTCGCATTGATTTAAACATCAAACTGGAAAGTATGTATGTAGTTCTAAATATGTGCATATATTGTTTTTTTCTAGTTTTTAGGAAAAAAATTTTTTCTAAATATATGTATGTTAGAGCATATGTATGATCAACAATAAAATTTTCAAAGGTTGAATATAGTAAGGTAGTTAGTGCTCGACACGGGACGGAATTCCGACGGAAATACTTTTCTTCTTATAACTTTACTTTCATGATTAGTATTTAACAATTTAATTACTGCATAAAATTTCTAATTTTACAAATTAATTTCTTTAAATTTTTCTTTTTGTAATTAAAAAATAATAAAAAAAACCCATTAAAAACACACATTTTTGTGTGTCCTTCCTTTCTTCTCTTCCTCTTCAATTTAGAACAAGCACATTTAATGCTGAGTCACCATTTTTTCTTTTTCAATCACTTTTTTTTTATTTTAAAGTGATTTTGTCATCAACTAAATATAAGGGATAGATTTATTATTTTAAAGAGAAAGAAATTATTTTTAAATTAATTTTTAAATTTGCAATAATTTTATTTAAAAAATTTGAATATTTTTTTATTATTGAAAAAATAAAACATTTATCTTTCAGTTTAAAAATTTTTTTTGTTCGACAACTTTAACATGATAATCTACTTTATTATAAATAAAATGTAAATTAAAGACAATTACTAATTAACAACAATTTTTAAATAAAAAAATGAATTATTTATTTCAAAAAGGAGAAGATATTAAATTTAGAGAAATAGCACAACCTCCTATTGAGCCAATTTTAGTGAATGATAAACTTGTTGGCTCTTCTAGGAATGAACAAATAATTAATAAAAATATTGGTTTGAATAGTTTTTTTTAAATTGTTCAAATAATTTTAAAGTTCCATTTTCTTCTTCAAATTCTTCTTCTTCCCCTTCCACCCTTTCTGGTTCATTCTCTTTTGGTAATTTGGCTTATTTGCCGTCTGTTTCAACATCTACAGATTTTTATGTGCCATCAATTGCAAGTTCTTGCTCAATTGGCGCTTTAGACCAAATTAGATCAACAGAAATAACTAAACTTTTTGATTACCTCTTTCTTGGATCTCAAAAGGACGCTTTAGACAATCAACTTTTATTGAGACACGAAATAACTAGAGTAATAATTTTTATTTTCATAAGAAGCCTTTATGGCAATAAATAAATTATTTAGTATTTTTAATTTTTCTGTGAGAAGGAAAAATTATTCTAAAACTTTTATCACTTACAGAAAATTTTGTTTGTTTCATGAAATTTAGAACATATCTTCTAAAGTATTCTTTTAAATCCCTTGTATTAATTTATTGCTTTGCTAAAATTTATTAAAAATTTAGCTTTGTCAAAATATTTAACTTAAAATTCGTTTATTGGTACTACTCTGAGTAATTCTTTCATTTTTTCCTGTCTCTCTTTGCGACATCTGTTCTATTTTTATGGCAAACTATATACATTCGACTCGGATCTTCGGAGCCGAGCCAGAGTTAACTCACACGCACAATATCTGACCATTAGTTTTAACACGCAGAGTTGAGTACTTATCGCCATAGATAAAAGATTTTTAAAGTAGTGAAACAAATTGAAAATTTTGATCCACATGTTAAATCAAAATATTTGGTGATATTGGAAGAAAATAATTTTTCCTTTATTGTTTCTTATTTCAACAAAATTTAAAAATTAATTTTTCAAAACAAAAGGTTATCAATCTCAGTGAGAATTGTCCTCGTCCAACTTCACTTCCAGATGATCTCCAACATTTTCTTCGTATCCCGGTTAACGATACTTATTCAGCAAAACTTCTTCCACATTTCGATTCTGCCTACCAATTTATTGGTTATTTTAATTTAATTTAATTTAGAAAAAATTTTTATTTTTAGAAACTGCAAAACAAGAAGGGGAAAAAGTATTAATTCATTGTTTGGCAGGCATTTCTCGATCGCCAACAGTTGCCATTGCTTATGTTATGCGATCTAGAAAGATGACAAATGATGAGGCTTATAATTTTGTTAAGGTTATTTTCAAAATTGAAATGATTAGGAGTTATTTTTGGGGTTACCTGTCGACTTGTTTGTTCAATTTGTATAAAAAAATTTACAAAAATCTACAACCATTATTTGATTTTCAATCCTTTTTTACAATTTATTATGCCCAGAAATTTCTTTAACAAAAATTGAAAAAACAATTCTTTTTTAGTGTCGTCGACCAACAATTTCACCAAATTTTAACTTTCTTGGACAATTATTTGAGTATGAAAGGATACTTAGACAACAAAATATTTTACCTTTTAATTCCTCAATTTCTTCATCACCCCCAAAACTTTCTTCCCCACAAAATGAAGAATTAAATGAAATTAAGAAAAAATTAAAAGAAAATTTAAAAAATCCAAATCTTCAACACAAACCTTCACTTCCTCTCAATTCTTCTCTTCCACCAACAACTATGGCAAGACCTAAACATTTATTGACTTCCAAAGAAGATTTAAAAGTAACTTTTATGGATTACCGTAAATGCTCGAATAATTACCCTCTCTCAAATAATTACTCACTCTTTTTCCTTCTTTAATTGTAAAAATATTGAAAAAATCATTGTTAATTTTAATTATTGAAACATTATTCAATATCAAATAAGTAAATAGATTTCCTCCCTGATTTATTGAGATATATCCCAAATTTAGCAGATCCCCTCAATTAATTACCCTTCCAGCGAGAGGTCGAAACAAAATTACCCAGGGTAATTATACGAGCATTTACGGTAAGTGTTTATCCCCCTCATTCCTTCCCCTTTTTTCAGAATTTTCGACATTCCTGCCCTTCTTCTACTTCAATTTCATTTTTATTTAAATCTCCACTGCCAAATTCTCCAATTCCTTCACCTTCAAATGAATTTTCAAAATTAGATATATCCTTTTCCAATCCTTGTTTTGGTATTCAAAAAAAGGAAGAACAACAAAAAATACCTCCACCTCCTCTCCCTCAACCACCTCCTCCACATCCACCTCTTCCCTCTTCTTGTGATAATAAATTAAAACCAAAAATAATATCTTCAATAGAAAATCCAGTTTTTGATATTCCAATAAAAATAAAAACTTTATCAAAAATTAAAGAAGCAACAATTAATAGTAAAGAAGAAAAAAAGAAAACAAAAAAAGAACGTAAACAAATTAACAGTCACGAACCTTCTTTTGTTTCTTTTTTGGAAAAGGAAGAAAATTTGGAATTTTCTGGTTGGTAATTATTTAAATTTTAAAATGAGAATAAATATTCCTTTTAATTTTTCAATATGGGAACCCCGATTGACTGAATTTTTATAAGGAAAAAATAATAGAGAGGTGAATTCTGCTTTTTTAAGTAATCTGGATTTTAATCGGTTATCTTGTCTAAATCCACAACAATTTATTTTACTGGGAATTATCAGAGAAAATAATTAATTAAAATAAAAAATTTAAAAGGCTATAAAAATTCCCTTTCAACACGTGAATGTTTGGCAGATACTGAAGGTGATGAATTAATAAAATTTGGACCTTCGCCTGAGTTTGGAATAAATCCAATATCTTTTGATAAAATAAATGAAGAAGAAAATGAATTGTTAAATAAAAAGAAGAGAAAAGGAAAAATAATTAGTAAATCTTCTTTAAAGTCTACAAATTTAATTAAAGAAGCAAATAAACAACAACAACAAACAAAAATTAAATTATATAGGTAAATAAATATTTAATTTATTTTTAAATTCAAAATTTAATTTAATTTAAAGTAATCAATTTGCAAATGCCACAATTTCTTCAATTCAAAATTTATACAAAAAATTACCTCAACCCCCAACAACTTTATTAAATAATTATTTTAATGAAAATCAGAAATTCCAAACAACTTCCACAAATATTCCAAAATCCTCCTCTTCCTCTTCTTCTTGTTGTAATCACCGTTTATTTCCTCAATTTGGTTGTAGAAAAAGAAATAATTCTGATTTAATCCAACAACAAAAATGTATTCAATGCAGAAAATATTCTTTTAAAAAATCCCCACTTCCAACAATTAAAGATGATGAAAAATCGGATGAAGAAGTGGAAGAAGTAAAAAATGAAAAGAAGGAAAAAGAAGGAGAAGAAAATAAGGAAATAATATATTCAAAAATAATTTAAAATTATGGGGAAATTTGTAAATAAATTAATATTTTTAAATAATGATTTTAGTGTTAATGTGATTTAAAAGAAGGGATTTTGTTCCTGGACTAATTTGTTGAATATGGGATATCATTTGAAAGAGCTCGAAAAGTTCAGTCTCAAATTTCCCGACTTTCAGTGGCTCTCATACTCTTGCTCTCATTTAATCCTCCAAATCCCCTAATATCCCTCAATATTTCCTTATTTCCACAAAACGTATATCCTTCTTTAAAGTTCGGTTTCGGTTAACCAAGGAATTTGGTGAAACCAACAAGCCTACTCACAAGAAGTTAAAGACATAAAAAAAAGATTTCATTTAAGGCTTGAATTTCTCTGCTGTTTTTTTCTTCAATTTTATAATTAAGTTGTAATTTATTAAATATATAAATGATTAGAATATATTTAAAGATATTACTATATTACTTTTCTTACAATTCTTTCTTTTTGCTTTTATTTGCGGTAGTCACAGCTAGTAGCTAATCGTCAATTTTATTATCAGTTAATTGTCGGCAATTTCTTTTCTTTTAAAGTACTAAATAAATAAATAAAAATATATATTTATTCTCTCTCTCTATTTTTTATCGCAAACAATTTAATTCTTTTTATTTTCCCACAAATCTCTTTTTTGTGTTTTTTTGATCATTATTATTTGATTGACCTTTTTTAACAAATAAAACTTATAAATTGTGTTAAATAATTTTATTTTTTTTCAAAAAAAATATTTTTAATTTTGTGTTTTTTACACTCTTGAGTGATTTGCAACCAATTTGTCCGTTTTTTTCTAATTGCCGAAACGGCCATCAACTTTTTATACCGATAAATAATCTAAAAAACAATGCTTTACTAAATTGTTTTTGTCGGCACTTTTTGAAAAAAAGACATTTTTACGAGGAAGAAAGCTAGTAAAAAAATATTTTTTTAACTCACAACTTTTATTTTGGATTGGAGGAGGAGGGGGAGGGAGGGCTTTCTAAATTTTAATAAATTAAAAAAAAGAATTACTGTGGAAAAAAGAAAAGAGTATGTACTTTTCCGTTATGCCACCTCATCCTAAATTAATACTAAAAATGCCATTTATGGGTAAATAAAAGTCGTGAGTCGAACGGTACCAATAAGATTTCTGTTATTCTGGTGTCCTTCGACTCAGCTTGATGAGCTCTTTCGAATGAGCTTTCAATTGCATATTCGAATTTTTAGCCCCAAAGATGAGCTTACTCCAACCTATGGTTTTTGACCATTTCGAGCATCTCAGTCCACAAGCATCTGAAAAAAGAGTGGTATCGTTCGACTTATCACTTTTATTACCCTATATATGACATAGTATTAATTTATGGGAAGGTGGCATAACGGAAAAGTACCATGTTAAGAAATTGGCAATCCCGGAGAATCGTGGTCCCTGCGGAAAAAAATCTTAAAAATAAGAAAAAGGATTTTTCTAGGATAAAAAATTATGCTGATTACGAATCTGAACTCGGATTTTGAAAAAGTCGAATCCCGAACCCGAAATTCGAACATTTGACATTTTTGGAAAAATTTCGAATAATAAACAGAGCGCAAATTGGTCAATTAATATCTCATTCGAAAGAGCTCGACGAGCTGAGTCGAATGACATCAAAATCAGCTTGATTCTTCAAGTTTGAACAAAGTTATGACACAAAAAACTTAGGCTTACGTTGTTTGTTTTTTGTGGTATAACTTCGTCCGATCTTGTTCAATCACGATGATTTTGGTGTCAGTCGACTCAGCTTGAAGAGCTCTTTCGAATGAGGTATAATTTGCATATTCCAATTTTTTACCCAAAATCAGCTTGGTCCCCCCTATGGTTTTTCGATATTCGAGGACCTATATTCGGGTTCGGGATTCGAATTTTCAAAATCTGAGTTCAGATTCGTAATTAGCATATTTTTTACCCTAGAAAAATCCTTTTTCTTATTTTTAAGATTTTTTTCCTTAACTGATCAGAATTAGGGGGGGGGGGGGGTAAATGTACACATTCAAACAATGTTCAAAATTTTTAAACTTTTATTTTTCTCTCAAATAAATTTAAATATCCCTTTTCCCTTCCCCACCATCACAACAATTATCTCTTTCATTAATTATTTTATTTTTATCTTCTTTTAATTTTCTTTTATCTTTTTCTGCTTTTTGTCTCCTTTTTCTTCTTTTCTGATTAAATAATTTATTCCTCCAACAATTTATTCTTTCCTAAATTAAACAAAATAGGTATTTAATTTAAAAAAGGGAATTTTTTTTTAATTTTACAGAAATAATAATTTTACACAAAAAAATAATCTTAAAGTTTAAACTTTTTTATTTTAAAATAAAATTTCCACCTAATTCCCTCCCTCTCAAGCCTTTAATTATTTAATTACCTTTTCCTTTTCTTCTATATTCCATTCTTCTTTTTGTGATTTTTGTTGATCAATAATACAAAAATCGTTGTTGACTGTATTTATTATACAATTATTATTTTGTATTTCTTCACAATTAATAATTGAAGAAGACGAGGAAGAATATTTGTTTGTTGTTGGGAGGGGGAGGGGAGGGGGAAGTTGTGGAGGTTGTGGATATAAAGAAAAAGATGAAATTAAAGGTTGTTGGGGGGATGTTTGTGGAATTGAAGTAGAGGAATTAATTGATTGAAGAAGAAATGAAGGGGGAAGAGTAGAAGAAGAACAACAATTAAATAAAAATGAAGAAATATCTGAGGAAGAATTTGAAGATTGTGGGTGTTGTTGTTGGGAGTAGAGGGATGATAAATTAGAGGAAGAATTATTTGAAGAATATAATAAACGTTTAAATCTTTTTCTTCTTCTCAAAAAACTTCCATTATCAAACATATCTTCTGCGGCAGGGTCCAGTGCCCAATAATTTCCTTTTCCCGGATTTCCAGGTTCTCTCGGGCATTTAACAAAACAATCATTTAAACTTAAATTATGCCGAATAGAGTTTTGCCAGGCCGGGAATTTGTCTCGATAATATTCAAATTTGTCCATAATAAAATCACAAATTTGTGAAAGTGTAAGTCTTCTTTGTTTGGAATTAACTATTGCCATTGATATTAAAGCAATATAGGAGAATGGGGGCTTTTTTGAATTGTTGTTGTTGTTGTTGGTACTGTAAATTTAGTTGGGATTTAGATAACTTTTTGTTAGAGAGAGAAAAATAATTTTATAGAAATTTTTTTTAATAAAATTTACTACATATATTTATGGTAATTTAAATTTAAAATAAATTTTTGTAAATTAAAATATATTTCTATTTTTTCTCCCAAACCTACATACCTATTATTTTCTTCAAACATTTTTTCTTCCAAACTTTCAAATTCCTCCATTCCTTCTTCCTCTTCTTCATTATTTTCATCATTTTTCCATAATTTATCTTTTTCTTCAACAACATTATATTTTAAAGAATTAATTGAGGAAGTTGAAGGAATTTGAAGTAAATCTGTTGAAGAAGAAATTCTAAATTTAATTTAGGTAATTTAGAAAAAAAAATTTAAATTTACAGATTTAAACTTTTTTGTTTTTTTAAACGTTTATTATTTTGTTGTTTATCTTCATTATTATTATTTTCTTCTTCTAAATTTTTTGATTCTTTTGATGAAAGAATTGTTTCAATTCCAAAACGCATTTAATTAAGATTATTTTAAATATATACTGTAAATAAATAAATAATTAGCAATTGAGAGAAAGGTAAAAAAGAAAAGAAAAAGTAAATGACCTAAAAGTACAAAAAAGGAGTATATAAAAATATTATTTTTTAATTGGAATGTGTTGAATTGTTTTGTTTATTACTTGTTTTTTTAGGTTTTATTTTTGGATATATTATTTGGTGAATATATGGAGTACGCAATTTTACTAGTATATATTTTATATATTCCTTCAATATTCTGTATTTTAAAAAAAGAGGGGGAAATATAAAATAGAAAAATGAAAAGACTACAATTTTTAAAATTAAAAAAATATATTTAGTAGAATAATTAAACTTTACTCGTTCTGCCAACTCTCCTAAATTATTATTTCATATTTAGGGTAATAAAGGGTGTCTATCACAAATCTGAGGGCTGATTTTAAACACCCCTTCTTTCAGTTTCAGAATAAAGAAATTTGAGAAACGAAAAATCAAGTTATCAAATTGAAAGAGCCCAAAATGTTGAGTTGAATGGACCCAAATAATTGCGATTGGATAATTCTTGGTTAAGTTATCGAATTAAAAAAAATGATTTTAGATTTACAATTATCAGCCAATCTGTGATCAGACTTTCCTTATATTTAATGTTTTGGATTAATTTAGGGGTTAAAAGAAGAATTACCAAATAATTTATTTAATAATTTTATTTATTACAATTAAAAATTTTAATTTAAAAATATCTGATTCTTATAAAAATTTTGTTTATCAAAAATTTATGCAAAATTAAAAAAATGATTTTCCCAAATTTAAATATTTACAATTTATTTTTAAATATCCTTTTTTTATTTTTTTTAAGAAATAAAAACAAAAAGGTGGAGCTTTTAATATATAAAATAAATTATAAAAGAAAAATAAACAGAAGGGAAAAGGAGGGAAGGGAGGAGTTATTTATAATGATTGGATAATAAGCTAAAGAAAATAAAAATTAATAAAAATATTTTGATTGATATAATCATGTGTTGTTGTTATTGAAATTGGGGAAAAAAATATAAAAATAAATTGTTTAAATTTTTAATTAAATTTAAAAATTAAAAAAATATTAATATAAATATTGCTGTAATCGTACAAAAAAATAATTTTAGTTGAAAATTAGCTAGAAATTAATTTTAATTCCTCCACAGATTTAGATTGGAGACTAGCTTGATATTATTTTGTAATTTTCGAATCCTTTTCTCGTGTATTTTTAAAAGACCGAGAAGCCTAACACCAATTACCGCCAAACCCTAATTTAAAGAAAAAGGCCAACAAAAAATCCAAATTAGATAAACAAAAAAAGAAAAAGATTAATTAATTGTGTAGATTTATGTCAAACAAATAATTTCTTTTCTAAAATAATTAATTAGTCATTTGAGTTTTATTTATAAAAATATTTTGATTAAAAGAAATTAATTTAGTATATTTATTTAATCACAGTTGTTGTCTTTAAAAAAGGGAAATTATTTTTATCTTCAAAATTATTAACTATTGGGGCTAATTAAAAAGTTATTTTTGGATGTTTTGAATTTTTAATTAAAATACCGTGTTTCCTAAAATAAAGCTCTACCCCAAATTAGAGCCCCACTTTGGAGGATAGTCGAAAAATAGAGCCACATTGGGCTTTATTTTAGGAAATACGGTAGTTAGGGAATAGAAAAAATAATTTAGAAGAAATTTAAATATTTACAGTAGAAAAAGGAAAAAAGATGTAAATCTTTTTTTTGTTTATTTATAAAGAAAAAAAAGATAATAATAAATAAATAAAATAATATTCCTTTTATTGGATAGAAGGGAATAAATATTTGGTTGAATGAATTAAAAAAATAAAAGATAACATCTGCGCTTTTATAAAATAAATTCACGCAAAATTGGTATTTTTATTTAAATATTTAAGTGTTTGAAGTAAATTTTAATTAAATAAAAGGAAAAAAGAAAAAATTAATTTTAAAAATTTAAATTAATTAAACATTATTTTACATAAAAAATATTTTTTTCGTTTAAATTCTCAAAAAAATAAATTTATAACACAAAAAGAAAACATTTTTATGTTTTTCTGTTTAATGGTATAGACAAGAAGCAATAAAAGAAAATAAATAAATATTATTTTTAAAGGAAAAAAAGCTGTCACCAAAATAAAAAAATTAAAAGAATTACTGTAAAAGGAGAAGACTAAATTGAGACCAATATTTCTTCTTTTGGCCAACTTAAAATTTCGAAAATTTAAAACATTTTTTAGAATTTTAAAAATCTTTTTGTTAATCCAAAATATTTATTAGAAATAAATAAAATAAATAATAAATATTCTCTTTTTTTAATTAAAAAGATATTTCTTTGGATTTCCTTGGGATTAAATGTTGGTCTCGCTTTTTTAAACAATTCTCAGAAAATTTATTAAACTAAATGAACAAAAAGTTTAACTAAAATGGTAACTCAAAAGTTTTTTGATATTAAAGATTTTTGATATAGTGTGAAATTTTAAAAATTTGAGATCGGACCC
Organism: Meloidogyne enterolobii; assembly: GCA_963681835.1. NCBI lineage: Eukaryota > Metazoa > Nematoda > Chromadorea > Rhabditida > Meloidogynidae > Meloidogyne > Meloidogyne enterolobii. The sequence goes on along the minus strand of CAVMJV010000010.1, from coordinate 1,763,545 downwards.
CTGCTTTAAACCTTTAAACCAACGTTTTTAATATTTTTATGCTTTGATTTGTATAATTGTCAGCGGTATATTGGGCAGCTGCGAAAACTTGTAATACTTAGTTTTTAGGAATAACGCCCCTACTGTATAAAATTTAAAAAATAAAATAAATACATATTTTAATCAAAATAACGAATAATGAGGAAAGAATTAAAATATTTTAATTAATTAATTAATTAAATATTATTTTAAATATGTATTAACAAAAGACCTTTAAGTTTTCTAAAATCTTTACAAAAAAAGCTCCGCCCATTTTATATTCTCTTTCTCTCTTTCCTGTACATATTTGTCAGTTCCGCCTTTTTTTATTTAAGTATATTTTTTTATTTAATTCTTTTAATTTTTCAACATTTTCCAATATAAATTCAATTTATTTCTATCTATTATTTACCATATTTTCTCTAAAATACCCCCCCCCCCCTCCAATTCCCCTTTAGTGGATAGGAGTGGGTATGTTAGAAAGTCTTTACTGTTAGGGGTTTTTTGAAAATGATTTTCCAATTCAGAACACCAAATCCATAATTTAAACCAAAATAAAATTTTAAAAAAGAACAGACAAGAATGTTCATAATTTTTTAAGTTTGGATTGTTGCCTGAGGAGAAGAGGGAGGGAAGGGAGATATTCTGAAACAACATCCCTCTATTGTTTATTCTTTAAAAATATTTTAAAAAATAATTTAAATAAAAATATCAATTTTAACTATTCTCCCTCATCCTCCTCCTCTCTCTCCTTCCCTCCTCACCCCTCCCAAAATTATGCTTATCTAAATACATAAGAAAGTGCCAATTTTATTACTTGATTTTTGCCGCCTTTTTTAAGAGGACGAAATTGGTCATTGGGGATTACGCGATTAGAAGATATTTTCTTTTTGATTTAAAAAAGGGAAAGTTGTTGAGCCTCTCAAGTTTTTTATGCCGAAATAAAAAAATAAAAAAAGAATCTCGGTGCGCAACTTTTGTTTTTGATTATTATTTTGTTAATAAAAAATACTTCAAAAGGAACTAGTATATCGACCTTGATTTTTTAAGTATTTTTTGGCAAAGCAATTTCCGTTCCCCTTACTATTAGATTAGTAATAATTAAGAAAAAATTATTTTTTACTTTTTAACTCCTTATTTTATTTTTAAAAATTAATTCAAATTTTTTTATTTAGTAAGGGAATGGCTTTAAAGGAATTGGAAAAATATTTTTATTTTTTTTTGAAAAATAAAATAAAAATAATTAAATTTAAAAAATTTAGATAAATTTTATATAAATTTTAATTATTTTTTCCTATTTAGAAGAAATATATTACAAAACAAAAAAACTCCATAGGGGGTCTACTTAAAGACTGACATTTTTTGTGTTTATTTTTATGTCAAAGTTTATTAGACCGGAAATATATTTAAATATTTTAACACTTTTATGACAGTAAATAAAAATAAAAATAATCTTTCAAATAAATCTCTGAACATTTCTCTCTCTTTTTTTCTTAAAACTTTCGGCATTCTCTCCCCCCCCCCCCCTCTTTTTACTAATACAGTAAAATAAAAAAATAAAGGAGAAAGAAACACTTCAGAAAAAGGTAAAAGAACATTTTCTTCTTTATGGCCTTGGCAATTAGGGGATTAACAATTAATGAAGAAAATATATTTTTAAAAAAGATGAAGAAAATTGTTTTTCAAAAAAATAAATTTATTTATTTAAAATTACAAAAAGAAAATTAGAAAACTTGACAGAAATTAAAAAATAAATTTATTTTTATTTTAAATTTATAGTGAAGGAATTAAAAGTTTTTTTTTATCTCATAATTTCACAATATTTCCATAAATTATTGAAAGAAATTTTGACAGGTAAAGTCTTCAAAATATAGACAAGATATAAAATTTATGTGTGCGTTTATAATTAGTTAATAAACTTTACAGTAAAATAATTAAAAGAAAATTAAAACTTTTTTTAAATTCAAAAAATACCAACTTAAATTTTTAAATAAATTCACAAATTAGAGCCTAGAAATTTTTAATTTATGAAAATATTAATTAATATTTTTTGGTAATTATTTACTAAAATATTTATTTAATTCAAAATTTGAAAATAATATTAATTTATTTTGACAATATTTGAATGGAAATATTTATATAAATAAATAAACGAATAAATAAGAAATATTCCAGCTGCCTACTTTTTGAATTTTATTTAAAAAAACATTTTTAGGAAATTAAATGATAAACAAATATTTTTAAAATAAATGTAATGAAATTTGGAAACAAGTAAAAAAAGATTTTTAGCTTTCCTATATCTTTTGTTTTGCTACATAGCTTTGAATGATATAAAATTTTTCAAGAATTATGGGTGAATGAATGACTTACTCGTCACATTGTTAACGACAAATTATCTTTTAAATCCAAAGGTTTAGGCTTTATTTGAACATTTTGGGCACCAATTTGACAACGCACTTTATTTACTACTAAGTAGGTGTGACCCAACTACGCATTAGTCTTTCAGCCCCTAGATCTGTTTTAAGCCATTGTACTTACAAATGTCATGGAATATCCATCTTGCGCGTATCTTAATTTAAAGAAATTTGGATCGACAGACGTAAAGGCGTCACAAATAAATATTTATACTATTCGAATTATTATTATCCCAATCCATCTTCTAATTTTTCTCATTTTCCCATAAACAAAAGAAAAAAAAATAAAAGTTTTTGGAAAAAATATATGTGCTTGGCCAATTTGTCAGCGGCAGTCTTAGTGTCGCCATTCACCTAAAAAACCTAGCACGAACAGACCAAAAGGAAAAGGCCCTGATTTAAACAAAGACCTATATTAATATATAGCGGTGATCGATGGGATTTAATGTAAAGAAAAGGGGAGATATTGAACGGGCAAACAGGCAACAGATATTAAAAAGACAAAGTTTAACAAAGAAAGAAGGCGAAAATTCAGCTGTTGAAGGGGATTTTTAATTTAGAAAATTTAAAATTACTAAAATGGGATATTTAAAAATAAAAGAGACCTGTTAAATGTTATGCCTCCTGCATAGCTTTAGGAATTAAATAACTATCCACTTTATATTTTAAAAAATACTTTGTTTAAAGTTAATTCGACTTCTCAAAATCATTAAAACATAATAAATACTAACATTAAATAAATCTTATCTCTCAAAAAGTAAATTAACCAATAATTTGCTACTTAAACTTAAAAACCCCAAACAAGAATTAATTGGGGGTAATAAAAATATTATTTTATTTTGTGCCATTTTTATTACTTTTTGAATAAATAAATGTAAATATTTATAGTTTTGTCAATTACCAATAAGAAAAAGGGGAAGTTGTTGAAAAAAGAAAATTTTAAACAAAAATTAAATTACTTTACTATAAATTTCAAATGAAATTTGATTCAAAATACAAACACACAAGAGAATATTATTATTGAAAAGAAAAAGGTAAATTGTATAATAAAAATCTTTAAAGGTGTTATCGCCATGAAAATGTCTGATTTTGAAAATAAATCTGTTGTTGTTGTTTTTGTTGTTGTTGGGGTATGATTTTTTGTTGTTGTGGTTGTTGATATTTTGTTTGTGAATATATAACATTAATTGGAATATTTTGTTCTCCCATTTCAATTCTTCTATTTCGCATTTTTCTACTTAATTCAGCTTTCCAGTAATCAGCAATTTCATGTAATTTTAATTCAACACCATCAATCCTTCAAAAAATATTTTTAAAAATTAAATAAAAAATATTAAAAAAAACCATCTTTCAGTTGTATTTTTAATTCTTGTTCTATTCCTTTTTTGTTGAGAGTTAACAATCATTCGATTCTCGTCTTCTACACCATCTCCTGCATAAATTGATGGACGTTTTCGCTTCCGTTTCTTCGAAGCTTTTGAATTCATAAAATCTGTGTCACCGTTAGTAAGAGCAACATTTCCATTTTCTGCAGGGCTATCATCATCTTCAATCGAATATTGATCAACTCTTATTTTGTACTGAAAAACAAATTTTAAAATTTAATTGAACAAGAATTAAACAACCAACCTGCTCGTAATATCCCTCTGGAGGATGTTCCAAATGACCAATAACTATTCGAACCTCATCATAATCAGTTAAATGTGTCCAAACACGCGTATCCTTTAAATGTATTTATTTTTACTTAATTTATTTAGAAATTAAAAAACAGGATCATCGGGATCAGAGGGCCACATATCCATCCAACGAATTGAAGCATAAATTTGACGAAAGCGAAGGGCTAAGGCATGAAGCGAAGATGCGCTGCTTGTAAGGTAACGCCAACAGTGATCGAATGCAGGCCGTGGACACAAATAAGGCCATGCCTGAGGATTGGCTTTTGCAGATGGTAGAAAGCCTGGAGCCAACGTTTTAGCATTTAAACCTCCTTGACGAGCTAAACGACGCATACACCTGAAATTAAAAAAAAATAATTTATATTTTGAAAAGAAAATCTGTGCTGTATATCGAAATGCAGACTTTTAATGAATTCTTATCAGTTTTCCCACACCTATTTTAAGAAAACTATCAACACTTTTATTCACCGTTCGTTTTAATTGCTTAATTAAAATTAAGTTCTAATTGTTATTTAAAGGAGTAAAAATATATAAATTATAGTTAATTAAAGGAAAGTGCCTTGTATAGAAACTAACCAATTTGGAAGAATGAGAATGCTTTCCTTTGTTCTTCCATTATTGCACGATTTACGTTTAAAATTATAAGGCTTAGGATAAGGAAAAGTATTTGTTTCAGATTGCGTCGAATGTGGAGATAATTCTCGTTTAATAGATGGAGGTTTTGCTCTTGCAGGTCGTTCAGAAGTAAAAACATCTAACGACAAAGAAAAATATTAATTTGAAAAAAATTTTACTCGGCAGATTTCGCACACAGCTTGGATTGTAACAAGGTAATAAAATGGATGAGTCAATTAAAGAAAACCCGTTTCTTGGTTTCTTGATAGAAACAAAAGCAGCTCGGCAAGAAAATGAAAAACAACAATGACCATTGACATTCGAAAGTTTGGCTAACTCTTCTTTTGTTCTCCAAATTAGTAGACGGTTAGCAATCTGATAAAGATGAGCAGCTTTTAGAGAAGCAACAGATTTTGAAGGTTTCTGAAATAATTTAATTTTGTCAGGAATTTCTCAAAGAAAAATGTAAGAAAAACAAATCACCTCATATGGATTTGGTTTCTCAGGACATGGGACAAAACGTCGTGTCATTAATGAAGAAACCCAAAGCCATCCACCTGACAGAAAGTATAATTTTGAAATAATTTAACACAAACCTAATGATCCCTGACCATTTACTCGGAACTGTTCATTTCCATCTCTTAGCCTCCACAAGTTATGTCTAGGTAGATTAAAACCATAAAGGGAATATTTGACCCAAACAATCCCAGTTGATTCAGATTCATCAGCATTAGCAAGTAGCTAAAAATGAAATTTTATTTGAAAAAACATGTGGGATTTTTTTAAAATTTCGAACAGAAAATTTAAATAAATTCTATACCTTTTCTTCTTTCCTTCTTAACGATTCAAATTTTTGTCGCTTTTCTCTATCCTAAAATATAATAAATTACTGAAGTAAAAATACTTTTAAATTAACCTCAACAGTAACTCGATTAAACCTGGTCAAAGCTAATCCTGCCCACCAAATACTTGAAAATAAAATTTAAAAAATTATAATATTAAAAATGCTTACTTTAAAAACACAGGTTTGCGAACAACTCGTTCAAAGAGAAGCAACAAATAGCGTAAAGTATTAAAGTTAGCACCTTCTCGTAATAGTTGCTGCATAAAACGTTCCTTTTCATTTTCAAGAATCCAATTTTGATGCATTAATGTATCAGGAATACGTTCAATCATGCGACGAATGCTAAGTTGAATACATTTAAGAACATCTGCTTCTGTTCCAAATGGGGAAGCTCCCCTATGGTTGGGCCACTTAAAATACTAAACTTTTAACGAAGAAAAAGATAAAAACAAACATTGAATTCTCCATCATCAGTTAAGCAGAAACGAGAATTTAAATAACGCTTTTTATCACGTTCTTTTGCACGTAAATAAGGAGATCTAGCCAAATCATTTACAGAAAATTGATTGACATAATTTCTGTGTCCAGCATCAGAAAATCCCAGACGAATTCCTCTACGCATTCGTAGTTCTAAATCTGAGGAAAGTGAATAAAATGAGCCATAATTGTTTGATTGAAGAGAATCATTCCATACTTTATGATTAAAAATTAGCTGATCTTCTAAAGAGTTTTAATTAAAAATACAAAATTTTAACAGAAATTATCTAACCATTCAATTTTCCACTCCAATAACAAGCTTCTAATCTACCATGACGAATACAAAGAAGATTGCGGATTATCTGCATTAAGCTGGGCTTTTCCACACTATCAGAATTATTATCAGTAATTTGCTCTGATTTATTGTCAGCTTCAATTTGAGCTTCAGTCAAGATTTTAGCCATTCGATGGGAATTATCGACCTAAATTTTATTCAAAAGGTCAATTTATTAAATAAAACCTGTAAATATGCATCAACAACTGGCTTGGGCGATTTGGTTTGCAATAACCTACGACGTTCTTCTGTCAGTTCAAGGGTAATATGCATTTGAACAGCAATGTGAGGCAAACATTCGCAAAGCGTTTGACATAACCTCTTTTCATAATAATTCGGGTCAAGAACAGCACAAAGATCAAAAAGTTGAGGCAAAGTTGAGTAATAATAAATTTCATTAATAAATGGATCATGACTGAAAACATTTAATTACTACTGTTTATTAGCTTGTAAACTAACATAAAAATCCGTCTAACAAGGAACCAATAAATACGACCTTTTCTATCATAACCAAGTGGCAACTTCCTTAGAGTAGTTTGACCAGGTAAGATACAATCAGTTGAACCAGTTAACTGAAAATGTTAAAACCAATTCTAAAAAGCTTTAATAATTAGTAGAGGATAAAATTTAAAAAATATATTGATAAAAATATTTAAATGTAATTATAATATTTTAATACAAACTTGGTGTTTAATACAAACAGAGCAAAGCCATTTCTCGTTTAACTCAGGCGGACCAAAAGAAGATTCTGTACAATTAAAATGATAAATTGCATCACAGCCAGAACATTCTATTGAGGTTTGTTGTGATTCGTGAGAGCCAATACAAGATTTTGCACAATAACGACAATGTTGGTCATGCTAAAAATATTAGAAAATAAACTTTCTAAAATTTTTAAAATAAAACCTTAATTTTTCCTTCATCGCGAACTAATTGTTTGAAAATGGTTGTCTCAAAAAACCGATCACACATCCATTTGAGAACGACTAAACGTTTATCCATAGCTACAAATGGATATTTTCCCTCTTCCAAAATTTTTAAGACTTCTGCTGGAAAATTTGGATCACTTTCCAAATACAATCTCAAAACCTATTTAAAATAAAAATATTTTTTAATAATTAAAGTATTTACTTCGGCATAGTTCATATGGTCGAGTAATTGCAGTACAACGTTAAAAGAGAGATTTGTATCAAAAACAGAAAATGTAGTTTTTTCTTGTTCCTCTTCAGAGAAAAATAAACGCAAAAACGCAATATGAATTTCTCCAAGAAGTTTAGACTTTAAATTGAAAACAAAATTTGTAGAATATATAAGAACAACTAACTTGACTTTGGTTTCGCAAAGCGCAACAAAAATCTTCAAAAAGAAAAGGAGAAAGCTGAATGGTGGAGCCAAAATTATGAATTACTTCGTAAACCTAAAGATATCAATCAAATAAGCATATAACCAGATAGATAACCTCTAAAGTATGTAAAATATGATCACTATCAATGAGAAGGTCCATGCTGGCTCCAGGCAATTCTAATGCAGGGATTCTTTCAGGTGGAATTTCCAACCACGGACAAAACATATCAGGTGGAGTTTGTGAGCAAGTAGCTTCTGTCCCCTCTTGTGTAGCAGAATCAACATCAGAAACAGTTGATATATTATCCTCACTGACCCCGTTAACATCAGCCTCTAAAATATGAAAATAAATAAAATAAGGAAAATTACCGGAGTAAGCAACAGAACTCTCATCATCAGGTTCAGAAGCTGAGAAAGATGCACGATTCCATCCTTTCGGTTGATCCAATTCATCATCACTCTCTTCCCACGGATTTCTCTTTCGTCCCCTATTCAAAAGATTTTTTGGAAAATAAAAAACTAAATAAAACAAACCCATCGATCTGTTTTAAATCACGTCTTCGCGAGGTTATCCGGCCGTCTTTTTTAGAACTAGTAATCGACACTAAGGATTTTGATGAAGATCTTTTTCCTCTTCTTTCTTTAACAACATTTAGTCCCTTTTTAACACCTCGCAAGTTTCTGTTTGGCGTAATATCTTTACTTCGAATATTTGCAAGCGATTCAGTTTGTTGACGATTGGGATATTTTGTCGCACGTCTTGTAGTTACAGGCATTAAAAAATTAGAATCTTTTTCGAATTATTTCAACTTTAATTAAAATTTTTAACATTTGAGTAAATAAATTTTTTTATATTTAAAATATGCCAGAAAATATAAAAATTTTAAAAACAATACTCAATAAATATTTGATGATTAGAAACAACATAAATTCCAACAAACAAATGCTTTAATAAACGTGTAGGTACAAAATATCTCAATATAAAAATATCGTCAGAGCAAAAAAGTTAAAATATCGTTTCATAAAAATATCGTTACGGCTAAAATGGGCTAAAATGTCGTTTTCTATAATCTGATTTCGCAACAGAATTCTATCCTTAATAGTAGATTTTACCTCTTAAATTTGAAATTTACCCTTAATGGATTGCGAGAAAAATCAGCAATTTAAAAAAACTCAAAATAGACTTACAAATTAATGGTGGCCCTTTTAATTTTAAAAAGCGATGTTTTGACCAAATTTACCCGTGCCGATATTTTCATGAAACGATATTTTAATAAACGATGTTTTGTACCGAGCGTTTAACAAAAGATAATAAAACAGACGGTGATACAAAGAAATAAAAAGCAAAATGACATAAATTTGGCGAAAATTCAAAATTTGATTAATTTATTTGTTAGGATATCGCTTGATTATTTGAAAAGTGAAACGAAGAAACAATTTAGAAAATGAATACATAACACACCAAAATTTCCATCAAAGCTCTCTTAATAATAAATCTGTCCCTAATTAATATATATTTTCCTTTTAATTTAAATTCTTGTTTCCTAAATATTCACATAAAAATATTTTTTTTTCCACAAAGCGCAAGATTAGAGACAATTTTTCGGGATAAACAAAAGAATCTTTTTCAAATAAATTGATTTCTTTTTTTTTCATCCTTCTATTGACCAATCAAATCAACAAAAACAATTTAATTGTTGTAAACAAATAAATATATTTCGAGAAAAGACGAAGAATGACTAATAAATAAATAAATGTAAGTATAAGACAATGAAATGAATAAAAAAATATTTATTTATTTATTTACTCGAGTCCGAAACATTTAAGTGTTTATTTTTAATTTTTAAATATTTTTGTATTTTCCCTTTACAATCAAAAATTAAATTTTTTGGTCATTTTATACTTTTATATTTTGTTTTTATTTTTAAATGATGATTGGAATATATATTTAGTAATTAAATATTTATTGATATATAATTGACGTAATTAAACTAGTTTTTCTTTTTTTTTGTTTGTTATTTTAATTTCCGAAATTGTGAAATAATTAAAAATAAATAAAATTTTTAAAAAAGAACTCTAAGAAGAGGATTGCCAATTAAATTTTTTTTAATTTAAATTTTTATTTATAAAATATCAAGGGTGCAGTAAATTTTTTTATTTTAGAATTAACTATTTAGTATCTACCTTCCCCCCCCCCCCCCCTCTCCTTCTATTTTTAATCAAAAATGTTTGATTTCATTAAACAAAAAAGACTTTATTTTTAAATTTTTTATCTAACAAAATTAAAAATAAAATCTAAATAATTTCCATTTAATAATTCCAACCAACACTCTAGGAGAGAACAATTTTAAAAATAATTTATTTATTTAAAAAATTGAGCAAAACACCGTGCGGCCATAACGGCCCAAAGCCATAACTTGCTGGAAAATGTTTGGCCCTTGCCAATTTTGGGAGAGGAATTGTTTGATACTAAATCTGATAGGATTAAGAAATCTTAAATAAGTTATGGCTTTGCGTGTTATCGCCGCTCTCAGTTTTGGGCGTGCCTCCTCCAGACGGTATTTTTGTCAGACGGTGTTATGTCCCTCGCCTATAAATACTTCGAAAACGAAAATTTAATAATTTTACTATGTTCATAACTAAATATATTTATTTATTTGGACCAATCATCCATTCACTAATCACCCCCCCCCCCCCTCCACTCTTCCCTTTTTTTCTCTCTCAATAATTTTGTCCTCAATTCAATTGAGTGTAAATCCTTTTTAGACGTAAATATATCGAGGGAAAACAAACACAAAAAAATTTTGCCGTCCTTTTCGTTTATTCAAAAAAGAAAAAAATTTTTTTTGTTGGCACATAAAATAGCCTTTCCTTCCTTCCCCAATTTTAAAAAATAAATAGAGCAACAACAAAAACTATTATTTATTTATTTGTTAATGCCCAATTGACGCAAAAAGACTAAATAAAACTGTTCAGTTAAATGTCTATATACTTTATAATTTATTTAAATTTTTTGGGAGGAAATTTTTGTTAATTTTAATTTTATCCAATATTTTTATTTTTTAAAAAATATTTTATATAAAATTTTTTAATTTATTTTTTTAAATTTCTTTAAATTAAAAAAAAAAAATCTTTAATTTATTTGACAAAAATTAAAAATACTTTGGTATATTTCATTCAAAAATTAATTTTTGTTTTTGTTTGCCATTTTATCGATATAATTTCAAATAATTTTCTGATAATTAATATTAATTAAATTTTATTTAAATAAAATTGAAATATTAAAATTGAAATCTTAATTTATATTTTTTAAAGAATTCGTGTATATTTTTTGAAAATTTCTAAAAAAATTTTTTGTTAATCTTGTTTCATTTAAAAAATTTTGAGCAGCCCCCTTCTCCTATTCCATCGATATTTTATTACCTTTAGATCCCTGTTAATCCCCCAAATACATACCCTCTTAATCACCTCTAACCCCTCGTACATATTTTAATTTACAGTATCTCTACTTTAATGTTTAGACAACAGTATCCATACTTAACTAAGTCTCTAAAACTGCCCCCAGTCAATGACTAACAAAAATCCCGAAATCGGGAATTCCCTATGTTTTTTGTCGGCAGGATCCCTAGTACATACTACTCGATTATCTCTCTACACATTTTTTTTATTTTCTTTACTTTTTAAATGAATACCAAAAAGGTTATTGAAAATTTTTTGGATTATCAAAAGATCTCAACCCGAAAATAATAAACACAAAAAAATCCTCAGATAATTCCTGGGGGTTTACAATATTTTTATTATTTTTTAAATTAAATTTTAATTTCTCTGAACTCTAAAATAATTTCTTTTTCTTTTATAAACGTCATTAAAACTACATTTTTATCATAAGAAACTGTTCTAATTTAGTATTAATTTCTTTTCTTTTTTTTGCAAAAATTAAATTTATTTTAAAACCTAAATTAATTAATTTATTAAAATGATTTTATTTTTTAAGAATTTAATAAAATTTTAATTTTTAAATTAATTTTTAAAAATATTCTTAATTATTTGTCAATCAAAATTAGTAAAGTTTAACAACCTCCTCCCCTCTCCCCTCAATCAGAGACGGCCAAATTGTTTTTTAAATTTATTCTTCGATTCGTGTCTAGCCCCAATCTTCAGGAGCGGGTTTAAGGGTTAATTATAAAATTTTCGAAAAATTTTTTTACATTTTTAGGTAATACATTTCCATGCTTTGTTTGTGGTAAAAATATAATTAAATAAAGATATTTTTTGTTCAACAATTTTTTTTAATTTTCCTTCCCTTTTTCGTTTGTCAAATAAAATATTTTTTAAAATATATTTAATGTCCAGATAATAAAGAGTGATAAAAATATATATTAAAATAAATTGTTAATCAATATAGATTTGTATTTATATATGTGAATAAATTGTGTGTGTGTGTGTGTGTGTGTGTGAATCGTGATAGGGCAAAACACCGTCTGACAAAAACACTGTCCACACATTAGAGCAAAAACTACTATTAATTTCACTTAAAATAAATAAATTTTAAAATAAAATTTTGTAAAGGAATTAAAGTACAAACCAAAATAAACCAGAAGGTCTAAATGCATAATATTGATAATATTGACATAACTCAGGTTTATTATCTTTAAAAGTGGACAGTCTTTCTTTACTCTAATTTCCAGACGGCATTTTTGTCAGACGGTGTTTTGCCCCTACCATGTGAATAACGGGGCGGCCATGGAAACCCTTTTAAATCTTTTTTTCTACCCACACATACATGAATATGTTCGCGCGACTTTTATAGACTTACTTCGTTGGTTCAATTATAAGAGAGTATGTATATTTTAAGAGAATAAAAAAATATTTTTTTTCTTCTAAAAAAAATTAAATATACAACAAAATATATTGGGGGGAGAAATGCATGTGCGCAGGTTGTGTGAATGAAGGAAGCCTTTTTTTATTTCCCTTCCCATTTCTTCTACATATTCTTTTTTTACCTTCCCCCCCCCCCCTAACTGTAATTATTGACTATATGTATATTTTAATTATTGAATTTATTTTAAAAATAATTTTCAAAAAAAAAATATTTTTGTTCTCCTTTTGTTTTTTTCAAATTAGTAGATATGCCAATTTGTTAATTGGTCATTCTAAAAGGGTCACATTTTTTCATAATTTTTAATTAAATTTGCCTAATTTTTGGAATGATATTCGAATGTTTTAATTGACTTTTGTAATTTAAATTAGAGAGATTACCCCGTTGGAAGTGGATTCGAGGGGTTTTATTTTAACAAATTATTGTTTAAAAATATTTTTTTGTCAATATTTTCCTGTTTATTTTTAAAAATTTCTTTTTTATAAATCACATCTTCTAAAAAATATATTTAAATTTTTTTCAAAAAAATCTACAAAAAATAACATGTTGTATTTTCTTTTAACGTTTCATTTATTTATTTATTACTCATTGTTGGCTATTATTTTTTCTAATTTTTTACAAAAATTTTTTTGTAAATATTTTGTTGAATCATATCTATGTATGTATATATTTAATTTAAAAAAAAGAATTTTTAAATTTTAATTGACAGAATAAAAATTTTTTAGATAATTTTTTTTATTTTTAAAATTAATTTTAACATTTATTTATTACCAAAATTAATTAGAAAAATTTTTTTAGAAAAAAAAAATTTTAATTTAATAATAATAATAAAAATTCTCTCAAATAATGGAAAAAAATATTTATTTGTGTTTATGTCATCTTCTTATTTTATTTTTTCTATTTCCTTTTATTTTTAATTTATTTCCTCATTTATTGTATGACCTTCGAAAAATTAAAAAAAATTTTTTTGAAAATAATTTTTATTTTTTTAGAAAAAAAACGTTTTCTCTTTTTAATTAAAAAACGTTCAAAATTGATCGTTTTTCTTCGCTGCCCTCTCCAATTAATTTTTATTTTAAACTTTTTTTGGTGCTTTTAATTAATTAATTAATTAATTTTTAACGACAAAAATTATTCTTTAAATGTTTTTATTTTAATTTAAAAAAAAAGAAGAGAGAAGCCCTTTTAAATTAAAAAAATTATGCCGACACGAGATTCTATAGCTGTTGAATCAACATCTGTTAATACAAAAGGATTTGATGTTTCTTTAAAAGAATTGTGTCAATTAATGGATATGAGAGGGCCTAATGCCTTAGAAAAAGTTTTTGATGAAATTAAATTTTAAATAAAAATTCTAAAAAATAGATAAATGCCGACTATGGGGGTTTGGAAGGACTTTGTGCCAAAATCCAGACAGACCCTTTTAGTGGATTGCCAAATAGTTCAGCAGAATTGGAAAGGCGAAGGAATGTTTTTGGAAGAAACGAAATCCCTCCTTTACCTCCAAAATCGTTTATTCGTTTAGCTTGGGAAGCATTACAAGATGTTACTTTAATTATTTTGTTAATAGCTGCAATTATTTCTTTTTGTATTTCTTTTTATACCGGAAATACTTCAAAAAATAATTTAAATAATATTAAAACAACAACAATAATTCCCGATTTAAATAATACAAGTAAAGAAGTTATAAATGATGAACATGCAGGGAGAATTGAAGGAGTGGCTATTTTAATTGCTGTTAGTTTTTTTTGAAATTTTGTTTCCCCAACTTCCTCAAAAGACAAATTTGAAATAGCAAAATTTTCGTCTACGATGATAAAAATGTAGCAAATTTGAACGTGAAATAATTTTAATTTCGTCGTTATGGAATTTCATAAACACCCCCCCCCCCCCTCACTCAAAAATTTTCAGTTCCGGATATACCCTTAGTTTTTCCATGAACGGACAAACAGAGTTTTAGAATATATATTTTGATAAAATAAGTTTTGAGCCTTTGTAGATTTTCCAGAGAAATTTTCATCTTGTTAATGTTTCTACTTAATTGAGACAGATTTTCAACAGAATGAAGGGATCTATGGGGACAATTTAAATAGGCCCCCTTACAGATATATAAATTTTAGATAATATTTATTCCTAAAATTCAATAAAAATATATCTCCTAATTTTTTAGGTGATTGTTGTTGTTCTTGTAACAGCCTTAAATGATTGGTCCAAAGAAAAACAATTTCGCGGTCTTCAATCAAAAATTGAAACAGAACATAAATTTTCTGTAATTAGAGATAGTAAACCTGTTGATATTGTTATTAATGAAGTATGTTTAAATTTGGGATTATAATCCCTTCATGACAGGGGAAAAGTATTAGGTATTAAGTTAGGGGTTGCGATTCGGGTACTTATTTTGTAATTACAGATAAACTTTTTTGGTTAAAAAATTAAATTTAACCTTAAAACAACTTTCATTAGAATTTATAGAAGTGATGTTCGGGAGAAGAAAAAACCCGCAAGTTGGGATCGGAAGGCCAAAAATTCGGGAAAATTTCCCGATTTGGAAGTCGGGATACCCGAGCATCACTACTACATGTAAACTTTCATTGGGCTACTAAACTTTACCTAAGCGAATATTTTTCCTTATTAAATTAAGATAGTTGTTGGTGATATTTGTAGAGTAAAATATGGGGATTTACTTCCAGCTGATGGAATTCTCCTTCAAAGTAACGATTTAAAGGTAAGGAAAAATTAAAATAATATTTTTAATAAATAATTCAAAGGTTGATGAATCTTCATTAACTGGAGAGTCTGACCATATAAGAAAAAGTCCGGAAGTAGATCCTGTTTTACTTTCTGGTTTGTATTTTATTTTTTGTTAAAATTATTCTTTTAAAGGAACTCATGCAATGGAGGGAAGTGGGAGAATGGTTGTTTGTGCTGTTGGGGTTAATTCACAAACTGGAATTATAATGACTTTGTTGGGGGTTACAAAAGAAGGAGGAAATAATAATGGAAATAATGGAAATACTCCTCAAAATAATCAGCATTCTATTAATAACAACAGAAAATCAACAAAAATTAATAATAATAATAATAGCCATAAATGTAATGGAAAAATATTTATTAATTTAGGGAATATTTAAAATTACCCCCCCCCTTTTGAAGTTTATATTTTTTCAAGTTTTCGATAAGTTACACAAAAAACGTCTACTTTTTCCTTTAATTCGTTTTTTAAAACTTTTTTTTAGATTTTCTGGTAATCCTTAAGATCATTAGTCCCTAGGAAAAAGTCTGTCCAATCTAACCCTTTAATATTTATTTTTAAGCATTAAATGGAATTAAAAAAGAAACAGCAAATGGCCAAATTGCAGCTTTTGCCCCTCCTTCAACAGCAACAGATGAAAGTTTAGGGCAAAATAATGGTGGAAGTACAGTGCCTTTAGCCCCAAATAATAATGTTGATGAAGGAACAACAACAGCAAGTACAAAAACAAAATCGGTGCTACAGGGAAAAGTAATCAAAGAAATTATGATATAGCAATAAACACTCTTTCACTTTAAAGTTATCCTCATTAGCAATACAAATTGGCTATATCGGTTCAATAGTAGCAGCAGCAACTGTTTTAGTTATGATAGTCAAATATTCGTTATCTAAATTTATTTGGGGGCCGCCAGAGGAGAGACAATTAAATCCAAATGATTTCTCTAATCTTGTAGAATTTATAATTGTTGGAGTAACTGTTTTGGTGATTGCTGTGCCTGAAGGCCTTCCTTTAGCAATAACTCTTTCTTTGACTTATTCTGTTAAAAAAATGATGAAAGATAATAATTTGGTTAGGCATTTGGATGCCTGTGAAACTATGGGGAATGCAACAAGTATTTGTTCTGATAAAACTGGAACTTTAACTACTAACAGAATGGCCGTTGTTCAATCATTTATTAATGGTTAGAAAAATTAAAATATTATTGAGAAAATAATATTACTTTTAAATACCCTGTCTTTTAATTAAAAAAATATTTTTCTAAGAATTATCTTTACCTTCCCCCACAAATTAAAATATAATTGAGTTTTATTTTTAATTAAATTATTTTCAGATCGTTTTTATCGAGAAATATCTCCGAGTTGGTCTGAATTAGACAAAAAAACTAGGGAAATTTTGGTTGAAGGAATTTCAGTAAATAGTGGATATAATACACAAGTTTTACTTCCAACATTGCCGGGTATTCAAAAAACACAAATTGGAAATAAAACAGAATGTGCACTTCTTGGATTTACTTTGGATTTGGGTCAAAATTATGAACAAATTAGGCATTATTTTCCAGAAGAATCTTTAATTAAAGTAAGTTTTTGAATTAAAAAAAATAAAAGAATATGGGACACTTAAATTATGTTTAATTTATGTATAAGGGATTGTGCCGTCACTGACTCCCGAAAAATGGGAATTGAAAATTTCTCCAAGAGAAAAAGTTTAGGAGTCCTGATTTTGGACGTTTTTAATATTTATGCTTTAATTTACATTGTCTGTACTTGAATGTTTATTTAGATACTATGTACTAGCATCATTCAGTGCTCCATTTTCTTTAATATTTACCTCCCGCCAAAGACTAATACTATAAATCCCAAAATCCCTGGAAATTCCACAATTTATTTTTTTTAATGTTTTTTTTTCGTAAATTTCTTTATAACAATTATTAAAGTAAAAAATTAAATTAAGGTTTTTACTTTTAATTCTGTTCGAAAGTCAATGATGACTGTTGTACATAGAAGGGAAGGTGGAGGGTTTAGACTTCATGCAAAGGGTGCCTCAGAAATACTTTTGTGTCGGTGTAAATATATTCTTGGAGTTGAGGGAAATATTTTGACATTTGGAAATGAAAAACAAAAGGAAATGATTAAACAAGTAATTGAACCTATGGCCTCTGATGGATTGAGAACTATAGCTATTGCCTATAAAGATTTTGTTGGAAATAGTGAATATCCAAATGATGTAAGTATTAAATAGGGGGAGAGTTTTAAATGGGTTTTAAATATCCAATAATTCTGAAGAAATTGAGGCCCGGACTAATAAACGATTCTAGATTTTTTTAAGAAAGAAGTTTTCGTGAAACTTTTAAATTAACAAAAAAAATATTTTTATTTAATTTTTAAAGGTTATTTTGTCTGAAGGAGAAAGTTCTTCAATTAATTGGGATGATGAAGAATCTTTGAGGGAAGGATTAACTTTAGTTGCTATTTTAGGCATTCAAGACCCCGTAAATTGTTTTTTTTTATTTAATTTAAAAATGTTAATTAAAGGTTCGTCCAGAAGTGCCAGAAGCTATTGCTAAATGTCAACGTTCGGGAATTACTGTTAGAATGGTAAAGAAGAAATAAAATAAGAATTATTTTTAATTTAAAGGTAACTGGAGATAATATAAACACAGCTAGGTCAATAGCTATTCAATGTGGAATTTTAAAGCCTGGAGATGATTATTTGGTTTTGGAAGGGAAAGATTTTAATTCTCGAATAAGGGATGAAAATGGAATTGTTGATCAGAGAAAATTAGACCAAATTTGGTAAAAAAAGAAAAGAAATAATTAGAGAATATATTAAAAAAATATTTTTAGGCCAAAATTGAGAGTACTAGCTAGAGCTCAACCTTCAGATAAATATATTTTGGTAAAAGGAATAATTGAATCTAAATGTACAAAAAATAGGTAAATTTAAATTAAATTTAAATAAAAATTATTATTTTTAATTTAAATTTAAAGAGAAGTTGTTGCAGTAACTGGTGATGGAACTAACGATGCCCCAGCATTAAAAAAGGCGGATGTTGGGTTTGCAATGGGAATTGCTGGCACAGATGTGGCAAAAGAAGCTTCTGATATTATTTTGACTGACGATAGTTAATTTAAATTTATTTGAAAGAAATATATTTGTTTTTTAACTAGATTTTACTTCAATAGTTAAAGCTGTAATGTGGGGAAGAAATGTTTATGATTCGGTAATTCTTTATAAAATTTGAGAAAAATTATGATAGGTAAATTCTGCTCCCATAAATTATTTAAAATTTCCAAATTGTTAATTCCATTTCTTTCCCCGACAGTTCCTACTGGTGTTTACTAGTATACATATACCTTTAACTAAACCGAAACCAAAACTTTAAAAGAATTCGGGAAATAGAAAAAATCCAACAAAAAAATGAAGCAAATCAGGTTAGGTAAATAACACAAGAGTACCATACATTTTGTTTAAGACATCGAGAAGTGAATAAAACCCCCCATCCTCTTATTTCCCATTCACTTCTAATTCAAAAAAAAATGAGAAAGACAATAAAAATAAGCAAAAATATTTAAAATTATTTCAAATTCCTTTCAAAAGATTGCAAAATTTCTTCAATTTCAATTAACTGTAAATGTTGTAGCAGTAACTATAGCTTTTGTTGGTGCCTGTTCAATTAAAAATTTACCTTTTCGAGCAGTTCAAATGCTTTGGGTTAATTTAATTATGGACACATTAGCTTCTTTAGCATTAGCCACAGAAATGCCGACAGAAGATTTGGTTAAGAAATAAATAAATTTAAATAATAATTTCTCTTTTTAGCTTAAAAGAAAGCCTTATGGACGGACAAAGTCATTAATTTCTCGAACTATGGTGAAAAGAATTTTTTTTGATTAATTTTAGAAAATAGAGAAATAATCGAAGTTTCCTCTTACTATTAGCCTAGTAAATAAAGAAAAAATGAAAACGATCCTTTGGTGAGGGGATGGAGTGGTAGATAATCTTGTATCGGATAAAGTCCCATCTAATCTTTTTCTGAGATGTATTGAACGCTTTATTATAAACAACGAGATTAGGACAAAATTAGTAAAAACCCCCATAGATCACCGGCCATAGGCTCTCAATTCTTTTATATTTAACCAAAACCGCTTTTAATCAGGGCATAGCAAATCGAAGTTTTCTGTTTTTTTAATAAATAAAAAAATATTTTTAAAGGTAAAAAACATAATTGGACATGCAATATATCAATTATCTGTTCTTTTTGGACTTTTATTTTTTGCTGAAAGATTTATTCCCGGTTTGGAAGGAGAAAAAGCAAGAGAACAACCACATGAAGCACCCCCAACAAAACATTTTACAATTATATTTAATTCTTTTGTTTTAATGACTTTGGCTAATGAAATTAATTCGAGAAAAATACATAATGAAAGAAATGTTTTTAAAGTAAGAAATTTTTTTAATTATCTTCTTTACTTTAATCAAAATTATTTTCTTTTAAAAAATAATTTTCTTTTTATTTAAAAAGGGACTTCTTTCAAATCCAATTTTTTGTATAATTTGGTTATTAACATTAATTTCACAAATTTTAATTGTTCAATTTGCTGGTGAATGGTTTTTTACAAAAAGTTTAGATTTAATACATTGGGGATTTTGTTTTCTTTTTGCTATTTGTGAATTAATTTGGGGACAGGTAAATGGAAGGGGGAGGGGGAAAAAGATTTAAATCTTTTTTTAAAAGATAATTATAACAATTCCTTCAAATGTTTTACCCAAATTTTTTGCTTTTGGAAGAGGAGAGGTTAGGCCAACATCTATACTTGTAACTGGAGAATATGATATACTCGAAGTCTTTTTAATTAATTAATTTTTGTGTAAATTAATTTTAAAGGTTCGACAAACAGCTGGACGTGAAATTGGTGGGGTGCCAGCAGGGAGTAGTGGGGCTAGACCTGGACAGATATTGTGGTTACTTGGACTTACTAGATTACAAACACAAGTAAATTAATTTTAAATTTAAATTGTTTTTTTTTGTTTTTTAATGTTTTTTGTTTATTTGTAAATTATTTTTTTAAACCACAACTACTAACAATTAATTATAAGGAAAAAAGATATTTTTAAATGCACAGACAAAAATATTTCTTTTTTATTTTTTTGTTTTTGTTGTTTTTAGATGAGAGTTATACGTGCTTTTCAATCTAATATAAACAATTCACACCCATCTTCTTTAACAATCCAAGCTGGGGATAGACTTAGACAATCATATAGAAGATTGAGAATTGCTAAAGAATTAGAACGTAAATTTAATTTTTAATTAATCCCCTTCTTCTTCTTCTTTTTTCTGTTTGGCACTATTTAAATAAAAATAATCACTTTGAGTGGATGCTTATTTTTTGTGTGCTGTGAATTTAAAAAAAAAAGTTAGTTAAACTAATAAAAAGAAATATTCTTAAAATTAAAAGAAGAAGAGGGAATTTATTTTTTAATAAATTAATTAAAAATTATTTTTTTTATTTATTTAAATTTTAAAGGCGCTAACGAACTACGCGCGGGCGGACCCGTACGAGTTTTGGATTCCTCCGACAGCCGTGACAAGAAGAAATCAGAATTCAACTTCACTTAATATTGAAAATAATAAAAGAAATGTAGAAAATGAAGAAGAAAAAGAAAATAATAATTAATTATTTTTAAACTCTTTCGAGCTTTTTTATTTAAAAATTTCCCTTCCCCTTCCTCCCCTACCCACAATTTATATCTTCTAAATCCTTAACTAAATATATACGGGTATTTTATAGTTTTAATTAAATTTATTTATTTTTTGAAAATTAAATTAAGGGGAAAAGAATATTTATATAGAGAATTTTTTTAAGGGGAAAAGAATTTTTTAAAAAAAGAATATTTTGATAAAAAAAATTTAGTAAAGGGAATAGTTGCTGTAAATTGTTTACTTTCTTATCATTATACACTCTACTACAAATTTGTTGCCTTAAAAACGATTAAATTTTTATTGTCAATTCAATTTTGAATTGACACATTTTTATGTAAAAAAGTGTCTTTTTTTAATATTTTTCTCAATTAAATTTTGTAATTTTTTGATACAAAAATTTATTTTATAAATATATTTTTTTATATTATTATTAAAGATTGGTACTTTTCCGTTATGGGGCCACACATTTAAAATGCTTAAAAATTACCTAAAAATGCAAGATATTAAGAGAATAAATGTGACCATACGTTGGGAAATTATATACCGATTTTAGTTTCAAAGTTTAAAATGTGAGTAGGATAATTATTTAAAGAGATGTTAGCAAAACTTTTGATGTACTTATTATCTTTTTGTAAATAACACAGTGTAATAAACTTTTAAAATTTATTTTTATTAAAAAATTTTTGAGACTACAACATTTTAATTTTGTATAGACGAAGTGGAAGGAGCTGATGAGTCATCATTAGTTGTTTGCAAAGCACGTTTAATATCAAAAGAACAAACAAAATGAAAAGGTAAAGAGCCCAAAAGGTGAGCAGTACCGGGAATTGAATGATGTGAAGTTGAAATTCCTTTAAATTTTCTTTTGAAAAATTTGTAAAAAATTAATATTAAAACCATTATTTAAGCTAAATGGAAGTCCACACAAATTAATATCTTTTGAATTTTGTTGCTGTTGTCGACCGGCAACTTCTACTCGAAGTAGAGTCTAAAAGAAAATAATTTTTTTTAATTAAATAAAAACAAAAGAAAATCTCTTACCTCAAAACTTTCACTGTTAATTGATTCAGAAATGTCCATTTGATGCCCCCCAATATTTAAAACAGCCTTTCCACTACGCAAAAATTGTAATTTTCCAATTTTTGTACCTTCACTCGGAAATGATTCTAAACAATTTTTATTTTTTAATTGAGGTTCTTGAATTAATTTATTTGAAGATTTTTTTGGTTGTTGTTCATCTTCTAATATATTTTGCTTTCGTGCCTCTGCTATCCGCAATAAAGGAATAGAAGGAAGTTGAAAAAGAAGTAATTGATTATTTGAATTATTATCTTTAAAAATATTAAAATTAATTTAAAAAAAATTTATTTTTAAAACCATTTGCCAGTCTTTGTATTGTATTCGAAGCTGATTGGAATTTTTCTTCTCTTAAACAAATTTTTGATTGTTTTGAAGCTTCTTCCATTGCTAACATTTCTTTCCTTAAAATAAATTTATTTAAAAATAAAACCATTTTCTTTACAATTTTATATCTTTAATATCTTTTTGGCATTCTTCCCCATCTTCTTCCTTTCTCCTTTTTTTAATTATTCTATTAAATTGTTGAGCTTCATTATTTGGGAGAACAAATGGCAATTGTTCACATTTCTTTAAATCAGCAATAAACTAAAAATATTTTTGAAAACTAAATTTTATTTTTGAAAATTCTTACACTTCCCCCGCAAAGTTCATCTAACTCTTCGCGGTCCAATTCATCATCTGATTGCCAAAATTCCTCATAAAGATTTTCTGATGTACTAAGCTCCAATTTAATTTTCTTTTTCTTTGGCTTCTTTTCTTTATCTTTTTCATTTAATTTATCGTCATCTTTGGTGTCCTCCTGCAGCGAACTTTCTAATTTCCCAATAATTTCCTCATCTAAAAATTAAATTTATAAATTAAAAGGATGCCAAAAACCTTTGTTTTTCAATCGAACTCCTCTCGTTCTCTGATTTCCGAAAGCATCCTCGCCAATTCCCTGAGAAAAAACACCTTCAGAAGCAATGAATTGTTTTGTTGAACCGCCTCGTCCCTTTCCACGTCCAGGAGGCCTTCCACGACCTCGTCCTTTTTCACTTTTAACTGAACTTGACTCTCCATTAATGTGCTCAGATTTTACTGCATCAGAAGCATTAGGCCTTTTTAAACAAATTAAAAAGTTGTGAAAAATATTTATAAAATCTTTATGTTCAAGTTATATGTATACCAGGGTACAACCAACAGAAAAATTCGGTATTTAGACTCGGGAAAATGATTCTTCCAGACATTTTTTATTATTAAAAAATTTTGAAAAATACTTTGTATCTGCCCACTTTGGCGCGAGAATACGACTCGCTGCGGCTGCAATATTTGGCACTACAATGCGTTTACTTCCACTATTCGAGTTTAAAGTTGAGTTTGCTTTCACACCTCGACCTCTATCCTTTGGTCCCATTACTAGATGATAACACTAAAAATAAATTAGAGAACAACAAAAAATGTAGAAATCTTCCTCTAATAAAAAATAAAAAACTTAACTTCTGACAAAATGAGTAATTTATCATTATTTGACATTTTGAAATGTAATAAAATGAAATAAAATTTCGTTTTAAAATTTTCAGCTCAAAAATTTTTAAATTTAAAAAGCTTGGGATGCTGGTTAATTTTGGTTTACGAAAATTAGTAAACTTTAATTTGTTTATTCATTATTGATTTTATAAAAATAATTTTAAAGTTTTCCATTGGATTTATTTTATAGACTAATTTTTTGGTAAATTTGATATGCCAAAAGGTGAAAACATGGATTGCGGTGCTAATCTCATTTGTTCTAATGACATTCCTTCAATACAAACAGAATCTAGACAACGCCAAATACTTTCTAATAAGATCAATAATTATTATGAATCTGAAAATTATTCTTCCGATCAGAATTGTATGGAAAGAATGTACCTCTTTCTGGATGAATTAGGTTCTGGTGGTTTCGGGAAGGTTAAATTGGCAAAGCATATCCTCACGGGGGACCAAGTTGCGATTAAAATTATTGATAAGAAGAGCATTCCTGTATGTTTTATTTTTTATCTATGACTACTTTTTTAATTTAAGAATGATTTACCGCGAGTATTCAGCGAGATGGAAGCCTTAAAGCTACTGGCTCACCAAAATATTTGTCGTCTATTCCAATTCCGCGAAACGGAAGACAGGTTAGTTGATGGAATTGATTATTGGTAAAATAATCTTAATCCTTCGTAGGTTTTATATTGTGATGGAGTATTGCAATGGTGGAGAGATGTTTGATTATATTGTTCGCAAGGAGCGGCTTGGAGAATCTGAGGCACGCCATTTCTTTAGACAGTTTGTTTAATTTTAACTTGTTTTTTTATAAATTCTTTCTTACAATCAGACTGGTTCAAGGAGTGGCATACATTCATTCAATGGGTTTGTTGTGATTTCAATGGTTTGTTTAAAAAATTTAGGTTTTGCTCATCGAGATTTAAAACCTGAAAATTTGTTGTTGACCCAAGAGCTCCAATTAAAGGTGATTGATTTCGGGCTTTGTGCAAGACCTTTAAATGGGTTGACTAGGCCACTTGAAACTTGTTGTGGTTCCCCTGCCTATGCTGCGCCCGAACTTATCCAGGTAAATAATTTTGAATTAATTGTTGAAAATCATACTTATTAGAATCAATCCTATTTTGGGAACGAAGCTGATATTTGGTCAATGGGTGTTTTGTTATATGCATTGCTCTGTGGTACCTTGCCCTTTGGTTTGAATGGTTTTTTTAATAATTAAAAGTTTTTAACAGATGACACAAATATGCCTCGATTGTACAAACAAATTACGGTAAATTTTTGGATGATTTTTGGCGTTATTTTCTCATTTTTAGCTGGGACAATATTTTGAACCTGATTTCTTGTCACAATCTTGCAAAGATTTATTACGTTCAATGCTCACTGTTGACCCAAAGAAACGTGCAACTATTCAACAAATACTTGTCCATCCTTGGCTTAATTCCAATTATGAACAACAAATTAAATGGCAAAGTATTTATAATCGAGATGTAGTGGATGATGAAATTATTAGAGAATTAGTTTGCTTTTTTAAAATAAATACCGAGGATATGATTGCGCGAATTAAACAGTGGCGCTTTGACTATATTTGTGCAACTTATCTTATTCTTTTACAAAGGAGTATGTTTTTAAATAAATTTAAAAAATTTTCTTTTTTATTCAGAGGAGCAAAAAAAGAATTTTGCACTTCCTTTCTACGATAAGAATTTCAATTGCAATTTTCCATGCTCATCAACTATTCACTCTTCATTGGAAAATGATTTGGATTTATCTGGCTTTGAAGATATTATTAAATTCTCTAATTCCGATGACGCAAATGAAATTATGACAGAGGTTTTTGTTTTACTTTTTTTTAATATTTTTTTCTTAAGAAGTTGAAGTCCTTGGCTCTACTTTCTCCACCTGTCTTCACAAATACAAAACAAATGCCTTCAATTGTTTGTTTCAAAAATAATTATATTTTCCGAAATTAATATTAATTAAAAGCCAATATTAAATTTAACTTTTTAACTTATCCAGCCTTCCACATTCTCTCCATATGAAGGTGGTAAACAAGGCCAAAGACTTGACGCTAATTCCATCACGCCACGTAAACCACAGCAACGTAAACCTTCTTATGAGGCACCCACACATCATAGACCAACACCTTCGAACAAAGGTGGTTGTAGTGTTTATACAACACCTAGAAGAGGCACTGTTGAATTTCCTGGACCGATTGTAGGAGGATTTGCTTATCGCCGTCCGAATTCTGTTGATAGACCGCCTTCCTGTTTGTTTTTCAACTTTGCAATATAAAAGTCTTATTAAATTTTAGTGAGATTAGAGAAGAATGATCCTGCTGATGAAAATTCTCCACCAAGTCTTCATTTTAACAACAATACCCAAAAGTCCGAAAGTTGTGAAAGAAGATCGCGTATTGATATGTGCCGAGTTTATAACAGTTGTAATAACAATAGTAAACAGTTACAAAATAACAAATCACCGCATCGGTTCCGCCAACGCGTGTTTTCGTCATTAGAACGAAAAGCTGATAAAATGATTAGTTTGCTAACTCCAAAGAAGATTAAATCAGAAGCTCCAACTAAACTTAAATGTACAGAGGTCGGTAGTTTGATTTGATTTTAAATTTACTTTTTGTTTCTTTTAAATTTATAGCCAATGGCTAACGTTTCGGTTACATCGTCTAGTGATCCAGTAAAAGTGCGTGAGGAATTGTGGAAGGTACTTTGCAATTTGGGAATGAATGCTACGCAGAATGGGTTTTTATAATACAATTAAAAACTTATAATTTATAAAATAGATGGAAGGTTAGTGGATCTCGAAAAAATTCAAATAACCCGAAAAAAGATGCCACTGTCGAACTTGAAGTTGTTTCTATTGAGGGTTTACAATATGTTGGTGTGAAACGCAGAAGAGTTCATGGTGAACCATTCACCTATAAAAGAATTTGCGAAGAAGTAAGTCCTATATAAAATAGAATTTGAAATTAAAATTTCAGGTGTTGCGTTTGGCTGGTCTTTAAAAGATTAGAATTATAATAGTTAAAAATGAAGGTTGTGAAGGATTAATTAAAAAGTGGTATTTACGGGACAAATAAATTATCTAATATTTTATAAAAAAATAATTGGCGTTCTTTTTTTAATATTGTTAAGTTCTGAAATTTTCAATTTTTTGTAATTTTGCTTTTTTGAACAAAAATTCTAAAGGCATTAAATTTTGAGAAAATAGTTTAGAAACAAAATTTCTGGTTTTTCTAGCAATAAACATTTCAATCAAAATTACTATTGAAAAATTCAGACTTTTGCTTTATTGATTGTTGTTGTTCCTACTTCCGCCGTTTGACTTTATTAATATGTCTCGCCGCTTTTACTATATTATATTGACTTTTAATTATTAAAATATAATCCTACATATCTTTAAATTGTAGATACATAGTATATAATAGTTAATTTTTAACTATAAAAATATTTTTTATTTAATCTGTTTACATCTAGATAAACGAGATTTAATTTTAAAAATTAAAATCTCTAATACCCTCTTTTGGTCTATAGGTTGTTACTAGTGCCTGTCTCCGGACACGGCTGAATTTTTCCGGAGTTCTGGCCCTTAATCCTGGGATTTTCTCGAGATCTTTGGACTTTCGAACCGGATCACTAAATTCTTATATCGCATTTAGGATCGCGGTTGTGTGATTTCCCATTTTTTTGTTCTGACAGCTTTCTGAAAAAAATACCGTCTGCGGCTTTTTGGCCTTATGGAATTTCCAAAATTTTGCATAGGGCGCATGAAAGCAATTGCATTATTATACTCTATTTACGTCAATAAGACATAAAGTCAGCACCCAACGAAAGTGTTGCTTTTGTCCTTCAGCGTTAAAATGGAACAATTTTATTTTTACATAAATACAATATTTTTTCTTTTTGGTTTAGATTTTTTTATTATTTTTATAATTTCTCACAATGAACAACGAGCCAGATGTTAAGCGTGCTAAGATTGAAAATTCTGAAAAAGCAAATGACGATAAACAGGCAAAATACGTATTTAATTAAAAATAAATTTATTCCTTTAAGGATCATGGCACAGAAACTCAAAAAGCTTTAGAAGAGTTGGACAATGTGCAAAGTGCTTTGGACAATTTAAATGAGATTGCCAGCGAAGAAATTCTTAAAGTTGAACAAAAATATAATCAACAAAGAAAACCTTATTTCGAACAGCGAAGTGAATTAATCAAAAAAATTACAAATTTTTGGGTCACAGTGGTAAATTTTTGGTTTTGAATTTTTTGTTGTGAATATATGAATTTGTTTAGTTTATCAACCATCCACAAATTAGCTCCATTATGGAGGAAGAAGAGGAGGAATGTTTGCATTATTTGACTAAATTAGAGGTTTTTGTTTTTAAAAATTCCCTAATTTGGGGGTATTGTTATTTTAATATGTTTTTTTAATTGTTGTAGTCGATACGTTTTGTATTAAATAAGAAATATAATTCAATCAAATTTTAGGACTTTGAAAAATTTATGATCAATGGATGATAAATTACTAAGAATTGTTTTTAATTTTTCCTAGCAAACCTCCCCTCTCGTAAAACCGAAACAATTTTTTTAATTTTTTGTATTTAAATTAGAATTTTCTTCAGATTGAAGAATTTGAGGATATTAAAGCTGGTTATAAAATTAAGGTTTCTTTAAATTATTTAAATTTTAATATTGTTTTTTCTAAAGTTTACTTTTGATGTCAATCCTTATTTTGAAAATACTGAAATTTTCAAAGAATATAATTGGTCAGGTGCTGACCCGCGTTGTTCTTCTACTCCAATCCAATGGAAACCGGGAAAACAAAAGGTAAAGGAAAAATTTAAATACCAAAATTCTTTTGTTCCATTATTACAACATTTTGAGGTCGAAACTAATTTTTAAATTTAGCAATTAATGAATGGTGCTGGAAAGAATGGTGGAGAAAATAGAAGCTTTTTTAAATGGTTATGTGAAGAATCTGATCCAATGGCTGATGATATTGCGGAAGTTTGTTTTTATTTATTTATTAGGTCAGAGCATAATTAGATGCATATTTTTTATTCACTCTGAAAAAATCTCGCAAACATATAAAGCCGTAAGTTTTGCAAATGCTTTCATTAGAATGCTAACTTTCCCTAAAATGTTTTCATTTTGGTTTATTCAGAGATTTTGGTAGAAAATATCAAAAGTTTCAAAACTATCGGTATTCGAAATTTCTTGAGCATATTTAATTGATGATTGTAATAATCATTCACAATCTAATAATTTTTTACAAAAAAATATTTATTTTAATTTTAAAGGTAATTAAAGACGATATTTGGCCAAATCCACTTCAATATTATTTGGCACCAGAAGTTGAGGCAGCTGACGAAGAAGGGTGTGAGGAAGACGATGATGGTGGTTTGACTGAGGAATATGGTGGATATGAAGATGGAAATGGTAATTTTGGGGGTGAATAGAAATTTTAAGTAAATTTGGTTTTTTTTGAGAAATTAAATCCTCCTCTATTTTTATTGGTTTTAACAGTTCTGTTTTTAAAATACTAAAATAAAATTAATTTAATTAATTAATTGTATTTTTTAGAATTAAATAAATAAACAGAACATTAAAAATTGACCTCCTCTTTCCCTACATTCATCTGCATATTTTTGCATTTTTGTCATGTTTAACATTCTCTCCCATTTTTTGCTTTTTCTGTTATGGGAATATTTAATAAACTATTTAATTGATATTTAATTTTTTTGAATTTCAAATAGGTTAAATAAAAAATTTAATTAAAAAAGCTTTGAGGAAATATTTTTCTTAATAATTCCTCGTAATGGTCAATTTTCTTTGCTATAACTTTTTAAAATGTCCTTCAAATTTATAATTTAATTTTGTTCTTTCCTGTTATCCGCAACAAATATACTTCAAAGAGAAATCTTCGTATTGTTGTCCAGCCTGTCCAATCAAAATTTATGTGCCCAATCGGTTCCTAGCCTACCATTTTTTCAAACGGTTAGGCTTTGAAAATAATTAGAAAATATGAGATAATCGACTCTGTGAAAATAGTGCCGGCTTTATATTTTTACTTCTCACTTCCTTGGATTGGCCAGAATGGTCAATTTCCCTTGGTCCTTGATGTTTGATATTTGACGTAAGGAAAAATTGTGGAAAGAAAAGAAGGAAAAATAAGTGTGAACGACAGAAAGAGTTTGCAAAAGTTTAGCCACCGGGCAGGATTCGAACCTGCGACCACCTGCTAGTTGTTGCTAGGCGCTTTCGCTCACCATATGCAGGAGCTCTACCTCTGAGCTACCGGGGCATCGACTAATGCTTTCTCTTTTTCCTTTTTAGATCGTTTATCCCCCGCCTAAGCGTTTTAAATGCTGCTAGGTGAATCATCCTTACACGACTTAACCCATGGCAATAAGTGCCGCTCTGCGTTTAGAATCTAAGGTCCGGTAACTCTAGATGAGTAGCTCCCTATTTCCATATTTTCTGAGAATAACTAATACATATAATCGACTTCCAACACATAAATTCTAAATAATCAAAAACAAAATTTTAACTTTTATTTATGAAAAAATAAAAATGTAATTGCAAGGACAAATAATTATGACAAAAATTACATTTTAAACAAAATAAAGATTGCATTAATTAATTAGTATTTTAAACAATAATTTTACAAATAATTTGGACTGTTCGATGGAAGTTTTTATTTACAACTTCTCCTTAAATTGTTTTAATGTAAATTTAATTATTTATTAAAAGGGGGGAAACATTTTTTGATGATATATTTCTTGATAAATTTAAACGTTCATTCTTAAAATATGAAAGATTGTTAAAGAAAGAAAATAGAGATTTTATTTAAATTTTGTTGAGAAAAAACGATCAAAGTTAAATTACTTCGGCAGGTGTGCTGGAAAATTACAAAACATTTTAATATTTTTTTAAATTAAAATGTGTAATAAATAATATATGTATATATTACACTAATAAAGCAAAAAATAAAAGCGAAATGAAGGAAGCCGAATGAATTAAAAAGTCGTTAACCGCATAGTTAGGAAATATCTAGGGAACTATATTTCTTGCTGTAACCAACCAAATTTAAAAAAAAATTTTATACCATCGTGTAGAAAATTATCAATCTCCTTCCTTAGATATCTTATTTGTTTGTGAGATAAATTCAACTAATTATTGGTTATAATTATTGGCTAAATTTGTTATAGGAAATCGTCCTTCCTCTATGCGATAGTACAAAAATTTTTCGATTTGTTTGGTTACAGAAGGATATAATTCTGATTTATACTTAAAACTACTATTCCCTGCGGCAACTGGGCAGCGGCAGTTCAGGGCGCAACCATTTTAAAAAATTTTAATATTCCATTCGTATCCCAACCCGCACAATCGAAAATCTGAATATGTATTAAAAATGCAAAATTTTAAAAAACGGGCTACTCTGAATATTGTCTGAGTTATTTGACAATTATTGACATTTGATAACATCCTAAACCAAATTTTAACTCGACGAAATCTTAAGTAGCCCATATTTAAAAATTTTTCAAAATACAAAAATACAAAGAGATAAAAATAAAACAAAAATTTAAAATAGGGGGGAAACAAAAGAAATGCCCGACAAAATTATTTTTGATAAGTTTCTGCATAAATCTTTTTGCAGAAAAAAGAAGAAAATTTAATAGTAGATAAAATATATTAATAGATAAAATTGCCTTAAAAACAAAAAGAAAATCAAATATTTTTAAATAACAAAAATCAATACAGACAAGTGTAATTAATTAATTACCCAAAATTTATTTTAAAATTCCAGAACTTATAGTTAATGAATTATCTAAACCATTTCCATTACCAGAAATAATTCCCCCACCATTTCCACCCAATGGAGCTCTTGGTAGCCTTCTACGTAACCAAGGATGTTTGAGCGCTTGCATCGGTGTTAAACGTGCATCTGGATCCCAATCCAAACAATGCTTTAAAAAATCCAAAAAAAGTTCATCTGCCTAAAAAATTTTGTTAATTTTAAAAATTAATAATTTTTATTTTTGACTTGATTCTTTAAAGCATTTTGCATTGATCTAGATGCTGGAGGGCCTCTTAATTTTCCTCTTTTAGATCTCCCACCAGTTAAAACCTTTAAAAAAGTTTATATCAAAATTTAATTTATTCATTATTAATTTACAGTAGTTCCATCCATTAATTGTGTTACTTGACAATAACGAGGATGGCCTTTGGAAGTAAAAAAGTTTTTTGTTCTTTTTCCACCCTCCAAAAGTTTGGAACTAGGCATTCCCAGTAATTCAATTATGAGGGCTAATTGGTCTCCTTCATCCTCCCCTGGCAAGAGGGGATATCCGGTAAGTAATTCAGCCAAAATACATCCAAGTGACCACATATCGATTGGCATTCCATATTTTGCACCGAGAATAACTTTAAAAAAATAAATTTAAAATTTGAAGGACTTTCACAATTCCCCCCAATTTTAATTTAAAAAACACCTTCCGGCGCCCGATAAAATCTTGATTGAATATAGGAATATATCCGTTGATCATCAAAACAAGAAGATCCAAAGTCGATAACTTTTATTGAGGAACGATTTGGAGTTTTTAACAAAACATTTTCTGGTTTCAAGTCACAATGAATTAAACGATTTAAATGTAATAATTCTAAACATTGAAGAATTGAATGGGCAAATTTACGAACAAGCTAAGAAAAATTTTTTAAATATTTTTATTTTATTTAAAACTTACAGCCAAACTAAATCCTTGAAATTTATTTTTCTTTATTAATTCGTAAAGATTAATACTGAGACATTCAAAAGTAATACATTTGTGATTTCGAAAAGTAAAATGATCCAACATATGAATAACATTAAATACACCATCAACATCCTGTTTCTTTAAATGATCCAAAATTCGAACTTCTTCTTCTGCCTAAAATTAATTTTATTTTTTCAAAAATATTCTTTTTTACTTGACGATGAAAACGTTTCTCATTTCTAACAATTTTTAAAGCAACATACTTAAAAATAAATATTCCTTTTTTTAATTTAAAATAATTAATTACTTGTTGATATTTGTGATCAAAAGCTTTAATAACCTTTTTTAAAAAAATATATTAATTTTTTTCTTTTTCAAAAATTTACCTGTCCAAAACTTCCTTTTCCAATAATTTTTAAAATTTCATATCTATAAGCAATATGATCGTGTAAAACCAAAACATAAGATCCATTCTCGTCATCAAAATTATTATTATTAGAGCCCCCAACCACGCATTGACGTTTCTTTGCTTGAGAACCAACAAAATAAATCTAAAGATTTTTAAAAATTAAATTTCTTTAAACAAACCCGTTGATAATTGTAAATTTCAGTACTTTCAAAAGGGGTGAGTTTTGAGGTAAAAATTCTAGTTGCATCATCTGGTCGATGTCCTTTAGTTCCCAAACTGACTTTTAAACCCTAAAAAATTAAAAAAAAATAAATTTATTAATTTTTCCAAATTTTCTACTTGTGTGGACGAGGAAGAGGCAGAAGAGGCTGTAGAGGAAGAAGTTGCTGGTAATTGAACATTTGCCGAAGAAGGCTCGTGTCCAATGCTGACAGCCCCCTCGGCAATAGCTATTGTACCCGAGGAAGGCAGTTTGACTTTAAAAAAAGAAAAAAGAAAATATATTTTAATTTTAAATATTTTTTGCTCTAATTTTGTATATTAATTCCCAAAACACGTGAAACAATTGGGGATGACAAAATTAAATAAAAAACAGTTGTTTTTATTTAATAAAAAGACGCCAATTTTTGCAAAAATATTTTTTAATCTTTTAATTTAAAAATTCTATTTTTAAATTAAAAGTAAAAATAATCAATCAATATAAAGTTAAAAATAAATAAATATTTAGTTAAATATTTTAGTAATGAGTCACATTTTTAAATTTTTAATTAATTCAAAAATAAATTTCTTTCCTCTCTTCCCCTTCCCCTTACCTTTATTAACTAATAAATTGTCTCCAACCAAATGAGAATAACCACCACCTCTACTATTGCTGATATTTGCTACAAAAGATGAGGAACAAGGAGAGGAAATATTAATTGTTGAATGATTGTTGATAGAAGAGGATTGGTCAGCAAATGAAGAGAAATAATTATTTTTAACTTTGGCCTAAAAATAAATAATTTTAAAAAAATCAAAAAAATGTAACTAGTTATTCTTTCAGAAAATTTATTTAAAAAATCAAAATAAAATAAAAATAACCAAATCTACTCGTTGTTCTGTTTTATTTAAAATGTTGCATTGACATTCAATATTATTTGGTGTTTGTTGGATAAAAGAAGTTTGTGAATTTGGAAATTGTTTTTGTTTTGTAGAAGAAGGTGAAGATTTTAAATTTAAAGAGGAAGTGTCAACAACACTGGATGAGTTTGTTGGTGGTTGGAAATTAAGCAAAAATGAAGAGGGAATATCTCTAAAAAATTAAATTTTTAAAATAAGTAAACTTTCATAAATTTTACAACAAAATAAATATGTATATAAACTAAACACACAAATTAAATAACAAAAAAAATAAAAATGGTCAAAAACAACTTTTCCAGTAAATTGATTTTTATTTCCCTCTACTAATGTCTCTTTATATGTGCTAAAGTGCCAATATGCAAAGCACGCAGCTTTACGTGTGGCGTACGCCAATTTATGTCCCTTGAAATAAAATTGGCCTGGAAAGGATAAAAGAAAGCTTTTTCCCTTTTTCTAATAGAAAAGAGATAAAAAGATAGAGGGAAGTTAATAAATACATATAAATTTACATAAAGTTGATGAAGTGTCCGAAATTGTCCGAATTTTCTGACATAGTACCTGCTACTAACAAGATACAAATACATAATTATCTCATTTAAAGTACAAAAATTGAAGAAATATAATAAAAAACTAACTAGGTCATTCCATATATTAAGAAAACGATTAAAAGAAAAACCCCAGACCCTCATAGAATAAATTCCCTTATTTTTTCCTTTCGAAAAAGAAGGCCAAATCAAAAATATTTAATGAAAATTTTATTAAAAAAAGAAAAATTTAATTAAAAAAGTTTAATTTTCAATTGGCTACTTTATATTTTCGGCCAACAAAGCATGGCTATTTATTGACTAAAAGTTTAAAAAAAAGAAAGTGAAGAAAAATAAAAATACTGCAGAGAAAAGAAAATATCCCCGGTTTATGTTAGCAGAGAATATGGCTGTTTGTTGGAAGAAAAGTGAGGGGACACAACACTAAATAACAAGCAGTAACTAAACTAACAACCAATCATTGGCAAATAATATATAAGTATATAGAATGGCCTACGGCAAATTATTAGCTGGAAATATGAGGGAGTTTATTGGTATTGTTTAAATAAAAATGTGTTTAATTAAATTAAAATTTAATTTTATTTATAAATGGAGGTCATTTAAATTGTGTGGATATTATACAAGAATAAAAATGAGAGAGAGAGAGTAGACATCCCCCTACTCAAAAAATGCACAAAATCAATTTGTAGCTGACAACAATTTTCTTCAACAAAGCAAAATGAATTGGTCAGTATATGGATTTGTGGAGAGAGGATTGGAAAATTTATAAAATTAAATTTAATATTTGATTGTCCAATCTTTACATAATTTTTTAATTTAATTTTTACGGCTTTTTTAGAATTAATTATTGTGAAGTCCCAGCAAAGAAATTGCTACCAAAAAAATATAAAATTGAAAAATAATTGGAATAAGATTAATACAAATTTAAGAAAATATGAAGAAATGGAAAGATAAATATTAATTGAGTTATGGTATATGTATAAAATATATTTATTTTCTAAATAGATATTTTCAAAATTAATAAAATTCTTAAAATTAAAAATTTTTTTAAAGAAATCAATAAATAAATAAAAAAATGTAGACCACCGGTCATTTCAAGAAAGACAGGTGGGGGAGATTCGAAGGATGAGGAAATGATGAATACAACAAAATAATATAAAAAGAGATTGAAGGGAGGGAGAGGAGAAGGATGGCGGAGCTAGGAGCAAGCAAGCCAAGGTTAAAAATCGGACGTACAAAGCAAAGCAACGGTGACAACAACAAACACACGTTAAGAGGGGGAAGTGGACGATAGTGAAGTAAATGATGAAAAAAAAGAGAGAAGGAGGGAGGGGATGTTTTAGTAGAAAATCAATGTTTTTATTAAATATTTGGAAGTATTAGAAGATGAAAAAGGGAAAAAAATAATTTTTTTGTAAAAAATTTTAGAGAAAAAAATTAAAAAAAAATTCTCTTTTGTTAAAAAATAAATTTATTTCAATAGTTGCAGATAGGTAATTAAATTTTTTTCAAATTTTACCTAAAATTAAACAGAATAAAATTCTTTTTCCCTTTTTTATTAAAAACCGAACATATTTTTAAAATAAAAGATTTTTTTAAATAATTAATAAAAAGTAGATAAGTCGAGGGGAGGGGAAGAGGATTTGTTGTCTTGACAACTAAAAATAAATAAATATATTATAGCTTTTTTAAAAAAATAAATTTTTTAAATGAGAGAGAAAAGGAAGAGATTTATTTTAAAAGGTTTCGGAATTAATCAGAAAATTATATTTTAATAAGCCTTCACAATAAAAATTGTGTTTACATTTTTAATTTTAATAATTCAATACTAAAAAAAAGAAGATAAAATTTAAAAAAAAAGAAAAAGAAAATTATTTAAAAAATCTTTTAGACAAATAAGTATATTAATTTGAAAAAATTTTTAGTTTTCAAAGACAATATTTTCATTTAACGGCTTGCTGAGTTATACATAAGTATATACTTAGTGTTAATTAGAAAAATAACTGTTAACTGTTAGTTAAAAGTATAAATTAAATTACTGTTACACATAAAGAAAAAACAAAAAATAAATAAACCCACATACCTAATTCTTTTCTTTGATTTTCGCGGTTTGATCCAAAATAATAAATTTCTTTCACCAATTCTGCCACTTTTTATTTTGCTAATTTGAAAGTGAGTTTTTAAATTAGTAGACGATTTTGAATTAATTTGTTGTTGGGGTTGTTGGGGTTGTTGTAACATTTAAATAAAACTTTAAAAAGAAAACAAAAAAAACAATAAATAAATTAAACAAGTAAATGATTTAAAAATCAAATTTAACAAAAAAAGAGAGAGAAGGACTAAACACAAAAAGAGAATTTAAATATTTAAAAATATCAGAAAATACCCACTTATTAAGCGATTCATTACTTGAACATTTATTTTGAAGCAATTTTTTGGCTGAAAATTTGTCTAAAATTGAATTTGTGGCATTCTGTAAAATTGAAGAAGAAGGCGCCAATTCAATTAAACTCGAGGAGAGTGTGTGGGTAGGGGGCCTTTTAAGAGAAAATAGTGTTTCTGACAACTTTTTTCGAATTGAAAAACGTTCGCTGTTTGGTGAATTTTTTCCAATAAATGGCTCTGCACTACATAAACGTGAAATTAATGAAGTTGTTGATTGAGTATTTGATTTTGTATTTGGTGGATAGTTATAACTGCTAATAATGCCTCCTAAAAATAAAAATTAAAATATTTAAATTAAATTATTAATTTACCTTTTGTTTTAAACTCATTATTAGTACATTTAGCATCACCAAATAATTCATTTTCATGCATTTTTTGTTGTTGTTAATTTTTAAAAATTAATTTTTATGAATAAATATATGTTTGTTATTTTAATTTCTGTATTTACTCTCAAAAAAACATTTAAATTTTAATTTTTATTAATTTTTAATTTTTAAATATTTAATAATTTATTAAAGCTATGAAACATTCTCCTTATTTTCAATTTTTATGTATCTCTTCAAAATAGGGGGCATTCAAGCGGACATTGGTTGGATTATATAAATATTAAAGAGGTGTAGAAGAAAAAGATTTATCCAAGTGCTTAGGAGTTATAGGCAAACTGTGCAGCGGGCATCAACGTGAATGCCATTAATGTGCCACTAAAACGGCATAAAGCTGTTCTAAGGCAGCGCGCATATGCACAAATGCCGTTTTTTGCCTTAAAAAAGAATAAAAAGAAAATCTTTACTGAATATATTTTTGTATTTAATTTCAATTTTTAAAAATTTATTTTTTACTTTAAAATTTTATTTGTATTTCTTTAAATAATAAAATGTCAACTAACAAAAATATTTTAATTTGCATTTTAAATTTTTTAAATTACAGTATTTTTTCCAGTATTTTTTTGAATTTTTTATTGAAACGAAAATCTGTATTTTTATTAAATGATCTTTAGTTAACAGAATAATAAACATTTTTTGTCAAGTTTTAATCAAAAATTTATTCGATTTTGATACTTTTTTCAAATCTTTTAACTAAAAATATTTTTTCGGATAATTAAAGGAAATTATGGGTATTTCTGATAATGATGTTCAAAAACAATTACGCCACATGATGGCATTTATTGAGCAAGAAGCTAATGAAAAAGCTGAAGAAATTGATGCTAAAGCTGAGGAAGAATTTAATATGGAAAAGGTTTGGAAATAAAAATAATTTTTAAATTTTTCTTTTCAAGGGTCGTTTAGTTCAACAGCAACGACAAAAAATAATGGAATATTATGAAAAGAAGGAAAAACAAGTCGAACTTCAACGAAAAATTCAGGTTATTTTAAATTAAAATTAATTAAATTTTAATTATATTTTAGCGTTCTAATATGCAAAATCAAGGCCGTCTTCAGTGTTTAAAAGCTCGAGATGAACATGTTAAGAGTGTTTTAAATGAGGCCCGTTCTAATCTTTCAAAGATTTCTGCTGATCGAAATCGTTATCCGCCTATTTTGAAAGGATTAATTTTACAGGTATTTTGAATATAGTCTCGTTTATGCCCATTTTTCTTCTTGCTATTTTGTATTGAAGAAAGGGAAGATTAAAATTATCAGACTTGACTCCTTTATTTCACTCTCCTTAGGTGTACTTAATGTTAATAAGAGATAATAAGAGAGTTTTAATAAGAGAGTTTTTCATTTATTTTTAGGGTCTTTTTCAATTGTTGGAGAAACAAGTAGTAATTCGTTGCCGTAAAAATGATGCTGATTTGGTTGAGCAATTGTTACCTGAATGTATCGAAGAATTGCAAAAAGCTTGGGGTGATACTTCACAGGTTTGTTGCTTTTTTAAATAACGGCAAACTTCTCAGGTCGGGAATCCACTGACGAGGGATCAAAGAAGTTTGACCGCTAAAATAAGAAGATGGGGTTGAGGGTGTTGATGAGGTCTTAATCCCAAAGATTAAGACAGGGCAAACCAAACGAGGAGACAAAGGGTTTTAGACGGCCAAGTTTAGACGTAGACGAAAGTTAGGCGAATATTCCCAAAGAATATTAACAAAAGAATATTTTAATAATATTTATTTAATTCAAAGAAATTTACAATTGTGAGTGCGTGTTTTATTTAAAATGATTGGATAAGGGATTTGGGTTAATGATTGGAAAAAATGGTTATGTCAGAACATAAAAATGATAGAAAATGATTAAGCTTAAATAGGCCACAATCAATGTGTGTGGTATGGAATGTGGGCAATGGAAAAAGTAAAAGGCATTAAAAAAATTATATGTTTGCGGTTAAAAAGTTGGGCGGAAGTGGACAAAATGGATGAAATTATTAAAAATTTAGATAAATTGTTGAAAAATATGGATGATTAGTACTTTTCATCCATTTATGGAAAAAGGGAAAAAAGAGCAAAAATAGGCGATAACGATCAAAAATGATGTCATACAAAAAATGAAAAATTATTATTTTAATAATTTTATCCTTCGACGAAAGTTTCGTCAGAAATTTTCGACATTGCCGCGGGCAGGCACATCAGTGGGTCCTTAGTTGTTAAGATTATGTTGATTAGTCGATTTAAAGTTTTAGTCGATATTCCATTTGACGATTTTGAATTCGATAAGTTGTTTTAAATATTTGGTTTGAAGGTTTAGCTTTTTATTTGATGAGGTTGAAATTTAAGATTATGATGTTTCACCACGTTCTTATTTAATTTAGTTTGTTTGGCTTCGCCAATAACATTAATTTGAAGATGCTTTTGATGATTACTTCTTAAATTTAAACTTGACGATTTTGTTGTGATTTTCTTTTGTTGAGTTTTGACGTTAAGGTTTAGACGGTTAAGGTTTGGGCGTTAAGGTTTAGACGTTAAAGTTTAGGCGTTAAGGTTTAGACGTTAAGGTTAGACGTTTAGACGAAATGCTGTGACATTTGATGAGGACCCATTATTGTGACATTTGAGTTGATGTTCATCCATTCCAAACGTTTGAAAAAATTACAAAAAAAGATTAAGAATTTGAGAGGGGCAGATACAAATATATGAATGAGGGAAAAGGATAAAGAGAAAGATAAAATTTACAAAAAATTTCTTTACGGTTTCCTCCATTCCAATTCCATTGACCTCATTGGTTTCATCTGTGGGTGGTGGATCAAATGTAGATATCCATTTGTCGAAAATCTGTCCATTTGACGCAAATCTTTCCTTTTTCTGGAAGGAACATCCGGCCGGCCACACAGAAAGTAAATTGAATGGAAGTCGTTGAATTGAATGGTAAAAATAGGCGCAGTCGTTTTGTTGTCGAAATGGTCGAAAGGGTTTAGGCGTATTAGTCGACGCATCCGCGATTCCAAATAAATTACATCCAAACGTATATTCTGGTGATATAGACGTAGACGAGATTGGTTTGGTTTTGCGATTGCTGTGTTGCATCCAGTTGACGATAAATTCGAGTTGTTTGATAGTCGCATAAAAAGGTATTTATATCCAATTGACGTTTTGCAGAGTATCCATATTCCACTCTTCATCAATGTTTCAGGTCCGTTGCAGAAGTTGGCGCGGGGATTTAAAAATAACAGTCCATCGTCGTTAATCGGTGCCTTATGTGATGATTCGTCGTTATTGATTTTAGTTTGGTATGTTGCAAAGTTTGCCAACAATGAATATTGATCATGTCGTATACTCCAGATACATACTGCTTTGTCGTCTTGTTTGCTATAAGAATCGTGCATAGGTTGTTTGATATAAGCTTTAGACGTTTTGAATACATGTAGTTGACGTGGTCGTAGGTATTGAATAATCCCAATTACAACTCGAAGAATAAGGATTAAGCA
The DNA here is from genome assembly GCA_963681835.1 of Meloidogyne enterolobii. NCBI lineage: Eukaryota > Metazoa > Nematoda > Chromadorea > Rhabditida > Meloidogynidae > Meloidogyne > Meloidogyne enterolobii. The sequence continues at coordinate 1,722,756 of CAVMJV010000010.1, read as the reverse complement.
AAACCATCCTGGATTGGTTGACGGATCTAGTTCGATTTTGTCGTTGTTGATATTATCTTTTCCTGACGGGTGGTATTGGTCGATTATTGAATCATGACAGGTTTTCCATTTGACGTTCTTTCGGTTTATCTGAACTTTGATCGGCGGTAATGTCGTTGGATGTTGGAGTATTGGTTGTGACGATTCTTTAGTCGATCTGTCAGGATTTACTGAGGTGTTGTCATTGTCGTTTTTGAGTGTCATTTCGCTGGTTTTCAGTTCATTAAATTTTGCCAAAGTATGTATACGAATGTCTTCGGATTGCTTCGATTGGTGAACACTATCAATTAATGATTTGGGTTGCCGAGGTATGTTGTCAAAAGCCTCTTGTGGTGATTTTCGTGGTTTCACTTGAACAACTGGTTCTTTGACGGTATAACTGATCTGACTTCTTGGATCAAGGCGAACAATAGTTGAAACACATTCACTCCGAATTACTCTGCATGAAAACTCGATCTCGTTGGATGAGAACTGCTCTTTGTTGTTATAAGTTGATGAATCGAGAGTCGGTTTTGATTCTTCTTTAAATGCTTCAGGTTCCATTGTGTCCTTCTGAGTTTCCATGACTGGTTTAATCTCTTCTTTGACGTCTTTAGCAGAAGCTATTGACTGATGAAGCGAGCACATTGCGGTCGTATCTCGCTGACTGTTAAACATCGTTGCACTTCCCACTGTTACATCCGGGTTTGGTTTTTCATTTCGACGTGGTGGTGTTTGGCGTCGGGACATATTTGAATTCGACGTTGGCGGTAATGTGGAAGACTGAACCCCAAACGATTGCACATCTAGACGTGGTGCAGGGTAACAGACTTGAGTTGTTGAATAGTCGTTTGGAGTCGGCGGTGGTGCGCAAATAAGGAAATTATGTTGACCACTTCCACACTTTCGGCAATTAATTAGACGTTGGCATTGCTCGGTTGTGTGATTTTGTTGCAGGCACTTCAAACATCGGCCCTGTTCCAATAGACGAACTTCACGTTGTTGAGGTGTTGAATATGTTGAACATTGGCTCGGTTTATGACCAGGATTACAACATAACGAACAGAACGGTTCATTGTTTTCACGATAATTGTTGTTTTCGCTGACTCCAGGAACTGTTATCGTTTGTTCCATTGGACGTGGTGTTGGTCGTATTTCTTGTCGTACTTCAATTCTTTCCCATCCATAAGCTTCATAATTCATTTGATCTCGATGTTGTTCTCTTCGTGGTTCATGTTGAAACGATGCTATACATTCTTCCGTCGCTTGTCGTATGTTGACGATATCTGCTAATGCGTTTCGAAGATCCCTATCATCCCACTTTCTTCTCGAACGCAACTCCTCTGTGATGAGTTGTTGCACGATTTCTCGAGGAAGTTTTGATTTGATTATGTTGCAGACGAAACGTTGTTTTGGGCCTCCTAGGCTTTCAAGCTGCAAACAAATTCTTTCCACTTCCTTTTCAAATTGGGATAATTCTCGAAGGTTGTTTCGAATTGGCTGTAGTTTTAAGAGTTGTGCTTCTAATTGGTCGCGGAGTTGGTCGTCGTTTCCATATTTATCCTTCAAGATTTCTTTGACGATTGGGTAATTGGTATCTGATGGTGGATATCCAATGATGGCTTCACGAGCTGCCGATCCTTCTCTAAGATTTTGCAAGAGCAAAAGGTGTTTCTGGAAGAGAGGGTATGGTTGTCGATCGACGGCATGTTCGAATGCTGCCCAAAATGTACGCCACTCTCTAATGTCGCCGCCGAACGTAGGTAGACGCACACTGTCGACTTTAAGAGCATTCAATGATGAAATGGTCGTTTGTGACGGTTCCTGACGAATTCTTAATTCTGGCTCGTAAGCATCTCTGTCGTTTTGTCGTACGTTTCGTCGCAGTCGTGTCCATTCTCTTTCTTCTTTTTCATCCGAATATAACTGACATCTTTCCTGGTTTGGCCAAATAATATGTGTACGTTGCGATTCGTTGAGGTTGATAGATCCTTGCGCACTTGGTGAATTATTACTGTTGCTATCTGTCATTTGACGCATGACTCGATAAGCCTTTAGATGGTTGATTGCCTCATTTGCCCGGTTGACCAAACTGGTGATTGGCCAATGATGTTGGATTTCATTTCGGTCTGATTTCTCGTCGTCAGTCAAGTAGTTGACTAAAAAATTCTCTTCCTCATCTTGCTTCGCTTCGCTTAAACCTTCCATATACTGATGATAGTGACGAATAACTGATTGGAGCTTCTCGGTCCTCTGAGATAGATGTACGAGTTCCATCTCAACTTCGATTAGGAGTTCCCGTTCCTCCTCTTCCGTGGGTGTCGATTTGATTTTGTCGATATACGAATCGGCATTCTTTAGACGTTCTACGAGTGACGTCACCGCTACACTGAGCTCTTGACGAAGTATTCGTGACATGTTGAAAGGTTAAGTGTTGTTAATACGTTGACGGAATTAACCAATATACGAATTTAGAATTTAGACGAGTTGATTAGACGAAAGGGCTGCCAATAAAATAAATTCAAGGTGTACAGTTGGACGGCTTGAGGTCGCTGTACTGGTTCAACTATAGTCGTTTGTTCTGCTGGGAATGTTGGTCTTTGTCGACGGCTGATCCTTTCGGCGCAGACGAAATATAGTCGAATTGTTGTTTGAATTTGTGTTGACTGATGAATGTCGACGGCAGTCCCGGGTCGTGGCACCAATTTTAACGGCAAACTTCTCAGGTCGGGAATCCACTGACGAGGGATCAAAGAAGTTTGACCGCTAAAATAAGAAGATGGGGTTGAGGGTGTTGATGAGGTCTTAATCCCAAAGATTAAGACAGGGCAAACCAAACGAGGAGACAAAGGGTTTTAGACGGCCAAGTTTAGACGTAGACGAAAGTTAGGCGAATATTCCCAAAGAATATTAACAAAAGAATATTTTAATAATATTTATTTAATTCAAAGAAATTTACAATTGTGAGTGCGTGTTTTATTTAAAATGATTGGATAAGGGATTTGGGTTAATGATTGGAAAAAATGGTTATGTCAGAACATAAAAATGATAGAAAATGATTAAGCTTAAATAGGCCACAATCAATGTGTGTGGTATGGAATGTGGGCAATGGAAAAAGTAAAAGGCATTAAAAAAATTATATGTTTGCGGTTAAAAAGTTGGGCGGAAGTGGACAAAATGGATGAAATTATTAAAAATTTAGATAAATTGTTGAAAAATATGGATGATTAGTACTTTTCATCCATTTATGGAAAAAGGGAAAAAAGAGCAAAAATAGGCGATAACGATCAAAAATGATGTCATACAAAAAATGAAAAATTATTATTTTAATAATTTTATCCTTCGACGAAAGTTTCGTCAGAAATTTTCGACATTAAATAAATAATTTACTTAAATAAAAAGGGAGATGTCCCTATCTTCTTTCCTTCGTTCTTTTCTCGAAAATAAGGTTAAGAACCTAAAATTAGTATCGGAATTGAGAATATAGGAACCAATCCCGATATCTGAATAATAAAAAAAATTTCTTTTAAAAATATTATTTTTTAGGTAGTTATTGATAATGACCAATATTTGTCTCCAGAAAATGCTGGGGGAGTTGAGTTATTGGCAAGAAATGGCAAGATACGGTTATTTTATGGGAAATATTTTTTTAAATAATTTTATAATTTTTTAGAGTTTCTTCAACATTAGAATCTAGATTGGATTTAATTGCTGATCAAATTGTTCCACATATTCGGACTGCTTTGTTTGGACCTAACCCGAATAGAAAATTTTTTGATTAAAGAAATTATTAAATAAATTTAAATTACTTTTACTATTATTTTTTTTAAAAATAAATATATAGGTGTAATTAAATAAAGATTAAATTCTTGTGAGAAAAAAAGAATGTGAAATTATTTAAAAAATTGGCTAAATATTTTTACATTTTTTAAAAAAATCAAACCTCGTAAATAGAAAAATTGTAAAACAAGAAAAAAAACATCTCTTCTAATATGTCTTGAGATATATATACATATATCTTGTTTTTATGGAAACGGCGAAACAAATTAGGAAAAGATGTTATGGGGGTCGCATTTCCTTATTGGTACCGTCAAATCCAGCCCCAGGTTGCCTCAATGCCAGCAATGGGATTCCTTCCGCCGAATTCCGACTTTTTTGCTCTTACCAGAAAATCTTCTCAAGGCTCTCACAGTCAGTCTAAAAATGTCCATATCCGGTCCCTTATCCGAAATTTCCGGTTCTGATATTAAGACTAGTTTTTTCAGTCATTATTTTGGGGGTGAAGTCTTGGTCTTTGTCACTTGTATTGTATTTTTACTGTAATTATTATGTAATACTATTGTATATTTAAATATATTTAGAATAATCAAAATTCGAATAATACAAATAAAAATTTAAAATTGAAAAAGAATTTAATAATTTTATATAATATTTATTTAAATGTAAGAAATATAGCAAGCAGCTCCTTGTGCAGGGAAATATCCTCGAACATATGCTTAAATTAAAAATAAATATAGCCAAATTAATTAGAACATTTACCAAGTATTTCGCATTTAAATTGGAATTCCCCGACTTGATATAAATTAACTGCTTGACAGTTTTTATGAAAACAAGCAGCTTTACATTCATCTATATCCTATAAAAAATATTAAAAGAAATTTAAAAAAATATTTCTTTTTTCTAACTTGAACATCATTAATTTCATATATTTTACCGCCTCTACATTCTGTTTGTTGCATTAAATGATAAGGTTTATCATTTACATATTGAATTTGTGGAAGTGCTTAAATGGATTTTAAATAATAAAATATTAAAGCATTTAAAGATTTTTGAGTAAACACAATTATCGGGGGTTGCTGTTTCAGCTTAATTACCCCCTCGTCCTCTGCCTTCTTCCCTTCCACACATCCTTAAATTAAAATCTAAACAAAAGTTCTTACAAATACAACAAGCAGCAAGTCCAACCAAAATTGTTAATGAACACAAAGGTGAACACATATTAAGGATAGATAAATATCGAGAAGGAAATAAATGTTTATTGAGAATTGATGGAATAATAGAGAAAGTTTTATAATTCATATTTTAATGTTTATATATTTATTTCCTTTTTAAAGTAAATATATAATTAAATGCCAATGTCAACAACAATAATTTTTATTTATTTATTTTTTATTATTTCTTTTTTTATTAATTTTAAAAGAATTATTTTATATTCATTTTAAATAAAAGAGAAAATGCTTATAATAAAAACTATTAAAAAACTTATTATATTTAAATAAATAATAGTACAATTATTAAAAGATAAAAGGAAATGTTGGAAAGGAAAACAATACTTTCTTTTATAATTCCCGAAAATTTGAATTATAAAATATAAAAATGTTAATTTTATTTAATTTAAAGATAATCGCCATTCTCTCCAATCAGCCCTGCTCCATAAAAGTATCAGTTAAATTTTCAGAAAATTTGCATAACTGCAAACGAAAAAAATTCCGAAAGAAGAGTGGACATACATGGACATACATATACTTTTGTGGGGCAGTGTATTTAGGTCATTTTTTTATTTTAATACTAAATTTTTGGCAAAAACATTTGTCTTTACATAAATTTTATTTTAATACTTATCAGCTCAATTTATATTTAGGTCATAATTTTGGACAAAAAATAAGATAAATTATATTTCCTAATTTGAATTAGAAACCGAAATACTAAGGACAATGGTAACGTTGCAGCCCGACCTTTCAGGGTCGAAAACCTCTGGTCGAGATTTAAAATATTTGGGTCGGATTCGATTAAAGTGTTGGGGTTGAAAGGAAAAATATTGAGAAAATTTAGCTTAAAATACAGCCTAAGAGTCCATAAATTCACTTTCTTATCGAGTTAGACAGAATTAATGGAGATAATAGGTCAAAATTTTAGATTAAATAGAAGAAAACTCACCCATTTAGTTTTGCTTACGAATTCACTACTTTGGATTTTGAGAAGGACAGGAAGTTAAAAGGAGTTAGACTTCTTTATTTGTAACGTCACATGTGAAGATTTTAAATTTTGGAAGGACAAGAGATCAGAATTAGCAACAAAAATTAATTTAAGGTTAAAAATATTTTGCATTCTATCATTTTTTAAAAATCCCTTGCTGATATTTCTTGCTTGTGTTTAAAAAAAGAGACCCCCACCCCCCCCCCCCGCCCCGAACACTTGGAATAATTGTAAGGTTAGGATTTTATCAGGGATAACGAAGTATTAAATTATAGGCATAATTTTAACATAAAAGTCATAAAATATTAATAAGAAACAAAGTAAAAATATTTAAAAAAAAGGGGATTTAAAATTTTTAATATATTTATAAAAAAACTCTTTTGTGTTAAATCTGGATTTTCAACAAGAAGTTGTAGGACCTTTTGATCTCTCATTTCCCTTTATTTTTCCGGTGCAGCAAATATTGTTAAAATATTTTCTCTCATTTTTAAGTTATTTTACTTTCTCTTTTTTTTATTATTGGGACAACAAAAATATTTTCAGTAAAAATAAAAGAGAATTTTAAAAAGAGGGAGAGGGAAAAGTTTGACTGAGCAATTGAGTTGAAACAACCGGATTTGGGGATTGGATTTGTGAAATATTAAAAGAAGGGTAATTTTTAAATAAAATCAATTTTTAATTACAAAATTGATTTTATTAGGAAGTCTTTAAAGCCTTTCTCTAGTAATTTTTCTAGATTTTTCAAATTAGATAGAAATTTCCCAAAAACTTTTAGTGAAATGTTCAATCCTTATATTTTAGTAAATTTTTTAAAAATATTTTTTTATAAAATTTATTCAAGTATTTTTTTAAATTAAATTAACACACAATGATATGTTTTGTATTCTAAACAAAAAATAACAATTTATTATTTATATAGTTAATCATATGTATTAGTTAAAATATTAACAACTAAAGTTGTCCAACCCGTAAATGGATGTGTTCCAAGCCCCTCACCATTTGTATCATTATAATTCTCCCAGAAAAACCCAGTTTTTGAATATTGATTTGCTATATTTTGTATTAAATTTGAACGAAGTTGGAAGTAAAGTTCATTTGCTAAATGTGCATATTGACCATCAGATTTTGAATAATGATTTAAAGCATCCAAAGTTAAATAATTCATCTATTAGAATAAAAATATTTTTTTAAAAATTAATTAAAAAAAAATAACATTTATCCAAATAGGCGCTCTCCAATAAGGTTTATTATGTTCTGTATTCTTAACCATATAATATGAAGATTTTTTAGAAAGTGAACGAAGACCAAAATTTGTCCATAAATCCTCTGTTCTATTTAATGAATTCAAAACTATTCCCAATTTTGGACTGTCAGAAGGCAAAAGTTTAAGAAGTAAAGGAAATAAATTAACATATCCAAAAACATCATCAACAAAGCGTAGATGAGGTTCCTCAATTATTTTTCGTTGTAATTGTATTTCTTGGTCACTTAATTTAACAGGAACCTTGAAAAAATAAAAAAAATTTATTTATAAATACAAACAAACCATCTTAAATTTATAACTATGCAAACCAAAATCAGAATATTGCTGTTTTTTCTCATTCCAATGAAGTTTATCAAGTGTTGTAATATCTCCAAATTCTTTAATATCTTCTTCTACTATTGGCACCCAATCGGAATCGTCGAACGTTTCAGCTAATTGTCTTAGTATTTTTGAACTGAGAGCCATCCAACAACGCAAATCTAGATGGTATTCTTCACATGACGGATTTGATGCTCGAGGAAAATCGTCTAAACCACTTGGTAATGTCATTGGGTTAACTTCAAGATTTGTGGTTCTGTTACGGCCCTAACATTTGTAAATATTTTTTCTAAAGAGAAAAGGCACCTGCCATTGCATTGTGCCAAACTTTGGACCACGTTGAGAATCCCTTAACCAAATATACCAACGTTTTAAACGTGGATAAAGAGCATTAATTCGTTTTTGATGATATTTAAATAACTTGAATTATGGAACAATAAGGCTAGTAACATTATTTAAAAGTTGAAAAATAAACCTCGGAATTTCTCAAGAATTTATCCAATAGAAAGAAAAACATTGGCGGGTTAGCCACTTCTGGACTTTGAACCAAAAACTCTGAAGGTATTCGTGCTCGTGCCTCATCATCCAAAACCAACTCTCGTGGAATCCAGCCATCAACATTCATCGTGTCAAGCCAAGACGCAATAATCTATCAAATTGAAAGAATTATCCAATGTTTAAGCTAATTATCTAAACAAAAATAAAAACCTGTAAGGTTAAAAGTGGATCAAATTTTCTTATCAAAAGATTGTGAAAACCCTCATCCCATAGAAATCCACGCGGAAAAAAGGGTCGAGAAGGAACGGCAGAAAACAGAGACAATGGACCATAATAACGTGCATCTTCATTAGGATTTTCAGATGTCCTGACAAGAGAATAGCCATGCCATACACCAATACCACCTAATAAAATAAATTATTTTAAAGAAAAACTTTTACCCAATAAATTAGCCAAAGCAGTTTTTGCCAATTTTCGATAATTTCTATCATTAACATCATTTTTATTTGGTTCAAGTCCTTCTTCGTTTTTTAAATCAATAGGAAAGGCATCATCAAAACGATCTCCAAATTCCTTCAACTTCTTATCAAAAACTGTCTGAAAATAATCATTCAAAATCCCATCATTTGCAGAATTCAACTCGACAATAAAGTCAAAATCACCTAAAAATTAAGTACAAAATTCATGGTAAGAATATAATATTTCAAAAATACCAGAAACTGTTATCTGAACAACACTAAAATCAACATTTCCTGAAGATGACTCAAACGAAGCGATTCGTTCATTTTGATGCAAAATCAAATCTAATTGGTTTTCTGGACGCGCAAATGAGCCAAGAATAACATCCTTTATATGAACCATTCCCAAATAAGCAGGAAGTTTGTAAGCAACATTTGAAAATTTTTCAGTTGTCATTGGATTTGTAAAAAGAATTTTAATGTCAAATTGACCGATGCTACGAGAATGACCATTAATAAATTTATAAGTAAGTCCTCCATCTTCTAGAAGGTTTAATGGAGTTAACACTCCGTCCTCAATTTCACCATTATTGCTAATATTTTTCTGAAAAATTTAATTAATTTAATAAAAAAATATACGTACTTGAAGTGCCAAATAAAGAAGAAAAGAAAAACTAGAATTTTGCTCAGCTTTTCCAAACATACGAACTGCCCAAGATTTTTCACCTTTGGAGATCCAGTCAATAAAAAAAGATAAATCTCCGTCAGTAATTTTTTGCCTTCCAAAGGTACGTCCATCATGCGCCTCCCAACCATATTTAACAGGATCAGCTGGAAAAATGTCAAATCTCAAAAATATCAAAAAAGCACTTCTTCCCCATTTTTCTAGAGAGATGGGAAAATGAGAAAAAATGTATCATACATATGTACAAACCGAAGTTTTACCAATAAATAATCTAATTGAAATTGCTATATAATCCCTAGATTAAACCAAATTATGGTAAATTAAAGATTTGATTAACTGACACAATAAATTAAGGAAATGACAAAAACAATTTAAGTAATTTCTTGAATTTTATATAATTTCTAGTTTTATTACCATGATCGCACCAATGGCGTAAAGGAAGATTTTGAATAAATTGTTGACGAGGTTGTTCGTACCATAGTAAACCAAACAGTGGTGAAAGTATTTGTTTAGTTTTCAGACCAAAATAAAGATGAGGACGAAGAGTACCCCAACTCGTCTGAAAAAATAAAAAAAATATTTTTAGATACTTTAAAATAAATACTTCTTTATAAATATCCTCAATTTCACTTTTTGGAAGTTCAGATTTTTGTAAAACATTGGTAGGAATAAAGAAAGAATTTCGTATATAAACATAAAGAAATATGGAAAATAATATTGATAATAGTAAAAATATTTTAGAACGCCAATTTTTTATTAATTGACTGGCCATTGTTTCCCTTTTTAATGGAATGCGTTCAGAAAATTTGTCTTTACGTCTTCGTCTTATTTCAGACATGGCTGAAATTACAACCTAAATTAAAATAAAATTTTTGATTCATTACATCTTTAAAGTAAAACCGGTTAAAATGTTATGTACAAAAAGTTCGGAAGCAAATTTAAAAAAAAAAGAAAATAAGAAGCAAATAAAAAAATTAAAAAATAAAGGGTAGATCAAGTTTGAAAATAGTGGATTCGGAAATTACTGCTTCAGGATAATAAATAAACGGTCTAAAAATAATTATCTATATATAAAAAAATTTTACCAAAAAGTAGCTTTTTTTTAAATAACTTTTTTTCTGAGTCTCCGATTTGGATGAAATTTTTTTTGTTGAACCGGAAATTCAGTTAGCTACAAAAAGTCTGTTGATGAAAAATTTCGAAAATTTCGGGAATGTCGAAATGTCGAAAAGTCGAAACACGAAACTGAGGATGAATGTCCAAAAACGAAAATAGAAAAATAAGGTGCTGGGAGATGAAATGTAGCCCGTTTAATTCTGCACCGATTAACCGGAGCACTTTTTCGAAACCGACTTCCCTAACCCGAAATATTTTCGGTCAAAATAGGCACTACCCACTTTTTTTCACTTTTTGTAAAATTGACCGTTTTTTCGACATTTCGACATGAAGACGAAATGCGAAAAAAACGATTTTGATTACTGCGATAGAGAAGAGAATTCTCTATCGAATGACCGAGAGACTTTGAAATTTGGACTTTCCGTTCGAAAGTTATGGCCCCCCAAAGTGTCAAAATTTGCCAAAAATTTTTTGAAAATTTTTGAACTTTTTTATGTACCATCTACGAAATCAAAGATCACAAGAAAGGGCGGTTCGATCCAAAAAGTGTTTTTTTTGTTATATGGCTAATATGGTGTAGTATATGGGAAAATTATGGAAAAGTTCGAAAAGTCGACTTAAGTTGGTCAAAAGTCGATTGAGACGAAAATGTCGAAAAAAATTTTCGACATTTCGACATGATCCCGAACCCTGACGAGTTCGGCCCCAACTAAAGGGCAAAACTCCCTCGAATTTCCTTTCGAATAAAAAAAAGATTTCGAAAATCGGACTATCCGTTCGGCACTTATGCGTGACACAACGAAACGGGGTAAGGGCAAATTGGGATTTTATAGGGGTGAATTAGTACAAAACGTCGGCGCGACAAAAGATCACTTTTTTCATGCTGATATAAAAATTCTAAATTTTATCCTGTATTAGGTTATCGAATACGGCGAGTTAGAAAAAAATAGTTTTAGGTCGGACACTTGAGTCTCAAAAGAGATATTTGAGTCTGAGGGAAAAAAATGATAATTTTTTGATTTTTCGTCGACATTTCGACATAAAGGCGAAATCCTAAAAATATGTTTTTTAGTGCATTTGAATGGGCTTTTAATTCTCTATCAAGCAACAGAAGAATTATGTAAAACGGATTATTTTTTGGGAAGTTATGAAAGGGTAAATTGTCAATAGTTGGATAAATTTTTTTGTTTTCACTTTTTCAACCCAAAAAACGCATGTGTACCTAATAAAATTTTTGTGTTTTTGATTTAATTTGAAGCAAAGTTTTTTGCTTTAGATTTAATTTTTAGCAAATTTTTTTAGCTTCAATTTTTTATTGAAGCCCATTTTTGTGCTTCGGATTTAATTTGAAGAACATTTCTTTGCTTCAGATTTAAAAATTTTTTTCGTAAAATAAAAAAATATTTTATATGATTTATTTTTTAAAAAAATTTTATCCAAAATTTTTATTTAAAGTATTAGATAACAAAAGCAACTTTAGCTGTTCAACCTTATATTAATTAAGGATTTAAATTTTTTATATTAAGTATTTGCTTTTAATTTTCGCAACTAAAATTATTTTTAGATTGAATTATTATATATTAAGTAAAATGGGTACTAATTTAAACTAAAATTCTAATATTTACTAATTTCGTTTTGAAATTTTATATATTATGTATTTTTTTACATGTTTTAAATTGAAGCTGAAACTACTACAAATTTTATTTGAAATTTTATATATTATGTATTTTTTTGACATTTTTGCGGTTATGTTCATTTTTCCGCAATTTTGCTATGACGAAGAAATCGAAACTTCTGATTTTGACTACTGCGACGAAGCAGCTAATTATCTATCGAATGATGGTAAATTTGTGCAATTTGGACTACCCGTTCGGGAGTTATAGTTCGAAAAGTGTCGAAATACCCTTTTTTTAAATTTTTCTCGATTTTGTCCGTTTATTCAAAATTTCGTCAGGAAGACGAAACCGAAAAAGTTGATTTTGACTACTGCGACAAAGCAGATAATTCTATATCGAATGGTGTTAAAATTGTGCAATTCGGACCATTCGTTCGGGAGTTATGATCCGTCAAATTGTCAAAATTTGCCAAAAAAGAATAAATTACAAAGCTAGGCTTCGATTGACATAAATATTCGAATCAAAACTCAACCGACGCAGTTGAAATAAGTTTTAAAAAATTTCCCATATTTTAGTACATATTCTGACAAATTTTTTCACAAATCTGATTATCTGCCAAAAAATTATTACGGTTTAATTGTCAAAAAATCATTAAAAAATAGACACAAGTATCAAAAACTTTTGCAAATTAATGGGATAAAATTGCCTAATTTTAACGAAAAAGGTGTTTTATAGTGAAATAATACATGCAGAATTTAAATCCGTTGTCAAAAAATTTTTAAAAAAATTTTCCTCTATGTTGAGTCAACTTAGAAGTTTGAGTCTCAGATAATTTCATAGACCTATATCTCTCTGAGACTAAATTGTATTCCATACAAACCATATATTTTTTGAATCAGTAGAAGATGCCCTACAAAATAGGCTATTTAAATCTCATTTCAATTTTTTGACCCGAAAAAATTTCCGAGCATTTTCGACACTTAGACTCTAATATCACGGCCCTGACTCAACTGACCCTTTTAAAACTTTTTTTAAAAAATTCCCCATATTCGATTACATATTCGTACCAATTTTCATCCAGATCGGCTGATCCGTTAGAAAGTTATGTTGAAATTAAAAACCCCAAAAATCGTAGAAATATATAATATTTCAATTAAGTTTTTATATATGGATTTGGAATTTTTCACTATTTTAAGCATAATTCCTTCTGAATTTTGGTTATGGGGTAGTACCGCGAGGTCCGTTGGGACCGTTTGAGCGGGATCCAGAAAAACCCTTAGGCACACCAGTGCAGGGACGTGCGATCTTCCAATTCGGGGATCGGAGTGAACCTGTTTCCCTTTATGGGGTATAGGATGACTTCCCCCGACGGGAGTGAGCCTTTGGATGGTGTGCATCCAATGTGTCCCGGCTCTCGGAGGGCGCGGGTGGGGTGAGCCCGGTGGCCGTGCTGGATGAACGAAGGCGCTATGCGGAGACTTCGTCTCTGGGCTCTTAGCCGAGTTCTGAAGGATCACACGGTCAGCGGTACGGAGTAAGAAAAAGCATGGTATCACCGGCCATGCTACCCCACTGGAATCCCTGCCAGGATCGTGGATAAGCTTCGGCTTATTCACCTCACCCTGACGTCCGAAGCGTATGGGGTCTGCTGGCATATTCCAAACGCACCGGATGAAATCCTGGCAGCTCGATGTTCGCCCTGGTGTGGCAACTCCCGAGGCGTGCGACAGGTCCTTGATCTCCGGGGGTCAAAGCCAACTGATGGCTAAGCTATCAGGAGGCATGAACTTGGTTGATAAGTTCGCTTATCAACCTGTAGTTCGCGGGAGCTACAGGGACAGGTTCATGCACTCTTGCATCATGTATTGGATGCACTGGCCATATCTCTTTAAGGATGTATGTCTGGTGGATTCACGGCATTCTCTATGTGGTGTAAGACTCCTGGTACGTTTGGTCCTCTCGGTTTGAATCCACTGGGCATGCATCCGAAATTATCACTTTATGTCAACATGCAATATGGTACATTTACCTCGTCTACAATCAATATGTCAGAACATGCAACAAGAAGGAACTGTACAATGGATACGTGGGTAAAAAAGTTTCATTTGAGTGTTAAAAATTTTAAATGTTTATTTAGTCATTAGAAGTTCTAAAACAGTATAGGGAAGGGTTTTTGAGTCTTTAGAAGACATTTTTGTCAAGTTGAATTTTTGAAGAATTTGGGGGTTTTCTGAGTCTCTGAGCAGAGATACGGACTTCTAAGTGTGTTTTTCGGATTCCTCGACCAAAGTTTACCCCCCTTTAATAAACCCCCAAATTTTAACGGCTAAGCTCGATCTTTAACGGGAAAAAAGTTATGCTCGAAAGTTTGATATCTCAGGGTAACTTTTTCAATTTTGGGTATAATTGAAAAGGATGGTTTTAAATAAGCTTATTTATCATAATATTGATAATTAATAACAAAATTAACCGTTAAGTGTCACTAAAATTCCGTTTTATTGAAAATTTGGCTAAATTCGTGTTCACGGTTTTGAGTCGACTTGCCTTCACTTTTTCGTCTATAACTCTGTCAAAAATTGAAACAGGGAGAATGTTTATATATCATTTGAAAGCTAATAAATAGGGCTTCAAAACGTACCCTAAATTATAAAATTAAAAAAATTTTTAGTGCCAAAAATGTTGGGTGCCGGACGATTGACCCCCTAAAAATTAAGAAATATTTTTTTGAAAAATTTTTGTTTTGATGCAATTTTTTGATTTAAGACTAAAAGTGTGTTATTTTTAATTGTTGAAAAATTTTTAAATAACCATTTGAGTATTGGGAAGCCCATTTGAGTATTTTTAAAATTATAAAAATTTAAAACATTTTTCAGCTTAGTTGCGTTGATTTGCTAAGTGTATTTTATTGTTGGCTTCATTATGCTTTATAATTACAGTTAGTTAACGTTTTTTAAAATTTAATTATTTTTTTTTATTATTTTTTGGCTAAATTCGTGTTCGCGGTTTTGGTTCGACTTGCCTTTACTTTTTCAATTATAACTTTGTCTAAGATCATACTACTGAGGTTGTTTATATATCATTTGAAAGCTAATAAATAAGCCTTCAAAACTCACCATAAATTATGGGATTAAAAATTTTTCAGTGCCAAAAATGTTGGGTGCCGGACGTATGACCCCCTAAAAATTAAAAAAATTATTTTCAAAATTTTTGTTTTAATGCGGTTTTTTGTTTAAGAATATAGAATAATTGTCTTTAGTTGGCAAAAAATATTTTAATTTTCGTTAGCATCTTTGAACACACATTTGAGTATTTTTAAAATTATAAAAATTTTAACATTTTTAAGTTCAGTTCGGTTTATATGATAATTATATTACGTTAAATCATCGTATGGTTGGATTATATTAATTTCAGTAAGTCAACGTTTTTAACTTTATTATTATTGTTTTCATTAGTGATTTACTCTATTATTGAAATATTACCTCGTGTGATTGATCATAAAACAATTATTTAACATTTGTTTACATATTTAATGTATGTTTGATTTTTGTTTGTTTTTAGTTGTATAATTTCAAGCTATTATAATTGATATTATAATTTTTTATAATTGAATATTTTTAAGTTTAAATTTTTGTGACAATTTATTTACATCAATCAATTTGCTTCACGTATTTTTTGCATTGTTACCTGTTTAATTATTTGACGATTTTTCAATCAATTATGATTTGCCTTAATTTATTAGTTAGTTTTGTTTTGATTTCCAATTTTTATAGTTTAATTTAAAGTTCAATTGTTGTGTAATATTAATGCATATATTAACGAGTTTGAGGCTTTGGATTACCATTTGCTAAGTTTGTTAGCATTTGTTTGATTTAATATTAATTTTATTAGCGATTTAATTCAATTATTACTTGGTGGTATTGATTATTTGGTTTATTTGGCGATTGTTTCATTTCAATATTTATAATTTGTTACAATTAATTTGAGTTAGTTTTATTTTTGTTTGCCTGATTTTAATATTTTACTTTTAAGTTGTTTGCATTGATTGTTTTACTTACTTAAGTGTACAGGTTTTTAGTTTAATTAGGGACCCTGAGAATCCGACGGTATAATGTTAATCAATAGCTGTCGGGGGAGGGTGGTGCGCGTTTCCGCAAGCCTCCACGAAGGTGAATAGCACCGGGCTGCGCACTGGGCAACTTTTATCCATTTTTCGTTGATATTGGATAAAAGGCTAAGTCAACCTCAAAAAGAGGAAGACAGCGGAATAGTCTTTGAGGGAATATTTTATAAATAGTTTTCATTAGAAATACGCTTTGTTTTCGACTTATTCAATTTTATAAGTAACATTTATTTTACGTTTTCTCTTATACATTTTTGATTTATATTGATTTTATTTTTTCACTGTTAAATAATTTTTTTTATTTTTAGATATAAAATTTAATAATTTAATATTCTTTCTATAAAATGGTTTCAAAAGACCGGAAGCGTTGTGAGAAAAAGAAAGAAGCTTCAAGAAAACGAAGAAGTGAAAATGCTTCAAGTAGTTCGTTGGATGATATTAGTGAAAAACGATTAAATGTTCACGATGATGATCTAAGTATTTAATAGTCCATTTCTTAAGTTTTTGGTTTATTTTAGATCCTGTATGCTCAGAAGTTTTTTTGTTGCCTGACAATTCAGAAAATATTTTGCGTGAAATGATTCGTCCAATTGATGATATGCCTTTAAATCTCGATAATTTAGGTTATTTTCTTCTACAATATTTGATTTAGTTATATCTAGATTCTGAAAATATCACTGTTGATAAATCTTCCGGAAAAAGTAATGTTGGTAGACCGCGAAAAATAAAAGGGGGTATACGAGAAGGTTCGGGTAGAAAACTGCAAGATCAACATCCTGTTGGACTGGCATCAGATGATTTTGAAAATGAAGTTTTCCAAGGAATATGTCGTGATTTGGATATAAATGAAAGTCTTGATGAAATTGGTTACAAACTTTATTAGCTTTTTGATAATGATCTATTTTAAGAATTTTCTACCCAGATTAGTGTTTCGACAGTATCATTGCGCCGTTCCACTCGCCATTCAAGCACAATTTCACGGTTTTCTGACATATCTTTTGATGACAAGTGGCCAGCACACCGCCCTATCACTAATGCCTGTTTTCGGAACCACCATGGTCTTGGATGCGCTGCTAAGAATTCGAAACATATGCCAAAATATTATAATTCTCTTTGCAGAGTATATTTCATTAAAGTGTCTAACTTACAATTATTTTAGAATGATGTTATAATTGACTGCCGCTGTCCCTTTTGCAAGGCCTTATTGTTACCATCGGAGACACTTGGTCCTTCCGCATTTGTTAAATGTTGTGCAAAAGGACGAGTAAATTTACATGACCGCTTTACTTCTCTGCAAGATCTTCCAATTGGCATCGATCTTATGTTACACAACCCTTCCAATTCTGCGACACGAGATCGTCTTATGAAAAAAATTTTGCGGTACAACGACCAACTTTCGTTCGGCCAAATTCGTATGGAGAGAACTTTTGACTTTTCTGACTCATATCGGATTGTCAAAACAAATAACATGATTAGCTATATGCTATTTGATTTTCGACAGCCTGGTGGACAACATCAACCTGAATTACGAGGTCAACTCTACACAATACCGCCAAATTCTTCTGAAATTCGACTAAATGATTTATCTTCTGAAAATGAATTAGATGTTTGTTTAAATATATAAAAAAAGTTGTAAAATATTTTTGATTTTAGCCTATTATTCTGCAAGAGCTGTTTAACATTTTGAAACAAAATCATTGGATGGCTGAACTCTTCAAAATTGCCTCAGACGTTTATCAAGATCTTTCGGCCGACTTACAGCTTCAGTTCCGAATGCTTGTAGTTGATGCCAATAAACGCGGAACTGAGCGCACTATTGAAAACGTATTTATTAAATTTTATTTTAAATTAATAAACAATTTTAGGTTCCACCACTTGATATTAATCCATCTGATGCTTCTGTGTTACACCAAATTCATCCTGGACGCCTTAGTGTTGAGACTGCCGCAGGAAGCCAGCTTGTCGCGCAATTTTATTTGGATAATGGGGAGAATGTTACACCAGAAGGAAAATATGACGTAATTCTAACAGGGCAAAAAGGAACAGGTCAAGTCAGTCTGAAATGGTGGCACCGTGCAGCTGATGCAGCATGTTTCCCTATTCTATTTCCAAAAGGACAAAATGGATTTGGTATTTAATGATCAATAATTTAATAAAAATATATTTTAAGAAAATGGTATTAAGCTTATTTTGCGAACTGGAGAAAGTTTACAAGGAGCTAGACGTATAATTGTTGGATGTGATGGAGAACTTGACCCAGAAATCGATCTTGGAGAGGGCGAGGAATTTCTCCATGACGTTGGCACACAACAAGAACATCAACGTGAACATGTTTCAAGAGCTCAATACTTTCGTTACATGTGTCAACAGAGAGGCACCTCCTGGAAAGCAACACATTGGCTTTGGGAGTGGGGTCAACTTTCCCAACTCTACACGATCACGTACAATCAAAGAATGGAAGCTCAGAAAGTCCAATATATGAAACAACTTCAAGGAAAATACCGATATGTTCGCCAGGCTGCTTTATTGGATTGGCTTAAAAAACTTTTGGAAAAACAAGGCATATAAACATACTTAATAATTATAATATACGTTATAGGATTACAAGGACCCATTGGCCAGGTGTACATGACAAATGAACATTTTAGAGGATCTCGACAATATTACCAAAAGCAATATGCTGCATGCATGACCATCTGCAGGGAAATTGGCTCGATTGATCTGCTTATCACTTACACTATGGACCCTTCTGCACCAGAATTAGAAAACATACTTCTTGAACATCAAACCTGGTCAGACCGTCCAATGGAAGTCTGTCGCATTTTTATCGATAAGCTTGCCGAACTTGTAAAGGACATTACTGAGCGTGAAGTACTTGGACCTGTCAAAGGATGGTTTCATAGTCTTGAACACCAGAAACGGTATTTATTAGTTTATATGTCTATATTGCTTTTTAGTGGACTTCCTCATGTTCATTTCGCCGTTATCTTGGATTGGGAAAAAATTCGCAAATCTGGCTTTATAACATCAAAAGAAGATTATATGTCACAATATATTTCTGCTGAAATACCGGATTTGCCACTACCAGAAGATCGCAGAGAATCAGCAGTTTTACAACGGCTTTTGCATCAAATTGTTGTGACAAAACATGTTCATACATGTAATCAACATTGCCTGCGAGAAGGAATAAGAAGATGTGCTAAACGTTTTCCTGTAAGAATCTTTAAATGTAGTGTTTAATATTTTTATATTAGCACGCCTATTCCGATATTAACATCTATTCGGATAATGCTTACCCGAAATATCGCCGCCGTCCTCCACCACCATCGGAGATTGAACGCAAAAATAATCCTGACTTATATGGAAATTCTCATGAATATACAGATCGTTATGGCAAACATCACGTTGTCACAAATCAATATGTTGTTCCCTATAACCATTTTCTTCTTTCAAAATACAGATCACAGTATCTTTATTTTTTAATACAATTTAATTTGTTGTTTAGCATTAATGTTGAGCTTGTAGCAGGAGATGGATGCGTGAAATATGTAACAAAGTATGTGATGAAAGGAGCAGATATGGCTTTTATTAAAGTTGAACAAGAAGGAATTGAAGGAAGTACTTGGCGCTATGATGAGTTTCATCAACTGCGACTCGCACGATACATCACATCTATGGAGGCTTTTTTGTCCCTTTGGGGTACAAAATTGGTCGTGAGATCTCATATTGTATTTATTTTTTCTATTTTATTTTTTATTTCTTTTGTTTAGGTTGACGAGCTTGACATTCACGGCCCTCAGGGTCATCATGTTGCTATTGAAGAAGGTAGAGAGTTAGAAATTGCTGAAGACGTACAAAGGAGATTAAACGAAGGAGAAGAACGCCGCACCCAATTAACTGCCTATTTCGATTTCAATCGTCAAAGACAATTAATTGGTGAACCACCTGCTGGCTTGACTTATAGTAATGCGTACAAACAACTTCGCTATAATGTCCATAAAAAGAACTGGCAATTTTCTATATACCATCATGAGAAGAAACTTTGTCGAATGCGGACAGTTTCGCCAACTAATTTGGAGCTTCTTGCAATTAGAGTATTTAAAATCAAATTTTTAAATTTACTTTAAATTTAGATCTTGCTAACTGCCGTTGTTGATCCCACTTGCTGGGAGGCTCTGCGCACTTTTGAAGATGTTGTCTACCCAACATTTTTAGAAGCTGCTAAGGCTAGAGGACTAATGTCAGACGATGTAATTTGGAGAAGAACGATTCAAGAAGCTTTTGATTCTAATAAGCGCATTCAACAGCGCATTCGTTGGCTTGCCATGTTCTTTGGATCTACGAATCTGACTAATCCAACTGCTTTGCTAGACTATGTTATTCAATTACCGGAAGATTGGCTTGTATGTATCATCTAAAATATTTTGTTGTATTTTAAATTTAGTATGGGACTCGTGTTGCTCAATTGGATTTTGAAGCTCGACGTGATTATGTTTTGTGTAATATTGAGTGGTTTTTGAGAGCTAATGGTATACGCCCTGATGAGATTGAAAGGGAGGATGGTACGTTTGAAACGGCTTGTGAAAGAATTCGGTAAAGATTATAGCTTTTAATTTAATCTATATTTGTTATAATAGTCTTCCACGTCCATCTTTACGAAATGTCCAACCAGAACTGCTTAATGACGCCGAAATTGATCCTGAAATGATGATACGGACGCATGTTGATAAGCCCTTCTTGGAAGAACATCAAAGAGGCTCAACACAAGATTATTATCTCCGTCTGTTTTACAACGATCCTCGCCCAACTGAGGAACAACAACATTTTATTGATGAAATTGTTCGAGGTATGTGGAGCGCACGTCACGTCATCGACGGTGAAGAATCATCTTTTGCGCAAGACATTCCAAGATATTTCTTCATAACTGGAGAAGGAGGTTCAGGAAAAACGTTCATGTATAATGTAATTTTATGTACTTGAATTTAGTTTCAAATTTATATTTATAGAAATTGATTGCTTTTCTGCATGCGAATGAATTTATGATAATGTCTATGGCAAGTACTGGTATAGCTGCTGAGCTTCTTTATGGTGGAGCAACTGTCCATAAAAGACTTTGCCGCCAAAAACACGTTGATTCGTCTACTCAAACATTTGTCGACTATCGAAGCCAGTTCGCAGATACCATCCGAAAACTTCATGGAATTATTATTGATGAAATTAGTATGCAGCATAAGGATGTCATTGACTTTGTCGATCGCCTTTTTCGATCAGTTGCTCCTCGAACACTGAAGAATGTACCATTTGGTGGAAAGGTAACTTTACAAATAATTTTTATATATAATTCAATTTTTAAGTGTGTTGTTCTTGGAGGAGATTGGAAACAACTGCTCCCTGTCGTCGCTGGTGGTACTTTGTTACATCAATTTGACGCGTCGATAAAGAACACGACACTTTTCAAAAACTTTGTTACCCGAAAATTACATTCAAATCTCCGATTACAGCCTGGTCAAGATCAATACAGAACATTATTGAAATGCATTGGAAGCGGAATGTTAAATGATGCAGATGAGCGAGTTCAACTCCCAGTTGGCATTTGTGTTAACTCGAGAGAAGAACTGATAAACTTTGTTTATCCGCAAGATTTGCTTCAATCAGCAATTCATCGTTGGGAAGAGTTCTGTGGACGTGCCATCTTGTGCCCACTCAACACTGAAACGTTTGAAATGAATAATATTATTTTGGTAATATTAAATTTTATGTTTAAAATTTAATTTATAAATAGGATCGCATTGCCGGACATGAGCAAACTTATTACTCGATTACAACACCGATTATGGATGAAGACAGGCTTGAAAACAATGCTTCTGATATTGATTATGAAAACTTAACAAGGCAAACACCGCCAGGCATTCCAGAACATGTACTACGCGTTCGTATTGGAGCTATAATGATGATCATTATTAACTTATCTGTATTAATTATTATTTTTAAAAATGCTATTTATACATTAAGGTTCAAAATGGGTTGTGTAATGGAACTAGAGTGCAGATTGTTGGTTTGGGCCAAAATCTTATTCGTTGTCGTATTCTAACTGGCTCAGGAAAAGGAAATGAACATGATTTGTTTAGAACGCGCTTCCAATATGGTGCCGATCCTAAAGCCCCACAAGAAGGCATGGTTCGAGTTGAACGAGTTCAGTTTCCGTTGCGTCCAGGTGCCGTCATGACTATTAACAAGTCTCAAGGGTAAATAGTTTTTTAAAACTATTTATGAAAATTATATTCTAGACAAACTCTTTCTCGCGTTGGCGTTGCACTCGACCATTCACAGTGCTTCTCCCATGGACAACTTTATGTTGCTCTTTCGAGAGCCCGTGACGCAGAAAGTGTGAAGGTTGCAACACTCCGCAAAGATCGCAGAGTCAAGAATCCAGTCATTCCTGCAATGATTGATGCTGAAGACTTCAACGAACTTGGGCCAATGGAAATTGCAATGTCATCAGGTGACGAACCTGTTCTCATTGAACGCATTCCTCGCGAACAGGTACATTTGTTAATTATATAAAAACGAATTAATTAAGACAATAACACCGTTTAATTATTTGCCTACACAACAGCCAACAACATCGGCTAATGAATTAACCACACAACAGCCAACAACATCGGCTACTGAATCTACACAGGCAACAACATCGCCAAATTTTGAACAAGATACACAGCAAAGATCTGCTGATTTACCAAATTATTTTCTTGATAATGTGCTCGGAGATGGAGATTGTCTATTTCGGTTAATTGATTAATCCTATTTTTATAATAAATAATATAGGTCTATTGTTCGTGCTTTATACGCTGGATCGGAAGGCTTAGCTTTACACATGAATTATTTATATGAAGACTACCAACGAGGACTAAGAAGGCTTATTGCACGCCGATACCAAGAAGACCTGCACAACACCGCAGATGAACAACTCACAGATGAGCGCATTCACGAGATCGAATGGGACGCTCCACATATTCGACAGGCTGGACTTCGTTTGGATGTGACTGATCCTCGAAGATCTATGCGAGAATATAGTCTACATATGATGCAACCGGCTAACAACAACAACACACGCTATGGATCTCATCTTGAAATCCGATATGCTGAAATTGTTCTTGGACGCCGCATTCTTATCATTGAAAATCTCCGACGACGTGTGGTTGATGGAAATGGCCGTGTTCAGTGGAGAATTATGCCCAACGAATATCAAGGGATATTCCTCTCTCCTGGTCTTTCAGCAGAAGAGATGGGGTTGACAAACATCACAGACTTTGGACAGGTATTTCAAATACTCCGTGCACATAATATGGACAACACCATCGTCCTTAGACTTGAAGGATTACATTATCGGCCAATTTATTTGGTAGCTATTTTTAATGTAACATAGATTAAATTAAAAATTTAAGCGTCCAATGCCTATTGAACATGGTGAAGAGAATATTAGGATTTTAGAACTGCTAAGCGACGTTCCAGCTGAACCTTGGACTCCCCAATGATTATTTTGAAAATGCTATTTTGATGTTTGGAAAGTTTTGCGAAATTTGATTGTGTTCGGATTGTCTATGATTTGATTGGAAAAATTGTAAGCTGTTGAAATTTGTTAAGTATATTTATAAAATTTTGTTTTTAAGGAATTTGTATGTTGTGTTATTTTTTTGGATTATATTTGTTCGGAATTTTTATTTTATTTGGATATTTTGGATTCTTTATTTCTTTTGATGTTTTGGTTAACAATTTGTTTGGGTTTTAAGTATTGGATTTTTGGATGTTATGTTCTATGGATTTTTTATGTTACTTTCTTTTGGTTTTTGGAAATTAGGAACGCGCTGGAAGTTGGAGCTGGGTATATCCCGCCTGATTACGGGTATTTTTTTTAATGGTAACTAAATACAAAGTATTAAATAGCCTGTTCTTTGTGTTTGGATTGTTAGTTCTTTGGATTTTATGGATGGTTAGTTCTTTGGATTTTATGGATGTTGAGTTCGTTGGATTTGTGGATGTTAAGTTCTTTTGGTTTTTGGGAATTAGGAACACGCTGGAAGTTGGAGCTGGGTATATCCCGCCTGATTACGGGTATTTTTTTAATGGTAGCTAAATACAAAGTATTAAATAGCCTGTTCTTTGTGTTTGGATTGTTAGTTCTTTGGATTTTATGGATCGTTAGTTCTTTGGATTTTATGGATGTTGAGTTCGTTGGATTTGTGGATGTTAAGTTCTTTTGGTTCTTGGATGTTAAGTTCTTTTGGTTTATGGGAATTAGGAACACGCTGGAAGTTGGAGCTGGGTATATCCCGTCTGATTACAGGTATTTTTTTAATAATAACTATAAAAAGTATTAAATAGCCTGTTCTTATTGTTTGAATGGTTAGTTCTTTGGATTGGATGTTAAGTGCGTTGGATTTTTGGATTTTGTTCTTTGGATTTTACGGATGTTCAGCTCTTTTGGTTATTAAATTTTTGGATCTTTTGGAATTGGAAAGTATTTTGTTTAGAAGCGATGTTATGGTTATTCTTTTTTGTTTAGTTGATTTTTTATTTTAATTAAATATGTTAGTTTTTTTATATATTGAGCCATTAAAATTTTTTTATCTAAATTTAGTTTTTAAGTTACAATAAATATTTATTTTAGGTTTGGGGAGGGATGTGTAATGCATCTCACTCATTCCTAAGAATTAAATTTTTATTACTTCTTGGCTCCTTATATTTATTTTGCTAAGTTTATTATGTTATTATTTTTATCCTTTTGTTTGCTGTTTATCTATTTTAATTGAATGTTTTTTGCTTTTTATATATTGAGCCAGAAAATTTTTATTTCCATTTTGTTAATTAAAGTTACAATAACTTTTCTTTTAGGTTTGGGGAGGGATGTGTAACGCATCTCACTCATTCCTAAGAATTTAAATTTTTTCCAATTTTTGGCTCCTTATATTTTTAAATTTTATTTTGTTTTAATTATTTTTTGTTAAATTATTTTATTTTACTGTTTGTTTAAAAAAGTTTTTTAATATAATAAAATTTTGAAAATTCATTGTATTAAATATTATTTTAAATAGTATTGATTTCTAATGATCTAAAACTTACTTTATATTAATTTATTTATTTATATAGAATTTTCTTCATACATTAAAATGTACAGTCAGATTTTTTTAACTTTAATCTCGATCAAAAATTTTTAATGAAAATTTTTTTAAAAATGTCCAGGTCTGAAATGTTTCTAAGACTCTGACTTTGTGGAAAAATTTTTTAGAGTATTTCTGTCAACGGATTCGGATTGAGCGCATGCGGTTCCACTACAAATGACATTTTTTAGCTAAGATTCGAAAAGTTTGTTTTCCCGGTTTTTTCCAAAGGGGTACCCCTTATCAAAAAAATCGAAAATGATAGATTTGACATAACTTTTTAATAAATTGCTATTTTTGTATGAGGTTTCTTTTAGAAATAAGATAAAAAAACTAGCAATTTTTTAATATCAATAATCTCTGAAAAGTTTCTTACATGGAGACGTAGGGTTCAATTTTTATAAAATTCAAAATTTTTCAGTTTTTTTCGAAAAATTTTGGAATTTTTAATGGTAGCTAAGTGAAAATATTTTTACTGTAAAAAGCCAATTTTTCTATATATTATAAAATTTCAAAATATTCAAAAAAGTTATAATTTGAAAAAGTTATGATTTTTTAAAAATTTTGAGTAATTTTTTGACCATGATTTTCGTCCAAAAAATAATTTTTTCGAAAATAAAGAAAAATGGGTCAATTGATATATCATTCGAAAGCTCTTATCAAGCTGAGTCTAAAATAATTTTTATAAAATTTTCTGATCAACTGTGCTCAAGCAAAAAAATAAAATTTTTCAAATTAAACAATATCCTCATAAAAGTCTGAGGCTGAATATTTCTCATACTCTAACGTTGTGAGAAAATTTTTTATCATTTTTCTGTGAACGGATTCGAATTCAGCGTATGCGGTTGCACTATAAATTATATTTTTTAGCTAAAATTATAATAAAATTTTTCCCCCGATTTTTTTCAAAAGGGTACCCCTTTTCAAAAATATTCGGAAATGTTTGAATTGCAATAACTTTTTAATACATTTATATTTTTGTATGTTGTTTCTTTTATAAATAAGAGCAAAAAATTACAAATTTTTTAAGCTAAAGAAACTTTGAAAATTTTCTTACCTAGAGGAGTGGGGGTCAATTTTTAAAAAATCCAAAATTTTTTGGTTTTTCGCAAATTTTTGGTTTTTTGTAATTGGAGCTGAGTGAAATTATTTTTCCTTTAAAGAGCTTATTTTTCTACATATAATGGAACTTTAAAATATTCAAAAAAGTTATACTTTGAAAAATTATGATTTTTTAAAAATTTCAGACAATTTTTCGACCATGATTTTCGGCCAAAAAATAATTTTTTCGAAAATATAGATAAATGGGTCAAATGATATATCATTCGAAAGCTCTTATCAAGCTGTCTAAAAATAATTTTTGTAAAATTTTCTGATCAACTGTCCTCAAGTAAAAAATTAATTTAATTTCAAAATAAACAATGATCCTCATAAAAGTATTAATAAAAATTGTTTACGTGTTTTCTCAAAATTTTTATATACCAACCCATATACCCACAACCAAAAACGCTAGAGACAGCAGTTTCTCCCATGCCCAGTGGCAACGCCCCAGACGCTAGTTTTTCATGTACATAAAAAAACAATTAAAAAATACTTATGAGTGATTTGAGGGGAATAAATCACTGCTTTTAAAAAATTGTTAATGCACAAAAAATGCATAGACGATAAGCACAAGCTCGGAACCGAAAAACCGAAGAGTTCGGGTCGAGTGGTAAGTGGCTCGCGACTAAGTGGGCCGTACCCAACTAAATACGTGGTTTCGCGATTAACTGTCGCGACTAAGTAGGGGTGGAGGACGATTTAGTATCGCCGATTCAGTATTTGGGGCATATTCTGGGCCATACTTTTTTGATTCTTAACCCATTTAAATAATTATTAATCAATCGAAAGCTCTAAAAGTAAGGATTATTTTACTTAGCAGGATTGATTTGATCAGATCATCCTACAAAAAGTTACAGCCGAATAGGAGAGGTCAATCGTGATTTTCAGTCTTTATTTGGCTTTAACTTTTTGTTGAATGTTCAGATCAGATCAGTTTATTATTAAAAAGATGCCGCAACTCGATACCTTTCGAATAACATGAGAATTACTCGAATCGGAGGAAAATAAAGAAAGTTATGGCCCAAAATATGCCACAAATACTCAATCGGCGATACTGAATCGTCCTTATCAGATTAGGCAGACAGAACCACGACTATATGGGACGTACCCGAATTTTCAGCTTGAAGCGTTTATGAAAAACTAACAATAAATTTACCCGTTGAATAAAGATTTTTGTAATTTTCAGATTTGAATATTTTGATTTTAAATTGTTAGAACTTGTTTTTTGGTAGTTTATTGATTTATGTACGAGGACCTATCCAAACTGATTGTTTCAAGACGTAATTCTGATGAATTTTCGCAACAGAGTGACAGCACTCCGTTAATGCAGGCTTGTAATTGTGGACATGCCGATGTTGTTAGAACTTTGATTCAAGCCGGAGCTGATGTTAATGCTTTAAGTTCAACACGAGATACTGCATTACTTTATGCTTGTGCTTCTGGACACCTTGAGGTTATTTTAATTAAAATATATAATCACTTTGTATCTCAAATAAAAATTCTTAATTTAGTGTATTAAAGATTTAGTCAACTCTGGGTGTTGTGATTTAACTTTACGAAACGAGGCAGGACATGATGCATTAATGGAAGCAGCAAACTTTGGAGATGTTGAAATAATGAAATTTTTGATTGAGCATGGTGCAAAGCCTTCATACACGATGGATGGCGCTGATTATAAGGTTGGTTATTAAATTATAAGGTTATTAAAAATTTCTGTTATCTTAATAGTGTTCCACTTTTTATTTCTATAATTAAAAAATTATTTTTAGGAGTCTGCACTAACACTAGCCGCATATAAAGGCCATTGTGAAGCTGTTGATTTTCTTCTTTCGTTGATGCCCAAGGAAAAAAATGCTCAGGATGAGGAAGAACTGCACACTGCTTTGATGGTAATTTACATTAACATTTGGGCTCTTGGCTAGTTTATAGTCAGAACTTTACCGATATATGTTTTGACGTTTTCATAACAAATTTAATTTTACCTACATTATGGGATGCGTTTTTTTTTCTCATTTTTCTTCTAGCTAGAAAAATGTAGAAGTGATTTTTTGATATTTTAGAATTTTGCCAGTAGATAATTAAGTGTTTTGTGGCTAATCTGACACGTCTCTTCGAGCTCAAATTCGGGTCTGGGGTTCGAAATAAATAATATTTGACCTCAAATTCGAACTCATGTCAACACACTTAATTACCCACTGGCACCCCTAAAAATGCCAAAAAAAGCGTTTCTTCTTCGTTTTTTCTAGGGAGATGAAAAAATGAATGCGTCACAAAAACCGAAATATTACCTAGCAGGGTTTAACAATTAAAAGATTGGTTATATAAACTAGACAATAGTTGACATTTTTTAAATTATATTTCTATTTCATTTCGTTTAAAGGAAGCAGCAATGGATGGACATGTGGGTGTAGCTAAATTATTGCTGGCTGTTGGCTCTAAAGTTAATTTGTCTACTGAATCCTTTGAAAATCCTTTAACATTGGCTTCTTGTGGTGGTCATCTTGAATATGTTTTTTTTAATTTAAGAAAAAATTTGACAAATTTAATTATTTATAGGTTACACTTCTTTGTGACGCTGGTGCCATTATAGAAGAGGCAAATGATGAAGGTTTTACTCCTTTGATGGAAGCAAGTCGCGAGGGTCATTACGATGTAGTTAAATATTTGTTGGATCGAGGTGCAAATGTTAATGCCAAAACCGGAGATGGGCTTGAGACTTCGCTTACTTTAGCTTCTTCGGGAGGATTCTTGTAAATCAAACTAATAATATAATAAAAAGTTTCTAATCTTTTAGAAATATTGTTGAATTACTTGTTAACAGTGGTGGCGATTTAACACTCGGAGACCGTACGCCTCTTTATGAAGCTTGTCAAGAATGTTTGTTTTTCTCATTTTAATATATATTTATTTATTGTAGGCCGCGTAGAAGTGTGCAAATTTATTATAAATTGTTTGCAAAAATCTCACCCGTTATCCGAGATTCAAAAAGACCTTAACGAAGCTTTATTTTGTGCTGTGAGTATTGGAAATGAAGAGTTGTGTGATCTATTAATCGAATCTGGAGCTCAAATTGTATAAAAAATTATTACTATAGTAGTACTAATATTGTATTTTTTGTTAAGGACTGTTTTTCCAAGGAAAATCGAACTCCTCTTATGGAAGCAAGTCGACAGAACTTTCTGAACATTGTTGAATTACTTATTAAGAAGGGATCTGATGTATGTTATTTTTGTTTTATTTATATTCACACTCACAATCAGTTTAATATTTATAGGTAAACAAGATAGCCCCCAGTATCAACAAGGATTTAGAACCAGCTACCAGATGTTCACTTAAATCAAATAAAAACTCTAAGAAATTAACACAAAAGGATTGTTGTCCTGCATTAAAATGCCCGTGTTGTATTCCTCCTTCGCTTCAAAAAAGTGCAAAAGAAGTATGTACTGCTGCTGGAATTACTACTGGGCCATATTCTACAGCAAATTCTCAAATAAACATGGGTACTTACATATATAACTTATTAAAATGACCTTTTTATACAGCCACGATGTCGTTTTCTTCTGTTTGTTCTCACTCAACTGTTAATCCCTCGAATGCGTCAACAGGAGGGAAACGACATGCAGCACCGAGTCGTAGCAGTTCGCCAAACACAAACAAATGCACGAAGTCAGCATCTAACAAAGGAAATCATGTATCTGCAGCACATAGGCATCAACGTTCATTAAGCACAAGCAGCAGTAGTGCTACACTTTCAGATCCTTCTGCATGGATGGAAAATGCAACGGCATGTGATACACAAAATAATGGTATGTTGGTTTATTTTTATGGGATTATTTCCAAATGTTCCTCCAATTTAGACACTGCTCTAACACTTGCTTGTGATGGAGGACATAAAGAACTTGTCTCACTGCTGATTAAACGTGGCGCACACTTAGAACATCGTGACAAAAAGGGATTCACTCCTTTGATTTTAGCAGCCGCTAGGGGACATGAAGAAGTTTGCAGACTTCTCATTGAGGGAGGTGCGCAAGCAGATGCTCAGGCAGACAGAACCAAAGACACAGCTCTCTCTATGTCTTGTAGTGGTGGAAAAAGCAACGTAGTTGCATTACTACTTAAGCATGGGGCAAACAAGGAACATAGAAATCTGAGCGATTATACACCTTTATCACTTGCTGCTTCTGGTGGATATGTGGATGTTATACAACTTTTGCTTACACATGGAGCAGAAATCAATTCGCGAACAAACTCAAAGTTAGGCATTTCTCCCCTGATGCTTAGTGCAATGAATGGACACGAAGAGGCGACTAGAGTTTTATTGGAAAATGGTTCAGATATTAATGCTCAAATTGAAACGAACAAAAATACTGCATTAACATTAGCCTGTTTTCAAGGACGTGTTGAAGTGACTCGATTGTTGATTAGTCATGGTGCCAATGTTGAACATCGAGCAAAAGTATGACATTTGTGCATTTTTTCATTATCGACGATATTTTGTATAAAAAATATTTCAATTTTAGACTGGTCTTACACCTCTCATGGAGGCTGCTAACGGTGGATATGTTGAAGTTGGACGGGTTCTACTTCAATCTAATGCTGATGTTAATACTTCTCCTGTACCCACTAGTCGAGATACGGCACTTACTATTGCTGCAGATAAGGGTCATCATGCGTTCGTAGCACTTCTACTAGACTATGGAGCACAAATTAATGCACGAAACAAGAAGGGCTGTACCGCATTGTGGTTAGCCTGCAGTGGAGGACATTTGGAAACGACGAAAGTGTTAGTAGATTATAAAGCTGACACGGAACTGCTAGATAATCGGAAATTGACTCCTCTAATGATTGCATTTCGGAAGGGGCATTTTAAAGTATGTTTAAAATATTGCAATGATAGGGATTTTTTGGGATATGACATAGTAGTCTAACTTTTAACTTTAGGTTGTTGAGTATCTGGTTGAACATGTGCTACAGTTTCCAAGTGATGGAGATTGTCAACGATTCATTCTATCACAAACTGATCAGGTGAATTTTTGCATACATTAATAGTTTTATACTTTTTTGTTTAGGATTTAATTAACAAATGCACAAAATGCTTGATATCTATCAAAGAAGCAAAGGCTAGGCAGGCAGAACAAGCGAACAAAGCAGCAGCCTCTTTGTTGGAGATGTTGGCAAAAGAGGTAAAAAATGATTTTATATTATTTTGAATATAATTATTTAGGAAGCTTTGGAAGAGTCAAAGAAGCGTACAAAACAACGTCAGAAGGAAAAGAAAAAGGCCAAAAAGCAAGCGAAAAAGGATGATGAAGATAATTGTATTAATGAAAATGAAGTGAACAATGAATTTGAAAAGCTATCAATAAAGCCTGAGGAATCAGTAGCCACAGAAAATTTATCAATTCGGCAACAGAAATCCATAAATCAAAAATCCAATAACTTAGCAAACAACTTTCAAGCTGGAAATTGTGAAGATCAAAAGATGTCGATTAAGCAGGGGAAAGAGAATCTTAAGAATTCTAATGGGGTAGCTACAACTAAAACTGTAAAACGAACAAGAGGAACGTCAAAAAAAGAGAATATTAACGAAGATGTCTCTATCTCAACTACTGCATCAAATCATTTTAGTTCTGCAGCTATTATTTCAAAGAACTCTGAAGAAGAAGTAGAATGGCATTCTGCAAACAAAAAGAAATCCATTGTAATTCAGAGTTTAACTTTTATAAAGTACCATTATTTAGGTTAACAAGCCTGCCGAACCAAAACCCAGTGCTTCTACTCATTCCAATAGTGTGGTGACAACGAAAACTGATGTTTCTGATAAAACTGATGCCACTTCTCGAGCTTCTCCAACAACTCATTCAATAACACAAATTCCTCCACTTTTTCCTGATGACGTTTTTTTAAATGAAAATCTAAGTGCAGTTGGAAGCCGTAGACCATCATTACAGGTGTTAAACATTGCATCAAGTTCAATTCCTCGTGTAATCGGTCGTGGCGGTTCAAATGTAAATACAATTCGTGAGGCTACGGGTGCCCATGTAGAAGTAGAGAAGCAGTGTCTGCGTAAGGAGCAAACAACGCGCAAGATCACAATTAAAGGCGCTCCAGAGGCTGTTAAGTAAAAAATTTTAATTTAAATGTTTTTTGATCAATTTAATTTTCAAGAAATGCTATTATGATGATCGATTTGTTGATGAAGGACCACAATATGCTGGTCACGGATATTGTTGATCGTGTTATTTCAAGTACGTCAACAAGCAAGTCACCTTCATTTTCCGCTTCTACGGAAACAAATACGACAAACACAGAAGTTTCTAAACATCATCCGATAACATTTAAAGAAGAAGTGCAGAAATCACCCAAGCAGGTACCAAGAATTATTGGTGCTACAACAACAGCAACAATTGCTATGAATAATTCACCAAGTTATACTAAAACTTTGAAGGCCACCATTCCGTTAAATGCATCAGTAGCGCAAAAAACTCCACCTACAAACATTTGGCAAAAAAGAGCTGAAGCCATTCGTGAAAAGAAAAGTTTGTACTTGAAAAAAAAAGTTTGTAAAAAAATTCGGAAATTTGTAGATCCACAGCTCAACCTTACTATTGGAGAGAAGCCTTTTATCAATTACTCACATGATGTCGCACATTCAACGTTCGGTTCGTCAAGTGTGATTTGCAATAACGAGCTAAAATCTACAGTTGGGAAACAACAGGGAGTTGAAACATCTGACGATACTGGTGAACTAGCTGCTCTTACAAAAGAGGAACACCAACGCAAAGTATGCCTTGAAATATGAAATTATTTTTCTAAATTTATCTCCTCTAGGCTCCTGGTTATGCTCGCCCACAATCTTCAATGATTTCAATGAATTATTTACATAACAATTACAATGAAAAGGTAATTCTTTAATTATTGTACGGAAACAAAATTTATTATTTGAAGTTGACAAATCCACCAGTGGCGCCGTCTCTGTTTGATACAATAGCTGCACGTTGGACTACAAACGCCCTCGACGTCGTGGAAGAATCTGATTCGGCTGTAACTGGAGCTATACAAAATAGTTGGAGTTATTTACTAGAGGAACGAAAAAATGCTTCACCACAACTTATTTCTAACATTGTTTGAATTATAGAATTTATACCAAGTAATTCCTTTTTGCATTTAGGCTGGTGTTAGTATCCCTCCCAATACATCTAACATAACATCTGAAAAATCAAATAGGACAGAGTCACTATGGAACGTCAATAATGGTGGAACACCAACTCATAAACAGCAATATTTGCCCGGTATACCGAATGCAAACTCTTTGGATAATGGTTCCACAAATTCTTCATCACTTTCCACCCAAGCAAAACCGTTTATGGTCAGTTTAAAAAACCTTTAAAAAATTCAGCAAAATACTTTATCAGGACCTACAGACACTTAATACTATTGACTCGAACAAGTCACAAGCTCTTTACACACAAACAATGTTATACCAAGAAAAGCTACAGGCGCACCAATTTCATCAACAACAGCGAATCCAACGACATAGCAATATGCAGCCTGCACAATTTGGAGCGCTACCTGCAACGGCTTTGATGCTTCCACAAAACAGACCATCTGATATCATTCATCAACCTACGATGAATCGATATCCATCGCCTTCTCTTCCATCACATCGTCAACCTCCACCTGGGTTTAGTAATGGTATTTCTACTCACGGAGGTACTTTTACCCGAATTTTTTTTATTTTTTTACAAATAGGCCCTACCTATCTTTATTGTCAACAATATAATCAACAACAAAACACCATGCTGACATCAAACACTTTCACACAACAAACTCCTTTTACTGCCTCGGTCAACCAACAGCAACAAAATTCACCTACGCCACTTTCCGGCAACTCTTTTTCCATGAACAATTTTGGTACTCGACACTTTCCGATGCCCTTCACTCCCTCAACCACTGCCGCGACTACTTCACCGAATGTTGTTATCGCCAATGATTCAATAAATGGCAACTACTCAAACCCCTCCCCAACCACACGACTTCCGCCTTCGCTTGATCTTCGTTTGAATCATTAATTGAATGCCACAAAATACTTTGATTTGTTTTATTTCATTTTATTATATTATATCTGCCTGAGAACCAGTTGCGATCATTATAACGTACTTAACCGTGCGTAATTTTAAACTGAATAAAATATACTCATTTGTTTGAATTATCTTTAATTTTGAAATATCTTAGAAAATACAATCAATCAAGTCATAAACAATTTATTCTTCGCAACAAAGTAACAGAAGTATAACATTTCGATAAGGGAAAGATCAACTTTATTTCTTCCCAGCTTGAACTTTAGTCTTCTTTGTCCCACGGACTTTCTTCTGTCGGTTCTTACGTTCCTTTCGCTGTTTTCGGCCACCTTTCTCCACTTTCTTACCAATTCCCTGCTAAAACGGAATAATTTTATAATAAAAAAACCAATTTTATATTTAAACATACTCGAAGTAGACGGAACTTAGGCTCAAAGCGCTTCGCATAGTCTACAGAATCTAAACGACAATTTTAACATGTGCTAGTAAAAATAGTAAATTTAGATAATGCAGTATCTCTAAAAGTACTGCAGTCCTAATTTTCTGCTTATTGTTTTGAATAATGTGAGCTCTAATCTGAGTCAGTTTGAGGATGTTTTGAATAAAAATAAGAAACGAACCATAAACATTAGCGAAACCAGTGCTACGTCCACCACCGAAATGGCAACGGAATCCATACGGAATCACAACATCCGAAGTCGTTTTGAAAATTTTTGCAATCCTCTCACGCAACTCAGACTTTGGCACCGACGCGCGATTTGGGTGAAGAATGTCAACAGACTGAAAATTTTAGGTAAATTGGAAAAGCATTTTTAAATAACCATTTGTCGACGATAAAGAAGTGGATTTGTAAGCACCTTCCTTGCTTTGATTGTAATAACACCTTCCACCATTTTTGTTTTTTAAATATCCTATTAACATGCAAATTAAAATAATTGGAGAATTAATTAGGTAATGAAAGCAGAATTAATGCTAAACAATAAAAAAAGATAAATAAAGCAAATATTTTTTAAACAATGAACGACGAAAATTTAAAAATAATTGAAAATGAATTCAAAAAAGAACAATTTGTTTGTTTAAAACTTCGATTGTTACGTTGTCATTGTTGGAAGAAACATAGGAGATGGTGTTTCATGTGGAATTGTTATAGCACCACTTGGTGCAAAATTACGTGCATAATTAGAATCCTCTTGTATAGGTTTGAATGCAAATTGCATAAAATACTTTAAAATATTTTTTTTCTTTATAATTTTAAAAAATAAAAACCTGTTTGCTTTCTTTGTTCCACAAGCACCAATATTTGTCTTCTGAGCGGTCAACTTCACGTGCCGGAATTTTAAAAGCAATCGTCTCGTAAGGCTCTGCCGCAAAAAGCAAATATTGCCAACGCTTATCTGGAGGTTGAATTTTTTGTTCGTACGAGGACATAAAACGGTGACGAGGTGTAATCGTTTCAGTAATCTCAGGATAATCAATTTGGAAAAGAAGAGCTTGTTGACCAGAAGCACTGTCTCTTTCTTTTGTTACCTTTTATTTATTAAAAATAATTATTTAAAAGAAAAATACAAAAGAATAAACCTTATATCCTGGTCGTCCAATTTTGACAAACTTTTTAGGTTCAACCTTTGGTTGAGATGGAAGAGGCAGATATGGAATATCGGTAGCTTCTTTTGCCGCTCTTCTAGCTAAATTTGCTTGATGCTTCTTCCCTTGCGTGTGTGCCAGATAAGATCCTTCATTGTTGTGAAGAGTAAGACACAACTTGCATTCAAATCCACCCATATGATTGCGCATAAAATAAGGGTCCTTCTGCAAATCTATTGTTTCAAGCGCAAGCTGCCGAAGACGTTCGCGACGGTCAACATTGGCATCTGTAGCAGAAGCTACTCCTCCTCCGCCAGTCTTTCCACCAGCCCGATTCTGAAAATCCATTCGTATGTTCAAATTTACTAAGATTTAGATCTAATTTCTAAAAAAGATAAAAGAAGTTTCGTCAAATTAATACATAATTAATGTTAGATAAAAAATTTAAAGAAAATGGGCAGGGGACGACTCAGTATCGCTGATTCAGTATACCGGTTTTTAGATCATAACTTTTTGTTCGGTCAATATTATAGAAATTTTTATTTATGATCCGATAGGTCTCGATGTGCTGCATCATTTTAAAAATCAGATCGGGCAAATTATGAAAAATATGTCGAATTTCGACCCTTTCGATTATATGTTCGAATCGGAATATCAAGAAAATCGTGGCCATATTCGGAGGTACCGAATCGTCCTTTACCGATTTATGTGCAGCGGGGACGACTGAGTCCCGCCGATTGAGTCCCGGAGCCATATTTTGGGTGATCATTTTCGCTAGTTAGATTGATGTGATTAGATTCTTCCTTTTTTATATTTTAGTGATTTTTTGGGTATTTTAGTGGTGGGGCCGGATCGGGCCGGATTTTTCCGGACTTCGGGTCCCAAATCCGGGTTTTTGCGATCATCGGATTAAAGCCGGGCCAGTTTAATCCGGAAAAATCCGGTTGGACCAAGTCCGGCATGAGTGTGAAATCCAAAATCCGGTTTCTGGACCTGGAAAAATGATTTCTCGTACACTAATGTATAAGAATTATTAAAGTCTAGGCTTTTGTGATTCATTTTATTACAATTTCTCTTTAGTCAATAATATTCTTTTCTTGGGAGATGTGTCATATTTTTGCTGTCATTCCTTTTCTGATTTTCAAGATTATTCATGATTAATTTCATTTTTGTGTAGCAATTTATTTTATATGAATTTTATTAGATTTAAGCTTTGAATTAAAAATATGGCTAGAACGATTCAACAAACATTAACTACAGGTGCTGCCGGGGGTTTAGATGAGCCTATCAAAAAACACAAACCTAAAGGTTAATCTAAATTAAATTTTTTCATTTTTAATTTGCTATTTTATTTTAAAGATACAAGATTAAGACAACAACGTCTTCCGGCTTGGCAGCCAATTTTAGATGCAAAAACAGTTATACCAGTTTTTATTACAATTAGCCTTCTTTTTATACCTGTTGGAATTGTTCTTATAATTACGAGCAATTCTGGTTTTTTTTAATTTTTCTTTAAATATAAATAAAAATTAATTTTAGTTAAAGAATGGGCTCAATATTATGACATTGCTTGTGAAAATCAATTAAAATTAGGATCGAATATTTGTATTTTTGATATATCCTTGGAGGAAGATTTTTTGGTTTTCTTTTCTTTGATAATTTAAAAAAAAGTTTTAAGGGAGATGTTTATTTTTATTATGAATTGGAGAATTATTATCAGAATCATAGACGGTATATGCGTAGTAGAAATGATCTTCAAATGCTTGGACGTTTAGATGTAAATTTGTTTTTAATTATTTTTGATGATTACTTTTATAAAAAAGGAAGTTTCTGATTGTTCTCCCTTTGACTACCTCGATGGCTTAAAAGTCGCACCATGCGGGGCTATAGCTAATTCAATGTTTAATGGTTTTTTTAATAAAATATTTCTTGTTTTTAAATTTAATTTTAGATACTTTTACTTTGAAAGAAAAATATACGGGAAGAACTATTGAATGGAGTTATGAAGAATTAATTTGGCCAGCTGATAGAACTAAATTTATTAATCCAAAATGTTCAAATGGTGATTGTCAAACAATTAATGATTTGTGTGGAGCTTTTCAGGTTTTTTTATTTTAAAAATAAAAAAATAATTTTGTTAGGGGTATTCAAAACCTCCCAATTGGATTAAACCTCCATGTCAATTAGACAGCCAAAATGTTCAAAATAGTGGATTTCAAAACGCTGATTTTATCATTTGGATGAGGACTGCTGCATTTCCTGATTTTAGAAAGTTTTTTTTGTTTTTTAAAAAATATTTTTAAATATTCTTTTTTAGACCTTACAGAAAATTGAAAGACCCTAATTATACACAGGGACTTTTACGTGGAAATTATACTTTAGAAATTGGATATAATTATAATGTTAGTGCCTTTTCTGGTCGAAAATCCTTTGTAATTAGTACAACAAGTTGGTTAGGTGGAAAAAATCCTTTTTTGGGTTTGTTGTTTTTAAATTATTATTTTTGTAGCGAGGAGATGGGTAATGACAGAAATTTTTTATTTAGGTTTTGCATATATTGCTGTCGGCATTCTTTGTGCCATTTTTGGTTTTGTATTTATTTTTATACATATAAAATATGGACATACGTAAATTTTTTTTTAAATTTAAAGAAAAAATATTTTTTAAAGTTTGAGAGAAATGGCTGTTGTTGAATTAAAAGAAGGAGAAGGTGCCCATTCACATTCCCAATGATAATTATTTAAAAATTTTGTATCAAAAATTAATTTTAATTCTGTGATCTGAATTTAGTTTATATATTAAAAATTATTGACACATTCTTTAATATAGTTTTTTATATTGTAAAGGGTTTAGGAAGCAATGTAAAATTGCATGAACAAAAAATTGTAAAGTGGCGACCTTCAAAAAATCCTTTTTAAATGAATGGAAATCTGGAGGAACTAAACAGCACTCCATCAATCTAAATTAGCCTTCGTTTACTTTAATCAAAATCTCACTAAAAATCAAAACCACACCTCTATCTAAGAGATGCTTTTGTAATTTAATTGAATGAGATAAGAGATGGAAGTATGGACAAGAGATGGAAGAATCTAAGAAAAACGATGTTTAAATACACCTAACAATAAGTATAGTCAACGATTTTTCAAGAACAAAGGATTTGTATGACTTATGACCTATCTGACCTAAAGCTCTGACCTATCTCTAAGAAATAAACATCAAATCAAACCAAAATTTATTTACAAAAAATCAATTTACATACATACAATTAAAAGCATACAATACAAACAAAAACAAGTTTATACAATCAAAAATGTGAACATTTTTACAACAATTAGTATCACAAAAATGAGTTTTTGGGGAGGAAAAAACACTAGAGGACGTCATTATTCTTATTGTAGCATCTCGACAATTTCCTTGAAGTGTGGCCTCTCAGATGGATTTCCATTCCAACAGCTGGTGATCAGTTCAGCAACCTTCTCAGGTGTACCCTCAGGGATCGGCATTCGGTAGCCATGAAGTAGAATGTGCGCTCTAGCCTGCATATTGCTCATGCCCGGATATGGCTCCTTCCCGTTGCTGTATATTTCCCAACAGAGGACCCCATATGACCATACGTCTGTGTGGGCGTTGTAGATGCCGAGCTCCAGCGTCTGTAAAAAGCGAAAAGAAATATTAGGGGAAGGAAACCTTGAGGCTATTTATTAGATCCCCCAGAACCCAGACCCATCTCATACCTCTTTAGCCAACCACTTGACTGGAACTTTCCCGAGGCTTTCCATCTGGGCCTGCTTCGTCTTGAGCGTGAGTCCAAAATCAGCTATCTTGAGTGTCGTCGATTCGGTCAGCAAACAGTTGCGCGCAGCGATGTCCCGATGTACGTACCCCATGGAGTTGATGTAGTCAAGGCCTTTGGCCGCCTCAAAACCCCAACGAAACTTCTCCTCGGGTGATGTCTGACGAGCACGAAGCTGATGAAGAAGGCTTCCACCTGTGCACAGTTCCATGACGATCATCATTGGGTGCTCATAGACAGCGACCCCAAACATCCGCACGACGTTCTCGTGACGAAGTTGTCGCATAAGACGAGCCTCTGAAAGGAAACTGCAAAAAAGAAAAAAATATTAATGGGGCAAAATACCCTCAGAGCCTATCTACCTCTTTTGATTGCTTACAGCTTCGCCATCCCGCAGTGTTTTGACTGCGACGTCAACCTTGGTGCCCTGTGTAGTCTTGAACTTGGCCTTGAAAACCTTAAAGAAAATGACCAAAATTTAAATAAAAGAAAAAAGGTGTGTACACACCTCTCCAAACTGTCCAGCGCCTATTTGTTCACCGAGCGTCACCGATTCGTGTGTCAAAACCCATTCCTCCCTCGCAATTGCTCTTTTTATGATGGCTCCAGATTGTTGAGTTATTGGCTTCTTTTTACGCTCATGCCATTTGACCAGGGCATCCACCTCCGGTTCGTGATGACCTTGTTCTTCGAAGAAGACGTCCTTTTCCTGCTCAAGCACAACGAAGTGACGGATTTGATCAGCCCATTTAACACTCAGAGCAAGTCGACTTTCCCCTGCGTTGGTCTTTCGAAGCAGATAGTCTCCATTCTTCACCAGAAGCTCGTTGACGTCAGCCCGCTGGATCATCCCTTAAAAAACGAGAGATTAAGCAAAGAAAGATTAAAACAGAATGAAAGAAAAAACTGACCGTGATAGAAATCCCGCCCACGGAGGCGCTGTGTTCGGGTTTTTGGCTGGCCACCAAGAGTAGAATCAGCTCCTGACATCTGCCGGTTGCGACTGCTGTAGTTGTAGACGACGGTCAATAAAGATGAGTAGAGATGAGTGGTGGTACTGACGAGGTGAAGCCGTTGCTTTTATAGCATATTTTGAGAGCTAAGAGAACGAGGAAGCCCGTAGGATCTTACTATAAAACATTCTATTCCCAATGATAATTGGGAATGAATTCACAATCACAATGATAATCATTTAAAAATTTTATATCAAAAATTAATTTTAATTCTGTGATCTGAATTTAGTTTAAAAATTATTTGATAATTTATTAATTTATATTAAAATGAGGGAAAGGAGAGAAAAGAGGGGGGGGTAAAGAACAATAAATATTCAAAAATTTATTCGTCACTGAAAAATTAATTTAAAAAAAATTTAAATATTTGTGGCACCCGCGCAATAAATCGATTTTTTCCGTTGGCGACAGATGGGCGGCATTTCTTATATGTAGTGATGATTGATGGACTTGAAGAATGGTGGGTGACAAAGATGATGACAAAAATTATTAGCACATTTTTGTTTTCCTTTGTTTCTTTTTTAATATTTTTAAAAATTAATTTTAAAATTAATTTTATTATCAATTTAAAAATATTTTTTGGAGGTTATAATTACAAAAAACAATTAATTAATATTGATTATCTATATTAAATTGTTATCAATTATTTAAAATGTATATATGTGTTATTTTTTAAATAATGAATATTTCTGTTAGGAAATATTGTTTTTGTAATTATAATGATGAATCACAAAAATGTAATTATGATGAGAAAACTTGTATTAAAGTAAGTTTAAAATTTAAATTGAAAGGGTGCGGGTTGAAAAATTTTTAAGTGGGAAAAGATTTTTTAAATTGTGTAGAAATTAACTTTTAAATTTTATTTAGGATGAATTTGCTGCTTGTTTTCGTGCTGTAAGACAGGTAAAATGTTAATTTTGTTCTGAATTAAAAGAGGAAAGCTTAATTGCAAGAAGGAAGCTTAATTGCAAGGAAAGCTTAATTGCAAAGAAGCTCTAAATTATATCCTTACCTTTCAGTATTAAAATTTGGAAAAATTAAAGGAAAAGGGCATCCACCCCTTTCCCTGCTAGCGACATAAAATTCTAAAATATTATTTTTTGAGGAGTTTAATGAGGAAACAAAAACTTTTGAATTAATACATTTATTTGGTTGTGCTCCTCTTGAAAAGGGTTCAAATGGTTCTCATTTAACGGTAAAACAAAAATAATTTTTTTAATTTTCTAAAAATAATATTTTTTAGTGTAATGCTTGGCGTTTTGCCCATTCCAGTCCAAAATCTATTTTTTGTTGTTATGAGGGTAATTATTGCAATAAACATTTGACTATACCTTCTTTTCCTTTAATTGAACGTTCTACTAAAAAAAGTTTTTTTCTTTAAATAAAAACTTTATTTTGTTTTTTAAGTTGAATTTCCTTCTTCTTATTCTTCAATTTATACTTTAGAATCTTTTATTTTTACATTTTTTGGATTTTTGATTGGTTTATGTTTAATTATTTTATTTGCAATACCTTTAATTCGAAAAAAAAGTTTTTTAAAGAAATATATATAATAATTATTTGAGAATTATATTTTTAGATAAATTAATTAAAAGAAATTTAAATAAAGGAGGAGGGAAAGAAGAAGAAAGAGAAATAATTAATTTAACAAAAAATAATTTAGAAAATTCCAAATCTTTTTTTGAAGATTCTGGGTCTGGAGCTGGGAGAATAATTTTAAATAAAAGGCGGATAGCATTAGATTTACAAATGAAAGAAATATTTTCTAAAGGAAGATATGGGGAAATTTGTAAAGCAATTTATAGAGGAAGTTATGTTGCTGTTAAAGTAAGGGGGAAAGGGGGGGGAAGAAGGGAGAAGAGAATTTAATTATTTAGATATTTAATACAACAGAAGAAGAATCTTGGAGAAATGAAAGGGATATTTACCTTAGCCAAATGTTTAATCACGAAAATATTTTACGTAAATTATTTTTTATTAAAAAAATATTTTGTTTTAATTAGAATATATAGCTGCGGATATTGTAAGTATTTTGTTTAATTTGAAGAGAAGGGGAAAAAAATATTATTTTTTAGTTAAGTAATGTTGATTCTTTAACACAAATGTAAGTTTAAAAATAAATTAAAAATATTTATTTAAAAAAAGGTTATTAATAACTGATTTTCATCCATTGGGTTCTCTTTATGATTATTTACGTTCAAATTATTCTTTAAATTTTGAAGAAGCTTTAAATCTTGTTTTAAGGTTTTTTTCTAAAATTAAAGTAAATATATTTATTTTCTTTAAAAAAGTACAATAAATGGATTAGAGCATTTACACAATCCGGTTAGAGGAACGGGGGAATGTCAAAAATTAGAGATTGCCCACAGGGAT
Source organism: Meloidogyne enterolobii (assembly GCA_963681835.1). Taxonomy (NCBI): domain Eukaryota; kingdom Metazoa; phylum Nematoda; class Chromadorea; order Rhabditida; family Meloidogynidae; genus Meloidogyne; species Meloidogyne enterolobii. The sequence continues at coordinate 1,679,587 of CAVMJV010000010.1, read as the reverse complement.
ATTAAATCAAAAAATATTCTTGTCAAAAGGCCGGGTGTTTGTTGTATTGCTGATTTTGGATTGGCAATTGTTAAAAAAGAACAAAATAATTTTTTAAAAAATAATTTGGTAAATATACAAGTTGGAACTAAAGTAAAAGATTTATGAAAAAAATATATTTTTTTTTAATTAAAAAGAGATATATGGCACCAGAAATTTTAAATAAAACATTAAATCCAAATAATTTTGAAGAATTTAAATGTGCAGATATTTACTCTTTTTCTCTTGTTTTATGGGAAATAATTAATTGTATTCAATTACCAACAACAACAAATAACAATTATTCAAAACAACAATTAATTAAACAACAAAATAATTATTTAGTTAATTGTAAATATTTTTAGAAAATAATTTTTAATTTTTAATTAAAAACAAAAAAGGTCAATCAACAAATTATTCAAGTGGAATTGCAAGTGGAGGAGGAACTACAACAACAACAACATTACCTTTTATAAATAGTACAAATAATAATAATTTAATTCCTTCAACTAATTCAATTGTAAATTTTTTTTAAAAATATTTTGAAGAAAATTAATTAATTAAAAATGTATTTTTTGACTCAAATTTTTTCCTTCCTCAATATTTAGTACTAGATAATTACCCTGGGTAGGGGGGGGAGGGTAATTATTTAAGTATTGAGTAGTAATATGTATTATTCAATTCCTCTCATCGAGCTTATTGTTAATTGTCTAAAGATTTCTGAGAGGCGAAATTGTATTTAAAATTAAAAGAAAATTTTTATTTTTTAAATTAAAAAAAGGAAATAATCAACAATTCCTTTTCAAATATATCAACAATATCTACTTCTTTAAATGAAATAAATAATTTAAATAATTTAAAAGAACACCACCAACATAAACTTCCTTTTGAATTAATTGTTGAAACGGGTACTAAAAAATAAAAATAATTACCTAAATTTATTTAGATCCATCATTTGATCAAATGAGGGAAATTGTTTGTGATAAAGTTTTCTTTTAAATTTTAATTTTAAAAAATAAAAATATTTTTTTAAAGAAAATTCGTCCCCCAATTTTGAATGAATGGAAAAAAGAAGAAAATGTTTGTTGTATATTTAAATTAAATTTAAATAATTTTATATTTAGTTAATAATTGTTTGTAATTTAATGATTGAATGTTGGAGTAATTGGCCTACAAGTAGACACAAAGCTTTGAAAATCAAAAAAGAAATTACTAAAATTATTAAAAAATTTTAATAATTAATTTTAAAAAATAATAAAAGAATGACAATTAAAATATTTTTTTTCTTTTTAAATTTCTCTTTCCCTTTCCTTCCTTTTCTCTTTTTTTTCATTTTAAAAACGTCAAATGCTTTTTGAGTTGACTGACTCAGTTTGGGTCGATTGCTTTTAATGCTTATGTAAAGACCTACTCTATATATACTAGTTAGTATTTGGGAATGCTTGTGACACACGCAACGGAAAAAAATTTTTTTATTTCTCTGTCATATAACCTTTAATATATTTAAATGAACATTCCTTTCTTTTTTTTAAGTCTTGGCCATTTTCGTTTAATTTTGTCGACAATTACATATACCTATGTAGAATTTTCAAAAATATTTTTTGATTTAAATTAAGTTATTTAATTATTTTTAAGCTATATCTTCGTTTTGTCATTTTAATGCGAGAAACCATTTTTGGGGTTTTTTTGAATTTATAAAAATTTTATGGGTTTTCTTTCCGTTGTCTATTAGAGATGAGTGCGAAAATGTCAGATTTAGATGATTTCACATATTTGAAACCCCACAAAAAATAAAAATATACAATTTTCGTCAACTGTATAAGCTGTAGATTTTACATATAAGAAAATATAAATACTAGAGAGTACCGACAGCCGTATTTTATCAGTACGGAACAAAATTCCGGTCTCTAGTAAATACACATGAAAAATCCCTCGTGATAAATGGCTAAATCTAATATTTTGAATAGAAAATAAATATACTGAAAGAATTAGGTATGTTTGGGGTTTTCTTTTTTTATTTTAGAAAATCAAAAAATTCAACTATGTACTAAATATGTATATTGATGTTTTTTAAATTATAAAAATTTTATTTTCTTTTTTTTTTTCTAAATTCTTTTATTCTTCGATCTTTTTCTTGAACGTTTTCTTTCCTTCCATTTTTTTCGAAATATTTCTTTTCTTTTTTCTTTTTCAATTTTTTGATCACCTGATTGACCCATCCATTTAACGTTAAATATATAATCTATTTATTTCCGTGCTAGCAATTTAAAAGGAAAAGCTTTAGAAAAAGAAAAGAAAGAGGACAATTAATGTCAAAGAGCACAGCTGAGTGAGAGATGATCCATTCGGCCAGAACAGTCAGTCGATCGTTGATTTCCACATTTATCACTATTTTTTATTTGTCATTTATTTATTTTTTTCTTATTTTAATTAACAACTTTTATTTTGAATTTTCTTTTTTATTTTTGCGCAAATATTTTTTTTTATTTTCAAATAATTTTTAGTATTTTTGTTTCACTTAAATATACCCACATTTTCCCTCATCTAATACTAAATATCTTTTGCTGACTCAAGTTAAAGAGTAGAATGAGTCAAAGGCCAAAGGCGAATGTGAACTTCCTCCTCTCCTTCCCCTCCTTTCCTCCTCCTTCCCCTCAACCAACCAACCAAACATTCATTTTTTATTTTTTATTCTTTTCTCTTTCTCTCCTTTCACCAACACATTGATGAGATATTTTAAGTTAGTGGTTAGTTATTTTGTTGTTCTTGTTGTGTTAGTCTACGAACGGCTGACTGAAAATATATAAGAGGAAAAGAGCTGGAAACAGCAATTTTATAACACAAAAGTGACAAACAACTAATGATGCAAAAACGAGAAAAAAAATTTTTTGAAAGGGGGGGGGGGGGGGGGGAAGAAGTAAAAAGACAAATCATACACACAAATAAAATGCTGAACTCTGCAAAAAAATTCTTTTTTGTTGTAAGGACAATTGAAAAAAAAATTAAGAAATACAAAAAACAAAAAACAATTATTTTTTTCTTATATAAAACAGCTGATTTAAATTATTTTGTTGTCACAAATATATTTATTTTTAAATATTTTTAAATCTATTTTTTTCTTTTTAATTTTAAAAAAACATTCATTACTTGGCAACAGACAAAGCTTTAATATATAAATAAATATAATTAACTTAAAAAAATAATTATTATTTTTTTAGAAAAATAATTCTCTTTTTTTCTAATTAAATATTTAAAAATATATTGGGTTTTTGTATATATTTATTTGCGCAACATTATTAGAATATTTCTTTTTTAAATTAAATATTTTTATTTTTATATATTTTTGCGTCAAACAAAAATAATTTTAGGTTTAGCTTAGTAATTATTATTTAATGTTTTTTTAGTATTTTTAGAAATATTTTTAAAAATAATTATATTAATTATTGGGTAATTATTTTTTTTAAATTATTTTTAAGTAAAGATCTAAATTTAAAAAAAAAATAATATTTTTTTTTGTTTTTTGTAGTAATTGTTTGACATTTCCGGTTATTTCTTTTATTACTTTTAAACAATTGCGTGTATATATTTTAAATTATAATTTAATTATTGCGTAATATAATTACCATATTTCCTCTAAAATAATAACTTTCTTATTAGAAAATTAATGGGAAAGTTCAAAAATCGTTGTTATTTAAGAAACATCCGAATAGTGAGGAGTTGGATCATATCTACAGGATATACCTATGATAGAGGTGCCCGGCCTTAAAATGTCGAGACCAAGACTCATTCTCAAACCCTAGACCGAAAAAAACCCAAAGAAAAGTCGTGGATACGAGTCTTTCTTCCGAACCAAATTGTCAACTAACCTTAAATTTTTTTAATTTTCAAGGGATTGGAGTTTAATTTTTAATTTTCAAGGGATTGGAGTTATTTTCCGGACAATCTAAAAAAACAAAAAATAAATAAACTAATAAATTATGAGAATTACTATAATACCTTTTGATAAGTAAATTTAAGGCCGCAGTGACGAAATCAGGACATGTAATTATTTCGAATATTAGCGAGGCTGATATTCAAAATCTCAACTATAGCTTCATCCAAGATTGTTAATTAACTCTAAATGAGGATTCTTTTAATTAGTGGAGATTATTTTTTAATTTTGTAAAATAATTTTTTTTAATAAATAAATGACCGGTCATCATTATTTTTGGGGAGGAAATACGGTAATTAAAGGAAGTTGAGCTTTATTTAGTTAATTTTAAAGAGATTGGATGAGATAATGAAAAATATTTATTTTGGGTTATTAGGATTGAGAAAATTTTTTGAAAACCTTATCTGAAAATAAATATTGTCTTTTAATTATTTATTCAAAACAGTTCTAGACAAAATATTTAATTTTCAGAATTTAATTATTGTATGTAATATGACGTTAATTTACATATTTTTTATATTTAATTTAAATTTATTAAATAAATTCTCTCTTTTTTTCTTTCTTTAAACAAGCAAAACCCTTCAAAATCCCTTTTGACTTAAAGAAATATTTTTTGGATTACAGCAACTACGTAATTAATCCCCTAAATCCTCCCCAAGTGCTTCGACAACGGAAATTCTCTTTAACGAAAGCCTTTAAAAAATTTTAAATACTTTTGAGCTGATTTGAGAAAAAATTATTATTTTTTTGGTTAGAAATATTTCCGGGGAAAAAAAAATTAATGCGCAAACAAACAAAAAAATATTTAAAAGTCAAGCACGTTTAAATAAAAATTAATTAAAAATATATTTTAAATTAAAATTAATTAATTAAAAACTCTAATATTTATTTGCAAATACATAAAAATTATTTTTTTATTAAAGAAAAGCTTTTAAAATTACTTTTTTTTAATCCGATTTATATTTATTTAAATATTTTTTGTTGACATTCTTTTTAAATAAATAATTTTTTATTTATCCATTAGAGAGCTTCCGTTAATCTTTTCTGAATCCTTTCAATTTATTTAAATAAAATCTTTTAAAATATTTTCTTTTCATTTTAAATACATACATATATCTTCACATTTCTTTTAAAAATTCTTATTAAAATTTAAATAAAATTTTCTAAAAACAAAAATGTTAACTTCTCCATTATCTTTAATTCAACAATTAATAGTTAATAATGGAAATAAATTAATGTTCAACTTTTATAATCAAAAACAAATTATTGGTAAAAAATAAATAAATAAAAATTTTAAAAATATTTTTTCTAATTTTTCATCAATTAAAGCCAAAAACCACATCACAAGGTCGCCACAAAGATATATATATTTTTAGTTAAAAACCCTTAAAATTTATTTTGCGCGCCCATAACTTCTTCTTCTTCTATTAAATTTTGCACTTCCATCTTCTCCTCCTCCCCCCAATTTATTCAAAACTTAAACATAAAAAAAGTTGAAGAACGAACAGTTCTTTCTTTTTCCTTTCATGATGGGGTTAGATTAGAGTAGTTATAGTTAGTTAGGTAGTTCTTCAAAAAATTTATTTATCGTCGTTCACCTAATCAACCAATCTTTCCTTCTTTCTCTCCTTTTTTTGAAATTTTTATTTAAAATTTATTTCGTTCATTTTCTAAATAGTTTGTTCTTCTTTCCCGAATTGTTTCTCTTTTTTTTTGCTTATTTTTCACACAAAAATATATACTTACTATAAATCAGTTTATTTTAATTAATTAAATATTTTCTTTTTTAAATTAATTTTATGTTTAAAAAATGAAAAAAATTAAATTTAAAAAATATATATGTATATACAGCAAGGTGTGCCGAAACATTTTAAAAAAGCGAAAAATGAAAGGCTAAAATGCGAAAATCAATTTAAAATCGAAAGGCGAAATTTGGATTTTTAAAATTTCCATTAAGGATTATTAAAATAGTATTCGGGTCGTTTAATCGTTTCCTATTCTACTTTCTGTCGACCGGAAGTGCATTCTCTCCTATTCAATTCCCCTTTAGACATTTCTTTTTTTTTCAAAAATACAGGAAAAGTGGTTTTGCTTGTTTTAAATTTTATTTATTTTAAAATAAAATCTTATTTCACAACAAAAGTGAGAAAATCGAATAGAACATTTATTTTAATCCTTGAAAGTTCAGATTGAATGGGGAGGGGTAGGGGGGGGGGAGGGAGGGAGGGAGGGAGGGAGGTATTTAGGGAGAGAGAGAAAATTTCAAATCAGAATTTTTCTACATAATCTACTCTAAATTTTCTTTTTTAAAATTTATTTTTTAAAGACCTTCCACCCCATTCTGTTGCTAATACTGCAGCCGTACCAGCTTTTGGGCCTTTTGAAGGCGGCCAATTTTCAAGTGCCGCCAAATCCAATTTTCTTCCAAACTTTACAACAGAAACAATTGGAAATTTTCAAGTTTTGAGCGAAAAATTAGTCGAAAAAAAGGAAGAAAATAATTTGGAAGGGAAAAAAAGAACACAAGAAGAAGAGGAGTTTTTGGCATTTTTAGAAAGTTGTTATTACAATAAACAATTAAATATTGAGGAGGAAAAAGTTGGGAAAGAAACACAACAACAAAAACAATCTTTACCCATTTCTTTATTTGAACAAGAAAAAGAAAATACTGTACAAAAACAAAATTTAGATTCACTAAAAACAACAACGGAAGAAAAACAAAAATTTATTGTTAGTTTTAATAATTACAGTAATAATTAAAGTTAAATAAATTTTTATTTTAAGTCACTAACCGCGCATTCAAAAAGCAACGGTAATAACAACAACAACAAAAATAGTAATCCTTTACCTTTGCATTTTAACTGCGTGGAAGTGAAACAAAATAAATTTCTTAGTGCAATTGAATTAAATACAAAAAGTTCGAATAACGAAAGTGGGGACAACACCGCCGTTGGTGGCAGTTCCCCGGAAGAGAAGGGAAAGGAGGAGGAAGATATTTTTGATAGACAACAGATTTCCCCTTCTGCTATTGCAGTTGAAGTTAAATTAAAAATAAATGTTTCAGTTAAAAAATATTTTTTCCCCCACAGGTTCAACGGGTCAGTATTGATGATAAAAAAGAAGAAAAACAAAAAACTTTTAAAATTATTTCTAATGAAAATAAACAAAAATTGGAAATGGAAAAAGAAGAAGAAAAACAACAACAACAACAAAAGTGCAATCCAATTGAAACTCAGGGAATTGGTCGATTTGAGGGAAGAACGGGTATTAGAACATTACGGAAATATCCAGGTATTTCTAAATTTAAATTTATTCTAAATTTTTATTTTATTTAGCTGTTGAAGAAGAAGAACATTCAGTACTTTCTTTATTTGAACAACAACAACAATCTTCTTCTTCTTCTGAACATTCTAAATTCCAATCACAACAACCCCAATTTACTCATCAACAAACATCTTCAGCTATTTCCCCACCATTATCTAAATTTATACCGTCAGAAGGCCATACTTCTTTTGTTCCTTCGGTTAAAAATAAATATATTTATTTGTTAAATTTTATATTGTAAAGCATATACATATGTAGCTATTTACCGTAAAACTTTGAATAATTACCCTGGGTAATTATTGTTTCGCCCTTCCGCTGGAAGGAGTAATTAATTGAGGGAGGGTAATTATTTGAGGTTTGAAATTTGAACGTGTTTTAGGGGATTTGATGGGGGGGGTGTGATTAATAGAAGTGGGGGTAATTATTTGAGGGAGGGTAATTAATACAGGTTATACGGTAATTCCCAAATCTATGCAGGAGGTGGCGTGGATTAACGCAGCAGTCCGGCTCTCAGTGCCGATTAATCTTTTGCACTGGCTGAAGGAGAAATAGCTATAGCCCATTTCTGCTTTACTGTATTTAAATTTAAACTACTTGAAAGTCTATCATCTACTAATTCTCCCCCTACTTTTTTAGCCAACAGCTGCTGCCCTTCAGTTAGCATTACTTCACCATCATCATAATCAACAACAACAACACCACCACCAAATACCTTCCCCTTTAGCTATTTCTATCCCCGGAATTACAGAAACACAACCAACAACAAATACAAGGACAATAATTAAACAAGAATGTGAAGAACAAAGTATGTAAATATAGAGAATTTTATTTAATTTTTAAATTTTTAAAGTAAATAGAGAAGAATTATTTTCAACATTACTTCAACAACAACAATTAAATCAAGAACAAATTTCAGCAGCTAGTTGTTCTCCTTCTTGGATTAATACAAATTTATCTGTAAATACTTCACAACAACAACAACAAGCTGTGAATGTTTTGGCTAATTTAATTGGACATGTAAATAATTATTTTTTTTTTCAAATTTATTTTATTAAGATCCAACAACAAAAACAAAATTTACTAGACCAACAACAACCTTTATTTATTGAAAGTCAACAACAACACCAATTAAATACTTCCTCCTCCTCCACCTCCTCTTCAATTTCTGCCCCAACTTCTCGTTTAGCTGCCATTCAAGAAGAACAAATTAATTCACAATTACAACAACAACAATCAATTGTAGATAATATTGGGGATATTAATAATATTTTTGAGAGAAATGTAAGTTAATAAAAACAAAAATATTCACTCAAAATTCTGTTTGTGTTAAAAAATTTATTTTTTGGATTTAAAATGACAGCTTTATTCAAAATAAGGCTTTGATTTGTCTTCTTTTTTAGCAATCAACAGAGTCTACAGCAAGTACTAGTGGAGTAAAACTTTCAATAACAACCAATGTTGAACCAATTCCTCGAAAACAAGATATTCAAGTATTTTAATTAAAAAAATAAATTTATTTTCAATTAATTTTTGTAGACAGATATTCGGATGAATCGTGGTCGATTTAAATTAGTTAGAAAGCGGGGACGTTCTGAAGTTTGGAATTTATTTGGACAAGTTGTGGATACATTAACAAATGCTAGATTACCTTATGTTGCTTGTTATGCTTGTAAAGTACTTTATACAGACACGGGGGGCGGTACTGGGAATATGACAAGACACAGATGTTCGATGGGTTCTAGCTATAGAAATTCTGTTAGACGGTATACCTAACTAAAGTTGTCTTTTAAAAATGTTTCCTTTTAAAGTTCTTCTTCTGATACGACTGTTGGGAATGATTCTCTTTCCTTTAATCAATCTTCTTCTTCATTTGAATCTGTTGGGGGTAATAAGAATATTTAAATTTTAATCACAATTTTTATTACAAAAATAGTTGGCGGCGGCCCTTTTCGTCATCAAAGCGGAGAAAGTACAACTTGTATCCAACCTCCCCCAACATCCCCTCAACAAGAATTATTAACAACACAACAAGAACAAAATTTACGTATTTTAGCTCAACAACATCAAAGAAAAGTAGCTGCAGCAGCGGCGGCGGCAGCTTTGATATTAGAGCAACAACAACAACAGCAAAGAGTTTTAATCCCTCAATCAGGAAATTTTGGAAATTTTTCTGCTTCACATTCTGGCAGTAGTGGATGTAGTAATAATAGTAGTGGATTCCAATCATTGGGAAGTTTTTGTTCTTCTTCATCTACAACTACTTCAATAGAACAACAACAACATTTAACTGGACTAAATTTATCTTCATTACCTTCTGTCCCTGCTCCAACAATGCTTAATAAATTATTTGGTGGAGGAAATAATTCTTCTTCGTCTTCTTCAACAACTTCTGCTTCTTTAATTAGTCCAATTACAGCAGCTGCTGTTTGTATGTTTCAACAACAACAGCAACAACCATTAATTCAACCAATGCCTGTAGAAATTCCTCGACAATTAGAGGTGTTCTTTTTTAAAATAATTTACTTCTATTACATTTTTTGAGAGTACAACTGTTAATATTTATATAATCTACATACATATGTTAGAATCTTTGATTTTTTTGATTTTAAAAAGGGATTTAATAATAATAAAAATTTAATAATTTTAAGGAAAAACAACATCAACAAACACATTTTGGTCTACTCTCTACAATATCACCAGAATATGATTCAGCTGCTTCTGCCCCAAGTGTTGGGCAAGGAGAGATTATTAATTACTGCGGGTCAACATCTTCATTAACTGGACAGGAAGATCAATTATCAAATAAAAAAGAAGAATTACTAACTTCTTCCTTTTCTGGCCATCATTTTACTTCAACAGACCGCCAATTATTTTCCCAAGCAGTGATGAATTTTTGTTCTCAAGATTTGTTAAAATGGGAAATTGTTGAAGGGGAAGGGTTTCAAAATTTGGTTGAAACTTTAATTTTTATTGGACGTCGATCGTCTACGGGTATTTCTTCTTCTTCAACAACAATTAAACAACAATTTGATCCAATAAAAAGGCAATTAATTCAAACAGGAAATCAAATGAAAAAAGTTTTTTTAAAGGAAATGTTCTCTTTTTAAATAAGAAATCTTTTTAAAGATATTTTTATCCCAAGAAAAGGCTATTTTTCAATCAACCAAAAATGACCTTGAACAAATTAAAAATGTTGGAATTTCATTAAATTGTCATCAAATAGAATTTGGAGGGGAAATACAATTAGTTATTTCAATTAATTATATAACTGATGATTGGAGAATTACTCAGAGAATTCTTAAGTAATTAATAAATTTATAGGGGGGGGGGGGTAAATTAATAAATTATAACCCCGCCTAGTTTTTTCTGTGTTTCTAAGATCCTATTGTCCAGTTAATCTGAAATTTCTAAAGAAAATTTATAAACACTGCCACAAAATCCTTTAAGAAATATTTTACTTAATCGGTTTTTATCGAGTCTTTTTTTCTCAAAAATTATTAAGAATTTATAACTCCCCTTTAAAGAAATTGATTTTTACAGAAATTTTTGTCCGAAACTTTTTTTAACATAAGTTCCCACAATTTAACATAATCTTTGTAATCTCGCCAGTAACCATGAACAATGGGCAACTTTCAGGACAATCAGACCAACTCTTCTAGAGCCCTATTTTCTTTGCACGAGGCGCAAAAAATATTAATATAAATATATTGATAATTAAAAAAATATTAAATTTAGAGTTCAAAGTTTAAAAGAATTAAAAATTAATTATTGTAACAATCACCAACACCAACAAACAACATCAACAATAACATTTCAAATATTTAGTCAATTTATTTTGGATATTTTAAAAGAATTTAAATTAGATAAAAGTCCTTTAATAACAATTACAATTGAAGAAAATATTAAAATATTTGAAGAGGAGGAAGAGGAAGAGAAAGAAATAATTAAAACAAAATTATTAAATAATTTTTCTTCAAAAAATATAACTCTTCCAAATTTATTTTTTAATTTAAAAGAAGAATTAAATAATATTTTAATTAAATGTTTAAATAATCAACAATTAATTATTAAATTAATTAATTTATTTATTCGAATAATTGAAGTTTTGGCTAAATCAGATTTTGGGTGTGGACAGTTTTTGGAATTAGAAAATTTGGAAAAACAAATAAAGCAACAAACAACTAAAACAAAATTTGATTTTACAAATATTGTAAATTAATTAATTAGTTGAGGAGGAGGAGGGGGGGTAGTTGGATTTAAGTTTTGAATACCCTCTCTCTCTCTCTTTGAGGGGGGAGGGGGGAATAAATTGTTAAGAGGAGTATCTATCCTTAATTTAGACTAATTTAGCTAATAACTAATTTTTGTCTATTAAATATTCATAAATATATTTATTTTTTTAGATTTACCCTTCAATAAAATTTATTCGAGAGCATTGTTCTGATATTTTAACATTTTTGGAGGAAGAAAAAATTGAAAATGAAGAGGAAGGAGGAGGAGAAAAAGAGGAAAATATAAATTTATTTAAAGAATTGAGTGAAATTAATTGGCAAATAATTTATGAATTGGAAACTTTTTTGGAACCTTTTTATGAAACTTCTCAAATATTTTTAGATTTAAATAAACCACATTTCCATAAGGTATTTAATTAAATAAAAACAAAATTTTAAATTAAAAAAAAGATTTTGCCTGAATTGTTTGCTTTAATACATGAATGTCAACAATTAACAATTAAAGAAGAAGAAAAAGAAGAAGGAATATTTTGTTTATCTTCTGTTCGCCTTTCTGCTACTTTATATTTAAAAGAATGGGCAAATAAAAATATTTGTTTGGAACATCGAGTTGCGGTGAAAAATTTAAAGAAAATTTAAATAAAAATAAAATTCTTTTAGACAGCATTAAATCCTCGTCTTCGTCATTTACCCTTAATTTGTTCAGATTCTGAGCGTTTGTCTGTTTATGAAAAAATTCGAGAAATGGCTAATTTAGACAAAAAACCGAAAGAATCTATAAAAAGTTTTTTTAATAAAAATATAATAAAATTATTTATTTTATTTAAAGAAGAAGAAGAACACCACCATCAACAACCTTTTTGTAAAAGACGGCGATTTTTGGATCAGTTAGAGGGTTGTTCTTTACAAGAAGTGAAAGAAGAAGATGAATTAGATTGTTATTTAAAAGCAACATTTACATCTTCACAAACTAGGTAATTGAAGGAATATTGATAGTCCTGCTGATATCCCTTCAAATCCCTTCAAATCCCTCCATTAGAAATCAATTTCAACATATACAAGGGAGTACCTAACTGTTCATGCTAGGGTTCAACCACCGTCCCCGATGGTTCACCGGGGACGGTGGGAGGCTCTCCTCCCAGAGCTACCATCCCCGTCACTGTGGCAAAAACCACCGCAACCACTGTCCCCGTGAAAGCTGCCACATGACCGTAAATTTGGAACCCTAGTTGAAATTTAATTAAACAACACTCTTAATTTAAATTCAAAATTTTAATTAATTAATTAAGTGATATTCTTGAATTTTGGTCTTCAATTGGAGAAGAACAATTCCCTCGTTTAGCAAAACTTGCTCGGTTTCTTTTGGGTATTTCTGTTGCTCCTTTACCTTTAATAAATAAAAAAGGAGGAATAAATAGTGGATTAAATTCTGAAGAAATTGGAATTTTATTAAATTTAAGGTAAGAAATTTTTGGAGAAAATTAAATTAATTTATTTTTCAAATTTTAGACCAAATATTTTAAATTCTGTAAATCACCAATTGTTGTCTCGTTATAAACAACAACAACAACAATAATTCTTTTTGAGTTAGTTACTCAAGTTAAAACGTTCAGCAACGAGTCCTTTTTCCTTTTTTTGGCCGTTTGCTGTTCATAATTTGTATATCCCTATAATGGGATGAAATTCTCTTTTTTTCTTTTTTAAATCTCCAAATTTATTTATTTTAAAAAAGTTTTTCTTGCAATTCTTTTGTTCATTTTCTTCTTCCTTTTTTTCTTAAATAAATACTTAAAAAGTGCATATATTTTTCTTTTTTTCCTTCCAAATTCGCGCATATACTTTATTTTAAATAAACTGTAATAAATTAATTGTTGCAATGAAAACCAAAAAAATATTTTTAGAAAAGGCATTTTTCTTTTTTTTTAATTATTAAATAAATACATTTAATTAATAAGTTGTGATTTTTTTAATTATTTTTTTGTAAATGTATTTATTTATTTTATTTTTTTTCTTTTTTTAATTCCAGGTAACCACAAAATCCCATAGAACAATTACTATACTATATATATTTTTTGTATTTGTATTATTTAGTATATATTTTAAAATTCTCTCTCAATTACCGCATTATTCTAAAATAAATTTATTTATTTATAATTTAATGGAAAAAAATATAAGGTAATTTATCTTAAGGAAAACTCTGAGACTAAAAATAGGGAGGGGGACTGGATATCCATAAAGTACCTAAATTATAAATAAATAAATTTAAAAATAATTATTTATGTTGTGATTTTTAAATGTTTTTTTCTCTCCTTTTTTTCTCTTTTTTTATTCTTTCCCTATTCTCAAACTTTTTGTCGATAGTTTTTTAGAGACCGGCTTGATGTTGATTTTTTAACCGAAAAAACCAACAAATTGAAAATTAAAACAAAAATTTTAAAAAACTTTAACCCTTTCTTGTGTTTCGGTTAATCGAACAGAGTGGCACCTTTCATCGAATAATATATACAGTTTTTGAATTTTTGATTTTTTAGTATTTTTTTCATTATTTTGAATATACCTAATAAACTTCAGATTTAAAATTTCGATTTTTTTATATTTAACCGATAAATACAGACCTATGCTTCCGGCCAGTCTCTAATTTTTTCAAAAATAAGCACAATTTCAAATAAAAATAAAAAGAAATATTTTTAAAGTAAATTGAAAATATTTTGTTTTTAATTGTATGTGTTTGTGTTTGTATTATTTTAAATAAAGAGAATTTGTGTAAATAATAATTAATTAATTATCCTTTTTTAGATTTTGAATAAATATTTAAAAATATTTTTTTATTTTAATTTTTTGAATTTTTATATAAACAAAGAAAATATTTAATACTTAATTTAGCTATAAAATTAATGTAACAGACTAGAAAGGACAAATAAAAAATTTTTGGGTATTGTGACTTATACTAGGTTTTTTGTTTTTGGACCGATTAGGTCAAGTGAGGTGTCATTCGAAAGAGCTTCGAAAACTGAATCGAACTAGGTGTGGGAGAAGTTGGTACGACAATCAGGGGCCGAGTTACAGACCCCTGAAGTTTGAAAAAGAGAAGGGGGGAGTAAGCTCATTTTGGGGTGAAAAATTCGAAAATGCAAATAATAGCTCATTCGACTCCTCTCGACGAGCTGAGTCGAATGACACCAAAATCACCGAAATCCGACTTGATTGGAAAAAGATATGATCGTTTGTTTTAGCTCCTTACCTATGGTCTATGAGGAGGTTTCTGCTGCTACGGAGGCCCCAAGTACGTCCAGAACAAGAGCGATAGGAATAGGCTTATGTTACTGACCCAGACCCAGTGACCGTTGACTCCCCGCGAGGCGCGTGCCGCGAAACCCCGCGCGAAGCGCGGGGTTTCGCACAAGCGCCTCGCCGACGCTCCATAGGTTTATATTGACCATTTTGAACCTGTTTATCTTGGCTCAGAATCAAGATATCGAGCTGATTTTGGTGTCATTCGACTCAGCTCGATGAGCTGAGTCGAATGAGCTATTATTTGCATTTTCGAATTTTTCACCCCAAAATGAGCTTAAAAAAAATGAGCCCCCCTTCTCTTTTTCAAACTTCAGGGTCCGTAGAATAAGAGCTCGGTTGCTGGTTAGGTAACCACCAACCGTCGGTTTTAACCGGTAGAATAAGACGGTCGTAAGGTTAACCATGACCTTGTGGTTAGGTGACCTGGTTACCTAACCAGCAACCGGCGGTTAAAATCAACCGGTAGCATAAGAACGTTGTTGCTGGTTAGGTAACCATAACCACGTCGTCAAAAAAGCTACCATGGTCGATAGCAAGGTTGAAAAAAGTAACCATGGGCTTTTTAATTTTATAAAAAATTTCAAAATTAAAATAAAATTCTGAAATAAAATTTTTCTAATATTTCAAACAATTCTCTATCAAAAAATATAAATTTCGTGAATTTTGATCGTGAAAAAGATTTTCTATGAAATTTTTAAAAAGACACCCTAAAATCGAGCAATTTCCTTGGGTAAAAATTTGCGTTATTACGGAAATTTTTTATAAAAAATTATAGAATCATGATAAAATTAATAAATAAAAATTTTATGATATTTTAAACAATTCTCTATAAATCTTATAAATTTTGAAAATTTTCACCATGTAAAAAATTTTCTAGATATTTTTTAAAAAGTCACCACAAAATCAAGCAAATTTATGCGGTAAAAAATTTTTGTAGTGACAAAAATTTTTTATAAAAAGTTATAAATTCAGGATAAACATAGGTAATAAAAAAATTTTCGGATACTTTAAAAAATTCTCTGTCAAACTATATGATTTTTATAGATTTTTACCGACATTAAGATTTTTTATAAATTTTTGCATACACCAACCTAAGGACAAGGAATTTTCTAGAGTAAAAATTTTTTGTAAAAATTTTTTAAAATAATTCACTTAATTCCTTATTAACCTAAATAAATTTCACAATTCTTTTCCTTAAAAATTTTTTAAGCATTCTTATAAATCTAGATTAAAAAAATTTCTAATGTGAAATTTAGTGTTTAGGTTTTTTAAAATACATATTGAGACAAAAATTCTAAATTAGATATTTTTGATAGAATATGTAGAATGTGTTTTACATTTTGATAAAATATCCCAAAATTATCTTAGGAAATAAATATTTTATACACTTAAGTCATTTTATCTGCATGCAAGGGATTAGGATTATTTAAAAATCTATAATTTTATGGAAAATTTCGATATAATTTTAATTTTATGAAACAATATAAAGAAGAAATTCCTCTTATTTTGATATGAAAAATAATTTTTCATCTCGACTATAAGTAAAGTTATATAGACTTTTAAATAGCCTAATCTGTTGCACGTACATAGAACGACTATTCTCTCGGAATATTTTCGTTAATTTATTCAAAAACTAAGTAAGATTTGGAGGGATTAAGTGAGATTTTTAGGAATAAATGGTATATCTAGGGATGCAAGGTGATCTGGAGTGATTTTTGTTGGTGTCAATGGATATCAGTGATTTAGAAGGATATTGAAGTATTGCGGATCAGGGTATCTGGCGGATATCAGGGGAAATCTAGGTGATTGAACGGATTAAGGATTGAATGATTAAGGGGATTATGGAGAAGCTTAATCTCTATATTATCCAAAATTTGAAAATTTTAATTTAACTTCATTAACATACCAAAATTTCGAGGACGCCTAGTGCTAAAATTAAAATATGTTAAATTGTATAAAATATTTACTATATTTCAGAAGATAATTTGTGGATATTTTATCAAACTGTAAAACACATCCTATTATATCAAAAAATATCTAATTTATAATTTTCAGATAGTTTGGATACTTTAAAGAGTAAAAAATTGTTTCATCCAAAAATAATTTTATTTTCTGTAAACTAGAGTGGGACAAAACCGTTTAATTTTGAAAAAACACCGTTTATCTTATACCGTTTACCGTTTAGCTAAACGGTTTTGTCCCACCCTACTGTAAACTTTCTAAAAATTTAATAATTTTTTCGCGGAAAAACCATATAAAATTTATAAGACATTTTAAAAAAATGATTAGAATATCCAATAAATTTTATTTCTTTCATTTCTATTTAAAATTTATAAAAAAAATTTCGACGTCAAAAATTTCTCTAAAAATAGCTAATTTACAGTTAGACATTTTAAAAAATTCACAGAATTTTTTCAGTCGAAATCTATAAAAATTTTTAAATTTTGCTAGAAATTTGTTCAAAATATTGGAAAAATTTTATTTCAGAATTTTATTTTAATTTTAGAATTTTTTAAGAAATTTTAAAATTCAATTTTTAACCTTCTCATAAGGGAAACAAAAGTAAAAAAAGGAAAACACAAGTAATGGAAAAAGGGAGAAAATATTTCGGGATATATTTTAAATTAATTAAAATAGTCAGAATTATTTTAATTTATTTCTCCCCTAAATATTTTAATGTTAAATATAAAAAATAAAAACATTAATTAAATAAAAATTTAATTTTTATAACGGTAGAATAAGAAGCTGGTTGCTGGTTAGGTGACCTTACGACGGTGGTTAACCACGTGGTTTTCTTATTCTACCGGTTTACAATGACCTTGTGGTTACCTAACCATGGTTAGGTGACGATGGTTAGGTAACCATCGTCACCTAACCACCTTCTTATTCTACGGGCCCAGGGGTCTGTAACTCGGCCCCTGATTGTCGTACCTTCTCCCACCCCTAGTTCGATTCAGTTTTCGAAGCTCTTTCGAATGACACCTCACTTGCCCTAATCGGTCCAAAAACAAAAAACCTAGTATAAGTCACAATACCCAAAAATTTTTTAATTATTAAAATATTGAAGACTTAAATAAATAAAAGTTTGTTTTTTATAAAATTTATTTTTTATTTACACGTCCGTCCATCTTCCACTTTGTAAAAAACATTCTTTTGTTATTACTAAATAAATACTTTATATACTATAATATATTTAGTTCAACATTAAAGAGAATATCATCGATTATTTTTAAAATTCTTCGTTTTGTGAAGAGTATTACCAGCCGCATTTTAAAAAAGAGGAAGAAGATAGAGAAGTGTGTCTTCTTTTACTACTAAATATTTTATTTTGATATTATTTAATATCTTTTTCTTTTTTGCTAAATTACTAATCAATTATTGCAAATTTAAGTAAACTTTTGCTCCTTACTGTAAATATAAATTATTTAGTACTACTACAATATATTTCGATCAATTCGAGATCGGGAAGTTCAATGTCGAGATTCAACCCTACAATATATTATAGGCGAAGCTAGACATCCGGCAATTTTTAAAAATAATAAAGCAAATTCATAATTATCTAAAAATGTTTCCCGTTTAATTTGAATTTTTTTAATTTTAGAAAGTCTACTAATTAACTTTCTTTTAAATTGATTTAAAAAAATTTTATTATTATTTTATTTGTTTATAAATACATACTATTAATTTTAAACATTTTCACATTTTTGTTTAAAATTGATTGATTACCTTGCGCAGCACGTCAATTTTTATACTGTTTTATTTACCATATATTTTCTTTAAATTTATTTTTCAGAATGAATATTTAATTTAAATATTTTCTAACAAATATTTTTAAAAATTTTTATTTTTTTATTTTGAAATAATGAAGAATAATGAAGAAAAGGAATTACAGGTTAATTAATTTTTATTTAAAAGAAAGCATTATTTCTTTTTAGAGTTTGCGGGATGAAATTTTGGAAATGACTAAAAGATTGGAAATTGCTGATAAAGAAAAGGCGCAGGCTGGGGAATTGGGATTACATTTATTAAAAGAAAAAGAACAGTTGGAATTGACACACGAGGTTTTGAAATAAAAAATAATTTTTGGAAAAGTATTTTTAATTAAAAATTAATTTAAACCCATTAATAGACTGACCATTTTTCACATATTTACCGAAAAAAGCACCGGGCACCCAAATCTACAAATGACTAAATCTCCTAGTTCTTTTCTTAAATAAATTTTATTTTCTTTTAAAAGGCTCTTTTAAAAGAATTCGAAGTAATTCGTTCAGAACTTGAAAAAACACAACAAAAATTAACTTTGTTTCGTTCTTCACAATGTAATGCTGAGGCTAATGAATTAAATCAAGAAATGGATGAAGATTCGGCAGCTTTAGAGGCTCGGTTTGCTGATAAAGTGAAAACTTTGGAATTGGCTAAAAAACATTTACAAGAAGTTTTTTTTTGAAATAAATTAAAAAAAATAATTTTTTTAAGCAATTAATTGTTTATAAATCTGATTCTGAAAGACTTCAACAAGAATTAATTTTAATTCAAACAAGAGTAGAAGAATTGGAAATTGAAAGAAAAACATTAAAAGAAGAAGTTTTTAAATTGTTTTTAGAAGGTTTTTTTAAAGATTTAATTTTAGTTGAAAGAATTACGTACTCGAGAGCAGCAATTAATTGGGGAAAATTATGAATTGGAAGAAGAAAATGTTGCTTTACTTAAACAAGTTTGATTTTTTTAAATTATTTTTTTTTTATTTTCTTTTAAAGGTTTCAAATCTGAGATCTGCACAAATTGAATTTGAATCAATGAAATTACAAATAAAAGGAATGTTGGATGAAATGATTATTTTACAAACATCTGCTGAAGAAGCTGAAAAAGTATTTTCTTTTTTTATTTTTGATTTATTTAAATTTCTAAAGCTTCGTTCATTGGCTGAACATCAAGTGGCTGATGCATTGGCAACTGCTCAACATGAAAGAGAACATCGATTGGCTTTAAAAAAGGAATTTGAACAGGTTTTTAGATTTCTAACTATGTTAATCTTTTTCAAGCTTCGTAATCAAGAACATTTAGCTTCATTAAATAGTTTATATTTGGGTATTAAAGGTGCCCATGAAGTTCATGACAGAGATACTATGAAACAGGTTTTTTGAAATATTTTTGAGAATTTAAATAAATTTTATTTTTTTTAGTTGGAAAGTTCTTTTATTGCTGAAGAATCTTTAAATTGTTTAAAAGGAAATGGTAAGGGATTTATTTTTGGATTTTTTAAAAATATTTTTTAATTAAGAAATTATCAAAAACGGCAACAATGGGGGAGAGAAAGATCTTTTTTCAGAATTACACGGATCAGAATTAACAGAACAATTAAATAAATTTCAAACAGAAAATCAACGTTTAATTAATTTACGTGCAGAACAATCTAAACAATTTGCCCAAATGTTAATTCCTTTTTTTCAAAAATTGGATATTGGAATTATTGGAGTTAATTTTGGTTTGAAAATTAAATTTTAAAATTAAAAAAATAATTTCTTTTAAAGAAGAATTTGAATTAACAAAATTAAAAGAATATATGTCTTTGGCAATGGAAAGACTTGAAGAACGTATTGGCCCTCAAAAAGAAGCTAAAAATATGCAAAAACGTTTGGAAAAATTAAAAGGTTTTTTTGTTTAAAAATTCAAAAATTAATTTTTAAAATTTCAGAAAGTCTTCGAAAGGCAATAATTTTAGCAGCAAGGAAGGATGCTTGGTTATTAAATTCTCAACAGATGATTGTCCAAATGGGACAAGCTTTATATTCTTTTTATATTGAATTAATTGTTGGGGAACAAATTAATAATGAAAAAAGTTTTTTTAAAATTTTCTAAATTAAAAATAATTCTTTTCTTTAAGTAACTCCAGAATTGGATATTAAATTAAAAAATATTAGTGAATTAGTTGATAAATTAAATTCTATTGAGGAATGTTTACAAACAGAAGAAGAAAGAGAAGAAAATAAGTTTGTATTTTTTTTCTTTTTTTAAATAATTTTTTAAATTTATTTTTAAAGTTCTCATCATCAATTAAATAATTCCTCTTCTTCTTCAATTAATTCTCCCCCACTTCTAACACCATTACAAACCTCATCACAATCAAATTCTTCAATTTCTCCCCCACCAATTGTCGAAGCACCCCCAGATCCAAAACAACAACACCAACAAAATAATCGATTATTAAATGTTCGTTCCCCACGTATTACTCCATTAATGCCAGAAATTTGTCGTCCAATCTTTTCAAAAAAATTTTTAGAAGAAATTTCATCAGCTAAAATTTGTAATAATTTGGAAGAAAATTTAATTGAAGAAGAAAATATTTTATTAAAAAATTCATTTCTCGAAGAAATTGATTTAAGAGAAAGACTTCCAATAGAAGAAAAAAATAATATCCAAACATCATTTATAACAATAATTGAATTATTTAAAATAATTAAATCGGCAACCGAAGAAAAATTATTATTAAATGGAATTACTTTAAGAAATAAAAATGAAACAGAAATTAGACAAGAAAATAATAAATTAAAAGAATTATTGGCTGTTAAAAGGGAACAAGTTTCTTCTCTTCGGTCTGTTCTTCGTTCAAATAAAAGTTCAACAGAAGGGGCATTTAATTGTTTAAAAGAAAAATATGAATCAGAAAATAAATTAAAAGATGAAACTTTGGAGGTTTTTTTGTTTTTAAATTAAAAAGGAAATCTTTTTTTAAAGAATTTACGTTCCCAATTAAAACTCTTTAAAGAAGATGCTGCTACTTTTGCTTCTCACAGAGCAATGTTTACTGCTCGTACAGAAGATTTACAACAACAATTAGAATCAGCACAAAATTTATTAAAAACGGCAGACGAGGAAAAGAAAACATTAAATCAATTACTTAGAATGAGTATACAACAAAAATTAATGATTACCCAAAGAATGGAAGAATTGGAAATGACTGCTGAAAGACAATATCAACAAGTTTTTTTTAAATTTAAATTTTTTTTAAACTTTCTTTATAAGAGAACTCCAACTTCTACAGACCCCCATCATCATCACCACCAACCGCCAACATTAAAAAGAGGAGGAATGTCTTCAGGAACATCAAGAAGTGGGGGAGGTGGAGGTCAAGGGGGAGGAGGAATGACACGAACTGTTCGATATCCAGGTTTAAATTTATTTTTTTTTAATTAAAAAAACTTCTTTTAGGGCCTTCAACAGCAAACCAACAAAATGGTGGAATAAACAGAGGAAAACAATAAAAAATATTTTTACAAAAATAGATCTGCCTCTCTTATTAGAAAAATGGTAAAATATGGAAAAACGACACGACGGGTGACAGAAACCAAAAAAACCTTTTTGTAAAGAAGGAAATATTAAAAAACCTTTTCATATACATAGAATGCCTTAATTAAAATACGAGCAATTTAAAAGTATTTATGGGGATTTTAAGTTTTGGTACTTCAAATTGCTCGAAATTAATTTTTTTATCCAAAGAATTCTCAATTTTCATTTTTCAAAGAATTGTTAATAATTACATACTTAATAAATAAAAGAAATACAACCAATTTTTGGCATTAATAATTTATTAAATAATGAGATTAAAAAAAGATATTGAAATTAAAAGAAAATTTCAAAGGGAAAATAGTCCAACATTACAAACTTTTATTTGGCTGAGATTTAAAAATTATTTCTCATTATTTTGAAATCTTTTGACGTTGTTGCAAAAGACAATTTTCCAATTTGCGAGCTGCTTGTGCATGTGCAGACGGCCGGCCTCGTTGTCGATTAATGTGAGATTGACAAAAATCAGAAGAATTTGTTGGAGTTTGTATTTCTAGTTTAATAGCGTTATTTTGAGTAAACTGAAAAATGAAGAAAAATAATTTAAATATTCTAAACTTGTTTTGGACGGAGTAACAAAAATATCAGAATTTTTGATCTTAATTTAAAATTTAAATTTCAAACCAAGCTATTAGAAGATCCTTGACTAACAGAAAACATTCGTTGTTGTATTTCTTCTCGTGATAAAGCAAATGGAGAATTCCCATTATTTGTAGTAGAAGGTGCAGATGAACAACTTGAACTAAAATTTAAACGTTCTTGATGATTTGAGTGATTCTTTGTTGCTGGAAATGAAAAACGCCGCGGTTTTAAATTTGGTGGCATTCCAACAGAACCACTTTGAAGTGCATCTAATTCATTAGGTCGTTCCATTGCAATTAAAATTCCAGGCTAAATAAAATAGCATTTAATTCACCTAATAGCATGTCGAGCCAGTTTATGAATAAGAGCAACGCGTAAACGGGGAGATGTTTGTAAAATATTATACATAATTTTAGATTCGTAATTTCATAAGCTCAAAATGTTCAGTCTTTACACGATCTTTCAATTTAAATAGAATACCTCATCCCTTTCACGCCATTTTTTTAATTCGTGATCCATTTTTGCTCGGCGTGGAGGATTCATAGTCCAAAGACATGCTGAAATTAACTATTATTTTTAAATAAATGATTTAAAAAACATTTTCGTCCATGACTATTTGGCGGTTCAATTTCAATTTTTCGAAAACATTTATTTAAAGAGAGATTATGCCGAACTGAATTTTTCCAGCCACTTGGCGCTTCACGAAAAAATGGGAAATGATGACTAAAAATAAATTAAAAATTAAATGTTTTCTAACTTTAACAAACCAAAGAAAAGCGTAAATTTCCGAGACTGTCAACTTAAAAAAATTAAAAATTACAAAATAAATAAATACAGAGGCTATAGTATTTGTATTTTAAATGAAAGTACCAAATTTTACTTTAGAAGTAAATCTTGGTTTCTTGGCTTTTTTAAACCAAAAATTTTCAATACTTATTTCATTCCCCCCCCTCCCCCCAGTCCGCGATTTAGTTGAAGTACGAAATGGTCAGTCATTTTTCCTTGCATAAGTTTAAAAAATTTGCCTGTAGTCACATCATTCACTAAGTTTTCCTTTAATTCAGGCAATTTTTTTGTTTTGATTGCCTGTCTCACACATTTGCCCTGGTTATTTGTAAATGACTGAATAAATCAATGTTCCTTTTTTATATTTAAAGACGGTTACAAATGAAAAGTGCAATTATTGAAGGGAGAGTGAGTGAATTAATGTGACCACAAGCAAATTTTTTAAGCTTATGCTAGGAAAAAATGACTGACCATTTTGTACTTCAATTAAATCGCTGACGGGGGGAGGGATGAAATAAGTACCAAATTTTCCATATAATTTGGATGAAAAGTCAAATTTTTTTACAAAATAATTTTGCAAATTCAAAAACCTCTCCAGTAGTACTATTTTTAAGTGCCAGACCAATTAAGCAAGAATAGGAATAAGCTGGCTTTGCAAATCCATTAGGTGCTACAGGTAATTCTCTCGGTTGTTCAGGCTCTTTCAAATTATAATTTAAAATATTTTTTTAAATAAGATTAAAAAACCTTCTTCAACCACTTCAACAACACTATTTTCTTTTCCTTCCAATTTTATATTAACAGAGTTTTTAACAATTTTTTGTCGTTTATTAGGAAAAGTTGTCCCTTCTGCCGAATCTTCATCTAATCGCCAGTGAGCAGGAGGCCCAGAAATAAGCTTAGGTGTCTCATCAATATTATTTTCCAAAATTAATTTATTATTCGAAACTTCTTTCTTTTCCAATTTAAAATTTTGATTGTTGGAAGACAAAGAAAATTGCTTAAAAATAGAATAATTTTTTTAAAAATAAACCTTTAATCTATTTACTGGGCGTAATGAAGTATTTTCAATAATCTGAAGTCGATTAAATGGTTCACGCTTTGGGGACTGTTGATTATGCAAAATGTTTGGAATTGAAGTAATCGATCGATTGCTGTTAAGATTCTCATTGTTTACTTCATAAAATGGATCAAATTGCTCATTTTGTGAGTGTTGATTATTATTCTATTGTAATAAGAATTAATTTTAGATTAAAAATTTACAGGATAAAAAAGGTTTCCCCTTTTAAATATCTCTGACAAGTAAATCAAATGGGCTTGATAAAAGTTAAAATAGGGAACAAAT
This sequence comes from Meloidogyne enterolobii, assembly GCA_963681835.1. NCBI lineage: Eukaryota > Metazoa > Nematoda > Chromadorea > Rhabditida > Meloidogynidae > Meloidogyne > Meloidogyne enterolobii. The sequence goes on along the minus strand of CAVMJV010000010.1, from coordinate 1,654,731 downwards.
AAAGAAACATAATCCAAAATAAATGGAAACTAGAAATATATTAGTCCAAAAGAGAACGAATTCAGCCCATAAGATTATCAAAAAAAAATACTTGTGTATAGAGTAAATCTTGTTGAGAATTTTCAAAAGAACAATCATCCAAACGTGGTTTCCAATACGTTGTTGTTGCTGTACTTGATCCAAATGAAGGTTGATTAAATTGTTGAAAAAGGTCAACATCAGGCCCTATAAGATTTCCAATAGGCGAAAATGGTGGAGCTGCTGGATCGTCACAACTATGTAAAAATTGTTCAAAACCTTGTTGTTGACTCATTGGTCGCGAATTAACAAACAATGGAGGATCAGCAGAAATTGAGTGTTGAGAACTATTTGATTCATCGGCATATTCATATCTAAATAATATTTTAAAGAGGTTTAGAAAATATAAAATTAATAAAACCTTATTTGTGGATAAGAAGACATATTCCCTATTTATTTTAATTAACAATGTTTTATAAAATTAATTAATAAACATTTAAATAATACAAAAAATAATAATCTAAAATAATTAAATAAAAATTGTAAAGACAAATTTACTTAAAAATAGCAAGAATATTAAAAGAAAACAATGAGAGAAAATAGGAGAGTATGGACTAGAGAACAATTTCCCGCCATTTTTTCCCTTGCAGAAAAACTGCGCATGGATCCAAATATAAACGATATTAGCTATGTATTATAGGGGATTTGAGAAGAATAAGTAAAAAATTAAATATAAAGATAATTTAATCATGAATATCAATTATTCATTTGAAGAACAAATACAAAATTTATAATAAACTTTATATTAAATTCCTACATATAATATAATCATTTTAACAATATTATCTATCATAGAAATTATTTGTTTTCTTTACATTTGCTTCATCTAAAAGCCAATTATTTTCATGAAAATCTTCAGAAAGATCAAGAAGCCTATTACGAATATATTCAACTTTAGTTCGTTCATCATCGAATGATTGAAATTGTTCCTCAGTAAACACAACAGGATGGAGACCAGCTTTCTTCAAGAGTCGTATACCTCTGGAAAAGTTTAAAAAATCTTTAAATTATTTTATAGAAACAAAGATTATATTCTAAATTTATTGTACAAGAAAATCCAACCACAAATATTAAAAAAATACAAAACAAATTTAACATACGTTTGGCAGACACCAACTAATCTAACTGGTCCAATTTCCTCTGTTGGATCATAAATTTTTGTTAATTGTCTTTTAGTAAAGAAAAGAATCGCTATTTCTTTGCATATTGTTCCTTGCTTCCTTTCAGTTTGAATTTTTGTTAAAGGAATAAATTCCCTTTTAGAGACATCGACAAAACATCGACCTTCTATTATAACACCAGTTGCTTCATGCCATTCTTGTCCAGTACTGTATAACTGTAAAATTTTACAAAAAAATTTTTGTGATTTTTATTTTAAAAATTCTTCTAAAACAATACATTCGGTAAAACAACAAGCCGCATTAAAATTTCAAAGTTTGAAAATGCTTCCATTCCTTCAGCTGTGAATTTGGTTTTTAACAAACGCCGTGTTTCCTTAATATTAAAAATAAAATAAGAAAAATATAGGAATAATAAAAAGTTGAGAATATGAACCAAAAAATGATTTCTAATTTTTGGAAAAAATGTAATCGTCAAAAATTGTCAACAGGCAATCTTTGCCGAGAGTTTAATGGAAAACTCCACCCACCATTTTAGAAAATATAAAATTTATTAAAATTTCTCAAACCTTGGGTGTCAAGTTGTCAACAAAGAATGGTCCTTTATAATTTGGCAATTCTAATTTAGCTGCACAAGAAATTGTTTTTAATCGCAAATTGTTGTAAGCACGCTCTTTTTCACTTATAAAAATTTTTTAAACAAAATTTAAAAATTTTTATAAAATACAGTTTAAATTGAAAATTCATTTTGATTGCATTAACAAAGTTTTTATTAAGAACAGATTCAGCAACAGAATTGTTTAGGGAATTTAAGCAAGTCAAAATATACGCAAATTCAAGCCAATCACTTTTTAAATTAAAATAAATAAAAAATATTTTTTAATAAAAAAACTTTGCTGAATTTGTAGAAAAGTTTTTGATAAGTGTCTGAACAAATGGAAATGTTAAACGACAATCAACATTTGTAAGAGCAAAAGCTTTTGCGATATTATATAATAATAAAGTTCTAAATAAATTAATGTAACTTATCAAATAAAATTAATTTACGGTATTTGTTTGGATTCCAATTTTGGTTCAAGCGATTCAATAATCTGACGCCAAAAATGCCGATCAGTTAGGTGAAAACGTGCTAATAAAAAGAAATATTAAATGTATTATAGAATAATTATAGAATAATTAAATTTTAGAATAATTAAATTAGAATAATTAAATTTTTACATTAAAATTAAAAAAACATACCAAGCAATGCAAGAGGAAACTGAAGTGAATAAATGTCATCCCGAAACTCTAATATTTCATGTTTTAATTTAGTGACTAGCCGTGCGTCATACCAGCCAAGTCGTAGTAATGACTGTAAGATATTACTGACAAGAATTGGATCATTTAGAGGAATACTAAAAATAATTGAAAAATAAAATGTAAATATTTTAATTAGAGAATTTAAATATGGAATTAAAGTGAATAAATAATACAAAAATTTTGATAAAAACAAAAAATACCCACAATTCTTCTATTCGTCTGCACAGAGGTTCCAAAATATTTTCGTGACAAATTCTTTCATTTCCAAAATAAATTAATAAAAATACAACAGATTTCATATCCAATCCTTTTAAATCCTTGCAAAATTTGTTGACTGTTGCTGAAGTTAATAATTCATCAGATTGTATTAACGAATTCCAATATCCACTTGCTTTCATTAATTGCAGGTGAAAATTTATAGGATTTGACAGATTCTTAAAGGAAAAATATTTTTTATAATTAAATAAACAAACATTCTTTTTTGGAGAAATACTTTCAATCGGTTGAATTAATAATTGATCAATAAAAGCCGACAATTGAAGTGTTTCATCAGATGAAATATTTCCGATTTTTTGAATATTAAATTCTTTATTTGATACTTTAGCTGTTGACGCAAAACTAAATTTTAAGTTTTCCAAAAAAATTATTTTGCAGATCTCTTCATAAAAATTTGTTAATACTAAAACAAGGTTAATTTAAAGTTCAAATATTGTTAAAGTATTACGTCAATCCCGGAGAACCATAATATAAAATTTTATTGTATATTTTAGAAACCTGACAATCCCCCGAGTCTGAAACTTTGATATATAAAACATGTCAATTCCATGTTTCACAAACGGAAAAAATCGCCAACCATTTTTCATTACAATTCGCATTTGTTTTTAATTAAATGTAAAGTTTTAAAAAACAAAAATTTTAGTTAAATTAAACAAATGCTATGAGTAGGTATATAAATCAATATTTTTCAGATTACAATTTAGTCTTTAAATTATGTAAATAAAATTTATTCTTTAAAATAAAACGTAACAAATTTTTGATAGAAAAGAATTTCTGTTATATAACAATCAAATGCCTCTGATTATTCTTAAAATTAAACTGAACTTATTAGAGAATCACCACTGTCAGTAATCTTTTACATAAGAACTTGTCGGTGAGCGAAAAAAGATTTCTTTTTTACATGTAACGTGAATAATCAGAGAATGAAGAAATAAATTAAAAGAGAAATCATTTTAAAAATTTTATAAACGATGTGCAGTTTTAACATTTTCAAAAACAGCCGCTTCCAGACATGAGTGAATTTGTGCACAAGCATCTATTGCAGATTTGAGAAATTCTGTCAAATGACTTTTATGTACCAAATTCTTTAATGATATAAGTATAATCTCTTCTCTCCCACCTTTTGAATATTTATAAAATGTATTATCTAACAAATTAAAAACATACCAACAGTTGCAATTGTGATACGAGGAATTAATTCACTTTGTTCTCGAGAACTAGTATCTGTACAAGAAACTCCATCGACACAACCACATTCAACTGCAGAAGGAAGCCCTCGCATTGGAATCCCTGCATCAGCTAATGCCAAACTCCCCGCATTTACGCACGCTGCTAAATTCCCACCATCTGCCTAAAAAATAAAAACTTTAGAAAAACTTTAACCTTTAACTTTTACGTTTAAAACTTGCCTCAATAACTTCAAAAAAAATGTCGATTTGACTGCGTGGATACAAATTAACAAAAATAACAGCCTCAAAGGCGCGTTCAAGCAGTCGTGAATTAGTATTTCCTCTTCTGTCACCACGTGGACGGTTTCGACGGTCTGGCACAGAAAACGTTGACTGGCTATATTGGCAAACAACTATTGCTGACTCTTCCTGAATTCTTGATTTAATCCTCCCCTCTCGAGGTCCATAGACAGCACAAAGAACCTTAAATAGATTCTTTAAATAATGGAAAAATTTCGGAATACTAAACAGAACGCAAATGGGTCAAACTATATGTCATTCGAAAGATCTCGTCGAGTTGAGTCGAATGGTGAAAAAATTTTCGTGCGGACTCATACAGGGGCTGAGATATAGGCCCACGAAAATCGAAAAACCATAGGGGGGACCAAGCACTTTTTTGGGGTAAAAAATTCGAATATGCAAATTATACCTCATTCGAAAGAGCTCCTCGAGCTGAATCGAATGACCCCAAAATCAGCTTGATTGTAAAAGTTTGGACAAAGTTACAATAGAAAAACAAACAACATAAACCTATGGAGCGTCGGCGAGGCGCTTGTGCAAAACCCCGCGCTTCGCGCGGGGTTTTGCGGCACGCGCCTCGCGGGGAGTCTACGGGCGCTGGGTCTGGGCTCGTAACATAAACCTATTCCTATCTCCCTTGCTCTGGACGTATTTGGGCCTCCGTAGCAGCAAAAATCTCCACAGATGCCATAGGTAAGGAGCTAAAATAAAAGATCATAACTTTGTCCAATCAAGTCGGATTTCGTTGATTTTGGTGTCATTCGACTCAGCTCGACGAGCTCTTTCGAATGAGGTATAATTTGTTTTTTCGAATTTTTTATCCCAAAAAAGTGCTTGGTCCCCCCTATGGTTTTTCGATTTTCGGGGGCCTATATCTCAGCCCCTGTATGAGTCCGCACGAAAATTTTTTCACCATTCGACACAATTCGACGAGCTCTTTCGAATGACATATAGTTTGACCCATTTGCGTTCTGTTTAGTATTCCGAAATTATACCTTAAATAATAAATAATAAAGAAACCTTTGTACCTCCTTGTTCAATATAAGCAGAGCCATCAGCATGTGAATAAATACCCGTTTGATATAATATATTACGGATTTGTTTTGGAAGTCGAGCATCTTTACGGAAACCAAACTCACTTAACATTGCGAATATCAAACAAAACTAAATAAGAAAGATAATAAAGCTGTGGCCTAAATAGGAATGTGCGTCATGGCGTTTATGATTTTTGGCCGATTTTGGCGTTTGGCGTGATTTTCATTTTTTGGCGCGCCAAAACGCCAAAAATTTACACCCCAATGATTGAAATTTTTTCAAGGAATGGGGGAAGAGTGTTCAAAATATGAACTTTTCTTTAAAAATTTTGCCTGCTGCGCAAAAAATAAGAACACTGGGTTTTAGGCCTCTATTTACCTAAAATCTTTGGCGTTTTGGCGTCGTTTTTGGCCGATTTTTGCGTTCTGGCGTTTGGCGTGATTTAAAAAATTGGCGCTTGGCGCGCCACGCAAAATATTTGCGCACATCCCTGGCTAAATATCATCGGGACTGAAACGGCGGGTTTTCGCACTTTTTTGTTCAGAATTACCTTGCGTCTAAATGGCCTATGCCTGAATATTCGTGTGCGGACTGATGTGATTTGGTGCGGAATCGTGGGCGCGGAATCATTCCCCACCGACAAATGCGGGGATGTTTCAGCTTTTCTCCTTTTCTGTAAAAAATTGAAGATCCTTTTCTTGTAGATCCCTTTTTTAAATTTTTATTTTTTAGGTTATTTTGTGAATTTCCTAAATGAAGACAAAATTCGCTACATTCGATCTCTGCGCAGTTTTGCATGATTTAAATAATTTAAAGGGAATGAGATTATCAAATGTTTATGATATAAATTCAAAAACTTATTTGCTAAAATTACAAAGGTTTTCATTAATTAATTTATTTTTATATATTTCTTTAGACCAAACGAGAAAGCTTTTATTCTTTTCGAGTCTGGAATTAGAATACATGTAACAAACTGTGAATGGCCAAAAGCTGTTATACCATCAGGATTTAGTATGAAATTTCGCAAACACATTAGAAGCAAACGTTTAACTAATGTTTCTCAGGTAAATTTTTAATGATTATTAAAATTTAATTAAAATTTAAATTATATTGAAGTGTTAATTTTATTACAAACGTGTACTTAATTGAATTGATCATAAATCCGTTTAGAGTTGTCGAAACTTTATAATTTCGATGTCTATCGACCTACTGCAGGCTTTAAAAATATCGCAAGAGCATTTTTTGCTCATTTTTTCTCGGGACCAATGATATTAATTAAGGATTACAATTGAAGATTGTAAAATAAATATATTTTTACTTTATCATTATTATGTTCTCTTTTACCAACTGAAAAAATATACACTTCGTTAAGGCTTATTCTTATGCAAAAAATGCAAAGTGGGAATGAAAAGTGCGCATTCTCTTTTCATACAAGTGAATAACCAACTGGACATTTGACGTTTTCCGACGTTTAAGCATTTTTCAAAATTATCATTTCTCAAATAGGCGGGTTCTCGAAATTTTACCTATTTTTATTTTTAAGGTCGGTATTGATCGAATTGTTGATTTGAAATTTGGAGAAGAGGAACGAAGTTGTCATGTAATTGTTGAACTATATGATAGAGGAAATGTTGTCCTAACAGACCATGAATATACAATTTTGAATATATTAAGGCCGAGAACTGATCATGATACGGATGTTCGATTTTCTGTTAGGGAAAGGTTTAATTTTATTTTTTTTTATTTTTTTGTATTATTTACTAGGTATCCTCTCGAACAGGCGAGACAATCTTCACAATTCAGACCAACAGATGAAAATATTTTGCTTTTGTTGAATGCAAAGAAGGGTGATTCACTTAAAAAATCGTTGGTTTGTAATGTTCCTTTTGGAGCACTTCTTCTTGATCATGTTTCTACAAAAATTGGTGTTCCTCTGACTGCACAGGTTATTAGCGACTTTATTCATAACTACTGCCACCTATTTGCGTTTCAAGATTAATTTTTACATTTTTTATCAATCAAAAGTGTAGATTACTTCATTTGACAATGAAAATAAAGTAAAAGAATGGTAGATTGAAAAATAATCCAACAATAGGCAATTTGACTTTTTAAAAATTATTTTCGGGTTTATTGTTAGTAAAATACTTCTTCGTTTTAGAATCTATGACCATTTGGTTCTGGGGCTTAAGACCTCATGGGTGTTGACCTTCTGGGTTGATCCCAATGTGTGTGTTTAGGTTATGAAAACTATCGTTAGTAAATTTTTAAAGAATACTTTTCGTTAAGATTGGTACTGATATTCCAGTAAATGATGAGGGCGTTAAAATAGTTGCTAAGATTTTGGAAGAAGCAGAAAAGGTGGCTGATGATATTATATCTACATCGCACGGTGGATTTATTGCATATGAGGAAAAGGAAAGTCAAGAAGGCACTCCAATCCAGTTATTTAAGGTTTTTATTTTTATAATCGATTATTAAATAAATTTTAAAGGAATACTTCCCTTATGATTTTATCCAATTTCGCAATAAATCTCTTAATAATTTGCATATTCTTGAAACAAAAACATTTAGTGAAGCAATTGACAAATATTATTGGACAAATGAAGCACGAAAAAGCAAACAGCAGGATGGGGGAGTTGAAAAAGAGGCTAATAGGAAATTAAATGTAAATTAATGTTTTTCTTTCAAACATTAATTTTTTAGAATATTAAACGTGACCATCAAAAAAGAATACAATCATTGAATGAAATAAAAGAAATTCAGAAAAAACGAGGAGAATTTATTATTTACAGTAAAGATTTAGTGGAACAAGCGCTTTTGATTGTTAGGTTGGATTTTATTAAAAATATTTTTTGAAAGATTATTTTTAGAACAGCTTTAGATAATCTCAAAAAAGTCAATAAATCATTAGCCGCGAACAATCGAGGGCCTAAATTAGCTCCAAAAACGGGAGTTGGTTTGTGGTTAGAGGAACTAGCAAATATGGGAGAACAGCCTGCAGCAAGATTGATATGCAAATTGAAGTTAGAAACAAATCGGTTAGGTTTATTTGATTTAGATCAGTTGGGGTTGTTCACAAAGGAACCGCTTGAACTTTGCGCAAAATTTTAAATGAAAATTATACTTCGTGTAGAAGCCCTGAAATCGAAAAGTTATAGGGCAAGTTGCGCACTTTTGGAGTGGCTTCTATAATTTTACTATTGGTGTAACTGAAATATTTTCAATTTTATTAGTACTGTCTCACGTCAAAGTTAAAATTCTCTTCGGAAAATTTCACTATAGCTTTACTATATAGTTTACTCAAATTAAATATTAAGATTTACAATGCGCCTTACGAATCCATATGATGAATCAGATAAAGAATTAAATGTCGAATTGGATTTATCTTTAAATGCAGAACAAAATGCCCGACGTCAATTCGAAGAGAAGAGAGCAGCCGAACAGAAAAAAGAAAAAACAGAAGCTGCTACAAATAAAGCTTTAAAATCAGCAGTTAAATCAGCCAAAATAAAAGCTGATATTAAATCTACACAGGTTTGTATATTTTAAAAGTTGATAACTTTTTTTTTAATGTTTTAGACAAAAGTTAGGAAAACAAATATTATTCATGCTCGAAAAACTTACTGGTTTGAAAAATTTCTTTGGGTAAGAATTTTCTAAAATTTAATTATGTGTTAATTTGTTTAGTTTGTAAGCTCCGATGGCTTTTTGATATTGGCTGGTCGTGATGCACAGCAAAATGAATTGTTAGTTAAGCGTTATATGCGACCAGGAGATATTTATGTTCACGCAGAAATACAGTATTGTTTAAATTAAATTATTATTTAATTTTATTTAGAGGTGGATCCTCAGTAATTATAAGGAACAGAGAAAATCATTCCTCCGAGGAATGGACGCCACCACATAAAACTTTGAACGAAGCAGGAACCTTTGCTGTTTGTTTTTCTTCTGCTTGGGAAGCAAATGTTTCGGTTACTGCTTGGTGGGTACGGCATGATCAGGTATTTCTGGTTAAAATAAGATAAATTTTCAAATCGTTTTAGGTATCAAGAACTGCCCCAGCAGGTGAATATTTAGTTGCTGGTTCATTTATGATTAGAGGAAAACGAAACTTCCTCCCCAGTTGTCCGCTTCAATTGGGATTTGGTTAGTCAAATAAATTAAAATCTTCGATCCTCTTTTTAAGGATTAATGTTTAAACTGGATGATGAATCGGTAGAAGCCAGAAAAATAAAAGAAAAGAAAACACCTGACAAAAACACACAAAATGATGATGAATCTGTAATTTGTTTGGAAGATGAATTAATTGAAGGAAGCAGTGATTCCGATACGGTAGAAGGGGCAGAAGACTTTCCTGATGTTAAGGTTGGATTTAATATGTTTAAATAATTTTTGTTTAAGGTTCGCGTTACTGGGAGTACATCGACGCAAAATGATAAGGTAAATGAATCCAGCATCAGTTATGGTGACGAAAAAGATAATGAAGACGAAAACAAAGCAAGCGATGAAGAGGCTTTAGGGGAAATGAACGAAAACGACCTTATAGACTCCTTAACTGGGCACCTATCAAATGAAGACGAGCCTGAATTTGCAGTTCCTGTTTGTGCACCATACACAGCAATGAATAAGTTCAAACTTAAGGTTTGATAAAAAAATTAATTCTCATTTGCTGGTTCTCCAGGTAAAAATTACACCAGGAAGTTGCAAACGAGGGAAAGCTGTGAAAATGGCTCTTGAACTTTTTGCCGTGACTTAAAATTTTCGATTCTAATGTAAACATATTTTTAGCAAAATAAGTCCTTGACTTTGGCCGAACGAACATTACTCAAGGCACAGACCGGGGACGACCGGTTAATTCAATTAGTTCCTGGAAAAGTCCGTGTATCAGCACCATCTTTCAATGTAAAACAAGTTGCAAAATTGATCATTTGATTAAAAAATACTACAATGTATAGAAATACAACTATTTGTTTCAGTTATGTGTAGTACCTGGGTACTTATCATTTATACTACACCCGGAGCTGTTCGACTTTTGATTGTGAGTAATTAGCTCAGACGGGAAAAGCCGCTCCAACAAGGAGCGACTTTTTGGAGCCCGTCTTTAGACTTTGGCGAAAAATCGTTGATTCGTGGGTTTTGCGTGGATTATGCGGGATTTTCATCAACTGATAAGTACCTACCAGAATCTTTTCCAAAATGAAACATTCGGGTCTATATTCTAAGAGTCAACTTCAGCCTTATTTTTATTGTCAAGACGAGATTAAAAGATAAATAAGAATGTATTTGTCCTTAATACTCCACATTCACAACGCGCATCATCAATGCCGTCGAGATGCTGTATGGCGTATAGGCGAGCCACGATAGCGTGAACGATCGGGTGAACGTCTATGGCGTCTGCTAGTTCTGATTGGTGAGCGTGAACGTTCACGACGGTGTCTCGTTCCCGATTCGCGTGAATGAATAGGCGAATTCTCACGAGGATGTTGCTTGGACTCTGAACGACTGGGCGAATGCTTACGTCGGTGCTGTATCGTTCCTAATTTTTCTTCCATTCTTTGAACCAGTTTTTGTCTGTACTTTGATACTTCCAAATCCATTTCTGATTGTAATGTATTTCCATCAGCTTCTAATTTGTCCTGTAGTTTCATCACTTTAATCTGGTAAAAATATTTTGTTAAGTTATGCTTTTTTTACTCAATACAAACTTCTATTTCTCTAAGCATTTGCCTCCGTTCTTCATCATCATTTGAATTAGACGCTGTAATATGATTCTTGCTTTCTTTAGGCTCTGGCGACGGAGTTAACTTTGATAATCTGCATCGTTTCCTATCTGTTCGATCATCGTGATACCCCTCTTCTGAATCAAATGCTTTCAATTTTGAATTATTTTTGTTGTCTGTAATTGCATTTTGTTGTTGTTCCCATCGACTGATTTCAATTGATTCCCATTTGGATCGAGCATGTTGAATATCTCCAGATTTTTGTTCGACTGGTTCCAACTTAAAAATAATTTAATAAGCCAATATTCAAAAAATAAAATTAAAACCGTGCTCCATGATCCGGTTGTAAAACGTTTGCTGTCATCTTCTTCATCGTTGACAATCGGAATTCCATCCAAATCACCATCTGATCCAACATCATCAGGCATAGGCATACCGTCTATGTCATCATCTTCTTCCTGAATCGGCAATCCATCAAGATCCTCATCCTCTTCTTGTGGTATAGGCTCTCCATCAATTGAAGAATCAATTCCGTCGTCAGTCTTTTTAGTAACAATTTTGGATTAATTAAATTGAACTAACCTTTAAAAGGCCCAAGAAAACATTCTGCCATTTGATTAGGTCTTGTGTTGGGTAAACAGCATGGTCCTCCCAATTTCGAAAACAAAGCATGACGCGTTGTCGAAACTAAAATATTTAAACTCCAAAATATTTTTTTAAAAACCTGTTCAGCTTTCAACCGACTTTCAATTGAATCAAGTGCTTCATTGAGTTCAGAGAAAATTTTTAACAAATAGTCACCAAAATGTTGACGATAATAAAATGCATCTTTCACTCGAACCGCACAATTTGCTAAAATATCCGATACTAGGTAAATTCGAGCAATCTAAAATATTTTTGTATTAAATTCTTAAAATCTTTTTGATGTTGAAAAAAATAGAAAAAATTTTTTATTGAATTACCTTTCTATGTAGCGGTGTTTCTTTTATGCACAATGACTCAAAAATGCATTGTGTAATTTCCTTTGAACATTCTGCATGATCTAAACACCATACCATCGCATCACCAATAGCAATCTATTAAAACAAAATTTAATCAAAACAATTAAAAATATAATCTGTTACACTGCTAAACTAAATCCTTTCTGACAATTAACTTATATAAAATATAATTCTAGCAAACCTTTTCTGGTGTCAAATTCCTGAGTAGATTCTCTAATTCTTCTCGTGATTGATCATTCAACACACCTTTGAGTCGTTTTCGCTGTTCTTCTTTTTCGGCAATATTTTTTAAAGCTTTTTTCCTTCGTTCTACACGTTCCTTACTTTCATCAGTTTCTTCTTTTTCTTCTCCTATTTTCTTTTCTGTTGATGATGATCGTTTATGTACATTATTAGCTTGTTTTTTGTCATTAGAACGTCGTCTTTTCGGTACATAGGCGGTATTATAAAGTTGTGGAGGCATTCCTAATTCAAATAAAGCATGTGGGGGTGGTTGCCACCAACTTCCGCCCTCAAACATTTTAAATTTGTCGAGACGCCATTTAGTTCGATCATCGCCTTGCATAGTAGAGTAGAGACGCCAGCGATAATAAACGTGAGTTGGATGGTGATTGTCGAAGAGAAAACAAAAAAGAATAATTTTATTAAAAATTTTGAAATTATTTAGAGTATTTATTGTAACCCCTCAACAAACATTGAGGGGATAATTGGCCAAATATTTCGATATATTTGTTAAAAATCAGTACTTTGACCAGCCCGAAATTTTCGAATATAACTTTTATTATAACCATCAAAAAATTTTAGAGGCTATTAGAGAACATTTTAAATACATATACAAAAATTCTTAATTCATAGTCTTCTTATACCATTGAAATTTGTATAAAATACGAGGGTAATTAAGATCTCACAGAATAGTTAAAATTTTAAAAATTTCCAAAATAACCTCTTACCGATACATTGGATTTTGACGTTCCTTAGCCATTAAAATCGCTTCAAACAAAGGGCCAGAACGGACAAGGAATTCCACTACTCGATGAATTAGTTGCAATAACGGTCTAAATTTAAGAAAATAAATTCTAAATTTTTTCTACAAATTTTTAATATTTTAATATTAATTGAAAATTGTTGTTTATTTGTATTCTGCCAGTTGCACAAGAAGTCAAATAATTAGAATACCTTTCTGTGGGGACGACGACCCGAACAGTCGAGTTCTCTATCATCTATAGTTAGAAGAACGTGAACAAGTAATTTTTTTTTTTCAAATTTAGAAGTTCAATTATTTTTGTTAAAAACAAATAAAATACGATTGCATAAAAGCCAACATTTAACAAATTTGAAAAAACCTTTTTGTAGTCTCTGCACATTTCCACATCGTTAGTATCGAGCGTTGAATTCAATTTCGGCAAATCATGATATTTTTTGAGAAAAACACGCAATTCTTCCGTTTGAGGTTTCGCGTTAAAAGGAAGCCCGGATGGTGGATCAGGCATAGCCAATTCTCGGAGAGGTGGAGGAACATAGAAAGGCTTAAACAAAATATATATAGAATATATTTTTATAAATAAAAAAAGCAAACTAGTGGGGGCATTGTAACAGGTCTAGCCCATGAAACGCGAAGTTCGCAACCTCGATAAACATCACCATGCATAGAATACATCGAACGTTCGGCATCCAAACGGCTCTATTAAAAATTATTAGATAAAATAAAAACAAAAGACAACCATAAAAGCAACAAATCCACTCAATGTTGCCCTATAACGCTCTTCTTCGGGCTTGGGAAACAAAATTTTCGCTGAAGCAAGAGGGCTAAAAAAGTTGAAAATTTTTGACTTCTCTTACAGTATTCAAATTTTTTCAAATGAAATCGGTTTGCATCATTTAACAGTTTTTAATGAAAATCTTTCAGATAAATCGTTCAAAATCTTTTTTTATTAAAAATAACTATTTACCCAAATGATCCAAATGTTTCAAATATATCTTCAAGTTTACACTAAAAAATAAATATATTAAAAAATAATTTAAACAAACGTCAGGTGGAAGATTACAAACATAAAGATTTGTTGTTGTTGGATCATGTTCATAATCAACGTTTACAGGCATACCAGAACCAAAATAAGGAGCATCAAGTGTTGGGGCAATTCTATTTAATTCTTCTTCTGGAACACCCAACTTTTCTTTTAAATGTTGACGAAGACCTTTTCTTTCATCCCGCATTGCCTGCATTCTAAAAAAAGAAGAAATAATTATTTAGAAACAAAATTTAAAATAAAAACTGTTTAAGTTCTTCTTTGAACGCCTCAAGGTTTGTTAGTCTTGACTTTTCAATTTTGTTAGCTGTCCCAGGCTTTGATGGTCGATTTAAAGTAATATCTTGTTCAGGAAGAATTTGTTGTTGTTTATCTTTTTGTGGATTACTATCTACACTGCTCATTATTTTCTTCGCAGTTTCTTGAGCCAATTTTTTCGCAACTTCCAAATTATTTTTTATTTGAATAACAGGGGCTGGTTTATAAACTGTTGATTTTTGAATATTCGAATCTTAATTAAATTTTGTTTAAAATGATATGGTTGTAACATATTTAGTTGCCGTTTTTTTCAAGAAGGCATAAGAGCATAATATCCTTATCGTAAGTGCATGTTCTATATACCATTTTGAAGCGCTGGGTCTGCTCTCTAATCTTACATATGGTCTTTTCATGTTACATGTCTTATACTCGTTTCAGGACCTCTAGAATACCCCTAACTAGGAAAGTAATTTTTGAGCTTTTGCGGAAAATTCTATAATATAAGCAGGAATAAACCAATCCAAGTGAAATTTTTCTTATATGTTCGTCATGGGTTTGACCATCAAATTATCAAATTTGAGATTTTTTGGTTAGGTATTTCGAAAGTTATGGTCGAAAAAGTCGAATCTGGCATATTTTACAAATTTCAAATTTTCTTGAAAAATTTTTGAATTTGATATGACTTGTAATATACAATTCGAAAGCCCTTTTTAAGTTACATAAGTGAGTATGAACAAAAATTTATAAAATTTCTAAATAAGATTTAAAATCACAAAAAACCCTTGTGTCAACTAAAGGAAAAAACGAGTAGACATACCCCCAAAAACTCAAAATTTCGAACTTTGCGTAAAATTATCCGATTTGGATAATTCGAACGGTATTCAGAAGTCCTCGCAGTTCTATATGAGAAACTAACCCGAAAATACTTTTTTGGTACACAGGGGTCGAAAATACACAGGGGTCGAAATTTCGACTTTTTTCTCGTTCGAATTTTTAAAATTTTCTTTTTTCCGCTAGTTAGAGCATTTGAAGAGCTTTCGATTGATATATCACATGCCAACCATTTACCAATATTTTTCGAGATATTTTGATATATTTGCTAAAAATCAGTAATTTGACTACCCCGAATTTTTCGATCATAACTCTTAAAATGCTTAACAAAAAATTTTAAAATTTTAGAGTCTGTTAGAGGAAAGTCTATTTAATATATGTACAAAAATTCATGATCATAGGCCAAAAATCTATAAAAATTCAGACCCCGAACCTTTTAATAAAAAACGGCAACAAATATGTTACAACCAATATAAGGTTAATTTTACTCATGTAGTTAAACGCTTTAGAAAAAACCTAATCTAGGCACTTCTTCAACATTTCTTTTATGGGGAGATGAAAAAATGAGAAAAAGGAAAAACATAAACCCGACTATTATCACCGATTTTTACCCCCTATAGTCAACCCAATCCGTCCAGAAACAAAAAAGCCAAAGAAAACTTAATAAAACCTGTTTTAACAGGATTAACAACATCGCCACGAATGAATATTTTTGAGGTCTTGACAATTCCATCTTCGAATGTTTCACGAAATTCTTCATATGCCTCCTCCAAAAGTCCTTTCTCTTCCTCTTCCTGAATATAAAGGAAATATAAATAATTTAAAAAAATTTTTACTCTTTTGCGTTTGTATTTCTCCATGAAATAAAGAATATTTCTGAATAAATTATTATATAAAAGTGAACTCCTACAAGGTTTTTAAATAGTTATATAATATAAACTCGCAATCAGCGTGTGATAAAAATTACAAGACTTTAATGTTGTGAGGAAAAATTCTTTAATATTGCGAGGAATTAGGAACTGAAACGTCCTAATGCGCTTTAAAGCTGGATGTTTGGCTGTTCAAATACTAGCAGGAAAAGTCCAATGATTTAGGGAAACTGAGAAGATTCCATAACCGGATCAAATCCCAAATCCGGTGTAAAAAATTTTCCGGCCCGGATTTGGAGCCGAACCGGTCTCTTTGAACATGCCACGGGTAAAATTGAGGAAGAAGACTGACTTTTCTGTACAAATTAAGGAAAAATAGAAGATATACCCTGCGAATATATGGGAGGGGTGTGGCAAAACCGAAAAGTACCCTTCGGTATTTTCAGTTGATAAATCTTTTTCTTTCATTTTCTTTCTACTATAAATTAAAATCGTTTATGAACCATAATTTTTTATCAAAGAAAAATCTTGTAATCTAAATTCCATAACTCGCTGTATTAAACATTTTAATCTTCTATAATAGATATTTATTTCATGAAAATAAATAAATTTATAATTTGAAAGAATTAATAAAATGGAATTTTAAAAAGTTTTGTAATTCTCTAAAATAGGAAAATATAAAAATAAAATGGCAGGTTTATTAACGAAATAATTGGAATAAGCTGCAATCTTTTCATCTGAAAATTCTTCTTTTAAATTCCAGGCTTAACATGACTGAAAATATTTTTAAATATTACTTATTTTTTAAAGTAATATTTACGAATGTATTGAATGTATTCCCCCTTCGAGTTGTGCATTATGTGTTCGACGTTCCAATCTAATTTTTCCGCTGTCAATTCCCTTTCTAAATTATTATATATATTTTTTTGATATTTTATTTTACCTTAATTCATCAAAATTTCGAACACCAATATCTTGAAGTCCATGCTGGATACCACGAATAATATATGGAACATATTTGAAACAGCTACCTGAATAAAAAAATGTTATTTATGTATAGACTTATTCAAAAAAAAAAGAAACAGACCTCTATCACGTTGAGCTGCAGAAACCCCTTGTGCCACTTTTATATTTTCATTTCCACTAAAAATATAATTTTAAAATATTTAAATTTAAAAAACCCAGTAAAATATCTTTCTTGACTTGTAGCATTTGTCTCCATAGCATCCAAAGAACCCATTCCTCTGTATTTCTTTAGACGCACACCTGTTGATCCCCAGAAATATTCGCCTGGAGCTTCGTTTGTTCCAGCCAACAATCCACCCATCATTGCAGTTGAGGCGCCTAATGCCATTGCTTTTGTTATATAACTAGAATATATTTTTTGTTTGTATAAATTTTAAAGGAAAATAAACCCAATATCTCTAATTCCTCCATCTGCAATTACTGGCACTCCTCTTAATCTTGCATATCGAGAAACATTATAAACTAATTAAAAAATATTACTATCTATAATATTAAAAAACAAACCAGCAGAACCCTGTGCACGACCAACAGCACAAACCTAAATAATATTTTAAATATTAAATAATAAGTTTAATAATAATTGGTTCATTTAAATTAACAGGTAAAAAATTTTTTTAAAAAAATGAAAATTATAACTTGCAGATAAAACTTATCAACTTTTGGATGAATAGAAATACCAGAAAATTTTTGTATCACTGTTCCAGTTCCCTTTTATCATTATTCCAAACACTATACTTTTCTTATAAATAGTCACCATTATGACTCATACTAACCCGAAAATTTATTTAGAAAAAAACAAACTTCTTGTGTTGTGCAAATACTTCCACTACCCATTCCTACACGTAAAGCATCTGCCCCTCCGTCAATAAGTAATTTAGCTTGATTCATTGTTACAACTTCATTTAAAATAATAAAATTAAAAAAAATATTTCCAAAAAAACCATTTCCAGCAATTACTTGTGGCCATTCGGGAAAATTTTGTTTAATCCAGGAAAGTAATTCTAATTGATATATACTTGCACCGTTAGAAGAATCCTAAAAAATACTTTAAAAAAATATTTTTTCTTTTAAATTTTCTACAATAACAAGAACATCAACTCCAGCTTTAACCAATTCTTTAATTGTTTCTTTAGCCCCTTCTCTTGTATTTACAGCTGCCCCAACCATTAATTGTTTTTTATTATCAATTGAACTTCGAGGAAATTCTCTCGCCTTTTTTAAATCAGAACGAGCAATTAACGATATTAATTCATCATTTTCATTAACAATTGGAAGTTTTCCTTTAAAAAACCTTTATTTGTGTAAAATTCCAAAAAACCTTTCTTTTCCTTTTCCAAAATTGTGTAAGTCTGTAAAAGTGTCAAGTTTTTGTCTCCAACAATTAAACGATCCCTTGGAACCATTACATCTGCAATTTTTGTAGTGGCATAATTCTCCCTTCTAATAAAGTCAATATCTCTAGAAGTAACCAATCCTTAAAGAAAAAGTAAAATTCTTATCTAAATCTAAAAACTTTCTAACCAAGTAATTTTGACCCGACATATCCTGTTGAAGTAACTGGAGTACCAGTAAATCTTTAAAAGAATTATCCTAAAAATTAAACAAAAAATTACCCGAATTTCCTTTTAATTTCCATCAAATCCCAAATTGTGTCAGTTTCACGAATACATTGAGGACTTGAAATAAATCCTTGTTTATATCTTTTAACTTTAATGATTTCCGCTGCTTGGTCCTAAAAAAAATTTTTTTTAATTTTTTTAAAATTAAAAGGATGCCTGTGCAGATTGAAAATTTGCATGAATAATCCCAATTCCACCATTTAACTTTAAAAAATTATTTTTTTTTAATTTAAAAATAATCTAGAAACCGCCATTGCAATAGCCATTTCTACAAAAATATTTTAGACTAAAATTTAAAAAATATTTAAATTAACCGCTCTCAGTCACAGTGTCCATTGGGGAAGAAACTAGGGGTGTATTAAGTTTAATCATTTTAGTTAAATTTGTTGTTAAATCTACATCAGTTACAACAAAGTCAATAAATCCAGGAAGTATATCTTTTTTTAAATAAATAATTTTTTTTAATTAAAAAAATCTCAACTAAAATCATTATAAGTTAATCCAATTCCTTGTTTAAATAAATCATCAATTGTTTGTCCATCAACAATATTTAAATCATTTTCAGTCCAATTAGTATCCTCAATTTGTTTTTGATAATTATTATTGTTACCATTAATTGTTGTAAAATCCATTTAAAAATTAAATAATTTTTTATAAAAATAATTAGTAAATATAAAAATAAATAGAAACTACTAAAAATAATAATTTCTTTTTTTTAAAGATTATCAAAGAAAAGATTATTTTTTATTAAAAAATATTAAATAGGGATTAGTAAAAAATATAAAAAATATTATAATTAATAAAATAATTATAATATAAAGAAGATGCGGTTTTAACAAATCCTTCAGAAAAATCCAAACAGAAAACAACCTATTAATAATACTTTAATACTATTTACTGCTAAACATACTACATAGCAACCATCTTCTTTATATTTATTCAGACATTGATAAAAAAATTGGAAAGCCCCAATTCTCCCCTAGATTCTTGTTAGATAAAAAGTAAATTTACTTTGTGTAAAATAAACTAAACATTTAGTAATCTACTTTATTAAAATAAAAAATATAAAATTCTAGCGTAAAAATATCAATGTAAGAATGATTCTTCGTACAAAAGGATTATAAAAAAATTATTTTTAAGAGATTAGACAAATATTCTTATGGCTGGTAGTCACATATATGGGAATCAATATCTTTTTTTTCTAACTAGGAAATATATTTTAAAAAATTTCCATATTTTAACCAGCCTTATGGTTTATCAAAAAAAGAATTCCCCAATTCATTTTAAATTAATATTAGAGGGAAAGACTGAAATTAAATGTAAAATAGGGAAATACCAATGAGAAATTCTTTGGCCATTCAGTTTTTTATCTATTTTATGATTTATCTCACGTCTGTTCTCATAAACTTAAATGTAAATAATTTTGTAATAAATTTATTACAACAAGTAAAGTTTAAAATGAAAAGAAAGTATTAGAATTTAATACATTAATGTTAATTTGTTGTTTAAACAAAAAAATTTTTATTTAGATTCTTATGTTTAGATAAATGTATAGTAAATTCAAGTTATTTTTAATTGAAGTCTTTTTAATTGTCAAGTATATAAAATTCTTACTAATACATTTAGGATTGTTAAAATCACCCATTAATGTTGTTGTTCCTGCCATTGTTCAATATTCAAAGTCTGTTCTAAATTTTGATAATTGTGTAAATCTTGTTTTTGTTGATCCATATGTGAATGATGGGATTCTTGTTGTAGCTGTTGAATATTTACGTTACTACCAGCACCTAAAAAGAAATCTATACTTAACAAGTTGATCTTAAATCTCACCATAATTTGGTAAACTCATTGGCCGATTCAATTGCTGTTGCAGCTGTTGTTGCTCGTGTTGTTGATCGATGGGCATTTGTTGTTGTTGTGGCTGCTGATGTTGTGTGTTATGAGGATCGCAAAATAGCTGTGCACTCGAGAAGAGAAGACCAGTACCCAACATCTGTGGACCAACAGCACCAACACTTCCTTGGTATTGCTGTTGTTTATGGGGGTCGAATTGGGGAAAGAAGTTAGCATTCGCTAAATTTTGTAGTTCTCGATGAAATTGCTGCTGGGGTTGTGAACATGACCCATTATTTCCAGTATTATCAAGCATTGCCATAGAAGGTGGACCTGGAGTGCTTAATGCACTAGTGTTTGGAGTAGCTCTGAGAAAATTTATATTATTTCTTATCCTCAGTTACCTAGAATTTTGTTGACCAATGGAATTTGTAATCTGCGTTGGTTGCTGTTGTTGTTGCAATTGTACATTCATTCTAATCGATCCAGAATTGCATATATTATCTTGAAAGTCTGTAGCCATAGAAAAACATGAAGGGCTCACTAAATCAGTAGGACCACAATTATTAGTTACCATTATTGGCTGCACAGAAAGTGGACGATTCTGTTACAAAAATAAGAATTGAGAGAATATTTATATTTAACAACCATTTGATGGCATTGTTGTGGTTGTTGTGGATATTCCTGTTGACTTCCTCCAGAAATCATAGCCATAGATCCACTATAGCCAGCAACATTTAAAGCCTCTAAATTACTATATACATATCTATTATGAGGCTGTTGTTGTCCTAAAAATTGATTTTGATTTAAATTATTTTGACAAAATTGTCGGGATTTTTGGTGTTGTTGATTAATATGTTGTTGTTGTTGGTCATTAATCATTATAGGACGAAAGAAGTTAGTTTGTGAAGGTTGTTGAGGATTTGATGTAGAAGGCTCTGATGAAGCAGTAGATGGCAATAACTTAAAAAATCAAAATTCTTAAAAAATAATTTCACGTTTTTAACCTTTCCCTGTGCGATTAATTGTTGTAATTGGCGAGCACGGCGATATCTACGTTTCAAAAGTTTAGTATTATTTCCTTGATTATTGTGGTGTTTAATAATATGTTCTTTTAATTTGTCTCGTCTAGACGAAGCATAATCACAATTTTGACATTTAAATGGTTTTTCTTCCAAATGAATACGTTCATGTCTTACCAAATGAGACTTTTCAATGAAAGAACGGTGACACGTCCGACATTTATGTGAACGAACTAAAACTAGATTTCATTATATTTAAATAAATTAAAAATAACCATTTAAGTGAGTTCTTAAATGGGCAGCAAGTTGACTTTTCTTTGGTGATGAATAATCACAATCAGGAATATGGCATCGATATAAATCACCAGAACTAAAAAAAGATTTAAAATATAAAAATAAACTAAACTGAATTCGTTTATGAGATATTAAATGAGATTGATATTTAGTACTAAAATTGCATTGATCACAAAGAAATGGTCGTTCGTCTTGGTGTGTAATTGAATGATTTTCTAAAGTTCTTTTAAGAACAAAACGCCTATAAAATAATTTTATAAGTTTAAATTTTTTAAAATTTATTATTTACTTTGAACAAATATTGCATTGGAAAGGTTTCTCTCCAGAATGTAAACGATAATGGACAATCATGTTAGATTTGTTACGACATCGAAAAGAACAATCAGGACATTTAAGAGGTTTTTCATTTGTATGAATTAAACGATGAGTAAGCAAAACAGGAAGTCTATCAACAGAATAAGTACACGAATCACATTCTAAAAAATACTTTCATCAAATATATTTTATTTACTATAAACCTGAATGATAATCACATTGATATGGAGGACCTGGAAAATGTATTTGGCGCATATGTTGATAAAATTGTTTATTCCATCGACATTCAAATTGACAAACAAAAATTTTAATAAATTATTATAAATAGTCTACCTAAATTTAACTTACTATTACAAACGTAGAGAACATTTTTTGAATGTGTTGCAATTACATGCTTGCGTAAATGGACAATTCCATGGTGAGTAGAAAAAGAACAATGTGGGCATTGCATTGATAAAGCTTTATTTGAAAACTCTCTTTCAATTTCATTATTTAATGGATTTTTCTCTAAACTTTTTTGTTTTCCACTAGTAAATAAATTTTGGCGAATCTGTTGCTCATCCTAAAAATGATAAATAAGATCATCTGAAGTTTTTATTTGATTACCTGTGCCTCAAAAAATTCAACTCTTTCAGGGTCAAATTCATCTTCTTCCTCATCAAAAACAACAGCTGGAATTGATCCTTCTGTTTCTTCAGCAAATTCAAAAAAAATCGAATTAGGCTCCTCATCAACACCTGTAAAATCAGTGAGAGGCCGAGGTGGTCGTAGCTTTGGTGGTCTTCCTCTTCGTCGAAATGCTTTCCCAGTAGCAGAAGCAATTGATTTTCGATATAATTTTAATCCTAAAAAGCTTTCCTATTAAAAAAAGGTTTAAATTAACCTATTAATCTACGATTCATTGATTTATCGAGAAATTGTTTTTGTTTCACAGGCAAATGTATTTTTAATTTAAGAGAACCAGAAGGGCATTGTCGCATTGCTGAATTGCTATTGGAAACTGCAGTTTCAGATTCACATGGACGTTGAAGATTTGATTGAAAGTTTGTGCAATGTTGTGTTGAAAATTGTCCAATCTCTGACACAAATTCGGGATCAACTTCATCTTCATCAATACCAACATGTGAACGTTTTATATCCAAAGATGAATTTACATAATGTTGACTACCAGTAATGTTTCCACCTCCCAACCCAGTTACTGAACAACTTCGGCGTCGTTGAGTTACATCTGAATTTTTGTCTCCACAAATACGTTGTACAAGATTTCTATACCGCAATTCATATTTAGGCATTTGAATACCTTGATTATGCCTTTGGAAAATTAAATATATTAAAATAAAGAAATTAATTGAATACATTTCTTGCAAAATAGCATGAAGTGAAATTTCTGATTGATTGAAAAAAGGATTAAAATCCAAAAGACGTTCAAGCTTTGCAGGCAATATTTGCTGAATATTGCATCTTCCAAGTAAAAAGGGAAAAAGCTGTTCTCGCTCAGAAAGTTTATATCCAACCCAACGAACAATTAAACTAAAATTAATTTAATAAAAAATTTAATTAATCAACTCAAAAGAAGAATACCTTAAATAAATATCTGGAGGAACATTATTTATATGCTGAGCTTCTTCCAAAAGTGAAAGAAGTTGTGAAGCTTCATATTCAAGTAAATCTGTATTCTCTAACAAACATCCACTTATATTGCTATCAAAAAATTCAGAAGCTCGAGTATGTAAACGCGGTAAATTGTAACGAGTCGCCAGATCTCTAACACATAAACAATTAGATACATCAATATACCGCATGAGATAATCAGCACAGAGATTTTTAAGTCTAAGCATCTGAAATAAAATTTAAAAATTAAAAAATAACTGAAATAACCAATAAATTATTAGCCAACTTTAACATTTCAACAACAACGTCTCTGTCTATTTGCACTGTTCCACTATACATATAATTAAGAATCCGTTCAAATACCAAAGGTTCTTGACAGTTTACAACAATCTTTAAATATTTAAATAAATAAAAATGTAAAACAAACCTTTTCTTTTGCAATTTTATCAAATCGAAGAACAGAATCAAAATACGGGCTATGAGAAGCAAGTATTGACCGATGGGCACTGAACATTCTATCCTTCACAAAAATACAAGCATCACAAAACCTATAAAAATAAAAAAATAAATTTCTACAACCAAAACTAACCTTCCCGAAGCCCTTTGATATCTCAATCTTTCCATCATTGGATTTAGATTTGAATCACCAAAAGACATAGGATTTAAACCATCCTTAGAATAAGCCAAAGTCATATCGTTTTTTCAGCAAATTTAAGAAAGAAATTAATTTAATTTATAAATTATTAAGTATTTAAAAAAACGAACAAATTATTTAAAAAAATAAATTTATTTTTATTAAAATTTTATCAAATTAAATAAAAGGCAAACAGAGGCAATGAAAGTACAGCAATTATTTTATGAAAATAATTTGATAGGGATTTAAACAGAGCTGTTTCGAAACAAAAATTTTTATTTAAATATTGAAAGTCAAAATTTCGAAACAGCTCTGATATTTAACAATATTTTATTAAAGATTCTGATATGCAAAACAGAATCCAAAAATTATGACAATTCGAAAATAAATAAAGCATTAAAAGAAAATAAATAATTTATTTTATTGGTCAAATTATGATTTTTGTAAAACTTTAATTTAAAATTTGAGAGAATATTTAGATAAATTTAAAAAATTTTATTTGGCCAATAAAATAATAAGCACGAAAATAAGATTAGGCATTCCCTTTCACAATATTCAAAAATTAATAATTATGGCATTATTGTTTATATGGATAAATTTAATTTTAAGAGCACAATATTAAAAGAATGAATAGCAATTCGTTGATTTTGTGACAATAATTTAAAAAAATCTTTTTAGAAGACTAGCAATTTCAAAATTAAAACAAAATCTCTACAAATTTAATTAACCTACATTCAAATTACCTCTAATTTAAAATAGAAAAGTTGTTGTCGAATTCTCCTTTTTGGCATTAAATGTTTGTGAATTTGTGTCACAATTATTAATTACTTTTGTGCCAGCATTTAATTTTTCTCTAAATTTTTATTTTAAAATTTAAATCTTAATTAATTAAAAATACCTCAAAACATTTATATAACAAATATATCTTTCTTTCTAATATATTAAAAATATGTATTTTTAAACTAATTTTTATTTTAAAAACCTCGCTGTCCAAAAAACGTTCTTTATAAAAATAGTCATAAACTAGTTTTCCTTTCGATTTGATAGGAGGAGCACATTGTTGAAGATTTGTCAAACTTTCTTTTGTTTCTTCTAATCTTTGTTCATGAGCATGTAATTGGTCAACCTAAAATATTTTTAAATTAAATAAATTAAAAGATGAGATATCACCAAAGATAAATGAGTAGGTGTTGAAGAATATTTTGGTTTACAAAAGATAAAGGCTTTGTTAGCACCAACTAGAAAAATTAAAAATAAATAAAAATCTAATTAAATGTCTCTTCTTCAACTCTTATTTAATTAAAAAAATACCTGGGGTTGGCAAAACAGGAGCAGAAAAAGCAGCAGCGACATAATTTATTGCATCAATCCACTTATCAACTTCAGTTGAATCACTTGTTTGAAAAAGAAATTCACCAAAATTAGCAGTTTTTAAACGAAAAACATTCTTCTTTTTTGTATAATCTTTCGGAACCTAAAAATTAAATTTATAAAATCTTTTAAATAAAAAAAACCTCAGCAAGTGAATGATGGATTAAAATACAATTTTTATAAGTTAAATAACGATTTCGACATGAAAAAGAATTTTCATCTTGATGTAAATAAATAACCATTCCTCTAATTGTAGCATATAACATTTGCCATTTTCTTCGACCAATAGGTGCTAAAAATAATTTTCCTTTGTAAAAATCATTTTAAAAATAAAACTTCTTTTTCCATCAACATCATAAAGAGATTTTTTCATTAACCATCCACGTTTATAATCAACTTGTTGCTCCACTGGATTAACAAAGGAAGATGTTTTTATACTTGATTCACTTTTCTTATTAAAAATAATTTTACTTAATCTTTTTTCTTTAAATGTAGAATTTGTATTAAATTGAGACAACTAAAATAAAAAATTTAGAGAAAATTTCTTTTGATTAAAAACTTGAGTTTCTTGTTTATTAAAAGGCTGATTTCTAATTGTTATGAAAAGATCTTTTAACATTGCTGCATCAAATTTAAATCCACTATTTGTTAAATCATTTATAAAATCACGTATATTGACATTATTTGCCTGATAATAAATTTTTCTTTAAAATTAAATTAAAATTTTTTTTTACATTTCCTTGCAAAGAATTATTTAAAGAAATAAGAGCACAAGACAAAGCATGAACTTCTTCAACATTTTTAAAGATTACAGGATTACATTCAAAATATCGATGTGCAAAATGTGCCAATAATTGAGCTTTATCACCAGATTCGTCACAAAGCTGTACACGTGAAGAAAATGCCTGAAGAGCGGCATCAATTCGAAGACCGGCAAAATTAAAGAGATTAACAAATTCTCTGGCAATTTTCATTGAAAGATCATCGCTAAAATCAATAGACAATAAAAATTTTTAAATTATTAAATACGTTTTAACAAGAAAAGCAGCAATTTTAATTCCTTCTTGATGAGTAAAAAGATGTCTGGCAAGACGAGAAATTGTTTCTGGTGGGTAAGATGAATATAATAAAGGCATTGTACCGGCAGAACTTTGCATTGATACTAAAAAATGATTTTTTCGTGAAAGTTTATTAAAATTTTTTACATGAAGAAGAGCAAACTTGATTTGGAATTTCATCATCTAAATTTATAGTTTGACATTTTTCAGTAGCAGCAATAAGTGCTTGTTCAATTAAATTTGTTTGTTTATTTGTAAAAACTCTTGCTGGACTAGCAGGCATACTTTGTGATTGATTTGAAGAAATTAATCTTTAAAAGAAATAAATAGATTATTAGACAAAATACCTGGAAATTGTCGAACTGCTAATTAAAGGAGCATTAAATGTTAAATTATTTTGTTGTTGTGGAAGATTAATAGAAAAATCATTCCCAAGAAAATTATTCGCTGAATTTTGAAATTGTGGTATATTTGAAGGATCGGCAGGAATAACATTAATACACGAACTCTCTGACTAAAAAAAGATATCTTCAAAAATATTTTTTAGTTGAAAAACAAAACCTCAAAATTTTTATTATTTGAAGTATTATCCTGAACTTCTTTTAATATTTCAGAAACTTTTTCCTCGTCTTTCTCAGATTGTGATTCAGGTTTTGTTGAAAAATCAATTTGACTATTCTCTTCTGAAGTCCCAAGCATTATAGCACTACGTATACGTCCATGGCTGTTTTTGTGCATTGAAGGGAAATGATCAAAATGATTTTCATTTTTGAGCTTTTTTTCAGGTTCAACATGAACAGCAGGTGGAAGCTGATCATGACACATCTGACGTGAATCAAATAAAAGTGTTAACAATTAAAAACCTTAGGGTAATTTTAAATATTTTTCTTCCTAAATTATTGTAACCTTTTTCACCGTGGCATCCAATCAGTAAAGAAGGAAAACATGAGGAAATCGACACATTTTTATAAAGTGGAGAAACAAAAATGTCAACTATTTCCATCTACATGAAAAACCTTATCGAAATATCAATCATGTACTTAAAATAGAGAAGGGGACATAACTACCATTCACGAAATACTGAATGGAGCTGTACAACAAAAAACTGTCGCGCAAAACAAAAATTGATGTATTGTCTTGCACGGAGTACAAAAGATGCTGAATAATTATCTTTTTCTGACAAATTGGACGCCAAGAGATAAACTAATAAAAAAAACGAAAGTAAAAAGTACCAACCTTAGCATAACTTGGAGAAATTTTTGGATTTAAATTAAGCATCTTATCTCCAGTCATTACAAAAGCCTCGCATCGAGGTGAACGTGATTGAATACTTGAATTTTGTGAATCTGGTAATGTATTGTCAACCTCATAATCTGTCGTACAAAATTTATAACGAACTCTCTGATCCTTTTCCATTACAAGATGATGCTTATCTATTTGTGTATTGTTACTGCCCACCGCTAATTCCATTTTTATTATTAATCTAATCTAATAATTCTGCCACCTAAAATAAGGAATTGAAGTTTAATTTAAAAGAATTTGGGTTTTAAGTTAAATGCGTGCAGTTTTTCCTAAATAAAACCTTTTACAAATGTCTTATAATTAAAGCAAAAAATTGTTACAACACGTATTACAAAGATTAACAAATAAAAAATTTTCTTCCGCATCCACAATGCTTTTTAGTTTCCGCTTTTCAATTTTAAACAAAGCCACCCCTGTTATTTACTAATTTAAATGTAAAGGATATAGGTAACATAATAAATTAAACCAAAATTGTTTTTATCTAATCGATCACTATTATATCAAATCGTATCTATTATTACAACGTTAAATTTTGAACTTAAATCTTCACAGAAAACAAAATAACATCAATAATAGATTAGCTAGTCTAAAACCCCAAAAACAAATATAATTAAAAAAAGATACTTTTTAATTAAAAACCAGGAGGCAATCTACCCCTAAAACTGGTTTATGATAAATAAAGCCTCGAAAAATGGAAGAATTGTGCAAGAGCAAAATAATATATTGTTACATGCATCTAACAAAATAATTAAAGAAAGAATAAAATTAACAATTTATTTTAAAATAACAAATAATTAATTTAAAAGTGCAAAAATTTCAGAAATCCATATACTTATTAAGGTGACATCCGAAGACCACCATCTGAATTTAATACATATAAATAAATCAAAAATTAAATAACTTACCCAAACGAATAACTTCTCCATTTATATAGGGATTTTCAACGATATGTCCAACTAAAGCTGCAAACTCCTCAGGATACCCCAAACGCTGCGGGCTCAAAACAAGCTTTCCCAAAAACTTTTTCGCCTAATCAAAGAATTTAAAAGAACATTTTCATAAACCAAAACCTTATCTGGCAACGAATCCATAAGTGGAGTCTCAAAAAGTCCAGGTGCAATTGTGACAAAACGAATACCAGGTACAGCATAATCTCGTGCAAGTGGCAATGTCATTGAAGCAATGGCACCTTTTGTGGCAGAATATAAAGACTAAATTATTTATTAAAATATAAAGAAAAAACTGAAAACCTGTCCTGCCTGTCCTTCAAATGCAGCAATCGATGAAGTATTAATTACTAAACCTCTTTGGTTATTCTCATCTGGAGTGCTTGCAATTAAATGAGGCAAGCTATATTGAATTACATTAATTGTCCCGTAAAGATTAACCTTTAAAAACAAAGAAATTTTAAAACCACTTTTCAATAACCTTAATTATTTTATCAATTCGCTCGCGTTTCATAAAATCAGCCTTTGTGGTTGAATACAGTTTTTGGGCAAAGGCAACACCTGCACAGTTCACAACCAAATTGAGCTGACCAAACTGACCGGCTATCGAATCAACGGCTTCTTTCACTTGATCTTCTGACGAAACCTAAAAGAAAATATTAACGACAGCAAGGGAATAACAATTTGGTACTACATCGTTTTACATTTTGTTAGATTAGGAACCAATATGTATCCACATCGAGGGATGGAGTAAAGTAAATTTAAATTTTCCACGAATAAATCAAGTACAAAAAATTCAAAAATTTACATCCAAAGGTCGAAATTGCACAATCCCCGAGCCAATCTCTTCAGCAAGTTTAGAACCTTCCGAGGATGGCAAATCAAATAATCCAACATTGTAGCCTTTTCCAGTCAGATATTTAACTGTTGCTTTACCTAATCCAGAAGCACCTCCTGTAACAATTGCGACAAGTTTCTGTAAAATAAAGTCTCTTTAGAATATTTTTCAAACAAAACCTTAGCAGAAGCAGCTGCAGCACCACTAACAGATGCCATAATTTCTAAACAGTTAAAATAATTTGAATTTATTTAAATATAAAAATAAATAAAACTGCCAAATTTAAAAATATTTTCAATTTTAAGTCTACCATTAAAGCTCAACATTTAAAATAAATTAAAATTAACAGAAAAACACATTATTATGTAAATATTATCAACAAATATTTTTATCAACATTCATTTTAATTTTTAATAATTTAATCTTTCTTCACATGACCAACTTCTTTTATTCGTTCCTGAAAAATAAATCATAAAGTTACAATATTTATATGGATCCCATAATTTCTAAAGGTTAAAACTTTATCAACAGGAGCTTCTTATCCTCACCCTCATTAAAAACATTTTAATAACCTACCGCACTTTCAATACTAAAATCCAAACGAAACAAAATAATTGAAATCAAAAAGAGCAACAAAAATGCACAGATCACCATTAGCGGTTCCCGAATTAAATAAATACGATCAAATTCATAATAAAGCTAAAAAAATAGATTTTAATTTTTTGTTATAAATTCATTGTAATTTGCCGTAAATGTTTGGATATGGTTGTTTATCAAATTTTCCTTTTCAATCACTACGACAGGACGGCCAAATGTATCCAAATAAGTCTTATAAGTTTCGTCAGGCAAACGTTTAACAGAGTAGGGCGTAACCAATTTTATATTCCTAAAAACACAAAGAATGTATTTTAGATAAAAATTAAATAATTACGAGCTCATTTCTGGTAAAATAATTTTAAGACGAAGTTTTTGCACAACAGCATTGTCAAAAAGTCTGTCCATCATTTTCATTCTAAGCGCATAATTTGACCCAGAAGAGTGCAAAAATGAGGAACTTGGAATGTTATACCCGAGAACATAGTTTGTCTTATAAAAATATTTAAGGAAAAAAAATATATTTTTATATTACCCGCCAACCCCCAAACAAAGGAAAACGCGGACGAAGTTCAACTTCAACACGATCGTTTCGAGGATAAACACTGGAAGTAGATATATTACCGATTTCATCTCTATAGTAAATGTCACGTGTTGCTGGTGGAAGAATTGACTAATAATGTTATATAATTGATCAAAAATTTAAAACATAGAAACTGTAATTTACCTTAAAACTTCGAACTACAGGCTGTTTCATTCCTCGTCTGTCCATTTGAAAATCTAATCGAGAAAATGACCCCTTTAAAAATGCTCCTTTGTTAACAATTTCAACATTCTCCTCAACAGCCAAATTCCCACTCCAATGAGAAATCTAGAAAAATTATTATTTAAAATCAATTTGTGTTTAAAAAACCTCGATAACTCGATCAACCTTTGTAGCAACAAGGAAAGGAGAATTATTTTCACAATGAATAGTAATCGGTTTCTAATTATAATATTTTTAAAATTTTAAATAAAATTAGCACCTTCGTATAAGGTTTGGAATTCTCATAAGGTCCATAAGCGATTTTGCCTGATGCATATTTGCTCAAAGAAACATCAGTAAAAGCAATAGGCTGAACAGAACCGACTTTGTAAATACAGGTCTCTTTCAATAGCGAATACGCTGATGGAATGTTTGCCAATCCCGAATAAAGAACAAGCCTAAAATGAATTAGCGTAAAAATAAACCAAAAATAAGAAAATTTACTGATTTTCAGATTGAATAATTTCCTTGGGATGTGGCACTAAATATTCAGTCAATGCATATTCAACAGTAACTTTAATTGCAGAACCAGTCGATAAAAGATTAAGCAACTCCAATTTGTGGAAAATAAAACCATCTGGCGCACCTTTCACTTTAGCCTTTTTTAAAATTTGATTGAGTTTTAATTATTTAAAAATTACACGTGAGACACGGAATTTTCCTGTTTCCTTCCCAGTTTCAAAAGCAACCATCCAAGACAAATGTTTTGCTTCGTCCTCTGTAATGACATTTACAAAAAAAGAAATATCTTCCTTTCCCTCATTTTTTAATTCAAACTCTGTTTTAACCTAAAAATAAATTAAAATAAACACGTTGAAAAATAAGGGTGAAAATTGTTTGTTAATAATTGAAAGTTAAATTTATTTAAATAAACCTTGACAATTTGTGATGTTATATCTATATTTCTTGTCGCTGAAACAACTTTTAATCCATCAAACAATGTGAGTTCTGTCTGTTGCGCCTGATAAAATGGGAAAAATAAAGCGAATAATGCAAAGATAAACATTTAATATTGCATTCAAATATCTAAAATTGTGATATTAAAATAAAATTAATCAAAATAAAAGTAAATTAATCAACGTGTCAAAAACACAAATCAATAAACATACGATCAGAATTCCAAAATTTTCGGGGGTTTTAAAGGGTGGACATTTCGTGAAAGGCATTTTTGACATTTGGACATTACGCTAAATGTCCAACTGTGTCTCTAAATACACACTATTTTCTTTACTTGGGCATTCTGTCATTTTTAATAAAAAAATAAACATAATGCCAAACACATCGCCAAAAGTCTCACAAAATTCAAAGCTGCGCACAAACAAACAAAATAGGAATTCTAAAATTTGATATAGGATTATTGGATAATAGTGTCGTTTCCGGGCCTACTTTTTAGCCCAAGTTTTTCTAATTCATTCAGATAATGGTCGACTTTGTCCTTTCTTCCATCAAAATTGCCTTTTGCCTACAAACAATCAAAAAGGATTGTTTTATTACCCCAGTGTTTGGAAGAAAGGAAAAAGTCAGACCATTCTCTGTGTATATAGAAATAAACTTGTGGAGGAAAAAGGGGTTCGGAAACGACCTATTACCCATTATTGTTTTAAGTTTTTTGACATTTAGATATATTTAAATATGCGTGTTGAAAACAATTGTGAAGTTGATATTCTTAGTCGACTAGGAATTCTTGAACGGGAAACTCCTAATGATAATTTAACAACAAAAATTAAAAGTAATCGGTTTGTCGACAAGAAACGTAAATTTCATCGAGTTTCATTAAATGTTGCTTTAAATAAAATTTCTTTGAGTGAAAGCAGCACAGATGAAGATAAAGATTTTATTAACAAAACTGTTTGTTTTTTTTTTAAATATAAAATATATTTTTTTAATTTTAGTTATCTTCTGAAACAAAAAATGACCAAACAATTTTTTATTCTTCAAACAATAATTGCCATTCTAATCCAAATTTTTGTGAATTTATTTCTCTTCTCTCTGCTGCTGGATTTTTGGTATTTTTTTTAAATTATTTATTTTAAAAATAAATTTAGGGATTTTCATCAACGTTAAAGGAATCAAGTTTTGAAGCAAATTTTGACGGAATTAATGTAAATTTATATTTTAAATAAATCTTTATTTAAAATTATTTTTTAGATTTTAATTAATTCAATATTTATTTTACTTGGCTCTTATTTTGGTTTTTATTTTAAATAATTTTTTTTTTAAACTTTCTTTTTTTCAGCAACCTTGTGTTTATTTAAATTTAATTTAAATTCATTTTTTCTTTTACTTTCTGTGATGCTAACTTTTGTAACAATTTTTGCTTTATTTTTGATTGATAAAAGCGAGAAAATTTTAAATTTTGGTTATTTAAATATTATTTTATTTAATGCTAGTCAATCATTTTTAATTGCAACAATTGAAAGAGGTTTTTTCTGTTAAATAAATATTTTTTTAGAAATTATTATTTTTTAAAGTTATTTTATTAATTATTCCACGTTGGAAGGGTAATTTTGGCCGTGTTATTTTTATTGTTTATTCATTTATTGCTTTTTGTGCTTTTTTATCTTCTTCACTTCAAATTAATTTGGAAAAAAATAATTTATTAAATAATTCTGAAATTAATGAAAAACAAATAAAAATACTCAATAAAACAGAAAATTTTTTGGAAGAGGTTTTATTATTTTAAATATTTAATTAATTTGTTTTTCTTTAAATTTAAGTTTATTTTCATCAAATATTTATTTTTCAATGAATTTTTATTTATTTTATTAATTTTTGTTTTACCAATTTTGTTTGGTTTTTGTTGTTTTCTTGGTCAACCTTTGGGGTCTCCTCAACAAAAAATTTCAAAAAATAATTATTTTAATGAGGTATAATATTTTTCTTTAAAAATAAAATTTTTTAATCTTTTTTAAAATAGTTGCAAGTATCTTCGTCTTTTATTTGTCAAATTCTTTTATTTTTTATTATGACTTTACATTTTACTTCTTCCTTTATTGCTCAACATTCTATAAATTTTAATAAAGAAAATAATTTTGAAAATATTCAAAATGTTTTATTTTGGTTATTTTTGTTGATATTTAGACTTCCATTTGTTTTTTGGTAATTTAAAGAAGATTTTTTTTAATTTTTATTTTCCAGGCCGGATCTTTCAATACGCTCAAATTTATTTTATTTTTTATATTTTATTTTAATTACAGCCAGTATTTTACTTAAATTAATTATACCTGAGCATTTTAGTAATATTTTTGATTTGGTTATTTTGGTAAGAAAATTAATTTATTTTTTAATTTAATTTTGTTTTTTAGTCATTTTCTTCTAATTTTCCACTTTTTCTTTATGTTTGGTATATTAATTATTCAAAATGTTCACATTTGGATATTTCTTTTTGTTTTATTCTTTCTTTATCATTTGGAGAATTAATTGGGAAATTTATTTTTTGGAAACAAAGTTTTTTAAATTTTAAAAAAATAATTAATTATTTTTAGATATTTCTCCTTCCCTTTCATTCAAAATTGGACTTTTCTCAATTTCTTTTTTATTGTTTTTAATTTTATTTTTTAAAATTCAAAAAGAAGGGCGTCAAAGGCAAATTATTGAATATAGAAGTTCAATTAATGGTTAATCTTTTTTTTTTGAAATTTTTTTTTATTTTTAAAAAGGTAAAGGAAATACTCAAAACTCGTCAAAAATTAAAAAGAAATTAAAGAAAAAGGTCAAAACATCAAAAGGTGCTTATTCACTATTAGAAATGAATAGAAGAATTGCCAACAAAAATAACACAGAAAAACAACAAAAAACACTTATTTCCTCCAATGATGATAGGTCATCATTTGATAGTGAAGATGATGAAGACGAGGCTGACGTGGAAATGGAATCTGTGACTGGTGATTATGATGAAGAATTGGAGAAGGAAGAATGTAAAAAAATAAATGAATTATTATAGTTAAAAAATTTTTGTAAAAAATGAGAAAAAGGAAGGAAAATTTAAACATTTGATTTAAAAAAATTTATTTTTTTGTTTACATTCTGATTTGTTTTTCTTTACTTTATATTTTTTTAATTTACTTTAAAGAGCCATTAATGAATTTTTGTTTTTAAATAAAATGAAGGAAATGTGCGCGCCATTATTGTAAGAGCATATATAAGCATTAAGCAAAAAGTAGCTCCTGTCGGTCTATTTATGGATTAACAAAAAAAATATATGAAGAGATCAGCAAAGGAGAGAAGTGTTTTTAAGGATTAACGAACGATGATGATGTGCTAACATGTTTTTTTAATATTTTACAGATTTTCTCTGTACACGTTAATGGGTGCTTTAAAAACATTAAAATGGGTGACACCGTTGCTTTTTAATTTAACAAATTATTATTTTTAAATTTTATTTTTTCTTTTTCAACAAATTCCCTTAGTTTTTAAAACAAATCCTCCTAAACCTTGTAATTTTCATTATTGTGGAAATTAATTTTCGTTTATTTTTTCATTTAATTTTCATTTACTTTATGTACATGTAATATTTACATATATTTTCGTTTAAATTCATTTCACCCCAATGATTCAACATTTTAATTAAACTCATTTTTTTGAGAGATCATCTTTGTCCTTTCAAAAATATATTGACTAATACATAAATAAATAACTTCGCCAAATTGTCCTCTCCCTCTTTTTCACATATTTTTGGAATGCAACCGTTACTCAATATTTTTAAACATTTCTCTCCCTTTTTTTATTAAACTAAAATTCCCGGTCAGCTTTCTATTTAATAAAACCACAATATAAACGTGTATATAAATCTATAAATATATATTTTGTTGTGACTCATCCCGGATGCATTTATGGCCATTTTTGTCTTTAGTATATTTCTTTTCACTTTTCGTTAAGTTGGGTTTCTATTTAGTAGTTAGTTAGCTTATTCTGAAAAATTCCGTCAGCATTTAATTATTTACCAATAATTTTTAGATTTACTATTTTTTAATTATCAAATTATTTTAAACAAAGATATGCCTTTTTCCAGTGATCAAATTGAGCAATTAAAGGAACATTATCCAACGGTGTCTAATTTTATTTTATTAAATTTTTATTTTGTTTTTTTTTCAGTTAATACAAAATGGGGGTAGTGGATATATAACAAATGATGAATTAAATGGAGCTTTGAAAATTCTTGGAATTGATGTACCTGGTTATCAAGTAATATTTTTGAAATGAATTTTTTTTAATAAAAAAATTTTTTTTAGGCCAGAGATTTATTAGAGCGTTATAATTCTGGAAATAAACAAATAAGTTATGATAAATTTATTATTATTTTTGATGAAATTGATTCACAACGAAATGCGGAAATTTCGCGATGGAAGAATCGAATTGGAAGTGTTACTGGAGCTTATCAACTTCAAGGGATGGCCGAACATGGAGCGGATGAAATTGTTCATACAATTCGAGTTGAGGAAGAATTGGCATTTTCTAATTGGATAAATAGTAGTTTGTCAGAGGATTCTGATTTGAAATCACTCCTTCCAGTTAATCCAGAGGGAGGCGATCTTTACACAAAAATTCGTGATGGGCTAATTATTTGGTAAGGAAATGGATTTTTTAATAAAAATATTTGAGATATTTTATTTTTAAAGTAAAATGATTAATTTGGCTGTACCAGAAACAATTGATGAGCGTTGTCTTAACAAAACAAATTTGAATACTTATACTCGATTGGAAAATCTTACATTAGCTTTAATGTCTGCCCAAGCAATTGGTTGTAATATTGTTAATATTGATGGTGATGATTTATCTAAAGGGAAGCCACATTTGGTTCTTGGTCTTTTATGGCAAATAATTAGGGTTTGTTTGGTTGTTTTTTTTATTAAATTAATTAAAAATAGATTGGCCTTTTTCGAGAAATTGATCTTGTGCACGTTCCTGGGTTATTTAGACTTTTACAAGAAGGTGAAACACTTGATGATTTGAGAAAATTGAAGCCGGAACAGATTTTAATCCGATGGGTTAACTATCATCTTGAGAGGGCTGGAATTCAACGTCGTCTTGCTAATTTTACAACCGACATTTCCGATTCTGAAATTTATACTTATTTACTTCATCAAATTGCTCCTAAATCTGCGGGTGTTTCATTAGCTCCATTACAACAAAATGATGATATAAGACGTGCAAATTCAATGCTTTCTGAGGCAAATAAAATAAATTGTAGAGAATTTGTGACTGCAGAAGATGTTTGCAAGGGAAATTATAAATTGAATCTGGCTTTTGTTGCTAATTTATTTAATAAATATCCGGGATTGCCTGAACCTGGAGCTGACGAAATACGTTTGTTTTTAATATTTTTTGTGTAAATTAAATTCGAAATTTTTCAGCTGAAATAACTGACATTCAAGAAGAGACGCGTGAAGAGAAAACTTATAGAAATTGGATGAATAGTCTTGGTGTTGATCCTTTTGTTAATTATATTTATTATGATTTACAAAATGGATTGGTTATTTTTCAGGTTTTTAAAAGAATTTCTAAACATTTTTGAATACTTTTCCCTTTGATTCTCGGATCACATTTATTCTTTTAAATTTTATTCCTTATATTTTAATTTTTTTATAGTTATATGATGCAATTCGTCCAGGAATAGTTAATTGGAAGGTTGTTGTTCAAAAATTCCATAAAATTCGAGGAATGATGGATCAAATTCAGAATTGTAATTATGCTGTTGAATTAGGAAAACAACTTCGATTTTCTTTGGTTGGAATTCAAGGAAAGGATATTTATGATGCTAATCCGACTTTGACTTTAGGTTTTTTTGTAAAATGTTTTTTTTCTAAATTATTTATTTAATTATTTATTTAGTTATTTAATTAATTATTTATTAGTTACTAAATTATTTATTTAGCACTTGTTTGGCAATTAATGCGTGCATATACTTTAACTATATTGGCTAAATGTACACAAAGTGAGGAATCAATGGCCACTGACAAAGTTTGTTAAAAAATATTGTAAAGTATTTTTTCCCTTTTATTATAGGAAATAATTGCTTGGGTAAACCAAAAATTGGAATCTGTTGGAAATTCAAATCGTTTAAAAAGTTTCCAAGACCCGTCTATTTCAAATGCTCGTATTTTTCTTGATTTAATTGAAGCGATAAAGCCAGGCACAATTGACTATAATATTGTCAAATGTGATGGAAATAGTCAGGTTAATTTTAAACAATTTTTATCTAAATTAATTAAAATATTCAAAGAATAATTTGGACAATGCAAAATATGCAATAACTGCTGGTAGAAAAATTGGAGCAAAAATATATGCATTGCCAGAGGATATTGTGGAGGTTTTTTTTAAAAAATTTCTTTAAAATAATTTTAAGGTAAAATCAAAAATGGTTATGACTGTCTTTGCTTGTCTTATGGCCCGTGACTTTATGCCAAACGTTCGGGAAGTGACAAATGGAAATTGAACATAAAAATAAAAATTATTTTATTATTAAGTATTAAATTCCTCTTTTAAAAAATTCTTTCCTAAAAATGGAAACTAAAAAGTATATTTATTTTTATATTTTAAATTGCAAAATAATTTTAAAAGAATATATGGCCGGTCAAGTATTTATACATTCTTTCTTTAAAATAAATCACATAAACGCTTTAGAAGCATCATTTCTTTTATCTAAATTTCTCCAAAAAATTATATCAAGATATATTCAAAAATTTTGTTTGTTTTTTTTTCTTTGAATTATTCATTCCTTTTATTTTCTTATTCATTTCCATATTTCCATGAATAATGCAAATATACTATAAAAAGTTTAAATATTAAATAAATTAACAAAAAATTGTCTTTAAACTATTTTGGTGTAATTCGGGTCTATTTAATATTCCAAAAACAATTACAAAATTAAGACAAAAATACCTATAAATGACTTCGAGTACATTTTGTAGACAGGAATTTTATTTTCGAATCAATTCTTTTATCATTGTGGAAAAATCAAAAGATTGAGCACATCACACATAGTAGATAAAAAACGGTGCCTCCACAGTGCAACTGTCAGAGATCTTGAGAACTCTATACACCCAAATATTTGGAGTTGACCTTGTGAGTAATTAATTTTTTGTGAGTGGACCTTTAGGATCAT
The DNA here is from genome assembly GCA_963681835.1 of Meloidogyne enterolobii. Classification (NCBI taxonomy): domain Eukaryota; kingdom Metazoa; phylum Nematoda; class Chromadorea; order Rhabditida; family Meloidogynidae; genus Meloidogyne; species Meloidogyne enterolobii. Next base: position 1,615,377 of record CAVMJV010000010.1, on the reverse strand, counting down.
TTGATCAGAGACCTTTTGGAATGGACCCGGAGTTAACAGTTTCACAATCACGGCAATCCTTCGGTTTTGTGTTCCCTGCCAAAAAATAAATTTAAAAATCTAACAAGCATATTTTCTAGGGTAGTTTTTGGTGCTGATCACGTATTTAAACTCAGATTTTAACTAACATTTTCTATCTATGATCTGGAACTTATGCACTTTACATAGTACACACCCCATTTATTCGCAAAACAATCACATTATTACCCCAATTATTCGCCAATTTTTGTTCTCATTACCCCAATTATTCGCCATTTATCCGCAGGCTAACAATAGACCTGTGTTGCTGCGTACAACCCGAGCAACCGTTGAACACATGCCGCAAAATAAGCAACTCGCCGGCTCCTAGTTTTACTTTGACCATTTTGAGCTTGCGAACAAATGGAGGTGTGTTCCTAATCTGCATAAGTTCCTGATTTTTTATCAGGCACTTAATTTTTTACAAAATTTTATTCCATCCTGATTTTCAGTCGATAAGCCTATTCCTAACTTCGCTGCAGTCGATCCCTGATGCTGGTAGAAACAATGCTAACTATCCGCAGCTAGAGATATTTTTATAAATTTGAGTCTGAGTTTTCTTCATAGTTGAAATGCTTGCTGCACAAAACTCAGACTCAAATTTATAAAAATATCTCTAGCTGCGGATAGTTAGCATTGTTTCTACCAGCATGACTAACTCTTAAGTTCTATCCGACTAATTGTCTTTCGGTGAACCGCTCCACATCTTTCGTAAATTTTTTTAAACAATGTAATAGAATATCGATTGACCAGGCGCACTAATACTTTTTTCGCTCGCTACCGCCATGGAAATGTACATACATAAAAGCTTTAAATGTTAGGGAAAAGAAAAATTAAATAGTATAGTGTCATACATACATTCACTAGTCATATTAATGGGGACGCAACCAAAAATGTTGTGTATGTAGAGGCTTGTTTATCATCCTGCTTCACATCGCCCACCATAACGTTGTCGAATATCGTTGGAAAATAGTTGTGTCCTTACTTTAGTTTATGGAGAAACCCGCCGAAAATCTTCTAAAAATTAATAAAATTAAATGAAATACTACTATAAAAACTTAAAAAATAAAAATTTGATCAGATTTTAATGTTTGGATCAAGAGTTTTACATAAATGAAATTTTATGGCATTTTAAGTAAATTTGGGGTTGGGGAGTAAGGCTTAGGTTGATGATTTACACACTTCATATTTATTTAATTTTTTTATTTTTAAATACTTACATATTTCAACTTCGAGATCGCAGGTATCTGGTTAAATTTTTGTAAGCATATTATGGGAAAAAATTCGGAGACATCTAACCACCGCATTTTCATCATTTTGAAGCGTATGTACATAATTTATTTAGCAACCATTTCTATCTAAAATATACATACTGCTTTCTGTTGGATTTTAAGCTCGTAAGATCCATGAAGATGAGGAAATTGCGTATAAAAAGCTTTCGAATGATATTATGAATTATTCGGAATGTTTGACAAGGGGAGTAGTTAACCACCCCACTTTGTTTCCCTTTTTACCGCACATTCCTAAAGGATGAGGAAGGGTCCGCAAATATTCCTATAGGATTTGAAGGGGTTGGGGGCGGAGTCAGTGGATTTTAGGGGACATTCCAAAAGGATTTGAAGGGGTCCCTTTGATCTTGCCGCTTTCCCGCAATCCCAAATTGTTTCCCCTTTGATCTTGCCGACAATCCTCAAGGTGTGAAAATTCACACCTTTTTGTTTCTTTGATCTTGCCGACAAAACCAATTTGTTCCAAGGTGTTGGGAAAGGGGTCCGACTAAAGCAAATTACCGCACTAGGATTTACCGCACTAGGAGTGCGGTAAATCGTCAAGGTGTGAAATTTCACACTTCTTTTCCTTTGATCTTGCCGACAAAACCAGTTTGTTCCAAGGTGACGGGGGAAGGGTCCGACAAAACCAACTTGTTCCAAGGTGTCGAAGGAGGGGTCCGACGAATCCAAATTTGACAATTTTAAGGTGTTAATTTTCACACCTTTTTTTTTTCTTTAATCTTGCCGACAAAGCCAACTTGTTCCAAGGTGTCGGGGGAAGGGTCCGACGAAATCAAAATTGACAAACTTAAGGTGTAAAATTCACACCTTTTTCTCTTTGATCTTGCCGATAAAGCCCATTTATCCAAATTATTGGGGGAGGGGTCCGATAAAACCAAATTTGACAATTTTAAGGCGTTAATTTTCACACCTTTTTCTTCTTTGATCCTGCCGACAAAAGCAGTTTGTTCCAAGGTGTCGGGGGAAGGGTCTGAAGAATATTTTTTTAATATTTTAAACTAAAACTTTAAAAATTATCCCTAAACATGATCGAACCCGTGACAACTAATGAATATTCCGAATAAAAACTACTACCTACTAAGCTACAGAGGAACATTTTTTATTGCAATTTTTTCTTTTTAAAGCTTTTAAACTATTTTAACATACATGCATATTAAATTAGTCAAATTTAAAAAGATGGCGCTGCTTCTCTTTTTTAAAATGGCGTCGCTTCTCTTATAATTAATTCATCGAGAAAAATAGTTTTAAACATGCATGCATATTAGATTAGTCACATTTAAAAAGAGCGTCGCTTCTATTTTTGATAGAGCGTCGCTTCTTTTTTAAAAGAGCGTCGCTTCACTTTTAATTGATTGAGTATAAATACCCGAATAAAACTTAAATCTTAAACTGAAAAAATGATTTTCAAAATAATTTTAATACTATATATGATTTATAATGTTACTAGCGAAAATAAAAGTTTATCTGATTTTAAAAGATGGCAGTGTGAGAGAGCTATAACTGTATTTCGAAAAATATCCCCATCTGTATATTTCACAGATATTTTAAATGTGAGTGTACCTGAAGACATGGATTATAAAATAACTTGGACCCCTTACGGTCATGCTTGGTACGTTTGGGATGAGAAAGCAAAATCTATTATGCCAATGTATATGGGATTTCCCATAAGACCTAAGCCAGAAAAAGATGGTATATTATATTCTGGATGGGTATTCATAAAAGAAACTAGCTCATCAGTTATTGAATTTTTCAAAACGATATTCAGTCCATTAGCAGAACTAAAATTCCAAAGAGGGGTGTTTAGAATGTAGACTTCAAATCAGTTTATTATTACCTTATCTAATCAGAAGGGGCGTGGTCTAATTATGGAGTATAAAAACAGAGCTGATGTATGAATTTTATTTCCTTTTGCTCATTTTTAAAAATTTTGTTAAGATGAACAATAATAAAAATCTAACTCGTCAAGTTTTACCTGAAGTAGAAATTAGCATTAATTTGAATGGAATAACGATTTCAAGTGAGCGTTTAACCCCTTCTCGTTTTGTACCATATGATATAGCTGGCAAATGTCGTGAATGTAAAAGTACGGAAGTTGAAGTGGATTTTATTGTCACCAAAGATGGCGTTACTATCTTTTGCACACGTATTTCAGGAACTCGTTATGTACCGTTTGATTTGACTTATGACTTACCAGGAATATGCTTTTTTCGGGTAGGTATTTTTTAGTCTTTATCTATTATATTCTATAAATTAAGATTAAGAACAAAGGCCGCGTATTCAATATCCCATATGGTTCTGTAAAACCACAGTCACTGCTTCCAACTCAACATCCGACACCACCAGCAACTCCAAGCCAAAATACAATGTCAGAAAAACAGAATAAACCAAAGCAATCTATTAGTACACAAAAATCTACAAAGCATACAATTGAAAATATCCTCAAAGACAAAAGTAAAGAAAATAATGAAAATGTTTTGCTTAATGAATTTTTTGATAGTCTCGATGCAGCAACAACTGGAATTCCATCACAGATTGATAAGATGAATAATTTGAAGAAACAGTCTACAAGGATGGAAGAAGAGGAGATGGCTGCTATCGAAACATTATATAACATACCTCGTTAATTTTTCTTATTTAAACCAAAAATTATTTTATTTTTCAATTAATTAAAATGGAAACTTTAACATTCTCAGATAAAGATTTGAAATTTAAAATTCCTTTTGGTATGATAATTTCTGGTCCTAGTTCCAGCGGAAAGAGTACATTATTATTAAGGTTTATTTCTGAAGCCTCGAATTTAATTGACCCCAAACCTAAAAGTATACTTTATTGTTTTGGTGAAATGAGTAATATTGTCCCTATTCTACAGAAATCAGGTGTCAGTGTTTATTCTGGTGTTCCTTCTGAGGATTTGATTAAAAAATATCAAAAGCCATTATTACTAATTCTTGACGACTTACTTATGTCAATTGATGAAAAATACTTGTCCGAGTTATTTACGAAAAAATCTCATCATCAAAATTTTGCTATTGTCTTTGTTACTCAGAATTTATTCGAACGCAAAATTAAAGTTGCGCGACAAAATGCTCAATATATTATTATAATGCGTTCTCCTAATTCGGTATTATCTGTACGTAATATAGGTGTTCAACTATTTCCACAGAAGCTCGATTATTTCCTCGATGCATATAGACAAGCAACAAATAAACCTTTTGGTTATCTAGTTATTGATATGCATGCTTCATCTGACCCAGGACTGAGACTACGCACAAGTATATTTAAAGAAGATGAAGAAAAAATTATTTTTATTCCAAAAAATAGAATATAAATAATAATATGGTTAGCCAGATTATTCACGAAAATTTACAATTTTTACGATTTCTTGCAAAAACAAAATCGCATCGAAAATTGCAACGACTGTTAAGGCTCTCAAATACAAACCAATTATTAGCTATAACCGAAATTTGCCTGAATATTATAAAGGCTAGACTCAAACTTACTCCTCGGCAAAAGAAACGACTGATTCCATATGCTGACTTTGTTCGTAAAATGAGTAGGATAAGAAGTGATCTTGGCGCTAGAAAAATTTTAAATCAAAAAGGAGAGGGTGTGGGCATGTTTGCAGCGCTATTGACACCGGTTCTTATGGAATTAGCAAGATCTCTAGGAAATTCTATAAAAAGCAAGAATTAAACAAAAAGCAACATACCTAAAATTATGGCAAACAAATTTATTCTTGTTCCTGAGGAAATTTACAAAGGTCTAACTACATTTGATACGGGGGAGCCTAATCTAGATTTAATTAGAAATGATCTTGAAAGAATTAAAAGAAAGAAAGATACTCCAAGTGCAAAAAATGTAAAATATAACCAAGAACTGAGACGGTATTTACAATTAAGAAATGAACAACAAAATAGACCAGTTAAAGTAGAGATGGTTGCAACACCTAAGGGAGCAATAATGAGTACAAATTCTACACGGCCGTCGTCTAATATAGTCGAAGATGATGACGAAATTTTGACAACAGATGATATTTCTCTCCCATCTTTTCCTCAATCTACTAAAGACGTTAAATCGATAATTAATTTCAAACCCAAAAAACTACCTCATCCTCCATCTTTATCATCTTCATCCACATCTGACCAAAAACGGTTTAAAAAATTGAGGGGAAGCTCACCACCTCCTCCTCCACTACCGTCAACTACAAATCTTAAAATAATAAAGAAGGAAATTGTGTCTGAGCCAAAGAAAAGATTTTCAAGACGCAAAAAATACTCGAAAACTGGGAGTACAAAAGAAGACTCTACAAGGCAAGACTCTATTATATTATCCGAATATGTGCCAATAATATCAACTCATGTCTCACCTCAACAACGAATTATTAAAAGAGAATTTGACCAGGGTGATTTTGAAGGTATAAAGAGAAAAAAGATATATGACAACAAAAAGGAACAAGAAATACGACAAAAAGTGAATAAATTGAAGGAAAACGATAAGAAACGATATGAAAAAAGACAACAATTATTAGCGAGACGTCGAAAGTCGCAGAAACTTAAAGTTCCAATAGACCCTTATGTTATTCAACAATTACGTAATGAAAAAAGTGTGGCATCAAAAGGTTCAAGAAGGGTTTTAAGAGAGGGAAGGTCACCTTCCCCACCATTGAGCCGTCAAAAAATAAAACGAAAAGCAGAGTGGTCTCAGGTAGAAGGACATACAATTGCAAAAGTCCAGAGAAAAGTCAACAAAAAACAATCACAAAAAGCTTCAAGATTATGGGTTAAAAATCTGAAGAAAAGAAATTTAGAATTTCGCTCATATAAAACAAAAAATAAATGGGCAACAAGAAAACCGACACAAAAGGATATCAACAGATTTAAACCATCTCTTTGGTAAAAGATGGCTGATTACACTAAATTTCTTGACGATCTATACAACAACCCTGAATCCCCTGCAGCATTTTCAGGAATTGACAGACTTTGGTATGAAGCACGTAAAGTTCTCAAACATATACCAAGAAAAGCTGTTCAACATTATTTAGAAGGACATAGAACATACACACTTATGCGACCCAAACGTATTCATTTTAAAAGATCAAAGACTGTAGCAGCCGGGTTTATGACAGATGTACAAGTTGATTTGGCAGATTTCCAACAGTTATCTCGACATAATAAAGGAAATCGTTATTTACTTCTAGGTATAGATGTTCTATCTAAACGAGTGTTTGGTGTTCCAGTAAAATCTAAAAAGACTGAGGAAATGATAGAAGCCTTCAAAAAATTAATTTCACAAATGCCAATGAAACCTCAACGAATTTTTTCAGATAAAGGGACAGAATTTAAAAATAAACAAATGAAGGAATTTTTTGAAAATGAGGGGATAGAAAAGCATGAGCCAACACATTCTATCGTCAAAGCTTCTGTTGCGGAAAGAGCGATTCGTAACGTTAAACAACGGCTGTACCGAAATTTTGCTCAAAAGAAAACATTAAACTGGATTGATGTCCTTGAAAAAATTTTAGAAGGAATAAATAAAGCAAAAAGTCGAATTCATGGTATGAGACCGATAGATGTCAATTTTGTTAATGCTCAAAAGGTATGGAAACGAATCTATGGAAACATATTTTCTTCAAATAATAAAATGAAACCAAAACTCAAAAAGGGTGATTTTGTACGAATGAGTGTAAATAAAGGTGCTTTTGAAAAAGGATACATACCAAATTGGGGAGATGAAATATTACAAGTGGACAATATAAAGGAAACTCCATTACCAATTCAATACAAAGTGAAGGATGATAAAGGTGAACAGTTCAAAGGTTCATTTTACAATGAAGAGTTAACGCGTGTAAGAAAGGATGCTTATACAGAATACAGAATTGAAAAAGTTTTGAGAAAAAGAAAGAGACCAGACGGTACTTTTGATGTTCTTGTTAAATTTATAGGATACCCAGAACGAGAATGGATTCATGAGTCACAATTAGTATAAAAGAAAAACAATTAATTCATTATTGTAAAATTTTTTTGTAATAAAAAAATGTCAAACAGCTTTTTTGTCTTCCTTCCTAGTAATATTCCCGATTATCCTGATAATCGCCCAAATAAATTTAGAGTTCATTTACCAAAACCACTCTATTTTTCTGGCAACTGGGTGTGTGGTTTACACAGTATAAATTATCCATATTCCTGGGCAGCAACTATTGGTACACTAGATGATCAATGGATTGATATACATTTTAGAGATAATCTTGGAATGGCTAAAGTCTTAAGAGTCCCCGTTCCAAAAGCATCGCATACTTCAGTTGAGAAATTACATGAATTTTTAATTTCCACACTTCAACATCAAAGCGAAACTTATGGAGCCTCACCTTTGGAAAAACCTGAAGACTTAGTTGATCTGCCCTCACTTAAACAACCAAGAAATAAACGTTCATTAGAAGAGTTAAGGCAAATTAGAGTGGGGATCATTCCTAAAGTTGATGAAGTGTTCATAGATTATCCTGATCAATATTGGGACCAAATAAAAATTTTAAAAGATAAACTTGTTGAAGATTCAAAATCCTTAGATGAATTTAAATTTAGAACAGATAATGAACAAGATGCGACAGTTAAAAGTGAAATGACAACAACATTCTGGAACCTAAGTTTCAAAAGGAGTGCTTTAGAATCTCGAATTAGAAAATTGGAAGAAGAAGCAAAAAGGCGAGATTTTGAAAAGAACAATTCAGATGTCAACATTGTCGTTGATTTTTTCGAAACTTTTCCTGAAAATTACAATGAAATATTAATTATAGACCATCTTAAACTAATAGCTCTCTTCATAGAAGACAAAAAGGAAACACCCTTACAATTAGAAGTGTTTTTGCCAAGATTCAAAAAAGAAATTGAAAGAATGACAAAGAGAGTAAATTTACTTGATGCTGCAGTACTGAGAAGGGACAAACAAAAAACTGTTAAACAATATAATAGAGAGAACTATATAACCCATAAAGGCTATGTTGATAAATTTTTCAGTGATAACCCTGATTATTGGCCAGCAATACGAAGTAATTTCTACGGATTGATCGCTACATATCAGGAAATTTCTAATTCAAAAACTTTGTATGACGAGGAAACAGATGAAGATCGAAGGAAGGAATTAAATACTAAAATTGATGGACTCAAAAGGCTTGTCAATTATAGAATGGATAGATTTAGGGCACTTGAGTTTGAAGGAATTGCTAGAGATAGAGAGACAGCAGATGAACCTTACAGGCCCCCACCTCTACCAACGTACACAGACATACATCCTCCAACAACAACAACATCAACCCCAATGACTACTCAACAAACTTCTCCTTTAAAGTCTCTACCAGGCTATACATCTCCAACAAAGCCTGTCTCACAAGATCAACAAAAAGGAGGTATTTCAGAACAACCTCCTCTTCCACCTGTTATAATTGAGCCTCCTAAACCTGTAGATATTTCAAAACCTTCCCTTCCGACACCTGAAACAACAACTCCTGTTCAACCTTCACGACCTGAACCAACTACTGAGGATCTTTCAAAACTTCCTCTTCTTCCAACCCCTGAAGAAACATTCAGTGATCCATTATGGACCGAAGAAATGGAACAAATATTAACGAAAATACTCGGGAGAACACCCACTCGCCAAGCGCGAATAAATTATTTACCGAATATGCCCGCTCTTTTACGACAGTATGGGCGTCTAAAGAAGGATAAAGTTGATGCTTCAGTCCAAAAACAAATAATTGATTCTATCGAGATATTATATCACAAGGATTTTGAACGTTTTAAAGTACAATTCAATCATACAAGTATTAAATATTTATCTTTTTCTCCCCAACTTGGATATGTCTTGGGTTTTGAAAATACAAATATGGTCCAAAATAGAGAAATTGCAAAGTATGGATGTGATTTAAGGGGTGGTTTTTCAAGTTTTGCTGTGTATACAAAAGGACTAACAGAAAATATGATTATTGGTAATAGTTTAAGTTCACTTCTACGCGTAGTCTCTGTGGCCGGTGCAAAACCTGGAGAATATAATGAAAATATTTATGATTCACCAATATATGCTCGTGTTTTACCAAAGGAAGTTAACGAAATTGAAATTGAAATAAGAACGATGGATAATGGTAGACTAGTACCATTTTCTTTTGGTACAGTACTCATTGTCTTAATATTTAAAAAGGTTATAAATTTTTGATTTCTTTCCAAAGTGTATATAAATAGCAGTTGTAATTTCTAATTTTAAAATAAATATTATTTAAAAAATGGTACATGTTGTTTTTGACACCAGTACAGTAGGATATGACGATTTTGTCCATAAAAATCCTAATGAAATGTCAGGTGGTGGAGAAATATCATATGATTATTTTCGCGGGTCTTCACCCTTCCAAAGAGGATATGGTATTCAAAAAGGAGCTGGAGTCGGTGATGTTATGCGCGGACTATGGCGTTTCTTTCTTCCAGTTCTTCGCAATGTTGGGAATACAGTAAAGTCAGAAGCAATTAACACTGGACAACGCGTTCTTGAAAGAGTTAGTCAGGGAGAACCAATCAAAGAAGCTTTCATCAGTGAAGGAAAGAAGGGAGTAGATACTGTACTGGAGAAGGGAGGCCTACCTAAACAATTTGGTTCAGGATTTGCAAGAAAAAGGGGTATAAAAGGGAGAAAATTACCAAGTTATCAAACATTAATTGGCAAACCTATTAAAAAAAGAGTGAAATCAGACGTTTTTGGTCTTTACTAAAATGGCTTTTCACAAAATCGACAGTGATAGTATCAACTCAATAACTAATGCTTTAGATTTTTTTCAAATTCCACCTACAAATGTAAGTATTTCGTCGTCAAAAGTTTTTGAAATTCTGCCAAGCAATCCACTTACCGATACACCTTACCATTTTAAAATTCACGCAAGTCAAAATTATATTGATTTGACTAAATGTTATTTATTTACTGAATTCCGCATTCGAAAAGAAAATGAAAGTGGACAACTTGTAAATCTTTCTGTCGCAGACAATGTTTCTCCAATACAGCTTATAGGGCAGACATTTATTAATAATATGCGAATAAGTGTTAATGGAAGAGAAGTATTCAATTCAAATTCACTTTATGCTTACAAAACTTATTTTTCACACGAACTCTCTTATTCACAAAATGCAAAAAGCTCTCATTTAAATGCCGCTGGATATTTTTACAATAACACTACAACTCAAGAAGGTGGTTTAGATACAATCGAAAGGAGAAGATTATTTGAAAACAGTAAAACAGCACAATTCATTGCTAAACTTGATGCAGATATTTTCAATCAACCACTTTATTTGATAAATCACTGTGAAGTTGATATCGAAATTATACCAAACGATTCCCGGTTTGTTCTTATGACATTTGGACTACAAAATGCTATGGAAGTAGCAACACGTTATCATTTTGAAGTAGTAAATATGAAACTTTATGTTAAAAAAGTAGATCTAATGGACGGGCTTGCTCTAGATATTGCAAAAAGACTTGAAACTAAACCTGCTCGCTACTCGATAAGAAAAACTATGATGAAGCCGCTGTTTATTAGTCAGGGTCGATACGAGTTTAATGCCAATCTATTTATGGATCAAATTCCTAGACGTATTACATTAGGACTCGTTTCTAATTCTGATTATGTAGGAGATATTAAACGTAGCCCTTTTAACTTTCATCATTTTAATGTTCGCGAAATTAGCATTATTGCCAATGGAAGAAATTATCCACAAGCCCCGTATGATTTTGATTATGAGAATGGAAAATATATTCGTGCTTTCAATGATATGAATGAGGCAGTTGGTTTATCAAATTCAACGGAGAGTAATGGGATAACTTTACAACAATATGGCAAAACACATTGTATCTATGTTTTTAACCTAACAAACAGTGGAGAAGATCAAGGAGGAACTTTTGATTTAATTAAAAATGGAACAACGGCTGTAAATATTAAGTTTAGCAAACCTGTACCTGAAGGAGGAATAATGCTTATAGTAATGGGAGAAGCAGATTCACTTATAATGTTAGATAAAAATAGAACAATCGCGAGTGATACCACAATATAAATTCTAATCTTTTCATATTGTAGTAATTTTATATTAGATAAACTTAATAACTTTTACATTTTATTTTTGATACAAGTAAAACATTACCACATATTTTTAAAATTTTTCAAACAAGAAAAGTATAAATATGAAAAAATTTTAAGAAAAATCATTTAAAAATGAAAAATCTTTTGAAAATAGTTTTTCTGATTAGAATATTTGTTCCACTCGTTGAAGCATTATCAACTGATGGTACTATAAAATTAGAAAATTTACCAGAATATTCTGAACTTGTTAAATATTACAGAGGTGAAAATATTACAGGAAACCCTCTTTTACCTTCAAAAGAAAAAATTGTTGCCCCGGTACCAAATTTTATTAATTTCGATAATCTGCCATCACTCTGCAAAGAAAGTCCAAAAGACAACAATTTTTATGGACATGTATTCTGTTGGGGAATGATATGTTTATATGCAATGTTGTTAGCTAGTCTAGTTATTTATCAACTCCGATCAGTTCTTTGGTTCAAATTCAATTTTAACAACAACAGCAACAATGTACGCAAGTCAAATTACTCAAATTCTGAGGACAAATCCTCAAACGTCGCGAATCTTCCTAGGATGTTTTCCGTGTAATCGACTACCTGATCCTAGTTTATCAAAAGGGAAATTTTTAATAGTAAATTTGGATCCTTATGGATATGAAGGTTCTCACTGGATCGTTATTTACATAAAATATAATGATGAAGTGATATATTTTGATAGTTTAGCTCTTCCTACTAGTATATGCATAATAAATTCGTTTCTAAGAAATTTTCCAAAAATTATAAGAAATCTAAAACGCTATCAAGCACCTTTCGCTAGAACATGTGCCCATCATTGTATATCTTTTATATATTTTTATTCAAAGAATTATAATTTTGAGCAATATCTTGAGTTTTTAGACAAACAATCTAATCCTGATTTATTTGTTTTGAATATTGTGAATAAAATGATTACATAAAGTTTTTGTAATTTAGATTTTTAAATTTCTCAATTAAGATTTTTTGAGATTTACTTTCTTTTGATTTATTTTTTATGCATGAATAATTATAATGCTTGAAAATTCTTTTATGTCATGCACGCATATTTAATAAATTTTTGAATTTAATTTGTTTTAATCTCTTTTTATGACATGCTTGCATATTTAATTAAAATTTTTGAATTTTAGTTTTCTTTGATTTTTTTATGACATGCATGCATATTTAATTAAAATTTTTGAATTTTAGTTTCCTTTGATCTTTTTATGACATGCATGCATATTTAATTAAGATTTTTGAATCCTAGTTTCCTTTGATCTTTTTTATTATTGCGTGCATATTTAATTAAAATTTTTGAATTTTAGTTTCCTTTGATCTTTTTATGACATGCATGCATATTTAATTAAGATTTTTGAATTTTAGTTTCCTTTGATCTTTTTTATTATTGCGTTCATATTTAATTAAGATTTTTGAATTTTAGTTTCCTTTGATCTTTTTTATTATTGCGTTCATATTTAATTAAGATTTTTGAATTTTAGTTTCCTTTGATCTTTTTATGACATTCGTGCATATTTAATTAAGATTTTTGAATTTTAGTTTCCTTTGATCTTTTTATTATTTTCGTGCATATTTAATTAAAATTTTTGAATTGTAGTTTCCTTTGATCTTTTTATGACATTCGTGCATATTTAATTAAGATTTTTAGATTTAGTTTTTTTTTATCGTTTTATGACATTCGTGCATAATAATTAATTAAGGGACCGGACTATAAATAGTTGCTTTTTATCTTTAAAAATTTTAAAATTAAATAAAAATATTTTATAGTCAATAAGTTTTATTCACAATGGAACAAACTTTTGCCACTTTTTTGAATATTAATGATATTAAACAGGAGGATATTAAACAAGAGCTATTGAACAAAATGCCGGGAAAAGTTGATGAACAGAATGTTTTTGAGGTAACTATTCAAAAATCAAATTTATAAAAAAATTTTAGGGGGTTGCCGAATTTTGGGATTGTTCCTGGCATCCTCAAACAAAAGAGCTCAATCAAATGATTAAAAATGGGGAGAAATTGGATTCCTCTACTTTTTTCATATTTTTGGACCACAACTATGAGACATCGACATGGTGTGATCAATGTCGCAAAACTTTACTTGAAATGAAGCAAGAAGAAATTTTAGAAGTCGGAGAAGGAAATACATACAAATATAAATTTTTTGTATGCACTGATTGTGCTCAGATAATAAAATATGCAACTTTTTATTATTAAATTGATTAATATTATTTCCTTATTATAAAATTCTTAATCTAGCTAATATTAAATAATGTTTTAAGTATTATTGTTTATAACATTGTTTATCTTGATTAAAAATTGTTACAATAATTATTAATTTATTTTGGGTGTGTATGGTGATAAAATATCAGTTGACTTGCAATTCTTCTTAAAGCATGCTTCACACATTTCAAATTTAACTTCAATCTTATCTTCTTTTCGAACCGCTTTGTCACTCTTCTTAAAAACATTGTCACGACATTCTGAAATTTTAAATATTTTAATAAAAAGAAATGATATTAACCTGCACAAAGTGAGAACGTTACTAGAAATTTTCCTCGAAATAATTTCCAAAAAGGTTCATTAGTAGTTTTAGTTTCTGAATTATTAGTAGTATTCTTTTCAAGTTCATTGGTAATGCCTTCCATTTAAGAATTATTTTGAAAAATTTTGTGAATGTGCATGAATGGTTAGCCAGAGTATTTATATCGGTAATTTAGGGGCGGTCCTTAAATTTTTAACGTAAAATGATGAGTATATAAACACTAATTAATATTGAAAGTTTATTTCATTTAAAAACTTAAAATGGTCCTTATAAGTGAAGAATGTGCTAATATTCTATGTTGCACTGTTAAATCACTTGGAACTCTTCTAAATCATCCTGAAAATAGAAAATTAATTCTAAAAAAGCTTCAAGGCTGTAAGGTTGCAACAACATATACTGATAAAAACGGAATGAAAAAAAGTTTTACAATAAGTGGTTTATCAAAGGAGGGTGCAAATGTTATACCAGCATATGGTAGGCTTTCAAAACCCTTCAACATTTCTGTGACTGCACATTATTATGCTAAACATCGTATCCGTCTTCAAAATCCTTATCTTCATTGTATTATCGAACAATTCCCAAACAAAACTGAATCATTTAAAGAAAATCGATATTACCCTTTGGAATTGCTTGAGCTTGTTAAAGAGGAAGAAAAAGAAGAAAAAACTCCCAATTTATGTGAAAGTTTCAAAGTTACAAGTAAAAGAGTGCCTTCACCAAAAGATAAATTAATAATTGTGGATGAAGATGATGAAGAAAATTTTGACCAGGATATATTGAAACCGAGTTATTACTGTAACGGATGGTGATTTAAAAATTAAAATTATACTTGCATTCAAAATATTTTATAAATACAATGAAATAAAAATAACAATAAAATTAATTAAATATCACATAAAAATACAATTAAATATGTCCAAAATTTAATACAGAAAAATCGGAAGGTCTTATAATTCCCTTCCCGATGAAAGGTCTAGAAATTTTATGACGGGATAGAGTTGAAACATTTAAATTTTTTATTGAGGGGCATAAAAACGATGGGTACAATATTTTAATCAGTTCATTAGTTCCTGTTTTTGCATATTTGATGACCTGTCTTTTAAAAGTTTCATATCTTAATCCTTGGTTGTTGATGACATCGTGGTTTAAAGTTATTCCTCTTACTTTTAAAATATATTCATATTCATTTTGTTGTTTTATTTGATTACTTTTCTTTTTCATTTTTAAACCATATTGCTTTGCTCCACCAGAAACATATTCTATGATATCATGCTTTGGGTACTCATCGGTAAATTGCCCAAGATGAGGCCCAAGACTCAGAGGGTTGACTCCTTCAGCATGTGCAAATATTAAGGAGTCAGTGTCTAATATTTAAAAATTTATCATGTACTAATTATAAAAAATTTACCCGTGTAAAGAAGTTTACACCCTTTAGTACGGACAACTTGTTGCATTGCACGAAGTAAATGGATTCTTGCTGCTGATGTCGTCCAGAGTGAAATAACTAAATATAATTAAATTAAAATTTTTTTACTAAAATATACCAATGTTTGAACACTCATGTTCTTCGATCCATTCTTTTTTCTTCATGTATGCAATCATTAAAATTTCTGGGGATAATTCATCAATACTTGTTATTTGAATTGATTTGTCGTTTACGAATTTTTGGTACTGTTCTGGGTCATCAGTTATTATACATTGAGAAAGACCAAAATTGCGAAGTGAAAATCGTCCCCCTAAAATAAAAATATTTATCCTGATTTAAAAAAGTTAAACATACAAAGATTATTTAACATAAGTTTGGCCTGGGTCCTCCGACCCTTGTTGGGATTCATTTTACTTCGTTCAATTTTAATGCCAAATTTTTTGATACATTCTTCAATAAACTGGTCTTCTGCTTCAACGTTGTCTTTGATGTTACTGTCAAAACCTGATGAATGTATTTTTTCAGCCATGAACTCTGAGATATAAGGTTGGAACAATTCAGAGTCCGATTTGTTGTACTCTAGTACTCGAAAAAGTTTTGTTACAGTATACCCTTCTTCTAGAGCAACATTTAATTCAATTGAAGTGCAAGTTGATACCCATCCTCTTTCTTCGTCGTTGTGTTTACATCGATACTTTTCTAATACGCCACCTTCAGGATACATTTTTCTAAAAGAAAAATATTTTTAAATATTTTTTAAAATATTTTTCAATAAAAATATTTATCTTACGCGCATTTTGCACACAGAGGAAAAAGAAGACGGGCATCATTTTCTAATTTCATTGGCAGAACGGGAACATCGATTTTTCTGGGAGGAATTATAAAAACTTTTAATATTGCAAGATTGTAGGTGTTGTCAATGGCTTTTGTCCACTTTACATTTTTATTGATGATGTGCACTTTAGGATGTCCAACTGGATATTTTGTAGTGACGTTGATAAACGGATACAAAGAAGTCACGTCTAAATATGATATCCGTTCTCCATCTTTGATTTTATGATGGAGTTTTAGTGGTCCAGTTCTTCCTCCATAGAAGCAACTTCTTATATCAATTGGCCCATCATCAATATAGCTGTAAAACATTTCTCTCATTTCTCGATCTTTTGCCAACATTTGATGTATTTCACACTCCCAGTAAATGTCAACACGAGCAATTTGAGTGAGTATAAATTCCAATCTAAATTATTTTTATTAAAAAATATATACATCAAATTTTACCTGTTTTTGTCATGTTCCCTCAAATATCCAGCAGTTTTTCCGTTGGGCATTAAATCATTATCATGGGGGAAACATTTAGGGCACCCATGCCAAACACATCCATTAACTTCTATACCATAATTCTCCTCCACAACCCAGCCGTCAAGTTGATAGTTACCAATTTTCTTCTCTCCACCGTCAGAGTTGACATTTTGGACGGTTACACCAAATTTTTCAGAGTACCATTTGAAAAATCGGAGGGCAAGAAGGCTTTGATTACCATCTACTTTATCATAGCCGCGTTCGGGTACGAGTGCCAAATGTTGTTCTTTAAGGTGATTTGTTCTAAAATGACGCATACAAGCCGAAGCGATGGTCATTGCCTCACGTAAAACGTCAATTCCTCCATGCGTTTTAACTGATGCAGCCCTTTCTCCAATATTACGTTTCGACACCTCAGAAAATTCTTTTCGAAAAGCAATAAGCGCAGCTATTAAAATTTCGACATCGTTTGTGCAATAACTAGCCAAAGCTTCATCAAGGAGGAAAGGTGTATTTTTGTGATGTTCATACCAAAGATCAAACATTTTCCTCTTTTCAGGCATCATTCCATTGGCGAGGTAGTCTTCCTTTGTTGGATATATTTCTTTACCGTAGTTTTCTGGACGATTGGCCATATGAGGGAAAAATGGTTTGTCTGCAACTTTTAGATCAAATGATCGTACAAGTGAGGCAAGCGGCATTGGCAATAGATTATAGGTGTCACGGAAGATTATACTGTTCTTCTTGTTCTTCATTTTCATTTCATATATTTTATTGCCTTTTTTCAATATCTCTGGTGTCAATCCTTGTTTAACTATTTCTTTTAGAGTGATGACAATATCAAATCTGCCACCAAAATGTGAAAAAGCTAATATGTCGTAATTTTGTGGCAGATCATTTAATATCCAATTTACAAAAGCTTCGAGTGGAGAATTACAAATTATCTTCTGATCAACAGTTGTTTCATTATAGGGTTGATGAGAAAAAGTAATAGTACGATTTTCTCCACAAATTTTACAATTAAAATTTTTCAAACTTTGTTGCCATTTACCGTTTGAAATACAATCAGGACACGAAACCTTTGCTGCAATAAAGTTTGGTTCATGTATTGCAGATAATTGTGTTGTTTCAAAGTCAAAAACAATAATTAAATAAGACTCAAATGGTTTTGGTTCCAATGGTTTAATATAGCATCCACGTTTTTGATCATGAAATTCATTACATGTATTACAATGTTTTTCATTGCATACATGTCCTTTTCGTCCATTACGAGTGTTGTCATGGACATTCCAAATAACTCCACATTTGTTGCATTTTTTGGAGATTTTACAGAAACCATTAGTTAAATGTTGTTTGTAGCAATCATTATTATTAAAATTTTTAAAACATAATTTACAAAATTTGGAAAAAATGTTGTCGGGTTGGCAAGGAAATTGAGGACCGACACGAGAGCAGTTGATGCAGCGTGCTTTACAAGTGATAGAATGATGTTGGGCTTTATTGTAGACACACTTGCAGGAAAGGCAGTAATAAGTTCCAAATAATCTACCATTTTTCTTTACTGCATAAAAATGCTTTTCAGCATCATTATAATAAAGAAGAATTGGTGTGTCGTAATCTTCAGGTCCATATTCAAATTCGGGTTTATAATTGCCACGTTCACCGAATATAAAAACTTTAACAATACATTGATTTTTACAGTTAACGTTATTCCATTGATCAACTACACGTGGAATCCATTCATCAGCGTCGTATTCATTCAATCCAATTTGAGCCCCAACCTGATTCATTATTTCATATGTATCATTTTCAAAACGGCCAGACATTCCTTTTAGATTGTTAATGTAGTAAAAAAATTTTAAACGTGGCCAGTTGCATATATTTTGTATAATTGAAGCAATTAAGGCGAAAAATAGACAATGATTCATATTGTCAGGATTATTAAATTTTATCAGTGACCCTTTATTAATTTGATGTCGCACTTTTGGAATTTTACGAGCTGCACCACCAACAAGACGTCGTTTTTTGAATGAAATTTTATTTATTGTTGTTACAGTTATAGAAAATGGTGCGCCCCATAGAGTTAATTCGTCTTGCTTTTTACTTTGAGCGATGTGTTGACACCGATTAAGCATGGCGTCAACAATATTATTTGATATATTGCTGAAAAATTAATTATTTTTTTCTAAAAATAAAAAAGTACCTGAAAGGAACCCAGATATCATATTCTAAAAAGTCACTGGTTAACGTACAAGCTAATTGTTGGGGTTCAACATTATTTCCCTTAGCATGTTCCATAGCTTCATCAACACAAAATTGGAAAATTCCTGAAATTGGTAATTTATTGAAAAATAAGTTTTTAATTACCAGAGAGAAGAGACTCGGCATCGGCAGGAACATCCTTGATCATAAACTTTGAATACGTTTTTGTAACATTAAATTTTGAATTGTGCCATATTGAATCGTTTAATCGTTCAACATAGCGTTCAGCATTGTAGCCACTTCCCTGTTGTAATCCTAGAAGATTAGCAATAAAGAAGTTTCGAGAATTTTTTGAAAGTTGTTGCATTTTAATAAAATAATTTTTAGTAAGTTTTCAGTAACCTTTAACTGAATTACAAAAAAAAATATTATTGTAACAATGATATAAATTTAAAAAATTGCCGCTTTTATATGCAAAATCCTATACCAAATTCTCATTTGACATTATTATCGGAAGATTAATTAATTATGCGCGTTTCAATAATTCAATAATCAATTATCATGCATGTCAAAAAATAAGAACAAAAAAAAATTTTAAAATTTTTAATTAAATATGCATGTATGTCAAAAATAGTAAATAAAACTTTAAATTACTAATTAAATAAGTATTTATGTCAAATAATAAAAGTAAATTAAAATATTTAATTAAATATGCTTGCATAATGCTTGCAAATTATAAAAGATCAAAATACAATAAAATTCAAAAATCCAATTAAATATCCACAAGTAATAAAAATCAAAAATAAATTAAAAATTTTTTTAATAAATACGCACCAATCCATAAAGGATAAAAATTCAAACATCTTAATTAAATATGCAAACTTCAAAATGATTAGCTTTAAGAATAAAAAAATTGAATTAAATAAAATCTTTATTAGGCAATATGCCAAATCTATTTTATATAAATGAGAAAAAAGTGATAAAAATTAAAATGAGATATGGTGTAGTAGTTATTAATAATATTGAGCACGCGATAAATGATTAAGATACGTGAATTTTTCGAGAAAATTTTTAGGAAAATATTGAAATAATAATTTAGACAATGTTGGACAAAAATTTTAAAAATATATCGAAAAATTTTTCGAAAAGATAATATTTCGAAAAATAACTTCAACTAAATTAAACTTCAACTAAATAACTAATTATTTTCATAAAACTAAATTATATAATAAATTATTTAAATGATATAATATTTTTAAAAATGAACCCTTTTATAGACTAGCCCCTACACCAATTTTTTATGTTGTTTTAGTTTTAAGTAATTAATTATGCACGCATATCGTAAAAAGATCAAAAGAGAATTCAAATTTTTAATTAAATATGCATGCAGCCAAAAAAAAAAGATCAAAGGATTTTTTAAAAATCTAATTAAATATGCAAACATTATAAATCAATAAATGAAATTCGGCAAATCTAATTAAATATGTATGCTTTTAATAAAAAGATTAAAAGATTTTTTAAAAATGTAATTTAATATGCAACCTTTTTAGAATAATAAAATTTGGCAAATCTAATTTAATATGCATGCATCTAAAAAAGATCAAAGGGTTATTTTAAAATCTAATTTAATATGCAAACATTAATAAAATAATAAAATGGCAAATCTAATTAAATATGTATGCATCTAATAAAAAGATCAAAGGATTTTTAAAAAATCTAATTTAATATGCAAATCTAATTAAATATGCAACAAATTAGTAAAAAGATCAAAGGATTTTTGCAATAAATCTAATTTATTATGCAAATATGTCTAAATCGTAAAAATAAAATTAAGAAATATAAATGGTGAAATAAAAATAGAAAAAACTTGCCCATCTATTTCGAAAATAAATTAAAAGGGACCATCTTATTTGTAACAAATTTGATTTTTTATTAAAAATTTTAAAAAATTTTAGTTCATTGGCGTGATGATGATTAATAATGTGAATCATAAACAAATGTGAATCATAAAACTTTTAAGTAGAACAATCAACCCGGTTCATGGGCTAGACCGTTTCGACAAGCGAAGTCGTAATATAACTTTCTCATGGGTTTTGTTAGGAATGGTATAAAAGACCTCGATTTCGTGTAATCTTTAACCAAAATGTTTATCATAATATTATTCTTATTATTTTCCCTTGCTTCCTCTTCAAATTTATCTCTAGTAAATGATCCCAGATGGCAAGATATGTGGAAACAAGAGCCCTGTAGATGTCCAAAATATTTATTGAATCTACCTTTTAACATTACAGGACCTAAACCAGGAAGGTGTGAGTGTCCAATACATTTATTAAAATCATCCAGAGCGAATGCTGAAGACTTTGAATTTTATAGATTAACACCCTTTCGCCGCTATGGTATAAAAAGATACAATGATAGTTTACAAATAGATGAATTGAACCAAAATATTAAGATTGCAACAATCCCTCATGTAGTAAATTACTCTACCAGTTTTAATTATCTAATATATTCAAAATGGTGGTTTATACCGTATTTGTTCACTTTTACATAGAAAAATAAGGAAAAATTTTACTTCACGTCTAATAATCTTGATTTAGCATAAAATGAGACAGAATGGGAAATAAGTTGATTAATTTAATCTCCAAACATTTAAGAATTTAAAAAATTTAAGATTTTTTTGAAAATTTTTTAATTTTTTGTAAATTATTTATATTTTATTTTCATTTATTCAAACCATTTCACAAAATATTTTAAAACTATTTTTTCTCGATGAATTAATTATAAGAGAAGCGACGCCATTTTAAAAAAGAGAAGCAGCGCCATCTTTTTAAATTTGACTAATTTAATATGCATGTATGTTAAAATAGTTTAAAAGCTTTAAAAAGAAAAAATTGCAATAAAAAATGTTCCTCTGTAGCTTAGTAGGTAGTAGTTTTGATTCGGAATATTCATTAGTTGTCACGGGTTCGATCATGTTTAGGGATAATTTTTAAAGTTTTAGTTTAAAATATTAAAAAAATATTCTTCAGACCCTTCCCCCGACACCTTGGAACAAACTGCTTTTGTCGGCAGGATCAAAGAAGAAAAAGGTGTGAAAATTAACGCCTTAAAATTGTCAAATTTGGTTTTATCGGACCCCTCCCCCAATAATTTGGATAAATGGGCTTTATCGGCAAGATCAAAGAGAAAAAGGTGTGAATTTTACACCTTAAGTTTGTCAATTTTGATTTCGTCGGACCCTTCCCCCGACACCTTGGAACAAGTTGGCTTTGTCGGCAAGATTAAAGAAAAAAAAAGGTGTGAAAATTAACACCTTAAAATTGTCAAATTTGGATTCGTCGGACCCCTCCTTCGACACCTTGGAACAAGTTGGTTTTGTCGGACCCTTCCCCCGTCACCTTGGAACAAACTGGTTTTGTCGGCAAGATCAAAGGAAAAGAAGTGTGAAATTTCACACCTTGACGATTTACCGCACTCCTAGTGCGGTAAATCCTAGTGCGGTAATTTGCTTTAGTCGGACCCCTTTCCCAACACCTTGGAACAAATTGGTTTTGTCGGCAAGATCAAAGAAACAAAAAGGTGTGAATTTTCACACCTTGAGGATTGTCGGCAAGATCAAAGGGGAAACAATTTGGGATTGCGGGAAAGCGGCAAGATCAAAGGGACCCCTTCAAATCCTTTTGGAATGTCCCCTAAAATCCACTGACTCCGCCCCCAACCCCTTCAAATCCTATAGGAATATTTGCGGACCCTTCCTCATCCTTTAGGAATGTGCGGTAAAAAGGGAAACAAAGTGGGGTGGTTAACTACTAAGGGGAAAATTTTGATCCAAATTGGCGGGGAAATGGCGGCGATGTGGGGTCCCATTCTTTCTAATTTGAAGTTTTTGTATTAAGTATTTAATGAATTGGGCGCATGATATTCTGTTAAATAATACATACTTTGTTGATTTTCCTCTAACTTCAAAGAATTGACATGAGGTGCACGCCAGAGGTTGGTCGGAATTCCGATTTTTTCCGACGTTTTTCGACCAAATT
The DNA here is from genome assembly GCA_963681835.1 of Meloidogyne enterolobii. Lineage (NCBI taxonomy): Eukaryota > Metazoa > Nematoda > Chromadorea > Rhabditida > Meloidogynidae > Meloidogyne > Meloidogyne enterolobii. The sequence goes on along the minus strand of CAVMJV010000010.1, from coordinate 1,592,388 downwards.
CGCCTCCCGATATCCAACCTAATCCAATTATGCACCATAACTTGCCGCTCTACATCCCTGTTGACCATTTTAATAAATGTTATTTGTTGACATTTTATTTTATGGCATTTTATCGTCTGGCATTTCCGATTTCCGAATATTTAGGCTGATTTCCGACTTTTTAAGCCATTCCGATTTCCGGCACCTTCGTCATTTCCCTTGTTGACCCACCTCTGGTACATATAAATAAGGGAAGAGAATATATTTTAAGAGAAAGCGAAAGAATATTATAAAGAATAACTTTAATTTTAGAAATTTTTTAGATAGAGGGGAAAGTCAACAGAAGTATGTACATATATAAATATACTATATTTGTTAACTTAATTATCTATTTGTAAATGGGTGTTCTAAAAAATTAATTCCCGTTTTAGTCCGTATTTTCTTGAATTTCAAAATGCTGACAAAAAAATTTTCCTAAAATGCTTTCCTTCAGTTTATTTATTTTAAAATTATTTTTAATAACTATTCATGTAATATTTACAAATTATTCCCGGCTTTTACATAGGAGTTGTTAATTTTAAAATTTCATAATGCCAAATTAATTTTTATTGCGCCAAGAAAATTATTTAAAAGCAATGTAGATCCCATATTCCCCAAAAAGATTTTTGTTGGAATTTATTTAAAAATAATTATTTCGAAAAAGCTAATTTTTAATTAAAAACAACTTTATTAAAGTTTTATTAAAACATTTTAAATTCTGACAACATGTTTAATTCTAAAATCATTTCTTAGCTTTATTTCGGATATTTTCATTTTAGAAAGAATTTTAAAGTTTTGAGCTAAAAAATTTAAAAAAATGTATAGAGTATAGTAAATATTTGTGCAATAAAATTCATGAACCTTAAATACTATTTAAGACAATTTTTAAGTTTGGAAAGGAAAGTATAAACAAATATAAACAGTACATAATTAATTAATTAAACTTTAATTTTTTTATTATGCTTTTAAAATTCTTCTTTCTTTTTAGATTTCTCTCTTTTTTTTGCTCATTTATTTAAAATATTTTCTTTTAATTTATTCAATAAAAATATGGAAGAAGAATTTATAAAAGAAGATAAAGAAAGTATTGAAGATGTTGGGGAAGGTGAACCTGAAGAAGGTGAAATTATGGATGATGAAGAAGAAAAAAATCAGATAATAATTAAAAAAGAGGAAAAACAACAAAAAGAAATAAAACAAAAAATATCAGAAACAGAAAAAATAAAAGAAAATAAAGAATCGTCTCCAAATCATTCTTCTTCGTTACAATCTTCTGAACAACAAATAAAATCTGAATTTCAAAGAGGAAGTAGTTCTTGGCGAAAATGTAAAAAATTTTTTTGGAAAAATTATAAAGATAAATAAAAATTTAAATTTATTTTTTAGCTTTCGGTTTTTCTGGCGGTCATCATGGGGGAAGTGGACGTGGTTCAATTGGTAGTAGTAGATTTTCAAGGGGTGGGAATGATTCAAATGCTCGTTATCGTGATTTTGATGGACGTGTTGCAATGGTAGAGAATTGGGGAGGGGGGGGGGAGGGGTTGAGTAAATTTCGAGGGAAAATTGAGTTGATAAACTTCGAGGGAATTTTTTAAAAAAAATAATGAAAATAATGAAGAGAAATAATAAAAATTAAAAAATAAAAAAGAAATTTAGAAATAAATGAATATTTATAAAAGAAATGAGGGAAAATAAAATCGAGAGAAAATATTTAATTATAAAAAATAATTAGTAATTATTGGGGGAAATTTTTAAAAAAATATATACCTACATGAAATACAAAATTATTTAAAATTTTTCTTAGAGAAATAATGACCAACAAGAGGAAGAAATGCTTGATTCTTGGAATGCTTGTATTCGTGGAAGTATTCATAATCCCCATCATTATAATTCTCGTCGAGGAGGTCGAATGAATTCCCCATCTGGTGGAGGGGATATATCCCCAATTAGAACATCACCAATGATCGAAGAAGACGAAGAAAAAGATTTTAGTAAATCCTCAGAACAATCGCCATTAAAAAAACAAACAGAAATTCCTGTAACCCAACAACAACAAATTGATGATGATAAAGATTTTAGAGGAATAGATTCTAATACAATTGAAAGTCCATCTCCACAAAATAAACAAAGTCCTCATCATCAACATTATTCAGATGATAATGATTTTCGACGTTCTTCTATTCATCAATCACATTTTAATCGACAAACTTCACCTTCACTTGGATTCTCAGAAGAGAGACAATTTGAAGGAAATAAAAGGTAAAAGAGAATGAGAGAGAGGGAGAGAGGGGGGAACAATAAACTGAAAGTCCTGCAGAATCCGGGACAGTGCAATAAATTTGAGTTGCTTACTAATTAACAAATAAGCCATAAACAACAATAAAATACGGCATTGTTGGGTAATAGTGTCGTTTCCAGTCCCCATTTTTTCCTCCCAATTTTTTACCCTATGTTTGTACGGAATGGTCAAATTTTCCCCTTTCTTTCACCAAATTTGCCTTTCCATATTTTGCCTAAAAACAATAAAAAAGATTAATTTTTTATTCAGTTCTTTCACAAGGAGAAACACCAAGCATGGAAAATGTTTTCTGGCTATTATAGAAGGAAAAAGAAGTCTTTTTGATTGTTTTTAGGCAAAATATGGAAAGGCAAATTTGGTGAAAGAAAGGGAAAAATTTGACCATTCCGTACAAACATAGGGTAAAAAATTGGGAGGAAAAAATGGGGACTGGAAACGACACTATTACCCATTGTTGTTTATGATATTAACCTTTCGGGCTTGTCAGGAGTTGAAATTATTGTTAAATAATTATGTATAGCAAATTATTTCTGTTTATTTTTGACCAATCTCTCAAACAATTTTTTAATCAAAATTTAACATTTTATTTAAAATTTAGACGTCATTGTTCACAAAGTCCACCAGTTAATATACAAGCCAGATCACAATTCCCGCATGAATCAGAAGATTTTGATACTCCTTATGGAAATGCTGCAAAACGTTATCGTCCATTTTATGGGAGTGGGGGGCCGCCCAGTGGAGACGGATTTGCACAAAAAGATGAAAACTTTGATGTAAATTTTCAATTTTTTCTCTAATTTTTTATAATTTCCATTTCAGAATTTTCCTCCATACGATGAAAATGGTCCTTGGTCTTCTCGGCCACACAGAGGTGGCGAGGAAGGGGATTTCCCTCACCAATTTTATTCTGGAGGAGATAGAGGTGGAAGAGGAGGGCGAACACAAGGATGGGGTTATAGAGGTGGACGTCCATTCTTTCCTCGTTTAATTTGCAAATTCTTCCGTGAGGGGTTTTGTCGTGATGGTGATCAATGTACTTTTAGTCATTTAACTGGAGATTCTCATCGTCGACCAGAATTATGTAGATATTACCAACAAGGATATTGCAAAAAGGTTTTTGTATTTATTTTTATGTAAATATTTGGAATTTTGAAGGGACTTTTTTGTCAATTAATGCATGGTGAATGGCCTTGTAAAGCTTTTCATAAAGGAGAATGTTCTAAAGAACAATGTACTTTTTCAAATTTTTTTTTAAATTTTAATTATCAATTTTTAAAGGTTCTTTCTCTCACGAACCTTTGGATGATGTTAGCAGACCAATTATGGACAAAGTAAGTATTTTACTGAATTTTTTATATTTTTATTTCAATAAAGATACTCGAAGAAGAAAAACTTGGATTAACACGTCCACCACAACAACAGCATCCACGTTTTGATGTCCCACAACAACAAACTCCACATATGGGTAGAGGTGTTCGTCCATTTTTTCGTCCACGCTTCCAAGGGCCCTATCATGAGCAAATTGGTGGTCAGAATTTCCCCCAATCGCAAGGCCCACAGGCACCTCAGGTATTTTTTAAATTTATTATTTTATTTTTAAATAAATATTAGCGACAATTTCATCGTAATCCACATCAACAAATTGGGTTGGGTGCTCCACAGCCACCTCAACAACATCAACAGCAGCCATTCTTTAAAAAGCAACAACATCCAATGAGTGAAAGTTCTGCTCCTAGACATCCACTTTCACCTGAAAATTTACATCAAGGATCTTCTGAAATAAAGTAATTTATTTTTTTTATTTTAACAATTAATTTTAAGTATGCTCAATGAGGAAACTGGAGGAATATGTTTGCAGCAACAACAACCATCAATTCCTCCACCTGGACTTGTTATGCCTCCGCCCCTAGGTTATTATTAAATTTAATATGATTCATATATAGGTATTTAGATCTTTCTAATAATTTTAATTATTACAAATTTCATTTAAATTAATTACAAATGTTTAATATAATTTTAAATTTTACGGTGGTGGAAGTCCTCTTCCTTTGCCTGCTAGTTCATCATCGTCGGCTACTTTTGGGTTCTTCAATCCAGTATCGACACAAACAACACCTTCCAATCAACCTCCCCAACAATCACAACCTCCTCCATCATTTCAACAATTACAACAACAAGTCCATCAAGTTGCTGGTCCACATTTTCCTCATCAGCCTTCTTTGCTTGGTCCTTCGAGTGCTGCTGCACAGGCACAAGCAATGCTTACAGCAATTCTTCAGCAGTCACAACAGACTGGGTCTACGGTAGGATATTTTATCCAATTTTTATTTTTATGTATTATAATTTTTGTTTGTCTAGGTATTTTTAATTCTTCGTTTATTAAAATTAGAGACCGGATTTTATGCATTATAAATGCATTATAAATTTTGCATTATAAAATTAAATTTTTTAAGCAGTCAGCAAAAGGAGCTTTTCGAGATAATTCATTACAACGTTCTCCTCCACCACCTCCTCCTCCAAAAAAGAAAGAAGTTTCTCAATCAAATATTGAAGATCAACAACAATTAATTACAAAAACAGAAATAGAAGAAATTGAATTAAAACCAGCAACAAATACTGGAGGATTTAATATAAACCAAATGCTTGAACAAATAACTAAACAAAATAGCCCTCCCCCTCCACAACCACCTATTGCCATAACAAATATTAAACGAGAGGAAACAAATACTTTGGATTTACTTGCAAATGTTGAACTTTCTGATTCAACAACAAATATTGTTGAAGGTTTTTATAAAAATTATTTTAAAAATTAAAAAGCAAAAATATAAACGAAAACTCAAATAATTTAGTAATTTTTTTATACTTTTTTTAAACAAATATTCAAAAATTATTTTTGTTTTAATTTGAAGAGTCACCCGCTTCTCCTGTTTTTGCTTCTGAACAACAACAAGAAAATGAAGATAAACCTGCAGCTTTAATTCCAGTTGTTCGTGAATGGAAATTACATTTAGTTGATTTATCACCATTAACTGAGTGTTCTGATATGCATTTTGATATAAAATTAGTTCAGGTATATTTTTGTTTAAATTTTAAATATTTTTGAGTTTAGCAAATTTCTTCATCTAATTCTGATCCACGTTTACGAAAAATTGCAGAAAAACAATTTGATTTAGTTTCGAAAACATTGGAACAACAACAAGCAAATCAACAAAAAAATAATTTTAATGAAGGAATATTCACTCCAACAGAACAAATTAAAAAGGAAATTGAAAAACGTGAAGCTATCGGTGATGTAAATTATGAAACTGGGTTGCAAGATCCGCGTACAAAAGACCCTCGAAGAAAGCGGGAAATATCTGGGTAATTTTATTTAATTTTTTCATCAAAACAAAGCGACATTAATAAAACCTTAAATTTTAGAATATCTTCAACATCTTCTTTAGATGAGGCGGAATTAGTTAAAAAGCAAATGGCTGCATTAGAGGCAGCTGCTAAACAACAGCAGAATTGTGAACAATCCTCTCAATTGTTTTCAACACAATTAGGTATTCGCCAACAATTGGGGTTACCTCCACCTAATATAAACTTTCAATTACCACCACCACCTGCTTTTTTACCTGGTAAATTATTTAACTTTTTTTAAATAAAAATATATTCTAAAGGAAATTCAATGGGAAATCAATTTTTTACTGTTCCCCCTCCACCTCCTCCCTTTCCATTGCAACAACAACAACAATTACCACAAAATTTTTCTACGCCTCCCCCATCAACATATCAACAAATCAATCAAATTGTAACATCTTCCCATCAAAACTTAGAAGCTCAAACATTTAATACTGAACAATTACCTTGTTCTTCTTCAATTGATCCATCTAAATCTTCAAATAGTCCTTTCGAAAAAATACATTCAGAAACTTCGTCTTTTCCATCATATCAATATTCTAGAGGTTATTTCGGCAATAATGAACCTGACAGGCCCTATTTCCTCCCCAAGTTTTTTTTCTATATATTTACAGAATGGTCAGACTTCTACCTCTCTTCAATCCCAATTTTCCTTTCTTCCTTCCAAGGGGGTATAAAAATTATTTCTTTTTGATTCTTTGTAGGCAAAATATAGAAAGGCAATTGGGTTGGAAAAAAAAAGTAGGAAAATACTTGGGGATGAAAAAATGGGTCTGTCAGATTCAATATTACCGTTATTTTTTTCTAAAATTTTTTAAATTATTTCTTAAGGTTATCGTGGAAGGCGTGGAAGATATTCTACTAATTATCACCACCACCACCACCAACAACATTATCGAGAATATAATCAACAGAATATTAGAAGGTCAGAATCTCCCCCAAAACAACAACAACAAGAAGAAAATGTTTCTACTTCATCAACTATCAGCCTTCGAGAAAAACGAAAAAATAATGAATATGAATCGCCATTAGCTAGAATGGCTAATAATAGATATTGACTGATTTATAAAAAAATAAAAGAAAAATTTAATAAAAATAATTATTATTTCTTTTTTTTTGATTTGGAATTTTTACTTTAATCAATGTTTTTATGTACTTATTTGTAGCAAAACATTGAATTATTCAGACCTGGTCATGGATACGGATATGGATACAGATAATATCAAAATGCCTGCGGATATGCGCCTGTATCCGCCGTAAATATCCGGATACGGATACTAAGATCAGTATCCGTGACCAGGTCTGGAATTATTTAATTATATTTTTATTGTTTTTTTTTGCCGGTAAAATACTCTTTTTGTTTATTTAAATGATTAATTATTGGTAAATTAATTAAAACCATTTTTTATTTTTCATTTCTCTTCAAAAATTTTCTTAAAAAATATTTTTTAAATTTCAATGGATGTTCCACAAATTGACAGAAATGCTGTTATTTTTGAATTACTTCCACCTTCTTTAAGAGACGAAAATTCGTCAATCGCTGCCGATAATTCTGAAGACGATAAGTTTTTTGAAATTACGGCACAGGATGTGGCGAATATGCAAAAACTTTTGACTGAAAAAAGGTTTTTTTTGAAATTTAAAAATGAAAATATAAATTTATTTTTTAAATAGTAACAATGAACAAGCATTAATTCCTCGAAAATATTTGGAAGAACAAAACAAAAAACAACGTGAAAATGCTTGGAAGAATTGTGTTATTCGTTTTAAACTTTTTGGAAAATATATAATACAAGCATTATTTTTATCTATTGAACCAGGTTTCTTTAAAAATAATTTTAAAATAAAATAATAATTTTTTTTAAAGTTTCTAATATTTTTGCTTTTTTAATTAAACATTTATTTATTGGAGAATTTCAATTAAAATATTTAATGAAGAAATTGGAAAATAATCAAATAAATCTTTTAAATTCAAATATTGCGCCTAAAGCTTGTATTGTTATACATCCAATTAATAATTTAATTAATTTTAATTCTTTGGATGAATTGTTAAAAAATACAAAGAATATTAAAAATATTTCTGAAGAAGAAGCTGAATTAATTAGTAATCAATGGTTGGTGTTTTTTTGTTTTTTTTAATTTATTTAGAGGTTTTTTTAATTTATTTATCTTCCTATAATCATTTTCCTGTCGAACAATTATTAAGTCTAAAAAGTCTTGCTTTTCCCCTTTTTTTAATCTTTATGAGAGGAGAAAGAAGAAAAAGGAAAACATTTGCATACATGTGGAGAGCTAACCGAATACATAGTACCTTTTCAAAAATAATTTTCTTTATTTTTAGGTTATCAAATAATTCAATTTACCAACCACAAAATTATTTAATTGGAGAAAACAATTTAATTAAAAATATTCAAGAAGAAGACAATTCTCAATTAGATAAGGATATTATAAAACGAAAAATTGCAAGAGAAAATGCTCCTTGTTTGCCAAAATGGTTTAAAAAGAAATAAAAATATTTTTATTTAAAAATTGTATTTAATTTAAAATTTTATTTTAAAATAAAAAATAAATAATTATTCTCTTTAAATTGTTTTTGTTTTGTTTTCCCTTTTATGGCAGCAATTCTCAAATGTTAACAATAAGTACTACTACTAAATTACTAAATAGATCGATATAACTATTTTGATAATCGGAAGGAAAAAAAGATTACATATTTAAGAATTAAAAATATATTTTTCCCTTTCCCTCTCCCTTTTTTGTTTAAAAAAATTTAAATAATTTTTTAAATAAAATTGAAATATTATTTTTTTCCAAAAATTTAAAAAATTTGTTAATGACTAATAATCATTCACAAATTATCCGTCGAATTGCTAGACGTTCAAGTAAGTTAAAAGAAAATTTAATAAATAAAAAAGTTTTTATTGGATTAATTTTAATATCTGGATCCGAAAAAAGAACCGGATATCCGGATTGGATATACGGGGATTTCCGAGGGTATGCAAACCTTACACATCAATCCTGTCAATGCTGGTTCACTTTCAGCCTCAATAAATAATCTTTTTACATTACCTGAAAGAGAAATACTTTGTTAAATTATTATTAGATATTCGGCGTGTTTTTCAAAGATTAATTAAAATATTCAAAACACATTTACTTTTATCTTTAACTATTTCTTCTGTTTTTGTTGGATTAATTATTGGATTTGCTTTACGTGGAATGAATTTAAGTCAGGAATCTGTGCGATTAATTAATTTTCCTGGTTTTTCTTTTGTTAAAATTATTCAAATTTTTCCTTTTTTGAAGGAGAAATATTTATGCAAGTTTTGAAATTAATGATTTTACCTTTAATTTTTTCTTCTCTTGTTTCTGGTTTTTTCAATTTTCTCTTTTTTCTAAAAATTCCTTTGTATTAAGCATTAGCACAAATGGATGCTAAAGAATCGGGTCAAATGAGTTTATTTACTGTTGGGTATTATGTAATAACTACTTTATTTGCTACTATGGTAGTTAATTTGAATTATTAATTTAAATATCTAAATTAAAGACAGGTATTTTACTTGTTTTGGTTATTCATCCAGGTGATCCAGCAATTAAACAAGAATTGGCTTATTTAGAAATTCAACATAATCCAATTTCCCCTTTAGACACATTTTTAGATGTTATTAGGTAAATTAAAGGGAGGGGGGGAAAGAGAAGAATATATTTTAATTAAGGAATATGTTCCCAGAAAATGTAATTCAAGCAACAATGCAAAGAACACAAACAAAATATTATTTTCCATTAAATAAAAAGACTGGAAATAAAAAACAAGACAATTTTTCCCAAAATAATGATTTTAATTTAATTTATAGGAAAAAAATAGAAAATATAAATGGAATGAATATTTTAGGTTAATTTAAAAGGGGAAATTAAATAAATTTAAATTAAAAAAGGAATTATTGTTTTTTGTACTGGATTTGGAATTGTTATATCTCAATTGGGGGAAAGGGCTAAAATTATTGTTGAATTTTTTATTATTTTAGAGGTAAAAGAAGGAAAAATAAAAATTATTTTAATTAATTTAAAAAGGCAGTAATAATGCAATTAGTTGGTATATTTATGTGGTTAACACCTTGTTTGTTTTTTCTTAAATTAAAAAATTAATTCTTTTTTAAAGTAGGAATTGTTAGTTTAATTGCTGGAAATTTACTTGAATTAACAAATGTAAATTTGAAATAAAATTAAAATTATTTTAATTTTATTTAAATTTAAAGTTAAGCGATACAGCAGCAATTTTACTTCTTTATGTTTTTACAGTTTTAAGTTCTTTATTTATCCACACATTTTTAACAATGCCGCTAATTTATTTTTTGTTTACAAGAAAAAATCCTTTAAAAGTTTTTTTTAATTAAAAATAAATAAATTTAAAATTAAAAAAGGTTGCTAAAGGGATGTTACAAGCTTTGGTTACTGCTTTTGGAACGGCGTCTGGAGGGGCTGCTTTGGTAAAAGAAAATAATTTTTTTAGTTTATTCGGTTTATTCATTCCCCTCCCCCCTTCCCTCCCTTATAATAACAAAAAAGAGGGGAATTATTTAATTAGAGAAAATTTATTTTAAATTTGTTTAAATAATTAATTTAAATTTAAAAAGCCTGTTTCGATGCGTTGTATGGAAGAGAATTTAAATATAGACAGTCGAATTACTCGTTTTGTACTTCCTTTAGGTTCAACAATAAATATGGTTATTAAATTAATTAATTAATTTAAAAAAAATTAAAAAAGGATGGAAATGCTTTATACGAAGCTGTTGCTGTTATTTTTATAGCCCAATTAAATAATGTTACTTTAACTTTGACAGAAGTAATTACTGTTAGGTAATTAATATATTTAAATTTAATTAATTTAATTAAAAAAACAGTTTTATAGCCACAATAGCCTCTTTAGGTTTAAATTCTGTCCCAGCCGGTTTAGTCTCTATTTTTGTTATTTTATCAACTGTTGGTTTGCCTGTAAAAGACATTCCTTTAGTAATTACTGCAGATTGGCTACTTGATAGAATTAGAACGAGTATAAATGTTTTGGGGGATGCTTTTGTTGCTTCGACTGTTAGTCATTATTTGGAAGTAAAATTAAAAGAAACTAACAATAAATATATTAAAAATGAAGAAAAAAGAGAAGAATTTACTAATGATTTAAAAAAACAATTAAATAATCCTTTAAGTAGTAGACATCATTCACAAGATAATAATACACAAGTAAATAAATATATTTTGTTTTTAATTTTATTTATTTTTTTTAGTTAATTAGCTGGCAAGAACAAGCAATGATTGACAGATTGTGCGGAGATATTACTTTAAATAAAGTTATTCATATTTAAAAATTGTTTATTTTATTTAATCTTCCAATAAATTTTTTTAAATTATTTTTTCCTCTCAATTACATTTTTTGGTGTGTAGATAACTTCTTCCATCTTTTTTTTTAAAAAAAGCGTGTATTTATTTGTTTGTGTGTATTAAATAGTTGTGATTGAACGATTTTGTTAGGAAGAAGAAAAGGATTATTAGCTCGCCACCATTTTTGTGATGGTCAATTGAATTGAATAAATGGATGGATTGGGGGAGAGGATGGATGGATATATTTTTATTTATTTTTGTCTAAATATTTTTTTATTTTCATCCACAAAAGAAAATAAAGACGATCAAAAAACTAAAAGAAGATAATCATTTAATGTTTTGGAGGAGGATAAATTAGTGGAACAGGAAAAAAAGTGAGAGAGAAAGGCCAGTAAATTGGACAGAAGAAGAAAATGGTTTGAATAGTGGACAACAAACAAAACAAAATTTATTTTGGTAAATTTTGGAAATTTATAAAAATAAATATATTTTTAAGTAAAAAAAGAAAATGTTCTTCTTCTTTTTATTTTTGTTAATCAAAACATTAAATATTTATGCCCAAAAAGAAAATAATATTTTTTCTTCTTCTCAACCACCAAATATTAATCAACAACAATATCCAGATATTTCCCCTTTACTTTTTGTTTGTTTTAATTAAAAATAAATTTAATTTTAATTTTTAAAGCAAAATACAAATATCGGGAATGGAGGGTTTTTTGTTAGAGTAATGCCTACAGGATTGGCTTATTTGAGAGAAATTGGAATGAAAGTAGTTAATGATGAAATATTTAAAATTAAGTATAAATTAATTAAAATTAAATTTAAATTAATTTTCTTTTTTCAAAGTTTACCAACAATTACAGAAACAATTGATTCTGGACAAGTAATTTAAATTTAAAAATAATTTTAAATAAAAAAGGTTTCAATATTTGGTGCTTATGTCTCAAAATATTGGCCCCCAGTAGATTATTCTTTAGATTTAATTACTCCAGATACTTTTACTTGGAGAATGAGTAAAATGCATTTACGGTAGTTTTAGAGAGGGAAAAAGGAAAAAATAAATCTTTTTTAAAGTTCAAATGGAAATTTTGAGGCTCGTTTAAATGGGGCTTTACTTTTACCTTCTGTGCCTATACAAGGTATTTTTAGAGGGGAGATAAAATAAATTAATTTTTATTTATTTTAAAGGCCAATTTGAATCATTACTTGGACATTTAAGTTTAAGTATTTCTGTTAAAATGTTTAGGTTATTTTAAATTAAATAAATTAAATATTTTAATTTTAAATTAGTTAGAAATTTACAAGGATCCCCCCAAGTCCAATTACTTTTTTGTGCTGCCCAAGTTGGCTATGTTGATTTAAATGTTCGAAATAGTGGGGTTATTACTGATTTTTTTATAAGTAATTATTAATTTATTTTTTAATTTAAAATTTAAAATAATTATTTATTTTTTAGATACTTTTAAAGCATTTTTAATTGCACATTTTAAGGTACTAAATTTAAAAAATATTTTTATTTAATTTTTAAAATAGCCAACAGTAGAACAGCGTATATGTCAAATGATTGAGGGAATAATAAATAATGATTTAAATTCAATACTTTTAACAATGCCTTTAAAAATTAGAATAAATGAACGTCAATTAGATTTAATTGGAAAAAGTTTTGGAATAAATACAGAAGAAAATTTAAATAAAAAAAGAAGAAATCGACGACAAAGAATTCCCCCTTCCCCAAAACCTCCCCCTCCAAAACAACATCAATTATTTAATTCTTCCTCTTCTTCTTCAATTAATTTATTAAAAGAAGCATTTCCCTCCAATTCTTCTTTACTTAATTTTATTTCAAATTTACAAAATAAAAATTTAATTTTAAATTTTGCATTAATTGATAGTCCTTTTGTTAGTCAAGTAAATTTAAAATTGATAATTTTAAAAATAAATTAACAAAAAAGGGAACTATAATGATAAAATCTTTTGGAGAAATTTCATTTAACGGAATTGGAGAAACTCCTTTTTTTGCTCCGAATGTTTTAATCCCTCAACCACAAGGTGTGCATATGGCTGAATTTTTTGGGACTGATTATATTGGTTCTAATTAATTGTTTTTAAATTAATTAATTTTTTAAAAGCTAATTCAATGCTTTATCATGCATATAAACAAAAATATATGGATATTATTGTTGGACCTGAAGTAAATAATTTTTAAAAATATTTCTCTTCATTTACCTCATATTTTTTGACCATTTATTTTTTTTTAAATCCTTTCCAAAATTTCTTTTTAAAATCTTTTTAATTTTAAAGTCATCACCTCGTTTAAAAGATATATTAAAAACAACTTGCCAAACAGGTTTTTGTATTGGAGAATATTTAGGTTCACTAGGACATCAATTCCCCGACAGAGAAGTTGAAATTCATTATTCTGCCAAAAAAGCCCCAATAATGGTTTTCGTGGAAGGAAAGGCTCGTTTTAGATTACACGGAAAAATGGATTTGGTTAGGCAGTTCTTTAAATTTAAAATAAATAATTTAAATAATTAAAGTTTGTACGTCCAAAAAATATTACACAACAAAAAGAACAAATTCTTCGTTCAGAAACTACATTAACTTCTAATGTTAATTTATGGATAGAAGTAAATAAATAAAAATACTTTCCTCTAATTATTTTTTAATAGAAAACACAAATATTGGGAAATGCAAGTGTCGAAAATTTAGATTTTCGTTTAATTGAGGCAAATATTCACGATGTCGACCAAAATACATTTGGAGATTTGGGACTTTTTGGAGCTGAATTTTTAGAAAAACTTTTAACAGAAATACTTCAAATGGGGTTAATATTGCCTTCAATGAAAGGAGTTGTTTTGAGAAGTCCAAAGTAAATTTAAATTTATTTAAATTTAAATTTAAAAAAAGATTATCAATTCACGAACGTTATGTTAAAGTACAAACTTATTTTAAATTGGATGAATTATATGCTAAAAGATTGGTACAAGGAGCTGTTAGACAAACATTATTAAATATTGGACGTTAATTTAAATTAATTTATTTATTGGAGATTTTAAACTAGAATCTTTATTAATTTTAAAATATATTAAAATGCTCTAACATAAAAATATTTTAGAGCAATAGAAAAAATTGTGACGCGAAATTTGCGGACCCCAAGAAACGAGGATTGAAAATTTATTTATTTTGGAAATTTTTTAGATTAGCCTAGAGGGCAAGTGTTTGGAAATTTTCAAGTACTCGCACTCCGTGCATAACTTATTTTTCCCGATTATTCGTAAACAAGTACGAGTATCAATTTTGCTACAAACTTCCAAACACTTCCCAGGGTAGAGCCAAAACGGATACCCGATTAAGACAAATTTCGGGTCTCGCAAATTTCAGCGTGCCTACAAATTCCATTTATTTAAAATTCTTCTTATTATCTTCATTGTGTGAAGGTATATTTAATTGGCTTTTAGCACAAACCCACAAAGCATCAAGTAAACGTGTTAACCCTGTATCTTTTGGGCGTTCCAACCCTCTCTGTTTTCTTTGTTTCATAATTAAAATAAATTCTTTCTGAGACAATTCCCCATCCTTTAAATATTTTTAATTTAAATTAAATTTATTTTTAAAATTTTACCCCATTTTCATCAAATAATGTCACAACTATATCAACAACTGTATCACTTAATTCAACATTTGTTATTTTACTAGCCACTCTCTACAAAAAGAATTAAAAAAAATATTTTAATTTAAATTTAAAAATTACTTTAATTAATTCTTTAGAAAGTGGTTTTCCTGCTAATTTGTAAAAATGTAAAGCCAAATCAACTTTATCAATATGATAAATAAAAGCAAAAAAATTATCAACTTCTTCAAAAGAAACACCCTTTTAATTAAAATAATTTTTAAAATATTTATTAACTCTTCACATTTTTTTCTTTCATTTTATTTTCAAAATTGTTAAATTTTATAAATTTGAATAATCCAAGTAATTAAAGTAAATTAGTTATAAAGTTCTGAACCCAAATTTTTATATTTTGACGATTAATGTTCCGAAAAAATCTTTGTTTCCAACATTCCGTGACAAATTACGTTAATCATTTGTATTTTTTAGGAGAAAAGAAAGAAAAAATGCGAGAATAATTGAATACTCTAATTTAAATATTTACCTTTTTATTAATTATTTCTTTCCTATATTTACGTTTTACACGTTTAAGCATTCTTTTTTGCCGTTTTTCTGGTAAATCAGAATGTATCATTAACAATTGAGCAAATGAGACCTTTAGAAAGGAATTTTAAATAAGAAATAATTTTTTAAAAATAACCTCTGATATAATTCCAACAGGGTCAGATTCTGGATCTCTTCTTTCAAATTCTATCTAAAAATAAAAAAATATATATATAAATTCATTTTTTATTTTTACCTTTAAAATATCATAATGTAAATTCTTCTAAAATAAATATATTTTATGAAAGAATATTTTTTAAAAATTTACTTGAAATTCTAAAAATTCATCAATATTTAATTTTTGTAAATTATCATAACCAAAAAAATGTCTTGTAATTGCCTAAAAATTAATTAACTAAAATTTTCAAAAAATTACCGAATGTTTTCCCGATTTTGTAAAAGTTCCAGTCCCAGTAATGTGATCTCTATGTCTTTGTCCAATATTTGATTGACTTAAAATTAATTCTTGAACACGTTCAAATTCCTTTAAAAAATTCCTTTCCTTTTTTAAATTTTCCAAGTAAAAACCTGTCTATCCAATTCCCCGTCTCCATTTAAATCAAAAACATAAAAAGCCAATTTAAATTCACTCGGAGAAGCTGTAAAATAAAATAATTAATTTATTTTTAAATTTAAAACCTGAAAGTAAAGTCATCAAAAAAAGATAATCTCCAAAATTAATTAACCCTCCATTATCAGATAACCAATTAAAAATATTATTTTTATTTTTTCTTTCCAAAATCTTTAAAATTATTTTTTTAATTTAAATTTTTTAACCTCATTTGTATTAATTATTTTATATTTATCTAATCCATATTTTCTTGGCTGCATTACTCCTCTAAAATAAAAATTTTAAATAAATTTATTTAAAAAGCAAAAACGGTGTTAATGAGCGGACAAAATCTTCAGGTGTCATAAAAATATCAAAAGTGCCATCTTCATTAATTAATTTAATTGTGGCAAAATAACGAAAAATTTTATCCGGAGAGGAATATGCACGAAGACGGTCCTAAAATTATTTAGAGAAAAAAAATAATTATTTTTAAAACTAAAACCTCATAATGAATTATTCTTCTTTCTCTAAAACCAATTTTTTTCTTTTTTTTCTTTCCAACAATTGAACATTCATCAGCTTTTTCATTAACTTTTATTATTTAAAAAAATATTGAATATTTTTAAATTTTTCTATTAATTTTTAACAAAAACAAATTTTTTCTTTAATTTTTATATCATATATAAAAATATAATAACTAAAGCAATAATTACAAGCATAATAGAACCTGCAACAAATAACTCGTTATCATCCTCAAAAGGTAAAATTTTTGGTTGATTAATATTCTCTCCGTTAATATTTTCATTTTCTTTTTCTTCTGCAGCTTCTGTTTTAAAATATTTGTCATACATTCTTCGACCATTGTGCCAAAACCTTTAAAAAATTTAATTAAAAAAAATTAAATAATAAAAAAACCAATTAAAGTCAACAAGAAAGAAAACCAACAAAATATTTAGTGGAATAAGATAATAGGGTAACATTTGACGAAAGGCAGTTTTTATAAATGGACGATTTGCATAATGAGTATGAGCTTAACAAAAATATTTTTAGAAAATAATTTGAAAAAAAACCAAAATCAACATATCCTTTTCCAGATTTTCTGTCACTATAATGCTGCAAAGTTTCAGCTGAAACACTTCTCGATCCAAAAATTGTATATTTAAAAGGATGTTCTTCAGGCCATTTTTTATCACGCAAACATTTTGCCTAAACAATTTTAATTTTTTCAAAATTTATTTAAAATAAAATTAACTTCTTCCTCAATTTCTTTTTTCGTTCGAATTCCACTTCCTGGCCAATAAATCTTCCCATCATTACGACCCCTTAAAGTGCATATTTTAATTCTCGGTGCTATTCTAAAAATTATAATTGTTTTTGTTTGGCAAAACAAATTCATTAAACCTTTAAAAAATATTTTTTTGGAAAAAAAAGAATTAATTTAAAAATATTTAGAAAAAAATAAAAATTATATAAAATCAAAAAATAAATAAAATATTTAACAATTTATGAGATCTAACAAACTGTACAAAAATTTATAAAAATAATTTATGTTTTGTTGTTTGTTTCATTAATTAATTCAGGGCTAACAAATTTAGTTAAACATTCCTTAAATAATTTAAAAATTAAATTTAATTAAATTCTTTACGTGAACAGCTAATTGAATTTCTTTCCTTTTTATTTCATCCGAACAATTTATTAAAGTTCGTCGACCTCCTTGAATTATTCGAATACGAGCAGAATAATTTTTCTTTAAAAAATAATTATATATAAAAAAATAAAAATACTTACAATAATTAATGTTTCTTCATCTCCCGTCTAAAGAAAAAAAATAAAAATTAATTTTAAAAGTTCTTCTAAATACCTGAATTAATTCACATTGAAATTCACGCTTTTCTAATAATTCTTTAAATGTTGTAACATTTAAACGTCCAATAAATTTTTGTTTTGAAATTTTCTTTTCATTTTTGTTTATTTTTGAATTAAACTTTAAAAAATAAATAAAAATTATTTAAAAATAATTAATTTTACATTAAATTCCAATTGATTATTTGTTGCCGAAATATGTCCTTTTATTGGACATAAACCATCAAACTTTTCTTTTAATTTTAAATGTTTTAAAACTTCATAATCAACTTTAACCCTTTTCCATGGAATAGAAGTTGGCAAATCTTCATTTTCTTTTCTTTTTAATAAAATTTGTTTTGTTTGGGTATTTGTAATTATTTTTAATTTAAATTCCTCATTTTGTTTAAAACAAATAGTTGGAATTGGAAGTGCATTTAAAGTTGAGAAAGAGGAGGAATACTCATCCGGATATAAAACTTGTTTGGGGGACAAATCTTTGATTATCTTTTTTTTTTAAAAATAATTTTAATAAAAAATATTTTCAAAAAAACCTTATTAAAAACTTGATTACAATCCAGACGGGTTTCTATTGGAAAGTAGTAGGCACGAATTGCTAAAGTTTTGTAAGGAGAATAATAAGTCTCCAAAGGATAATCGGGATCTATCATCATTATTGCATTTTTTGAATTTCCTCCCCAAAGGTCCAATAAGTGAACAATTTCTCCAATTCTCAATGATGGATGTCCAGCAAATACAATGGATGGTTGTCGACATTCTTTAGAGAAAGGTCCATGTAAAGAATCATAAACACGAATACGACGGTTCCGAAGCATCTAAAAATTTTGAAAAAAGATTTTAAAATAAAAAACCTCAGAATGATAAAATGGTTCTTCTGGTTTATAAACTCTCGCCCCTTTATCATCAGAAAGCCATTCAGAAAAAATATTTGCAAATTCTAAACTATTTTCAGCAATCGAAGAAATGAAATAAACAGGAATATTTCGAGAAAGATTATTCTAAAAATTATTTTTTAGAAATTAAAAAGGAAAAATATCAATTACCACTTCAATTGCTTTTACAATTATTTCAAATAAATCATAAATAAGTCCAGTCGAAATAACTGGAATAAGAACATTTCCACCAATTTTGAGAGTTTCTACAACAGCCGAAGTGAATTTATATACCTTTAAAATTATTTTTTAAATTTTTTTAGAAAAAACAAACCGTTATATCCGGACTTTGATCATTTGTGTGAATTGAAGTAAGAATTAATGCATCAAGATTATTAAAAGAATTTAATTCCATTGATTTTGGATGGGAAGGACGGAGTGAAGAAGCAGCAAAATACCCAATTTTATGTTGATTTGTAGATAATAGCCAATTACAAGAACCGATAGAATGTCCACTACTATAAGGGGTTATTCTAAGATCTTCACTTAAAGCCTTGAAAAAACACATTTGAATAAAAATAAAAATTAAATTACAATTTCTTGTCGAAAAAATAAAAGTTTAACTCTTTTCATACAATTTTCTATATCAATTCTTTTATAAAAAGATTTCCAAAAATTTGGATCGCTATTTGGAGGATTCGGGAAAGAACTTGAAAAAAAAATAAAATAAATTTAAATTAAAAAACATTTAAAAAAAACTTTGATATATTTTTCCACGACCATTCATCAATTAAAGGTCTGTCAATTTGTTCAAAAATATCACACAAATCTTCCATTAAAAGTCTTTAAAAAATAAATTAATTAATTAAAACTTAAATACTTGCTAAGCTGAACAATTGGTTCTGTAGCATAAACAACACCTTTAAAGCCCGTCCCTTCTGTAATAAAAGGAAGTGCTATAAAACTTGAACTATTAGATATTAAAATGGCATCTAAAGAGGAAGGATCAACATCTTTAAACTAAAAAAATAAATTTTAAAAAAAACTTTAAAAAGTCCTTTAACTTTTACAGTTCTCATTTCTGGTGTCAATTCAACATAAACTAAATCATTAATTTGTTTAAGTATTGGAATAACATCCTTTCCATATGGATGTACTTTCTTTTGCCAGGAAATTCGATTACTAAAAAATAAAAAAAATTTTTTTTTTAATTTTTAACAAACCTACGAACAAGTGGACACGGCAAAAAAGAAGTTAATGAATCCATTCCAACAATACAATCCAACAAAACATGAAGATGATCGAATTTAAGTAAAATACATGGCCGGTGTGCATTCCAACTAAGCCATTTCTTTAATTAAAAATTAAAAAAAAATATTAAAATATATTACCAAATTTATTTCATCACTCATTTTTTGAAATTTAAATTTTTGAATAAATATTTATGAGAAAAATTTAATAAATCTAAAACTAAGAAAATATGTATATCTTTTATAAACAATTCTTTTTAAAAGTTAACCCTTTGGGTTACAAAATATTTGAAATAAATTAGAAAGGGAGATTAATTTTTGAGAATATATTTTGCTTAAAATTCCCTTATAATTCTACACTGCATAAATTGTCGTCAATAGGAGATTTATTTTATTTTAAACTAAGAAAAAGAAGAAGAGAGAAGAAAAAGTTTTCAACTTATTTTGTATGTCAATTAAGCAAAAAATGCTGTGCAAAATCTATACATTACTACATATGTAAATACAAAAAGTATGTAAACTTAAAAAATAAATAATTCTTCTCACTCACTTCTCATTAATTAATTAATTCTAAAAATGTTTATTATACTAAAAATTAATAATATTTATTTTCTTTTATTTATTTTAATTAATTTTTTTATTAATAAAATTAATTTATCAAATGGAGATATTTCTCCATATTTTAATTATTGTATATTTAAATGTAAAGATTTATTTAATTGTCCAGAATTTAAATATTTTCAATTTACTTGGTGGGCTAATGAAAAATGTTTTAAGTAAAAAAAGAAATAATTATTTTTAATTTCGAAAAATAATTTAAATTAAAAAAGATGTAGACAAAAATGTATTTGGAATACTGTTGAACATTTTAGAATTTCAAAAAAACAAATTCCAAAATTTAATGGGAAATGGCCTTTTACTCCAATTAAAATTAAAATTGGAAATATTTATTTAGCCAATATACAAGTAATTCTTTTTTAAATTTAAAAATTTTAATTTTTCTTAGGAGCCTGCTTCAACTTTCTTTTCACTTTTAAATGCTTTTTCCTTTTGGAAAATGAAACAAAAAATTAAAAGGAAAATAAAAAATAATTGGAAACATTTAAATAAATGGGTGGGATTTGGAAATATTGGAATAATTACTTGGTGGTTATTTTGGGTACTTTTCCGTTATACGACCGCAAACTGAGTGTAAACCGAATTTTATCGGTTATAACATTTTGATGCCTGATCCTATATAAATGTTTTTATAGCATTCGAAAGCACTCGATAAGAGGTATCTTTTATCCAACTTGATCGATCAGGTCTGATCGCTCATTAAAAAGTTGACGATCAAAATCGGCTGGCACTCAGTTTGCGGTCGTATAACGGAAAAGTACCTTTTGTTGTTTGGAATTAAAAAATATTTTATTTTAAAATTTAAAGGATAGCTTCAATTACTTTCCATATTTGTGACCATTGGATAACTGAAATTTTTGATTATTGTGCGGCATTTACTTTAATTTTATATACTTTTTATATTTCTGTTTGTTTTTGTTTTTCCGAATATTTTGAAGAAAAACAAAATATTTTTTTATCAATTGGATTTATTTCTTTTTATTTTGGGTATTTAACAAAAATTTATTCAAAAGTAAATTTTAAATTTAAAAATAATTTATTTATTTAAATCAAAGCCTTTATTTAATTATTCATTTCATATGAAATGTTGTATTTTAATTGGATTATTGACTGGATTTATATTTTTATTTTGGATATTTTTTGAATATTTAAAAGGAAAGAAAAGAATTTCTTTATTAATTTTAATTTTAATGGTTAGTTTATTTAAATTAATTTTAAAATAATTTATTCTTTTAAAGTTGTTTATTAGTTTTATATCCGCCTCTTTCGATGCTTTTTTTGATTTTCCTCCAATTTTTTGGATTTTTGATGCTCATTCATTCTTTCATTTATTTTCTATTCCCATACCTCTATTATGGGCTGAATTTTTATGTTTGGAAGCAAAATTAGATAAACAAAAAATTGAAAAATAAAAGAATATATTTTTACAAAATATTTTTAATTTATTTTTATTTTAAAACAAATTTCAAATAATTATTTAAATAACAAAAACTTACAAAATAAATTTTTCTAATTATTTTTAATTTTGCCTTTTTCTTCATTTCCAGCCTTCCATTTAGCAATTCTTTCCCCTTCCCAAAAATCAAAAAGGAAATATGGGCCATTAATTAACAAAGCACCAAAAACGAATGCTGCTGTTGTATCACTAATTGGTAAACGATTTTCTTTTGTTGGGGAAGGAATTTGTCGAAATGTTCTTCGAGCTTTAATTTTAAAAGAAAATCTTTTAAATTAAAAAAAGCTTACAAATTCTAATAATAATCGCCATCATTCCAGCAACCCCCAAAACATACCCACACATCTTTAATTGTTGCAGTATTTCTTTACGGCGTATTTCCGCCCACTAAATTAAAATATTAAAAAAAATATTTTTATTAAAAAAAAAAGAAAACCTTTGCTCGTAATTCTTTTTTTAAATATTTAGGATAACCATTTTCTCTGTAATCTTCTTCCATTTTTTTATTAATATGATGAAATTGATAACGATTTAAATGATGCCAAGACATTGCACCAAATACACCAAAAGTCATCCCAATTCCATATGAGCTCATAAAACGGTCAAGTAATGATCTAGTTGCCATTAATTAATTAATTTAAAAAAACTTTTAATTAAAAGAAAAAAAACAATTAAAAAATATAAAAATAAATTTAAGAAATATTTTTTAGAAAAACTTTTAAAAAATATTTTTTAATTTATTTATTTACAAAAAACAACAAATTACTAAACAGAAACAATATTTTTTCTATTCTCTTCATCTTTAATTGACCAAAGATAATAAGCAATTTCCACAGGAAGCCCTCCTAAAGGAACACCAAATCCAACATCAATTAAAAACTAAATTTAATTAATTAAAAAAATATTTATTTTTGAATTACATTTTCAACCATAACATCATTTTTGGGTATTACAGTGAATTTCTTTCCTAAAAATTTTAAAATTATGTAAAAAAATATTTAAATTACTAATTCTCATTAACAAAAAGAATAATGTTCCAGCCGTCACAAAGTATGCCCCAATTTTAAAATGTCGAATTATTTCTTGTTTTCGAAATGGCATCCACTAAAATTCAGAAAAATTAATAATTTTTTCTCAATTTAAAAATTTATTTAATATAAAACACATAAGTATAATTGTAAAAGAATATAAATTTTTGTATTTCCAAGATTTCATTCAAATTTTTAATGTTTTACGATAAAATTATTTTAGATACTTTGTATTAACCATGTACATAATGGCAATAGGTACTGAAATTTAAAAGTATCGTAAAACGTCAGAATTTTTAAAAATTATAAAATTAATAATCCAGCCTACAATTTTTTTAGAAAAAGAAATGTAGTACACGTATACCAAAAAAACCTATTCTTAAAAACTAAAAACTATTAAAACCCTACCTTTGCATCTTTTTCTGGTCCATCATGATCATAAATATTCTCTTGTTTAAAAAAACTCCAATTGTTATAATGTAATGCAATTGCCCCAACAATACCAAATATTGGAGTTGTTAAATATTTTTCTAATGTCGTTTGTCGCCAAAGTAATGGACGTACTCTTACTTTTCTGTATGGTGCTAACATAAAAGTATGGAAAAATACCCTAAAAATCACTGAAAATAGAAAAGGATAAAATGTACATACACCGCTAACGAAAAGTACAAAAGATATATACGCAGGATTTGATGCTATCAAAACCTCGTTAAACAAAATTACAGAAATATGGAACTATAAACGATATTGAATTTATCTAGTGTTCATATGTATATGTAGAGACAATAAATTATTAATTTTTTAAAATATTTATGTACATGAAAGTAAAAGAATTTTTGTGATTTTATTTATTCCTTTCTTTTATTGTTTTTGTACAAACATGTCCGCACCCCACAACAGGACAAAATTCTGACTGGCTAAACCACTCTTCCATGTGAAGCAAATGACCCCCATGACCTTTAAAAAGTACTTAATTTAGACTTGCTTCCGATTAAAACAAACCACATTCTGCACAGCTCGACCAAATACCACGAACGTTTGTCTCACTAAAAAATTTATTTTTAAATTGGGTACTCTTCCGTCAACACCCAGAATTTTCCCCGAGTGTATTTTAACATATAGAAGCCGAGACCAAAACTTGCATTATATACTAGGATTCAGCCCGTCCCCAGGGAGGCACCCTTTGCCTCAAACTAAATACTAACCAAATAGTACAAGTATAGTTGTAGAAATGCCTGCATTTCAAACATCGCATACTTGCACGTGTTGATGTACTCCGACAATGGGGACACCAAATTTTGACAAATGTACTCTGAAAGGTAATCTATTTAAGAAATCTCAAATATGTATTTTTACTTCATTGCTTAATTGGTTAATTCTCGCACGGTAACACTTTTTGACGAAAAATGCTGACACCCGCCACAAACTTAGCCTTTCGAGAATCTCTTAAAAATTAAAATAAAAATTCTTTAAAAATTTTGTACCTATATAAGCGAGAAACCAAATATCTACTTGACTTGGAGTAACTAATTTATAATCAACAATTTTCTGTCCAAAAACCATACAGATCGTTGCACACATTTGAACATCCCCCTAAAATTTAAGAAAATCTCCCCCAAATTTAATTAAAACTAACTAAATCTGAAAAGAATTCAAGCAACGATTTAAGTGAAGGCAATATGTCAAATTGAAAGGAAGAACATTGTTTATGTGTACATTGTGATAAACATGAAAAACTAGTTTCTAATTCAATTTCTGTAAGAACATTGCTAATTTTAATTAAAAAAATTTAAATATTTACGAAATTGTGAGTCAGCTCCTTCACTATCAGAAACAGCAGTTTTTGTCGATATATCCTTTACATTTTCAATAAAATCTCTGTCTCCTTCAACAGATGCTGATTGTCCAATGTCATTATCCGATGAATTTGACAATGTACTCATACTTGCAACAATTAAACCATCATCATCTTTCCCCTCATTTTCTTCCTTTGTTTTTCCAAATAATCTCCGAGTATTAATTTCCTCTCTTTCTGTTAAATTCATGGAGGATAAAGCTAATTCAAGATCTTCGGCTATACGAGAAGGAAGGCGATTTTTTCGTGCCGAAGAACGGTGAAAATGATGATGATGTGGACGATAATCACCAAAAAAATTGAGCAGCTGATTTTTGTTGTATTTTCTTCTTCCCATATCGAAAACCTCCTCATTAAGTTGTGAGCAATTAATGAAAGTAGAAGTGGCAATAGATCTAGAAAATTAAATTCAAAATTATTTTAACTAAAAATACCTCCAATTAATTGAATGTGACTCTTCATCATCTGTAACACTTCCAAAATTCAAATCTCCAAAAAGTAAATCATTTGTATTTAATTCATTATGAGATGGCAGTGATCCGGGAATTGGAGGCATTGAAACTTCAGATTCGTGAACATTAGATAAGCATTCCATTGCTTGTTTTGGCTGCTCTTTTTTAGTATTATAGTCAAAAAATGCTTTGTTCGAATTTGGAGTAAAATGATCAACTGGTAGACGTTCAAATGATCCATTTTGACCTAAAATTAGAATAAAAATGTAAATTAAATTTAGAAAAAATTTTTATAAATTAGGATTACCATTATCAAAAGAGGATACTAAATGAGCATGCCGATTAGTATAATGAGACAATGTTGTTCCAATATCCCCTTGCAAGGCCAATAAACCAGTCACCCTCCAAGTATAAGCTAAACTGTCCCTTAAGAAATTAATTTTAAAAAATTTATTAAAAACACTTTACCTATAAATATATTCAGCTACCCGACCATTATAATCACAAAGTTCAGAAATGGAATCTCCAGTAATTTTATAACTAAATAAAGATAGATTTGCTTCAAGATATAAAAAACTTTGAAGCAAAATATGACAGAGCTTTGACAGGCATTAGAAGAGGATCAGATGGTGATATAGAGAAAATCATGCTTGGAGATCGGCGACGAAAAGAATCAAAGTGATCCATAAGTAAAGGGCTGCCTTTTCGACGAGAAGATGGGACTTAAACAAAAAAAACTAGAAATACAAAATAATGGAAAGAATTACCAGCGACAATGAATTCATCAGTTGATGAAGTGTTTGTATCTAGTGCAACATTATTTGCATAAATAAAAGGTCTAAGTGGCGCATTCGTGAAGTTAATGATCAATTTACCATCCTTTCCACAGGAAAGAAATGTTCCACCTGTTCCATATTTTGGCCATGACATATCTATTTAAAAATAATTTAAAAATAATTTCCTAATAAATAAATTACCAGTGCATGTTTTTGTATGTGCATCAAAGGATGCGAAAGGAATAAATGGTCGACGAATATCCCAAACATAAATAGTATTGTCTGAAGAAACAAAACCACTTGGCGGTGCAAAACAACAAGCTACATGCCTAACAAAAAAATTTTAAATTTATATAAAATATGTGACTATCTCGAAGGTAATTTATTTTCAATTGTAAGCCCGTAAAAAGGGGAGAGAGTGGAGAAAGGGACTGTTAAATTTAAATCAAACGATACCAAGAGTTGTCCGGACACCAAGAAACGCGAGTTACAATTGCCATCATTTCCACAGTATAAAGAAATTGCGGCATACTTTTAGACCAATCCCAAATACGAATATATTTATCACGACCAGCTGTAGCAATAAGATTTTTGGATTGGATTTGTGGATTTAACGCTATACTAAAATTAAGCCAAAACTAATGTAACTTGTAATAAAAACCTGTAGATCTGTGAACTGTGAGCAATAAATTCTCTAAAAAATTAAATAAAAATATGTTTTAAAAAAGGCTTTAGATATACTTCGAAGGTTTATCTGGTCGACGTGCATCCCAAAAGCGAATTGTACCGCTGTCCCCAGCAGTAACAAATGTATCTTGCAATTTGCTTTCCATGCAGAATTGAATGTCTAAAGGAAAAATAAAGTTTGTAAAATTTCAAAAAAACCTCTAATTGAATCGTCTTGATTGCTTCTAAAAAATAAAATTTAATAGAATATTACCACAATATAAATTTATATCCGATGCAAATAATACATATACATAGTAATTATTCCTAAAAATTTACGCGAAACATAAGCTCGGTTCAGCACATCTTAAATCATACAACCAAACAGTGGAATCTTTTGATCCGCTAACAAGAATATTCTCATTGAATTCACTAAAACAAACTTTAGTGACAAGTTGTTTGTGTGCCTTGTAGGAGCACTCCACTAAAAAAGTGACATTGTTGAATCACAAACAGTTGTATTACTATGAGTGGTTTCTGGATCCCAAAGATAAATCGCTCCAACAGAAGAAGTAACAGCAATCAAATTTTCTATAATTAATAAAGAATAGGCAGAAAGTAAGACACTTGTAAAGGAAGGCATTTCCTGCGAACAATTTTTGCGGAATTTTTCGCAAAAACTCCCACAGAAAATAAATACCCCACCCTTCCTTTACAAATTTAAAACTGCCATTTATTAATTAAAACAAACTTACCCCTTAAAGGACACCAAGCAATGCTGCCCGAAAAGTACATCGTCTTTCTCGGCTTGTTTCTTTCAGCAATTAATTCAAACTTTTCATCACACGAAGAAAAAACCTTTACAACTAAAAATCATTGTTTATATTTACAAAAAATATATTTAAACCTGTCCTTCCAGTAATTGCAATTCTAGATCTGTCTTTATTTGTACATAAAGCATCTAATGGCTCAGTAGTCTGATGGATGATCTGATGCCTTTTATTCCTCATTTATTTTTAATAAGAAAACAAACAAAATCTTGCAAATTATAGAAATTCCAAAAATTTCTAAAGTATTTTACTAATTAAGTAGCTGACAAAAAAGCAAGGAAATTTTTTATTAAATTTTCAATATCAATGACATTCGAAGATTGAACGTATAAACCTGTCCTAGTTAAAACTAGAGGAGCACGAAATCGAGGCCTCACACATTTCCTAGTCTCGATCTCGGATTTTCTAATCTCGACCTCTATTTTTCTCTATTGACAAAATTTTTCTTCAAATCTTTCTAGTTCACAGAATACTTATTTTTACGTTGTATCGTTTTACTTTACATATTAACATCAAAAAACAGCTAATTATCAGTTTTAGTTAATTACTTCAATTATTTTTTGTCAAGTATTATGAATCATTCGAATTTAACTTCATCAAAAGTAGAAAGTCGTTCTCGAAATGTATGAAAATATTTTTTTGTTTCAAAAATTTATTATTAAAAATTTAAGCATGAAAAGAATCATTTCCGTCAACCTCCATTAGAAGCTCAAGGATCTTCTTCTTCCACTTCTATTACTCCTGTAAAGCGTCAGCGATTCCGATTTGAAGGCAACAGTAATGGATTTACTAATAGAAATTGTTGGAACAGTAACAGAAATTGGAATAATCCTCCAAATGGAGAAAGTCAATCTTCTTTAGGCAATCTCCACCGCCACCAACAAAAAAGAATTATTTACAGAGGTCAAAATCGGTCAGGAAAACATTTTGAGACTTCAACATCAGATACTTCACCAACAACTAACACAAACATTCAGACAAGATCTGCTGAACTTAGTGATTTACCCGGGTATTTTGATGGATATTTCTAATTATAAACTTAGAAAATTTAAAGATATTCTTATGATCCAAGCAGCAAAAAATATTATAAAATTTTGGATAATGTCCCCGGACAGGTTAACCTTCTCACTTATTAACTAAAAATATTTACCTAATTTAGCCTTCTGGTTCAACTTTATTACATTTACGAAAGTTGGCAGTTAATTCAGAAATTTTAAAATGTTCTACTACAAATAATTCTTTACGAAAATTTAACAACATAAGTTTGCCGAATGCTTTGGCTGGACTTCAAATTTTTGGTTCATGTAGGGGTACAAATCTACGGTTAATTGAAGAGTCAAGATTACGGTCTGTTAAGCAAACACCTAGCTATAGTTCTGAGGTTTTAACAAAAATAAAAGTAAAATTAAATTATTTTGAGGTTTCGGATAGTTGGTCACAACGTTTTGACAGTTGCCAGTTTTTGGATGTTTCAGAAGATGGGAAAACCTTGTTAGGGTGTTGGTCAACTCAGCGGAATGATATTTTTTCTGGACATAATCAATGTTCACGAGTATTGTCTTTTAAAGTCCATTCAAATTCTGAACAAGCAAGGTTGTTAAATATATTTTTTTATTTTTAATAATTATTTTTTAAGAAGACACGCTCAACTTTTGGATGAAAATCCTAAAAAATTATTTGACACAAATGGACGTTTTGCTTGTAACACTTATGGGTTATTTTTTGTTTATTGTTTTTAAATTTAAAGTTTACTTGTTAGATTGCAATTTGATCCTCTTGATAATGGAATTTGTCTAGAAACAACAAATCAAGTACTTGTTGATATGGTACTTGCTCCCGCAGGTTTTACTGACATTTTTTTCTGAAGGAATAAAAATTCTTCCTTAAAATTTTAGATAGAGATGTTACATGTCTTCTTTTTGCTACAGCTAGTTCCTTTTATAATTCGGTTTGTGACAAATTTCCTCCACGAATTGTTACAAAATGTAATGTACATTTACGACCTATTGAATTTAATTTGAGTGAAGAAGTTATTTTTATTTTTTTTTATTTTTATAAAAAATTTAAGGGCCGTGAATCGATGAGCTCTCCCATTTACAACTCCGAATGGACATCAACTGAACCTATTTGGTCACTCTGTTTTAATTCTCATCATATGAAGGTGAAAGGAATCATTTTTCAAAATTCAGATTATTTTAGATATGCGTTGGAATGGAAAGAAATGCTCGAATATTTAATGTTCTTTCTGGGCAGAATTTCTCTGTATCCAGTGGGGGAAGAAATGTAATTTCTTGTGCTTTTTCAAAGGTTTTTAGTGTCCATTCATTTTAAATGTTTTTTCAATTTCTGGACGGAAATAATCTTTTCTTTGGTCGGAAATCTGCGAATATTTCTTTGTTGGACCTTCGAATGCATTCGAATCATTGTGTCGGTGAATTTGTTGATTCTGCTTCATCTGGTTTCGTTCACACTTTGTGCAAAAAGCCAAATACTTTGTTGAGTGAAAATTTTGATGGGAAGATAAAACTTTGGGATATTCGAACAAAAAAAGTATTAACACAAATGGAGTCTGGACATCTCAATTCTTCACATAAACTTCCTTGTTTTGTTGATGCAAATGAACAATTTATATTTGCTGTTGGCGAGGATTTAATTGTTCGTGGTTGGTCTCTACATACTGGGGAGGTATTTACAACAATTATTTTGAAAGAATTGTTTAAAAATATTTAGTTGTTGTGTGTTGTACGTAGTCCAGCAGTTCATAATCAAATTAGGGAAACTTCCGATTGCAATTCCACAAATGGAGTTGACTTTCCGAGAGTGGTCTACAGCAATTCATGGGGTGGAAGAGCAGGCAATTCAGCGTTAATCTTTGCTGTCAATGGCGATTTATTGGTTCATGAACTATTACTTTGAATGACATTGGGTAGAGGCTACTTCGTTTGAGGCTCTTTTTTATCTTGTATAAATATATTTAAATTTTTTTGATGTATAAATTTATAAAAAAATTTTAGTCAGAAATAGTTTTATAACTTTAGTTATTTAAAACAAAAAACAAAGAATTAAAAATTTTGTCATAAAGTCAAACTTGGTTCATTTATTTCATTCATTTCAGCTTTGAATTCTTCAATTTTTGATAATTGTTTAAGCACTTGGGCAGAATTTTGACCAGTAGCAGAGGGAATAACCGGGGTTTTTGTTGAAAAATTGGTGACATGTATTGCCCCTTTAATTGTTTTGCGTGTCTGAGCCCTTAGCAATACATTCTGGGCATTTTCTAAACTTAGGGATTTGTTGTTATAAAAAATTTAAATAAAATTACCTGAAATTAATTTCCTTCCAGACATTAAAGGCAGTCCAAAAAGTGTACTTAAATTTCCAACATCATAAGGAGCTCGTAATGAAATCTTAAAAAAAAATTAAAACTAAATTTTAAATTTACAAACCGGTTCATCAGCTCCACTACTTAATACAACTCCATTACCCCCTCTTGTAATTTCAATTAATTTTCTTGCACATGAAAAAAACTAAAGAGGCTATTTATTTAAACAAAAATTTTCAAAAAAAACTTGTCTTCTCCTTTCAGAACCTTGCAATGCTTTAGAATAAGTTATCTCAAAATAAATACCAACATTAACACAACTTTGAACAATTTTTTGTTTAAATAACCAAGAAATACCTCCAACTTCTCTATAAATTCCATCAAGAGTAACCAAATCAACAAAGTCTCCCTTCCTTTGTAATGTCAAAAGTAATTGTTCATTTGGAACACGAACAGCAACTTTTTTTTAAAAAACTTTTAAATTTTTAATTAAAAAATTACTAACTAATATCATATTTTTTCACCCTTGCGTCATGTTGAAATTTATGAACAGAATTTTCGTCTAATGTTACTGTTAAACGACTAAAATATTTTTTAATAAAAATTAATTTAAAATTAAATAAAACCTAAATTGGCGAAAACTTTTCCCGTTTTGCAAAAAAGTAGAAATATCCAATTCTGATTCATCTAAAATAAATGGATCTGGAATTATTGTTTCTGTTAAAGATTCTTCTTCATTTTCTTCCTTTTTCTGTTGAATTTTTTTCTTTTTATTCGGTGGTTGTTGTAAATTCTTAAATATAATTTAAATAGATAAAATTTTTAATTAAATAAAATATACTTACATCAATATCTACTTGAGAATACCTTCCAATGTCAATATTAATAACCTAAAATTTAAAAAAATTAAAAAATATTCAAAATTAAAAAAAATTAACCACAGCATCATATCCCATTCTCACGGCTCGTTTTACATTAGCTAAGGTTTGCTTAGGATTTCCACGGTGTTTAATATTTAAATCGGCGAAGTGAATCTTTTTCATTGAAATTTAAATCTGGTAATTAATTGAATTTAAAATTTACACAAAAAATTAATAAAAAATATCCGGAAACAGAGGCCATTGGGTAAATTCAACTGCAGCCCAGAAATTATCTTTAAGTAAAATCGGACAGGATCAATATGAAAAAATTTAGCGGGGTGCCAAATTCCGGTTTGGCATGAAGAGAAATCTAAAATTCGATTTCTGGACCCGGAAATGATCTTGAAAGACACTAATTATGAGCCATTTTTTGGAGAACATTTTTTAGTCTAAATTTGGGAAAAAATTTATCAACTAGCGCCCAAAAAGTGCCGCGCCCTATTGGGAGCGCCCAAACGTGGTGTCTCGATGAAATAACAACTTTTATAAAAATTTTCTTAAGTTTTTATCTAATTTATACGTACGTAATATTATTTATCGTCTTTAAATTTAAAAAAATTTAGAGATGTGGTTATTTAATTATTTTTCTTTATTAATTTTATTTATTTTTAATTGTTGGGGAGATCAACAATTACCTGAAAGTGTCACACCTCCAATACAAACCCCACCACAACAAGAAGAGATTATTATGGCAATTTTTGTTCCGGCAGGTAAAGTAGAATGTATTTATCAACCAATTGTTAATTTGAAATATAATTCTTTTGAAGTTGATTATCAGGTATTTTTAGAATATTTTTTTAATTTAATTTAATTTAAAGGTTATCGAAGGTGGCGAAAATGATATTTCTTTTATTCTTAAATCACCTAGTGGAATAATTATTGCTTCTGAACAACAAAAAACTGATGGATCACACAAGTATTTCTTTTTTAAATAATTTTATAAAAAAATATTTTTAGAATTATTCTTGATGAACCAAATCATGGGAGAGGAGATTATGCTTTTTGTTTTGACAATTCATTTAGCTATAGCAGCGATAAAAGAGTTTATTTTTTTTTAATTAAATTTTAAAAGGGGTTTTTTTAATTTTAAAGGTGTTTTTTGAAATATTTTTGTTGGATAAAGATGGAAATTATTTGAGTGATTATGACATGAAATTGTCTGCTAAAGACAGTGGGTTATTGGCCGAACAATTTGAGACATTCAGTGTTTGTTATTTTATTTGAATTTAATTACAAGAGTCTAATAGGGAATTTTTCTTAAATTTTGGTCTAAAAAGATTTTACTTCAAGAAAATAATTTTAATCACTCATTGATAATTATCCATTATCTCTCACCATTTTCCTCTTCAGTACCCTAATAGTTAGAAGGCATAGGTAAGTTTAGGAGTTATTTAGGAGGCTAAAATTCTGATTTTTGTACACTTCACATAACCTTCTAATATTTCATTGCTAATCTTCATTCTCTAAAATTACATAAATGTTTTCCCTCCTATCAATTAATTTATAAAATAAAATTAATTCTAGAGAGTCACTAACAAAGTCAAAGGCAATTTAAATGAAATTGAGCGTATGCAATCACAATTTCGTGCAGTGGAAGCTAGAGATCGTTCTTCTATTGAAGTTTATTTTTTAAATTTTTTAAATTTAATTTTTTAGGTGGCTTTTGAAAGAATTAATTTTTGGAGTGCAATTAATTTATTTTGTCTTATATTTGCTAGTTGTGTTCAGGTAAATTTAAAATTTTCGGGAATGAAAGGCGGGGTTTGGATTTTTTACTCATATTTTTTCCTATGTTTTTATCTCAACCATAAAAATCAAAAATTTGAAAAAAATTTAAATAAAAAAATCCCAACCTCCCTTTAATTCAATATATAACCGCATTTTTTACAATTAATTTTGTAAGGTTTATATGGTTCGTTCGTTATTGGAAGATTCTCGAATGGGAAATTTTATAAGGCATGGGAAGTTTAAGTAAAT
Organism: Meloidogyne enterolobii; assembly: GCA_963681835.1. Lineage (NCBI taxonomy): Eukaryota > Metazoa > Nematoda > Chromadorea > Rhabditida > Meloidogynidae > Meloidogyne > Meloidogyne enterolobii. Next base: position 1,558,642 of record CAVMJV010000010.1, on the reverse strand, counting down.
TAAAAGAAGAGTAAAATGAACTTTTTCTTTCGGGTCTTTAAATGGAAAATTAAATAAACGCCTTTTCTATTTTTTTAAAATTAATTTAAATATTTTAAGAACTATTTCTAAAAATCAACGAGGAATTTGTATATTTATTTTGTTATTTGTTTTGTGGACATATTTAAATATAAATTATTTGTTGTTTAGTTTTTATTTTTATAAAGTTGAAAAACTTGAAAATATTTTTTAAAAAATTTTTAAATTATTTTAAATATTTATTTTTTAAGTAAAAAATGGATATTTCAGAACAATTAAAAATTAAAGGAAATGAATGTTTTAAACAAAAACTTTACAATAAATCAATTCATTTTTACACTTTAGCTATTGAATCTAATCCAGAAAATTCAATTCTTTGGTCAAATAGGGCACAAACTTATTTAAATTTACACAAGTAAATTAATTTTTTTTGGTAAAATTGAAGTTCGTAATCCCCTCCTTTTTCTCCTAAAGGTATTAAAAATGGCCATTTTTATTAGAAATGGTCAAATTGTCGGTTCGGGATTGAACTCAAGAAGCGGTGATTTTCCGGTCCCTACTTATTAGACATCGTGCTACCACTAAACTTGTGTTAGGCGGTTGGCCCTCCACATACAAGTTCGTTTTCCGTGAAAAGCCTGACCCATTTTTAATACTTTGAGGAAGAAAAAAGGAGGGAGGGGATATACAGTGGTAGTCATATGTTTATGGACAACAACGATTTATCAATAAAATCCCTCATAACAAAACTTAATAAGAATAAATCAAAAATATAATTCGGTGGTACAAATGCCCAGTTCATTTGCTATATAATACCTCAGTTTCATTTAAATTCACCTTCATTAGCATAATTAAAACTTGGTCCAAATCTCTCCACCCCTATTTTTAACGCGTCATATGTTTATGGACAAATTAAATAACCTTGGATTTCTCTACTTTAGTTGGTGCAAAAATTCTACAAAAATTTCTGTGAACATTTCCAACGTTACTGAATAGAAAAGTAAAAAGAATGAAGTCTGTACCTACTTTCTTCATCGAGATCTAGAATCTCAAAAATCAACAGGAAATGGGGGTACAGTACTTAAAAAAATATTTTAACCCCCTAGAGCTATAAAAAAATTTTCTTTTGGGCCCATTAAAAAGCCCATAAAATTTGCTACAAGATAGCCTAGACTTTTATTCTTCCAACAAAAACTCGTGAAGATGGAGGCAGGAATATTTCTTAGGCTATCATTTTTGGGGTATTTTAGGTGATTTTTGACCATTTTTCTGTGAAAATGGATGTATTTCGAACAATTATTTTTTGGAATAAATGCGACCTGTACTAACTTGTAGCAAATTTAATGGGCTTTCAAATGAGCTCAAAAGAAAATTTCTTATAAAAGCTCCAGGGGGTCAAAATATCCTTTGAAGTACTGTACCCCAATTTCCCGTTGATTTTCGAGATTTGAGATCTCGATGAAAAAAGAAGTTGTAGACTCCGGTCTTTTTATTTTCTACTCAATATCAATAAAAATGTCCACGGAGTAGCAATAATCTCATTTTTTGGCATTAATCTACAAAGTTTTAGATGGAAAATCATTTGTCCATAAACATATGACGCGTTAAAAATAGAGGTGAAGAGATTTGAACCGGATTTTAATTATGATAATGAAGGTGGATTTTAATAAAACTAAGCTATTTTATAGCAAATGAACTGAGTATTTGAACTGTCATTTTTTATTTTCGGTTGATTCTTATTTAGTTTTGTTATTAGGGATTTTATTGATAAATCGTGGTTGTCCATAAACATATGACCACCACTGTATAAACTGCAATTTTACTATTTTTTTGTAAAATTTAAATTAATTTTATAGACCAGAGAAGGCTTATATGGACGCTTGTGGGGCTTTACAAAAAGAATTTAATTCAAAATCTTTATTTAGGTAATTAAATGTTTCTCCCTTCATATGTTTTTTGTGGGTAAATTAGTCAAAGATTAATGAAAAGGAAATCAAAGCAAGAAAAACACAAAATTTGAAATACCCAAATATTTTTATAAAAATTTTTCTGCAATTTTTAGACGTGCAATTGCTTTAAATAAAATTGGATTAAATAAAAAAGCTTATTTTGACCTTAAAAGATGTTTTGAATTAAATAAAGAAAATAAAGAAATAAAAGAATTAATTAAAAATTTAAAAGAAAAGGTAAAAAATAATTAAATTTCTAAAAATTAATTTAATATTTTAGGAAGATTTTGAGATTATTGATTTAACTGTTTTTCAAAAGCCTGAACTTCTTCAATCTAAAAAACCTTTAATAAAAATGGAATTAAAAAATAAATTATAAAAAAATATTTTTTGTTTGAATTCCTTTGGGGGACAAAAAAAAATTTGGAAGAAATAAAAAGTTCTTTTAATTAACGAGAAGAAAAAGTATTTAAAGAGAGTTACATATGTAATTTTATCAAATTTTGTTTTTATTTATTTTAAATATTTTCTATCAAAAAATTAGAATGTTAAAAAGTGAAAAAAACTTTATATTTAATTTAAAGAAGGAAAGAGAAGAATATTAAATATAAACTAACCTAACAAATTTTTTTTATGTTTTTAGATGTCCTTAAGGGCCAAATTCAATCTTTCCTCAAAAGTACTTTTTTTATTTTTCAAGAATTCATTCAAAAGCTAAAAAATATTTCCCTTTCTTTTTTATTATTAACAATTTATTTGTTAAAAAATAAATGTTTTTTTGATTTAATTTATATTTACCTAAATTATTTTCAAAAAAACGGAAATAAATAAAAATTTGAGTTAATTATTTTAACCTAAATAAGGATTTTCTTTGAATAGTGAATATTCTATTTTAAATCTTAAAAATGTGGGAATATTTTAATTAAATTTTACAGTTTCACTTATTTTTTATATACAAATTTCCATTCGTCTTCTTGGAATTTTTTTAGTTTTTTAAACAAAACTACTACTTTAAACTACTTACTAATCCATTAGTTTCTTCTTTTAAAAAAATATTTTTAATGGGCAACAAACAAAATGGGTCAATAATTAATACAGAATTTAATGATAATTCTAATAATAATTCTAATACTATTTCAATAAATAAATTAAATTCTTCAAAATTTTCTCCATCTTCAATACAAAACAATAATAATAACACCCCAATTATTTCTATTAATAATAATAGAATTAATAGAAGACGTTCAGAATTTCAACAAAGTTCAAAAAAACCTTTAAATTATGATAATCGAAGTGGAGGGGATAGTGGGGGGAATTTAATTGGAATAAATGGGGGAATGTTAAATGAAAGAACTCGTAGAGCAAGAAGGTGGTCAAGTGTTGTTACAGTATCTAGAAACAATGGAAAGCCAAAAAGATTAACTCCACGACAATGCCATTTAATTATAAAATCGTGGGGAAGGCGAACACCAAAAAGCCGTGTTGTTAAAGATATCTTTGCATGTAAAGATTTTTTTCTATTAATTTGTATTCCTAATGAACTATTCAATTAATGCTTTCCTTTTTTGAAGCAATTTTTGGAGAAGCTGAAGAACTTAAATCAGCATTTGGCGTTGAACAAAATATAGCTGGAAGACGTTTAAGAACTGATTCAAATTTTGTTTCCCACACAAATTTGTACTTATTCTTTTAAATGAAAAATATTCCTTTTCACTTTGTTTAACAGATTTGCTGATACTTTGGATTTTGTTGTCAGAAATTTGGATGATTTTTCACTTGTAACAGAAAATGCTGAAAAATTAGGAAAGTAAAGGAAGAATTTTGATATAATTTTTAAAAATAATTTTAAAGAAAACATGCAACATTCCCTTTAGAAAATGGTTTTAAACCTGAATATTGGAATATTTTTGCTGAATGTATTGTAGAAGGTATTTCAGCTGGTGAAGAATGTAAAGAAACATTACTTGCTTGGCGTCAATTAGTTCAAACTGTTATTTATTATATGAAGTTGTATTTTATTTTAAAAGGACTTTTTTCATTAAATAAATTATAGACTTGGATATGATCGAGAAACATTGCGGTTAGCCCGTCATGCTTCACTTCGACGTTCTTACTCACCAACTCGAGCTGCAAGAATTCAACAACAGCAATCCCTCGAACAACCAAATCAACGTTTCTCTTCTGGACTTATTCCAATTTCCCCACTCGCAGTTAGCTTTGAAGAAACAAATAATTACAGACAACAAACTTTATTAGATGAAACGAGAAGGAATAGTTATACTACAAAAATGTCAACACTTTCAACACCAACTATGGACAATAAACGAATAAATTTATTGAGATAATTGATCGATATTTTAATTTCATTATTAATAAAGTTTGCCCGCGTTTTACGTTAATTTTCAGTGCATCGAGATCTCGATATTGAAATGAGCTATAGACCTGGCTCTTTTTTTATTTTTTCTAAGTATCGATAAAGATGCTTTCTCAAATATTTGTACCCTATCATTCAAAATAAAATTAAAGTGTTTCCATATAAAATAAAGTGCACCAGTCAAAGAGTAAAATTAAAAATCATGTATAAAGTCGCGCTGAATCTTCAATAGATCGAGAATAGGATTTGAAGAATAATATAAAGATTTGAGGAGATTTTTAGATGCTCGAAATACCGTAGATAAGCTAAAACTTTTTATAATTATAACGTTGAAATTGGCGGTCATCATTTAAATTTCTTTATATCTCTTCCCAAATCATCTTATTCTTCAATGTTGAAAAACTTGTTAAATGAAGAAAGACAAAATTTAGGGGGAATTTAAAGAAAATAAATTATGACGAAGTGGCCGGTGGCAAAATGCTCGCGACGAAGTGGGACGTACCCTCTAGTCGAGAAAGAAGTACGTTTCAGTATCACTGTTATAGTCTCGAGCAGAGCTTCGAAATTTTGATTTTGCTTGATTATGCTCGTGCTTGTGGTATAATTCTTACACTAGAAAAAATCCAAGTCTGATTTCCGGACCCGGAAGCGTTATTTTACTCGACTCTAATAATTTGTTTAAATTTTTCTATTTAGATTATTTATCAACTGAATGGACAAAATTAATTTTTTTAATTTAAACAACTGAACTAACTTATTTATACTAAATATTAGTAGTTCTTTAAATTATTTGAGGATATGGTTTTGGATAAATTTGTTGATAGAAAATTTTATCAACACAGTGGATTTTCTAATTTGAACGGCAGCAAAAATAGCGGAAATGTTGATAGCAATACAAATAATAATACTTCATTCGCTTCCTTTTCAACTGTTACAGGATTTCCGAACAATTTTCGATCTGGCTTTAATAACAATGGTCATTATCAACAGGTAAATTAATACATATATTGTTAAATCTTTATTCCATTTTCAGAGGGCAATACTTTTACAAAGTCCAACTAAATCTTTGGATGACTTTGGGGCTGAGGCTAGTAGATCACCTTCTATTCAGAGATGTAGCGGTAATTTAATTTCTTGTTGTGAGCCAACATTAACAGCAGTTGTTGCTTCTACATGTGGAAACCCTGCACTTTGTGATCCAACCGATGAACACCATCAACGACTTTTTTCTCCAATAATTCAGCTAGAAGAAAACACATTAATGAGTGAACACTCAAATGAACCATCAGAAATTCGTTTTAATGATCAGTAAAATATTATTTTACCTTATAAAGATATTAAATATTTATTTTTCTAGTGCCTTTTCAATTCTTCAACAAATGGAGAATGAATCTAAAAGGCCACATGTCCTCTCACCTGTCCGTTCTATATCCGTTCTCGAGGCTGGCATTAGCAACCTTGAACAACAATCAGCACATATTAGGCGTTATCGACCATTTTCTCCCCATTCTTCGGGAAAGTCAAACCAACAGCAAAGACCAAAAATAGCAGACCGTCGGCGTTCGTCTGCTACGGTTCCATTGGCCCGCTCGAAAGAAGAATTGGAAAATTTACTCGTTTCGGCTAATATTGATCCAAACAAACCAGTTTGTTTTTTTAAATATTTTTAGTAAATTATTTTTAGGTTCGTAGCGTTCTTGTTGAAGCGGGGATTGGTTCAGAATTTAGTTCTGTTGGACGTCTTAAACCACATTTGGTTTGTCCACATGGTTTTCAAAATTTTTTGGAAGTACCTTCGACACATATGCTCGTTTTTGGTAATAATAATAACCAAATATTGACAAATTCAAGCCTACGAACAAGTGTTCCACCTTTAGCACCAAAATCTTCAACAGCTTTTGTAGTTACTAGCAGGCAAAGACGGCAAACAATTGTAACAACTTCAACTATTCATAACGAGGAACAGATACAAGTTCCTGTTGAAATTGGAACTTCCCTCTCTTTGGATGATTCTTTAATTAATTCTGTAGGTGCCAAAAACCGAGATGCATTGGTTAATTCAAATAATTCATTTGTCTCTTCCGGAGGTAATGCAGGTTTTTTGTTTAAAAATTAACGTTTATTTTAAAAATTAGAATGTACTGAAAGCAGAAACTCTCAAAAGATGCGCAGAGTTAGAAACGAAGGAGATATTATCAATGAAACCGTTACTTTTGCACAAATCCCATGTTCTTATAAAGGCTGTCAGGTTTGGATTTTCTTGTTTGTGGGGGTGGGGGATAACATTTCTGCCAAGTTTTTTCTCTAATATTTCAGAAAACATTTTCAAATAAAAGTTCAATGCGTAAACATCTCCAAATTCATGGGCCCAGACAACACGTTTGTCAGCAATGTCATCGTTCATTTATAGAACGTTCTAAATTAAAAAGACACTTACTGGTCCATTCGGGCGAGAAGCCATTTGTTTGCAATTTTGAAGGATGTACTAAGCGATTTTCTCTTGATTTCAATTTACGAACACATATTCGGACAGTTCACACAAACGATTCAGCATATCCTCGACATAAATCTAAAGGAACTTCAACAAAATTTAGAGAGACGAGAGGTGATGGTTTACCAAAACAGAAGCAGCAAGGATCCGGTATATATTTAACTTAAAGATTTGCCTAATGTCGGATTTCGGAAGGGGGTATATATTAGTGTGCGCTAATCCTTTCGTCTAAACGCTAAATTTTCACAAATTCCATGTTTTACATTTTATAATCTTACAGCTAAAGAGGAATTTTATTTTTTAAATTATTCTCATCCCCCCTCCTCCAACTACAGCCCAAGCTTCCAGAATACGTCATTGTTTAACACTTGTTATATATGTATTAATTGTAAATTTCAGTTAAAATAGAAATTAAGCAACAAAAGCAAACCGTCTTCGAATTTTTTGAAGGCAATGTCAGAGGATCCGATGGAATTGATGTACATTAAACATTAAATTTATTTTTAAACATTCTTAGAAAACTTTCATTCGTAATTTGTACAAAATTTATAAACAATATTAAAAGCTAATTCTGAATAAGATTAAAAGCTATTCTTAAATCGAACAAAAGAATTAGATATCTCGATGCGTAAAATAGAAAACTGAAAAAGGTTATGAATAAAAAGTAGTTAAACCCGGAAATGGTGCAAAATAAATTGGTAAATTTTGTGGAATGTGTGAATGATTGTATAGAGAAATGGTGTATAGAGAAACGAGTGGTGAATTTGAATCACTATACTGACCCCTAAATAAAAGTTCGGGGTGCATATTTTAGCCATCACCGCTGTTCCTCTAGCTAATACCCATGCTATTTAATTTTTCTACCAGAATTTTGTTATTATCATTATTTTCTGATTTTTCTGTCTTCTCCATTAATGACTGGTCACATTCACAGAGGGGCTCTTCATCTTTATTTTCCTTTGAGATAGTCATAGTAGGATGATGAGTTGCCCATTCTTGGATACTTGCTAAAGTCTAAGGATTATTTGAAAAATGTATTTAAGTAAACCTGAACCAAAAAATTGGAATAAAAGACCAGTGCTTATAAGAATAAAAGCCATTACCCAAAATGCAAATTGCCATTCTTGTTTTGTACCCTTAATATATATTTAAAATATCAAAAAAATCTTTTTACTTTAACAACGATTAGTCCAATCATATATGGCTATAAAATTAAAATGTAAAATTTAAAAATCTTTTTTTTTAATACCGATGCGACTGATGCAATTTGACCAAGTAATCGACTAAATGAAGCTATAGAAGAAGTATATCTCGGTGCTATACAAACAACACTTTGATTTAAAAAAATTTTTTAGAGAAATATATGTATGTAAATTATTTTGTAGAAACGGACCGAGATGAGATCCCAATCAAGTTTTAAATTTATACAAAAAATAGTGTTTTAGCCAATTTGTGTTTTGAAGTATCGAAAAATTTCAATGTAATTCTTTGAGATTCTCAAAGTCTGGTTGGTCTCTATATTACCTTGTATTATAACCAGGAATAAATCCTGAACTAAGACCAACAGCAGTAATTGCCAATCCGATAGCTAAATAAGGAGTTGAACAATCACAAAATGAAAGAAGTACAAAGCAAGCACCTGCACCAAAACTGCCTTTAAAAATACATATAATAATTTTTAATTAAAAAAAACCAATTAAATTAAATAATTTTGTGACAGCAGTAGAAGTCATTAATTCTTTACGTTTTATCCAATCACTCACTGCAGCAAACCATATTTTTGTAACAAGTTGAACGACAAAAGGCAATGCCGACATTAAACCATTCTAAAATAATTATTTGAGCATCTAATAAAATTAACTTTTTTAAGTAACCATAGGACTTTGACTGGTTACCCTTTTGATGTGATATATTTTAGGACAGGTTATTGCTGGTCAAAGTCCCAATTGACTATCTTTATTCGTATGTAATTTAACAATATTAAGGGCATTCTGCCTTTTTTGCAGAATGCCTTTTGCGGACATATGTATAGGCAGCTAGCTGTAACATATTAAAATAGAGTCTAACAATAAGTCATATATGTAATTACTTTGAAAGGGTTGCAAAATATAATATATAATGCAATAATTTTTAGTTATTTTTTAAATTTTTTACCGCTGTCAAATCCATTCCCAAAACATTTTGGTAATAAGTAGGTAAATAAACAACAATTCCAACATTCATAAAATTTTGACTAAAAGAACTCATACCAGTTGACCAAACAACTAAAGAAGAAAGAATTTTTCTCCATGGAACCTAAAAAAATTAAATTGAGATTAAAAAGAATTTTCTTTAAAAAACCTCTTTTGGATTAACTTTTCTTTGTAATTTTTGTTCCTTTAATTCATTAAAAGTTCCATCAATTTCTTGAATTAAACAAAGTTCTGCATGTTTAATTCTTTTACTATTTATTGGATAATCTCTAACAATTAATAACCAAACAATACAAAAAATAACGCCAATCACACCAAAATAATAATTTTAAATAAAAAAATAATTTTTTTAAAATAAAATACCATAAATATAAAAAGCAGATGCCCAACCACCCAAAAACTCCAAAACACAAAGTTCAGCAGTTAGAAACATTGCAATAATAACAGAAATTTGATTGCCTGTTGTGGATATTGCTATCGCTTTAAATTTTAAATAAATAAAATAGAAAAAGTATTTTATAAAATTATTTTTACCTGTACTTTTTTCAGCAAGTGGAAACCAATGAGCTATAAGAACATTAACACAAGGGACTAATATACCCTTAAAATATTTTTAAAATTTTAATTCAATCCTTCGAACAAAAAATATAATTTATGGTACTATTCGCAATATACCGCCACATGTCCGTAGATATTTGTCCGCAGAAATTTCTCCTTTTTTCTTCCCTACTCTGAAAAAGATTAAAAATAGTTGAGGGCAACTGAACATTTTTTTAAACTTTATCAGTGGAGAAAAGGAAGGGAAACCTTTGCGGATAAGTGGTGTATAACGGCAATAGTACCTACTAATTTATTTACCTGTCCACAGCCCATCAAAAAGCGGACAAAAGCCAAAGCCATAGGTTTCATTTGTCGTGCAATAAAAGGTGTTATAAAAGTGCCTAAAAATAATTTTAAAAATAATTTTTAAAAAAATTAACCGATAACATTTAACAAAGCCCCGTGAAATACTAATTGAGTTGGACCTAACCAATCACAAAGAAATGATCCAGGTAAAATTATAATTAAACCACCCAAATAAAAAGAAGTAAAAATTAAAGATTGTTGTTGTTTTGTAATTATTAAATCTCCGCCAATCTTTAAAAAAATTTTTAATTTTAATTTAATTAAAAAATAGACAAACATAATCAATAACACTTTTATTTTCTTTTTCAAAAGAATTTTTACATTCATTTTGTATTTCTTTTAAAATTTGTTTTTCTTCAATTTTTAAAGAATTATTAAAATTTAATTTAAATTCTTCTTCCAAAATAGCTGTTCTATTAACCATGCAAACCATTGCCTTAAAAAAATAAAAATCTTTTTAAAAAAAAACTTTTCACAAACCATATTTATATTACTCCTCATTAAACCTTCAATTGCCAGTGAAAGTGCTAAAGAAATTGCTATAGCTAATCGAACACTTGAAAAAGACCAAAGACGTGGGGGAGGAGGAGAAACAGTTGATTCTGATTCCATTTTTTTCTTTAAAAAATTGTTTTTAAAATTTTAAAAATCTAAAAAATATTTTTTAAAAGAAAAAAAACCAATTAAAATATTTATTTGTAATTAAAGGGTATAATCTAAAAAGTTATTTTCTTTGCTTCCATGGAAACGAAAAAAAGCGTAAAGGGGAAAATATAATCTTGAAAGGTATTTTCTCTCTAAAAAATTCTTTGCTAACTCAAAAAAAATTTTAAAAAGTCTGACAAACCTTTTAAACAAAATTAAGAAAAAAATAAAAGTAAATTTATTTTTTTAAAAAACTAACAAACAATAAATATTCTTATTAAATAATTCTAATATTTTAAATATATTTAAATAAATATCTTTCCTTCCTATAATAATTTTGTTAAAATCTCCAACTCAATGTCATTAGAATCTGAAAAATAAATAAATAAAAAAATAATTTATATAAATATTTTACCTTTATTAACAAATTTCTTTAAATTTTTTTCATCACTTTCTTCATCTCCTTCCTCTTCTTCTTCCAAATTATTTCCCAAATTTATTTTATCATTTAAAAATAAATTTAAATTTGGTTCAGACAAATTTAACTTCAAAATATTTAAAAATCGGCAACAATCCTCTTCTTGTAAAGCTCTAGCATCATAACATAAAGTTAAATTTAAACTTTCATTTGTCGATCCAATTGTGAGGATTGATGTTTGTGGGGGAGTTATAATTGAAGTAAATTTGGAAATATTTAATTTTGATAAATTAAAAATACTTTAAAATAAAATTAAAAAAATAATTATTTTTAAAAAATACCTAAATGTCCTCTCCATTTCTTCTTTCAAATTTTTATTTTCTTTTAATAATTTAGCAATCATTTCTAAACCAAGTTTGTCAGCAAAATTAAAAATAATTGGAATTTTGTTTTCATCCAAAATTGAAATATTGATATTTGTAGATTTTTGTAAATAATTATTTTCATTCCAAAAAACATTAATTTCTGGCACAGACTAAAAGAAATTTACTTTAAAAAATTTAAAGAAAAATTTCGAAAAACTTTTAATGCCTGTGCACACGAATAAACAACAAAACTTTCAATTGGAAAGTCAACAGAAGAGAAAAGTTTTAATTGATTACTCAATTTTTTAATTTTTGAAAAAGAAACATTTGTAGATAAATAAGAATGAGGAATCTAAAAATAATAATTAATTAAAAATTAATTAAAAAAATAAAAACTTTTGAATGTTTCTCAATAAATTCTTTTTGTTTAAAAGAAAAAGGAATTTCGGGAAAAGATTGTTTTTGTTTGTCTTTTAACAATTTATCTTTTGTTGATAATTTATTTTGTTGTTGTAAAGATATTGGAGTTAAATTTGTATCAAAAATATATTTAAGGACATCACTAAATAAATAAATAATTTAAAATTAGTTAAAAGGCAAACCTTTTTAAAATATTACTTTTTGGTCCAGATCTTTTTTTAATATTTTCTAAATTTAAATTATATTTTAAAAGAAGTAATTTAACTGCAGGGCCTATTAGAATTGAAGAAATTGGGGAATGTTGCAAATTAACACATCTCGAAATTGTCGGAAATCGAACAATTGAAGAATTAACAAAAATCATCTAAACACAATTTGCAAATTTTTTAAAATAATCTTTTAAAAATAAAAAAAGAAATTTTTTTATTTCCGCACTCAAATGATATGTTTTTATATTTTAGTGGACAGTTTGATATTAATTACAGTATACCAATTGCCGTTTTTCTCATAAAATTTTTTAAAAGAAATACTTTTATTTCATGCATCGACATTTTTTTGCAAAATTTAGGATGTTACATACAATTTTTTACAAAATTACTAAAAATCGTCATCTTCATTGCTGAGATTGGATAATAATAATGATAACATTTGTGGCTGTATTTGTTTGGTCAAAGCAACGAAGACAAAAAGCTATACTATAAAAGCCAGACTTTTTCCCTCACTTCAGCTCCATTTCAACTCAACTATAAACTTGCCTTCTACTGTCAACATTCCTGCGTCGACTTCGTTTCGGGAGGACTTCATCGAATATGGACAGTAGCCGTTCTAATAAAGGACGAACAAAGGAAAAGAAGGTTATTTTTTAGTTTAAAATTATTTTTAAAATCGAAAATAATTCTTTTATTTTTAGCCTAATCTATTGGTCAAAGCTGCAAAAAGTGCTCGACTTCCGCCCGCATGTGCCTGTTGTAAGGTGGTAAAGGCAACAAGAACTGCAAGATCGTCATCTTCGTCGCTGAGATTGGACGAGAATGAGAAGATTTGTGGCTGTACTTGTTTGGTCAAAGCAACGAAGACTGCAAAACATCCTTTGGTCGCAGATGATGAAACCATAAATGGCGAGGACAACATAAATTCTGACAACAACAATTCCTTCCGTGGGATACAGCGTCGAATGAATGAAAAGTCTTCGGTGCGTTTATTTTAAATATTTAAAATTTCTAAACAAATTATTTTAGCTTCGCAGAATGTTCTCTGTGGTAGCTTCTTCACGTGGTCGAGGACAACGTACACCATCAGTATCTTCGACACAAGAAGAACAAGAAGGAAGCAAGGACGAAGTTGACAACAGCAAAGTAAAGAGAAGCAGTCGTCTACCACCAAGAGGAGGATTAGCTCAAAGAGGCGGTACGAGTAGAAGAGCTGCTGTTGTCAAAGGAACAAGGACTGCTATAATACCTCTGGATGACGAACCATCATTGCGTTTCATTGACGCACAGTCAGAGTGTTCTCAAGTTTACGACTATTCTGTTGAAGAGTCAGAACCTCTATCTTGGCAGGAGAAATCAATGCGCCTTCCGTTGCCGGAGAAGTACAGCGACATTAGATCTACGTGTAGTGGTAGGAGCTTCTTCAGCGCAGCACGTCCATTGCATCCTAGCGCGGTAGATTATTTTCGGATTATTTACAAATCTAATTCATTAAATTTCCAGGTGAAGGTGCACAGTGTGGACAAGTTCCTTGCTGAAGAAGAAAAGAAGGAAAGGGGAGCGAGACCTTGCTGTTTTAGTGCAGCACTGAGGGAACAGATGTTGCGATCGAGAAAGGGGTCTTGTAGTGTTGTCAAGGAATCTGCCGCCGAGAAAGTAATTTTTAATTGAATATGCTAAAAATAATAATTATATATTCAATTTTTAGACTCAATCTTCATCTGAATATGCTGGTGGACATCATCAGAGTTGTCCAAAGTCGTCTGGCAAAAGTGAAGATATTGAGGCAGGTACACATCGCTTCTATGGGCTGGAAGTTGTTGGTCAGATATTCCGGGTGTTAGTTGATGGTAAAGAACTGTGGACGGCACACGATGGAAAGTGAAAAAGAAGAAAGGAATGAAAATCTAATAAATAACAAAAATAAATAACACTTGTATGTATGTATTAGGCTAAATCTTTTTTCCTATCTTGTATTCATCCCGTTATTTTGTTGTTTTGCTATCATATGTATAAGTTATGTAAATAAATGTATATAAACTTTGGAAGATTTCTTGCATTGTGTTTACCGAAAATCCATAAAAATCCGGCAGCAAAATAAGCAGAGAAAAATGCGGTAAAATATGCGTTATGCTTATTTTCCAGATCTTTCCGAGTTTAGTAAAAGCGAAACACATAATTAGGTATTAGCCTAGTTACTAGGTGGCTGGCATCCATTTAAACTTTTACCATCTTATTCTTTTTATTTACAAATACTCTTTCAAAGATTCAAAATTTGGCATTTTGTATGAAACATTTTAGCGATTTCCCTGTTCGCAAAATACTAAAATATTAACATAAAATTACACAATAAGTAGCATTAAAAGAAAGAAGCGGAATTTTGCGGGTTCCTTTCCACAGTTTAATTTGTACTAGGGATTGTGGATTACAAATAGAATTTTTAAGGGACACGCCCAAGTAGGCGTGCGGCCAGGTAGGCGCAAAGCCATAACTATCTGGAAAATTTCTGGACCTTAACGATTTTGGTACCAATCTCTTTAGCTCGATGAGAGGAATCGTTTAATGCTAAATTTAATAAGATTCGAAAATCTTGAAGCAAGTTATGGCTCTGCGCCTACTTGGCCGCGCGCCTACTTGGGCTGTACCCGAATTTTTAAGATTTGTTTTGAAATTTCTTTTTTTATGACCAATCCAAATAATAAGCGAGAAATATTTGCCAAAATGAGAAATAAATACAAACAAATATATTTTACTTATATTCACTTCAATTTTAAACTATAAAATTATTAATTTTTATAAGTAATTAATTCTCCATCTAAAAATTAATTTTTTTCCTTCATTTATTTAATTTTTATTTAAATCCATCCCCATTTTTTCATATCAGAAGAGGCCTTGGTAAATAATTCTTCCCATTCCTTTTTTTGTTCAGCGCTTAATCCCCCAGCATATTTTTGCATTATTGCCAACCAAGCATCTTTTGTTTTCTTTAAAAAAAAGAAAGATTTATTTTTGAAATTATAAACTTACAATAAAATTAGATAAAGGAACATCACTGTCACTGTAATGTTCTTTAACATTGGAAAGAGAAGAACGCCAAGAACGTTCATCTTTAACATGTTCAGGTAATTGCATTAAAGCCTAAAAATTAATTTAATTAATTTTTAAAAATGAGAGAACTTGTATTTCATTCATTGCCATCATTATATAACGTTGTGACCTTCCAACCTATTTAAATTAATTATATTTAATTTATTTATTTTTTACTGTTTCTGGATCAACACCTCCATAAGCATCAGCAACATCAGAATGTTTAGAAAAAAGTCTTTAAAATTTAAATTTTCTTAAAAATTAATTAGTTTAAACTCTTTGTAATAATCGGCGGCAGCATCCTTTCCTAATTTAAATTGTTGTATTTGCTTTTTAAGTAATTCACCGTTAACCATTTTTAAAGTAAATTTAAATAAAAATAATCTTCTAAAAATTAAAAAAAAAACTACTTATTTTTTAATTAAAATTAGTATTTAATCCAAAAAATATTTTCACCAATTTAGAGTATTCTTTAGGCTTATTTGAAGGCCTATAAAGTTTGTTTGATGCCCTTAATCCAAAATATATATAAAAATCTAGATAATTTTTCAATTTTTTAAATAGTATGTACTAATATTGCAATAAAATAATTTTATTTAATTAAAGTGCAAATATTAAATTACAATTAATTAAAATTAAAAAAACTTTTTAAAAGTGTGTGGTCATTTTAAAAGTGAAGTTTTTCCGAAAATAATTTAAAAAATAAAAATTAGTATAAAGAAAATTTCAGCCACCTTAGCCATCAAAAACGAAAGAAAACTAAAAAAAAGTTTTCGATTCTGAAAATATATAAACATATTTTTACAGAAAATCAAAAAAAAATATGACCAGGATTACGTCAATTTACAAATTTTAAATATACCTAATCACGTTTTTAAGGAATCCTTGTGATTTTAAAAATCACAAAATATAAAAAAAAAGAAAAACAAAAGTTAAGTGCAAATTAATTGTTAAATAAGTTTTTTTAAATAAAACAAACAAAATTCTTTTTTTTATTTAAACAACAGTTGTCGAATTATGGCATTTAACCAATTTATTTGGCTGGTCAACAAAAATTTTTTTTTCTTTTAACGTTTAATTGGTATTTATTTATATAATTAAAATCACACATTTCCAGAAAATTCTTAAACATACATATATCTACTTTAAAAAAAAGAAAAGAAAATAAAAATTGTAAAAAGATTTTATTTTAAAATTAAAGAGAAAATAAAATAAAAAAATATTTTTAAAAATTATTTTTAATTATTTGTAGCTGTATTAGAAACAGATTTACGTCGAAGTCTGCTAAGCCAAGAATTGCCCGCTTTCTTAACAGCTTTGGGCATTTGTCCGACATTAGAAAATTGATCAGAAGTATTTTGTTGTTGTTGAGGATCGTCCTTTTTTAAAAAATATTTAAAAAGATTACTCAATTAATTGAAAGAAAGGGGGGGGTTGATCAAATATTAGATACATTATTTATTTACAAAATAGTGTTTTTTAACTCTAGTGAATGATATGCATCCTATGAGAATTACTTTAAGACTTGTAAATAAAGGGCTCCCCCTCTTATTGTGGAATTTCTATATTTCTGTGGAACTTATGTCTAAAGGGAAGTATTTGCTTTTAAAACAAACAATTATTTGATGTGTATTTGTAGAATTACTACCAACAGCCTTAGGTAATCGACTTGTACTTGCTGAACGATTTCCGCCATAATTTGATGGAAATGGAGATTTTGACTTTAAAAAAAGCAAATAAAATTAAAAAAATAAAAAACTTTAATATTTTCATTATTTAATTGTTTTGGGGTTGGGGAACGGCTTCCTCCCCCTGTACAAGCACCAGAACGAGTTAAAGGTCTTCGAGTAGAGGAAGTTGGGGGAGGAAAATTAATTAAATTATTATTTTGTATTTTATTAGAATAATTATTAAATTTTGAAGAAGAAATTAATTGGTGGTTGTGATTGTTGTCGATTAGTAAATTCTGAAAAATAAAAATAATTTTTATTGAAGAAAGGAAGGGAAATTAAAAATTAAACTTTATTAAATTGTGGAAGTTTAGTTTGACTTCCACTTCTACTTATTGTTGAAGAATTTAATAATAAAGAGATTGGAGGTGCTGAAGGTGTTGGTGGATGTAAAATTGATGATTTAGTAATAAAATTAGTATTTTGTTTTTCTGTTGATTTTGAAGAAATTAAATTTTGAATTTTTAATGAACAACTTTGTTAAAAAAATAATAATTTTTTAATTAAAAATTAATTTAAATTTAATACTTATTTTCCAAATCATATTCATTTTTTGTTGTAGAATTTTGTCTAACAAGTATTGGACGTGAACGGTTATTTAACTTTAAAAATAAAAAAAATAATTATTTAATAAAAAAAACTTTTTGTTCATTAAAATAATTATTTTGTAAATATTTATTTGTAAATATTGGAGTGCCAGAAGGGGAATAATTTGGAATAAATTCATTTAATAAATGTTTGTTAATATTTTGTTGTTGTTTTGGTGGGGATGAAGGTGGGGGAAGTGGGAAAAGGAGTGGTGGAGGGGAGGAAGTAGATGATTGTAACCATTTAAATTGCTGATTATTTTGTGAATTTGTAGTAAGAGTAATGTTTCCTTCAAAAAAATATAATTTTTTAAATTAAATTCTGTACTATTGGATTATCTCCTTACACTTTATTAACCTTTCTTTCCTTTCCCCACAAAAAATACATATCGTGAGTCAGCAGTTTCTGCAATTAGACCTATGTCAACTACATATGTGTGTTTCCCGCTACTATTTGCAATAATGTTTAATCTATTGCCATAAAGAAATAAGGAGCTCTACTCGCCCAGAGTTATGGCACACACGCGCGTTACCTGACTATTGGCTCGAAAAAAGAAAAGCTAGATACTTATTGCATAGATCGTCATAATCCTTTAACCCCAGTGTAATTTTTTGAAAAAGGAAAAATATTTAGGGAGATAAATCAATTAGTACCAAAAATTCTTTACTACCCACCACTTTGTGTTTTTCTTTGTAAAATTTTTCCTTTAAAATTTTCTGTTGAAAATTGTTGTTGTTGTTCTTTAATTATTTTTGTTTTTGAATTAATTATTTGTTTATTTTCTTCTTTATTATCACAAATTCTAGATAAATTCCAGGCAGAATCAAATAAACGTAAAAATTCCATTTCAATACTCTTTTAAAATTTAATTAAATTAAAATATTTATTTTAATTTATAATTACTTGTTCATTAAATTCAACTAAAGAATCAAATCCAATTGTTTGTTTTCTTTTATTTTTTTGTTGTAAATATAATTTAGATGGAAGGAAATATTTAATTTTTGAATTAGAAATTCTTTCAATAAAAGATGTTCCATTAAAGGAAATTGAACGGCGATTGAGAAATGTTGAATATTGTTTTTTAGAAGGGTTTTCTATTTGTAATTGAAAATGTTGTCTTTCTATCTTTAAAAAAAAGGGGGGGGGATTAATTAAGTATATCCAATTTAGTACTTGTAAATTAGCAATTAATAATTGCCCTTTTAATATATTTATTTCCAATTCATTTTGAAATTCATCAAAACATTTTCTTGACAATAAAGAACGCATTTGCCCTAATTTTTTAACAAGTCCAGCAGCAAAAGAATATAAGGCGTCGTAAGAAGGAATTAATTCAAAATAATTATTATTTATTTGCTGATTATTATTTTGAATTAAATTAAATATTTTTCTTTGAAGTTTTTCTACTTGTTCTAATGCTTCTTGTAAAGCCTTTTTTAAAATAAATTATTTAATAAAAAAGTTTGGGGGATTTTAATAAGTTTTGTTGTGAATGAACAAAAAAAACTCATTAATAATTAAATAGGTTTAAAGGCTAGTTAATAGTTATTATTGTTCTGTCTTTCCGGTCTACAACCCCCCTCTCTTGAATTATACTTTATATACGTATTAACCCTTTGTGTATTACACGTGTGCTCGTCGGCTCTGGCAAACCCTCGGATAAACATCAAACACAACAACAACCATACCTCAATTTAAAAAACATGTTTTTTTCGCTAGGAGGGAAAAGGGATGTCTAAACGATACCTCTACATATTTTCAAAACAAACTTATTACAATTTTAATTTCTTTTACATAATAACTTCAATTAAAATTTAACTAATATTTTCTGTAATTAATTAATTAAAATTACTTGCCTGTTTATCTTTAATGTTGGAATTTAAATTAATTTTCTGATATTTTTGTGTTTCTAATTTAATTATTTGTAATTGTTCATTAATTTGTTTATTTATTTTTTCATTTAATTTTTTTATATTTTCTTCAATTTCGCAAAATAAAATTGTTTTAAAACAAATATTTCCAATTTTTTGGTTAAAATATTGTTGAGATTTTAATTGTTTTAATTCTTTTATTAAATTATTTATTTTTGAATCTGATGAAGAAATTAAAGATGATTTTTCTCTAAGTTGGTCAATTAATCGAGCATTTCTTTTGTTTTTAATTAAATTAATTTAAATTATTAAATTCTAATTAATTTACCTAGATTTAAGTAATTGGATTTCTAATTTAATATCATCATTTTCTGAATTTTGTTGTTGTCTTTGATGGTGATTATTACTTTAAATTAAAAGTTTATTTTGATGCTAATATGTACATATCAAGAATTCCTCATCCATCCTACTACAAATCCTTCTCCTTCTACCCCCCCCCCCCTTCTCTCCATTTTTTAAAAGCTTTAAGTATTTATCTTAATTTTTTATAACCCCATGCCGGAACCCTATGCCTGTACCGCCCAACCCTATGAGTAAAGCGGCCTATTCTAGTCACTGATTCTAGTCATTAGTTTTCCCCGATTCCTTAGAGTTCAAGTAAAAGTTCCAAATGAGATCCAACATAACAAAAATTTATTTTCAAATTTTTTTTTATTAAAAAATTTTTTTCGATTTTCGTTTTTCGATTTTCGAGGTTATTTTTCTTTCGATTTCCGATTTCGAAAATTTTGAAAAATATTTTCGATTTCCGATTTTCGAAGATTTTTTTGTTTCGAAACACCTCTGATCCCTCTCCCCCTACATACTTCGATTTCCCACTATTTAACAACTTAAATAAATATTAAATAAATAACAAACACAATCTTAATTCTAAATTTTCCTTCTTTATCTTCTTTACAAAAATCTTTAATTATTAATTTATTATTATTCTTATTTGTTTCCAAAAAACAGCTTTGTGGACGTTTAGTATTATTTTTATTATTTCTACATTTAATTAAAAATTGTTGTTTATTAGAGGAAGGTTCTGATTCTATTTTTATTTGACTATCTGTTAAATTCCCCCCTCCTCCTCCCCCGGAAGAAGAAGAATATCCATCTGTATTTTCATTAGAAAACATTAATAATGCTGTTGAATGCCTTTTATTATTTCCTCCCTCTTCATTTTCTTCATTTTTTCCTTTTCTTCTTTTTTTATTTCCACCCCCAACTTTCCGTGTATTAATTACTAAATTATCCACAATTTTTGATATTGATGATTGTTTATTTAAATTATTATTTAATTGTTTTCTCCATTGATTTCGCCTAGAAGAAGCACCAAAACCAAAAAGTTCAAGAAGACTATTTTTTGAAGAAGTCATTAAATTATTTGAATTTATTGGAGGTTCTACCTTTAAAAAAAGAGAGAAATGTTTAAACTTAAATTTAAAATAACCGAAGAACTTGCACTGCTACTTCCTACAGAAAGGCTTGTTCCTGAAGTTAAGGAATTTGAAAGACGAAGAAATTGTTGTTGTTGTTGTTCATCTGCACGTCTTTCCATTTTACGTCGATGATTAAAATTTGAATTATTTAAATCTAAAAATTGAAGATTTTTTCCTTATTTCCTCTTTATTTTTTTAACCTTTTTCACAGTTCTCCAATTCCCATTCATCATCAAATAATAATTCAGATTCAGCCAATTTTGGTTGATTATTTATTTGATTATTTAATGCAAAATTTTTACGGCAAAGTCCGGAAGAATCTGAGGAAAGATCGGCAGAATAAGCACTTACTGATAAACTATTTACACAACCAATCTTTTTTTAAAAAAATAAAAATAGGTATATTTAAATAAAGATATTGAAGCAGGGCTAACTAAGCTTTACCTTTCTTACTACTATATTTAATAACAAGTATCATTAAAAGTTAGATCAACTGTCACAATAATTAAGTTGGTTTATTTAACGAGGTAAAACTTTTATTTGAAGCTACAACACCTAGGGTACAAAGTTCTAACCATGACCATATTATATTTTGATAAAAAATCATTTTTTTACTTTATTTATTGGAGGTAAAGGACTAAGCTGTTCCTGTGCCCCTCTACTTCCACCACTTCCACTCATTGTTAAAAATCTTCCACCAATTGTGCCTTCTCCTCCTCCTCCTCCATTACAGTTATTAATTAATAACCTTTTTTGCCTTGAAAATAATTCACTAACTGCAGAAGAACAACTTGTTGAATTTCCGGAAGATTTCTTTAAAGAAAAATATTTTTGTTTATTTTCAAAAAAAACTTGTAATAAAGGAAAACAAAAACTGTTTGTTGCTTCTCCATCATTATTTGTTGTTTTTGTAGATAAATTATTTCCAACATTATTAAATAAACGTTTACTAGGTAAAGAACAAATAGCTGCTGTACATCCACTTTTAATTAAATAATTTGATAATAAATTATTTTTATTTTTATTTAAAATTTCTTTTTTATTTTCTTCTTCTCCTTCATCTCCTTCTCCATCTTCTTTATTTTTTAATTTATTTTTATTTTTTAAACGATGTTTTAAACGATTATTTTGTTTTTGTAATTTTGTTATTTCGCCAAGTAATGTACACAATGTTCCTTTAAAAATAATATTTTGGTATTTCCAGTGAAGATTTAGTTGGTTGTAATTTCGTTAGTATTATCTAATCACGTTAATTTTGGTGTCAATCGAACGAATTAGCTGTCATTGAGCTGCCCCCACAAATGATTTTTAAATTTTAGGGTGCTTGTATTTCCGATCATCGATAGTGATACTCGGCTTAGACCGACGAGACGAATCGGAAGATTGCGGGGATAATTTGAGGGCATACCAGAAAAGTACCCAATATTTTTTTAAATAATTTCAAAAACAAAACCGAGCATTACTGCTGGTTGTTGTTCCTCATTTTCTATTAATTTTTGTTTTTCATTAGAGGAATTTAAAGTTTGGTTATTATTTAATTTATTTAAATTTTCTTCTTCACATTCTGCTTGCATTTTCTCCTTTAAAATTAATTTTTTAATAAAAATTAATTTTTAAAAATACCAATTCTTTTAAAAATGCTTCTTCTTCAGCCTCATAACTTTAAATATTTAAATTAATTTTTAAACAAAAAAAATTTTTTTAATCTTAAGGAATGTATAGGTATGTATATTGCTTATTAACTCAAACATAAAATTCCCCCCAAAAAATATTTATTTTTTTAAAAAACCTAGCAATAATTGTTCGAATTGAACGACGTCTTTCAAGTTCTGCTTTTCTTTGTTGTTGTCCATCAGAAGAAGTTATTTTTGTATTTTTTGTATTATAATTACTAGCCATTTTGTATATTTTAAATATTTATTGAATAAAATAAATGACCAAAATAATTATTTTTTCTCAAAACTTTCTTCAATAAAGCAACTGTTTAAAATCTTTTATTCTTTTAACTAAATCTTAAAAAGAATTTAAAGAAGATATTTATTTAGATTGTTGTGGTCAATAAATAAATAAATAAAAACACCGGAAACTTGGAACACTCTTTACAAAACGGAAATTAATTCTCTTGAAAAATGCCAAAAATTTTTTACTAAAATAGTTTTTAAGAAATGTAATTTACCTGAACTACCCTATGAGAATAGGTTGGAATATCTTAACCTTCAAACACTTGAGAATAGACGTAAAATTTTTGATTTAATGCTTATGTACAAAATAGTTAATGGTTATTCTCACTTAGGACTTGAAACACTATTTTCTCATCCTATTAGAAAATCTAGCCATTCATCTTATAGAATTATTTCAAAAAAACAAAATTCTAAAAGTTCTAGATCATTTATAAATAGAACAACTAAAATGTGGAATATACTAGGTAAAAATACTATTTTAAGTAAATCACCATTAGATTTTAAAAATAAACTTAAGTCAATACTTATAGTATAAATAAACTGAATGTTCTTAAAAAAATTAATTAAACTCATCCATTCTATCTCAAAAAAATACACAGTCAAAAAAACTTTTATTTTTCGTCTAAATGGGCTTTGCGTCTAAGTGGCAAAATTAAATTACCTTGCGACTAAATGGTCAATTAATTTTTAAATTTTCGCGTCTAAATGGTCAAATTAATTTTTATTTTCGCGCCTAAATATTCAAATTAATTTATTTTATTTTTTGCGCCTAAGTGGGCTTGGCGTCAAAGTGGCCTAATCGATTTATTCCTTATGCTGTTGTTTGTACTTTTTTATACTCTAGCATTTCTTAGTTGTTTGGATTTTTAATTTAAAAATTTTTTTTTTATTTTAGACTAAAATAATCTTAAAATTAAATTTACTATTATTTATTTTGCTGTTTTTTCAGGTTTTTTTTTTATGTTTTATTTAAAATAATACACAGATATACATCTAGGCTAAATAATCTTAAAATTAAATTTACTATTATTTATTTTGCTGTTTTTTCAGACTTGCATGCCTGGTGTTAAACGTAACGCAGTTCACTTCTCACCAGTGCAATTTGACAGCCAAAAGCAAAAAATGTCTTCTTCAGACACCTTTACCCAACTTGCTGACCAATTAGCAGCAATTGGTAAACAAATGGAAAGCAACAGTGGAACGGATAATGCGACAACAATGCAGCAAATGTTTCAATTTTGCACCACATTATTGACTCAAATGGCTCAACAACAAAATTTAATTATGGAACAACAACAAACTATTCAAAAACTTCAAATGCGTGACACTTTCCTGGAACTCATTGAAGATGAAAAACAACAAAAATCAGTCGTCATCACCAATCTACCCGAAAGTAATTGTGAACATGCTAAGGATCGTGTGGCAGAGGATTTTGAAAAAGTTAAAGAAATTCTTGATGTCTGCGATGTGGAATGTAAACCAAGTCAAGTTTACAGAATGGGAACGATTACTGGAAGGCCACGACTTTTGAAGGTGGAATTACCAACGAGGTTTTTTACAAGAAATTTTTTGTTAAATAAATCGAAATTAAAAAATTCGAAATTTAATAATTTATTTGTTCGTAAATCGTTGTCTAAGGCTCAGCGAGTCGAACGGTCTAGGCTTATTGAAATTTGCAAAACTTTGCATTCCCAAAATCCCAATTCCGATCATGTTATTTATGCTGACCATGTCCTGTCCGCTAAGGACATCCCCTTATTTAAATCTAATCCCAAAAATTTTAAATGTGTTTGCCACAATGCATAAGGAGTAAGGGATGGCCACTTTAATACTCACCAGTTAACTAAAAATAAAAATTTTTCAAAAAATAAAATAAAAAGTGGTTTAATAAATATAAGATCTGTTAGAAATAAAATGGATGAGTTGTTAATTAGTTTAAGAACACTAGGTTTAGAAATGCTGTTTATTACTGAAACCTGGTTAAAAGATGAAGACATAAATTTATTTGAGTTCAAATTTTCAGAATACTATAATATTGTTTATATTAATAGGAAATCCAAACTAGGTGGAGGATGCGCAATACTATTAAGTAAAAATATCACATTTTATGAAAAAGTAAAAATATCCAAATTCAACTCAGAAATTATTTGTCTTCAAATAAATAATTTTAAAAGATTAAATATAATATTGATTTATCGACCACCTAACACAACATACGCTAGTACTAAATCTCTTTTTAAGTATATTGAAACGCTTTGTACTGAAAATTGTATAATCTTGGGTGACCTAAATTTCGGTCTCAGAGATTTAAGTTGGTTCAATTTTACACCTTATGCTAAATCTAAATTTGGGGAGTGTTTTATTGATTTTTTTAATAGAAATGCATTAACATCAGTCACACCCGCACCTAGCAGAAATAATTCATACTTAGATTTAATAATGATTACAAACAATAATTTAGTTTCAGACATTTTAGTTGAAGGGGGGATCTTTTCTTCAGATCATGAAACATTATTATTTAATATTAATTGCCCAATAATTAAACAAAATGAAAATATAATAAAAAAAAGATTTTATAATAAGAATAAAATAAACAATTTAAATTCATATTTGTCCCTATTACTAAAAAATACTATTTATACTGGGTTTCAAATTGGGGACAAATATAATAAAATTGTTAATTCAATATTAAATTCGTTTGAAATTTTCATCCCTGAACATACTATAACCAAAAAAGATCGAAGAATAAAATATCCCGCTCACTTAAAAGCTTCGATAGCTGAGAAAAAAAGATTATACAGGTTACAAAAAATTAATAAAGAATATAAATCAAAATATGACAGTATATCTCTATATATTAGAATCGCAATAAAGAATTTTATTAGTAAACAACAAAACAAAATCATTTCAAATAATCCACTTAATGTTTATAAATATGTCAATAAAGTTTATAAAAATAATAGAGATATACCAGTTATATTATATGAGGATAAAGTCTATATTGAGAATTATGAAAAAGCAGAACTCTTTGCAGAAATTTTTCACAAAAATTTTAACAACGTTAACTCTAATGTTTCTCCCAATGATATTATTGCTAGCGATAATTCAGATACTACTGATGTTTTGAATGATATTGATATCACAAGTATTGAAGTTTATGAAATCCTGAAAGCGTTACCATCAAAAAACAGCGCTAGCCCGGATGGCATAAATTATCTTATGTTAAAAAATATAAGCATAATATTGGCACCTTATTTATCTGAATTATTTAGAGTTTCATTGGATGAAGGCATTATACCTGACATATGGAAAAAATCAATAGTTATTCCCATTTTCAAAAAAGGCGAGAAATCTAATCCCTTAAACTATCGTCCAATTTCACTTACTTGCTGTAGTTGCAGAATCATGGAAAAAATAATTGTAAAAAATATAGTTAATTTTTTAGACAATAAAAATTTTTTTAGCTCGGATCAATTTGGATTTATTCGTAAAAGATCCACTACAATTCAGCTAGTAAGTAGTTTGGAGGATTGGTATGAAGCCTTATTTGAAAAAAAGAATATAGATTGTATTTATATTGATTTTTGTAAAGCTTTTGATAGTGTCCCTCACAAGCTTCTTCTTGATAAATTATATGCCTGTGGAATTAAGGGGAAAATACATAAGTGGATTAGCGAATTTTTATCGAATAGAACATACCAACTAAAAATTAATGACGT
Source organism: Meloidogyne enterolobii (assembly GCA_963681835.1). Lineage (NCBI taxonomy): Eukaryota > Metazoa > Nematoda > Chromadorea > Rhabditida > Meloidogynidae > Meloidogyne > Meloidogyne enterolobii. Next base: position 1,532,218 of record CAVMJV010000010.1, on the reverse strand, counting down.
ATTATCAAAACCATATGGAATTAGTACGGGAGTTCCACAAGGATCGATTATTGGCCCATTAATGTTTCTAATTTATATAAATGACTTATCTAATGTTATTCCAAACGGCGTTAAAATTAAACTATTTGCTGATGATGTTAAAATTTATAAAGTTTATAAGACTAAAAATGAAAGATTAGAATTAGCAGTTGCCCTTAGAAATGTTGAAGAATGGTCAAAAAAATGGAAATTAGACATATCAGTTAATAAGACATTCGTGCTTCATCTGGGTAAAAACAATCCTAAGGACCAATATAAGATTTTTAACAATACTATAAATGAGGTTCAATCTATTCGCGACCTTGGAATATGTATTGATAACAAGCTTAGGTTTAAAGAACATATTAACATAATTATTCGCAACGCGTATCTAAGGATGAAAACAATCTTTAGAATAATAAAGTCAAAAAAAACAGCAACTTGGATACTAATATATAAAAGTTATATAAGACCTATGCTTGAATATGCACCGGAAACTTGGAACACTCTTTACAAAACGGAAATTAATTCTCTTGAAAAATGCCAAAAATTTTTTACTAAAATAGTTTTTAAGAAATGTAATTTACCTGAACTACCCTATGAGAATAGGTTGGAATATCTTAACCTTCAAACACTTGAGAATAGACGTAAAATTTTTGATTTAATGCTTATGTACAAAATAGTTAATGGTTATTCTCACTTAGGACTTGAAACACTATTTTCTCATCCTATTAGAAAATCTAGCCATTCATCTTATAGAATTATTTCAAAAAAACAAAATTCTAAAAGTTCTAGATCATTTATAAATAGAACAACTAAAATGTGGAATATACTAGGTAAAAATACTATTTTAAGTAAATCACCATTAGATTTTAAAAATAAACTTAAGTCAATACTTATAGTATAAATAAACTGAATGTTCTTAAAAAAATTAATTAAACTCATCCATTCTATCTCAAAAAAATACACAGTCAAAAAAACTTTTATTTTTCGTCTAAATGGGCTTTGCGTCTAAGTGGCAAAATTAAATTACCTTGCGACTAAATGGTCAATTAATTTTTAAATTTTCGCGTCTAAATGGTCAAATTAATTTTTATTTTCGCGCCTAAATATTCAAATTAATTTATTTTATTTTTTGCGCCTAAGTGGGCTTGGCGTCAAAGTGGCCTAATCGATTTATTCCTTATGCTGTTGTTTGTACTTTTTTATACTCTAGCATTTCTTAGTTGTTTGGATTTTTAATTTAAAAATTTTTTTTTTATTTTAGACTAAAATAATCTTAAAATTAAATTTACTATTATTTATTTTGCTGTTTTTTCAGGTTTTTTTTTATGTTTTATTTAAAATAATACACAGATATACATCTAGGCTAAATAATCTTAAAATTAAATTTACTATTATTTATTTTGCTGTTTTTTCAGACTTGCATGCCTGGTGTTAAACGTAACGCAGTTCACTTCTCACCAGTGCAATTTTACAATTAACTTAGTCGTATATCTGTGTATATCAATATCTCTTCATTATGATTATTTATGTTGACTATTCAGTTAATTTATTATTATTGACCAAATATCATGTATTTTATTAAGACAATGATGTAAGTGTCCATCCCTTTCATTGTCATTTTTATTCTTGAATAAATAAATAAATAAATACAAAAATCTTTAATTATTAATTTATTATTATTCTTATTTGTTTCCAAAAAACAGCTTTGTGGACGTTTAGTATTATTTTTATTATTTCTACATTTAATTAAAAATTGTTGTTTATTAGAGGAAGGTTCTGATTCTATTTTTATTTGACTATCTGTTAAATTCCCCCCTCCTCCTCCCCCGGAAGAAGAAGAATATCCATCTGTATTTTCATTAGAAAACATTAATAATGCTGTTGAATGCCTTTTATTATTTCCTCCCTCTTCATTTTCTTCATTTTTTCCTTTTCTTCTTTTTTTATTTCCACCCCCAACTTTCCGTGTATTAATTACTAAATTATCCACAATTTTTGATATTGATGATTGTTTATTTAAATTATTATTTAATTGTTTTCTCCATTGATTTCGCCTAGAAGAAGCACCAAAACCAAAAAGTTCAAGAAGACTATTTTTTGAAGAAGTCATTAAATTATTTGAATTTATTGGAGGTTCTACCTTTAAAAAAAGAGAGAAATGTTTAAACTTAAATTTAAAATAACCGAAGAACTTGCACTGCTACTTCCTACAGAAAGGCTTGTTCCTGAAGTTAAGGAATTTGAAAGACGAAGAAATTGTTGTTGTTGTTGTTCATCTGCACGTCTTTCCATTTTACGTCGATGATTAAAATTTGAATTATTTAAATCTAAAAATTGAAGATTTTTTCCTTATTTCCTCTTTATTTTTTTAACCTTTTTCACAGTTCTCCAATTCCCATTCATCATCAAATAATAATTCAGATTCAGCCAATTTTGGTTGATTATTTATTTGATTATTTAATGCAAAATTTTTACGGCAAAGTCCGGAAGAATCTGAGGAAAGATCGGCAGAATAAGCACTTACTGATAAACTATTTACACAACCAATCTTTTTTTAAAAAAATAAAAATAGGTATATTTAAATAAAGATATTGAAGCAGGGCTAACTAAGCTTTACCTTTCTTACTACTATATTTAATAACAAGTATCATTAAAAGTTAGATCAACTGTCACAATAATTAAGTTGGTTTATTTAACGAGGTAAAACTTTTATTTGAAGCTACAACACCTAGGGTACAAAGTTCTAACCATGACCATATTATATTTTGATAAAAAATCATTTTTTTACTTTATTTATTGGAGGTAAAGGACTAAGCTGTTCCTGTGCCCCTCTACTTCCACCACTTCCACTCATTGTTAAAAATCTTCCACCAATTGTGCCTTCTCCTCCTCCTCCTCCATTACAGTTATTAATTAATAACCTTTTTTGCCTTGAAAATAATTCACTAACTGCAGAAGAACAACTTGTTGAATTTCCGGAAGATTTCTTTAAAGAAAAATATTTTTGTTTATTTTCAAAAAAAACTTGTAATAAAGGAAAACAAAAACTGTTTGTTGCTTCTCCATCATTATTTGTTGTTTTTGTAGATAAATTATTTCCAACATTATTAAATAAACGTTTACTAGGTAAAGAACAAATAGCTGCTGTACATCCACTTTTAATTAAATAATTTGATAATAAATTATTTTTATTTTTATTTAAAATTTCTTTTTTATTTTCTTCTTCTCCTTCATCTCCTTCTCCATCTTCTTTATTTTTTAATTTATTTTTATTTTTTAAACGATGTTTTAAACGATTATTTTGTTTTTGTAATTTTGTTATTTCGCCAAGTAATGTACACAATGTTCCTTTAAAAATAATATTTTGGTATTTCCAGTGAAGATTTAGTTGGTTGTAATTTCGTTAGTATTATCTAATCACGTTAATTTTGGTGTCAATCGAACGAATTAGCTGTCATTGAGCTGCCCCCACAAATGATTTTTAAATTTTAGGGTGCTTGTATTTCCGATCATCGATAGTGATACTCGGCTTAGACCGACGAGACGAATCGGAAGATTGCGGGGATAATTTGAGGGCATACCAGAAAAGTACCCAATATTTTTTTAAATAATTTCAAAAACAAAACCGAGCATTACTGCTGGTTGTTGTTCCTCATTTTCTATTAATTTTTGTTTTTCATTAGAGGAATTTAAAGTTTGGTTATTATCTATATATAATAGTAACAAGGCACTCAGCTAAAAAAAAGTCCTCCGGAAGTTTGAGAGGTCGTAGAGGGGTGGGGTTTTTTTCTATAGGTGGGAAATTTAATGTAGTTTTCAGGAAAAATCCGAAAAGTTGGGGTCCAATGGAGAAAAAATTAGATATTTCGAAAAAACGTGTTTTTTCGAATCTTTGAAGTGAAATTTGAATATGAAGATGAAGTCGGGGAAAGTTGGGTCAGTTACAAGGTTGAAGCACCACAACATGGAGAATATGATAGAAAAAGAGTTGAAGTCGTTCTGACATCGGGGAGGGTAGATGTGCCTGTTGACAACTTTTTTGTCAAAGTGGTAACTTTGGATTTAAGGTATTTAGAGGGGTCTGATCAAAAAGTGGTTGGGAGAAAAGTTGTAGAGCGTGGTGGGTTTCATAAGAAAAAAGTTTGTTTCAACTTGATTGGAATAACAGAAAAAAAGATATGGACTAAAAATTAAAATTTTTAGGAGGTTGCATAAAAGTGACATTAACTATATTTTGTTTTGGAGTTAGAAGAAAAGTGTTGGGAGATGAAAGATAGAGAATTAAATTCTGCATCGAATAAGCTTTGTTTTATGTTAATTTAACTTTTTTGCACCGAGTTATGAATTTTTTTAAAAATTAAAATTTTGGGAAAAAATTTTTAAATTTGACGATCTAGACCGTCCGATCTGGAAAGTTAAGCAACGGTGAAGCGTTTTTTGTAACTTTTGAAGTAGTTATCGGAAAAATATGATTGAGGTGTCACTCGACGTGGAAAAATCAGGCGAATTTTTAAGATAATTTTTGAAAGGGTCACTTGAGTCTGAGGGTGGGATATTTGAGTCTGAAGGTTTAAATCAGTGGAAATTAAATTTAAAAATTATAAAAATTAAAGGGAATATTAGAAAATGAGTTTTTAAAAAAAAAGTGCACTTGAGTCTCATTTTTTAATATGAGTCTGGGACTGAAATTTTTATAAAAATGTTAAACTCTAATATTTTTTAAAAAATAACTTTAATTCGGAACGCGTTGCAGAAAACGCGTTGCCGGAGGCAACCGCCAGAATTAAAAATTATTTTAAAAATTCGGAACGCGTTGCAGAAAACGCGTTGCCGGAGGCAACCGCCAGACTTAAAAATTATATTTTAAAAAATCGGAACGCGTTGCAGATAACGCGTTGCCGGAGGCAACCGCCAGAATTAAAAATTATTTTTGAGAAGATACGGAACGCGTCGCTGAAATGCGTTGCCGGAGGCAACCGCCAGACTTTAAAATTATTTTTTTAAGAAATCGGAACTCGTTGCAGAAAACGCGTTGCTGGAGGCAACCGCCAGAATTAAAAATTATTTTTTGAGAAAATTGTAACGCGTTGCAGATAACGCGTTGCCGGAGGCAACCGCCAGAATTAAAAATTATTTTTGAGAAGATACGGAACGCGTCGCTGAAACGCGTTGCCGGAGGCAACCGCCGGAAATAAAAATATTTTTTTAAAAATTCGGAACGCGTTGCAGATAACGCGTTGCCGGAAGCAACCGCCGGAAATTAAAATTGTTTTTTAATTCGGAACGTATTGCAGATAATGCGTTGCCGGAGGCAACCGTCAGAAATTAAAAATTTTTTCTAATTTCGAACGCATTACAGAAAACATGCGGGCCGAAGGCCCGCATGTTTATTTATGACTAAAATTCAAAAGTTTATAACTTTTGAAGTATTAGATGTAGAAAGATGGTTGAGGTGTTATTCGACGGGGAATTGAATGAGGAGTTTAATGAAGATATTTTTAAAAGTGTCACTTGAGTCTGAGGGTTGGACATTTGAGTCTGAAGTTTTCACATAGTGGGAAATTGATCCAAATTAATTTAAATCAGTTGTAATAACGCTGGAGTCAGCATTAATACCCAAAAGCTATTAAAACTACTCAGCTATTCGCGCCGAACGCTGGTTATTTAATTTATTTAAATTTTCTTCTTCACATTCTGCTTGCATTTTCTCCTTTAAAATTAATTTTTTAATAAAAATTAATTTTTAAAAATACCAATTCTTTTAAAAATGCTTCTTCTTCAGCCTCATAACTTTAAATATTTAAATTAATTTTTAAACAAAAAAAATTTTTTTAATCTTAAGGAATGTATAGGTATGTATATTGCTTATTAACTCAAACATAAAATTCCCCCCAAAAAATATTTATTTTTTTAAAAAACCTAGCAATAATTGTTCGAATTGAACGACGTCTTTCAAGTTCTGCTTTTCTTTGTTGTTGTCCATCAGAAGAAGTTATTTTTGTATTTTTTGTATTATAATTACTAGCCATTTTAATATTTAATATTTAATATTTATTTATGCAGCAATCACAGGTACAAATAAAAGTACACTGACAGTGATTGTAAAAAAAACAAAATATGTATAAGTTGTGAATACAATAAATTTAAAAAAAAAATAAATTAAAAAAAAAATTAAGTATTGAATGTAAAAATGAATATTTTGTATATATATAAAAAAATTTTTTTTAAACACTAGGTACTAGACAGACTAAGTAAATCAATTCTTTTGGTATATTCCCTGAATTTTTTTAAATCTCTAATCTCAACAATTTCCCTGGGTAATTTGTTCCATAAGGAGACTATGCGAGCAAAGAAGTTATTTTTTGATTTGCTAGTGAATCTTTTATTTTGTAAAAGATGAATTCTTCTTTTGGCCCTTTTAGTTAGAGTAAAGTATTTTTCTTGTTCCAAATGTGTGAAATTATTAAGTATTTTATAAGTCATGCAAAGATCGGCAAGTACTCTTCTTTCCTCTAATTTTTTTAATTTACAAATTTGTAGTCTAATTTCATAAGGTTTATCAACTAATCCGCATTGTTTAAAGGCTTTTTTGGTAAAGATTTTTTGTATTTTTTCAAGCGAAATTAAGTGATCTTTTCTTAAGGGACTCCAAATTTCAGTCGCGTACTCTAAGAGAGGACGCAAATATGTTTTAAATACAAAAACTAAATTATCAAGATCCTTGGATTTAAATATTCTAAATATTTGATACATCATTGAATAGGCTTGTTTTGTAATTTTAGTTATATGTGCAGAAAAGGATAGATCTGTGTCTATTAATATTCCAAGATCGCGAACACAATTCTCTTTCTTGATTGGTTGTCCATCTATAAAATATTGTTGCTTATCATTATTCTTACCTATGTAGAGGCAGAGGCATTTATCTATAGAAATACTTAATCCATTATTCTTAGCCCATTTTTCAATAATTAAAAGAGATTCTATAAGCTTATTTCTATTGTTATCATTGTTATGTTCTACATACAGTTTAATATCATCAGCATATATTTTAACATTAACACCCTTAGGCAGATGTTCAGGTAAATCGTTAATAAATATTACAAATAACAAAGGGCCAAGTACACTACCTTGAGGAACACCAGAATGAATGGGATATTCTTCAGAAAAGTCTTGCTCAATTCGGACTTTGAACTGTCTATTGTTCAAAAAATTAGTTAAAAATTTGAGTATTTTTCCATTAATTCCAATATATTTAACTTTTTGTATCAATAGTTCAATCGGGACAGTGTCAAAGGCTTTTTTAAAGTCAATATATACTATATCAACTTTATTGCCTCTATCTACGCAAGAATAAATTTGGTTTAACATGGTAAGGAGTTGCGTTACAGTTGAACGCTGTTTAAGGAAGCCAAATTGTTCAATATTGAAAAAGTTTTTGTTATTAAGAAACTCAATAAGTTTATTTGCTAGTAATCTTTCGAAAGTTCTACAGAGAGTGCATGTAAGTGCGATGGGTCTATAATTGTCAGTTATAGTTTTATCACCTTTCTTAAATATCGGAATAACTATAGAATGTTTCCAGATTTCAGGTATTTCACCTTCGTCAAGAATTAATCTAAATAATTCAGTTACGATATGAGATAGTGTGAAAGCACATTTTTTTAATAATATATAAGGTACGGAGTCTGGTGAGGTACAGTTTTTATTGGGGAGTTTCCTAATAAGTTTGAAAATATCTAATATATTAAATTGAATATCTTCAATTTTATCATCAGATTTAGTAAAATTGGATCCTATAACTAGTTCTGAATTTTTCTTATTAAAGGCTTTCTGAAAGGTTATACCCATAGCATTACTTTTAGCTTTATCTGATAGACATATTTCTCCATTATTGTCGAAAAGTGTTGGTACTTGTATTACAGGCTTTAGTTTATTCTTAAAATACTTATAGACTGAGGATCTGCCTTTAGACACAATTTTCTTATCCTTTTCTGTGTAATAATCTCTAGTTATTTTTCTTAACTGTCTTGATATTATCTTATACTTAAGTTGGATTTCATTGTTATCCGGGTCCTTTTTTGATTCATTGAATAATTTAAGCTTGTTTCTTGATAAGTCAGTTATTCTTTTTGGATAATTTTCTTTTATGATATTATTTAAAGGTTTTAAAGGCATTGCAGAATCGAAAAAGTATAGAATAGTATCAGTGAAAGCATTGTATTTAGAATTAACGGTAAAGTAAAAAGAGAGTTCATCTGTCCATTTGTAATTTGCATATTTCTCATTTAAAATTGAGAAATTATTTTCAGTTAATTGCCTTTTGTAAACCTTTTTCTTATGCCTATTAAATGGTATTGAGGAATTTATATTAAAAGTTATCATATTATGGTCAGAATTTGAAAAGTTTTCAGTAATTTCAACATTGCTCAATAAATTGGATGGGGACGAGAATATTAAATCTAATGTGGATTTAAGTCTAGTAAATTCTGTAACGTGTTGTGTGGAATTTGTCTGAAACATAAAATCTAACAATAGCTTTCCTTTTTGGCAATTAAATGAATAATCAGCCCAGTTAATATTGGGTATGTTCATATCACCACATAAGATAAAATTATTCTCAATATTCTCATACAAAAATTTTAAAATCTTTTTTGTGTTCTCTAATGAACAATTTGGAGGACGGTATATCAGAAATATATTTATTTTTTTGGGTAAAAACAGGTTGATATTAATAAGTTCACACTGATATTTGGAACAAGATAAAATGGTTTTAAAAGGAATCTCTCTTGATATTAAAATGGCGCACCCACCCCCGCGCGTTTTTCTGTTGGCTAAAATAACATCATATCTGTTATTGATAGATAATTCTGTTTCAATATTTTTTGCCGCGTTAATCCACGTCTCATTTATAAAAATTATTTTAGGAGAGGTTTTTTCAACAAGGAAACTTAGATCTGAGATTTTATTCACAATAGATCTAGCATTTAAAAAAATACAGGGAATATTATTTAAAGTCAAATTAGGTTTATGAGTCGAGTTAGGTTTGTGATTGCTTAATTTTACCTATGCCTGTCTTGTACGAAGTGGTCTTGGATTGGACAATTCCATAATTTTTAAATCAACGACAATAAATTTATATAAATTAAGGTTTTTATTTAACTCATAAGCTTGTTTTCTTAGTGAATATAATAATTTGAGCTCAGGAGGAGACATATCTCTACGACAAAATGATTGTTGGGGATATTTTTGAGGATTGGATTTAACAACTTTACGAAATGTTTTTAAAAATTTGTCACGTGATTGTGAGGATTTAAAATGAATTTTATAAATTTTTGGTTTTAAAACATTTGCCTCACGTTTACCAGCATGTCGATGAATTTCTTTTTCATCCAACTCTTCTCCCAGACCACACTCATTCACAATTTCACGTAAAAGATTGTTGTCTCCATCAGATTCTGGAAATTTTTCAACCACTGCAGTTTTTGATTTACTAATTATGGTTTCTTGGTGTGAAGTGTTGTAATTTGAAATATCAATAAAATGTTGTAGTGGAGGTTCGAAATTATTGTTAGAAAAGGGGTGTGATCCCCAAGGTTGGCTGTTGTTTGTAGTTGTTGTGGTATTATTAAAATTTGGAATAATTTCTTGAATAATTGATCGAACAATTTGTTCGATAGTAGGCTTCAAAAATTCAACCACACACTTTGAAATACAAATAATTTGTTCTTGTGAAATTTGAGTTGAGTCAATACTAGACGAACTTTCAAACGACTTTGTAATTTTAGGTCGTTTGTTTGGTTTTTTCTTACTTTTTAATGGGAGCATTTTATTTACTTTTTATTGATTGATTTTTTTAGATGAAAAAAGGAGTAGGAATGAAAAAAGGAGTAGGAATGAAAAAAGGAGTAGGAATGAAAAAAGGAGTAGGAATGAAAAAAGGAGTAGGAATGAAAAAAGGAGTAGGAATGAAAAAAGGAGTAGGAATGAAAAAAGGAGTAGGAATGAAAAAAGGAGTAGGAATGAAAAAAGGAGTAGGAATGAAAAAAGGAGTAGGAATGAAAAAAGGAGTAGGAATGAAAAAAGGAGTAGGAATGAAAAAAGGAGTAGGAATGAAAAAAGGAGTAGGAATGAAAAAAGGAGTAGGAATGAAAAAAGGAGTAGGTCTCCATCATTATTTGTTGTTTTTGTAGATAAATTATTTCCAACATTATTAAATAAACGTTTACTAGGTAAAGAACAAATAGCTGCTGTACATCCACTTTTAATTAAATAATTTGATAATAAATTATTTTTATTTTTATTTAAAATTTCTTTTTTATTTTCTTCTTCTCCTTCATCTCCTTCTCCATCTTCTTTATTTTTTAATTTATTTTTATTTTTTAAACGATGTTTTAAACGATTATTTTGTTTTTGTAATTTTGTTATTTCGCCAAGTAATGTACACAATGTTCCTTTAAAAATAATATTTTGGTATTTCCAGTGAAGATTTAGTTGGTTGTAATTTCGTTAGTATTATCTAATCACGTTAATTTTGGTGTCAATCGAACGAATTAGCTGTCATTGAGCTGCCCCCACAAATGATTTTTAAATTTTAGGGTGCTTGTATTTCCGATCATCGATAGTGATACTCGGCTTAGACCGACGAGACGAATCGGAAGATTGCGGGGATAATTTGAGGGCATACCAGAAAAGTACCCAATATTTTTTTAAATAATTTCAAAAACAAAACCGAGCATTACTGCTGGTTGTTGTTCCTCATTTTCTATTAATTTTTGTTTTTCATTAGAGGAATTTAAAGTTTGGTTATTATTTAATTTATTTAAATTTTCTTCTTCACATTCTGCTTGCATTTTCTCCTTTAAAATTAATTTTTTAATAAAAATTAATTTTTAAAAATACCAATTCTTTTAAAAATGCTTCTTCTTCAGCCTCATAACTTTAAATATTTAAATTAATTTTTAAACAAAAAAAATTTTTTTAATCTTAAGGAATGTATAGGTATGTATATTGCTTATTAACTCAAACATAAAATTCCCCCCAAAAAATATTTATTTTTTTAAAAAACCTAGCAATAATTGTTCGAATTGAACGACGTCTTTCAAGTTCTGCTTTTCTTTGTTGTTGTCCATCAGAAGAAGTTATTTTTGTATTTTTTGTATTATAATTACTAGCCATTTTGTATATTTTAAATATTTATTGAATAAAATAAATGACCAAAATAATTATTTTTTCTCAAAACTTTCTTCAATAAAGCAACTGTTTAAAATCTTTTATTCTTTTAACTAAATCTTAAAAAGAATTTAAAGAAGATATTTATTTAGATTGTTGTGGTCAATAAATAAATAAATAAAAAATAACAAATGTTTAATGGTTATTTATTTGAAATATTTAAATTAAGATAGAATTTCCACAAATGTGTAAACAATTTTGACAAAATTTTAACAGAAATAAAGATTAAAATTATTATAATAAAAGTTTAAATAATTTAATTTTATCCTTCACATATGCAAATTTTTTCATTTCAAAAATATTTTAGAAAATTTTTTTACGAAAATATTTTAGTAATCTTTAAATAAAAATTTTTCAAAAATGCCAAAATTTGCAAAATTTCGGCAAAAATACTTAAAAACATGGAGACACCTTTGGCTAACTTTAATTAATTTTAATTAAAATATTTATTTTATGTCCGAAGATTACCCGAGCTTTGTCTAAGCCGACGGGCACCTGAATAACGTTTATACAAAAAAAAGCTAGGTATTTTTTTGCCTTTTATTTATACTCCGCCACACATTATTATAACACCATTACACAACAATTTTTGTTAAATTTTAGTTAAATTTTATTAATTTTTAAAAATAATTTTATTTTTATTCAATTATTATATACTTCACTTAATTTTAAATCCAAAAATTTTCTAAGAAAAACAAAATATCATCAGTTAATTAATGTTGAAATAAATATGTATATATTACTATCAATAAATTTAAATTACATAAATTAATTAATTGGTCGGGTGCTTTTCACATTTTTTTATTTTATTTGCTGATTACATTTTCCTAAATTTTATTCTTTTTTTAAAGCAAAAGGTGGCCCCATTCTTTTTTTATTTTTTTTTACATTTATTTACTCTATATTTATTTATTTTCTAATTTTTAAAGAAAATATTTTTAATTAAAATGTCTACTAACAAAGAAAAAGAATTTTCAATTGAAAAACAATTTTTGGCTGCAGATTTGGAGGATTCTTTAATTATACAAGAACAAACAAAATTAGTTGAGTTAATTTTAATTTTAAAATTTATTTTAAAAATAAAGGATAATTTTAAACCAAAAATTGTTTGGAGAAATGTTTTTTTATTTACAATTTTACATTTGGCTGCATTACAAGGATTTTGGCATTTTTTATTTAATGCAAATTGGTTAACTTTTATTTGGACTATTTTTCTTTGGATTTTTAGTGGTATGGGAATAACTGCTGGGGCACATCGTTTATGGGCACATCGAGTAAATTTAAAAGGAAAATTTATTATTAATTTCCCTCTCTTCTTTAAAAGTCATATAAAGCTCGTTTTCCTTTACGTTCATTATTAATGGTACTTAATTGTATTGCTTTTCAAAATGATATAATTGAATGGGCAAGAGACCATAGATGTCACCATAAATGGTCTGACACAAATGCTGATCCTCATAATGTTAATAGAGGATTGTTTTTTGCACATATGGGTTGGCTGTTAGTTAAAAAACATCCACAAGTTAAAGCTAAAGGGGCTGGACTTGATTTAAGTGATTTGTTTGGTGATCCAGTACTTCGATTTCAACGAAAGTAAAAAAATAAATAAATGGTACTTTTCCGTTATATACCCACAAATTCTCTGACTTTACTTTAGCCAGTGGCCGGTTCCAAAGTCGTTCGATTTATATATCTTTCGATTTGTATCGTCGGTCTAAGTCGAATTGTACCACACTCTTCGATTGGAAATGTCTGCAGCCCGAGATACAGGTCCCCGAAAGTTGAAAAATGATATGGGAGACCAGGATTATTATCGTCGAATATCTAGAGTCTAAACAAAATTACAACCAACAGAATTATTGCTGGTAAAAATTTGTTGGGCATATAACGGAAAAGTGCTAAATTAATTAATTAAAAATTAATTAATTATTTTTTAAAGATATTATCTTTTGTTGGTTTTTATATTTTGTTTTTTAATGCCGACAGTAATTCCCGTTTATTTTTGGGGAGAAAAGCCTTTAACAGCTTTCTTAACTGGGGCTGCATTTCGATATTGTTTTGCTTTACATGCTACTTGGCTTATAAATAGTGTTGCACACAAGTAAATTTATATTAAATAAAAATTAAAAAAATAATTTCTTTTAAAGATTTGGTTATAGACCTTATGATGTTAATATAAGCCCTGCAGAGTCTGTAAGTTTTAAATGAATTTATTGAGAAAATATTTTTGTGTTAAAAAAAGGTTTGGACAACAATATTAGCTGTTGGGGAAGGAGGACATAATTATCATCACACTTTCCCTCAAGATTACCGAACATCTGAAATGATGACTCCATTTAATTTAACTAAAGTAAAAAAAAATTAAAAATAAAAAATAAATTTAAACTAAACATTTTGAAGGCTTTTATTGACTTTTTTGCAATAATTGGACAGGCTTATGAACGTAAAGTAACACCTATTTCGAATATTTATCGCCAGATGGGTAGACAATTGGAACAGCTGCATAAGAGAGTTATGGATTCACATAAATCATTTTAAATTTTGAATAAATATTAAATTAACTATTTTTTTATTTTTAATTGTTTTTTAATTTTAATTTAAAGAAAAAATAAATTTAATTAAGAAAAATAATTATAAATTTTAAAATCCCAGGATATAGTTTCGATGCAAAACATATACAATTCGATTAGTCTCGACGAGCTCTTTTAAATGAGCTTACTCACCTCTATGGTTTTTCGATTTTCAGGGACTTATATCTCCGTCCACATTCATTCCTGGAAAAAATAATGTTACCGTTCGACTCAGCTCGTCGAGACGAATCGAATGGTATTTATTTTGTATCGAAACTACTTCCGGTATACTAAACTATAGCCAAATCCCAAAATTTTTGGCTCGAGTTTTTAAAAAAATTTAGAGTTCGGGCTTTTTTTGCAAAATTTTTGTATACTTTCGAGTATAAAAAATTAAATTGATGAACATAAAATAAATTTAAAAAATTTTTTAGTTATTTTAATTTAAGAAACTTTTAATAATTATCAAAAAATTTTTTTTTCTCTTTAATATCATTTTTTCAGTTTCAATTTTGTCGCGCTAAAACCGAGGAAAAAATAAATAAATGTTTTATTTGATTGAAGAAGGAGACAAAAATTTTATTTATTTTTTACTTCCTTTCCATCAGGCAAAAGCTTTCCTTTGGGAATTTATTTTTGAAAGTTTATATTTAAATAATCTAAATTGCGCAATCATTTAATAAAAAATTTATTTAAATTTTATTTTCAAATTTTAGAAAATTTTGTAGATATTCTAAAATATTTTTAAATAAAAAACAAGAAAAAATTTTGATTGTAATTCCCAAATTTACACAAAGTTTAGCAAAAAATATGTAAATATCACAAAATATGAGCCTGCAAATATGCAATCAAAACTTTAAAAACATTATGTTTGTATTTCTATCTTCAATGACAAAAATTTTTATTTGACTGTTTTGTGAGGGGCCCTCTTAATTATTATTTGAACAGTCAATCACTTATTATCACACAAAATTATATTAAAAACAAATAAAAGTAATTAAATATCAATTTTTAAAGCTAATAAATAAATATAAAACTAACCAAAACATTTTTATATATTTATTTATTTGCACATATTTAAGAATTAAAACCAGCCAATCGCTTTCTCTTTTTCACATTTTTATTATTTTCTACCAACCACCACATGTCCTAAAGAAAGAAAGAAATCAAGTAAGTAATGGTCAGTCACACAATTATTTATTTATTATATAATATTTAATCAACAATTTAGAGTTTATTAATCAAAAATGAAAATTCAGAATTCAAAACCTTTTTCTGTTTTAAATTGTTTAATTGTCTAAGTCCAAATCAAAAGTGTTAAATTAATATAAAAATAAATCTTTTATTTTTTCTGGAGGAGTCGGGGAGGGGATGTTGTATTTTATCAAATAAATTTCATATAATTATATATTTTTTTAATTTTCCAAAGTGTGTGTTCACAATTTTTAATTTTATTTTAATCCAACTGTGATTTTTAATTTTAAAGTTATTTAACCTTCAGAAAATTGTTTTTCCAAAATTAATAAATAAAAAGTTTTTTTTCAGTTTTTAATTAAAAATATTTTCTTTTTTTTTTAAATTCTAAAAAATATTTAAAATATTCTCTTTCAAAAATTTATTATTAAAAAAATATTTAATATTTTTTAAATAAATGACCAATCGTTGTTGTTGATTATTTATATTTCTTTTTTTAATCTGGATTTTAAAAAATAAAATAATTTTTTTTTATATTTTAATTAAAAATAAATTTATTTTTTTTCTTCAATTTTTAAAAATTAATTTTAAAAAATATTTTCTTTCAAGGACTTTAATTTTTATCGAAAACTCTTCAAAAAATAAAACAAAAAAAAACAAAAAAAAATATAAAAATTCTTTTTGGCCTTTACTGAAACAATTTGTAAGAAATTATTTTTATTTTATTTTGCATGTATTTCCTCCTTTTTTAAGATAAAATATTTTTTCTTGTATATTCTTATGCAAATATTTTTGATTTATTTTTTTTTACATTTAAAAAAACCCCAAATATTTTTTTGGAATTATTTCCTCATCAAAATTAAATATATTTATTTTTATTTTATTAAATTTTTTTAATAAAAGTATTTTGCCCTTGGGATTTCATATAAATTTTTGTTTTTATTTATTTGTTACACTGGTCAATAACCAAAAACTTGGAATTTTCTTTAAAAGAAAAAAAAAGAAAAGAATTCCCCGCAAATTTTTAGTAAAATAAATTAATTTTGTGGCGCCTCAATTTATCTTCTTTTTCACAAATATTCTTCTTTTCTTTATTAAAAATATTTTTTGTGAAACTTTTATCGCCTTTTTTCTTATTTTTGTAGGAAATATTTTTAAAAAATTAATTTAATTTAAAGTTTTTTATTAAATAAATAAATATCTAAATATCCTTTTCCAAATTATTTACATATTTATTCTTTCTTTTTTTTCTTTTATTCTTTTTTAGAAAATAAAAAGATAAAGAGAATAAAAGGCGGCGGTTATATTCTCTTTCTTTTGACCTTAACCCATAAGGTCATTCACAAATAATTTATTTATTTTATAATAAAAGATTAAAAGAAGTAAAAAAATAGGAACTATGTATGTATATTGAATATTTTATTTTTATTTTTTATTTCGGCCCCGATAAATGAGGTAAATGAGAAAGGAAGTAAAGGGAAATCAGAAATGTAGAAATCACGTCAGGGAACTCTCGAAAGTCTGGAAATTGAATAAAATATCAGCCGTATTTACTCTCCTCGAACATTTAGATTCCCCTTCTCTAAATTTTGTTAAATTTTCTTTTTTTTCTAAAGTTTTTATTTAAAAAATAAATGAATTTAAATTTAAATAAAAAAGAAAACCAACAAATAATTAAAAACAACGATAAAAATTTAAATTTTAGAAAATTTAATCGACACAGAAAAAATAAAATTTTGGTGGAAAGTAGTGAGGATGATGATGATTCTGGTGATTTTTTTTGTGAAAATAAATAAATATTTATTTAAAAGGTTGTGCAATAGATTATTATTATTCTTGGATAACTTTAAAAACAAAAAATGTAAAATTATAATTAATTATTTAAATTTATTTTAATTTATTTAAAGATTACCAATTCTTCTTCATTAAATTTAAATAAAATAATTAAATACCAATTACCTTTACAAGATTTTTCTAAAAATTTTTGTTTAAATATTAAAAATAAAAAAGAATATAGCGAATTTAAAGAATTTATTGTTAAAAGAAAACAAAATTATTTTGGACAGGGAAGTCCTAAAAAAATTGTTGGAGAAAAAATATATTGTAGACAGGTAATGAAAATAAATATATGTAAATATTATAAAAACATTTTTTTCCTTTTTTCAATAATCTTTGTTTTTAATTAATTTTTAAAATTAGTTTCTATATTAATTAAGTCTCCAGTTATTTTTGGATATCTTTTTAATTAAAATAAATTTAGAAAAAATATTTTTAAATTTAGTGTAAATCCCCAATAGAATCAAAAACCTTAGCAATTACAGCAATTACCCATTTTGGAGTATATGCCCATTGGCATCCAAATTGTTTTGTTTGTGTTGAATGTAAAGAATTATTGGTTAATTTAATTTATTTTGCACATCAAGACAAGTTTTTAAATAAATTAAAAATAATTTAATATTTTTTAAAGTATTTTTTGTGGTCGTCACCATGCAGAATTAACCAAACCTCGATGTGCTAGTTGTGATGAAGTAATTATTTTTTATAAAATTTTTGTAGGAAAAATTTAAAAAGAAAAATGATTTTTTTATTTAAATTTTTTAGTTAATATTTGGCGAGGAATGTACGGAAGCTGAAGGAAAAACTTGGCATTTAAATCATTTTTGTTGTATAAAATGTAATCAACCATTGGCTGGTTGTCAATATGTGGTTAATAATTAAATATAAAAATTTAAAAAAAAAAATTATTTTTTTAAAAAGATGAAAATTTTAAAAGAAAATAAAAAAGAATTTCCTTTTTGTTTGGATTGCTGTCAAAATAATTCTTCTTCTTCAAATAATTATTGTGCAACTTGTTTTGTTAAAATTCCTTGTGATTATCCACATATTGTTGCTAAAGTTTATTTCTTTAATTTTATTTTTTCCCTAAATTTTTTTTAAATTTAGAACGAAAACTCTTTTAAATGGCATATAAATTCTAATTGTTTTTGTTGTTCTGTTTGTAAAGTAATTAATAATTATTTTAAAATATATTTTAAAATATAATTGGTAAATGTCCGGCTTGCTGTCCACATGTTCACAAAAGGAAATTTGGATTTATTTTCCCTCATAAAAATACCCCAAAAATTCAGAACCCGTCCACTTTTTTGACATAATCACCTTAAATTCTCGTACTTAAATATTATTTGCGTCAGACTGCCACCGAACATTTGGTTGCGAACATGTGGACAGCGAGCTGGACATTTGCCTTATTTATTTATTTATTTATTTATTTATAGAGATCTTTAATTGGATTGCCTTATTCATTAATTAATAACCAATTATTTTGTAATTATTGTGAAAAAAGACAAAATTATCTAATAAATTTAAACAATTCCCCCACTTCCCCTCCTCCTTCTCCTCTTCCTTCATTATCTTCTTCTTCCATAATTTCCTCTTCTTTTTCTCCTTCTTCAACAAAATCAGAATTTAACGAAAATTTATTTAAAAATTATCAAAAAAATGTCTCAACAGCAAAAACAATTAATTGGAAACAAAAGCCCCCTCCTTCCTTTTCCCCTCCTCCTCCTCTTCCAATAAATGGCCCCCCTCCTTTACCTCCATCATTTATTAAACGTTCATCATCCTCAGAAAATTTCTATGAGACTGTAGCTCCTTCAATGCCTAAAAGAAAAATAAATTTTGAGAAAATATTTGGAACAAATAAAAGTACTTCAAGTAGTTTTAAAAGTGAAGAATATTCAAATAATGGTGAATTAGGTAAAAGATAATAAATAAACATTTTTTTCCCTTATATTTTTAAGATTCACCTTGTTCATCATTTTCTGTCAATATTAAAAAAACATTAAATAATGGGGAAAATTCTAAAAGTAAATATTTAAAAAAAATTTTTTTTAAATAAGGAAAAATTTTAGGCAAAATTCCAAGAAAAACATTTTCAAAGCAGAGAAGTAAAAGTATGGATGGTTATCAAAGAAAAAAAGATTGTGGATTTATTAAAGAAATTAATGAAAATAATGAAGTAAATATAAATAAAAATAATTATTTTTTATTAAAAAATTACTATTTAGAAATATTCACCATCTTCCAATCAAACCACCAGCCCTTCTTGTACATTACAAATTAACAATAATTATTTACATCAACTACCAACTACAAGCAGAACTCAAAAGTTATTTTTTTCTACATAAATTTAAAAAAAATATTTTTTTAAAGAAATTCTTCTTTAATTTTCTCCTCTGAAAGCGAAATAACGGATAATGATGAAGAAGATAAAAACAATTTATTAAGTTCTGAAAGTGATGTTGATGATGAACTATTTTTATCTGCAAATGCTCGATTCCTTCATAATTATTTTGCCATTGCTAAATTAGAATTAATAAGAAAAAACAAATTAACTATTCCTGTAAATAATTTGTCAGTTTTGACAAAAAATAGAGACGAATCAAAAAAACATAAACAAAATTGTCATATTTCTTAATTTGTAAAATGTGTTTATAAGCATGTTATCCGCATAAATTTGTTCGTTAATAACACACAAATACCGGGATATTGTGTATTTTTTAATTATTATTAAAAGTTTTTTTAATTATTTTGAGAGAAACAAGAGAAAAAGTATTATCTTCTGAAAATCACCATTTTACAATTTATTTTTAAAAGTTTTTACATTAGCGTTGACGAACTGAAACAATTTAAGTCTGGCACATTTTATTGACGGACTAATCATTGACGAAAGTCATTGACGAACTGGTTTTGACGAATATATCATTGACGAACTCATTATTGACGAACTAATATTTAGGGTTAGAAAAGTTTCAAAGCGATAAATACAGTGCCCTAATGGTGTACGGTAATGCCGTTACAGTCTAGGCCAATTCAGTCTGGGGCTCTTTTTTAGCATGTCTTTCTCATTTTTCATTCTAAATAATTTTTACAACTTTGTTGGTTTAATTCTGCAAATTATTTTTTACGTGAAAAGTGTGATCAGACGATCTATAGTCGGATAAGGATAAAATTCACGTTTGTTCGGGGTTTAAAAAATGATCGTATCTGATCAGTCTTTTTTAAACTTTTGTCTCATTAATTATCCACATATTTTAGCAGATTGTTTCTTAGATACAATTGCAATTTGCTAATGGAGTCAGAGCTTAATAATATTGGTGAGGATATTCTTGAAGGAGAAGATATGTTAAACCTTGAAGATCTCGACGAGAAAGAGGTTTTGGGCGACGATGATGATGAGAAAATTACTCTGTATGATATTTTTATTTTTAGAATTTTAATTAAAAGTTCCAAACTTTTTAGCAAAAAGGAATCGGAAGGTGATGATCTGTATGATGCTGCGATTGAGCCATCTGGTCCAGTTAATGAAAAGAGAGAATCTACCGAAGATCACTTGCAAAATTCTGTATCTAGGAAGCATTCCGTTGTGGTGAAAGCCGAGCCAGCTGCCACGCAACAAGCGGCAGGCAAGCGTTATTGTTGTTATATTGGAAACATGACATGGTGGACAACTGATGTAGAACTTGAGGTTTATTTTCACATTGATTAAATTTGATTTTAACTGGTGATCTCTAAACTTGTTTATTTGGCTTAATTTAAAATTTAATTCTTGTACTGCATCCCTGACTCTCGTATTAACATTAGGCCTAGTAGTCAAATTATAAGATAAGGTATACTTTTCTTTCTCTCGATACATATCTCCTCTGCTAGATTCCATTATTTGCATTATACTGGTGTGAATTCATTAATGATGTGTACTTATTTGTTAAAATATGCACCTAAACCATTGAAATTTCATATTTCCAAATTTTCAGAAAATTGTCCAGACCTTTGGTATCGATGATTTGATTGATATTAAATTCTACGAGAATCGCAACAATGGTCAAAGCAAAGGTTTTGCACTTGCTGTTTTTGGAAGTGAGCCGTCCGTCAAAACTCTTATGGAGAAATTGCCAAACAAACAAGTGCACGAGCAGAATCTCGTCGTCTTGCCTTATACTAAACAATCATTGGCTAAGTTAGAAGAAGCAACTAAACGTTATGACCAGGTATGTGTATTTATGTTAGTTTTATACGCTGCGTTTATTTTTCAGAAGAGTGGTGATCGAGAGCGTAGTCGTGACAACCCTGTAAAGGAAGAAAAGATTGTGAATATTGGCACAATTCGTATTGGCACTAACGGGGCCCCTGTGCCGCAACTTATGTCTTCTATTAATTTGGCTCATTTGGCGAGACCTGTTGTTCCGCAACCACCACACTCTCAGCCAACTAGTCTTCTAAGCTTGAATTTTAATGCTCCACCAGTTCCTACCTCCGTAACAACAGTTAATGTGCCTCCACCAGTTGGCTTTCCTCATAATGTGCGCCCACAACAAGCTGCTTCAGTTGGTCTTATGTCTAATGTTTCTACTGGTTCTGTTATGCCATCAGGTACGCCTAATCCAATGAACAATACAACTGCTGTAATAGTTCAACAACAGCACCCGCAACAACAGCAACAACAAATTGCAGCTATGGCCGTTGCTGCCCACCATCAACAACAGGCAGCTGCTGCGGCTCTTTTAATGCAACAACAACAACAGGCGGCAGCTGTTGCTGCAGCTAACCAACAACGCCAGAATTTAGCGGCGGCGGCGGCCTCAGCTCCACCTCCCATTGGTGGTATTGTCCATCACCAGCCACCTCTAACTAACACTTCCCAACAACAAGCCCTTCAACAAGCAATGAGTCGACCTCCCCCGTCTTTTTCTACATTAGGCTAGTCCTTTTAGGAATCCTAATAATAATTAAATTTATCCAAAATATTTTTATTTTTCACACTTAAGGTGTTAACACTGCAGCTCCACCACCCATGACAATGACTTCAGCAGGTGTAATGGCTGTGTCTAACCAACAAATGTTACAACAACAACAGCAGCAACCGCAACATCGTGTACAATATAGACCGCCTGATATCAGTCAAGTATCAGCTGGTGTTGGAATGCAATCTGTTCAGCCTCAACCTGGATTTCCATCAGGTGCACACATCAATCCGCAAGTTTATCCTAATTTTGGTGGGTGTAATACATTTTTACTTTCATAAATTTTTGTTAGAATAAAGCAATTTTTGCAATTAAAATTAGAAATCTTACTTTAGCTCATGGTGCCGCTGGAGTTTATGGTCATCCAGAAAATGGATCAATGATGTCGGAGGTGGAATTTCAAGAGATCATGACTCGTAACCAAGTGGGCATTATCAGCCAAATTTTTGAATAATTATTTTTAGACAGTTTCTTCTTCTGCTATACATCGAGCCGTAAGTGATGCTGCTGGTGGAGATTACGCGTCTGCTATTGAAACATTGGTAACTGCTATTTCTCTAATTCGTCAGTCACGTGTGGCACACGATGATCGCTGCAAGCTGTTGATTAACACACTTCAGGTTAATTTACATTTTTGAAAATTCAGAAACCTTATTAACTTTTTTATTTGGTACTTGTGGGTTATTCCAAACCAGTACCTTTTTTAGTACTCCCACAAGTATTTTTTTGAGTGAATGTTTTAATTAGATTTACTCAAAAAAATTTTTTTATCACTTTCTCATTGTTCTTATTACAGTTCTAAAGTTAGTTAACAATAAGCTTCTTTGTCTGTTTAAATTTATTATTTAACTGGTCTGGATTTTTATGCAAATGCTTATTTTTGCCTACTTGTAATAGAAACGTGCAAATTTTTTTAAATGATATTATTTTCGCCTGCGACACTCAAAATTTAATTTTTTTGATCCAGAAAGTAAGTCTGATTACGAGCTTGTAAAGGGTACGAAAAATTACGAGCAACATCAAAATTTTCGAACAGCTGTTTCGAAATTTTGATCTTTGATTTAGACTTTTGTTTTTTACTTTCGAAATGGTTAAAAAAATTTTTGCTGAAATTATATAAGAATTCTTTTCTTGGCGTTTCAAAATTGCTTAACCTTTGCTTGCGTCGCTGAAATGGTGATTTTTGTTACGTTAAAATCCAAGCTCTACTGATTAATATTTAGATGACTTTGGCCCAAATTTCTTTATTTTGATCTGTTTTTCCATTCTTTTTTATCTTCGACAATTCCGGTTTTCTTTTTAAAACGGTTTCACTTTTGTTATAAATACTCAAAAAAGCTTTTCACTTTATAATTTCTTTAACTCCAATTTATCATTTATTCATTTCTTTAATAATGTTATTTCTTCATTTTAATTAGGATACACTGAATGGCATTGAAGCTAAATCATACAGCAGTGGCATAGCTGGTGGAGGTTCTCGAAAACATCGTCGTGAACGTTCACGCTCTCCTATTCGCACCAGCAAACGCCATCGTCGTTCGCCAAGTCGTTCGCGGTCTCGTGAACGTGGCATTTATGAATACTCGCCTGTGCGCCATTCAATGTCTCGCAGATATTGAATAATGAAATTATGGCTAATTACGTTTGTTTACACAAAATGAATATTTGGATATGTAGAGGAGGCAGTAAATTCATTCTCCTTTTTTTCATTCCTATTCTCGTTTCGTCAATAAAAAAGTAAAAATATAAAATCATATGTTAATTTAAAGTTACTCTTGCAATTAATGCTTAATTTTTATTAAAATTTGGCACTTTATATTATCTTGTTTTTATGGAGTATTTAATTTTGTTATTTTAAAAAGTGCCATTTTTTGTTAAACATTAAGCATTTTTCACATATTTAGTTTTGAAAAACCACTTTATTTAGCTGACAATCAATCGTATAATCAACCATCTTCACTGAAATTTGTTTCAATAAAGCTTTTTTGTTTGTTTTGTTTTTTAGGTGTAATTTTAACATAAAATCCCTCCCTAATATGAAATTTTTTATATTAACGAATAAAATAAATTTCAAATCAATTTTTAGGTTATTAATGTTATATTTAGAGATGGTATCCATCTCTCAAATTCCATTTGCTTACCATAAATATTTCCCATCGAGTGTATGTCGAATTGTTTAAAATTGAATTTTGAGTTCGAAGGGAAATTGTCTTCCAATTATTTTGTTATCTCATTTTTATATTTTTCTAGTTTTTCAAATTATCTTTATCTTGTAATTTTAATCGTTAAATTTGCTTGGGCATAAAATTCTTACATTTTTATTTTAAATTTTACTGCCAAAAATGGGAATCTCTTATTTTTTTCTTACATGTTTAATATTTTTATAAATATTCCTAGTCAGTAATCTGGAATCGTTTCTTTTTCTTTTCAATATTAATACATTTAGTTTGCTCAAGTTCCTTACTGTATCATTTTACAATTACATAAGTCTAATGGACCGACGTATTACCTTTCCATCCCGCTTTTCTCCATTTTTGGATATTATTCTGAATAATTTCTTTTATTATTTTATTCGGAATATTTGAGAAACAAAAAAATTATCCAAAAAACCTCGGGACAGGGCTGGTCTGCGACGTTGTCATCCTAATGGAGGGCTGAACTAATGAGTCCAAATTGTTCGTCCATTTCAAAATGATACATGCCAAAATTAAGATTAGCCAGACGAAATACCATTTGAACAAATTTAAATATCTTTTTCCTAAAGAGCTTAAATTTTTATTTTTAGTATTTTTTACACTGAACAAAGACTATTTTTAACAATCCCAAATTAGCCAACTTTTATGCTACATATAAATTAAGTTTATCAAAAATTTTTAAAAGTATTTAATTTATTAAAAGTTATTGAAGAATATATTGTCTAATTATTTTCTGCATTTTTACTTAAAATTTCTTTAATACAGGTATGATCTTATGTAAATTAATTTTTATTTAAACACTTAAATTATTTTCACAACTTTGTCTTTCATCGGCAGTTATTTACACATTAATAATTTTATTGATAAATTTATTTGTATTAAGCTTTAAAAAATGTTATTTTTTAAATTCCACCCATTTTATTTTTCCAATTATAAATTTATAGCTTTATTAATTATGTAAACATTTTTAGTTCAAAAAGTCATGCGCTTTCTAGTTTTCTAGTTAATGTTAATTACTTTTTATAAAAGTGAAAGTTGGTCGGCTTTAAAGATTTTGTCCAAGAAAGTGACTGAATACCTCAGGATTTACTAATAGGGTTGCCAGATATTGATAAATTTTTGGATATCATTTTTTGGATCCGGATATCCAGATCAGCCAACTCTATTATGTACACATTAATTGATTAACAAATGAGTTTATCTCATCGCCGCCCAGTATATTTAAATTATTTTATAAATACATTAATTATTTTCTTACATAAGCCTTGTGTGTTTGTTAATAAAAATATTTTTGTATAAATGTTTTTTTAATTAACTTATTACTATTTAAAAAATATTTTTATAATCTTATTTTATCTATAATTGAATACTTTACATTTTACTTCGGTATTTTCGTTAATTTATTTACAAAAGTTTGACAATTTCGATTATATTATTCTTAAATTATTTTTTCAACCTCACGCCAAAAGTGGTAATTAATCGAGTGAGGGTATTTATTCGAGTTCTGAAATTTGAACGATTTATAGTGCAATTGACGGAAGGGGCGGGGGGGGGGGGGTAAATTAAGTGTGAAATTTAGGTAATTTCAATTCTTTCCCAACAAATATTTGTCTACAATAATATTTTTGCAAAAATTAAATATTCACGATTCTATGAACACTAACTAATTAATTATAATTCCAATTTAGAATAACCACTAACTAATCCTCTATATATATTTATATTTAGCAGCATTTAAAAGCTTTATAATATAAAGCTAATCCTTCTTCCATTTTTATATCTCTACCTTTTTTACATTCCTTTTCTTCATAAATTCTATTAATGACTACACCGACAAAAGCAATTTACTCTCCTTGCTATTGGCGACAGCAAAGTCAATTTGAAGATAACGAGAACATTATGGCACAATCACCACGCAAAAGATTAAGGCTTCCGGTAAGTTTTTTTTATTGTTTGGTTTTTGGTCTAAAATGGGGGTATATTTAAATGTGTATAGGGTATATATACCTTTTTTGGAATAGTGTTCTAGTATTTAAATATTTGGTAGAAAAAGTTTTAGATAAGAGAAGGAATGAAAGGCTTTAAAATTGTAAGTTTTTAATAAGATTTAGCTCGTCTATGCATCCCGAGGGTTATCAAAATATATTCTAAACAGAAATTCAAACATTTCTTTGTGATTGGAATATATTTATAATCTAATTTAAAATAGGCACCAAATAAAGTTCTCTCGTTAAACATAACACTCTCTCCAAACTTTTTAAATATTTACTTAAAAATATTTTTAAAGTCAGTTTTCAATATGGCAACAAATGTTACTTTCCAACAACATAAAGTTACACGTGAAGATCGTTCTAATGTGCTAGGTCGTTACTCGGGTTATAGAGGGTGTACACTTTGGTTTACTGGACTTTCTGGTGCTGGTAAAACAACAATTGCTTTTGCTTTAGAAAAAACATTAATTAAAGTATGCAGATAATTTTAAATTTAAAAAAAATTTAATTTTTTTAGTTGGGAATTCCTTCTTACAGTCTTGATGGAGATAATGTTAGACATGGATTATGCAGAAATTTAGGATTTAGTAAAACAGACAGAGCTGAAAATATTAGGCGTGTTGGGGAAGTTGCGAAATTATTTGGAGATTCGGGAATGGTTGTCTTGGCTAGTTTTATTTCTCCTTTCAAAGTTGACAGGGATTTTGCAAGAAGAATACATGAACAAGTTGGTGGTTTTTTGGAGGAGGGGAATTATTTTAAAAAATTATTAAAGTTATTCTTCATTTAGTAAAATTTAAAATGTTTAGGCGGGTGTTAAACGATTTTTAAGGTAAAGCGAATATTGTCACCCCGTTAGCTCTGTAGGTGGCTAAACTTTTGCTAATTTTTTCTTTCAAAAAATATTTTTTTCTAATTAAAATTAAAATAAACAGAAGAAAATTTAGAAAGATAACCAAAATTTATTTAATTTTTAGGACAATATTCCATTCTTTGAAATTTATATCAATACATCTTTAGAAATTTGTGAAGCTAGAGATCCAAAAAGTTGTTTTTTAATTAACAAAATATTTTCTTTTAATTTTTTAGAATTATATAAAAAAGCCAGAGCTGGAGAAATTAAAGAATTTACTGGTGTGGATAGTGCTTATGAACCTCCTTTAGAGCCCGATTTAATTTTAAATTCTGGGGAAGAAACAGAAATTGAATCAATTCAAAAAGTTTTTAATTTTCTTTACGAAAAGAAAATTTTGCCTGAAGAAGTTGGCTTTTTTGGAAATTAAAAATTAATTTTCTTTTTTAATTTTTTGAGGCAATGTATCAATTATGTGGACAACCAATCCGTCAACTTTTTGAATTTAATAAAGAAGAACAAAATAAATTAGTTGAAGAAATTGATAATAATTTAAATTTTAAAATTGAAATTTCAGAAATTGATTTACAGTGGATTCAAGTATTTTGAGGGGGAAAAGATTTAATTTTAAAAATTTTTTGAAAAGGTTTTGGCAGAAGGTTGGGCATCTCCTCTGGCTGGATTTATGAGAGAACGTCAATATCTTCAATGTTTACATTTTGGACAAATATTTGATTTAAAAAAGAAATTTGGAATACATGGGGAAAGGAAGGAGGGGGAATTGAAGTAAAATTTTTTGAGAAAAGAAAATATTTTCTTTCTAAAAAATTATTTTTATTTAGGTGTCAAGAAGAGGAAAATGAAGAAGAAGATCAATTTCCAATGTTAGGCCCAATTAATCAAACAATCCCCATTGTTTTACCAATTTTTGATAACCAAGCAAATTTAATTAAATCAAAACTTTATTTAAAACCAAAAATTCAATTAATATTTAAAAATAAATTAATTGGAGTTTTGAAGGATGTAGAAATATACCCTCATCGAAAAAAGGAAAGAATCCATAGACAATTTGGACATTTTGTTGAAGAGAAGGAAATTGAAAATGGGCATCCGGGTATTAAATTAATTATGGAAAGTGGTGATTGGCTAGTTGGTGGGGATTTAAAGGTAATTCTTATAATTAATTAATTTTGAGTTGAAATTAGTAAATATTTTTCTTTAAAAGAAAAAGAAATATTCGAAATTTTTAAATAAATATTAATTAAATAATTGAGGACAACAACTAATTAGTTAATAATTAAAAAATATATTTTTTGACTCCAAACTTCCCCGAACTTCCCTCTGCCCCTCAAAATATTCGGTATATGAGCTATACCATTTTTAAACTTGAAACTAAATTTCCCGCCTCCGAGCCTTAATTTTAATATTTTAAAAATTATTTATTTTTTTAAAAGGTATTTGAAAGAATTATTTATAATGATGGTTTAGATGAATATAGAAAAACTCCTTCAGAACTTAAACAAATATTTGAAGAAAAACAATGTGATTGTGTTTTTGCATTTCAATTAAGAAATCCAATACACAATGGACATGCTTTATTAATGTCTAAAACAAGAGAAGAATTACTTTTAAAAGGATATAAAAATCCAATGTTGCTTTTACATCCTCTTGGGGGTTGGACTAAAGATGACGATGTTCCTTTAAATATTAGAATTAAACAACATTTGGCTGTTTTAGAAAATGGAATAATTAATAAAGAATGGGTAAGGGAAGGGGGAGGGGGGTATATATGGGTAGGGGGTGGGGTAGGGGTATATAATTTAATTAAATTAAAAATAAATTTTGAAGACAATTTTGTCAATATTTCCTTCCCCAATGTGTTATGCTGGCCCTACAGAAGTTCAATGGCATGCACGTGCTAGACTTACATGTGGAGTTGATGCCTATATTGTTGGTAGAGATCCTGCTGGAATTGCAGATAATTTAACTGGAGATTCTCTTTATGAACCTAGTCATGGGGCTAAAGTATTTTAATTTTTATTTTTTAATGACTTAGCACTAAAACTCAATAAAATAAATAACCGATTTAAATAATTTGACAAAGTTATCTTGTGGTTAAGTTGGTTAAACCTTGGGTTTTCTTCTTGTAATTTATCTCCTTACAATTAGCCTCAAATGATGAATAAATTTAGGACACCTTCTTAAATTACTTTGACGATAATTTTAAAATTTTGTTAAACTGATGAGGCTTATTTTTAAGTTTTTTTTTAAAATAATTTTCTAAAAGGTCCTTTCAATGGCCCCAGCATTACCTGGCCTAGAAATTATTCCATTTCAAGTAGCTGCTTATGATAAAAAGGCTGGGTGTATGGCATTTTTTGACGAAAAACGAAGTGAAGATTTTCAATTTATTAGTGGGACAATGATTAGAAAATTAGCAAAAGAAGGAAAAAACCCTCCAAAAGGATTTATGCCAGAAAATGCTTGGAAAGTAAGCTTAAATATTTTTTTAATTAATTAATTTTTAATTTAAGATAATTGCTTCCTATTATCAAAATTTGTAAATAAATATGTTTCTTTCTTTTTTTTTTTAAACATTTTTTTCTTTTTTCCTACTTTTCTATTTTATTGTATTTATTTAAATTAATATAATCCCATTAATATTGTTTCTTAATCTGTGACTATAAATGTACAATCTGGTGCAAATATGGTCGAGTGTGAGCACTAATTTTGTTCTGCCTCACTGTTAAACCGCAGGATTTAAATACTTTTATTTCATATTATTGTACAACATTAAAATGATTGTAAATTTATAGAAAAATATACCCGTTTTATAGAGTTACATATGATTTTTTAAATAAATTTTTTAATAATAAATCTCACGCCATATACTTGTACCTGACTGTACATAAATGTTTTTACTTTTTACCAAAAAAATTTTGTATTTAAAATTTTTATTATCCTTTAAAATAATATCTATCTATAAATAAATTTTCGGTCTATTTTCTCACACTTCTTATTAAATAAATTCTTCATTCCCAATTTCATTTAAAGTTAAAATACTTAATTTTTGAGTTTTTTGTTCTTTTTGAATTTTGTTTTCTAAACGAGATTGTTGAAATCTTTCAATTGAAGAAGAATTTTGTCTTTTCTAAAATTAATTAAAAATTATTTTATTTTAAATTAAAAAAACCTTTTTAAATTTTTTAAAAAATATTTTTAAACATTTTTTCCTAAAATGTGCAGAACTTAAACAAAATAATAAAAAATTTAAAGTTTTCCCGGTTAACACAAATCCGTTGGCAATTGAAATTGCTGTAAATATTTGTTGATTATTTGACTAGAAAAAAAAATTAATTTAGAAAAAATATTTTTATTTATTTACTTTATAACCAATTAAAAGTTCCCAAAGAGAGAAAATTGCTGATGGTCCATGACTTATTGCAAAACAAGTTGAAATTGTTATAACTTTTTTTATTAAATAAATTTAAATTAATTAATTTAATTACCAGTTAAAGTAATGTGTCTTCTATTTTTCTAAAATTAAAAAAAAATATTTTTAATTTTTTTATAAAAACTTGTTGAGTGGGAATTAACCCTTGAACTGTTGAATTTTGTGATGATGTACGGACTATTTTGTCATTTAAACGTAATTGACGGATTAATAAAATATTTAAAATTGCTTGAAAAATAATTATGTATTTTGAATATTTAAATAATTAAATTACCGACAGAGAAGACAGGGACAAATACAACCTTTTTTTAAAATAATAATTTTATATTGAAAAAATTTCATTAAAAGTCAAAATAAAATTTTGACAGGATGTCTCCTTCATTGCTATAAAGATTTATTAACCAAAATTATTTTTAATGGAATATCTTTGGGGAGGGGGGGGGAGAGAGGGTGGAGGGAGTTTATTTTTTAAATCAAGATAAATTAACAACAAACAAATATAGCATTGCAAATTGTGCCTGTTTGAATTAACATTCTTCTAATTAAAGATGTCCGTACAGAACTTAATTTATCCCATGGCTAAATAAAAAGAGACAATTATGTATATATCTTTTAGTTAAAAACAACACATACAGATCCAGGGTGTGTTCTTGTCCCAGCTGAATAACAAAACATATAAATTTGTGTTCCGTTACAAAAATGAGCAAGTTGGCAATCCTTTAAAGAAAATTATTTTTAGATTTTTTTTTAAATATAAAACTAACATATTCAAAAAAATGATAAATAATTAGAAGAACTTGAAGAAAAAAAAGAAATTATTTTTTTAATTAATATAATTTACATGTTCCTAAAAGAATTAATAAGAAAAAACATTGTCTTTGTGATTTATTCCAATATTTTCTAGACCTTAATGGAGCACGTATAACTAAAAAACGTTCCATTGTAACTGCTAATATTAATCTAAATAATTTATTTTAAAACTTTTAAATAATTTAAATACATTGAGGATATTGCTGAAAGCCAATTATTTATAGCTGAAAGTCCTTGTTTATGTAACTTATTTAAATTAAAAAATTTATTTTTTTAAATTAATTACCAAATATGGATAACGAAAATGTATATTATTACTTAAAAATAATGCTAATGAATGAGGTAACATTGCAAAGAAAAATGCTAAATCTGAGAGAGAAACTGCTGCCAGCTATAAAATAAATAAAGAAATAAAAATTTGTTATAAAAATTTTAAGAAATTAATTTATTATTGGAGAGGGTATTGAAGGGATTGAGGAATTTGTATTGGTTTTATTTTTAAATTTTTCTCGAAATTTCTAAATTTTCTTAAAAATTTGGGCCTGTAAAAGTTTAATTTTAAGAAAAGTATATTTTAAAATTCAATTTAATCTTTCCGCTTTCAAAAAAATTTTTTCATTATTAACCCTTCAAATTAAACCCCAACAAAATTTAAAATTTATTTTTTCAAAATCAAGCTAAAATTAAGAACTAAAAATATTACAGACATCTCATAAATAAAAAAATATATTATTACTGTTAAATTTGAGTTATAAATTTAAAAATCTGTCTTTTTTACAAATTTGTAGTATGTTATTATTATAATTAAAGTATTTATTCCAAAAATCCACAAACAAACCATATCATTTGCTCTATTTCTCATTTCAGGAGATAATAAAACATAAAGAATTAAAGTATTCCCTATTATTCCAACTATTTTTAATTTAAAAAATAATTTTTATTATTTTAATTTAAAAAACCGGTAAATTGAAAAGGAAAAATATAACGTAAAAGGAAATCATCTAAATCTGTAGTTGTTAATCTTAATGAACGAGTTGAGAGGCATTTATTAAACCAATGGACAGAAGCTGGATCAGAACGTAAAACTGTGTCAACAATTGTTGAATCGTTTAAAGGCATAGATTTTTTGTTGATTAAAAAATAAAATATTTTTCAACAATAAATAGAGGAGGACAGAAAAGGCAATCCATTATGTTTTTTTACATTGAGAGAGTGATTTAGTATGTTAAAAAGTATTAAATAAATAGTTTTAACAATGATAATCCTTTACTTTTTTATTTAAAAATAACAACAGATTGTTATACAAAACTAACTTTTGTTTAGTTAAAAAATGATTATATATTTATTTAAATATATTTTTTAGTTTTTTAAAGTAAAGAAAACGAAAAAGAAAAAATTTTTAATTAAAATATTTTTGATATTTTTAAATTTAAATTATTTTTAAATTTTTATTTCATTATTTTCCAGTAGATATTCAAAATAAACGAGGATTAATGCAATTAAATTTTTAACATTATGGGTGAAATATTGAAGCACAAAAATATTCAGCAATTACAAATAAATTTTTTAACACTAAAATTAATCGCCTAACAATAATTATTTAAAATTATTTATTTAATAATTTAACAATTTTTAAAATTTGATCCCCCTTTAACTCATTCTTTTTCCAATCATTTAATTGTCCTTTAATTATTAAAAAATGATTTTCTTTTCTTTCTTCATTTAAATAATTAATTTTTTGAATAAAATTTTAATATATTTATTTATTTAATATCGGAGTCGAGATTTAATACAGTTTGAGCTTTTTTTGAATCTTGACTTGTATTAAATTAAATTTTTAAAGGTTTTTACCTACATTTTTATTATTTTGACCAAGTAAAAAATCGAGTATTTAATTTTAAATAGGGATAAATTTTTAAATTTTTGACTTAGCAATATTTATATACATATGTATATACCAGACAACAAAATCCACTTTACATTAAGGATGCCCAAAAATTCGCAAACCCAAAAATGATAACTTATTTATAATTTCTTAGCCTGTATCTCCATGAGAGTTCCTTATTACCCGGACTATTTTTTCCAGCACTTTAAATATCTGCTTAAACAAAAATATAATTTACTTATTTTTATTTGTAAAAACCCATTTTAGTACAAATTTATAAAAATATAATAAAAGTTTGTAAAGTATTTTGTGTTCTAGTAGGTATTGTCTTTATTATAAATGAAAAGGATTGAAAGATTTTTATCTATATTTAATTAATTAAAGAAGAATATTTAAAAGATTTTTATTATAAATGCTAATTTTCATAAAATAAATACTTGTTTTTTTCTTTCTTTAATATAAAAAGTTTGCAATTTTATACATCCTACATTCCATGAATAAAAAAATTTTCATAATAATTTTTAAAAAATTATGAGAAACAAGGTTTAAATAAGAAGATCTTATACATACATATTTATGGGCACGGGGTACAGCCCAAGTAGGCGCGCGGCCAAGTAGGCGCAAAGCCATAACTTGCTCCAAGAAATTCGAATCTTTCCAAGTTTAGCATTAAACGATTCCTCTCATCGAGCTAAAGAGATTGGTACCAAAATTGTTAGGGTCCAGAAATTTTCCAGGTAGTTATGGCTTTGCGCCTACCTGGCCGCGTGCCTACTTGGGCGTGTCCCATGGGCACGAGATCAGCAACTTTAATTTTTCTTGTCATTTTTTATTTAAATAAAACAGAATGCCAATTAATTTTTAATGACAAATTTAAATTTGAATAAATCTAAAACGAAGCTAAAAAATAATTTTTTTACAAATTATTATTAAAAAGAAATAATTAA
Organism: Meloidogyne enterolobii; assembly: GCA_963681835.1. Taxonomy (NCBI): domain Eukaryota; kingdom Metazoa; phylum Nematoda; class Chromadorea; order Rhabditida; family Meloidogynidae; genus Meloidogyne; species Meloidogyne enterolobii. Next base: position 1,498,266 of record CAVMJV010000010.1, on the reverse strand, counting down.
TTTTCAGATAATTTTCTTTTAAATGTCTGAATGTTTGTGTCATCAAAGAGGATGTATTCAATTAATTATTGGTATAATACATACAGTCGTGGAAAAAAGTATGGAAGCGCTAGAAAAATTTTATTTAATTCTTAATTTTTCATTCAAAAAATACGTTCTATATATCATTCGAAAGCTCTATTCGTATCTCAGTTGACATGTTTCTGCATTTTTCATGAAAATGAAAATTGGCCGAGATAATCCGGATCTACCGGATATACCAAATCCCACTTTTTCGGAAAAATTTTTCGGATCAAATTTAACAAACCGAAATGATAAAGCATATTTTTCTGAGTATTTTCCACAAAACCGCTTAGAAATATCTTTTTCCGGAGCAGAGATATGATTTTTTGAAAATCGCATTTTTCGTCTATTTTTGCAAAAAATTCAATTTTTAAGCGAAAAATGCGATTTTCAAAAAATCATATCTCTGGACTGGAAAAAGATATTTATAAGCGGTTTTGTGGAAAATACTCAGAAAAATATGCTTTATCATTTGGGTTTGTAATATTTGTTCCGAAAAATTTTTCCGAAAAAGTGGGATTTGGTATATCCGGTAGATCCGGATTATCTCGGCCAATTTTCATTTTCATGAAAAATGCAGAAACATGTCAACTGAGATACGAATAGAGCTTTCGAATGGTATATAGAACGTATTTTTTGAATGAAAAATTAAGAATTAAATAAAATTTTTCTAGCGCTTCCATACTTTTTTCCACGACTGTATTTATAAAAATATTTTTTTTAATTTCTTTAAAATTAATTTAGGGCCAATGTTTAGCGGGAAAACGTTTGTTATTTTTGGTTATTTCCAGAAAATTATTTTTAATTTTCAGAACAGAACTTTTCCGTTTAGCAACAAGACACACACTTGCTGGACGTTCAGTAGCAATAATTAAATATCGACATGATATACGTTATGATTCTACACAGGCATGCACACATGATCATCGAAAAATGGAGGCATTTTTGGCTGAAAATATTGAAGAAATTTATGAAACAATTAAAAATTATAATGTTATTGGAATTGATGAGGGGCAATTTGTTTAGTTTTTAATAATTAAAAAAAATTGAAATAAATTTTTAGTTTAAAGATTTAGTTAAATATGCACAAGATTTGGCTGATATTGGGAAAATAGTAATTATAGCAGCATTAAATGGAGATTATAAACAAGAAGTAAGAGATTTAAACATAATTATTTTTCTTTTTTAAAGCCATTTCCAAATGTTACAAAATTAATTCCAAATGCAGAAAAAATTGAAAAATTAAATGCTGTCTGTCATTGTGGACAATCAGCTTCTTTTACTTTTCGATTATCTACAAATAAAAGGGTTGAGATAATTGGAGGGGAAGAATTGTATAGAGCTATGTGTAGAGAATGTGTATTTAAATATACTAAAGCTAAAGAAAATTTAATTGAAGTTAAAAAAATTAAAGAAGGGAAAATATTGTAGGGGGAGGGGGGAAGTATTTTTAACAAAAAAATAATTTTTTAAATAAATTGTGGAATATTAACAAACAAAAGTTATTTGAAGGATTAGACTAGATTTTGTTTAAGAATCTAAATTTTTGAGATCTCGATTGATCAAGTCCACAATATCCACATAATTTAAGAAAAATATTTTTTTATAAAAATTACTTTTTATTTACCCAAATACTTTAAAAGAACCCCACATTTGCTTTTATTTTTCTATCCTCTTGTAGGGGGTGTTTATATTAGGTAGTGGGCTTTAAATAGAGAGTGTGGGTCTATTAAAGCATTTCGGAATATATTTTACAATTTTTCAATTTACAAAGAGAATTTGCAGTTTTCATCCAAAAATTATTTATTTAAATGCCAAAATTTTGTTGTATTTAATTATTTATTTTACGTTTGTAATTTCGATAAAAATTTAAAAAATAAATTTTTTTTTAATTTAATCGATTAAATTTCTTTTATATTGACTTTATTTTTAAAAAAAGTTTTTTTATTTTTCTATTGTCAACACATGAATTTCATCCAAAATTCCAACACGAATCCACATCATCAAAAAATTAAAGTTTTGTCTAACCATTTTTATCAAAATTTTAGTTGACTTAATTTTGGAATTAATTAAATTTTTGTAAAATTCAGATTTATTTATTTTTTAAATGGCAAATGAAAGATTGATTGGACTTGGGAATTTAGACAAAAATAATGATCAAATACCTTTATTAAATGACCAAACGACAACAGACCTTAAAGGAATTTTGATTGAAAATGGAAAAATTGAAAGGGAAATTAATAATGAAAAATTGGTAATTTATTTAATTAAAGTTTTTTGAGTATTTTTATAGCTTCTCCTTTTTTTAAATCCTCTATCAGTTTTTTAAAAATTAATTTAAATTTCGAATCCTTTTTATCTGATTTATTTAAACACGGATGTGTATATTTTTGCGTGTTTTTAGATTTTATCTATTTTTGAGTAAAAGGCAAGGAAGGGAGAGCGGGAAAAATATTTTTCTTTTTCTTCAAATTAATTAATATTTTTTAAATTTTAGATGGGTTTAGTAGAAGTTCGTAGAACAACACAAACATCTTCATTTAATGCTTCAATTAAATTAGGTGTACTTATTTGGTTAACTGTTCAAAATGCTGTCCATGCATTACTTCTTCGATATTCTCGAGTATTTTTTTGTATTTAAATTTATTTTTTCTTTTAAATTCCAATAAAAGGTTAGGGATGTTAAAGAAATGTATTTTTCGACTGTTGCTGTTTTTTGGACAGAAGTTATTAAACTTTGTGTTTGTCTTTTGGTTGTTTTCCATTCAGAATCTTCCTCTCCAGAGGGATTTTTAAGGTTTTTAAGTTATTTTTTAAATTTTTTAAAAATAATTTAGCGGTTTTGAATTAATTAAAAAACAAGTTTTTGAACAGCCAAAGGATACTTTAAAAGTTTGCTTGCCATCAATGCTTTATATTTTACAAAATAATTTATTCTACACTGCTGCTTCTCATTTAAATGCTGCTACTTTTATGGTTTTCTTCTTTTCTGATTTAATTATTTTTTAAAAAGATAATTTCTCAATTAAAAATCTTCTCGGCAGCAATTTTTTCAATAATTTTATTAAATCGTTCATTACTTCGTGCCCAATGGATTTCTTTAATTATTTTGTTTATTGGTGTTTGTTTAGTACAAATGCAACCCGAGGACGAGCAAAAACAAAATACTGAAAGAAAAAATGTTATGAGTGAACAAAATGTTTTGACAGGTTTTTTTGAATAAATACAATTATAAAAAATGTTATTAAAAAGGATTTATTGCTGCAAGTATTGCTTGTGGACTTTCTGGATTTTCTGGAGTATTTTTTGAAAAAATTTTGAAAGGATCGGCGCCTGTTTCTCTTTGGATGAGAGTTTGTACTTTTTTAGATTAAAATATCTTTACTGACTAAACATTTTTTTCCAAATTTTTAGAACATTCAAATGGCTGTTTTTTCAATTCCTGCAAGCTTTTTGGCTACAATGATCCAAGTTTGTAATTATTTATTTATTTAACTTTAGTTTTCAATATTTAAAATTTTTCGGAGAAATTTACTTATGTTAATTTTGTCTAGTTTTTGTCTTTAGTTTAAATTTCAGAAGCTAGACAAACTAGTTCTGAATAAAGGACCCCAACTTTGAAAATAAATAATTTTATTAAATCATTCATTACTTTATGCCCCACAACTTTACAAAACACGTAATAGACACAATCTCAAAATTTATTTAGCAGAACATAAAAATTTTTTAAAATTATTTTTGTTATTTTTTAACCCTAGGACGGCTCTAAAATATCAGAACACGGTTTTATGTATGGTTGGGATATTGTAGTTTGGACAACAGCTTTTTGGTATGCCGTTGGAGGACTTTCTGTTGCTGTTTGTTTGAAATATGCAGACAATATTGCCAAAAATTTTGCTACTTCTGTTGCTATTATTTTGGCGACTCTTGGATCTATTCAATTTTTTGGTTTTAAACCAAGTTTACTTTTTACATTGGGGGCTACTTTAGTTATTTTATCGATATTTCTTTATTCTTCGTCAACACAAATTCTTCGATTTTTTGGAATATATTCAACACAATTAAATAATAAAAAGGGAAGAAAAATACCTCCAGAAAAGGGTTGTCCAGCATAAATAATTTTATGAGAGGAAATTTATTTAAGAAATTTTCCAAAAAATATTTCTTAACTACTCTTAATTACTTTTTTATATTTATTTTAAAGACAAAAATTTGGTAAAATTGAACTTGGTACCTCTCCCTTTCCTTTACATAAAGTGGAAAAATGGTCAGATTTAAAATATGATAGGTATGTAAGTTCACTATATTCCAGTATAACCTTTTAAGGTAGTAGAAAAATAGCTCTGCTCTAAAAAGCAGAGCTGGGTACTTATCGCCATAAATTAACGCGAACCGTTTTTTCACTTTGTGGAAGGAGTAAAGGGGGTACAAAGTTCAATTTTACCAAAAATTTTGTTGTGTTAAAATGTTGGTTTTAATTTTAAAATTAAATTTTTGACTAATTTATATTTAATAATTCTAGTTGTAGTCCTCGAAGGTTGGAACGGGCCAACTGAACGCCAGGAAACTTTGTTCGGTTATAACTTTTTATGAATATAGTTTTATATTTCGAATGAGATAAGATTATTATTAGATCAAGGCTAAAAAAGTTATAGCCAATCAAAGTTGGATGACGTTCATTACAACAATATTCCTACAACGATTGTATACTAATAGGGTCTTGTACGGGATTAATTGTATATCCATTACTATATTCTCTAGTGCATTAATTGTCTTACACTAATTTATATTTTTTTATTCGGGTATTTTCTATTTTTGTTATTTTATTTTAAAATTTAAAAAATAAAATAATTTTTTTTTAATTTTTGACATAATAATTAATATATTTTTAATTGTTCTCTTTCTAAAAAACTTTCCTTTTTTATATTTCTTTATCTTTTTTGACTTTCAAAAAATCATTTAAAAAATAATAAATCAAAAATAAAGAACAAAAAGAAAACACAAGACTCGTTTAATGATAAAAATAATTTTAAAAAAACCTCGTGTTTTAGATTAAAATATTGATAAAATAAAATTTAATGTTCTTTATTTTATTTATTTTTGCAGAACTTCCATTTTTGGGTTTTTAAATTATTATTTCTATATATATTTGTGATTAAAATAAATTATAAATTCACTTAAATATTTCTCTTATTTTTAATTTTGATGATATTACTCTACATTAATTGACTTTATATAAAAATATATTTAAATAAAAATAAATCTTTTTTTAAATAAAATTTTGTAATTAAAATCAAAAAAAATATTTTTAATTATTATTTTTTAATTAAAAATTAATTTGTGTGTAGTGAATGCCTGCTTTTACATCCAGTACTAATGGTGAAGATCTCAATATAAATATAAATAGTACCTCTTGTGATGAATTAAAAAATTTAAATAATGGCCAAACATATTTTGATGAGAATAAAGAAGAAAAATGTAAAGAAGAAAAAGAAGAAGAAGAAGAAAATATTAAAAAGGGGATAACGAGGGAAATTCCAAAAAAATGTAAGAGAAATTTTGAATTTAAATTTAAATGTTTGAAGTTAATCCTTTTATCTATCAAAATTTTTTGTAAAATTTTGAAACCCCCCCCCCCCCTTAACTTCATCTCAAAATCCAGATACTTTCTGTCAACCCTAAAACCCCGTTCTTTTCTGACAGAGGTTCGGAACGCAACTCTAATTTTAATTTTAAAAAATTGTTTTGGAAAACGTTAATTATTTATTTTTTAGTTCATTTAATTAAATATGCAAGTTTATTTGTGCTTGTTGTGCAAAATACTTCACAAGTAATTTTAATTAAATTTAAAAATAAATTTAAATTTAAAAAGGTATTGCTTATGCGTTATGCAACAACAAGAAATCCTTCAATAAATCCACCATTCCTCAAAACTGTTTGAAAAAAATTAATTTTTAAATAATATTTTATTTTTAGGTAGCTGTATTTTTTAATGAAATTGTTAAATTCTTTACTTCTTTAATTTTATTTTTTTTAATAACTGGAAATAATAAAAAGTTTTTTAATTTAATTTAAAATTTAAACAATTTAAATAATTTAAAAGGGCATTTTGTTTAATTAAAAAGCATTTTTTTACAAATTTTTTGGACACACTCAAAGTTGGAATACCTGCATTTATTTATGTTATTCAAAATTTTCTTTTATATGTGGTGAGGAAATTAAAAAAATATTTTTTTAATTTAAATATTTTTAGGCAGTCGAGAATTTAGATGCTGGGACTTATATGGTTTTTTAATTTATTCCAAATTTAATTTTAAATTTAAAAAATACCTACAGGTTACTTATCAACTAAAAATCCTTACAACGGCAATATTTACTGTTTTAATTCTTAAAAGAAAACTTTCAATTCAACAATGGATTTCTTTAATTGTTTTAATTTTGGGTGTTGCTATTGTACAAATTGTAAATATTTAATTAAATTTAAAAAGATTTATTTTTAAAGAGTGCAAATAAAAATAAGCAACAATTAATTAACAATAATAATTTAAATACAACAACAATAATTAATTTAAATAATTTAAATTTAACTAATTTTGTGGTAAATAATACAAATAAAGGTTTTCTTTTTTAATTAAATATATATTTTTAATTTAAAATTAAAAAAGAAATTTTAAACAATTCCTCCTCCTCTTCCCTTACCCAGCATCAACATATTCAAAATCCATTTATTGGCTTTATTTCAATAATTATTGCTTGCATTCTTTCGGGTTTTGCGGGTATTTATTTGGAAAAAATATTAAAATCTAATGATGTTTCTATTTGGTTGAGGAATACACAATTAGCTTTTCTTTCTATTCCGATTGGTCTTTTTGTTATTTGGGTGGGTTAATTTTAATTAAATAAAAATTAATTAATTAATTTTCTCGTCTGTTTAAATTATTCCTTAAATTCCAGAAATTTTTAATTTCGATTTTTTGACAACTTAATTTCCAATTTTTTTCTTTTTTAAATTCTTTTTTGGGAGTTTTTTTTAATTAATTATTTTAAAGGTAAATGATAATGAAAAAGTTAAAATAAAAGGGTTTATGCAAGGTTTTGATTTAATTGTTTGGATGGCTGTTTTACTTCAAGGTGTTTTTTTGGTAAATAAAAATAAAATTTTTTTCTTTTAAAAATTAGCTCTTGGTGGTTTAGTTGTTGCTATTGTAATTAAATATGCAGATAATATATTAAAAGCTTTTGGAACTTCTGTTTCTATTGTAATTTTAAATTAAATTGAATTTTATTTAAAATTATTTTTAAAGGTCGTAGCCACAATTGCTTCAATTTTACTTTTTTCAAATTTTCCTTCTTTACTTTTTATTGGAGGAGCAGTTAAAATTTAAAAATATTTAATTTTGTCTAATTTTTATTTTAAAAAAGGTATTGGTTATTGGGGCTGTTGTTTTGTATGGAATATTTCCTTATAAAAAAAGAAAATATTTGGAGGAAGAAGAAGAAGAATTAAAACAAAATAGTCAAAAAATGGAAATAATTAAATAAAATTTAAAAAAATAATTAAATATTTACACTAAATTTTACGGTTTTAAGCTGACTTTTTTACCTGAATTTACCTTAAACCCTTGACCTCAAAGTTTTAAAATTAAAGTTTTAAGTAAAGTTAAACTTTAAAAAATCTTAACAATCTGAAAGAAAATGTATACTATATATATAAGTATATTTTCATCTTTTCTACTATTAATACCAAATACTACTTTTAATACCAATTTATTTGAAAAAATTGATAAAAATATTCTTAAATTTTAATATTTGAAAAAATTCGTATTTAAAAAATTCCCTCTTTAAGAGTGTATTTTTGCTGTCCGGGTTTCTGTTTCGGTTAATTAACTAAAAACACCGGGGTTTAGTTCTGTAAACCGATCATTCACATTTAATATTTTTCTCTAAATTTTTATTTTAATTGACTAATAAATTCGTGTTAATTTATTTTTGAAGGTAATTGTATATATATATATATATCTCTTCTTCCATTATCTTCATTTTACATAAAAGCTTACTTAAATATTTAGTCTCGTTTAAACGTCAACCCTATATTTAAGTAAGGTTTGACTTTCTTAAAGAAAAAACATTTTTTTTGATTCTAAATAATTTTTGGATATATTTTTGTATATAAATTGTTTTAAATTTTTATTTAATGTTGCTAAAAATATTTTTTTATTAAATTAAATTGTGAGTTAGAGGGGGAGGGGGGGTGGGATTGGCACAGATGTTTTTATTAAATTTATTTTTGTATTTACTTCTTTTTATTTATTTAAAGATTAAAAATTGCAAAAATAAAATAAATTTATATTTAATTTAAATTTAATTAATTTTTATTATAAAATTGATACAATAAAAATGGCAATAAATATTCACCTCTTTTTTTGTTTCTCTTTAAGTTTTGGACTGTCACTGGGGGCTAATAAAACAAAAAAAAGTGACGAATATATTTAATATAAAAATATTTTAAAAACTTTTTTTATTTAAAATAACATCATTCCTTTCTCTTTTTTTATAAATCACTTCTTTCTTCCTTTTTTTTCTTCCCACCTTCACACATATCCAAACACAAATCCCAGTCCGTCTCTTCTTCCTTTTAAAATATTCCAACTTTTTTTCCTTCAACTTCCTTTTTTTCTTCCTTTTCAGCAAAAGAAGAAGAAGAAAGGAAAATTACCAGAAAATGACTTTTGCCTTTGTTTAAAAACTTAAAAGTGTCAATAAACATATAATATTCCCTAAAGACTTTTAAAGATTTTAAAAAAAGCTTATATTTATTTATTCTCCGCTCCCACAAGCATTTTTGTTGAAATGTCAAAAAAGCCATTGATGCGTAAAAACTCTCACAAGGAAAAAAAGAAAGTTATCAAAAATTCTTGGAAGGCTTGGAAAGCCCTACTACTCTCGTCACCAACAAAATTTTTTTTCATTTTTTTTAAACAAAAAATAATTTTAAAAATGCTTAAAAGAGGGGAAGGGAGGTTATTTTGAAGAAAAGAGAGAGAGAGACATATAATTGAAAAGTCCACCACCCAATTCTTCCATCCTTCTTCTCCAACTTTTCCTTCCAACTTTTTCCCTCCCTCACTTTAAAATTTGTAATTGCCAAACAAAGTTTTTGTGTTTAAATATCCTTAAAAAATACTTTTAAAGTTTTAACAAGTAAAGAAAGAATTTTCATGCATTTTTATTTTAAACTTGAAAACAATTTTTGTCTAAAAAATTTAAAAAGGAATTACTATGTATTTTAAATAATTTAAATAAATAATTAGAACAAAATAATCTTTAATTTTTGATATTTTCTTTCTTATTTTTTGTGATCTTGTGTCGGGGTCGGGCTTGGTCCCGTAAGTGTATAGATACAAATACAAACGGACCTCATTTAAAGACCGTGCCGAGACTTCGAAGATCGGGCTAGGCTAGATTCGAACAGAAATCCCGGTTATCGAGAATTTCTTTTCAGTCATTTCTCTAGTTTATACCTGTTAAAACTTAATTTAGGTTGGTCAATAGATACGACTTAAAAGCTAGTATATTTACATATCCCCAATAATTTTTAATAAATATAGGTAGGTAATTGTTATGACAAGGATTGTCTCATTATAATACCCTCCCCCTCCATCCCCTCCCCCTCCTTCCAATTTAATAACCAAAATAACACCTTTTTTCTTCAATTATTTATTTCTATATTTAAATTTATTTTCTTTTAATATTTTTTAAAAAAAATATTCTTTTAGAAAACAAACTTTTTTTTCTAAAAACTTTTTGTGGAGACAAATGCTCTCGTCACTAAATTTATTTAAAATTGTTTCAGTTTTTTTCTCTTTTTTTCTCCCTTTTTTAGTAAAAGTGCCCCCATAAATGATGACAAAGTTTAGCGTCATTTAAAAAATAAATTAAATAAATAAATAAATAAATATTCTTTCTTTTTCAGAATTATGGATATACTAATTACTTCAAAAAAATTAAAAATATTTAATTTAATTATTTTATTCTTTTTAATTTTTAATATTTTATTTTCTTCTGCAAAACCTTTAATAAATGATGAAGAAGGAATTATTCCAACGTAAATTTAATTTTTGATTATTTAAATTTTCCATTAAATTATCGGAAAAAAAATAAATGAAATGGAAAATTTTTTGAATTTAAAAAAAAAGAATAGTAAATAAAAATTAAATTTATTTAATTTTTTTAGATGGAAAATGAGAAACGACAAAAAAGCAATGAGGAATAGTTTGGTTAGATTTGGAAAAAGATCATCACAATCATCATTAAAAAGAAGAAATAGTAATATATTTATTTAAATATTTATTAATTTAAATTTAACAGTTATCCTTCCTCCTTCTTCCCAATTTCCTTCTTCTCCTTATTTTTATTTACCTGAAAACAACGAAATTTTATTACCTTCTAAATTTATGGAAAATTTAATTTCGCCTGAAATTTCTTCAAAAATTTCATTAATTCCAAGTGATTCTTTAATTTTTGTTGACAAAACCGGAAAAGAAATTCAACGATGGAAAGAAAGAAAATAAAAATTAATTTTTTTAAGAAATTATATATCAAAAAATTATTTTAAAAATAAATTTTTAAATGTTTTTTTACAAGATTACAACAAAGAGGGGGTAATTTTGAGAGAAGAGGTATTTAATGTTTCTATTTTTAGGTACAAGCAGTTATATGTAGGTACAAGGCCAAAAGAATCAGGGCACCTTATTTTTGCCATAACTTTATTGAAATTATTGATAATGATATTAAATAAAATTTAAATGATAGAGAAGCAAATAAGGAACAGATATAATTAAGAATTTTCGAAGTGACCAAACTTCGAAAGTTGAAGGCAGGAAGTTGAAGGTTCAACTTTACAGAGTTGAAGGCAAAATTTTAGGCAAAAATTCGCGTCACCTTAGGTGAGATTTTCCATTATTGCCGAACGAGTGATTGCCAGAGCGACTCCAAACTTTTTGGTTAATAAGCCCAAACCCTTGCCTCAATATATACAAAAAAGACTAGCCATCAGATTCAAACCCGGTGTTTTACTCTCTCTCGATTTATTTTTTATATTGATTCTTAAAATATTCTATTATTAAAATTGATATAATGATTTTTTAATAAATATATTTTAAGAATTAGTGTAGGAAAAAGGGAAAGAAGGTACTTATTAGAGAATTATAAACTCTGGAAATACAACAAAGATTTATAATTCAAAAAATCTGCTACTTACTCGAAGAAATTAGTTTATTTGTAGGTTAGCCTTTCATTTTTAAAATTTTTTTTGAAATCCTGGAACTTTAAAATCCTCCATTTATTTATTCTCGAAAATGTGGTAACTGCAACAATAACTGCAAAATCGTCATCTTCATCGCTAAGATTGGATAAAATAATGATAACATTTGTGGCTGTAATTGTTTGGAACGAAGACAAAAGCCATAATATAAAAGCCAGACTTTTTCCCTCACTTCAGCTCCATTTCAACTCAACTATAAACTTGCCTTCTACTGTCAACATTCCTGCGTCGACTTCGTTTCGGGAGGACTTCATCGAATATGGACAGTCGCCGTTCTAATAAAGGACGAACAAAGGAAAAGAAGGTTATTTTTTAGTTTAAAATTATTTTTAAAATCCAAAATAATTCTTTTATTTTTAGCCTAATCTATTGGTCAAAGCTGCAAAAAGTGCCCGACTTCCGCCCGCATGTGCCTGTTGTAAGGTGGTAAAGGCAACAAGAACTGCAAGATCGTCATCTTCGTCGCTGAGATTGGACGAGAATGAGAAGATTTGTGGCTGTACTTGTTTGGTCAAAGCAACGAAGACTGCAAAACATCCTTTGGTCGCAGATGATGAAACCATAAATGGCGAGGACAACATAAATTCTGACAACACCAATTCCTTCCGTGGGATACAGCGTCGAATGAATGAAAAGTCTTCGGTGCGTTTATTTTAAATATTTAAAATTTCTAAACAAATTATTTTAGCTTCGCAGAATGTTCTCTGTGGTAGCTTCTTCACGTGGTCGAGGACAACGTACACCATCAGTATCTTCGACACAAGAAGAACAAGAAGGAAGCAAGGACGAAGTTGACAACAGCAAAGTAAAGAGAAGCAGTCGTCTACCACCAAGAGGAGGATTAGCTCAAAGAGGCGGTACGAGTAGAAGAGCTGCTGTTGTCAAAGGAACAAGGACTGCTATAATACCTCTGGATGACGAACCATCATTGCGTTTCATCGACGCACAGTCAGAGTGTTCTCAAGTTTACGACTATTCTGTTGAAGAGTCAGAACCTCTATCTTGGCAGGAGAAATCAATGCGCCTTCCATTGCCGGAGAAGTACAGCGATATTAGATCTACGTGTAGTGGTAGGAGCTTCTTCAGCGCAGCACGTCCATTGCATCCCAGCGCGGTAGATTATTTTCGGTTTATTTACAAATCTAATTCATTAAATTTTCAGGTGAAGGTGCACAGTGTGGACAAGTTCCTTGCTGAAGAAGAAAAGAAGGAAAGGGGAGCGAGACCTTGCTGTTTTAGTGCAGCACTGAGGGAACAGATGTTGCGATCGAGAAAGGGGTCTTGTAGTGTTGTCAAGGAATCTGCCGCCGAGAAAGTAATTTTTAATTGAATACATGTGCTAAAAATAATAATTATATATTCAATTTTTAGACTCAATCTTCATCTGAATATGCTGGTGGACATCATCAGAGTTGTCCAAAGTCGTCTGGCAAAAGTGAAGATATTGAGGCAGGTACACATCGCTTCTATGGGCTGGAAGTTGTTGGTCAGATATTCCGGGTGTTAGTTGATGGTAAAGAACTGTGGACGGCACACGATGGAAAGTGAAAAAGAAGAAAGGAATGAAAATCTAATAAATAACAAAAATAAATAAAACTTGTATGTATGTATTAGGCTAAATCTTTTCTCTATATTGTATTCATCCAGTTATTTTGTTGTTTTGCTATCATATAAGTTATGTAAATAAATGTATATAAACTTTGGAAGATTTCTTGCAATGTGCTTACCGAAAATCCATAAAAATCCGGAAGCAAAATAAGCAGAGAAAAATGTGGTAAAAATGCGAAATTTTGCGGGTTCCCTTCACAGTTTAATTTGTAGGGGTTGTGGATTACAAATAAAATTTTTAGGATTTGTTTTGAAATTTCTTTTTTGATTACCATGACTGTATTTATTTCTAAGCAAGGCAACTACATAAGTCTGTAAAATATCCTTTGGCCGCAGATGATGAAACCATAAATGGAGAGGACAACATATGTATGTAAATTCTGACAACGCCAATTTCTTCCGTGGGATACAGCGTCGAATGAATGATAAGTCTTCGATGAGTTTATTTTAATTTTAAGACAAATCATGTTAAAAATATGCATGCATATTCATCAAAATATCCAACAAGGACCTCTCTTACTTTTAAGTCAATAATATTTTTAAAGAATCTTTTGATTAATGTTTTGATCTGTATTTTGTTTTGTAACGTCGAAGGCGGCCTCAGATGCAGTTTTTAAGTCGCAAAATTATGAAAACATGAGAAAGCCCACTTACATTTTTAATTTAGATTTTCCTGTAATAATTAGTTAGTAGTACAACTAACTGCTAAAAATATTTGTACATTTTCATTTATTTCCATTTCAACTCCTTGATTAGTATCTATGGCAACAAAAAATATATTTAAGTATTTTAGTAGTAGAAGTCTTTTTCTCTTCTTATTTTAAAAAATAATTATAATTATTTTTATATAAATGTCAGACATTTTTCCATTTACATAATGATGAAAGATAAATTTATTTTAAAAATCTTTTTTTTTCAAAGGCTTATCTCCAACTGCCTACTTACTATAAACTTTTACAAAAATTAATTTAAGAAAAATACCAATAAAAGTGCTTTATTATTATTATTTTTTAAAAAATCTTTTTATTTATTTCAATATTTTATTTTTGTTTTAAATTTTTCTTTTGAATATTTATTTCAGTTTTGATTTTAATTATGTATTAAATACAAAATTATTTATAAAAAATTGAAAACGAATTCTTTTTTTATTTCCTCAAAACAAATATGTATATATGTACATATAATTTTTTAACCTTTTATTTTTTATAAACCTCTCCTTCGGGATCGGATTGAGAGACATATGTATTATATCAGGATTCTACTACATTTCCCAAACTTTTATTTAAATTAAACACAATCTTTTTAATATATTTCCTTAAAAAAGAAACCATAACAACGCGCAAAAGAAAAAAAATATTTTAAAATTTAAAAAAACCTCTCCTAACAGAATTTATCAAGAAACCCCCCCCCCCTCCAACAATATTGTTAATTTATTTTTTAAAAAATATTTAATTCCTGTCTGGTCTTCTCGTGTTGTGCTCCGTTAAAAATAAAACAAATTGTTTAAAAAATAGAAATATATTTCGAAGCACCATGTTGAAGATCGAGATGGGGGAGAGAAAAAATATTTTTAATATAAATTTATTTTTTTATATTTATAATAATCAAAGCAAAGAAAAACAAAACAAAGAGGTTTAGTTTACATTTAATTAAAAATTTTTATATATAATTTATTTGAAAATTTAAAAATATATAATTAAAAATAATCATCAATTTGAACATATAAAAATATTTCGATTAAAAATACAAAAAAATTGTGTGTGTATTACTATAAAAAGTGGTCTTTTGTTTGGTGCTAAAGGCTAAGTTTTGGAATTTATTTAAGAAGAGGTGGAAGGAAGGCTAAAAAGAATGCAAAATAAATCTTTGGGAAAAGAAAGGAAACAACAATAAATTTAGTTCAAAATTGAAATTTAGATAAAAATACAACAAAAACCCGTGTTTCTTATTGGCAGAGGATGAAGAAATAGATAAAATATAAAAGAAAAATTATACAAAACACAATCAAAGAATATATTTTTTTGAATTAAAATAAATTTATTTTTTAAAATTATTCTTTATATTATTTACAATATACATATTTTTAAATTTAGAGAAGTTCTCAATCTTTAGAACAATACAAAATTATGAGAAAAATAAAAAAATGAGAAGAAAAATAAAGATGCCAAATAAATGCTTTAAAAATGCAAATATATACTTTTTGATGATCAAAATAAATTTAATAAAAATTTTACTAGGAAGAACCAAAAATTGCACCAATTGATTCTGCTAGGCGATGAATTGCTTGCATATGTATAGGTAAACAAGAACAACGACTTCCACTCACCGGATCTAAATTTAACCAACTTAATGCATTTTGTCGTTCAAGAACATATCTAAATATTAAAAAGATTAGAAAAAACCAAAAGTTTCTTTTTTTTACCTAAGAATATCATCTGTATTTGGTAAATCTAAAGGATTTGGTGCTAATTTATCAGTTCCTGTTGTTGCATTCCCACTTGGTTGGTTACCACTAGTTCCAACATTTTTTCCCGTAGTTTGTTGATAATCATCAGTTTGAAGTAAATTTGTAGAATTTATGTGCAAAGAACTTTTTAAATGTGTCAAACGTCGATGACGAGCGGCTGGCGGGCAATTATACCAAAAAGCATCAGATAATCCACAATCTAAAGACAAAGAAGACCCAATAGCTGATAATGGCCAAACAGGTGCAGTAGTTATTGTATAACCAATAGCCATTGGTTGGTTATCTATTGGAGCTTCTTCTTCTAAAATTAAAAAAATTTTTTTAAAAAGAATGATAAAGTTTATTTACCATTTCTAGGCCCCTCATCAAAAACAAGATCTTCAACTAATTCCATTCCATCAGGTGCACCTTCTCCTCCAAAACAATTACCCAAAAAATCAGCAAACACATCATCATCAATCCCTCCATGCATTATATCTTCTTGTTGTTGACAAGAAACATTAAGAATTGTCTAAAAATATTTAAAAAATAATTTTCGAAATTTTATTAAAAAACTAACTGGAAAAACAATAATGTGAGTTAGTGAACGGTCATCTGGTGATGCCTGTAATTGTTGTTGTACTGCTGCCCATTGCTGAGCCTGAAGTAATGAATGACGACCTGCTCCTTTAGAACCTCCAGTTTTTGTACTTGCAGAATTGCCTACATTCGATGTTGAAGAAGAACCAATAACATTTGAGGTATTAGAATTTGCATTAGAAACTCCCACATTTCCAGGGCTTTGACTATCTAAAGAATTTGCAGAAGCACAAGGAGAACCAAAAACACGTAAATGAGGTTCTGCTTCAGTTGAGACTAAACAAGCAGAAAGAATTGCTGGAGTCTCATGAGAGCCATGTGAATTAGAACAAGATTGACAATTATTTAAGAAAGATGTTGAAGCAGAAAATCCATCAGAATTCGATTGGTTGTTCTTTAGTGAAGAATTATAAGCTTTAAGGCTTCGTTTAGAGAGCAAATCATTCCAAATTTTGAATTCTGTGTGACCAAGTTTGCCCATTCGATTGATAACTAATCTCCATTGATGAACTTCCTGTCCGATCATCTGAAAATAAGTAAATAAAAAATGCATACATTTTATTAACTAAAGTAAATTAATAAGACTTACAACACTTCGCACAAATAACCAAAGACGTTGTAATGCATCAGCAATCTGTGAATGCCTTTCTTTATGTTTCCATTCTTTTTGTTGCTCTAATGGTGGGAGTGTATCTTCTGATGGAACATTTAAATTGATAAGAGTTGTATCAAGGAGAGAACCACGTTCATCTGTTACCGAAGCACATAACCATTTTCCATCAGCAATTAAACAATATGCAAGGAAAAGAATTCTTTCATCTGGACTCAATAATTGTAATTTATGACCACCACTATGTTGACCACCAAAACTACCTCCTGTATTTCCACTTCCCGAAGTTGTAGAAGGATTAGATGATCCGTGGGAAAGAAAGTGAATATTACGTTCAGGCGCCAAAAGAAATGGTGAACAATTTTGCTAAAAAATTTATATGATTTTTTTAAATTAATTAGGTAACCTTCAATAAAAACATATTATCACCAAGAGTTAAGAAAATATCCTTAATTTTCTCTGCAGTGCCAAACTTTGTCATACTTTTCGAAAGAACTTCTTGAGCAATATTTAAATGAAGTAACCGAGGTTGTGTATAAATTCTTTAAAAAACAATTAAAATTGTAAAAATTTGGTTTAAAAAACTAACGAAAATGACAATCTTCTAAGTTCATCCCAGGCAGATATCCTCGAACCAGCATTGCATTGTTGATCATTTAAACTCATACCCATAAAAGCACAATAATCGTAAACTTTTCGAAGAGGGAGTAATTCTAGTTGCAATTGTGATCGTCGATTGAAATTGAGAAGGGAAAGAAAATCTTGAAAAAATACATAACATTGATTATTGAAATATAAAATTAACTATTCCAAGCACGCAAAAATGCAGCAGTTGCTAAAGCCTCAAATCTTTCTGAAAATTCTGTTGACATCTCAAATACATTGACTAGTTTATGCTTTTGTTGTTGTTCAGTTACAGCAATTTGTCCGAAAGGATTGATTAAATAAATAACAAGAACATGGGGCATTTGTAAACGTCTAGCCTGTTCCTCTTTTGATAAGAGAAGGTCAACTTGTTCACGCATGTCTTTTATCAGCTTATCCTCCATTTTAGCTAATTCTTCGATACTTTCAATACCTGACGGTGTTCTTGACATTGCAGCCGTTGCATTTAAACAATCACCGCTGACATTTCCATGCAAAATTGGAACTAAAAATAATATCCATTTACAAATCTTTCTAAAGAAAACAAACCAGAATTTGGCCCGCTTCCACCAGCAGGAGATTGTTGTTGATTAGCAAATCCAGGTGTAGAAAGAGGAGATGGATGTTGATGAATTGCTAAGGAATTCACTCCATTTTCTGCTAAAACGCCCGAAGCGTTTGACTGCTGCCCATTAGATGTAAACAATGTTCCACCAGGCATCGCAGGTGGTGGCATTGCACTTGCATCTGGAGGGCTTGCCAATGAAGTAGTTAGAGGAATATGCTGCTGACGAAAAATAGATTCAAGCAAAGCTCGACGTTCAAAGATGGAATCATTAGCCGTCAAAAATTTAGCCAATTCTTGAAGTTCCTGGTTACAACATTCCATATAGCTAAATTAAAAACGCAATTAAGGGAATACCTTACAATAGACTTTAAAAAATTTATCACCTAGCAAATTTTTGAATGATTGGATCATTTAAATGTTGATCAAACCCAAACTGAGTAAAGAAAGAGTGTGGTAACGAATTGAACATCTGATATCCCAAATTTAAAGGCAAGGAAGAACGGCCAACACGTAAAATAGCATCTTTTGGAGCATCTTTAATTGATAATCGTATATGACTACCAAGACGACAACGACGCTCATAAACACTAAAAATAATGAAAATAAAATGTAATTAAATGCTTCATAAATACCTTCCCAATTCCTCAAGAAAAATTTTGCATTTCTCAGCCAAAACATTCACGTCAGGAACAAGTGCCAAATAAAGGACATCCTTTGGTTGATCAATAGGCATTAATTCTAATTGTTCCCAATTTCGTATCATTGTTGGTGAGAGAAGCAAAGGTTCTCTTTCTGCACTACTCAAAACAACTACTTTGGGGATAGGTTCAGCACGTCCATTTTCGTCTTCGCCAATTCTATTACTACCTCCCATTAAACTAACATTTTTGATGCGAGCAAATATACGTAAACTAAGTTGATCAAATCGACGTCCATTTGATGAGAAGCAGGGAACCAAAGAAGGAAAGGATGGATCACGCATGATATCACACACTTCATCAAAAATGCCCAAACATTCAGTATCGCGAGGCTCTCCAACAGAATTTGCACTCTTAAAAAATAAAAAAATGAGACATATAAATCTTTGAAAAAACCTGATAACCCCAAGGATGCAAAAAAGATTCATCAACCGGATATTTTTGACGTTCTTGAAGAATTCCACAAACGCCCATTATTCCATTTATAAGCGCATTTAATTCGAAACTGTCAACAGAAGATTGCAAATATTCAGGTGAAGTAGAGTAAAGCAAAGAAAGTCTGCCTTCAACTAATGAAGCAACATCACGGCTAATTACAAGATGTCGAATAAGATCCATTAATTTACAATCGGACAGATCATTAGGATTAAAATTACGCAAAAGTAATCGTTGACTAGGTGCATATATAACTCCAAGCGCCTCTGCAATATCTTCTTGGAATAAACCTGAGCCTTGGCCGCAAAGATAACGATGTCGCACGGCACTAAATGAGAGTAAAATATTAAAATAAAAATCTCAACTAAAAAATCCAAAGTAAATTTACCTAAAACCACAAATACATTTTTGTAATTCAACTGGAGGAATACGAAAACCGCTCCAATGTTTTGACAAAAGTGCTTGTGGATGTTGCTGTCTCTGCCTTTGTTGAAGATAATCGCAAAATTTTAACATCTCTTTAGGACCAGTTATATAGAATCCAAGTTCAAATGAACGAATATTTGAATTACAACAACAAAGAGGGCAGGCATCGAATACAATATCATAATGAAGATCAGCAATTGTGTCCTAAAAGAATAATTTAAAATTTAAAAAAATCGTATTCTCACTTGTATAAGCAGCGTGAAAAGTGAAGAATTACATAAATTTATATTGAGCAAAAAATCTCGAAACTTGTTGCCAATAGTCGTAGAGGAAATGAAATCTAAAAAAGGAAGTTAACCAATATACGAGGATTTTCAAGTTTTAGAAAAATAAAAATTTAATAGAAATTTTTAAGAACAATGCGTCATACCTAAACAATGCGTCATAGCTGGTTGGTGGTTTACAGTTTGAGCTGCCGAAGTAGACGTAGTGAGAGATGGAGAAACGAGTTGTGTGGAAATTTGGGAATTGTTAGTAAATGAAATCTGGCGAGAAAGCTAAATTATTTATTAAAATAAAATATAAATTTTATCCATTTACCATTTGTTGTTGTGAAGTTTCAGCAACTGATTGGTGATAGAAAGGAGTCACTGGTGAAATTCCATCAACTAACTGCTCATTATGCGAGAGTATCGGTTGTACACTCCCTTGAAATATTGGAAATGATGGTCTAAAATTTCTAATTCCCTGAGGATGCAAAGAGGGAATAATTGGAAAAGGAGGCCCTTGTGGTAGATTGTCTAAAGAAAATAATAATTTTTTAAATATTTTAAGACCAACCGTGCCAATTGCCACCCGGCCACTGAGGAACGAACTCTGAGGAATTATTCCCGATTAAAATTCGAAAACGAGCTTGTTCTTCCAATTGCAAACGATATTCTAATTGAGAATCAGCCTTTGTACGTCTTTGAGCCAAGGCATGAAGTTGTATAGCCGTTAGAGTCCCGACACCTGTGGACATCTTGAGTATGAAGTTAGGAGTGATTTTTTCAATGCTCTCACTTTCACAACAATCACGTTTTAATAGACGATTATGTTGATTCTAAAATCATTAGATAGTTAAACAAGAGGGAAAAATAAAAACCTGATTTTCTAAAGCATTTAAAATACTTGAACACTCAACACAACTAACATCATTCAACCTATCATCTAGATTATTTTCGCCAACCGACAACATATTTTTACAAAAATGTCTAGCATGCGATTTATGATGACCTGACAATTCGTAAATAGGTTGTTCCCAAGGTAAATTATGCAATTGCTCAGCAAAGTAACCAAGCACAGAAACAATTGCCTGTTCTGAATTGGCGTGAGATTGCGAGAGTGATTGAAATTGATGTGGAAGGTGATGATGAGAAAATAAAAGAATATTTTGGGGTGAAAATTGTTGTGCCGGAGTTGGTGGTGTAGGATAAATTTTGCTCATGGACTCTTGCAAGATAGCGTTTGCTGCTGCAGCGGCCATAGTCGAATACTAAAATGAAACTAAAAAAGAACGATCAATTAAAAATTACCGTTGGCTGATTTATACAAGTTGTAGTAAAGTTTGAAGTTGTTGGAATACCTCCATGAAATATTTGTGATGCTGGGATTCCTCCAGAATTCACAGAATCAACTTGTTCATTCGAAGCAGGTGGTGAAAGCATTGTATTCTGGGGAGTGTGTTGTTGTTGTTGATGTAATAGAGTCTGTAGGGTGTTGCAAGTCGTAGATGGAGGACTATAAAGATCTGGCGAAGAGTGACCACAAGCACGAACTTCTTCCTAAACACTAAATAGTTAAGAAAAAATATATCTAACATACCCCAAAATTCATTTCATGTAAAGAAATATTCATCATTAGTCCCTGCTGATCTTTTATCTCTTGATCGACCATTTGTTGTTGTTGACCAACCAATAACGATGCATCAGAGTCCAATAGTGCAGGAGGAGTGACTGCGTATTCATCCATATGCTCATCGATAATATGATTTGTTGTTGTAATTTGTTGTTGTGTCAGTGTTGTTAATCCTTCTGTTATGTTAGCTGTCCTAATTGTTGCCATTACAGAGTTTTGATGTTGATTGTGAGACATATCATGTGGTTGTGCTTCGGTCAAACATCTATCTCGTTGTTGAGGATCCATTCCTTCTGCACTGGGACTTAATAACAATTTCATTAACATACTCTGTGGCTGCCTAGAAGAAACAAAAGATTGATGGGCAGCATAAGGTTGAAGTTGTAATAATTGTTCAGAATTTGAATGATTGACTTCAGAATTGATCATTGGAAGTAAAGAATAAGGATCATCGGAAAATACATTTGATTCCTAAAAATTAAATGAATTTTTGAAAACATGTACTAAAAAACAAACTTCTTTTGTAAATGCAATATTTAGCAACTCCAACGAAGAGAGAGTTGGCCAAGCTACTCGTTTATATTTTTTAGTACTAATACCAACACAATTCCATTTTCTTTTCCGTTTCCTCCATTTTAAATTTTGCTGAAGATTTTGATGAATTAATCTTTGCAATAATCCTAAAGGGTCTCCTTCATTTACTGGGCAAGCAACTTTTTGTTGATCAGAATCATCATCGTCATCATCGCCCAATATCATGCGTTCCAATTCTGAAGTGCAGGTATTTGGTTGTAATTGTTGATACAAAAAAGAAGAGGAAGGTCTTAAATCACAGTGGCTCTCCGAGTTAATTGTGTCATTTGAGCTACTAAAATTTTAAATGAAGAAATAGAATAGAATTGTAAGAAATAGAATAGTCAAGTAAAAATTTTTTGTTGAAAAGTTACACTCCTGTTTAAGCGGACAATAAACGAGTTACATTCTCATGTTAGATTAGGTATTTTACTTTTAAAAATGTCTTTAAGTTTCAGAAATTACCATGCATGCGTGCTTTGGTTGATAATTTGATCAGTCAACAAAGCTTTACTTTTGCTAATAGTAGAAAAACTTTTTTCGTCAGTCATGTTTAAGAGATCCCAATGTCCCTTATTTTGAAAAGATATCTTATTGACATATTCTTTAGACGAATCTGGAGAATTATCAAGACTATCCATCCAACGTGAGTGGGACGGGGTAGAGGTTGACGTAATCATAGCTGATGAGCCTCGACTACTATTTATACACTTCGGTCTAAAAATAAGCACAAAATATGTAATTAAATATTAAAGTAAACTTTACCTTGAATTACGAGTTCGGTGAGAAAGATTATTTTTTGAAGAAAAATTAGACATTTGCTGCCTTACATTTAAACAATCGTCATTAGATTGACTTCCTTCATCAGAAACGATGCGGTGAAAGGATACCTTGGGTTGTTGGTGATGATTATTAGAAATAAGGGAATTTAAAGTTGTTTGGCACGTTTGTGATTCTAAAATTATAAAAAAAATTATATCGTGAAATAAAAATTTAACCTTTTTGTGATTCAGTAAGAGAAGATTGACCTGATGAGAAAGAACGCCCGAGCTGTGGACATATCCGGCAATAGCAAAATTCACGACGCATGTAATCGTAACCAAACTCTGCCATACAATCGGACGCTCTTTGTTGTTGCAAGTCACAATTGAATGGATCTGAATGTTCCGCCGCACTAACTCTATTTTTTGGATTGCGCAAACATCCTAAACCATAAGAGGCTCTTGCTGCAGAAAGGCCAGTATGAATATGCCTTCGTATTTTTGAAGTTTGAAAGTCTAAAGTTCAAATTTTTCTTTTAAAAAATTTAAATTAACCAGATTTTCTAGAAGAAAAAGATTTAGAGGATTTCTCAGATTGATCAGGAATATTGTCCACTAAAATATCACTGCACGTAGCCTCATCTGTTTTTGAAGTACTTTTTGTTGTTTTAAATGGCAAAGGGCAAATCAATTCATCAACCAAAATTCCAACAAAAGCACTGGGGTATAAAACGAATTGTCCACCCAACTGAATTACAACCATTCGAGGAATTGATGAAAGTGAATTACTCCTTTATTAATTAAGTAAGAGTTTATTTTATATGTTTTTCAAATACCTAGAAGAAATGACACCACTACTTGTTCTCCTTTTATTATTAGCAGCATTAGTTGATTTATTTCCGTTAGAATTTGTTGTCAATAATTCCAACGATGGATAAATTCGTTTCCATTCCTTCCAATGGGATTCAACAAGTTGACTCAATCGTCTCTTTGGATAAGTTCCACCACCATCATTTTTTTCAGGAGAAAGGGTTGAGGAAAGAAATGAAGGACCTTAAACCATAAATAAAAAATTTAAATTAAAAAGTAAACCTTCCTCATCGTTTGGACTTGGAATAACAGAAGTTTTCCCTGTGTCAAAATCACCCAATAAATCCTGTTGATTTGGCAATAATTGAGCGCGTATTGACCAAGGAGCTATTAAAAAGGTAAATAGTATTTTAATTTTATACGTTAAAACAATTATTTACCCAAAATGACAGGCTGTGCAAATTGTGTTGCTTCTTTGAAATGGCACTGAGAAAGGCGAAGGATTGCTGGTTGTCTTTGGACAACAATGCTGGCACAGACAAGAGAATCACGATGTAAAAAATAATGAAAACGGATGGCATTCATGAATCTTTTAGAAAATTAAAAAAATAAATATTTGAAAAATTACTTGGGTATTGTGTGTTTATCTTCAGCATATAAAGAGCTCAATTCTAAAGGTCTACAAAGCCAACGTCCAAAACGAACAAACCCCTAAATATTAAAAAAACTATTTTATAAATTACTAGACATAATATTAACCTCCGATAAAAGTCTCCGCTCTATTGCACTATTTAATGATTTGAAAAATAGTGTCCGTGTTTCATACTCAAACTCAACACGAGGAGCATCAGCATCTGTCGACTCACTGTGAGTGACAACTAAAAATAATTACAATTATTTGTTAAAAACATTTCGAAATATTAACCATTCAATCCTCGTAATTTAAAATCTTCAACCAATTTTGGCTCCTCGGACGTGTACCAAAAAATCCAAAGTTCTTTCTGGGCATCAGGACGTGGTATTGGATTATCAAATGCAGCTAATGTGCTGGCTACAGGAGGTCTAAAAATATTAATTTCCTCTTTTTCTAGCTCAAATAATTTTATTTATTTATACCTCCGTCTCCATGTGCAAAGCAAATTAGCTTCCAAACAATCAATATAGGCTCGTAAGACTGGATCAGAATTGTCAGTGCCAATAACGTCAGCACTTGAAGTTAATTTTAGCTTTAGAGTTGGAGAATTGGAAGAAAAATTTGATGTAAAGCAACACCATTTTAGTCCATTGATTTCGGCCTTAAAATGTTTGTTTATGTATTTATTTATAAAAATTATTGAAAATAAGTTGGAAAAAAATTGTAAAAAAAAAATAAATACAATTTGAAATATATTTGTAGAACAATCTTCAAGTGAGGTTGTTGGAATGCTGCTTCCTGGTGAAACTGAGCCGTTACTCATTTTCGGACGTAAATGTTACGTCTTTGAACTAGTAAAAAACATTTAATTAACATAAATAACTGTTGGAAGATCTCAACAAGTTGTTTAATTTTTTCTTTTAATGATAAAAATATAAAGAATGAAAGGACTCAAAAGCCCGATAAAAATAGAAGTTTTATTTTCCAATTTTTTAAAATTTTATAATAAAAGATTTTTATTGATTGGTAATCTGAAAATAAATATAAACAATTATTGTTTGTTTCAACAATTTTAACAAAATAAATATTATTTTTTTGGTAGTTGAAATTAACGTGAGCTGTAAAGAGAAAATCATACATAGCCAAATTAATTGGTAGTACATTGAAAAACGCTGCGGTTTACTCAAGCCAATAGGAAATAAAAACAGTCAATGATGTAAAAAGGAAGGAGGGTGGTGTAGCAACATACACAGTATAAGTGAGAAAAGGAAGAGTTCAATGAAAGAAAAAATCGGCGACAACGGTTGCTCATTCGCACACTTTTCTTGCCCCAATAATTGTAACGCGGGTACACTATCGCTATACTACATATGCTGCGCTTGAGCTGTATTCTTCTCTTTGCAACCCTTTGAGAGTCTGAAAAGAAGAAAAAGTCGGGGCAAAATCATTATTGGTAGAAGAGATCGATTAATTGTTTTTTATCAGATATTCATCCGCTTGTTTTGTCGTTTCATCCAAAAGTCCCTAAAGCACCACTCTATTGCAACAATAAGCATGACAAAGAGTCGGAGTGGAAATGGCTGTTTCACTTTCAATTGCTTAAAGATTCTTATTGAGTAGTGCATATTTTGGTGTCCATCGGTCGATCGTCGAATATTACTTAAAAGAGCATAGAAATGAGAGCAGATTGTGTGGAAAAGTAAAAAGACCAAGCAGGCTATATATTATGTGTTGATAGAGAAAGATGAAAGCCCACTTCATATTCTACATATCCCAACACGCATCCTTTTCTTCTACCTAAGGCAGAAGTCACCAAAAACAAACTAACACAATAATTTATTCTTCCGCTCCCACACAAACACATATTTAAGAGAAAGAATTGGAGGAATCAATCCCAACCCGTTGATGACTGAAAGCATTTTGATGCGCTGCTGGCCTCCTCTACACCACAGTTACCCCAAAAATTGTCTACTATATTAAATTAAATTTCCAAACTTAAATTGCCAATAGGTTTGAGGACCGACACTTGAATAAAAGAAGAAAAATTCTTAATTTTATTTTTCGATAACTCCGGCAGAGTTTACAATGATTCCGTGCTGGACTCAAAATTTTCAGATTTTTCAAAAAATTTTTTATCAATTTTTGTGTTAAAATTATACATACATATAATTAAATTTCCAAACTTAAATTGACAAAGGCTTCGAATCCAGAATGGACTCGGTCAACTAAAAATTATTTGAAAAGACGGCTGGAAAACCAAAAAAGAACAAAATCAAGAACAAGTTTTTTTATTTTATTTATGACTTTAATATGTATATGCTTTGTTTTCAATTTTTATCTGAATGCAAGTGACCTTTTTATACGCTTTTTAGTGAATAAATAAACTAAAAACTAAGAATTTTGTATTTATTGGCAAAATATAGTATTAGCAAAATGTGCGGACACGCTTTTTAGAGATTATGAGATCTCATACATACTTTTGGTCTATTCTGTTTGCAGTTAGTTTTCTTCTCGTATATGTATACACTGCGGTGCATATGTTTATGCACACTTGTTTTTTGTTCATAAGTTTATGCACACTTATTCAAAAAATAAGTTCTATATAGTAATCGAAAGCTCTATTTGTATCTCAGTTGACATGTTTTTGCATTTTTCGAAATTCTGATATTTTCGACAAATTTTCGACCGGTCTAACAGGTACTACATTTTCAACTTTTCGGAAAAATTTTTTTGAAGTCTGTAAAAAATGTATGTGATTCACCTCTAGATTCTACATACAATACAAAAAAATCATCCAAATCGGTCGAGATTCGACCGAGTTATGAATCTTTGAAAATCGAAAAAACACCATATTTTTGCCATTTTTCGTCAAAAAATCGCGTTTTTTCGATTTTTAAAAATTCATAACTCGGTCGAATCTCGACCGATTTGGATGATTTTTTTGTATTGTATGTAGAATCTAGAGGTGAATCACATACATTTTTTACAGACTTCAAAAAAATTTTTCCGAAAAGTTGAAAATGTAGTACCTGTTAGACCGGTCGAAAATTTGTCGAAAATATCAGAATTTCGAAAAATGCAAAAACATGTCAACTGAGATACAAATAGAGCTTTCGATGGTAATTCCAAGGCTGGTCCCCCCCCCCCCTTTTTTTCCTTTCAATTTTTTTTCGATTTTTTAAACTTTTTATGACATTTTATATATCATTCGAAAGAGCTCTTCAAGCTGAGTAGAACGGTACTAAATTCATCGAAATCCGACTTAAATAAACATAGTTATGACTATTTGTTTTAATCTCTTTAAATATCACAAAAAGCATGTCCATCAAGGATTTAGCTTCATAATTTGGTTGAAAATCGACAAATCTATCCGATCATAGTATCATTCTACTCAGCTCGAACAGCTCTTTCGAATGATATATTGTAAATTATATGTCAAGCAAAAAATCTCAAAATGGTCAGGCGAACAGAAAAAAAGGGGGGGGACCAGCCTTGGAATTACCCTTTCGATTACTATATAGAACTTATTTTTTGAATAAGTGTGCATAAACTTATGAACAAAAAACAAGTGTGCATAAACATATGCACCGCAGTGTATGTTTACCAGCGAGAGGACAAATTGCCCATGGACAGATTGCCCAAATGAATTGGCTTTATGAATTATTTGGCTTTGTCTGGAGGGTTCAGTCCGGGACGGGATTAAAAAACCCAAATGACTGGCCTAATTGAATCTGGACAAGAAATGAAATGTGACTGCTACATGCTAGAGTAGTTTGTTTCCGTCTCTGCGTCTCTAACAATTAAAAGTGACAAAATGGTAATAAGACGAATTTGTACTTAACAAAAAGTGCAAAATAAAAATTTTATCTATTTTCTTCAAAAAATGATTTCTCGCCAAGCTTTAATGTTACGGCCATTAATTAGAAATCGAGTAAATTTATTAAATTTTTATTTTCCTTCATCATCTTCTTCTTCAAAAGATAATTTTTTAATAGTTACAGAAAAAGCAATAAATCAAGTAAATATTTTTTTTAATTTTTTTATTTAAATTAAATTTAAAGCTAGGAAAAGTTTCATCGCCTGGAGAAAATTTACGAATAAGTGTAGATTCTGGTGGTTGTTCTGGTTTTGAATATAAAATGATTTTGGATAAAGAAATAAATGAAAAGGAAGATGAAATTATTAAATTTTCTAATGGGGCTAGTGTTGTTATAGATAAAGTAGGTAATTTTAAATTTAATTTAAAAAATTTAATAAAAATAGATTTCTCTTGAATTTATTCGTGGATCAAAATTGGATTATTCAGAAGATTTAATGAGAGCAGCTTTTCGAATAATTGTTGGTTTTTTAATTTTTTTTAATTTTTTTTGTTTAATTTTTAGGATAATCCAAAGGCAACAAATGGATGTTCTTGTGGGGCTAGCTTTTCTCCAAAAGAAATTTTTAGTTAAAAATTAAAAAAATTTTTGTTTAATATTTAAATAAATTTATTTTTGATTTTATTTATTTTTAAAAAAATTAAAAGAAATTTTTTTCTTCAATATTTATTTTTAAATTTTCTTTTTAATTAATTTATTTATATACTAGATATGTTAATAATAAATCGTTTTGGTTATAATCTTCCATTTAATATTTATTTAAATAATTATCGGTTTCAATTAATTATTACAAGGTAAAAAATTTAATTGTTTTTATTTTTTTAATAATTTTTGTAGAAAATTTTTAAACAATTTTGTTGTTAAAATTGCTCCACAAATTGAAAATAATTTATTTTTTTCTTCAAAATATTTGGAAAATAAAGAATATTTTGATCAAAAACAAAATTATAAAAAATTTAAAATTTGGAGAGGAATGTGGGCATTTACTTTTTTTGGTATTTTTGGATGGGAAGATTGGAAAAAATTAGACGATGATCCATTAAAGGATAAAGTAAAGTGGGCAATGTTACATAGAAAATATAAACGTTATGATAATGCTGTTGAGGTTAATATAAATTATTTTTTTAATTTAAGGGGAAAAAGGAATATTTTTAAAAGGTAGAGTTATAGTTGTAAATAGGTTGTCAAGCCAAAAGTTTAGTCACCGGATCCAGGGCCGTAACCAGGATTTTTTCGGGAGGGGCCGAATTTTTGGCGCCAATTTTTTCCCTGGTTACGGCCCTGGCCGGATGGAATTAAACGTTTATTTTTTGACAGTTTATTTTGCTTGGGGACTTTAATTCTTTTTATAAAACCCCCTGTTTAAGGTGTTTTAACTCCATTTAAATCTTTTTTCCTTTACAATTTTCCATTAAAAATTAAAATTTTTAAAAGGAATTAAATAAAGCATTAAAAGAAGCACAAGAATTGGGAAATCAAAAATATATAACAAGAATATATGATGAATTAGCAAATACTTTTTATGAATCTACAGATTTTGAAAAAGCTGAAAATTTATTTAGATTAGTTATTCACAGGTTTTTTTCTTTTTTTTTAACCACAAAATATTTTTAAAAAATAGATTAATAACAATTCATCAAAAAACAGAATCTTCCCCAGAATTTATTGGAATTTCTTTAAAATTAGCAGAAATTTTTGCAAAGAAAGGAGACGCTGTTTCTGCAGATATTGGCTATAAACATTGTTTAAAAAAGCAAATAGAAGAATCAGATAAAGCTTTGGGAAAATTTTATATAGCACATGGGGCACATATTGAATTAAAAGTTTTTTTTTAAATTAAAATATTTTTTAAATTAATTTATTTAAAAGAATCCGATGGATGAAATTGGGCTTGATTTTACTGAACCGGTTTTTCTTTGTTTTATAAATTTTTTTTAAATTTTTAGTTTGCCCTTCTTGGAATGTGTTTTCACGAATATGGACTCTTTTTGGTTAAAAAAATTTTTTAAAGATATTTTAATTAATTTTTAGGTTGATTTTTATCCGGAAAGGTTGGATGAAGCAAAAGAATATATAAATGAAGCTTTAAAGGTTTTTAATTTTAAAAAAATTTAAAAAAATATTTAAAAATTTTTGTAGATTTCATATAAAATATATGGTGTTAATTCCTCTCATGCATTAAATATAATTGTTACATTTTCTGGGAGATGTATACTTAAAAATCAGTAATTTATATTTATTGAAATTTTGTGTAGACTGGGGGGGGGGGTTTTGATGGATATTTTTCTGATATATTGTTTTCTGCATATTTTTGTATATAACAAACTCTAAAATTTACTAGGTATATAACAGAATTATATATCAAAATTTAAAAAGTTTGTAGCCCCTCAATCTACTCAAGTGCCGTTTAATTTAAAATCATTTAATTTTTTAGATTCAAAATTGCTCGAGATTATTTAGAAATGGGAATTGGGAGAATATTGGTACAGCCAGAAAATGAGTAAAATTTAAAAATACATATTTTTTAATTTCATTGGTTTCACAAGCAAGAAGTCGTTATTTATTATTTAGAATTTAAATTTTTTGAGTTTTCTGTTCCTTATTTACTTTTGGGATTCTTATTTTTAGAATATCAGCAAATTTTTACCAATTAATTATCAAAGATTATTTTATAGAAATATTTTACTCTCCTACTATTGCTGCTATTCTGAAGCTTTATTTCATACCGGTGAAAAAGAAATGGCTATCGATTACGCGGAAAGAGCAGTCAATTTATCAAAAGAAGAAGCTGTAGATCCTTCTGTGCGCGAATATGTCAGTGATTTTGCAAAACAAATTAGAAGAGATGCTTCACGTTCAAAAAGAAGTGAAAACTCGTTGTTAAAATGGCCTTTTTAGTTTTTGTTTAATTGTTTTTGAATTTTATATTTAAAAGCCTTTATATGTTTATCTCACTTTTTCAAGAAAACAATAAAGGAAAATTTGTGTAAGATAAATTAGGATAATTAGTGTTCTTTATTGATATGTATATCACTAGGGGATCCTGCTTAAAAACATATTATCGATTTCGGGAATTTTCTGTTGAGCTCTTACTTCATTTTGATTGACTCAAATGTGGGATATGGGTGATATATTAATATCAATAAATAACTAGATAATTTTTTAAGAATTGAAAAATATGTTTTAAAATACTAAATTTAAAATTTAAGTGAACGCAAATGTGTTTAATTTGAAACTGTCAATCAAATTTAAGTCAGATATAAAAGCTGAGAGAAGAGAAATATTGTCGAAACTGTGAAAATTGAAAAATAATAAATATATTCTCAGAAAAATAAACCTTATTAATCCGATCTCTTTCAAATTTAGTTGTTCATTTCCTTCAATTAATTTGCTCAGCCGAGTTCCGCCAGAAGAAAATTCTTCATTTAATGATTTAATTAAACGATATTTATCCATTAATTCCTCATACATTTTAGATCGTTGAGAATCAATTTTCTAAAGAATTAAAAATTTGCTTTTGAATTAGTTATTACCTTTAATTTGTCACAATTATCTTTAGCTAATTCAAATGTTTGTTTATTATTTCCTTCTAGAAGAAACGTCGCTCGAGTAAGTGCAGCAAGTGCCCACTAAAATTTTAAATATAGTCAGACCCGACCATTGGGGTTGTTCATCTTGTTTTCAATTAAATCGAAATGTAAACGAAAAACGAAACAGCATTTTAATTTTAGATTTTGGAATTGACCCTTAAAGTAACATGACCTTTTGTGGATTAACTTTTGGGATAATTTAAACTCTAGAGTTGGCCATCTGACATTGGGTGTATACAAGTGGGGATTTGACTGAATATAATCTAACAAAACTTACCGGATTGTCTTCAACAGGTATTAAATCATTACACAATTTAACTAAATCATTCAAACATTTTTTAGGCAATTCTCTTATTTTGACGGCCGATGAAGAAAACTTCTTTAAAAAATTAACAAAATTTATTTTAAAAAATATTAACAAACCTCTTGAAAATAAAATTTATTTATAAAAATTTTATCAACATTAATTTGCTTTATTTCGCTGTCATTCTTTCCTTCTTCATTTAATGTAGAAATTAATAATGGATTAGAAATATTTGATAATAACCAAACACGAGAATATTTAAATTCTGATACATAATTAGAAGTTTTAAATGGAGAAATCTAAAAATAAATTTAAAAAAAATAAAAATTAAAAAAATTAACCGATTCAAATTTTATCAATTTAGAATCATCAAACAAAAAAGTATTTTTAACCATTTGTTTGTTAACTGCTTCAGAAAATACAACAAGAACTGTTGTTGAATCTAAAAATTTTGCTGCAACAACTTGTGGTGAAACTGGCACTAAAAAGAGGATTATTTATTTTAAGAAAAAAATTTTTACATCCATTTGTTGCCAATTCAACAAGCCAACGACAATATGTCCAGGCAGTTTGATCCTCGGAATTAACACCACAAACGTGGAGAACTTTCTTACATTAGAGAAAAATTTAATTTTAAGATAAAATTAAACCTCGAATTCTCCTTTCAGACATTCATCAGTCATTAGTCGGTTCTCAGAATTTTCCCGGCGGTTTTCTTCAAGTTTGGGCAACAAAGTACCTCTATAATGCCACGCTGAATAGTTACTTGGATTTTTGCCAATTAATCGATCAGAGAAACTAAAAATAAATTTAGATAAAGCAAATTTTTCAAAGAAATTTTTAAACAAAGCCTGGGGAGTTGAAAAAACTTTAATGACTAACCTTAATTCATCCATATCATTTAGTTTAGCCAATTTGGCAACAGAACGTCTATGATCTGCAAAACTCAATGTCAAATGAAATTTACAATTTAAACAATTTACCCCAACAATGAAAGTTTCGACAATCTAATGCCAAAGCATTATCACAAAGTGCCAATTCTTCTTTATAATTAATTTTAGGATGTTGACTTACAACTAAAAAACGATGATGCCAACTAGAATAAGATTTTGGGTTTTTCATTAAACATTCCTGTGTCAACTTCAATTCTTTATCTAGTAATTTTGATTTTCGTTCAATATTCTCTTCTTCCAATTCACCTTCTAATTTCTAAAAAAATTTTTTAATAAACCAAAAAATAAAAACCACAGAAATCTGTTCAATAGCTTCTCTTCTAATATTCCAAAATGTATAAATATCTGCATGCTTCCCTAAAAGTTCTGCCGTTAATTCCATAATTTCTTCATCATATTCACCTTAAAGTAAAAATATTTTTTAATAATTAAAATTAATTAAAAAACCAATTTCTCTTTTTTCAAAGATTCTGCTCTTCATTTGAACAAAACGTTCCAATTTTGCCGCTCTCTTCTTCTCGTAAGCACTTTTTTCAACTTCACTTACTTGATTCTTTTTAACAAAATGCATTATAAAATTATTTTAATTTTATATAAATTTAATAAAAAAATCCTTAAAAAATAAATAATATTCAAAAAATTATTTTAATAAATATAAGGTTGAGTCATAAAAAAGTTCACATTTTACCAAAAAAATTTTACAAGAAATAAAAAACATTCTTCTCAAAATGAGATCTTGAGCAAACAATTTTCGTTTAAAAAACAAATCTATAACAAAATACATTCAGGTGGTTGTATTGGAAAATCATCACCAATTAATCCTTCTGTTAAACCATCGCGCCAATGACGCCCAATAACGGGGATCTTAAAACTGTTCAAAATATTTTTAAAATAATTTTATTTTAAGATATTTTTTTAAATATTTAAGTAAATTAAATCAAAAATTATCAAAAAGAAAAAAAACTGACATGTCACTACATCTAACACATTCATTTGTTAAACGTAAAAGTTGACGATCTGGCACATCACGTAAAAGACTTATTGATGCGAAATAACTAAGAGAAGGTGGTTGAAGCCACATTCTTTGTAAATCATTTACTCTTCTTTCGCGACGTTCTTGTGTATTTTGCCTTTCAACGCCACCAAATACAAAAATACACCCATCCTTTAAAAATAAACAAAAATTTAATAAAAATAATACTAACCGGTGTTAGCGTTGAAGCGTGAAAATAAACTGGCACAGGCAACCGGTTATGTTCTTCGATTTTTCTCCATTCAAAATTTTGAAGATTAAAACGCCAAACCGCAGAGAAAGCATTCTAAAAAATAATTTTGTCTAGTGATTTAATCAGTGAAGGATTTGGGCAGGAGTTATATCGGCAGTAGTGATTTGGGAAATAAATCACCCAGCTACTTTTGGAAATTTTTAATTTCAACTTTCCAAAATTTACTGCCCAAATCACTCACTGTCATTAAACTCACTGCCCAATTCACTTGTGTCGAAATCACACGACACCAAAATAATCGTTTATAAAAGATTTATCACCATTTCTGTTCCATATCCTCCAATTAAATAAACAAAATCTTCTCGGTGTACAATAGAATGACAACTTCTTTCTTCAGGAAATCCATAAACAGGGTCAGGTTTTGTTTGGATTTTCTCAAATCGTCTCATTTCAAGATCAAAAACAGTAAGAACATCAAGTTTGAAAATAAATTGATTTGAAATTGAACCACCAAAAGTTACCAAAAAATTTTGAAAGGGAACAACTTCTAATCGGTAACGACCATCTTCATCAATATTTCGCTCCTAATAATTGCTAGAAAAATTAAGTTATTTTCAATGAAATTTACATTAAGTATCGCTAATTCCCAGCTTTCATCATTGGATGCAGAAATATCACGTTGAAGGCGATAAACATCCATTGTGTATCTTAAAATAATTTATTAAAAATTAAGAGAGAAAAAAAAACAAACTCGTGTCCATCAGTTCCACCAATAATATAAAGTACTTCAAAAGTTTGCCCTTTCGCACGTTTTTCAATGCACCGACACATTCCTTGTCCATAAATCTTTGGGAGTGACAACAGCCCACTAACAGATTGAAGCTCAAAATAAACAAAAAATTAATCTCGCTAAAATAAAAAATACCTTTAAATGGATTTTACCATCGCGGTCAATTTTAATCCAATAAAGTCGATTGGTGTTTGAATTTCCACCGAAGGGCACTTTTGTACCACCAAAAATGTATGCCTCATTAGAAGAACAACCAAAATTTGAAGACTGGCCGCGTGATACTACTAAAAACTTTTAAAATAAAAAATCTATTATTTAAAAAATTACATGAAAAAGAAGCTAAAGTATCAGGCAACGGATTAGCAGGATCAGCTAATTCACATTTTTGCCATTTGTGAGTAAGTCGATTAAATCGCCATGCATCAGAACTAAATTTTCAAATATTTTTTAAATTAAAAAAGAAGGTAACAGAGTGCGTGGTGGATTGGGATTATATCCCCCAATAAGATAAATAAAATCATGATCTGAATAAATTCGCTGTCCACTCCGTTCAATTGGAACTTAAATATAATTTTTAAATAAAATATTTAATTAACTTACCCATTCCACCAATTGAGAGCTTTGTAAATTTGCTTAGTAAGGCCGCATCACTCATTTTAGTAAGATATATTTTAAATTTTGAATTATATGCAACTGATAAAAACAATCTATATTTTAATAGGATTTTGATTATAGACTTTTAATTATCCGTAGCAAAATAGTTGCAACCCAGAAGCATTATACTTATTTAAAAATTTCAAATTCCCGGATCAGAAAAAATTTACCGGACACTTTTAATTTTGAGGGCAGGGAACGTTACAGAAAAGTTCCTCTGAATCGGCTTTTCTTCGAAGAGCCGATTCAAAGGAGCCGTTGTAGACTACCGTAATTTTGATAATTCATTAACCTTTCGTCTTTTTTCTTCTTGTTACCTTATTGATATTTTCAAAATCTTTCGTTTTATAAATTTTAAAAATATAAATATTTAAAAGATTAAATTTTTAATCACAATTTTTATCCGTTCGGCTGATTTCTTTTATTTTATGTCATAAATAATACTTTTCAGTGATTGATTATTTTTAAAGATTTTTCATTTCGTTACTTTTTCTTCTTCTATTAAGAGAAAAATGTCGTCAGTTAAGGACAAAAAACTTCAGAATGAGCTTTGGAATGATTTGGCATCTGGCCTTGAAAGCATTTACGCTGGTGATGAAAGAATGCCGCCACATCGTTATATGGAATTATATACGTACGTTATTTTTTCAATTTCAAAGATATATACCGTTAGAAAGTTTTTGATACAAGGCATATACCATTTCGATTCAAGGCTCTTTCGAATGAGGTATTTGCATATTCAAATATCCCAAAATTGTGCTTACTCCCCCCTATGGTTTTTCGATTTTCGGGGCCTGTATCTCGGTCCACAGACGTTTCCGCATCCAGGGAGTGGTACCATTCGACTCAGCTCGCCGAGACAAATCGAATGGCATGCCTTGTATCGAAACCTTTCCACCGGTCTACTATACTACAGTCAAATTTTATTTTCAGGCATGTGTTCAATTTTTGCAGTTCTTCACATGTTCCAACCGAGACTTCAAGGCGCGGCACTTCAATCACTCAGATGCAAACTAGTTTTGTTGGCTCGGAGCTTTACAATGAACTTAACATTTTTATTACAAAATATGCACAATCACTCCGCATGGTTTTTATTTAGAATTACTCTTAAAATCTTGTTTTTTCTTAGACTCTTATCAATCTTTATGGTGATTCTTTGCTTCAACATTATACAAAAATATGGACAAACTATCGATTCGGTTCGACTGTAGTGAATGGAATCTTCTCTTATCTTAACCGACATTGGATTCGTCGTGAAATTGATGAAGGCAAATTGGGAATTTTTGAAGTTTATAATGTGAAATTTTATTTTATCTTCATTTAATTTGTAAATATTCAAGATGGCAATTAATATTTGGAAGCAAGTTATATTTACTGATCTTCATCATAATGTTACTTCTGCAGCTCTAGCGCTGATTGAACAAGATCGAAATGGGGAAATGATTCAAACTAAACTTATTAAAGGAGTTGTCGAGTCATATAGTGAGTGAATTATATTTTTAAAATTAATTTTCAATAATGAATTTAAGTTGAATTGGGGATTAATGAGAGAGAAACCGTTGGATCAGGTAATGATGACGGCGCCAACTCTCAATCTGCTGGCCTTCAACCTAACATGACTAGACCTGGTGTGAAGTACCAAGTATATCGGGAACATTTTGTCAAACGACTCTTGGAGGAAACTCTTAACTATTATACAACAGAATCTACAACTTTTCTTCAAAGTTATAGTGTTCCAGAATATATGAAAAAGGTTTTTCTCGTAAATCAAACATTATTACCAGTTTTATAGGTTGGTGAACGTCTTAACGAAGAACGTGATCGTTGTCAACTTTATTTGGACTACACAACTTTAGATTCTCTACTTAAAGTTTGTGACGACGCTCTTATTTGCAATCATTTGGAATTGTATTTATTTATCTTAAAATTCTTTAAAAAGGAATTATTTATTTAGATTTCATAATGAATTTGAAGCACTTCTCAGTCAACGACAATGTGAGCATTTGGGACGAATGTATGATCTTTGCCACCGTGTCACTGGTGCTTTAGATAAGTTGAAGCAGATACTTGAGATATACATTACGAGAGAGGGGCGTGCTGCTATTGAACAAATTGCTCAAAATGCAATGAGTGTATGAGAAATATTTTGATAAAAAATTTAAAAATTTTTGTTTTAGGACCCAAAATATTATATAACAACAATTCTTCAACTTTATGATGTTTATAATAATTTGGCTAATAAAGCATTTAAATTAGACCATGGATTTGTTGAGGCAATGGATAGAGCATTTACTCGTTTTGTTAATGAAAATGAAATTACTCGTTTGGCAAAAAGTGCTTCGAAATCTCCACAACTTTTGGTTTTATATTGCGATCAATTGTTGCGTAAAAATGCAAAGAATGTTGAAGATGAAAGAATGGATGAATATTTGGAGCAAGTGGTTAGTTTGGGAAATATTTTTGACAGAAATTATCTCTTTATTTTTTCAGATGACTGTTTTTAAATATATTGAAGATAAAGATATGTTTCAGGCATTTTTCCATAAAATGCTTTGTAAACGTCTTGTTACAGAAGCAAGTGCTAGTGAGGAAGCTGAGCGGTTTTCAAATTATTTTTTAATTAAAATTTAAATAATTTTAAAGTTCAATGATTGCTAAACTTAAACATATGTGTGGATTTGAATATACAAGTAAATTGGAGCGACTTTTGACTGATGTTGCATTGAGTAGAGACAATTCTGACATTTTTAGAAAGGTTCTTCATGAAATTGAATTTAAATTAATTTTAACTTATTTAGCAAGCTACAAGACGGGAGGTTGATTTTTCGGTTATTGTCGTTATGTCTAATGTTTGGCCTCTTACTCAACCAATTTTATTTGAGATTCCCTCTCCGTTAATGAATTGTATTGAAGGTTTAAATAATTATTTTAATTTAAAAAAAAGTTTTATTTTAGATTTTACGAGATATTATTCTGGAAAATACACAGGTCGAAAATTAAATTGGGTTTTGCAAATGTCTCGTGGTGAAGTAATTTCGACAAGTGGAACTTTTGCAAATAAATATACATTTATTGTAATTTTTAAAGTTTTATTTTTAAATTATTTTTCTAGTGTAATACTCAACAAATTTCTTTATTAATGCTTTTTAATGAAAGAAATGTTTATAAACAATCTGATTTGGAAACTATTTTAAAATTACCAAAAGACCAATTAATTCCAGCTTTGCATTCTTTACTTAAAGTTGGATTACTTTTAAATGTTAGTGGGAATGATAAATCTGTCCCGTCAAAAAAATCAAGTACTGATGAAGCTGATAATAAAAATGATGATAAAGAATTACAATTAAATAATGGATTTACAAAGTGGGAATTAAAAGGAAATAATTTTAATTCTTTTTTTTAATTTAGTAAAAAACTTAAAGTTGATTTAATTCGAGCAATGGTTTCAGCAAAAGAACAGAAGAAGGATAATGAAGAAGTACAGAAATGTGTTGATGAAGATAGAAAAATTGTTATTCAAGTAAATTTTTAAAATTTTTTAAAAAATATTTTTTTAAATTAAATAGGCTGCAATTGTACGTATAATGAAGATGCGAAAGACTTTAAAACATCAACAATTAGTTGGAGAAGTACTTAACCAATTAACTGCTCGATTTCAGCCAAAGGTAATTTTGAAAGCTTTTAAATTTAAAAAAATAAAAATATTTTTAGGTGCCTTTAGTTAAGAAATGTATTGATATGTTAATTGAAAAGGAATATTTAAAACGTGGTGAAAATGAGCGTGACTCATACGAGGTTATTTTTTAAGGAATTTTGTTTTGAAATTCTTTTTTCTTTTTTAGTATTTGGCTTGATGATCTCTTCTGTGCTTATTTAAACAAGAGGAATGACAATTCTTTGACATATTTTAAAAAAAAAGTTGTAACTGCTCACAGATTTTGTTTGTTACATCAATCAACGTTTTTTTAAATAATAAAAATAATTTCTTTTAATTTTTTGGAAATTAAATTTTAAATAAAATATAAATTGGAAAAATAAATAATATAAAAGAAAATTTATTTATTTTGGAAGAATTGTGTTCCTTTGATTTATTTAATCTATTGTCTTTAATTGAGAAATTTTGCTTCATTTCATCTAAAAAATTAATCTTTTTCCATTTAAAAGTTCTTTTCTTACCTTTATTTTCAATTTCATTTAAATTATTGTCCTCTTGATGAGATAATTGAGGTGAAATTCTTTCTTCCTTTTCCACTATTTGAATAGGTCCGTCGAAGGAATTGGAAGTCTCTAAATCTTCGTTACTACTATCTTTCGATGATTTTATTTTATTAAATAAAATAATTAAATAAAAAATTGACAGTAATATTTTTAAATAATTATTCATTTTTTAAATAAAAATTGTCTAAAAATTAGAAAAGAACATCCTTAAAAATATGTATATAATAAAAATACGTCAGTCAGTCAAGCATTTAGAGTTGCAGCGCAACAATCGATTTTCTCTTTCAGAGGTTGTTTGGAAAGAAATGAAGTGCAATAATAATTTCCAGCTTTTTATTTATCCTCCAAATTGAAAAAAGGAAGGAAAGAGAAATTGTGTTGAGTTGTTCAAAATAGTATATTTTCATTTCAATTAACAACTACTTAAATGTGCATGTTCTTATATGCGGATACGCTTTGAAGAAAGAAGCTTAACAACTTTTTATGTTAATTCGGATATTCTTAATGCATATTTTAGTACTTCTGTGTATATTTTGGCCAACCCAATTATTATATTTTTTGAATGACATTATAGACAAATATAAAAAAGACTGAAGAATTATTCAATTAATTAAACCCCCCCCCCCTTAATAGATATGTATTTATAAATAATACAGCTTGAAAATTACCAAACAAAGATTTGTTTATAAAAGAATATTTAACAAAATTTTTAAATATTTTTTTATTCTTTTAATTTTTTAAAATATTTTAATTTTAACAATTTTAAAGAGTATCTAATTTAAATAAGGAAATTATCCAAAAAATTATAAATAACATTTATATACTCTCAATTTCTTAACTCAATTGAATGTCAGCAGATTTCCGTAACTAAATTAATTAAAAATTAATTTCAAAAAATATATTCAAACCTTTTGAAATAATTTCTTTTTGGCTTTTTTAGTCAAATTTGCTGGATCAGCAAAGAATTCACGTTCTTCTTTAATTTCTTCATCTTCATCCAAACCAACAATTTTATTTTCAATTTTTATTTTCTTTTCTTCAATAATTTGTATATCCTCCTCTTCTTCTTTATTTTCATCTAAATGTGAATATTCTCTTTTATTTTTATTAATTGTTGTTTGTTTTTGAATAAATTTAGTTTCATTTTCTATTTTTTTATTTTCAGAATCCTAAAAGTTAAAACAATAATTTATTTTTCAAAAATTAAAATTACCCTCATAGCAACCAAATAAGTCTCATAAGGACTAGCCCATTGTTGCTCCAAATATTCTTGAATATTTAATGCCTTTTCCTTACAAGAATTAGAACTTTAAAGAAAAATATTTTAGAAAAAATAATTATTAATTTTTAAATACTTTTTAGTTTCCAACTCTTCCATATTCCCAGAAAGTAATATTCGACGTAATTCTTTCCCTTCATTATTTTTAATTTCTTTTTCCCCTCCTT
Source organism: Meloidogyne enterolobii (assembly GCA_963681835.1). Lineage (NCBI taxonomy): Eukaryota > Metazoa > Nematoda > Chromadorea > Rhabditida > Meloidogynidae > Meloidogyne > Meloidogyne enterolobii. The sequence goes on along the minus strand of CAVMJV010000010.1, from coordinate 1,457,111 downwards.
CATCATTTTCTTTTAATTTATTTTTATCGAATTCCAAATTTCTTTTATTTTTTTCTTCTTCATTATATAAATATTTACTTATATCAAAACGATATTCAAGTTTTGCTTTTAATCCATTTACACAATTATTTAATTTACTAAATTCATCAATTCCGGTTTGTTTAGATAAATTATTTAAATTGTTGTTAATTGTTGTTTGTTCTAGTGGAAGTTCTCTCGCTATTTTTAATATTCTAAATAACAAAATTCTTAGAAATATTAACTTTTGTTTTTAAAAGATAACCTTGCAAGTGATTCCAATTCATGTCGAACCAAACGCGGAACTGGAGCACAACAAGCCAAAATCCCACTTTGTTCCCGAGGCAATACCTTTTAAATAAAAATATTTATTTTTTAAAAAAATTTCAAAAAACCTCAGCAATTTTTAACATCATATGATCAGGCAAAACATAATAAAAAGATTTATCATGCTCTTTAGCGGTCACTTCACGCCATCTCCAAAGTTGCTCCAAAGCAAATATTTGTCGATTATTTAGTTGCCGACCATTTAAAAGTTCTTTATAGTCCTTTGACTGTTCAGGCTAAAAAATTAAAAAAATAATGGTTTTTATAAAAATAAAAAAAGCAGAAGGAATTACTTTAAAAAAATTTCCAAAAGACACGTAAAATTTTAAGTACATTCAAAAACTGGTGAGGATAACGGAAAAGAACAAATTACCACTTTAACATTAATTTGCTTTTCAAATTGATTGTAAGTTCGTCTAATAATTTTAGATGAAATATGAGTATTTCCTTCAGAGGATGTTGCTGTAGCGCCGGAAATGCATTCTGCACCTAAATCAATTCTTCGAACGTTGACCCTATCCTCGTTTAATTTTGCCTCATGTTCATCAAAATTACGAACCTAGAAAAAATATTTTTGTTTTCAAAAAAATTTAAAAAAACAAACAATATTATCTACAAGTCTGTCATTGACGGAAATAATTTGTGTAATATCCTCCAAAGAACTATCATTTATTTTTAATGATTTAAGTCCAGCTTCGCTTGAAATTTTACGTAAACTAAAAGAAAATAAATTTTTACAAATTAAAATAAAAACATACACATTAATTATTCTATTTCTTTGAGTATGCATAAATTGGTTAAATTGAGGAAATGTAGCATATAATTCAAAACCATCACCAATTAATGGCATTTGATTACTTGTTTTGACAAGAGAAGCAGTTGATGATTGAAGTTTCTAAAATTTATTATTTCAATAATTATTTCAATCTTTATTAACTTTAATTGTATTTCCAATATCTCCTGAATCCACCGGCTTCATCTCACTCATTATAATTATATTTAAATATTTATCTAAATTTAAAATATATTATTTGTGATATTTTACTAAATAGAAATGCGAGTTTACAACTCTTGATAAACAAAAAAATACAAAAAAAAATAAACTTCAATTTTAACCTTACCGGAAAAGTCGAATCCCGAACAATTAGGACATTTGACAATTTGATTTTTCATAGATGCAATTATTACAAAATATCTAATTTAAAAGTGTCAACCACTGAGAAATATTACATTTCGTCTAATGTTTTATTTGCGACAATAAAAATGCAAAAATTCAGTAGTACATAAATTGTTTTTTACATTCAGAGACTTCCTTCTAAACTTTATAAAATGCATAGACCTTCTGCTACTCAACAACAAAATCCTTCTACGCCACAACAAACACGATATGTTAATGGTAGTCAACAACCACAAACAAATTTTCCTCGCCGCCCAATTTTTCAACAAGCACAATTAACACAGCAATCTGGACGTCAACAAATGTCAAATTTTCTTTCAGGCACGCGGAAAAGGCGCCGTCTGGTTGACAGAGTAATTATGCCTGAAGTATGATTGTCGATCTTTTCAGATTTTTAAATTCTTTTATTCTAAGATTCGTCAGCTAGTTCCAGAGGCAGACGCTTACTCATGTTTGTTAACTTATGAGCAAAAGTTGGACGCCCTTATAGCAAGAAAACGTTTAGAAATTCAAGAAGCACTTAAACGTCCGTTGAAGATAAAGCGCAAACTTCGTATTTATGTTTCACATTCATTTATCCATGGAAAAGAACCCGAGGTTTGTTCATAAATATTTTAAGGTAATTGTAAATATAGTGATTCATTAATAAGTCTTTAGTAACAGGATTTTTATTTTAAAGCATGAAGGTGATGAAGGCATTATTCCAATGTGGGAATTACGTGTTGAAGGTCGCCTTCTAGATGAAACTCCTTCAATCCCACAAAATTCTGCTGCTTCTTTCAATACTTCTGTTTCATCAATTCCAGCTTTAGGTCGAAGTGGAGGTTCCTTTTCATCTTCGGCCTCTTCTTCGACAGCTGTTCCTCCTCCACTCACAGCCGTTCAGAGAGGAACATCAACCTGCGCAAATTCATCGCTTATTATCCAACATAAACGCAAATTTAGTTCTTTTTTCAAAAGTTTGGTTATTGAATTGGATAAAAATATATATGGTCCAGACAATCATCTGGTTGAGTGGCATCGCACACCGCAAACTGGGGAGACAGATGGATTTCAAGTGAATGGATTTCAACTTTTTTAAATTAATTGAGATTTATTTAAAGGTTAAACGTCCAGGAAATATGGATGTAAAATGTACAATTCTTTTACTTCTTGATCACCAACCTATGAAATTTAAATTACATCCACGATTGGCTAAATTATTGGGAATTTCTGTAGAATCACGTATGCGTATAATTGAGGCTCTTTGGCAATATATTAAAACACATAAACTTCAAGTTTTTAATTTTTAAATAAATTATTATTTTTTTTAATTTTCAGGATGCTACAGATCATGATGTAATTAATTGTGATCATTACCTTGAACAAGTTTTTAACTGCACAAAAATGCGTTTTATGGAAGTCCCTCAACGATTGCAGCAATTATTACAGCAACCAGATCCATTAGTAATTCATCACGTTATCAAATGGGATGGGTCTTCTGTTAGTGATAATAAAAATACTGCTTGTTATGATGTAAGTTTATTTTTTTTTCAATCTGAAAATTCTTTGAAGTGAAATTTAAAAAAATAAAACCCTCAAGTATTTTGAAGATACATTTGTTTCACTAACTTCAGCATTTTTTAAGTAGACGTAGCTCTATTACAGTTTATTAGCCCAATCGAAGTGTGAGTTCTCATAGTTCCGACATTGAAAAATTTCCGAAAATTTTCGGCAGTTCCAAACTTTTTTAAATTTTGAGGTTTTGCTAAAAATCAAATATTTTTTAAATAGATTGATGTTGAATTAGATGATCCTGTTAAGCAATTACAATCAACATTTCTTCAGTCAAACTCAAATTATCAAGACATAATGGCTTACGATCAAAAGGTTTATTTTAATTAAGCTAAAAAAATATTTCTGCATTTTTAAAAGATTCACGAAATTGTTGATAATATAAATGAATTAAAACATAAAAGAGATTTTTTTGCTGGGTTTTCTGAAAATCCTCAACAATTTGTTCAAGATTGGTTAATTTCACAAAGCAACGATCTTAGAGTTAGTTTTTTTTAAATTTTTCATAATTTCTTTTGTTCTAGACTTTGGCCGGAGCTTCTATTAATGATAATGAATTAGAACGTCGAGTAGAAAAATATTTGCAACCGGATACGCAAGAAGGCGTCTATCGTTATATGTATATTCTTATAAACTAATATTATATTTAATTTTTCATAATCTAGATATGGAAAAGTGCAACAAAAACGCTTTGAATTGGAATGCACATTGGGTGTTCGAAATAATTAAAAATTTGAGAATTGTTTTCATATTTTGTTTCTTCTTTAACTTTGAACTGTTACACAATTTAAATTAAAGAAAGAAAGCATAAAGGACGGTTGATGAGATTGGAATGTCAGGAATTTTCTAAGTTTTTGATATCTAAATACTCTAAAAATCCTTTATCCCATTAATTCTTTTTATTTTGAAATAAAATTTAATCAAAAAAATATTTGAATTCGATAACCTAATTTTTATTAAAAAGTATTAGTGCTTTATGTTAAACCTTTTCTTTCATTAAAATTGCATTGAAAAAATCTACATTCCTTCTATTTAATTCTTCTTCATTAACAACCATATATAAAATATCAGCCAAAACTTGTTCTATTTGCATTTGATTAGGTCTTTCACTCATTGGTTTAACATTACCATTTTTGACACATTCTGGAATTCTTCGAAAAATTGGTCCAAAATTTAGTCGAACACGTGCAGAATGAAATAAAGAAACGGCGGGAAAGTAATGGCCAGTAAATATATTTTGAAAAGCTACTCCACAACTTTGCCCATTTAGAAAAAATTCAATCTATATTTAAAATAATTATTTATATTTACATTTATTTTTTACTTTAGAATTTGGAAGAAGCTGTAATTTTTGAATTTCTTGTTGTATTTCTTCTTTTTCTTCAAAAAAATAATTTTGTTTAAATTTAATTAAATCACAATCTTTCCACGAAGGAGGTAAAATATCTGAAATTTTGATTGTTGTGGCAACATTATTAGCTTTTTCAACATTCAAGGAAGGTAAATCAATTAAACAACCTTTTTTGAAATTTTAAAAAATAAATTATTTAACATTAAACAATTACCGATAGTGTCTCCCTGTTTAAATCCTCGTTGATAATACCTCCGACCATAACCTTTAAAAAATAATTTTTTAATCATCTCTTAATTTTCGTTTCGAAATATCGAGAATTTTGTTACTACAGTTAAACTTCTGAATATCAAAAGGACCAAATTTAGAATCGTTCTCGAAAAATATCATACCCCCACCCCCCATTTACCATCATTAAAAACAGTTCCTCGTTTACTTCTCCAGCTATAACTAAATTTAGAATATCCAATACAAGCTTGTAATGGAGCTAAAAAACAAAAGAGAAAATTATTTTTTATTAAAATAATATTTACAAAAAGCTTGGGCCCATCCAACACGAACATGTGAATCTCCGGGTTGACTTAAAAATTCCATCTGTTAACAAAAAGAAGGAAATTAAAAAAGTTTTTTTAGAATAAAAAAAGTTTTTTTTTTCAAATTTACCTCAAAATACCACTTTCCATGACCAACAGAATGTGTTGCCCTAACAGAAGAATAACCTTTAAATAACAAAAAATATTTATTTAAAAATTATTCTATTCTAACCATCACATCCAGTTAAAGTTAAATTGTCTGCATCCAAAATTAACTTAAAAATATTTCTTTTTTAAATTTTTCAAAAAAAATTCCCAAACTTGATTAGCTCTATCATTTGGTGAAAGTGTTACTATTTGGGGAATCTAAAAACTATTTTTAAAAATTAAATTAAAAACAAACAACATACAACAATTCTGTGAATATGTGAAGGGATTTGGACAGCTCTAGTATTATTTACTTCTTCTCTGTCAAAACGATCTCTAAAAAATAATTTTTATTTTCAAATTAAATTAAAAACCTATTTAAAATATTTGGATCTTTTTCTACCAAATAATAACGATATCCTTCTCTATTAAATGGAAAATCAATTCCTGATTGTCCATTAATTGTAACTGTTGCAAATTCAGAAGCCCTAAAAATTATTTTTTAAATAAATTTATTTTTAAAAGTTTTTACATTTTTGCTTTTTTCTGTAAAGGAATATTTAAATTAATTTTTGTATCCAATCCTTCTCCATTATTTGAAGTAGCTGCTTTTCTTTTACTTGCTCCTCTTGTTTTTGGCCCTTCACTAAAATTTTCTAAATTTAATGAATGATAAATTTGTTGTTCAGAAATTTGTAAAGAATTTGCTTCTCTTTCTGCAGCATCTCTGCCTCTTTTAAATATCTTTAAAAAATAATAAATTCTATAAGAAAATAAAAAACCTGTAAAATAGATTCATGCATTGGACCAATCCGTAAAAGATCTTTTTCTTTCAAAGCAAAAGAACAACCCTTAGAATCTTGTACAAAAAGTTCAGTTTCTTTTTGTAAAATTTTCAAAATTGTTTGGTGCCAAGTTTTCTTTTGACGTTTTGGCGTTGTTGATAAATATTCCTGTTTATTTTTAATTTAAGAAAAAATTATAGAAAAAAATTCTACCCAATTTTTGTCCATATATTGCACAATTTCTTGATCAATTGAAAAGAAAGGATTAGGGCCTTTGATTGAAGAAATGTTTGAAAGGCCATATTGTTTTATAAAATATTCAAGTGTCATGTTAGCTAATGCCATTACAGCCATTGAAGAATAACCTGAAAAAATAAATTTGATATTTTCACAAAAATACTTGACCCACTCAACTAGTCGTTAAATGAGAGTCTGTTATTAGTTCATTTAATGTCAAAAACGTGTTTAGGATAGTTTGAAGGGGGAGAGGTGAGTACCAGAGCCATTAACCAAACCTTCTTTACTTTATTTTTTAATTAATTTACTTGTGCTTCGAATATTCCATTTCTCCTTGTTTTCAGGTGAACAACCCCTACAACAAAACATATAGGAAACCATAAATGGAAGACCACCACTTTAAAATTAAAATTAGAAAAGGAAATTTTTGTTAAACGAACAAATTTTCTAAATCTTTGAAACATTCTTGATGAAACCATCTTTTACACCCAGAACATTGTACTTCCAAACCTCCAAGTTTGCGCTCTCCATTACTTTAAAAAATTTAATTTAAAATTTAACAAAAATAAAAAATAACCAGTAACAAACATTTGTTGAAATATCAGAAGGGGAACAAAGAGAATCATTAAAATTTGTTGGTGGTTCTTGTTTTGGTTCTTTTAATGGCGTATTTGATTCTGAATTTAACGTTTTTTGTTGTAAATTTTGGCTTGAGGCTCTTGATCTCATCTAAAAATGAAAATTATAAATTTAAAAGAATTGTATTTATTGTTAATTATTAATTTTTGGATAAAAATTGGAACAAAATTTCGTGTCTGGTGAAAACGGCAGTGGTGAATTGGGCAGTGAGTTAATTGGGCAGTGAGTAATTTGGGCAGTGAGCGATATGAGCAATGAGTGATATGGGCAGTAAACGTTTTTAAAAAAAAATTTTACACACAAAAACAACTTGAGTAACACTTGAAAACCAACAGAACCAGAATTTTCAGATATTTTCCTTTTTCAGATATTTTTGACCTATTTTGAGACCTAAAAACTTGGAATAGGAACTTATTTGTCAATTTTTAGTAGCTTAAATCTAATTAACAGTTAGGGAAACGTCAGAAATTGGGCCAAAATAATTACGACAAATGGTAATATTGTTCCCACAACGGTGAAGGTTGGCAAATGAAAAAATTTGGACACGGTACCTTGAATTTTTGTGTGTTTATAATTTTAAAAATTTTAAGTTACTGCCCAAATCATTGTTACTCAAGTTGTTTTTGTGTGTAAAATCATTTTTTTAAAAACGTTTACTGCCCAAATCACTCACTGCCCATATCACTCACTGCCCAAATTACTCACTGCCCAATTAACTCACTGCCCAATTCACCACTGCCCAAATCACACGGCACCCAAAATTTCAGAAAATGATTATGGTAAAAGGTATCGGCACTCTATTAGCGGCACTATAGTGACCCAAACGAAACCGATTTGGGTCAGATAAACGCCGCCAACTGATTGTGAGTCCGAGCAACTGAGCGAGTTTGTTTGTTGAAGTATTGACTTGCAGTATTTGGCTCTATCTGAAATGAGGTGCGTAATCATATTTTTTCTCCTTCTTTTCACAAGGCATAACTCATCGAATGAGGATTCGATGAGTTATGGATTCGATGAGTTGAGTGTTTTTGGCCGATTCGATGAGTTAAGGAATTTTAGCCGATTCGATGAGTTGAGCGTTTTTGGTCGATTCGATGAGTTAAGGATTCGATGAGTTGTAGGGTAGCCGGACTAACTTTTTACATTTTCTTTTCTGTGCCCGTGTTGTCTTTCCGTGTTCGTCCTTGTTTGGTACGTGTATATGTCCGTCTTCGTCCGTGTTTTGTCTGTCCGTTTCGTCCGTGTTTTTTTCGGTCTGTGTTTTGTCTGTCCGTTTTCGTCCGTGTTTTGTCTGTCCGTCTTCGTCCGAGTTTTTCTGTCCGTGTTCTGTCTGTCCTTGCTCGTCCGAATTTTGTCTGTACCAAACAAGGACGAACTCGGACGAACACGGACAGACGACACGGGCAGAAAAGAAAATGTAAAAAGTTAGTCCTCCTGCATTATTTTTCCTTAAGGAAAAATCAACACAAATTAAATACTAAGGAAAAAATGACCCTTTTTACCTTGTGAAAAGAAGGAGAAAAAATATGATTACGCACCTCATTTCAGATAGGGCCCAGTATTTTATTGATTCTGCAAGCAGTAACGCAAGACAAACTGCTCATAGGTTCTGGAATTCTCAAAAATCTTGGTATCATAAAATTTCTGACGTTTCTAAAAATAAAAATTTCCCGTTTACAATTCACTTTCCAATTAACAAATTTATTTTCAAAGATTTAAGGAGGAATGGACTATTTTGAACAATTTTATAGTGATTTAAAGTTTACTGAGAAGCGTGATGCCAATCTTACGTCTGAGCAACAAATTGATCGAATTCTTCGCCCAGGTTCTACTTATTTGAACTTAAATCCGTTTGAAGTATTGCAACTTGAACCTGAATCGAATGTTGACGATGCCAGAAAAAAATATAAAAAACTTTCTTTGCTTATTCACCCCGACAAAAATCCTGACAATCGAGAACGGGCAGAAAGGGCTTTTGATGCTTTGAAAAAAGCTTTATCGTTGCTTGAAGATCCTGATGAAGTAGCGCGATGTAGAGAAATGTATGAGGAGGCAAAAGCTCGATTGGCTGTGCAAATTAGTGAAAAGAAACGAAAATTGCGAAAAGTTTATAAATTGTATAGATTAATTTTTAATTTTATTTTTTTTAAAGGAAGGAAGGCCTGACACAGTTGAGGAAGATACTCCAGCAGGATATGCACGAGCTTTGTGGGTAACTGTTACAAAAGTATGTTTTAAAATTATATTTTTTGAATGTTTTTTTTTGTATTTTTAGTGTTTTGCTGACAGAGAAAAGAAACGAAAAATGTTGGAGGAAAGGGCTAATGATGAAAAACGTCGTCTGGCTGAAGCTGTACAAACAGCTTCTGAGAAACGTCAATTAGAAGAAGAATATAGGAAGAATTATGAAGAAAGTCGAGATGAAAGACGGGGTTCTTGGAGAGAATTTATGAAGAAAAAGGAGAAAAAACTTGAGAAATTTAGAGGAGCTAATTTTAAGCCTCCGCCTCCAAAATTGGAAGTTTCTAAAGAAATTACAAAGCCCAAACCACAATTTTGATTTCTTTTCTGACAGTAAAATATTATTAAAAATATTTTTTAATTTTCGGTTTATTTCCGAATTGTTTTTTTTGTTTATAATTATTTAATCTTTTTTAAATTTCTTTTGAACAGTCTTAAAAGAATATAATAAAGAAACAAAAAGAAATGGGTCGTCCAGGATTTATGTCTCGCGGTGGTGGAGGTGGTCGAGGAGGTGGTGGAGGTTAGTTTGATATATTTGAGTTAGTCTAGCAATAAATAATTTTCAGGTTTTCGTCCTAGAGGTGATGGCGGCGGTGGAGGAGGTTTTCGTGGTCGTGGTGGAGGAAGAGGGGGAGGTGGTGGAGGCTTCCGTGGTGGAAGAGGAGGGGGACAAATGAATGGATTTGGTAGTGGTGATAGACGATCAAGTGGAGGTGGCGGAAGCTTCCGTGGAAGTCCTCGTGGTTCTCCACGCGGAAGAGGAGCAGGAGGCCGCGGAGGAAGAGGCGGTAGTGGAATGAAAGGAGGAAAGAAAGTAATTATTGAACCTCACCGTTTAAAAGGTTTCTTTTTTTTTAATTAAAATAATTATATTTATTTAAAAATTTAGGAGTTTTCATTGTAAAAGGCAAAGAAGATGCTTTAGTAACAAAAAATATGGTGCCTGGTGAGTCAGTTTATGGAGAAAAACGAGTCTCTATTCAAAACGAACACTCAAATGATACTGGTAAATTTATTTGTTTTATTAGAAAAAATAATTTAATATTAAAAAAAGATGAACAAAAAACAACAACAGAATATCGCGTTTGGAATCCTTTCCGTTCTAAATTGGCAGCCGCTATAATGGCAGGAGTTGAAGATGCACACATCTTTCCTGGTGCTCGAGTTCTTTATTTGGGTGCTGCTTCTGGTACTTCTGTTTCGCACGTTTCTGATATTGTTGGACCGGTAAAAAAGAAATTTTAAGGAAAATATTTTTAAATTTAAATTATTCAGGATGGAATTGTTTATGCCGTGGAATTTTCACACAGGAGTGGTCGTGATCTTTTGGGAATGGCCAAAAAACGACCAAATGTTGTTCCAATCGTGGATGATGCTCGACACCCACACAAATATGCAATGATGGTGAAAATAAATTTTTATTTATTTTATAATTTTTATTTTAGGTAGGGATTGTTGATACAATCTTTTCTGATGTTGCACAACCTGATCAAGCAAGAATTGTGGCTCATAATGCACACAAATTTTTGAAAAATAATGGACATGTTGTGATCTCAATAAAAGCAAATTGTGTTGACAGCACTGCTGAACCAGAGGCAGTTTTTGCTGGGGAAGTGAACAAATTACGCGAAGAACAGTTTAAACCGATTGAACAGGTATGGAATTTATAGGAGGGTAATGTTTTGAATTTTAGGTGACACTTGAACCTTACGAACGTGATCACGCTGTGGTTGTTGCTGAATATAGAGCATCAAAGAAAGTGAAAAAGGAAAAGAAGGAAACTAAAACGGAGGAAATGGAAAGCTGATCATCTCAAGTTTCCTGGCAATCTTGATTTATTTTTCAATTTGAGAGAAATATGATTCCTTTTTTGTTATTTGTTGAATTTTATTTAAATAAACATTTACAAACTTAACAAATTCATTTAAAATTATCTTTTCCATAGTTTAAGCACTTTATCTTTTCCACCGCTTGCCACGCATTCACTATTTGGGCTCCAATCTACTGCAAACACCTCGTCACCATGCCCAGGCAAATCTTGCCCTAGTTTTCTTTTTTGCATGTTCCAAACCTATGATAAGAAAATATTCAATAAATGGAGACTAAAAACATTAAATCTACCTTTAGTGTTGAATCTGCTGAACCAGAAACTAGAAGTCGACTGTCAGATGACCAAGCAATTTGATAAACAGGCCCCACATGACCTCGTAACGAAGTTTGAAATTTACCGGTCCACCCATCCCAAAGTTTTATTGATTTGTCAAAAGAGGCAGAAGCAATTGTACGCCCATCAGGTGAAAACTGAACCTGATTAATTAATTGTTGGTGACCAGTAAGTCTGGCAATTGGCTGTTTTTTAATGGCAGGCTCCCATAGAAATAACTAGAAAAATATAAATTTTAAATTTATATCTCCCTCCATACAGTAAAATCATCTGAACCGGAGACTAGTCTTTCGGGGTGACAGTTCAACATTTTTTCATATTGTTTTTTTGCGATTTTTTGTGCCTAAAAATAGAAAAATTTCTAGTTATTTCTATTAAAATTGTTGCATACTTCCCCAGGCTGAGTGTTTGAAATTGATATTTGTTTTTGTTTACTATCCTCTTCAGGTGAAAATGATCCAATACGTAAAACATAATCAACATTTGAAGCTAACGTATTTATCCAATGAGCATGGCCTTCAAGTGTTCGACACAATACACCATCATTCGTTCTCCAAACTTTTATTGTTCTATCCTTTAATTATTAAATAAAAATGAGTTTTTTGATTGGAAATTACCTGCGATCCAGAATATATTAAATCATTTCCACTCCATCGAATATCTGTTACCTTAAAAAATAAAATTTCCAAATATAATTTTAAAGCACTGACAGAAGCAGTGTGACCGCTGTCGAAATTAATAAATTTCGACTTAAAATAAATTCGAAAAGACGTAAAATTTTAATATTTATTCTCAAAGTTTAAAAGTTTTAATAATTTTTTTGGGGGAAGATTTTTATTCTTAAAATTAAAAGTGAAGAGGAAAAAGATATTTTTGGGGCATTAGAATTTGCTTTTAAAGAAGGGTGAAAACAAGAATTGTTTTAAAAGTATGATTAAGTTGGAATATCAAAAATATGAATTATTTGGGAAGAAACATGAAAAGAATCATCGGAAAGATTATGAAATAATAATAAAAATAGAAATTGGAATTTTGTTAAAAAATATTAAAAATATAATATTATGAAACATCATTAAGTCGGGCCAGTCCCGACACTCCGGCGGAAACAAAATTTGTAGACAGAAATTAGAATTAAGCGAAAGAGTATTGGTAGGATGCAGTTGATTAGTAGAAGTAAGGAAATTATTGTTGCAATAAAAATTAAGATGTGCAGAGGGTTAAAAAAGAAAGAAAGCGTGTCCAATATGCTCGGTAAATTTATTTCTCCGAATTTTGTTTCATTTGTTTTTGTTTTTATCCAAATATCTGCTTTCTCCGCGCTCGCCAGGGCTAATGTTCCAACTAACTGAAAATTAAAGTTTGAACTGGGACAATGGATTTCACAATTTTCATCGATATTAGAATGTTCTAAATGGACTGAAATAATTCTCTTGGTTCCTTTAGGATCACAAATCACAACAGTTTTTAAGCTAGGACATGTTATATACCCTAGGTTTTTCCCAAAATCTGTTTTGCATTGTAATGTTAATATTGCCCCTCTAACGCATTTGTAACAGCCTTCTATTGACGCGGATTGGACTTTACAACTATTTAATTCAATTTCTGTGCGCAAAAACATTCCTTCAATTCTAACTTCCATTTTTGCGGAAGCTAGGTCAGGATTAAAAATTACTTCAGAGTTTTTTGTTTTAAAAACGAGACCGTTGTGTTCAAAGGGTAAAGTTTGGTCCCCTCTTAATAATTGGGATATTTTTCTCCCATCTTGACAAGTACACGCGGCTATATCGTTGGCCAAATGGCAATCGCAGGTTTTATACGCTATACTACATTTTATAAATTCTCTCGCCTCTTGCGCTGTTTTACAATAAAATTTCCTAAGATTATGCTCTTTTTCAAAATCGATAATGGCTGTAGCGCGATTATTGGCTATAAAAGGTTTGACTAGTGTAGGAGTGGGAGGGATGTTTAAATCATTTAAAACCATTTTTAATTTATTCCATTCTTTCATAAATTGGGGTATTAAATTTACTTCAAAACTTTCGCTTATAAATTCTCCCTTTCCGTCATTTTTAGTTAATGAAACATTTAAGTTTAATGCGATATCCCACTTTTCACATTCAAAGACTTCAAAAATTTCGTTTCCTATAGGTTTTGCATAGTACCTATAAAAAGTGCATGGAGCTGTAGCATAGAAACATCCTGTCATTGGCCAATTATTCATACCTTCGACACAACCTGTAATCCCCGGAAAGTTTTGGACTGCTTCTAATTCTAATATTGTTTCATTTACTTTAATTTCCGCGCATTTATTACCTTTACAACTTCCTGTTTCTGGGCATCTCTTAACACTCATTACATTCATTTCATATTCTCTTGTAAAAAATTTTGTTTTCTTTGCGCAGCGTGCTTCCGCGTTTAATATTTTTAAATTTATCATTCCTGCTGGTCTGTTAGCGTGATCCTCAAATAATATTTTGATTTCTTGTTCCCTAGGTAGAAAATTTAACTCAATCACTTTTTCAAATAAGCATGTCCGCTCTTTATTTTTATTTACAACACATTTTTCTTCCTGAGCGGTAATAGTGGTTAATTGAAGACTTTCGGGAATGGTCAAAAATATTAATACTATTGTTAATTTTATCGGATTTATTTCCCTTTTGGCTTTTATTAATTTTAGTTCACTTTCCTCATTTTTGCCCCGATTACTCTTTATATTATATTTTCTATAAATCCATCGCATTAATCGAAATTTAAAATTTAATAAGCAAAATGCCCCTCTGAATCCAAACACAATCACACGAAAAACAGTCATTATTATTGAAAAGAATATATAGAAAATTATTGCGAACAATATTATAGCAGTTTTTGAAGCACATTGTGGATTTTTAAGCAATTCTATACAAATATTACATTTTATAATTTCACAAATTACTTTAGCTTCACAATTTATCCCAGATTCTTTTACTAATTCTCCGTATCTCCAAAATTTAATTTTAATTTCATAATTTGAAACCAATATTTCTTTTGATAATGGAATTAATTCTTCCAATTTTGGGTGGGGAAAGAGCGCGCATCGATCATTTTTTACACATATCTCTACACTTCCTATCTCTTCTTGTGAAAATATTTTTACTCCCTCTTTGTGACATTCAACATGACATTTTTCACATTTTAAATTTTCTTTTCTTTCAAGAAATCCCCTAACTTTTATTTTTACACGACCCCAAGCCTTCAAAGCTATATTTCCATTATCATTTACTAGGAGAGAAATTTCATTTCCTGGGTAATAACAAAATTTTGTTCCATGTAGCTCACAGATATGGTCTAAACAATATTTAGGGGAGCCTGTAATGGGTCCGGTTCCTATACATTCATATTCTTCGGGTAGTGCTTGTTTTTCTTCAATTTTCATTTCCTTTATTATATGGAGAGAATTGTCAAATAATTGTATTTGATTCACTTCTATTAATTTTAGGGGCCCACAATTTTCAATTTTCTCACATTTTTCTAAAGCCAAACTTTCCAAAATCTTTTGAACATTTTTATTTTTTATTGTTGAATTTTTAGTACTGGGGCCATTATAAAAGGAACATGTTTCGGTCCATTGTGGGCATTTACAAGGTACATTACAGTTTTCAGACTCAAAATGTTCCTTTTTAGAATAATCACAATTAATTATTTCCCAACAAAAATTCCCATCGGGTGCTTTCATTATTTTTAACCCGTTGGTTGCGCACGTTTGCGACTTGACTAAAACATTCCTTTGTCCTTTTTGGCACGGTGCTCCAACGCTTCTCCCCATTAATATAAAAAGAATTAGTACCAGAGACATTAAAAAGACAGAAGTGTTCAGGAATTTATTTTTTGAATTTTTGCGGGAATTTTGTTTTTTCGAGTTTTGGCATTTTGTATTCATCTTTTCTGGCGACTTATAAATATCCGCAATTAACCTATTCATATCATTTCTGTTTCTTTCCGCTAATATTTTTAAATTGTCATAATCTTGTTTTAAATTATTATTTTCCAATTTTAATTTATTTATTTCCTCTTTTAATGGTTCAATTAAATTTATTTTATTTTTTATCCCATATATTTCTTCAGTTATTGACTCCAATTTACTTTCAATTTCGGGTATCTCTTTTATTTCCTCTTGTATTTTACTAGCTAAACTCTGCCCTTCTTTTTCCCAATTAAATTTTTGTTTATTTGTAAATATTCTATTTTTATTTGGATCAATTCTTTCAATTTTTGGCGGGGTGAAATTTCGTCTTTCGTAAAGGAATGGGCAAAGATTCATTTCTATTTCACTTGACACGTCACTTTCTAAATCGCTCTCTTTATAATTTATCTTTTTTCTAGTCCTTAATTTCATTTCGTGCATTTTAGTCCCTATTTTTTGATTTTTATCAATTATTTTTTCTTCGCATTCGGCCTTAAGTTCGAGTGGATACAACAAATCTATGGCCCTAGTTAATATTTTTCCTTTACATAGAACTTTGGCTACTCTTACAATATTGTCTTT
Source organism: Meloidogyne enterolobii (assembly GCA_963681835.1). Lineage (NCBI taxonomy): Eukaryota > Metazoa > Nematoda > Chromadorea > Rhabditida > Meloidogynidae > Meloidogyne > Meloidogyne enterolobii. The sequence continues at coordinate 1,441,413 of CAVMJV010000010.1, read as the reverse complement.
TCCTTTTATTGTTTCAATTATTTTGGCTAAATTCCATAAATTTTTTGGCAATGATTTATCCTGTAAAAGAACAATTTCTCCCTTTTCAGGGACATAATTTTTTCCTTTATTGTGTTTGTATTTGTCGGCCCGCTCGCGTAGATATTGCAAGTACTCTTTATTCCAACGCTTCCAAAACATTTCAACCGCTTCTCTAGAATTTTTCCATATGCGGGTTAATTTTTCTTCTGGTTTCTCTCTTTCACAACTTCTTTCTCTTTCAAAATCTATATCAAAGTTTTCTTTATTTCGATTAGGTTGAATTGCTTTCATTGGGGTAAGAACTTCGACATTATCCCCTGGTTCATTGTACACATAAGTCAGAGGCCTAGAATTGACTACCTTTTTTACTTCAGCCAAAAGCGTTCGGAATTCTTCAGACTCTAATAATCGTTTACCAGTCGCAGCTTTCATTGCTGGTTTTACTATTCCAATAATTCGCTCATAAAATGCACCAAATCGAGGAGAAAGAGACGGGATAAATGTCCATTCAATAGTTTCTTTTGTTGAGAACTTTGTTATTTCTTTTACAACTTTTGATGTTAATTTTAGTTGGGTCCCATTATCAGAAAGAATTTTTGTGGGTTTCCCATATTCAGCAAAAAATCGGCGTAAAGCCATTATACAATTATTAGCTGTAAGGTCATTGACCATTTCCAAATGTATGGCCCGTGTCGATTCACAAACAAAAATAACAACATAAATTTTTCCGATTTCTTTATTTGCTTTTCGAATATTGTATGGGCCAAAATAGTCTATGCCACAAAATTGAAATGGATTAGATTTATTTACTCTTTCTTTCGGTAATGGAGCCATTGGGGGAATTTCAAATGCTTTTAATTTTAATCTAGAACAATATTCACATTTTTCTATAACTTTTTTCATAAAAGCTCTTCCTTTGGTGATCCAAAATTTTTCACGTAACTCGGCCAATGAGGCTCTTAATCCACTATGTAAACATTTTCTGTGGGCCTCCATGCAAATTAATTCGGCTATTTTCGACTCTTTTGGCATCCATATTGGTGGGGTACTTGCAGAATTTTCTAGTCTCCCCCAACATTTCCAAAGGGAATACTTATCTTGCTTTAATAAATAATCAATTTGTGTCTTTTTATCGGGTGGGAATTCCAATTGCGCCTGCCTTAATAAATATAGTTGCGCTATTTTTCTTTCTTTCGCTTCTGATTCAGCATTTTTGAAAGCGCATAAAATTTCACTTTTTAAATCAATTCTCTTTCCAATTTTTGTAATAAATTTTAAAAAATATGTGGCTATTGTTACTAATTCATCCCATTTGTTTCTAACTTTTAAATTAATTTCTCCCATTAAAACACAAGCCATTAATTTATCTAATTCATTTTCATCTTGACTTTCTTCCTCAGCTTTCATTTCTATAGGAGGCCATTGGTTCATATCCTTCAAAAAGCTTGGGCCCTCCCACCAAAGTTTATTATTTTTTAATTCTTCCATGGTGCAACCCCGGGTTCCCAAATCGGCCGGGTTATTTTGAGTTGGAACATATCTCCATATAATTTCTTTTTGGCCCCTAATTTCTTCCAATCTTCGCCTTACAAATTTTGGCAATTTTTCTAATTTGCTCGAAATTATCCAATAGAGAATGCATTTACTATCTGACCAAACATACACATTTTTGAAAGGAGTTTTTATTTGATTCTTTATATATTCCACTAGTCTCTTACCCGCAACTGCTGCTAAAAGTTCAAGTCTAGGTATGGTCAAATTATTTTTTAACGGTGAAAGTCGATTTTTTGCTAAAATTATTTTTATATTTTCTCCACATTTCAAATAGGCTGCGGCGCAATAAGCATCCTTTGACGCATCCACAAAAATATGTATTTCGATTTCTTCTTCCGGTGAAAATGTTTCTCTTTTTATTTTTAAACTCATATTTTCTTCATTATTTTGTTGCATTAATTCATTCCATTTTTTATTTAATTCAGGACTAAGTTTCTCATCCCAATCGATGTCATTTTTCCAAATTTCCTGCATTATTAATTTTCTGGGGAGAGAGACTGGTATTAAATAGCCTAATGGGTCAAATGTCTTTGCTAGTTGTTTTAACACCTTTCTCTTGGTCCAAATCATATTTTCATTTATTAAATTTTCATTTTTACTTAATTCTAAAAAGATCTCATCCTCCTGTAAATTCCAATTAATCCCCAAAACCTTAATTATTTTCTTTTCGTGCTGTTCGGAAAATGCTTTATTTATTTTTAAATCGTTAGAGAAAAATTCATGTAAATTCATTTTAATTTGGGCAAATATTTCTTTGGATTGTTCGCATTTGTCCCTTAATTCTTGTGTTGAATTGGCAAAAAGAAATATATTATCTGCGTACATTCCCCCATTTTTTAATTCTAAAGAGAGCTTAGTATTTGTTTTTTCTAAATGATCATTAATAGAGGCCGTCATAAGAAAAGGTGCACTTATAACACCGAATGCCATTCTTTTAAATCTTAATTTTATCACATTACTTTCCACTACTTCTCCCTCTATATCTTTTAGCCAAAAACACCGGGTCAGATCTCTTTGATTTTCCGCAATCGCAATTTGATGGAACGCCTTTTGAACATCAGCTATAGCTACAATTTTACTCATTCTAAAACGCATTAGGCATCCGACTAATTCAGGTAATAACACGGGTCCTCTGTAAAGTAGATCATTTAAAGAATTGCTTCCTTTTGTTTTAAAACTAGCATTAAAAACTATTCTTAATTTATCCTTTTCTTTATTATACACTGGATGGTGAGGAATGTACAATGTAGAATTTTCTTTACCGTCATTATCAATAATTTCTAAAATTCCCTCATTAATTTGTGTCATAATCATTTCATTGTATTTATTTAATCTTTTTGTTTCCATTAACTTTTTATGCACGGACTTTAGTACTGAAATGGCTCCCCAAAAGTTATTTTTTATTTTTACATTTTCATCCTTTAATGGCCAGCTCACTACATATCGGCCATCTGAGTCTCGTGTACATGTTTTTTGAAAGTGTTCCATGGCTACTTTGTCGTCATTCTGTACTGGATTTTCGTGGATACCTATGCCTTCAAGTTCCCAGTATTTATGGAATTCCTTTTGTTCATTTTCTTTAGAAAGCGCTCCAATTACTTTTTGCATTTTTTCATCAATTAATTTTCCAGGTCCGGATAAAATTTTTCCCAATTTTGTATTAAATATTCCAAAGCCTGCTTCAGTATTTTCAGCCAAAAAGATTTTTCCAAAGTAGTCAGAGCCTAATAAAATACCTGGTTTTTCAACAAAAAGAGAGTTTTTCGGAACGTATTTTTTACTTATTGCTTCTTCAATGGCCCTTTTTGTTTGAATGCACATTCTTGTGGTAACATTATCTGCCCCTCTTACAAAAATTCTCATTATTTCTCCATCTAGGCAATGTAGGTCTACCGGGTAAATAGGCATGGTTCTGTTTACTTTACATCCAAATATACCATTTCCTCTAAAAATTTGTGTCTTAACCGGAATTAGTCCTAAATTTTCTGCTATCTCATTTTCTATTAACGAAATGTGACACCCAGAATCTAAGAAGATTGGAATGTTTTCATACCTTTCAGGATGCGAGGGGTGACTTATTATTGCTTGTGTGGTTGGAAGCATTATTTCTAGTGTTTTATCAAAATCTGGCTCTATTAGGCTATTAAACTGTTTATTTTCAATTCCTTCTTCTTTGGTCTCTTTTTCTATTCCAACGCACACTTGTTTATTTATTTCGGTTTTAGCTGAATTGTATTTCTGTGTGTATTGATTGGGGACATTTCTTTTGACTATATTATTTTTATTTATTTTCTGACAAAATGCTGTGTTATGGCCGGGCTTTTTACAGAAAAAACAATTTATTTTTGCCCTACAATTTTTTGAAAGATGTCCCGATTCTAAGCATTTAAAACAAATTCCTAATTCGTGACATTTTTCGGCCCTTTGTTCTTTTGTTGAAAATTTTTCGCATCTTGATTCCCAATGAGCCTCAGAACAAAATATACATTTTTTCTTAGTTTCTTTTTCTTGGAGGGCATACATTACCGAAGAAATTTGTTTTGACCCTGTATTATAATTATTTCGGCTTATATTCGCATTGCCATTACGTTGAAATCGGCCTGAATTTATTTTTCTATTTTCATTAAAACGCCCTTTTAAATTCTCATCTATCTCATCTAAGTCTTTTTGGGCCAAATATACGTGCTGTTCTAATTGAATCATTTCATCTAAAAATTTTAACATAGCCTCAACTTTCCATTCAGGATCGGCCCTAGTTCTTTTTACTATCTCTTTTAAAATCCATTTAGGCATTTTTCTTTGTATTAATTGTTTTATTTGTTCGTGCTCAATATCTTCCCCTAATTGCTTAAGTTGCCTAAGGATACACTCAATTTTTCTTAAAGTATTTTTTACCTCGGGGACGTATTTGCTGCTTCTCGGGATTTTTATTAATGCCCCGTGTAACGCACTTTTTGTTATATTTTTATTACCGTAATGGTCCTTTAAAACCTCTAAAACTAATCTATAATTGAGTGCCGTAATCGCGTAGCCCTGAACTAATTCCTCAGCTTCCCCTCTCAGTGCTTTTCGTAAATAGGAATGTTTCATCTTATCCGAAATTTGTTTTTCATCTATCATACTCATGAAATCTTCATAAAATGCCTCCCAGTTACTTATATCCCCATTAAATTTTGGCAATTCGAGAGTAGGTAAATTTGACTCAACCATTGTTTGATTTAGATTTCCCTGATTCCTTATAGTAATGTTCGCATTTTCGGATGGACAAAAATCATTTAAAATTCTTAAGTTTTCCCTTAGATGTATTAATCGTTCCCGGGCTCTTTCCATTAAAATCATATGGCCTTCTGGACCTTCCGAAAATTCCGTAAAATTTCTAGCTGCTCTTTGATATTGCTCGTCTTCCATATCACCTAACCAATTCATCCAAATTTTATTTTGGCCCTCTAACTCATTTACCGAACAACTTATTTTTTCTATATGTGTAATTATCATTTCTTTTAAAAGATTACATTGCCTGCGACGTTCAGCGCCTTGCAAATTCCCATCTAGGCTGAAATCCTCTTGTTCCACCTCTCCCACGTAGCGGCGCAAACGTTCCTTGATGGGGCGGATAGAAGCTTGAATAACTGCTGCCATTGTTGTAATTTAATCGCGGTGGAATATAATATTGTGCTGAAGGTCCTGGTTGTTGTTGTAAATAATTCTGCTGTTGCGGAATTTGTGGAAAATGTTCTTGAAAATGTTGTATTTGCTGTGGCTGCGGTGGCACTTGTATCACAATTTGTGGTTGCTGCTGTTGTTGTCGTAAATTTCTAAAATTACCACGACCACGCCCACGAAACGTATTAGAAAAATTTCTACTCTGTGGATATCTATCGAAATTAATTTGTCTACCACTATGTAAATAAAACGACCTGTTTCTTTGATAATTTGGCCGATATCTTTCAGAATTTTCTCTATTTCTTCTTAAAGGGCTTCTTCTTCTAATCGGGCTACGCTCTCGTCGATTAGGCAGTTTGAATTATTTTTACCCTTTCGGGTTCGCAATTATTCGCAGGTTCGATTTAGCGGCACCAATTGTCGAAATTAATAAATTTCGACTTAAAATAAATTCGAAAAGACGTAAAATTTTAATATTTATTCTCAAAGTTTAAAAGTTTTAATAATTTTTTTGGGGGAAGATTTTTATTCTTAAAATTAAAAGTGAAGAGGAAAAAGATATTTTTGGGGCATTAGAATTTGCTTTTAAAGAAGGGTGAAAACAAGAATTGTTTTAAAAGTATGATTAAGTTGGAATATCAAAAATATGAATTATTTGGGAAGAAACATGAAAAGAATCATCGGAAAGATTATGAAATAATAATAAAAATAGAAATTGGAATTTTGTTAAAAAATATTAAAAATATAATATTATGAAACATCATTAAGTCGGGCCAGTCCCGACACCGCTAAGCACGAATAAAGTTTGTGATTTAATTATATCCCAAATACGAATCGATGCATCTCGACCTGCACTTGCTAACAATCTTTAAAATTCAGAATAATTAAAAATAATTTTAATCAAGAAGACCTAGAAGGGGCTTCAAGATGAAGAGGACGCCACGCAAGTCTTCAATGTTTTAAAATGTAATTAATAAAATTTTTGAGAATTTACGCATTAATCCATTGTTTATGACCTGTCAACTTTTTGAATAATCGAAATTTGTTGGTCTCACTGTCATATTCCCAAACAAGAATCTAATAAAAAAGTAAAATCAAAAAATTATTTTTGTTCTAACAAAGCACAATAAAATATTTAACTAACTATTCCTTGTTTACAAGCTGATGCAATTTTATTCCCATCATGTGACCAAGCAATACATAATACCCAATGTTGGTGACCGGTAAGTGTTTGCTAAATTTAAAATAAAACAAGCACAAAATTAAAAAAAATATACAAGAGGAAGTTGTGATTTTGTATCCCATAGGCGGACCTTAATTATAAAAAAAGCATTTTCATTTTTATTTACAGTTTTGTCGCCAGAACCAGAAGCAAGTGTTGACCCATTTGGACTGAATTTCACGCTGATTAAAGGTTCACCTAGAAGAAAAAAGTTGTAAATGCCATTAGTAAATACTTAGAGATCGGGACAAGAAGAGATTTCGTTCAAAAATCTCGATTTAAAGAAACCTCAAAAGTCCGATCTCTAATACTAACCATGACCAGGCAATGAAGCAGCACCTAAAAAAGAAAATAATATTCATAATAAAAATTAACACAATACATCTTGTAACAGGCCTGACACGAAACACAGCCTGAGGCAGACAAAACAATTCAACAGGCTAAAAACAAATTCATCATTTAAACTATTAGATAAGAAAACCTTTTCAGTAACTAAACAATCCGAGGGAAGGGAAACACCCAAAGTATCGACAATATCTATCCAACCCCCATCTTCCGACCTCTCCGCTACACGAAAATGAACTGGTGGTTGTTCTTCTTCCAAGTCGATATCCAAAAGACTATAATAAAGTTGTTCCAACTGATCGACTTTTGTTGTTGAAGGTAGCTAAACATAAAATGTTAATAAATTTAAAAATCATTACCACAATTGGAGCATTACTTAATTCTTTATTATCTTCAGAAAAGAGACGCACAGAAATATTTAAACGCGATTTGTCTAAATTCATCCGAAAATGCCCCTTTTCGGGTTGATTAATATTTGTTTCAAAATCAACATGCATTTAAACTTCTAATATGAGACAAACACCTTCAATATACAAATTCAAATTACTAATCTTAAAAGAAATTAAGGCGAATTAATTGATCGTCTTTAACAACTGATAATTGAGAAAATAAATTTAAATTTTATCTTTATGCGCAATATCCGCAGAGTAAAAGAGATAGAAACGGAAAGATGGATGTGGGAGAAAGAAAAATTATCACCAATACACACTCAAGTACAAACAAAAAATATTTCTCTATATTTCCCCAAAATCCATCAAGATAGAAAAATGTTGGTGGTATGTCAATTACTTTTTGCCTTTCCAGGAAGCAATAAATTCTAAAATATATTTATATCACTAGCGCTTTCTATTTGCTCCTGGTAGTGCTGGAGGAACTGAATCAATCTCACCAGCATTCACACGATTTGGATCTGGCACAGCACGAAAACCCAGAGTGGCGGGATCCAAAACCTTTAAATTATACTTTTAAAATAATTATGTATGTAACAGAAAATATAACCTTTTGCTGCTTCTGTTTCTTCTTTTTAACGGAGGATGCATTATTTGCGGTCATAGTAACATTTTGTTTGGAATGTGTTAACGCAGTGTTGACAGACTTAGAATGCTCTGCTACATCTGCAGTTAAAGCTGCCGCTGGTCCAGACAAATCCTTAAAGTTCATTTAATTAGCATACGATTAAATATTCTATCAATCAAAGGTGTATCCAGGGGGTCTAAAAATGAGAGGGGAGGGTGCAGAATTTTGGTGTTCCGAACTGTTTTTAGCCCTTTACAAAAACTCAAAATTTGGTTTTTCGGTTCGGTTTCGGTTATCCGAACTATTTCCAGGAACCGACAACCCTATTTACCACCCATCCAATTTCAGTCCACAACTTACGAAAATTTTTCCTGGATACACCTTTTCAAATATAAAACAAACATCTTTTCGTGGCTGTTGTACTCTAGGACGTAATTCAATCCGCTTATTAAGAAACTCACGATGAAAGTCTTTAATAATTTTATTATCACCCAAATAACCAATTATGTAGTCTTCAGCCTATTAAATAAATTAAAAAATTAAGATAAACAAAAACAAAATACCTCATCAGGAGAGTCGACTTGTGCAATAAAATTGGCAAAAACTTCAGCATCAACTGATGAATTTAACTCTTTAACACGATTAATAATCCATTGGGTGAATTTGTCAGCCACTACTGGCTGAAAAATAAAATGTATTCTTGTAAACCTAAAATTCAATTACTTGTTGCTTTGGCGATTTAGTTTTTGTGTCATTAACTTTCTTTTGCTGAGAATGTTTCTTAGCTCCGACGGACTGCTGTTGCTGATTTGTTATAACAGCGTTCGCTCCTCCACTTCCTTTCCCAATAACTGGAGGAATAGGTGCAGGTTTTGGCATTTGTACTTGCTGCCATCCTCGACGCTCACGATCAGAAGTAGTAGATGACGTTTTATTTGTAGCTGAAGTTTGCTGCTGATTGTGAGTTACTGGCGGAACAATATTCATCTGAATGGGTTTTGTAACCTGAGGAATAGTTTGCCATGCAACCTTTGCTGCGTGTTGTTGATCTGCTGTTTGCTGTTCTGCATAACGATCCCTTTAAATTTTTAAATTTATATAAAAGAATAACAAGTACTTGATCCTTTGTTGTTCCGCTTTTGCCGCCGCTTCGGCTCGCGCGGCGATTTCCTGTTGTCGAATGCGTTCAGCATGTGCCTCCTCAAATGCTTGCTGCTGTTGGCGCTGTTGTTCTTTAATAAGACGTCGACGCTGCTCTTCATCAGCTTTTTTGGCTTGTTCTTGCTCGAGCTAAAAAGATTAAATTATCTTATCGAACAAGATCAGTTGAGTAAAATTACCTCTTTAGTATGCTGGGCTGCTTGGAGTGCCAGATTCATGCGAGCTTCCTCCTCCTCCCGCTTGCGTTTAGTTTCGGCTTCTAACATATGACGCTGACGTTCCTTCTCACGTGATAAAATTTCTTGAAGTTCTTTAGCTCTGCGACGATTATCTTCCTCCTAAAATTTAGAACTTACGTAAAAATCTCCAAAATTACAAAAAAAATTGTAAAAATAGTGAAAAGTTACAACAAACCATTCGTAGCTGCTGTCTCTGTTGTTCATTAAGTATCCTTTGTTCTAAAGCCGCTAATTCTTCACGTTTCTTACGTTCATATTCAGCCATTTGCTGGCACCTCTTATCAAATTCATCATCCTTTTCACGCGCAATCCGGTTGAGCTCACTTTGTTTGCGTTTAAGAACTTCCTCCATTTCTTGCATTTTTCGCTCTCTCTCAGAGCGCTCTTCCTCGTCTCGTCGAAGCTGCTCCTCTTTTTCGCGTAACTTTTGCTGCTCTTCTTCAATTAGTGCTTCACGCGTTTGAAGAGTCTAGAACAGAAAATAACCAAAATAATTGGAAGAAAAAAACCTTTTCCAATTCATACTCTCTAAGGTGCTGTGAAAATGCAGAATGGGCGAAACCACTAGTAGAAATGGAAGTTTTTGTCATATCGGCAACGGCAGTTCTACCATCAAATATTTTTGCTTTTGACAGAGTGTCTGATGAAATAGCCACTCCGTCGTCGAGTGGTGTAGTACCCCAAATTCTCTCCACGTCAGCCAATCCGAGAGTTGGGCCAGAGGTCGAATTGGAAGCCGTCATAGCACTAAGGAGGTCAGAAGAACTAATTCTAAAATATAAGTAATAATTTATCCTAATATGTTAATGTTTTTGCCTTTGTTCTATAGGTCTCTGAGAATTTGCAATAGTCGGACTTTTGCCTCCAGTATGTTTTGAGATGAAAGGAGTGTGTTCACCGTTGATAAGAAACAAATCACCTGGTGTAGGAAAATAAGTATGAATTAAATAAAGGAAAACAAAAAAACCCAATTTCTGGTAGTTAGAATCGCCAAGTCTACAAACTTGAAGAGAAGTCGTAAAATAACCACTTGCAAACCAGGCCTGCATTTGCTGACAATCAAAAGGCCCTCTCTGTACCTAAAAGTGAAAGTTGTACTTAATGATATGCATATAAACTAGGGGTGGACACAATCAATTTTAAACCAAAAATTATATTTTTTTTGCCAAAAAATTTTTGAAAATGAAGGATTAAAAAACTAAAACTGAAAACAGAAGACAGGGTTTTTTAAAATTTGGATTAACTGAAGTACCTGGTAACAAAAGGTTGTGACCTAACCTAGTACTATAAAAGGTAGCATTAGGAGTAGGTTCAAAGTTATTTTGAAACAAAGAACTTTCAAATTACAATTCACATTTACGGAAAAAGATGTTAGTAAAAGAATTCTTACACCGCTAGGATCTAAATAATTCCATTTATCCGGCTGCTGAACGGGTTGAACAACTGTCCCAGTAGCTTCAATAGGATCAATTTTTGAAATCGCAGCAGTATTCGTGGGGAAAGAATCAAATTGTCCAGGAGAGATATTTTTTGTAGACGATGAATGGTCGAAATGCTCAACACGCTTGTCTTCTGTAAATTAATAAAAACCATTTTAAAAAATTTAATTTTTACTTTGTTCACTGAGAGAAACCGATTCACTGGTTCTTTTATTCTGATCTGTTGGTTGACCGATTGTTGATCCCTGATGATTCTTTTTGCTTCCAATGGTATTCAGTCCTTCGAATTGATTAATTGCACCAGGTTTTTCATGAAAACTTTGCTGCTCAATATTTCCAGCTAGATTTCCACCGCTACTTCCACTAGGCGCATTTTTCCAAGATTGTTGTCGTTGAGGAGGTGGACCACCAGTGTTTGATGAATTAAGAGCGCTCCAACGATTTGGAACTTTGGTGTCAGAATTTTGGTATCTACGAGATGGAGCAGTAAAAGATGTAGACCCAGAACCTGATCGACCTAAAATAATATCTTTATTAAAAGACATAACAATTTAAAATGACCAGTTGAAGTCCAAGCACCTCCACCAACGGCCATCTCGCCTCCGCTATTTGCCTCATTGTGCCCTTGAGTTCGGTTATATGCACTTAGTGCTTTGCTCGAATTTACGTTTTGTTGGAGACGCTGGTGAAAATAAATTAAAAAAATAAACTTATAAAAAGAAAACCATTTCTATTTCGGTTAACGGCAAAAGAACAACAGGAGTCAGTGAGGACTCAACAAAGAACGGGCATTTCTCGATTCCAGAAGGTGGTTTTACTCCGTCCTTTCCTCTCATCGCTAAGAGATCCTCACGCCCATAACTGCAAAGTGATTACAAAATTATTGAAAAACCTACTAGAAAACTTTTGATACTAGAAGCCATGTTTAGATTAATTTTAAAAAGAAAAACCTATGTTTCGCAAAGATTGGGTCACATGGCTGTAAATAAATAAGTTTAGTACAACAGCAAAATGCAAAAATAAACCTCCTCAGCATTAACAGGTTTCTGTTGATTTGATATAACAGATCGAGTAGACGGCATCGTTTGTTGCATCCTTTAATTACAAAATTATACAGGGCAAGAAAAAAAAGAAAAACCAAGAAGGATTGAAGTTAGTAGACACCTGCTGGACGATGTTAGATCCAGAATTGTTGTTTGACGAAGAAATTGCCGCCATTTGAACGCTTTTTTTTAAAGATTATATAAAGATTTGTTTGTCTAAAAATTTTAATTTTAAGAAAAAATAGTGAATTTCTTTTGGTTCTTAAAAACATAAAAAAGCAAAGAATTCGACTCAACGTGCTACAGTATAAACTACCGAATTCACACTTTTACTATAACAGTCATCAAATTCCCTTTACACGTTTTTACTGTTTCACGCGATTATTTGGGGTAGACCCTCAATTGTTGAAGGTTGCCAATTATGTAAATCGAACTAAAAGCTTAATTTAATGTTTAGTTTTCTTCTATTTTAGGAGTAGAGTTAAACAATTTAAAAGGCATGTTTTGTGTCACACCTCGTTTGGGGCGCAGGGTTGGCCGCACCCGATTAGGCGCGAAAAGTTTGGGCGTCAGTTATCGACTTTTCCCCAAAATAAAATTTTATTATTGTTTTTATTTTGGGTTTCACTTTTAAACTCCAGTTTTCTAGGTCTGCGACAGCATCATTTTTTTTTTGCCTCGATGGGTAAAAGTTTACTTAAATAGTTAAGTCATCTATGAAGCAATAAATCCGCTTTATTAGCTGAGCAGGCGAACATTTTAGGATCTTGGCAGATATTTTTTAATATTCTGACAATGAGTCCACTTTTGAAAAAATTTTAATATTTTCCTGCGCCCAATAAAATTTTTAGTTCAAGTAATCTAATCAATCCACAATACATTCTGATCAATTCAGTCACAGTATATTTTATTTTATTACCTTCTGGATTTCTAGCAATAAGTATTTTAATCATTGTTGATTCATTAATTGTTTTGCTTCAGAAAATGTCATCAACTACGAAATCAAAAAATGTTTCAATTTCGGAATTTAAAACGCCCGGTTATATTAAGTTTTTGTTTGGTGGTCTGTCAGGTATGGGTGCAACTTTATTTGTTCAACCGTTGGATCTAGTGAAAAATAGGTTGGTTTTCATTAAACTTAATAATAATATTTGGATTCGGAAGGATAGGATGCAATTGTCAGGAATGCAAGGCAAACGTGAGTATTCTTCAACTTTTCATGCAGTTCGTTCAATTGTCAGAAATGAGGGGTTTATTGCATTGTACAATGGTGAAATTCACCCACGTGTTTTTTATGTTCCTAACATTTTTAGGCCTTTCTGCTGGTTTGGCTCGTCAAGCAATATATACGACAACAAGACTTGGGTTATATACCTGGCTTTTAGAATTTTGCAGCCACGAAGGAAGGAGTCCATCATTTGCAATAAAGGCTGGTCTTGGTATGACATCTGGTGGCATTGCTTCCCTTTTTGGGTTTGTCTTTATTGTGTCTTTATTGTGATTTAAAAATCACTCGTTCAGAAATCCAATGGAATTAGCACTAGTTCGAATGACCGCTGATGGACGTTTGCCTATAAACGAGAGGAGAAATTATAAAAATGTATTAGATGCACTTGTCAGAGTTACTCGAGAGGAAGGAATAGTCACTTTGTGGAGGGTGAAGATAAAAATTTGCAATTAATTAAAATTACTTTTTAGGGATGTACTCCTACAGGTATTTTTGGATAATTCTAAAAGTCAATAATTTGCGGTACCGCAAATGCGATGGGACAATTATAGCGAGGAAATTGGCAACATTTTTGCGTGAATAATGAAATAATATACTTCCCAATGATCTAAATTCAGCGAGTAATTGCAAGGGGTCCGATTATAGGAGGTTAAAGTGGTGGGGTGCGCCAAAATTTTGGAATTTACTTTGGCGTTCCGAACGATTTTCTGTATATATATTTATTTTTTCAGCGCCACAAGAGAAAATTTTTAATTTGGGAGACCATATTTCTCCCAATTTTTATCTCTTTCTCCAATTTTTTGGGGTATGGGCTCTAGAACCACCCCACCTCCCAGCACCCCTGGATACGGCATCCACATCCCATCCACAACACAAACATTCAAAATCCGTTTTTATCAGTTGTAAGGGCAATGGTTGTAAACGCGGCGCAGCTTGCCACATATTCACAAGCTAAACAATATCTCATGTCAGCTGGCCTTAAGGAAGGAATTCAACTACATTTTTGTGCATCAATGTGAGTAATTTAGTTGTAAAAGTATGGAATTTTTGATTTCTAAAAATAAAATTAATAGGATAAGTGGACTCGCTACTACGGCAGCAAGTATGCCTGTTGACATAATCAAAACAAGGTACTTATAAAACAAATATTCTAAATCTACAAATATTTTAAGGATACAGAATATGCGAGTTATTAATGGTAAACCTGAATTTACTGGAATTTCTGATGTTGTTGGACGGGTACTCAAAAATGAAGGATTTTTTGCGCTTTGGAAAGGATTTTTACCATATTATATGCGACTTGGACCTCACACTGTAATTTTTAATAGTAACAATTTTTTAACAAATTCGACCTTTAGAAATTACTAAACTGAATTTTTCTAATTTTTAATATTTTTAGGTGTTAACATTCATCATTCTTGAGCAACTAAATGGGTTTTACAACTTGTTTAATGCAGGAGCTAATGTGAATCAAAAAACGTGATAGGAAAAACCTTTTTCTCTTTATCCTTTTAATAATTTAAAGATATTTATCGGGCAAAATTTCGTTAAATATCCCACTTTTCAGCTAATTATGTTTTTTGTATAGGATTCTTGGTTCTTTTCTGTTATATTACTTTCTGTTATACCCTTATCTGTACATTAAAGTGAGAATAGGAAAAAAATTAGAGGAGCCAATTATTTTAAAATTATTTCTGGGTTTAATTTTATTAATTATTACCATTAAACAATTAATTACCCGTTGAAATATGGGTACTTTATTAATATCCCGCCCCCTCCTATTTGAGTCAGATTAATTTTCCTTTTATACCCAAAGGTCTAGAATGGGAAAAGTATTGCACTAAACCCAAAAATAATTTTAAATATGCCAAATTTTTTATTACACGATTTGTACACTTTATCTTTGATTTGTAATTTTTATGTATTCAACAGAAAAGAACCGGCTTCTTTTAAAAGATATAGCCTTTTATTTAATCTGGTAGCTATTTTATCTTTCGCCTAGTGTTTTTGAAAAGAATTGTCTATGCTAATTATACTTGCGGTGCTGATTATAATATTTTTACCGCATAAAGTTCAAATAAAATGAAGTTTTTAACTTTTTTTTTAAATATTAACAATTAGTTTACTTTAAACACTATTTTATTTTTCACCTTCCTTAATATTCCTTTCCTCGATAACTCGTGCAAATGTTCTGGCAACAATAAGAGGGAAAACTAATGTTGCATCGGCATTAACTTTCACAGTCCTTGCATCACTTTTTACTTTTCCCCAGCTCACAGCTTCGTCTGGTTCCGCCCCAGAATCTGAACCATCAAATTCCTTAAAAAATTTTTAAAGTACCGGAAAAACAAAATTCAAATTTTTTAACCTGTCCAGTATTAACATAAACTGTATAATCGGAACCATTCCTCATCAAATTAGCATTGTTTATGTGGTGTTTGACAACTCCGCCTCCCAAGATTATTACTCCACTTTTAAATGACATAACTGCCATTGAATTAATATGACAAAGATCCTTTTAAAAATAAAAAAAATATTTTTACAAATAAAAAACCTCAACAATATCAATTATTAAACCATCCATTTGATTCTTCATTGAATGAAAATATAGCATATCTCCTAAAGAGCCATCAGTTAATGCTGGACAATAAATTGGTATATTATTACGCCATGCCCAATAACAAATTGAATTTTTATCGTTAATTTCTTTTCCGAGTCTGTTGATAAGCTTAAATAATTTTTAGAAAAAAATAATTTCTAAAGAAAAACTTTTGAAGGTGTCCAACGAAATCCTTTTTGTTTTTGTTCATTTAAACAAGTGTCCAAAATAGGCATTAACCATTCCTCAAATTTGCAATAATTTTCATTTGGAATAAGTAAATTTCCTGCTCTATTAATGCCATTAGAGCGTAACCAAGCACCGGACATTTTAAATGAACCTGAAAATTTAAATAACGTTTAATGGAAGTATTTAAATGAGACATACCAAAGGGGAAAGGCTAGAACGGAAAAGGAAAAAAATGTTGGGAATCATCAGAAATAAAAATTTTCTGCTGTGGTTCTACCCATGTCTCATATAGCTGTTACCACTATATAAGCAGGAGGCTCAAGATAATGTCAATAAGACACCCCGATGTGTTATCCTCTTGATAATAACGTTAATGTAAATAAATATACCCAAATATGTTGGATGAATACATTTAATTAAATCCTCCTCAACACCTCCAGCACTTGTGACGACACAATCAACCAAATTATGTTCTAATAGATATCGAAAAATCTTTTTTAATGTATAAAATATATTAAAAATAACAAACATCTCTCAATCCTGAAGTGACCAAGTTAGAAGTAAAACCAAGAAAAAGCGTCAATGATGGTCGCAAACGGCCTGGAGGGTATTTAAAATATTGATCTATATCCGGGTCTATCTTAACAGGTCTTAATCTTTCTTCCAACATTGAGTTGATCTCCTTTGAATTTTAGAAAAATTTTAAGGGTAATTGTGAAGATTATTGGTCCCCAGAAAAAAGCAGTGCTCTTTCGATATTCTGATATAATCTTTAACTATTTCCCAGTAATCTTCACTACTACAATTTTAAGTTGTGTAAAACAGAAAGAAACAAACTTTAACTGCAATTCCTAAATTTGTTGATTGAAATCCTGTATTTGTAAAAGAATCCAATAAAGCCTGCCAATCAATACCTCTGTTAAAGTCATAACCTTTAACTATTTGATCCAAACAAGACAGTTTAGTGGATTGAAAAAGTACTGCATCTCTCTCAATTTTTAGATCTTCGTTAACATTATTGCCATTAATAGACATTTAGCTAGATTTAAATAGTTTAAGTTAAACGTAGATGTATACCCTGAACCTCGTTTTCAGCGATTTTTCTGAAATGACCGCGCTAAAAACAAGGATTTCTGTCCCATGATGATATAAATTTATTTTAAAGATACCCACTCCGAAGTTCAGAGTACAACTCTAAGAAAGGAATATTTTAAAATATTTAAGCTTTGATAAAACACTATCAAAAATTTAATTTAAAAATAAACTTTTATTGTAAAACAAAACAAAAAACTAAAATCATTCTTCATCCAAAAGTGAAAACGTATTTGACATCTTTCTTGGAATTACATTAAAAGTCAATTTATAAATATTTTCATAATTTCTATAAAATATTTTGAAAAAAAAGTTTAAAAAAATTAAAAACCTATAGCCGTAGAGATCCTCCATCAATTTAATATTTGGATCAGGATTACAATCTTCACGAGTTATTAAAACAGTTCCATCACAATTAGCTTTTAACATATGCCTACCATTAAAAGAATGCCATCGGACCTGTTTAAAATTTTATTTAAATTTTTAAAAAATCCAAAAACAAACGTTGGCTCCTGGATGATAATTCATACTTTTTTGATAAACTAATAAATCATCCTTTCTACATATTTCACCATTGGTCCTGTAAATACCCAAATATGGAATATTTGTTGGTGGTTTAAATATTGTCCTGGCAGATATGTTAAATAAAGGCGAAAATAAAGCTTTTGATTGTAAAAATAAATTCTTCATCAATAACAATGCTGAAATTTAAATATGTTAAAATTTGTATTACTTAAGCCAATTAAAAGTATCATCCCAAAAATTTGAAAAATATTTAAAATAAACCATTTTTGCTACTTCAGCATCTTTAACTGACTGTTTAGTTTTCTAAAAATTTAAAAACAAGTTATAAGTATGTATATTTGGATCCTAGCTAATTGCGGTAGATCAACACAAGAAAAAAACTTTTACTTATACATAGTTAATAAAAATGCCTCAATCACGAGATCCCGCATAATGTTTATGCGGGAATTGCCGGACGGGATCCCGCGAAATTAATCACGCGGGATCCCGTGCTCTTCCGATAAATTCTCCCGCCTCTCTTCATTTTCAGCTTAAACGTTTTATTCTTTAAAAAATGGATGATTCTGTAGCAAATACTGTGCAGATTGTGCTTCCTAATGGTATTAAAAAAGTCATCAATCGCCCAGAAAAAGTTTTAGATGTGCTTAAAGCAAATTGTGATGATGAAAATTATGAAAATTTTGGTAAATTAATTATGTACATGTATGCTAATATTTATTTTTACTTTTAGCTTTAGTATTCTTCGGGCGTAAATTGGCTCTCGATCAAAAACTCGAAACAATTCAACATTTAAATGAAAATCGTCCTCTCTATATTATTTGTCAAAAAGAAAATAATCAAAAATTAAAAGAAAATAAAGAAGAAATTAATAAAAAGTTGCAGGCTTGTCGGGCTTCTTATCGAGCATTAATAGAAGATGCACTTCCTCAAGTTTCTGCAGAAGCTTTCAAATTGGTAATTTCTTTTTTAAATTAATTACCTAATTTTATTTTAAAAGCTTTTGTCTTATATGCATGAAAATAAATGTGAAAATTACAAGCAAGTTTTGAAAGATTATCCAAATTTTGTTTATGATCAGATTGGAGATGCTGCAATTTGTGATTTTCGTCTTCTTATCCAGTTTATTTTGAAGGTTTTTATTAATTTATTTAAAAACATTTTTACTTCTTTAAAGAATAATGAGTTTGCACACAAACACCCGGATTGTTTATCTGTGTTCAAAAAAGCACTGGATAATGTTTCTGCTAAGTTTTCCTCTACTTCTACATCTGTTCGGTTTCCAAGTGCATTAATGGGCGGTGATTTAGCTATGCCAATGCAAAATAATCCTTCTACAGGAACTCAACTTATTACACAACAAATGCTTAGTCAAGCCTTTGCCGTTGCTTTAGGTTATCTTTAAATTTATATTATAAAAAGGAAGGGAGACCCAGTTGGCTCGAATTTAAAATGCTTACTAGGTATAAAAAATAACTCAGGATGTAGCAGAATTGATGCTTGCCCACGGCTAAACTTTTACTTCTCACTTATTAAATATTTCAATGATTTAAGGCGAGACACCAGCTCAACCAACATCTAATTCACAGCAAGGTTCATCTATCCAACAAACAAGCACATCACAAAATGAGGGAGAAAACAACGATCCAAGGGCCAACTTTGCCACACAACTTCAACAAATGCATGAATTTGGTTTTACTGATGATAATGAAAATATTCAGGCACTTTTATTAACTAATGGGGATGTTGAACAAGCATTACAAATTATAATTGCGATGAGAGAATAAAAGAAAAAATATTTTTTTTATTTTTATGTTTTTTATAAAGTGTAAGAAATTGGGGAAAATTATTGAGATTTTTTTGTTATTTTCAAATAAAAATATTTTAAATTATTTTAACATTTTTAATATTCTTTTAGTTACAAAAATGTGTCTTTTTAACTGAAATTAAATGGAATACAAGGATGATATAAAGCTTATAACAGAGAAGTACAACCCAAAAGAAGATTTAAGATTTTTTGAACATTGCTGGAGAAAAAGGTGGGTGAAATAAATAATTTTTGATTGGCCAATTGTGTAAAATTAAATTGTGGGAGATTAAAATATGGGGATTATAAATAGATTAGTCGATTATTTCTCATTAAAATTTCTCTCCAAAACTTAAATTTGTTTTCCTTTTTTTTGATTTTCGATTACCTTTTATGATAACCAAAAGAACGTAAAACTTGTTCTAAATAGTTTCTTCTTACGCGTTCCACTTTTTTGCCGTTTATTAAAATGTTTGCGTGAGAGTTAAAAACTTTTTGAAAAAAATAATAAGTGAATACAATTTTTAAAAAATACTATTTACTAATTAAAATTTTTATTATTTTTTTTATTAGGGATGGTCATTGCTTTTGTGATTTTCCAATAAGCTGTATAAGTGTTTTTCTCATTTTCTGTCCAATGATTATTTTTACTTTTTTTATTTATTATGGTTTGTTTATTTTTTTATTAAAATTTACATTTCTTTTTAGGCATTTCATCTGCAAATGGTATCGATATAAATCCAAATGAGAAATCAGACATTACTTATTATAATGCTTCAAAGTACTTTTTTTAATTTTTTTAAAATTTATCTGTTTTTTAGAGCTCAATTAATTGTTGATAAACTTTGTAATTCGTGGAATCAAGGAATCTATGCTGGGGATTTTTGTGAAATTTTGTGTGCAAAGAATTGGACTTTAGTTGATTATTTTGAAGGTGGAAATAAAAAAGTATTTAAAATACATTTGAATGGAGCTGATATAATTGTGAAGGTAATTATTTATTTATTTTTAGAAAAAATTTTTAATTTTAAGATGCAACACCCATTTATGGATCAATATGATTTACAATTAGATTTTAATTCGGCTTCAGATGAGCAATTTATGGATATGGTTTTTATTTTATTTTTTTTATTTTAATTGTTTAAAGGTTCTCGATATTGTAAATGACCATCTTCGATTAGATTGGCCAAGGAGATACAAAAAACATTTAATTCGTAAATTATGGCCAAATTATAAAGATGGTTTAAAATTGAAAGAATCAGAAAAAAGAAGTATTTGGACATTAATACAACAAAATGAATATATTAATCAAGCAGTTCTTCAAATGAGTAGAGTTACACCTAAAGTATTTTTTTAATTTATGGATTATTTTAATTTATTTTTTTAAGATTTTAGGGGTGTGTGGACATTCTTATCAATCTGAACAGCTTATTCCTTTTCGAATGAAGCCTTATTATTTAAATTTAAAAGCAAAAATTTTAGTTCATTTAATGGGAACTTTAAAACTTTTTTATGAATTTTTGAATGAACCGTTACAATGGTGTGATGTTAAATTTGAGAATTTGGGATTGTCTGCTTCATATCCAAAAAGGTTTTTTTTCTTTTCTTTTTTTCCTTAAATTTAAATAAAATTTAATAGATTTGTAATGATGGATAATGATATGTTATATACAGAAACTAAATTAACTGAAATATTAACTAGTCAAAGTTGTTTAAATGACTCTGATTGTGGACTTTTTGATTGTGAAAGTCGTTGTAATATAGAAAGCGGTAAATATTTTGTTATTAAAGAAAATAATAAAAAAAATTTAGGATTCTGTTCGGCAAGAACCAACGACAACGTTGATGTTTTTAATTTTTTAGACTTTTTTAAAAAATATATATTTTTAAAGGTTTTTTGTAAAAAATTGGTTAATCAGCAACTTTTTGGGACTTTTTGGTCAAAATCAAATAAATATTTAGCTGCATGCCATCAAGATCCAGTAAATGCTTCTCAAAGGCTTAATGAACTTCGGTTAGTTTGGAGTTGGACTCTTTCAGATGTTTGAATTAAATCGTTGATTCTTTTATGATTTTTTTGTTTAAGTTTAACCTCATATTTTTTGTATAATTAGCATTTATTTACTCTTAAAATAATGCATAATTTTAGTCTTGCCTTTATTTCCCAAAAATATATCTCTCCAATATTTGTCAGATATCTATTTAAAAATATTATTGTACTTAATATTATTTTTACTCCATTTTAATTGAAATATTTCCTATAATAATTTGTATCGATAAAAATGTATATGTATTATATTTAATCTTTTAAATGCCTTTTTTGGCCAAATAATTTTTATGTAAATTTTTATTTAAAACTTTTTGAGTTAATTAGTTGTCATTTAAATATTGCTAAATATGAGTTTTGTGTCAAAAAATTTACTTGAAAATCTTCCAATTCCAAATTCACATGTTGAACAAATTATTGAAAGATTAGTGAAGGGTGATATGAAATTTGTTGATTTTATAGAATCTTTGAGGTAAATATTTTATTTAAATATTAATTTTTGTTTATTACAGAGATAAATTGACAGCAAGAGAGGCGGAGGTTAGAGGTGAGGGGATTGGTGAACTCTGCTCTGTTTTTCTAAATTTGACTAAAACAAATGTTTCTGCATTGGAATCTGGAGATTGTGAATATTTACTTAATTTTTTGCTTTCTAAGGTTTTATTTAAAAATTAATTTTGGCCCATTCAGAAACACCAAAACGAGGATTGGCTTTAAAAATATTGGGCAAAATACCCAAAGATGAGGCATTTAAAAAATAATCAAAACCATTAAGATTATTAATTTTTTCACCAGCATTCGGAATTAGTAATGACACCCTAATTAAAATTAAAATATTTTTAACAGGTGGAGGACTCTGCCCACTTGGTTGATGCACTTATAACGACAATTTACATTTTAGTAATTTATACAAATTTCTACTATTCAATTTTAGTGTTTTTTCAGTTAATACAGTATTCTGATAGCCAGAAAAAACAAATTCAGACAGATTTATTGGAACGTTTGTTAACTCAACTTTTTGAAAATAATGGAGTGCAAAGTTACAGTCGGGTATTTTTTAAAGAATTTTTTAAAGAAATTTTATTTTAATTTTTAGAAAGATCGACTTCTTCTTTTTGCAATTTTTGAATATATTTTGAATTTAACTCTTGAATCTCTTATTTTTAGTCAAAAAAGATTAATTCTTGCATTTATACATTCAGCACAAAGTGAAAGAGATCCTCAAGTTCTTCTTGGGGTTTTAAAAATTCATCAAATTTTGGCTATCCAATTAAATGGTTAAATATTTTTAAAAAATATTTAAAAGAATTTTTTTAGATCCATTACTTGTTGAGGATATGTTTGAACTTGTTGCTTGTTATTTTCCAATTGATTATGAACCAGTTAATTTTTTAAGAAAAATTTTTTTTAATTTTTTTAGTCAGAAAATGATGACAATTCAATTACTTCTTTAATGCTTAAACATGCTCTCGAACTTTGTATGACATCAAATGAATTATTTGTTTCTTTCTTTTTTCAATTTATTGTTGAAAAATTAGTGGAAAGTGATGCTGATGCAGTTGGTGGTGGTGGGGGTGGTGATTGTGAATTACTTGACAAACAATTGGAAATTTGTGAATTTTTTGTAAAGAATTTTTTATTTTTTAAATAAAAAAATTCAAAAAAAGGTTTTTGCTTGTAAACGTTTTAATTCAATATCTAGTGCAATTGATACAAATTCTATTGATGATTTGTTGACAGCTTTTCGTTTAATTTTTATGAATCCTTCTCAAAATTCTATTTATTTAACAAAAAGCACAAAAATTGTTAAACAAATTATTTTTGTTCTAAATAAAGAATTTACTAAAAATGGAATTGAAAAAGTAAAAGAATTAACTAAACAAATGGTTAATTCTACTTTAGAAAGTATTTTTTAAATTATTTTTAAAAACTTTTATTTTTAAAAAGATATTGAACCTTTTATTCTTCAAGCAGAAATGGGAACAATGGAAAAAAGTTTTTGTCTTTTAGAATGTTTGGTTGAAGCAAGTTTGGATTTATTTGACTCTATAATTACTAAAATATTTTATTGGATTAATATTTTAATTGAAGGTATTTTATTTCGAAGAATTTGAAAAAAATCTTTTTTTAAAGGTAAAACTCTCAGAGCAAAACAAAATTGGATTGAAATAGCCTGTGAAGCAATTAATTTACTTCCTTATTGGCTAAATTTATGTGTTGGTTTTATCCCTCAAAATTCATTTATTAATTATTCTCCTTCGAAAGAAAGAGTTGAGGAAATTGTTACGAATTCAATAATTCCTTTAATTTCTGCTATTTTTTCATTAGAAGATTCAGAAGATATTCAAATTTTTATAGGAAAATGTCATTTACTTTCTGTAAGTTTTTTTTAAATATGAGAAAGAATTTCTTTTAAAATTTAAGATTCTTCTTTTACCAATCTGCACAGAATCTTCAAAAGATTTGCCTTGCTTAAAATTATTTGGTAATTCTTTAACAACAAATAAACTTTTTAACAATTATTGTTTACAACATTTTAATAATATTCTTTTAACTTCTGATTCTTCAATTTTTGATAAACAAAAGTAATTTTTATTTTAATTTAATAATTAATTAATTTTTTTTTAAAGAAATAATTTAATCAAAAAATTTATTTCACTTTTTGTTGTTTACAAAAAAATTAATTTTGATAATTTGGATTGTTTTAATAATTTTGAGAATTTTAATAACAAAATTATTTTTTTGTCTTCTTTTGTTTATCCACAATTGGAGAAAGAAAGGAAATTAATTAAAACTTTAATTAATATTAAAAATTATTTTACAAAAATTATTTCAAATATTTTTGAACAAATTAATTTTGAAGATAAAAATTTAATAAATAAATATTGCTTGGCTATTGAAGAAATTTTTGAAAGATTAATTGAAAATAATTTTGATTGTTTAGTAGAAGAATTTTTGGAAGAAATAAAGAAGGGAATTTTGGAAAATAAAGTAAGTTTTGATATTTAAAAATTAAAATAAAAAATTTTTTTAGAAAATAAATTTAATTGAAATTAGTGATTTGGAGTCTTTTTCTAATTTATTTAGAAAAATTGGAATTTTACTTTACAAAAATAACAAAAAAGATTTACATTTAAAATTGTGTAATTTGGTGCTAGAAATAATTACTAAAAATAATAATTTAAATGAAGAAATAAATAAAAGAAGAATATTTTTATTTTCAAAAATTTTTTTGTTTTTATTTTTACAAACAGATGAGAAGGTTTTTTTTTAAATTTACAAAAAATAAATTTAATAAATTTTAAGGATTTATTAAATTCTTTTACAAAAATATTATTTTCTTTAAATTATTCTGAGGAAAATAATTGGTTAATTGAATGTTTATTTAAAATATATTCTAAATTTGTTTTTAATTGTTTATTAAATAATGAAGAGGACAAGGAGGGGAGTGAGGAATTGGAGAAATTACGTTTATTGTTTTTTGAAAATATTTTGAAATTAAAAGAGGAGGAGAATAAGGTAGGGATTTTGTTAAAAAGGGAGGGGGAAGGTGTTCAAATATTTTTTTAATTTTTTAGTTAATTAATTTTCGTTTGGAATTATTCGAAACTCGTTCATTTCTTTTTTTAAATAAAAAAGAAAGTCAAATTAAATTAAATAAATTATTAAAACAAATTGTTAATTTAACTGAAGATGAAGCTAAAATATTTGTTTTTAATGCAAAAATAGAAGAATTATTAAATTTTGATTTGTAATTATTTTTTAATAATTTAATTTTAATTTTTTAAAGAAAAGAACAATTATTATTTAAATTATCAATTTTTGCTAAACAAAGGTTTTTTTAAATGATAAAAAAAATTTTTTAATAACTTTTCAGAATATTTTGTGAATTTTCTTCTATTTATTTAAATATTTACAAACAAATAAAAGATCAAAATGAGAAAAAATTAATTCTTTTATGTTTGTTAGGCCCTTTATTGAAATTAATTGAAAATATTCCAACAGAATGTTTATTTAATGAATTTAATAAAGTTTGTAGGGAAGGGGGGTGGGGTTTAAATTAAAAATAATTTCTTTTCTTTTTTTAGTTAGCCCCTTTAATTAGCGATGCTCTTCCAATTATTTTTTTACAAAAAAATTTTTCTTCAATAAATGAATGTATTTTAAATAGTGTTAAATTAATTATACAAAAATTACCTTTTACTAAAAAGAATTCTTCTCTTTTACATTCAATTATTTTTAATTTAACAGAAATACCTCCAAAAGGATTTTTAATTGTAAAAATTTTAAAATAAATTTTAATTATTTTTTTTCAGAAAAATTATTTAATTATTTTTGAATGTTTGGAATTAGTTGCAAAAAATTCTTTTAATTTAATTAACACAAAAGAACAATTTTTGGCTTCTCTTTATTGGCGTGTTGTTAGAATATGTACACGGGCTATTAACGAAAATCCAAAAAGATTGGTGCGTCAAAGGGCGGCTTCGGCTAGAAATTTGTGGGAATTGTTATTTTGATAAATTTAAAAGAAATATTTATCTATTTAAATCTCCAAAATAAAAAGATTATTATTATTTTTCAATTTAATTGTTTTGTTTAGCTTTGGGAATTAAATATATAAAACATTTTTTTATTAAAGCTTTACTTTTAATATTTTCCCCTTTTTTTCTTCCAATTAAAAATAATTTTATTTTTTTATTAGGTCAAAGCAAGATATTTTTCTCTCTGAAGACTTATTGACCTCTAAGACTTTAACTTTTTAAAGGAAATATCAAAAGGGAATTTTGAGGGATTAAGGCGATATCGATGGATTTGGGGTGGTTGAAAGGGAGGGGATATATAAATTATGTTGTGGGAATTGTTATTTTTGTGTTGTTATTTCTCTAATTATCCAGAATTATGTTACACACTCACAATGCCGCACCTTAGGTTCTAAAATACAGAATTGGGTACTTATTTTCATAGAGCCCCCATATTTATCTCCTTAATCCCTCTAAGTCCTTCGGTATTCCCCTTTTCAAAAATCTTCAGGGTTGTCCCCATTTTTTAAAAAAATATTTTCAAATAAATACACAATTATTTTTTGACATTTGATTTTATTTATTTAGTTAAAAATATCCACCAAAAACTTTCAACACAATTTGTTCCAAAAAATCTTTTTCTTTTTTTCCTTTCTTTAAATTTCTTTTCTTTACCTTGGCTTCTTTCACTTTTTTTCCTTTTAAAAAATTTCCGCAGATTTTAACTCAATTCATGTTTTGGCTTTTTCTTCCATTTATTGTTAAAATATATATTTATTTATTTATAACAAAAAAAAACAAACAAAAAAATCCATCGAATATTTTTAAATTTATTTATTTTTATCCTTTTTTCTTTAGTTGCCTAGCAGCTTTTAAATTAAAAAAAAACAAATATTTATTTTTCCATTCATTTATTATCTTATAATTTAGGCAATTTTGTTTTTTGTGTAAAAATAGGAAAAAGAAGTTATTTTTATTTTATTTATTCTTTAAATAATTTTATTTTTGTTTCTTTAATTTAAAATAAAAAAAAATATTTTTTTTATAAAAATAAAATTAATTTTTAAAGTGTCAAATTGCTTCCTCTTCTCATTACTTTCTTTAAAAACATTTTCTTTTTTTCAAAATATTCAAATTACAAAATAACGTGTCTTTTTATTTAAATTTGAAACTAATTTATTTTTAACGTTCACAACAAATATTTATTTAAATAACAAAAAAATAATAATTATTTTCGGATTTATTTTGAAAAGCTTTCAGGCGTTAATATTAATCGCCTTCTTTTCATTCAATATTTAAAAACAAAAGAAAGTCCATTCATTTTAAATAAAATACCTAAAAAAAATTTTAAATTTTTTTTAGTAATTTAAAAATGTAAATTAATTAATTTTAAAAAATGCAAATAATAATTAATTATTCTCCTTCCCCATCATCATTTTCCTCTTTAGATTTAAAAACTTTTTTATTTTTTTATATTAATTTATTTATTAAAATTTTTTGTCTTTTTTGTTTGTTAAATAATGCTCAAACTAAAAGTTTGTTTAAATAAATTATTTAAAAAAAATATTTCTTTAAAGCATTTAATAATAACAATAATCAACAATTAAAACAAAGAATGTGTTTTCAAGTAATTTTTATTTTCTTTTAAATTTAAATTTTTAAATTCCAAAAAAGTGTCATATGCCAATTCAATGCAAATCAGGATTTTGTTTTGGTGATTATTGTGTTAAAAGTATTGTTGCAAATAAATATGTTAGTAAAGGATGTGAAAATAAAACAAAAAATGGAGGAAATTATTTTGAAGGAAGGGGAAATGAAGGGAGGGGGGATATTCTAGTACAACAACAAAATTTTGGGGAGTCTTTTTATGGTTATTTTATTTTGGAATATTTAAAAATAATTATTTTTTTTAAAGTTTCTGTCAGATCATTAGAAGAAGAAAAAGAAAATCAATTAATTAAATCCTCTACTAAATATCCAAATAAATCTAATAGCAATAAAATGTCTTCATTGGGTGTTGCTGTGCCTAATGGATGTATTAAAGTATTTAAAGATTTGAAGAATTTTTAAATTAAATTTTGTGGAGACATTCGAAATTTTAGTTTTAACAATCAGGGATGTGCGCCGAAATTTTTGCGAGGCGCGCCAAACATCAATATTTCAAATTTTTAAATCACACCTAAGCAAAACGCCAAAAATCGGCCAAAAATAACGCCAAAATTTTTAAAATATAAAAACGCCTAAAAACTAGATTTCTCCTTTTTAGCGCCACAGGGCGAAATTTTTGAGAATTGTGGAAGAATTTATGCAGAAAAATTTTCCTTCTCGATCACCCCTTCTCCCATTTGTTTTAAAAAATTTACATCATTAGGGGTGTATAATTTTGGCGTTTGAGCCAAAAAACGAAAATTACGCCAAACGCCAAAAATCGGCCAAAAATAACGCCAAACGCTTTGCCGCACATTTTTGTTGACAATAAAAATTAAAAAATACAATTTTGCTAAATAGAAATTTAAATAATTTTTAATTAATTAGATGAATGTATTTGGACAGCCAAATATAATTTGTTATTGTAATGATGCTGATTACTGTAATGGAGGAGGGGGAGGAGGAGGAAGAAATTTGAAGAAACAAACAATAATATTTATTCTAATAATTATTTTTATTTTTTTCATAAATATTTAATTTAAAAATAAAATATTTTATTATTTTTGTCTTTTCATTTTTCTCCAAATATTACAATTGGTGTAAAAGGCTTATAATTGTTAAGAGATTAAATTAATTATTTAATTTTTGTTCTTTAGGGATTAAAAAAGTCATCAAGAGATTAAAGGGATTTAGGCAAGGTGTCGGAGCGGAATTTAAAAGATTTGAAAAAACACAAAATTTGTCAATTTGAAACGAAATTAAGTATTGAAAATTAGGTTAAGTGACGATATCGCAAATTAAACTTGTCATTCTGAAGTATTGTTTTTATTTTTGACTATTTTTTGGATTTATAATGAATGAAAGAATAAAAGAATTTTCAACATTGTAAATATAAACAAAAGAAAATTTTTTCTTAATTTTTTTGTTTAGTCAAAAATATATACAGTCGTGGAAAAAAGTATGGAAGCGCTAGAAAAAGTTTTTTAAATTCTTAATTTTTTATTCAAAAAATACGTTCTATATACCAATCGAAAGCTCTATTCGTATCTCAGTTGACATGTTTCTGCATTTTTCATGAAAATGAAAATTGGCCGAGATAATCCGGATCTACCGGATATACCAAATCCCACTTTTTCGGAAAAATTTTTCGGAAGAAATTTAACAAACCCATTTGATAAAGCATATTTTTCTGAGTATTTTCCACAAAACCGCTTAAAAATATCTTTTTCCGGAACAGAGATATGATTTTTTGAAAATCGCATTTTTCCCTTAAAAATCGAATTTTTTGCAAAAATTGACGAAAAATGCGATTTTCAAAAAATCATATCTCTGTTCCGGAAAAAGATATTTTTAAGCGGTTTTGTGGAAAATACTCAGAAAAATATGCTTTATCATTTGGGTTTGTTAAATTTCTTCCGAAAAATTTTTCCGAAAAAGTGGGATTTGGTATATCCGGTAGATCCGGATTATCTCGGCCAATTTTCATTTTCATGAAAAATGCAGAAACATGTCAACTGAGATACGAATAGAGCTTTCGATTGGTATATAGAACGTATTTTTTGAATAAAAAATTAAGAATTTAAAAAACTTTTTCTAGCGCTTCCATACTTTTTTCCACGACTGTAAGTCCACATTAATTAATTATAATTAAATTTTATTAAAGAAATTAATTTATTTTAAATTTAAAAAATAAAATTAATTAATTAAAATCTTTTTTATTTATTTAAAGGAATTAATTCGTGCCACATAGCTATTGGAGTATCTTTAAAAGAAAATAATTAAATAATTTAAGTTAAAAAACTAGGTTGTTTAATCATTTGTTTCCAATGAATATTTCCTTTAGAAATACTTCCTGAAGGCCCAATTAATAAATAATAACCACCAAAATTTTCAAATAAAATATTAATATTTAATTGACAAAAAGGTAAACGTAAATAATTTGGAGATTTTAAAAGGAATGATTGCCCCAATAAATATTCTTCTTCTTCTTTTTCTTCCAAAATTTCTTCTTCTTTTTGTTGTTTTGAAGAAATTAATTTTTTACTAAAATAAATTATTTTTAAAAGAAAAGAGGGGAGGGAAAAACCTTTTATTAAAATTAAATGGTATCACGACTTTTGCGCCGAGAACATTTGCGCCGCGACTTATGCGCCGCGACTTTTGCGCCGGGCGACTTTTGCGGCGCGACTCTTGCGCCGCGACTTTTGCGCCGGGCGACTTATGCGCCGCGACATTTGCGCCGCCATTGTTTAAAAAATCCGGATCCGAAAAAGGCCGGATATCCGAAATTTTCAGTTTGGATATCGGATCCGGATATCAGAAGATTTTCAACTATCCGACAACACTACTAAAGTGAGGTTCGGCTGTAGTTATCTATATATTTTTAATGATAGTGGCGGCGCAAAAGTCGCCCGGCGCAAAAGTCGCGGCGCAAATGTTCCCCGGCGCAAAAGTCGCTCGGCGCATAAGTCGCGGCGCAAAAGTCGCGGCGCAAGTGTCGCGGCGCAAATGTTCTCGGCGCAAAAGTCACGGAACCAATTAAATAACCGTTCATCCACAATTTTAGAAGAATCAAATAAACGTAAATTAATAACAATATCTTTAATTTCATTTTTAAAAGAGAACTTTTTAAAGAAAAACCTTTTTCTTTTTCTAAATTCCAAAAACCCTTCAAAGTTTTTAAAGTTAAAGTTAAAAAATCGAAATGTTCCCCCAAAGTTAAAATAATTAAAATATTTTTTTGAAATAATTCTTTTTGTTGTTGTTTTGTTTTATTTTTATTTAAAGAAGATTGGGGAAGGGGTGGTGGTTGTCTTTTTGATGAATAATTTATCTAAAAATAAAAATAAATTTATTAATTTTTAGTATATATATTCCCCTTCCCTCCCTCCCTCCTTTCCTTTTTCCTTTCTTTTCTCCAAAAATTTTGGTTTTTGCAGAAAATCCAAAAAATTACTAAACCTTTTCAATTTTAAATTCTTGCTCTAAAATTTTGTGTTCAACTTAACATACACAAACAAATTTTTTTACTTTTAATAACTTTCTTTAGGAGAAAATTCCAACACAAAAAATTTAATTAATTTTAACCAACCAATTTTTGTTTTTGAAAATTATTTAAAGACGGGCCTGGACCTATAATTGCTGTTGCTGCAACAGAAAGCCCTCCACAATTACTACAATTATTTTCTTCCCTTCCAATAAAATCTTTTTCTTTTTCAATCCAATTTTCCTTTTAAAAAATATTTTCAAAACAAAAATATTTAATTTAATTAATTTACTGTGTGGGGAATTATCTTTTCTGAACGTAATTCTAAAATTAAAAATTAATTTTAAATCCACCCCCCCCCCCCCCCTCTCATTTTTTACCTCCATGCCTTTCTCCCCAATTTCTAAATTCTAATTTACTCGGTCTTCCATGTCGATGACTTCCCGTCCTTTGATCTCCCCTGAGAAATTAAAAATAAAAATCTTTTCTTTTTTTAATTTACCCATGATAACCCCGATTAGCACGAGCAGCGGGCGCTGCATGATTTTTGCCTGAAACATGTAAATCCTTTGGGGCCCAAGCAGCACTAGGATCACAGCCAGCTTGGGAAGGGGGCTTGAAAAAATAAAAATAAATTAATTTTAAAATATTTTTGTAACCATTTTATGCATTTGAACTGCTGTATGGGGTAAATTAATAACTGATTGGTAATCAAAGAAATGTTTTGCAAGAAAATTCATTTTAAAATTTAAATAAAAAAATTTTTTGTAAAAAAATGGAACTAAAAAAGGAAGAAAAGTTTTTTAAAGAAATTAATTTTATAGAAAAAGTAAAAAAAGGTTTTGGGTTTGTTTGTGTGTATATTTATGTAAATATATATTTAAATAATTGGATTTACTAGATATATATATGTATTCTCCTCCTTTATTATTAGCTTTTCTCGACCATCTGTCTTTTTACTTAGTTAATTTTATTTATTCAAATTGCCTGAAAAAGTGACTGAAATAATTAAATAAAGGAAAAATAAATGTCTAAAAAATATTTCTTTCTAAATTAAAAAAAATAAAAAGAAGAAATTTAAAGCCAATTTAATTAAAAAATAAAAAATATAAAATAAATAAATATATGTAAAACTCTCATCCATATGACAAAAGCAATGTTGGAATTTTTAAATAAAATATTAATTAATTTAAAAAAATGAGGGATTAAATTAATAAACAAAAAACGAAGTTTGGGTATTTTGTGGGTCATCTCCTAAAACAATTATGTTGACAGTCAATTAATAAGGGGACGTTTAAATTAAAAATTGAACTAGAAATTATATGCAAAAATAAGAGGTAAAAATAAGACCCAGCTTTGGGAGACCAACGGTGAGCAGAATATTCTATGGACATATTATAAAATCTATTAAATGACTAGAGTGTGTACCTAACACAATATTCGTTAAAACAGGTTTAGAAACCCCCCTCAAGTACCTTTTTGAATTTCAAATGAGAAAAAATTTTGCATTTTCATATTTAATGAAATTTAAATTTGATATGTAAAAAAGAAAAAAAAAGTGCCAAATACCCCCACCCACCCATTCTTCTTTAAAATATATTTAAGTCAAAAAGAGAAGGCAACTCATCAAAAAAAGGAAAAAAATGAAAATTTAGGCGGCGACAAATAATAAAAAATAAAAAAGAAAGACTCTACTACTAATAAAAAAAACAGACAATACCAACAACAACAAACAACAAGAAAGGCATTCACGTTTAAATTACTCTCTTGAGAGGAAAATAAAAAAAAGGCACAAAGTTATTTAGACAAAATTGGATAAAACGAGGCGCTATGTAGTTACTTCAGAACAAAATTTCTATAAATGCTTATTCAAGTATGTACAGGGGACGATGGGAGATCCTCTTCTAAAAAATAAATTCTTTTAAAATCGAGATTCCGCATTACCGATTAGATCTCCTTCTTTGATCCCCCCCCCCCCCAAATTTAAAAAACAAAAGTTTAATCATTGTCATTTAATTTTTATTAAAAAATATCGGCGTTACTAAAAAAGGGCTTATAACGAAACTGATCTTTGACAAAACTAAAGGAAACGTGAAAAAACCTTTTTTTTTAATTAAAATATTTTTCAAAAAAAGTCAATATATTTATTTATTAAAAAAATAAACTTATGAGAATATACTGCATATTATTTGCCTTTTTTAAGAACCTTCACACCATATCACAAATCCATAAATTCATCAAAAATTTATAAAGGCACGCATAGTGGAAAGGGGTAATACTTACATATTAATATCACAATAAAAGAGGTGAATAATTTAATGAATTTTTAATTTAAAAATAAAAAAAGGTTGGGGTTTATTGATATCAAAAAATTAATTAAAAAGCGAGTCTAAAATTTGTTACAAAATATGTAAATAAAACATGATATCATGTCTTCATTTTACTTATTGGCCGTTTGAGGGGAAGGATATTTTGATCACCACTTTTATTCTCTCCAAAACTACCTATAATTCTCGCCAGGCAGAATTACCTCATGTCGGCTTGAATTCTTCATTGACAACCCCTAGAAAAACATTCAAACACTATCAGATTGGTAGCAGTAAATTAAAAATTCTAAAAAATTACAAAATAAATCTCGCCTTGTAATACATATGTATATAAAACTCTGTTGAGTATTTACAAAATTGGTAAAAATTAAAAAAAAATTAATAGAAAAAATTAAATTTTATCGAATAATTATTGTTGTGATTTTGATCTCAAGAACAAAACATTTATTGCTTGTATTCTGAATCGTTTTTAGACAATCCGAGCTGTTTTCATGTGGAGGCCAAACATCAATATTCCAAATTCTTAAAACCGCCAAATGTCATAACGCCAAAATCGTCCAAAATGGACGCCAAAATTCTAAATCATAAATTGAATTTAGGAAGAATATCAGAGGAGTTGGGTGTTAAGAGGGAATATCATAGGAACCCAGTAAGCCAGATTTATTCCATTTACAACGCCGCAGGCGAAAATTTTGAGAATTTCGGAAGAACCAAAATAGTAAAAACACGCCAAAACGCCATGGCGCACAGACAATGACTGGACCAGCTATTCGCAATCAGCGATAGTGAATTAGGCTTTACTAGAACTTAACAAAATTTATTTTTAATTTATTTTTAATATTTTTCGATATTATACATACTAGGTTTGTTTATTAAAAAATTTTTTTTCGATTTTCAATGATTTCTCCATAAATCCGCTATAATTTATTCTCTATACTTTTCTTTTTATTGAAACTTTTCTACTTTAATTTTTTAATTTAAAAATAATTTAATTAATAAAATCAAGATAAATAAAATATGTAAATCCAAAAAAATATTTAGTTATTTACATAATCTGTATATATGTATTTTTACAAAAATTTTGAAACAAAAAAATAACTATTTATTAATGATTTAGCATTTGCTCTTAACTAGAGTATTCTTTTTTTCTTTTCTAGCCAATTCATTTCTTTAAATTCTAATGGCCGACATATTCTTCTAAACATATTTTTTTCAATTTATTTTGTATTTTTTTAGTTTTAATTATTTTTTTAGTGATTTTTGCTTTATTTTTAATTATTAGACAATGCCTACAACAATAAATAAGAATTTTCAAGCAATTGCGCCAATCCCAGATGGAATAAGTCCAAATACTGAAGTTTTCTATCACCCCTCTACAAATGAAGTTTTTGAGAATTATGAGTATAATTTTCTTTAAATTTTTGTTTTCTTTTATTTAAAAATTTCTTTTAATTTTTAGGGACTATTTTGAAAGGATGATTCAATTAAACAGCTCTTGTTGGTCATGTACAATGACAGGAAGGAATGGATTGACTTATGATGAAGCATTGCAATCTGAAGCTGATGCAATGGTTTAAAAACTTTTTTTTATTTAATGAATGAATATTCTTTAAAAATAGGAGCAAATCAATAAATTTCCTTCATTTCTGGAGACTCCAATTCTTTATTTGATTCATCACTATACATGTCGTGCTCGCGTTGATGAACTTGTTAGTGATATTATGTTATTTATGCGTGACAGATATTTTATTGTATGTTTTTTTTAATTTGAAAATAATGAAGTTTTTTATAGAATGAAGATGTTTTGTATCGAGTAGGCTCTAAAAAGAGATTGCCGGCTCGGATTGTTTCTGTTAATTACCAACCACCAAATGATTTACAAAATAATAACGCCGGCACTTCAGCTGCTGAAACTCAAATGACAAAAGTTTCAGAATCACCACAACAAAATGGCGTCATTACAAAAACTTCATTAAAACCAACTAAATCAAAATCACCAAATAAAAAAGAGTTGATTTAATAAATTTGTTTAAATTTACTTTTGTTTTTTATAGTGGAGAACAATCTGCAGGATTGGAATTTTGCCATCCCGATTGTTTTACTTATTCTATTCAAATTATTGATAAAGAATCGGAATCAGACTCTGATGCTTCTAGCATTATTGATGACAAAAAGAATGGATGTGATGCAAAAGGCGAATTGCTTAATAACATTACACATCAACAAATCTTGTTTGTTTACAATTTTTTAAAAATTATATAAAAATAATGTATCTTAAAATTTCAGTCGCAGCAAATATTCCTATGCAACTCGACCACGGATCAAGCTCTTTATTAAGTTAATTTTAATTTAATTTAAATAAATATTTTTCTCCTAGGTACTACACAGAAATGTGTGATGGACGTTTTGTAGTAAAACCTAATAGTGTTGCTGATTTTCATTTGGACCGGCTTCGTTTTGGGCAGTTATTTGCTGATTGTCCGCCTCCAAAGTTTCCACAAACTCGTTCACTTAAAAAACAAAGTTTATTTTTCTAAATTTTCTTATAAAATTTATTTTCTTCTTTTAGAAGATCGAAATACTTCTTTTTCTGACAGTGACAAACTTTTCCCCTCCACAATGAAAATGTTAATGGAGGAGAATTATTCACGTCCGAGTACTTCAGCACAGCTTTCATCAAGTAATGGGCAATTAACGAAGAAGGCAGGAGTCAGCAAAGCAGATATTCGCCGCAAAAGGGTTTTTTAATAAATATGTTTTTCTATTTCTTTTAAGATTATCGAGCAACAAATGCAACTTCGACCCTTATTCGAAACAGCCGAAAATCATGGTGTCGAGAATGTCGAACGTTGGCGGCAAACATTTCAAGTACTCTCGGATGAAGATATCCAAGAATTGAGAAATGCTATTGCAATAGCGAAAGCTGCTGAAAAAGCGGCTGAGAAGGCTGAACTTCGTAAACAACAAATTGAACAGCGTCGGAAACAAAGAGAGTTATTAGCTGAGTGGCGAAAACCAAGGTAGTAATTATCCTTTTCTTTTATTTGTAACTACATTTATTTTTAGAGATGATCTACTTTGCGATGATCTTCAGGTTTTTCTATTTGTTTTTCTCCCTCTATTTTCTCTTTTTTCAGCCCTTTCCTTCTGGCTTCAGAGAACTACGTTGGCCTGATTGGGTTCCTCGTGAACTATATTGGG
Organism: Meloidogyne enterolobii; assembly: GCA_963681835.1. Taxonomy (NCBI): domain Eukaryota; kingdom Metazoa; phylum Nematoda; class Chromadorea; order Rhabditida; family Meloidogynidae; genus Meloidogyne; species Meloidogyne enterolobii. The sequence goes on along the minus strand of CAVMJV010000010.1, from coordinate 1,405,043 downwards.
AAATTTTGTCAGTTCAAAGCTTTTTTCAAAATTTTGCTGAAGTACTCTTTCATGACGGGAAAAATCCTTTTACTCTTGCAAATATTGCCACTGCAATTGGTTATTTTACTCTGTATTATTGAAATTCTTTATTTTTAGTTTCCCGTCAAACAACAGAGAATACACAATTTTACCAAATTTTGGATTGGTTAATGACTGCAATGAATAAAAGTATCGAAGAAGATGAAGGAGATCCTGGTAATTGTTTATGTTCAAAATTAAATTTTATTTTTTAGCTGATTTGTTAAAACCTGAGCACATTGGCAATGAAGCTGTTAAAGATTTTGATCATCCTATTCATGGAGATCGTATTCGTAAAATCAATAAAGAATGTGAACGTCAAAAAAGAATTCATGGTTATTAATTTTGTTTTTAAATTTTTAAAATTATAAAACTAAATAGGAGTACATATTCGTGCCTTAATTCGTGACAATAGAGACATAACTGAAATAATTCGACTTCATTTGAAAACTTCAGGTGACTTAAATTTTAAACATTTAAGCCTTAAATTGTTTAGGTTATTACACTCAATATCGTCGTCAATTACGTGGTTCTATGCATTGCTATGAGGATGATGGTTATATTTTTTCTCATTCTGAAACTGAAATAATGGAATTATTGAAAAAGGTTTGCTTTGAATGTTTTATTTTAAATATTTTACTTTAGTCAAGTGTTTATGCTTTAAATCCTCATCAACGTGTTAAATTGTTTAATGTTTTAATCAATCAATTACTTAGTCATCGACGATGTCGGACTCTTATTACTAAACGAACGGAAGAGATGAATGAATTGAAGCGTGAATTGAGACATTTAAAGGCTATTGATCAACAGGTATTTTTCTTTATTTTTTGCGTCAGTTTTTATAAGCAAAATATTTATTCATTTATTTTAAGCATGAAAGGGAATCACGCGAAGCATACCAATTATTGTCTCAACAAAAAACTTCTGAATCGGTAATTAATGTTTGTTTTTATTTAATAGTAGTAGCGTCTTATGTCTACACAATGAGTTGTGTATAACTTATAATCTCACCATTTTTTATAAAATATTTAAATATTTTTTGACTCTGATATATTTTTCTTTGATTTACGCATTAAGAAGTAGAAATTTTAACAAGTTGATTATCTTTATTAAGGGCGAAAAGTCGCAGGCATCAAAATCGACATCTAAACAACTAGCAAATTTGCGCAGAGCTCTTGTTCAATTGAATGAGTATTTTTTAATTTTATTTTATTTAGATTATATATTTTTATTTTAGAGGCCGTAGGATACAAAATATTGCAGAGATTAAGGAACGATTATTAGATGAAAAAAATCCATTGCCGTGGGCACAAATGGATAATATTACTGAAGTACTTGAATTTAGAGCTGTTCAACGAAATTTTCACTCTGATAGAGTGCAAGAATTGTTACAAAAAATATTTGAATTACATGGTTAAATATATTTAAATTTTACTTTAATTTTATTTTAGGTAAAATGGGTTTATACTTTCTTGGTAGAGATCGTGCTTTTCGTAGCTATTATGTATGTAAATATATGTTTTTGAATAATTTATTTTTTGTTGCTTTAAGTATATGTGCTCAACTTTTGTAATTCAATGCCCTTCAATTGAAGATTGTGGAAAATGTGAAGAATCAACTCCAAATCCAACTCAGTTATCGGCCGACGAAGATGATGACATTCAAATTCTTGATTCCTATGGAGTGGCTGTATCAGGCATGTCAGAAAATAACAAAGCACATGAAAAGCCATTAGTGAATGAAGGAAGCAATAATGTTAATAAATGGTATTTTGAATTTTGGGGTATAAGACTAATTTTGTTTTAAGTACTGAGTCGTTATCTAACGGTGAGAAATTGAATACTGTTGAACAGGAAGAACACAAAGATCAGAATGATGTTATTGATGACGAAGGTTTTGCTGATGTTGATCCTCTAATGGCTTGTACTAGTAAAAAGGGTTGTCCTGTGCATAATCCCTCAAGTGGTCGGCTTTTATATTACATTGAAAGGGATGCTGTTAAAAAGGTTAAAAAATAATATTTTAAAAATAAATTATATTTTAGATATTGAATTCATTAAATCCTCGTGGTTTTCGTGAATCTGAGCTTTCTGAAAATATTTCTTTTTTCAAAGAAATTTATACAAAAGAGATGAATGATTTTTTGGATGTTTGGAAGGATCGTCATTCTGTTCGACCACTTTCTTTAAAATTATTTGGTTTTAGTTCAAGTAATCCTAAGGAGTTGGGAGGTGGCAAAGAAGAAGTTAAAATTGAGCAAAGTCCAAGTATTTCTGATGCTTTGTATAGGGACATGATCTCACATTTGCTTCAATTAGAGGAATTTGTATTATTATTTTATATTTTTTAGTTAAATTTAATTTTTAAGGTCCATGAGAGACGATTCGGTTACCCTCGTTGCACAGTTGACCGTGAAAAATGGCGACAAGCATTGGAAGCAGATGGTGATACTACACCATTCTGTGTTGATAATCGTGTTTCTGTTCTTCATTCTTCACACTCAGATATTCTATTTGCTCCTAGTTCATTGTTTGGCAAAGAAATTTTTAATATAACTCCCGTCGAGAAGTATAAATTAAATAAATATTTTGTTGTTTTTACTATCCCTTTGATTTAAGACTTGCCGTTGCTTTAATTCAGTTAGCTCAGGGCGTTAAATTGGAATGTCTGCAATCGCCATTCATCACTGAAACAAAAAGAAATGGATTAGGCTTGTTTAATTTAATTCTTTTTTGAAAAATTTTTTTTTGAAGTTGTTAAAAGAACACCGTCACAAACATTTATTGATTGGCAACGTGCTATAAAATTTTGTCAAAGCCCTTCAGCAGTAGCTCTTTTCGCTACAACATTTGAATATTCTGTCAATTGGGATTATGAATCTCCCTTAGAGAAAGAAAGGAGAAAAAAAGTGCATATTTTAAATTATTTTTTATAATTGTTATTTTTTAAGAACACTGTTGCTAATAATTTGGTTAATTCACAAAATCAACCGTTGGCAAACAATAACCGTGCATGTACTGTTCTTGCAAAACCTCGTCGTGAGGCACGGGTTCTTCTAGCAGATGCTGCTGATTTGTTGGTCAGTGGGCCGCGCCAACGACGTCCTGTTACAAAATATGGTGAATGCGAGATGGATTTAGATAAAATTGATTTTGGAGATGAAAAATTGAGTGAATCTGAAGGAACCGATAAAGAAACGGAAACTGAGGAAGAAATGGAGAACAGAATTCTTGATGAGAATGACGACATTGGTATGCTTGATATATTTCTAAATTAATTGAAGATATTTTTAGGAGAATCTAGCGAAGGAGATGTGGAGGTTAGGAGGGACGACTTTTCAGACGACGAAGATGAAGATTTAAAATCAAAAAAGAATCGGCGTCGGTCTCATCTTCATCATTTTGACGGGTTTGGTGCTCTTCGATATGAAGGTTTAGGAAGGAAAAGGAAGGCAGTAACTCATTTCGACCCTTCCAATTATGCCGGAACAAGTGGTTATTCTGATGATCAAGGGACTTCTACATCGTATGGACAACATATTGATTTAGAAGAATTTGAAAATAAAAATGATGGGGGAAGTGATAATGTTGATAATGAATGGTTAATAGATGACGATCAAATGAATGATGAAACTGGACAACAACAACAAACAAATGAAGGTATTTTGTTGGAAGAATGGCAACAACTTGGTTAATAAATTTAAATCATTTTTATTGTTTATGAAAAATGATTTAATTGCTTCACTTCCGTTTGTTGTCTTTTTTGCTAACTGACAATACACTGCAATTTCTGTTTTTTTTAAATATATTTTTCATTATTTTATCAAAATATGCCTGAATCTGAACTTTAATGTTTTATGGGTTTTATGCCAATCTCTCTACATAATTATTAAATTCATTACATTTTATAGAATGACAATAAAGTTTAGAAATTAATTTTTAGAAATAATTGCCGAAAGTTTTTCCATTTAAAATTTTCTAAACTTTATTTTTTGTCATCTTGTGTCCAACAATTTTCTTTTCACCAACCAATACCCTCATAATTATAGATTAACCAATTCTGTACCTATTTTGAGGATACCGGTTTTGTTTTTTAGTTTTCCCCTTCCATTTCGTCTTTTATATATTGAATGCATTAACATAAATATATAATTTTGGTTTTTTTAGTTGTAAATGCCGTAAATGAAAAGTTGCAATTTTTGAAATAATTTAAAGTAATTGTTTTTTATGATTATTTTTTATATTTTAAAGATGTTTAATAATTATACACGATTGTTTGCACGATTTTTTTCTACACGACCAACAACTTCTTTATTATGTTCTTTAAAAGAAGAATTTAAAATTGATGGAAAGTCACATCGTCCAAGGAGTTCAATTCCTGCTGAAATTAATGGAAATACTTTGTCTGGTAATGAAGGAGAACCGTTTACTCGTTCTTTAGGTTTTTAATTTATTTTTTGTTTTAAATACATTTTTTAAAAGTTGGAGTAATCCTTAAAAATTCTTTGGAGGAAGCTTTCAATAAATCTAATTGTGCAGAATTTCTTGTTTATCAAAATAATAAAGCATCGTTTAATACAATTATAAGATTACGGGCAGATGGGTTTATTAAAATTATTTTGATTAAAATTAAAATTTATTTAGAATGCTTTCTTGTGTTCCTCCAGGCTCTTGGTTAAGAGTAATTTTAACAAATCCAGTAAACTATAATTCTTTGAAATTAAATACTATTTTGGTATTATTAATACTATTTTGGTGATGGAAAAATGTCTACAAATAAAATTTCTGCAAAACGGACAGCAACAGAGGCCAATTTTTCGCCTCTCTCCAATAATAGCAACAACAACGAAAATCCAAATTCTCTTAATTTTCTTATTGATTGTCAAGTCAATTTGGTGAAAACAACACTAACAACAATCAATACTTTTATTCCGTCTATGACAACAGAGCAAACTCCGATTTTATTAAACTTTATTAAAACTCTGACTGAACAATTTAACCTTCTTAGTAAATCAATCGATTCACTTAAAGAAAAACAACAAGAAAAACCTTATGGATATTTTTCAGGAACAACAAAATTAAACACTATTTCAGCAGAGGAGCTAGAGCGCGAAAGAAGTGTTGTTGTGACTGGTTTGACGGAATCTACAAAAAAACTTCCATCAGAGAAAATGGCGGATGACTCCAAAACAATAACAAGTTTACTCGACTCGGTGGGGGTTGAGTGCGCACCCAGGTTTTTTTACCGTATGGGACGTCAGTCTAACCCACCCAATAATGGTCATGCCCGTCTTTTAAAGATTGTTTTACCATCCAGAAAATTTCAGCGTGAACTTCTCAACAAATGGAAAACAAATGGCAAGAAATCTTTCCCCCAAGTCAATATGCGTGCCTCAATGACACCAGAACAATTACAGCGACGAAGGGAACTAATTGAAGAGTGCAAAAAGAAGAGAATGGAGAACCCTCAATTGGACTGGATAGTTTATGGAGAAGCAGTAATTCTAAGATCGGAGGTTCACATTTTTAGAAAAAATAAAAAAATCTGACTTCAAAAAAATAATCTAAATAGATTAAATACTATTAATTTTTTATATTTTAATTCAAGAAGTTTAAAAAACAAATTGTCAAATTTACACTTTCTGTTATTAGAAAACCGTTATAAGTTAATAGGGGTTACTGAATCATGGTTGACTGATATAGTTGATGATAATCTTTTACTACATGGTACCCCATATAATATTATCAGAACTGATAGGGCCAATGGTAGGGGTGGAGGAACTTGCTTATTTATATCAAATAAAATACCATTTATTAAAATAGAAATCCCCCAAACTTTATCAGAGATATCTTGTATAGATTTATTAACCCCAGATGAAAAAATTCGTATTATTTTGATTTATAGATCAATCACTAAAGAAACCATTAAGGATTTTAAATCTATCTTGCAAATCTTGTATGATATATCGGCTGTATCCTACCCACTTATCTTATTAGGAGACTTTAACCTACCCAATATCGATTGGGAAAATTATAGTACTCAAACCAAAAATACCAAAGAAACATTATTTTTAGAATATATTCAAAGTTTAGGACTAAAACAAAAAATTGATAAACCCACTAGAGGAGTAAATATATTAGACTTACTATTAACTAATGAGGATGAATTAATAAAGGCTATAACAATCAATCCGCCTATAAGTAAATCTGACCATAATACAATAGAATTTGAAATATCTTCTACTAACAATTACCAAGATAATAATTATACATATCCAAATTTTCGTAAAGCTAACTATGAAATAATTAATGCACATTTCTCAACAATAAACTGGAATCTAGTATTCACACAATGCTCTGATATAAATCAACTATATTTCACTTTCCAATCGATTATACATAATGTTATTTGTTCCTTTGTTCCCGAATCTAAAGTAAAATCTAACAATCTCAAAAAACCCGAACACATTGAAAAAATGACATTATATCTAAAAAATCTGTGGAAACAAAAATCCACGCCAGAGCTAACACGTAAAATCTCATATGTATCAAAAAGAATAGATTCTGAAACTAACAAATTTTTAAAAAATAGAGAAAAGCATAAAACACAAACTATCAGTCAAAAATTCTCATACATCTCTTCATTTCTTAAATCCAAAAACAGGAAAATAACTTCAATTTTGGATAAAAATAATCAATTAGTATACGCTGATAATAAAATAGCACAAATTCTAAGTACCCAATTTAGTTCTGTATTTAATAAAAATTCATTAGACAATGCAGATCTAAACTCTATAACAAATCAAAATACATGTCAATCCGTAATCATAAATGAACTTCAAATCTTTGATCTTCTTTCTAAGCTACCTGAAAAAACTAACTCTTCTTATGACTCAATACCATGTATATTCCTTAAAAAATGCGCTAAAAGTCTTTATTATCCTTTATATTATATTTTTTCTTATTCATTAATGACTTCAACACTTCCTGAAATATGGAAGCAAAGTATAATAATACCAATACCAAAAACATTAAAGATACCCAAAATAGAAGAATTTCGCCCAATTTCATTACTATGTTCAATCACAAAAGTAATTGAACAAATTATTGCAAACCATATATCAATTTATGTTGAACAAAATGGTATATTACCAGATTGTCAACATGGATTCAGACCAAACAAATCCGTCACTACCCAACTAATTGAGGTTCAAGATGATATATCATTTGCATTGGATAATAAAAATTTAATAAACATAGTTTATTTCGATCTAGCTAAAGCCTTTGATTCTATACCCCATGAACGTCTTTTAACAAAACTAAAAGTAATAGGAATTGAAAAATCACTCTTAAAATGGATCTCTAATTACTTACACAACAGAAAATCTGTTGTTAAAATAGGAAATGAATATTCTGAACAATTCTCTATTACTAGTGGAGTTCCGCAAGGATCTATCTTAGGCCCGCTCCTTTTTAATATATACTTATCGGACTTACCAACATTCTGTTACACTCCTGAAATAAAAATAAAATTATTTGCCGATGACATCAAAGCCTATCAAATTCTAAAAAAAACCGATTTATCTAACAATTCTTTACAATTATTTATTAATAAATTCATTCAATATTGTAACACCAATGGTCTCAACATATCATTAAATAAATGCTCAGTATTATATATAGGTAAATCAAACCCTAAATTACAATACTCAATAGGAAACCACAAAATATTCCAAATTAGTAATGAAGACAAGAATAGGGATCTCGGAATTTTCTTCACTTCTAAATTCAAGTTTAATAAACATATTCAAACAATATCTCTAAGGGCCAATAGAAACTGCTATGCATTAATTAAATCTCTAAAATCACAAGATCCTAAAATTCTTATAGAAGCATTTAATATATACGTAAGGTCAATTATAGAATTTGGGTCACCGGTTTGGAATTCTTTAACTAAGAAAAACATTAAATTAATAGAAAACATACAAAAACGATATTTAAGATTTGTTTACAAAAGAATCACAAAGGTAAAAATAGAAGATATTCCACCATACAAAACACTTTTACAACATTTCAAAGTAGAATCCCTTGAAAGTCGAAGACTTAAAGCTGATTTAAAGCTATTTCATCAAAATATATTTGGGAAAATTAAAATTAACCATAATAATTCCTATATCATAAAACAAACAAAAACTAGGGGCGAAAAATATAAAATACAACCAACACGTTGTTCAACCATGATTCGGTACAACTCCTTTTTTGTTCGAACTGCTAGAATTTATTCACTAATTCCTATAGAAATTAAAAAAAATACACCCAAAATGTTTTCTAAACTTCTTGAACAGTTGGATATTTCCAATATCTTAAATGACAAATGAGATAATTTTATTTGCTAAGCTGCTTTGATTTTTATTTTAAGGACATTTTTTATTAGCATTTTTATTTTTCGTAATTTCACTTTAAATTGTTTTATTTTTGACTGTCACACCCTAGTGGTGTAAATAAATAAATAAAAATAAATAAAATAAATAAAAAAGTTGTATTTTGTCAACATCGCATTTCAACTTCATGTTTTGATGGAAAAGTTTCTGTAAGATTTTTCTTTAATTTACTCTTCTCCCATATTTTCTTTTTTGGATAGAATTCTTTAAGAAAGCACCTAATTTCTAAATACCTTCGTGTAAGAATTTTGTTTTAAAATTACAAAATTGACTAAATATGTTTTTACAAACTAATAAATATTTTTAAAAATAATTTTTAGTTTTTTGTAACAGCTACACTTCGAAGGGATATTATTTCTGAAGATAAAAATAAATTAGTTTATCATTCTCGTTTGTGTAATTTATTTATTGACAAGGAAGAATTAATTGATCCTTTAATAAAAATGTTTGGAAATAATTCTGAAAAAGAAGAAAATGATATTCCAATAAAAATTCGTCTTTGGTTTGTTTTGAAATTTTTTATTTTATTTTAAATTTTTTTTAAAGGTGTTTTCCTTTTATTCAAAATAATAATTGTCAATTAGAATTTAAATTGAAACAAATTGATGAAAGATATTATGTAAATTTTGATTTAATTTTTTTTTTAAATTTTCTTTTTTTAAAAGGCTAAAATAAATTCAACAGAAAATGAAGAAGAATCAAATGATGAAAATTCAAATATTGGAGAACAACAATTATTATTTTCTACAAATTTTTGTAATTGGTTTAGTGAATGTATTGAAAGGTTTTATATAAAAAATAAAATGAATAATGACAAGAAAATTAAAATGGACAAATTTGTTAATTTATTAAATAAAAAATTGAAAAATAATTTGGATTTGCCTAATGAAGCTAAATTAATTTTGTTTGGTTCGGCAATTTCTGGTTTTGGAAGTAATGACTGTGATTTGGATATTTGTTTAATTAATTGTGGAATTGATTCTTCTTTAAATGTTTGTTTGGAGGGAGGGGGAAGGGTTTAATTAATTTTTTTAATTTTTAGCCTTCAATATTTATTGATATAAGATTAAATATTTTAACTGAAATAGGCAGTTTGTTACGAAAAGATGATGAATTTGGAGAAGTAATTTTACTTAGACACGCCAGAACGCCTATTCTCAAATTTAAACATTTACCAACAAATTTTAATTGCGAGTGGGTTGGATTTTATTTTTAATAAATTTTGCTTTAAAATAAAAAAAAATTCGTTTTTGGCGTTTAAAAAAGAAGAATCACAATTTGGCATTAGTTAAATTCGACACCCCTTTTGTACCATTTCTTTGCAAGTACAGACTAATTAAATATTGCCAATTAACAAAACCCCCCCCTCTTTTTGGACCACAAATTTTTTTATAAAAATATTAATTTTAGTATTTGTATTGAACATCAATTAGCAATACACAATTCAGAATTATTAAAATTATATCAAGAATTTGATGAAAGAGTAGCCCCTTTGGGGTTTGCAATAAAATGTTGGGCAAAACTTTATGGAATAAATGATGCATCAAAAGGATCTATATCTTCATATGCTTATATTATAATGCTTATTTATTATCTTCAACGTTGTTCTCCTCCAATACTTCCTTTTCTTCAACAAGAAGAAGAAGAAAACAATAATTCTTCTCTTAAAATTGTTGAAGGATGGAAAGTTTATTATACAAAAGATATTAATTTAATTAAACAAAAATTTCAATCAAAATTTACTCCAAATAAACAAACTTTGGCTGAATTATTTTTAAATTTTCTTCATTTTTATGGTTATAAATTTTGTATTCATTCAAATATTGTTCAAATTCGTGTTAATGGTATTTATGATAAATTACAAGCAAAAGTGCCTATTAAAAGAAGAATTTATGTTGAAGATCCTTTTGATTTAAATCATAATTTAACTGCCGGTGTTTATTCAGAAAGTAAATTTTTAAGAAAAATTAATTAATTAAAATCTCTTTATAGATTTAAATTATTTTATTAAATGTTGCCAAAAACCTATAATTGGATTACGTCAATTAGATAAAGAAATTTTCTCTTTAAATGAAGTAAATGATCAAATATCTTCTGACAACAATAAATTACAAAATGAAAAATTAAAAATGGTAAATTAAAAACTATTTTTGTAAATTAATTTATTCTCAAAATTTAATTTTCAGGACTTTACTTCAATAATTTCTATGTACAGACCTACAGAAAAGAATCAAAAATATCCAAGGGGAATTCCGACAAATACTTTAGTTTTATTTTCTTGATTATAAAGAAATTATTTAAAAAATCTGAATTATTTTTGTTATTTATATTAAAGTATCTGTATGTAGTTGGGTTGTTTGGTAAAACCGAGACTGTACCCAAAGTTTCCGTCCAAACCAGGATTTTACCAGGCAGGGTATTGCTGGTATTTCGATTTTAGGTTTAACCCTTTTTAAATCCTACACCGGCTCCGGCCTTTCAGAATCATGCTTCTACTCAAGCTCGAGAGAAGAGTTTTGCGCCAAAATCGGCTAAAATTAACGCCAAAATATTTACGCTGCAAGTGAACACATTTTTATATTTTCACAAGGTCAAGAAGCCAGAATTCATACTTTTCAAGCCCCTCAAGTAAAAATTTTGGAACTTTCAGAAGGCCTAGAGTAAGAAATCACTGGTAAATGTCCAACTAGTTCTCCTTAGGCAATTTTCCTTAGGCAATCAAGTGATAACAATTATTTTTCCTTTTAAACTTTCTTTACATTTACTGTATTTGTCCGACGAGATTCTTCTTCAAAAGCCCACATCACTCGTCGAACTTCGTTCATAAGCAATAGGCCTACTATTTGTTACTAATGCAATCTAAAAGGAACAATCTAACTCAAAATTCAAGTGCAAACAAAGTAAGCAAGCGACGAAAATAAGTACATATGAGGCAACTTAAATCCAAAAGCTCAAACTATGGGAAGCAGCTTAAATACTAAAAGGCTCAAAACGATGTCAGAAAGAATCAAAAAAAAAATCAAAAACAAATTTATTTATCATACATTCAACAAACATACATATATACAAAAAATAACAAATAGAAAAGGGTTACAACAAAATATGAACAATTATGATGGGAAATTAGGGAAAATAGGACACATTACAAAAAGTTTGGGGAATATACATATCACAATCCTATGAGTTTCTGTTATTGCCCACATCACTCGTCGAACTTCTGTCCTGGCTTCGGTTTGCGACACAGCACCAAGAATTTGTGGACAGCTGGTCCCTCGAAGCGCTCGTCCTTGCCAGCGACGACAGCCGATGCACGCTCGTTACGGATGTCCGCTTTGCCGAGTGCCTCCTTGCCATTTGGTAGAGTTAGCAGGCATGGCGAGATGTTTCCTGAAAAGATTAATAAATTTTAGGGGTATCTCAAAGTATTAGAGGATCGAACCTTTCACATGGTCCACGTGTACTGGATAGTACACTCGGGAGTTCTTGTCATAGACGGCAGCATCACTCCACGGGCGCCAAAGGTAGTCGTAGCCGCGAACTTGCTCAGGAAGGTCGACGAGGACTTGAATGGAGCCAATATTGTCGGTGAAGGCCTTGCCGTTCCAGCCAAATGCAGCAGCGACCTGTTTTAAAAAAAAGATAAAAACGATCTTATTGATTTATAATAATAACTATCACCTTTCCACCATTGTTCCAGATGCGGCCCATCACAGGTTCACCGTGCACGTACCACAAGGCCACATGCTGCTCAGCAGAGTCTCCAGCCGTTGCGTTCAGCGTCTTGTCACCAGCTCTCACCGTCCTATATCCTGGCCATGGGTCTCCCATCCTGATGTCTGCCCACTCGTTCAGCATGATGAGCACTGGCGGCGGTCCCTTGGGGCAGCTGGCGCACACACATCCTGGAGGGCCTCCTTTCAGATTTCTAAAAATGGGATAAATTTTAAAGACGCACCTAAACACCTAAACGTACCGAATAATGATCATCATTTCCGAGAGCGGTTTTCCAACGACGCATTCTGCCTTGCCAGCTTGTGAAAAGTAGGCTTCTTCCGTCTTCATGTTCAAGTAGCCGAGCAGTGTTCCACCAGGACGATTAACCCATAGAATGGGCATCGAGTCGCCGCACCGAACCAGTTGACGTTCATCTGTCTTCTCGAAACGGTCCTTGTACTTGATCCACTCGTACCAATAGCCGAGCGAGTTGTGGTCTCCTTTGTACTGCAGCACCTTAAGGAAAAAGAAAACGGTTATAAATTAGATTACTAAAAAAAGACCCAACGCACCTGAATCATGCCGCCAAGATCGACTTTCCCTGTGAGCTCAGCCTTGCCGTACGGAAATGAAGCTTGTACAACGCCACCGTCGTTCCATGCGTAGCCGTGCACCGGCTTTCCGTTCTTGTACCACAGTGCGACGTACATGTTCTGCTGGCCCAGCACTTTGACAGGATTGTCCGGAAATGGCGACCCGATCGGATTGAACGCCCACGTATCCTCCTTCGGTGCAGGGTTTGGCATTGCGGCTTGCGTTGACGTAACTTGCGATGATGATGTGATGGACGAGATGAGTTGTTGACGGTGAGGAGTGATCGAAAACCGTCGTTTTTATAGCCTTTCATTGTAGGTGGCATTGTGCAGATCAAAATAACTATAAAAACGACGGTTTTCGATCACTCCTCACCGTCAACAACTCATCTCGTCCATCACATCATCATCGCAAGTTACGTCAACGCAAGCCGCAATGCCAAACCCTGCACCGAAGGAGGATACGTGGGCGTTCAATCCGATCGGGTCGCCATTTCCGGACAATCCTGTCAAAGTGCTGGGCCAGCAGAACATGTACGTCGCACTGTGGTACAAGAACGGAAAGCCGGTGCACGGCTACGCATGGAACGACGGTGGCGTTGTACAAGCTTCATTTCCGTACGGCAAGGCTGAGCTCACAGGGAAAGTCGATCTTGGCGGCATGATTCAGGTGCGTTGGGTCTTTTTTTAGTAATCTAACTTATAACCGTTTTCTTTTTCCTTAAGGTGCTGCAGTACAAAGGAGACCACAACTCGCTCGGCTATTGGTACGAGTGGATCAAGTACAAGGACCGTTTCGAGAAGACAGATGAACGTCAACTGGTTCGGTGCGGCGACTCGATGCCCATTCTATGGGTTAATCGTCCTGGTGGAACACTGCTCGGCTACTTGAACATGAAGACGGAAGAAGCCTACTTTTCACAAGCTGGCAAGGCAGAATGCGTCGTTGGAAAACCGCTCTCGGAAATGATGATCATTATTCGGTACGTTTAGGTGTTTAGGTGCGTCTTTAAAATTTATCCCATTTTTAGAAATATGAAAGGAGGCCCTCCAGGATGTGTGTGCGCCAGCTGCCTTAAGGGACCGCCGCCAGTGCTCATCATGCTGAACGAGTGGGCAGACATCAGGATGGGAGACCCATGGCCAGGATATAGGACGGTGAGAGCTGGTGACAAGACGCTGAACGCAACGGCTGGAGACTCTGCTGAGCAGCATGTGGCCTTGTGGTACGTGCACGGTGAACCTGTGATGGGCCGCATCTGGAACAATGGTGGAAAGGTGATAGTTATTATTATAAATCAATAAGATCGTTTTTATCTTTTTTTAAAACAGGTCGCTGCTGCATTTGGCTGGAACGGCAAGGCCTTCACCGACAATATTGGCTCCATTCAAGTCCTCGTCGACCTTCCTGAGCAAGTTCGCGGCTACGACTACCTTTGGCGCCCGTGGAGTGATGCTGCCGTCTATGACAAGAACTCCCGAGTGTACTATCCAGTACACGTGGACCATGTGAAAGGTTCGATCCTCTAATACTTTGAGATACCCCTAAAATTTATTAATCTTTTCAGGAAACATCTCGCCATGCCTGCTAACTCTACCAAATGGCAAGGAGACACTCGGCAAAGCGGACATCCGTAACGAGCGTGCATCGGCTGTCGTCGCTGGCAAGGACGAGCGCTTCGAGGGACCAGCTGTCCACAAATTCTTGGTGCTGTGTCGCAAACCGAAGCCAGGACAGAAGTTCGACGAGTGATGTGGGCAATAACAGAAACTCATAGGATTGTGATATGTATATTCCCCAAACTTTTTGTAATGTGTCCTATTTTCCCTAATTTCCCATCATAATTGTTCATATTTTGTTGTAACCCTTTTCTATTTGTTATTTTTTGTATATATGTATGTTTGTTGAATGTATGATAAATAAATTTGTAAATTGCTTGATTTGTGTTGAGTCAAAATTTAAGGATAGGATTCTCCTAGGTTCTCTTTGAAAGCCCTTATCTGTAGCTGAAAATTTTCAATTTCCATTAGAGCTTCGAGTTCTTCCCTTTGAAAACTATATTTATCTTTTCTTGTTTAGTTTGTTTGCACTTGAATTCTTAATTAGATTACTCCTCTAGATTGCATTATTTACAAATAGTGGGCCTATTTCCTTGAACGTGTAGCAGCTTTTGAAGAAGAATTTCGTCGAACAAATACAGTAAATGTTGTAAAGAAGGTAAAAGGAAAAAATATAAAATTTGGTTTACATGGGAAAAATCGTTTAGCTCTCTAATCTTGAAATTTAATGTATTTAAATGAACTTGAATTTTTCAAAATTGGGGGCATCAGTTAGCTCTCTTCAAGCACCTAATGGCTGAACAAACTTTAGTTGTTTGTTCGGACTGTTTTTGAAAATTTAAATTTTAAGGTAATTTTTGATGAAAATTGGGATTCAAATGAAATAATAGTGGTTTGCTTAATGAAATTTCACAAAATACAAGAAGTTGAGTTTATACTTGATTAATTTAAAATAATTAGGGTACAAATTTAATGATACAGAGCATAAAATTAATGGCAAAAATGAATGAAAAGAAAGTTTAAAGAGCCTAACTTCTCCATTTTATCTTATATCATATTTTCCTCAAATCTTCCATGTACAAGCTCCATTTTCATTTGTTATTTCCAAAATGGGAAAGTACAATATTGAGATCCAGAATCTCTTAATCTTTATAATTCCTAAACAACAATCTTTATAAATCCAAAATAATTTACACAAAGTTAGTTATTAAATAACAATATAGTAATACATATATAAATTAATTTCCTAAACTTTATCTATCTATTCTAATTCTCTAATGAATCTTTTGATGGCAATTCTTTCTTCGGCTTCGTCTTTTTCTTTTTCGGCTCAGTCACCCGTCTAGGGCGATATATTAACAGTAATGTGGAAAAGTCCTGGAAATTTTTTAAATTCAATTAAATCTCAAAAAATGTTCTTATTTCTAATTAAACCAAAAATGAACAGACCTCAAATCCCCAAACCATTATTTAAATTTTTAAAAATCAGTGGAGAGAAGAGGTATTTGTTTTCAAAAAATACTTTCAGTACCGTAGGTATATTAATTTTAAAATTCTAATTTATACACAGTAAAATTAAGTTTTATTAGTTCAATCAAAGTTTATGAGTACAAAACAACACTAATTGTTTTGTACGTATATTTAGCTAAAATCCTAGAAGGCTAAAGTTTTTTTTCAAAAATAATGACCATCATTAGGTGTAAATTAATGAAAGAGGGAAAAAATGAAAGGCGGAAACCTTATCTTTGGTGTGATCCTTGGAGTGTACTATTTCGGCACTTAATTTGGGTGGACGTATAAAATGGCAAAACCCCTAATTTTTCGTTTAAAAGTTATGAAAGTGTATTAGTTTTTATGTTTACAAACCATTTTTAATTTTTCTTTTTGTAATTTATTGTTGTCAGAAGATATTTGATCATTTACTTCATTTAAAGAGAAAATTTCTTTATCTAATTGACGTAATCCAATTATAGGTTTTTGGCAACATTTAATAAAATAATTTAAATCTATAAAGAGATTTTAATTAATTAATTTTTCTTAAAAATTAACTTTCTGAATAAACACCAGCAGTTAAATTATGATTTAAATCAAAAGGATCTTCAACATAAATTCTTCTTTTAATAGGCACTTTTGCTTGTATTTTATCATAAATACCATTAACACGAATTTGAACAATCGTTGAATGAATACAAAATTTATAACCATAAAAATGAAGAAAATTTAAAAATAATTCAGCCAAAGTTTGTTTATTTGGAGTAAATTTTGATTGAAATTTTTGTTTAATTAAATTAATATCTTTTGTATAATAAACTTTCCATCCTTCAACAATTTTAAGAGAAGAATTATTGTTTTCTTCTTCTTCTTGTTGAAGAAAAGGAAGTATTGGAGGAGAACAACGTTGAAGATAATAAATAAGCATTATAATATAAGCATATGAAGATATAGATCCTTTTGATGCATCATTTATTCCATAAAGTTTTGCCCAACATTTTATTGCAAACCCCAAAGGGGCCACTCTTTCATCAAATTCTTGATATAATTTTAATAATTCTGAATTGTGTATTGATAATGTATTGTCAACACTCAAACTACAAATAAATAAAGATTATTTAGGATAAATAATAAATATCAAGGTGTTTTCGAAACTGAAAAACTAAGGATGGGGAATAATCTCAATTTAGGCGGAAAACCAATTTTATTAAAACAGTCTCCATTAGAGACCGGACTTGAGTGATCGATCGATAATATCTGTATCGTTTATCGATATCGAGTATCGAAAAATATCGTCGATATTTTTTGATATTTTTTCCCGACGGGGGAAGTTGTACCAATGACGGGGGAGGTTGTACAAATGACGGAAGAAGTTGTATCGATCGATAATATCGACATCGATATATCGATATTTTTTTTCGATATATCGTATCGGTCCGGTCTCTAGTCCCCATCCTCTTACAAAAAATTTCTTATTAAAAAACATACTCTCCATTAAAACCAGTTGGTAAATGTTCAAATTTAACAATCGGTGTTCGGGCATCCAAAACTGCTGTTATTTGCATAAATTCGTCATCTTTGCGTAGAATATTTGCAATTTGAGATAAAATTATTCTTTTTATTGGGAAAGATTTGGAAGGCTAAAAATTAATTTTTAAATTAACTGAGGAATTATTAAATAATTAAGTACTTATTAATTAGTTAATAAACAAAAGTTTAGAAAGTCTTTTAAAAACTCTGAAGGACTTTTAAAGTTTATAACCTAATTAAAACCCTTCCCCCTCCCCTTCCCTCCAAACAAACATTTAAAGAAGAATCAATTCCACAATTAATTAAACAAATATCCAAATCACAGTCATTACTTCCAAAACCAGAAATTGCCGAACCAAACAAAATTAATTTAGCTTCATTAGGCAAATCCAAATTATTTTTCAATTTTTTATTTAATAAATTAACAAATTTGTCCATTTTAATTTTCTTGTCATTATTCATTTTATTTTTTATATAAAACCTTTCAATACATTCACTAAACCAATTACAAAAATTTGTAGAAAATAATAATTGTTGTTCTCCAATATTTGAATTTTCATCATTTGATTCTTCTTCATTTTCTGTTGAATTTATTTTAGCCTTTTAAAAAAAGAAAATTTAAAAAAAAAATTAAATCAAAATTTACATAATATCTTTCATCAATTTGTTTCAATTTAAATTCTAATTGACAATTATTATTTTGAATAAAAGGAAAACACCTTTAAAAAAAATTTAAAATAAAATAAAAAATTTCAAAACAAACCAAAGACGAATTTTTATTGGAATATCATTTTCTTCTTTTTCAGAATTATTTCCAAACATTTTTATTAAAGGATCAATTAATTCTTCTTTGTCAATAAATAAATTACACAAACGAGAATGATAAACAAATTTATTTTTATCTCCAGAAATAATATCCTTTCGAGATGTAGCTGTTACAAAAAACTTAAAAAAATTTTTAAAATTTGTTAGTTTGTAGAAATATATTTAGTCAATTTTGGAATTTTAAAACAAAATTTTGACATGGAGAAGATACTTAGAAATTACTAGATATTTTCTTATAAAATTATAGACATACATATATAAAAAAGGATTCCAATATTCAAAAAAGGGAAATAAGGGAGAATTAAAGTCGGTATGAAATCGGGTATCGGAATTTTTAGAAAACAGCGAGTAGGGTCTCCAAAATTCTCATCAGGTAATTTCGGGTAGATCGAAGAACGGAACATTTTAAAAACAAAATATTTTGTCTAAATCTGTTTTATATAGCATTTAATTTAAAAAAATAAATTTAAATTCACAAAATTTAAATAAACCCCTTACAGAAACTTGCCCATCAGAAAATGAAGTCATAAAATGACGTTGACAAAATAAAACCTTTTTTGGTACCAAAATAGTATCAAAATTTAATTTTTTATAGTTAACTGGATTTGTTAAAATTACTCGTCGCCAAGAGCCTGGAGGAGAACAAGAAAGCATTCTAAAAAGAAAAAAAAACAAAAATTTTAATTAAAAATAATTAAAACCCATCTGCCTGTAACCGAACAATTGAATTAAATGTTGCCTTGCTGTCTTGATAAACAAGGAATTCTGCCCAGTTATTCACAGCATCATTTTTAAATTTATTTTCCTCCAAAGAATTTTTAAGAATTACTCCAACTTTTTTAAAAAAAATATTTAAACCAGAAAAATGATTAAAAACCTAAAGAACGAGTAAATACTTCTTCTTCATTACCAGACAAAGTATTTCCATTAATTTCAGCAGGAATTGAACTCCTTGGACGATGTCTCCTTCTTCTTGGAGGACGGCCATTTACATCTTGTGGAATGACAGGCGAAGAGTTAAATTGACCTAATAAAGATAAAAATTAAAAGTTCTAAAAATACAAATTAATTCCCTTACTAAACAACTTTTTTTAAAAATAATTTAAAATAATACCATATAATAAAGGTTTAAATTCACTAGACTTTCCATCAATTTTAAGTTCTTCTTTTAAAGGACGTAATAAAGAAGTAGGACTTTGCCTAATTAAAGGACGATTATTTTGAATATTTTTGTTGAAATGAGATCCATTTTGATTGCTAATAAAATTAAAAAAATATTTTAAAAAATCAAAAAATAAACCTGTATTTATTCTGATTATTTAATTTCCCTCCATTTTGCTGCTGAAATTGTTTTGAATTTTTCCTGATACTGGATTCAATTTTTGTTTCATCTTTTTGTAAATATTTATTAAATATTTTGTTTACGTTTTGTTGTCTAGTTGGTGTAATAATTTTAATATTTTTTGAAGGAGTCCTTGGAGATGAAGAACAGCCAACAAAAGATTTATTTAAATAATCTTCAGGAATATATTTCTTAAAAATAAAAAAAAAATATTTAAGAAAATAATCATTTAATCCTTTAAAACTAAAAAAATCTTTGCTTTTTTAACCAAAATAAAAATACAAAAAACCCCCCAAAATAAATTTACCTTTTCCACAATATCCATTCTCGGAACATATTCCCCATTTTTATTGCCTTCCAAATTTTTTTGAGAATTTTCATTTTGTTTTCGTTGTTTTGACGGTCGAAAGTTTCTGGAATTATTGCCATTTTCTTTGTTGTTTTTTGAAGTATTATTAGATGAGTGTGACATTTGAATAAAAGAGAATAATTTAAAAATAATTTTTTTAAATATAAAAATCCCTGAAACAACTAAAAAAAAATTTTTGTAAAGTCTTTTATTTAAGTAGAGAAAATAAAAATAATACATCAATCAAATAAATGGGAAAGAATAATTAATTAATTTAATTAATGAAAGCGTTAAATTAAGAAATGTCTCTAACAAAAGTACACACAACACATTTAAATAATTTAATCAATTAACTAAAATCAAACAAAAATTAAGTTAAATTAAAGACTTATTAAACGCGAATTTGTTTAAATTTCAACAAATAAAAGGCAAGGTTCAAAAATTTTTGTGGACTATAACCATGAAAAAAGCAATAAACGATACAATTCAACGAGTGTTGATGGTCCCTCCAACACATTTTACAGTCAAAGTAATTTATTTTTTATTTGGGTATTGTGACTTATAGGGGGTTTTTGTTGGCTGGACCGATTTCGACAAATGAGGTGTCATTCGAAAGAGCTCGCCGAGCTGAGTCGATCCCGCGGGGGAAGAAGTCGATCCGACAATCAGGGACCGAGTTACAGACCCCTGAAGTTTGAAAAAGAGAAGGGGGGAGTAAGCTCATTTTGGGGTGAAAAATTCGAAAATGCAAATAATAGCTCATTCGACTCGGCTCGTCGAGCTAAGTCGAATGACACTAAAATCACCGAAATCCGACTTGATTGGACAAAGTTATGATCGTTTCTTTTAGCTCCTTACCTAAGGCGCCCGTGGAGTTTTTGGTGCTGCGGAGGAAGCCAAGTATGCCAAACTCATCGATGATAGGAATAGGATTATGTTACCAACCCAGACCCAGCGACCGTTGACGCCCCGCGAGGCGCGTGCCGCGAAACCCCGCGCGAAGCGCGGGGTTTCGCACAAGCGCCTCGCCTACGCCCTATAGGTTTATGTTGACCATTTTGAACCTGTTTATCTTGGCTCAGAATCAAGGTATCGAGCCGATTTTGGTGCCATTCGACTCAGCTCGACGAGCCGAGTCGAATGAGCTATTATTTGCATTTTCGAATTTTTCACCCCAAAATGAGCTTACTCCCCCCTTCTCTTTTTCAAACTTCAGGGGCCTGTAACTCGGTCCATGATTGTCGGATCGACTTCTTCCCCCGCGGGATCGACTCAGCTCGGCGAGCTCTTTCGAATGACACCTCATTTGTCGAAATCGGTCCAGCCAACAAAAACCCCCTATAAGTCACAACATTCTTTTATTTTATAAAAATTAAAAAAAAAGTATTCAATAAATCCGTGGATGAACGAAAAAATAAAAGTAGACAAACAAAAAGCAATGGAACAATGGAATTTACTTAAAGAATCAATTGAAAAGGAAGGTGTAAAAGTTGTGACATTAAATCAAGTGGAAGGACAACCAGATATGGTTTTTGCTTGTAATAGTGGTAGAGTAAATAAATAGAAAAAAATAAATTTAAAAATTATCAAAAAAAGGACTTGTTCACAACAACAAAATTTTTCTTTCAAAATATCGACACAAAGAAAGGACTGGAGAACAAAAATATTTTGCTGCTTTTTATAAGCAATTGGGACTTCAATTATTTGGAGAAGATTATCCAGAATTTTTTGAAGGTGGAGGAGATGCTGTATTTTCTGATAAAAATACTTTGTGGGCAGGTTGGGGTGGACCTCGGACAGACAAAAAAGTTTTCTTCAAGAAAAAGTTGGAAAAAAGAAAATATTTTCTTTGTTAGGCATATGACAATATACGTTTAATGGGGGGAAATGATTTTGAAATTATTTTTTGTGAATTAATTGATCAACGTTTTTATCATTTGGATACTTGTTTTTGCCCTGTTGGGGAAAATTCAGCTTTGTGGTTTCCACCCGCATTTTCAATTGAAACTAGAGAAAAAGTTTTTTTAAATAAATAAATTTTAAAGAAAAAATATTTAAAAAAAGATACAAACAAAACTTCCTCAAGCAATTTCTGTTAGCGAGGAAGAAGCATTAAATTTTGTTTGTAATGCTATAAATATTCGGAAAAAAGTAATTTCACCAAAAGGTGTTTCAAAACAAACTTTGGAAGCTTTAACTTGTTTAGGCTATTCTCTTGAAGAAGTTGAAATGAGTGAATTTATGAAGGTTGTTTTTAAAAAGAAAAATAATTTTAAAAAATTATTTTTTAGTCTGGAGGGGCTTGTCAATGTCTTGTAATGAAATTATGAAATTAATAAAAGAAAAAAAAAGATATTTAAAAATTAAAAATATTTTTTTAAATAAATTTATTTAATTTTCTAATATTTATCAGTTTATTAACTAAATAATAAAAACAATTTTTTACTTTTTAAATTATTTAAATCTCCCTAATGTCCAGACTTTTTATGTTCGGCCCAAATGCCTCCCCAACTTGTATGTCCATACTTAAATATTTTTTGAATAAAATTTAATTTAAAAAAAACTTACAACTAATTTACTATATAATTCCTCAATAGCAACAACAGTTCCTTTTTTTATTTAAAATAATTAAAAATAAATAAAAATATTTCAAAACTAACCAGCAATTGCCATCCCCGGTTTAATTCCAATTGACATTTTCTTTAAAAAAAATTAGAAAATTTATCTAAATATAATAATTACCTTCCAAGCCCCAAAAAGCAACCAACGTCTTCCTCTCCTTCTAATACCGGTCTTTGATGGATCAAAAGCCGGCCAGAAATTTCTTTTAAAAAATTAAAATATATTTATTTTAATTAATCAATTACCTAATCCACGGGTCTTTAAGTCCAAGACGGGCAAGTCGATTATGGTAATCGAGCAAATCAGGTGAAGAACGCCAGTTTGAATGAGTAGTCCAATGACTTTAAAAATATATAATTTTTTAATAAAAATAAAAAGAAAATTACTTACGGAATTTTATACGGCTCGTGATGTTCTCCACCCATTTTTATCAGAAAAAAACAAAATATCTGAAAGATTTTAAATAATTAAAATTTAAAATTAAAAAATAATTGGACAATGAAATCCATTAAAAACAAAATTATAGATTCTTTTTAAACATATTTATATACAAATTAATATGCAAAAGATATAAAATAAGGATTAAAACAAAAAATATTCGTAGAATAAATCTTCTCTAAATACCACCCAAAAATATGCACTAAAATAACTCAAAACAATTTAAGTGAATATAAAGAAATAATAAATCCATTAAAACTTTAAATTGTTTGAAAGTTTTTGTTCAAAAAATATTTTTTAAATTTTTCTTTTTTGGAAATATTTTAATTAAAATTTTTTGAACAAAAAATTACAAGAAAATAAATGAAAATGTTCAATTTAATACTAAAATATTTGTATGTAAATATAGATTGTAATGGACATTGAATTTTTAATTTAAATAAAAATTACCCATAAAAAATCAGGCATATATAACTCTTAAAACAAAATTAACATATAAACAAATTTTCAAAAAAAACGAAAAATTTAAAAAATTAATACAAATTTTTATCACAGAAAATCTTTTTTTAATCATCTTTTGAAGCATCCTCACTATCATCATCCTCACATTTTTCCTCTGAAATTTCTTTTGTCTTTTTACTAATTTCTATTCCTTCTTCTTCTTCTTGTTCGTCTTGCTCTTCAGCAGATATCAGTATAGAAAATGGAGCTTTTCTCTTTTTTCTTTTATTTTTATTTTTACTTTTCTGATTTTTTTCATTATTTACTACCAAATTTGTTGTTAATTCTTCTTTTTTATTTAAATTATTTTCATTTTCTTCAGATATTTTCAAAATTGGACTAATTTGTTGTTTAATAATTGGAGGAGGTGGAATTGATGGATCAAATGAAACTTGAAGTTGAGGGGATTTTAAAGTTGTTGAAGCAAAGACTGATTGTTGTTGTTGGGGGGACACAATTTGAATTTGTTTAGAAACAATATTTCCATCAGAACGCCAATTCGTTGGACTAACACTTCTCCTCTCTTTCATCCATGAAGTAAAAAGTATCGTCTGTTCTTGCTCATAAAAATCTCTAAGTTGATCTGGAGAATAATAATTTTTAAAAACACTTTCATTTCCAATACAAGCCAAAGACATAAATGAATGCATTAATAACTTTAAGAAAAATTTAAATTGAGATAAAAATATTTTTTTGAAAAAACCATTGGGAAGCGTGTTGTAAAATAAGATAAATAATCAACTGGGATTGCACCTAACAATGAACGAAGTTCAAGTGGGAGTTCCTTAATAAAATATAGAAATATTTATTTAATTTAAATATACACTGCGACGCAAAATTATACGTCCACCCCTTTTTTCGAAATTTTTTTCATTTGTATTCATCAGAATTTTCTGAAAATTTTTATACACACCCTTTGGTGAATAACTAACAAGATGTAAATGGTTTTTTGCCAAAATTTTTATTTTAAAAATTTTTAGACCAAAATTTGTGTTTTCGGCCTACGCAAAATTATACGTCCACTTTCCAAAAAAGTTAGTTCCAATAATAGGAAAAATCTACAAAAATTCCAGTAAACTTATATATTGATATTATAAAAAACTAAAAAGAAAGTAGGTCCATATCTTTACCCTAAGCCGAGATCCTGAGACCTCGAAAATCAACGTAAAATGGGGTTTTTCAACTTTGAAAAATATTTTCGACCACTTATGGATTACTGTAAATTTTGATTTTGGGCTCATTGGAAAGCCCTTGAAATTTACTACAAAACAGCAAAAATCTTATTTTTCAGAAAAATTTTTAAGGGGAGATACAGGAATTTAAACTTCGGAGGCGACATTAAGGGGAATTTTATGGGGCATTTAAACGTTTTTTCTGCATCAAAAGTTTAAACGCCTGTATCTCCCCCTAAAAAATTTTCTGAAAAATAAGATTTTTGCTTTTTTGTAGCAAATTTCAAGGGCTTTCCAATGAGCCCAAAATCAAAATTTACAGTAATCCATAAGTGGTCGAAAATATTTTTCAAAGTTGAAAAACCCCATTTTACGTTGATTTTCGAGGTCTCAGGATCTCGGCTTAGGGTAAAGATATGGACCTACTTTCTTTTTAGTTTTTTATAATATCAATATATAAGTTTACTGGAATTTTTGTAGATTTTTCCTATTATTGGAACTAACTTTTTTGGAAAGTGGACGTATAATTTTGCGTAGGCCGAAAACACAAATTTTGGTCTAAAAATTTTTAAAATAAAAATTTTGGCAAAAAACCATTTACATCTTGTTAGTTATTCACCAAAGGGTGTGTATAAAAATTTTCAGAAAATTCTGATGAATACAAATGAAAAAAATTTCGAAAAAAGGGGTGGACGTATAATTTTGCGTCGCAGTGTACTTGCCTGATAATGATGTTTTTTATTTCTAATAGCGCGAAGTAAATCCCGAACATTATTCATATACTGACGTTGTTTAAGCAAATCTATAAATTAATTTTTTTATAAATATAAGAAAATTAACAAAAATACCCAAACGAAGAGGTTCATCCAATTGATCTAACCAATTTGTAAAAACAAGATTACGCCTCCACTCCAACCGACGCATTACAGGATCTCTAGGTTCCTTCTTTTCAATCCAATCACTAACTTCCATAAGAAATTGTAATTGTTTTGAAGGTTCCCAAAAAAGTGGATGTGCAGCTATAGCAGAAGCAGTAGGTCGACGTGCAGCTTCTGGTCGTAACATTGAACTAATCAAAGTTAGACTAGTATATTCAGCTAAAAATTAATTAGAATACAAAATATATCTTTTTAATTTCCAAACCGTGTTCATCCAAATGGTTCAGAAAGTGATTTCCAGACAAAATATTAGACATTCTGGATAGCGAATCTCCAAAGGGGTGTTTTCCCTCCGTAAGAGTATAATAAAATACACAACCAAGAGAGAAAACATCAACAGCATATGTCTAGAAAGAATTGTTAGCTTTAAAGCTTGTATTTAAATAAAATTACCACAGAGGCATCAGCATCAAACAATTCAGGTGCCATCCACCCTTCAGTCCCTACCGCACCAGATACTTTAGAAATTGAGTTGTGTCCAATTTTTACACTTTTGCATAATCCAAAATCAGAAATTTTCACATGTACACGAGAAAAATGTCCGTTATTGGGAGTTGTTAGTAACCCAGTCATTAATATATTTTTTGGTTTAACATCTCGATGAACTGGAAAGTAGATAAATTGATTAAATAACATAAAAGCAAAACCAACTTATATTAATGTGGTGTAAATGAGCAATGCCATCGGTTGCTTGCTTCATCAAGTCTAACTTTGTCGCTTTGTCCAGATTACCTACATACCGTTGGATATAGTCCGAGAGACTCAAATCACATAATTCTAACGCAATATAATGAAAATAACGATCAGCTTCCTAAATTAAATTAACAAAATATTTTTTACAGAAATAAAAACAAACCGAACAGAAATATCTAATAACATTTGGATGAGAATCACTCTGTCTAAGGTGCATAACTTCACGTTCAATCTGTTGTCTAAAATTTCGATCCAAATTGGAAGACACAATTCGTTTGACAGCAACCGTTCTATCATCAAATTTACCCCTAAAAAATAACAAATAAAACAAAATTGTTTAATAAAATACATGTAAACAACTGTCCCATCACAGCCTCGTCCTAAAATCTCTGCAGAATTATAGCTAAGAGCTGAATTATTGACTCGATGCCAGCCCAAAGGGCCATCTTCCTCTGGAGGTTCATAAGCTGTAAATACACTACTTCCTTGACTTGAGCGACTTCCTCTTTCGGGATTAGCTATTTCTGAACCCTGTAATGTCCTGTTAGAACTATAACTCCATGAACGATTCCTGGTCAAAGCACTCTTCAAAAAAAATAAAGTTTAAAAAAATTAAATAAACAACTTGTTTCCCAAGCAGCCAAGAGGAAACAATTACAAGTGCAATCATTATAGAGAAAATAACGCTCATTTGGTATGGATGTCTTAAAGCAAAATGAAGCATTTCAACAATAAATGGGCCAGATGTGTCAACACTCAAATATGCATTTTGTTGTTGATTATGGTCATCAACTTGCAAAACACGAACATTTGAGTCAATGTTGTTACTTTTGACTTGTTGACGACTAACAAGTGAAAGATCATGCCCGAAAGGGTTATTAGTTAAAGAAAAAATATGTCCAACGCCAGAAATAGCAATTTTTGGAACTTCATGGTAACCTAAAGGTTCAGAACATAAAAAAACTAAACTAAATAAAAAATCAAACCCAATATCAAAAATTCGCCATCTTCAGTTGTATAAGTCGTACCAACAGTGTCAGAAGGCAATACTTTACGCGTTTTTAATTTAGGAGTTGTTGGTTCATCATGATGAACATTGTCCTAAGATAATTTAAATATATTCATACTGATTGTTATCATTCATTTAATTACCTCAAATTTTGGCCCTTCCAAAAGTGGAGGCCCCAAATATTTTGGTGAAATCCTGTTTGTTCGTTCATCTACATAAGCAGGAAGTGCATAGAGACCACCGGCACGCGTTGATTCACCGACATATAATGTAGGAAAAAGACGATTAGGAAATTGAGCAGGGACATGAAGCAAAGGATTAAGTGCAGCGTTCTGAAATAGGTATAGTCAATTTAAAATAAGGGTAGAATTACATAAATTTAAGTGAAACAATTAAATATAAGAAAATATCGTTATTAGATCTCGACAAGACAAAAACAACTAAAAGACGCAAACAGAAATTCAAGCAGAAGCATAATTCGAAGTTCTACTATGGATTTATCAAGAATACGTGATGATGAAATTTTTTTGTAATAATCCTTCTCTTCTATTTATAAATTAAAAAATCTCAACCAATAATACATATGTAATTCTAATAGAATAGTAATATTTACCTAGAATTTACAAAAATTAATCAAATAAGGTGTCAATCTTAATGAGTAAATAATGTTTCCAAAAAAAACAACGAAAATTTGCAAAAAAGGACAACTTGCACCCCCCCCCTCTCCATTATTTTTAACCCTTTACATATTAATATCATTCCATCATCCAATTAAAATTAAAATAATAATAAAAAACATAATGTTGATCCATTATAATTTTAAACATTCTTCCCTTATTTTCCTAGCGAGGTAAAGAAAACGGGAGCATTTCGTCGCCTCTCACGTTTAAAAAAAGTCGAAACAACTGCTTAATGCTAAAATAGAAATGAAAATTGAAGGATACGTAATGGCAATGAACACTATTGAAGGGAAATCAAATAGGAAGAACACCCAAATCATAGCAAAATGGGGAGTTAGAGAAAATATATTTGCATCTAAAGCCAAGGGAAGACAGGCGCCATTTTTACAATCATGAACAATAACCTCGAAGAATTTGAGTTTAAATGAAACTTGGAGTAAAAATAAACGGATAATAATGCATGCAACCTCCTAGGCATGTGAAAACGTCACACCCACCCGCTTTCATTTTAAAATATTTAGGCTAAAAATATTAACAAATAAAACTGATCGATTGCAATATGAGATCAGTTTTTAGAAGGTAGGCTTAACTAAACTCGTCACCTTTGAATTAATCATTCAAAGGTTTGAAAATATAAATCCCTTTTCGAATTTTGTTATCTTCTAGAACCTTTGTTCTCGTTTGAATAAAGAAAAAAATTTGAAATATTTTTTAAATTTATTACAAATCAATAAAAATTCAGTACTCACGTCAGATTAATAATGTTTAGAGGAAATAACTGAAATCATCAGATCTATTTCAGAAAAATGATATTAAGTGGAGAGAAGGAAGATTACCAACCTCCAGAAAATGAAAAATCTTCATCTCCATTAATCAAAGCTGATCCATCAACTTCTACTTTTGATGTAGCTCCGAAAAAAGAAGAAGAAAAGGAAAAAACAAATGTTGGAAACAATCCTGTCAGAAGACCAAGGTCAATGGGGGGTAGCCGTCAAGTGAGCACAGAAGATGAAGACGTTGCTAGGAAAAAACAATCAGAATCTAGAAAAAGATCCACGGCATCTCAGGGTATGAAACATAAAAAGATGCATCCAGCTGAACGTAGAGCAGCATTCCTTATGGCAAATACTCCGACTACAGAGACAAATAGCGGATATAAGTTAAGAAAAATAATATCATTAAAATACTTATGAAAATTGTCATGATTTTTTTTAGAAAGGACCGCATGCAGTTAATGCATTCCGTAGATTGTCGCGAGCCGAATTTCCTTTTAAAAGAGCAGGTAAATTAATATAAAGTTTTCTTTCCGCATATTTAAATTAAGGCGACAAAATGCATATGACTTCAATTAAAAAGATTATGGAAAAATTCGAAAGACATTCTACAATTCATGGAATATGTCATGCCTCGCTAGCTCCAAACAAACGCTGGCGAAGATTTTGGTTAGGAGTGTTTACCGTGTGTTTCGTTATTATGGTTATTCAAGTTATATATCTAGTTCTCAAATATTTGCGCTTTCCAAAAACAGTTGATCTTGATGTAAGTTACACTAAAAGTCTAATAAATTGTCTAATATCCTTTTTAGCTCAAATTTGAAAATGCCCCATTTCCATCAGTTACTTTTTGCAATCTTAATCCATACAAAGCCTCAGCCATAGGGGAAGATTCAAAAATTCAAGCAACGGTCAGTATCGAAACAAACTTGTTTGAATTTCGAATTAAAGTATATCAATTTTTAGTTAGATGCATTCAAAGATAGAGAAAGAGAAACTGGTCACAAAGGAGGAATTGCTGCCTCTTTAAAAATCGAGAATGCTGCATGTATGTTAAGAAAATTAACATAATTATTAAAAATTTAACTATCAATTTATTAAATTTTTAGTAATCAAAAGAAGAAGGCGAGAATTAGCTAAAAAAGCTAGACTAGAAGGCTTTGAACGTCGGTATTTACAAGTTTACGCACAATGCTACTGTGAAATAAATCGGCTTTCGGCAGAAAGAAAGCCAGGAAGGTGTGTAAATTGAATAAATAAGAAGTGTTATTTTTACACATTTTAGTTGCTTTGCCGCTTATAAAGGAAAAATTTCCCTTCTATTCGCAACTGGAAGTCAATTACAAAATTTTCATCCAACTAAATGTTTATGTCAAGTAAAATAATAAAAACAAAAATAAATATTTAAATATTTAGTTTGACTGGATTAGTAAAACATTGTGGCCCTGTTTTCCATGTAAAAATTTTGGTGTAAAAATAAAAAAAGGAAAACATTTTATTTCAGACAACACATGGAAAGAACATATTTGTACGGAATGTGTTGATCAACTTGGGCATTGTCCAATGCGTTTCTACTCATATGATATTGTCGAATCAAACGGAAATGGCAGCAAAAATAAAAGCGTACAAAGAAATGATAAAAAAAGGAGACAGAATGGTAAAAAGAAAATAAATAAATCGAAAGAAAATAATCAAATTTACAGACCAAGACTCGAACTCAAAAAGGGATAAATTGAAAACAAATAATAAGCAGACTAATCGGGCAAAGGAAAAGTTCAACGAAACAAATATAGATGTATGCATTTGTCACCAAGAATACAATCATTGCGTGCAGAACAATATTAACGGAGAAATTCCTGACATTTTACCGAGTGAAGATCTTGAAGGCATCAACTTTACTGAAAGTTTCGCTACTCCATCGAATTATAGCCGAGATAGTGATTTTTTATTTAATCCAATAACAGAAACAACAACCACGACAACTACACGAGCACCAGACGTTGTTGAGGCGATGGGATATGAAGTAATTTGTTAAAATGTTTAATCAAAAATATGAATAAATACATATTAAGTATTTAATAAAAAATAATAATATTTTTATTAAAAAGGAACTAGAAGACGAGATAGCAATAAGAAACAAGGCGCAAGAGAATCTACGTTTTGCCATGGGAGAGAAACCAATAAATGAGCGAAAAACTATGTCACAATCAAAGGATGAACTAATATTAAAATGTTCCTTTAACCAAAGAGACTGTGATATTGAAAAGTTTGAGATATGAATTTACAATAAAACTACAAAATATTTCTAGGGATTTTAAACAAATTTTTGATCCGACTTATGGAAATTGTTATACATTTAATTGGAATCGTAATGCAACAGTTACAGCATATAGAGCAGGAGCCAATTATGGTAAGAAAGTAAGAATAAAAAATTTACTTTTATTTGTTAGGATTAAAGGTGATGCTGTATGCGAATGTATCCGAGTATTTATCAATAACAGAAGCAGTTGGATTCCGAATTACTGTGCACGACAAATGGACGGTTCCATTCGCGGATGCTTTTGGATACAATGCACCCACTGGTTTTATGTCTGCATTCGGTGTTAGAATGGTCGGTCATTTACAATCTTCAATTAAAATTTTTGAAAAAAAATTCAGAAAAAATTTTTTCGACTTGAACCACCTTATGGACATTGCAGCGAACGAGGAGATAATTCAAAAACATATATTTACAAGGATTACAGCTATAGCATTGAAGGATGTCATAGAAGTTGTACCCAACAAGAAGTGAAAAAAGAGAAAAATTTTAATGAAAATTTTTTTTCATTAAGATAATCAGAATTTGTGGGTGTGCTGACCCTCTCTACCCAGTTCCTAACTCAGCTCATGCTTGTCCTGTAAGTGATCCTGATGCGAGAAGGTGTATAGATAATGCAACAAGAGAAATCAGTGATCTAATCTCACAAGATAAATTATTCAACTGCACATGCCCACAGCCCTGCAGGTATACAAGAAAAACAGCTATGTTACAATACAAAATTGGTTTAATTAGGGTTGTACCCTACCGAAGGAGGGGGGGGGGTTTCATTGGGATCAAAAAATTTTTTATCGCCGAGGCAAAAATGTTAAGATTTCAAGTGTGCAGGAATCCTTGGTTTTATGAAGAACCGAATTAACCTCTGAACTGAAAAAAACAAACAGAAAGATCCTAAAATTCCCCAAATCTTCCAGACGAGAAAAAAATTTTAACAGGGAAACAGGTTACGAAGTAACTTATTCGGCCGCAAGATGGCCTTCAGGAACAACAAACGTAATGGAATGTAAAAGCAGCGACGATCTGTGCATGGAGAAGTATAGAACAAACGCAGCAATGATTCAAGTATTTTACGAAGAGCTCAACTATGAGACATTATCTGAAAGTCCGGCTTATGGATTGACTAGTTTAATCGCCGATTTGGGTGGTTTGACTGGTCTATGGATTGGAATATCAATTGTCAGCATTCTGGAAGTAGTCCAATTAATCTGGTTCTGTCTGGATTTCTACCACACTAAAAAGTATTAGGATAACAATTGTGTTAATTATAATTTTTGTTTTTAGAGTACAAGTAAAACGTTCGAGTACGCCTCTTTCATCAGTTGGCACAGGTTCGATCTCAAAACTTAAAACAAGCAAAACGCCAAGTAACAATCCATCACTTGGCGGACGTTCTTCGAAGTCATCAAAATCATTACCAAAAGATATAGCAGTCATAAAAGTAATCACACTATTTACTGATAAATAATATTCATTTTTTCCAGGAAGAGCGGGAAAGCCGTCAAAGTAAAAGTAGTTCTTCTACTTCGTCTGGTAGTAGAAAAGCAGAAAGATATTTGGGGCCAGGAGAAGAACTACCATGTACTTGTTTATATGGATCGCGAGGTCAAATAGTGTTTATGAAGCCGCTATGTCCCTTTCACGGGTAATATTAAAATGACAAATAAAAATGCTTTTACTTAAAGTTTTTGAGACAAAAGATGTCGAAAATATCTGAAAATTGCCCCTTTTAAATTTAAGTTATATGGTGCGTCGTTGCAGTGATATGTACTCAAGTGACGAGGAGGGAAATGAAGAAGAAGACAATAAAGAGCATGCGGACAACATGTATGATTAAAAATAAAATAAATCTAACATAAGTAATTTGTATAAAGATAAACAAAAAATCCGAACAAAATGGCAAGTCAACACTTATGCTAACGAAAACATTCAGTAAACGCGGACGCTAATCTACAAAGACGTAAGAGAAGAATATCAATTTGTAGATGGTAAACTTGGCACGCACGAGCCAGGTCATGGATTAAATGTTAAAACATTTTGGGCTGGACCAGAATGTAGAAAGCCTAAGAAACCCAATCTCTCTTTTTCTGGACCAGATCCAATCAGATCTCTTTCACTATAACTTTTGTTTAATATTGTACAAATAATAAATTTAAAATAAAATGTATAATATCGCCAACCTGTACAAGCAATTCAAATGTTTCTAATCCAATTGCAGTACTAGGTAGTCGATGCATTCCATCATCTTTGAGCAAATACATGTTTACAATCACGCTGTCAAAATCACGTTGCCAAAGAACCAAGCCGGAACGTGAGTCAACAGTAAGTACACGACCATCTGCAGAACTAGTAAGATGCTGTAGTGGATAATCTGCATCCTCTGAGAAAAGAATCGAACAATTCGGTTAATTTAAAAAAATTCCTACCAGGCAAAAGATGCGAAGAGTAGTCAACAAATGTTGCATTCCAATGCCTGTCTCGTCGTTTGGTGTCCACCATTTGGATTTGATATTCAGTTTTTCCTATGTGAATTGCATGTGCATGATTAGCTGGACAAAATGAAGGTGAAATATTTGTGGCAAGTATGTCGATGCGTTCGCCTGTTTCAGGATTTACGGATATCCAAACGTCTTTTTTGCTTCCTAGAGGAAATAAAAAAATCAAAAAAATTTAATACGAAATTTTAGAAGTTAAAGGAGAGCTGTTGGCAAAAATAAAAAATTTTATAATTAAAAAAATGGGCAAAAACCACATGCCCACCTTTTCATTTTTGGGTAAAAAATTCGAAAATACAAATGATAGCTCATTCGAAAGGGCTCCCGAGCTAAGCTCTTTAGATTGACATAGTATAATTTTTTATATTTAAAAAACAGCAAACTGCAGTTGAATTTTTCACTAAAAATAAAAACCTGCGTAGAAAATGCCTTCGGAACTTCGACAAGGAGAAACACGTACAAGATGAGGTATTGTGAAAGGTAATTTAGTAATACGACCCTCAATAACCAAATATAACTGTCCGTCTCTTGGATCTGGGATAAAAGTAAATCCTCGTTGAACATTTTTTGGTGATACAAGTAATGGACCTTTAAAGGAAAATAAAATAATTAAAAATTTAGAAAACCTTCTTTGAAGCGCCATTTAATTACTCCAGTTTGTGCATCAACAGCCGTTAAATACCCGTCAATCGTTGAAATCAATAAAGTTTTTGGATTTTCAATTAATTTATCCTAAATTAATCTTTAATTATTAAAAAAATATTTTTAAACATACACTTGTCAGTACAGGAAAAGTATCAGTGTCTTCACTAACAGTTTTTGTAAATATTTGTAATAAAAAATAAAGAATAAAAATTGTTGATTTAATGTTGTTCATTTGCAAACTTTTCACCTTTTAAAGGCAACAATGCCATCACAAACAATTTTGACAATAAAATATAAATAAAAATAATATTTGTTGTTGTAACTTTTAAAAATATATTTTCTAATTTTTCTAAAGAATTTAAAATAAAAAAATTTGGCCCTAAAAAATTTAAAACGTGGAATCAATTAAATGCCTAGAATATTGATTTATTAAAAAATAAATTTCAATAATGTTGCCTAATATCAGAGTCAAAATGTAAATCCATAAATGTTTTTGAATCTTTCGGAATCAAAAATATAAACAATAATATTAAAAAAAGATTAAAATATTAATTGATTAAACAAAATTAAAAAAAATAAAATTAAAAATAAATTTATTCAAAATGCGAATATTTAATTAAATATAATTATTTAATTGTCAATATGGCAAGGGTATTTAAAAACCTAATTTTAAGTGATTTATAAAAAGAAAATCCTATTTAGTATCGCTTATAAGGCGAAATCTTGCATCCTTCATTCTTTTTTCTTCAAAACAATAGCTACTCTTGAAGGTATATAGGCAAAAAGATGATTTTGTCGACCAGCATAACTAAATAATAAAAAATGATAAAAAAAATATTCAAAAAAGAGACTTTACCCTTCTGCAAAAGTATGATATTCTTGATCTTCTTTTAAACGATTATGTCCTCCAAACTTCTCATTATCACTGTTTAATGCCAATTGATAACTAAAAGTAATTCTCAACACATATTATAAATTTATATAAAAATCACTAACACTCCTGCCTCTCCAATTCCAAATTTATAGTCACTAAAACTTTTTGTCGGATGAAAATTAAATATAAACAAAAGACCAGCACGCTCAAAAACAATTATTTTATCCACATCATGCTTCCAAGAAACATACCCCTTAAAAACAAAAAATTTTAAAATTTTTAAACCAAAAACAAACCGGCCCTTTGCTAAGGAATCCAAAATTATTTTCAAGTTGATTCATTGAACGGTCCCAATCATTTAAAAATTTGTAGCGTAAATTATCATCCTTAAATCAAAAAGAATTTAATAAAATATATAAATTATAAAATACATCAGCTAAATTCCATTGTCGCCGACAATAATGATACGATTGATTATTTCCATGGCGAGGAAAATCCAACCATTCTGGATGGCCAAATTCATTACCTTTAAAACTTTTTTTTAAATTTATTTATTAAAAATTACCCATAAAATTAAGCCAAGCCTCGCCTCCCAAACCATAAGTAATCAATCGAATTAATTTGTGAAGTGCAATTCCTCGATCGATAACAGGAGTTAATTGAGAATGTATTAAAGACATATTTTCATACATTTCTACAAAAAAATTAAATTTTTATAAAATTATTTATACCTTTGTCCATTAACCAAAAAGCGATAGTTTTGTCGCCAACCAAAGCTTGATCATGAGATTCTGCATAAGCAATATGCCCCTCACCATATCTTCTATTTTCCAATGTATGGACCTAATTTTAATTTTAAGAAATTTTTATAATATAATTACAATTTCTCCTATCGGCCAATCCTCATCACTGACATGCTTCAAAATTTTTATCCACAAATCAGGAATAGCCATTGCTAATCGAAAGTCTAAAAAAATAAAATATAAATTAGAGTACTTCTCTCATATAGCACCTAGTCTTCCTGGTGCTATATTAGAGAAAATAATGAATTGAAGAAAAAAGAAGATTTATTTAAAACTTAATTTAGGATAGGGGAAAGTATCAAAATTAAGTAAACGAATATACCAAATCCTTGTCCTCCTTCAGCCACCGGACGACAAAGAGCAGGCATTCCACTGACTTCCTTTATTTTAAAAATAATCATTAAGAAAATACCAAAACCTCAGCAATTGTAATAACATCAGGGAACTTTAAAAAAAAATAATTATTTAGAAAAAACACAAAAATAAAAATATACATAAGAATGAAGCATATGATTGGCTAGCATTAAATAAACTAGGGATTCAGTGTCAACATTTAATCCAAAATAATCATCATAACTTCCAGGCCCAGGATCACCTTAAATAAAAATCGTTTCAAAATATTCAAATAAATGTGTTATCGATTTAGACAGAGGATGTCAAAATAAAAAATGAGTAAAGGGAGAAAAACGATAAAACTATTACTTTACACGTGAAACAAATCTCTTACTAATTAAGTGAGAATGATAAAGCATAGACGAAACACCATCAAATCTAAAACCATCAAAACCATATTCGTCAATCCACCAACGTAAATTAGAAAGTAAGAAGCGCAATGTCTCTATTCTAAAAATAAACAATTATAAAATAATAAAAAGTAAAACAAACTCGGCATAATTGAATAAACGCGAGTCCTTAAAGAAAATTAGAAAAAATGATTTTTTTTAAATTAAATACCCAAAGTTGATGAAATCCTCTGACATTATTGTGGAAATAACCCCCGTCAGTACCGTCCCAATGGTTAAGACCATCCTCAACATTTTTAGAAGCATGCGAGTGAACAACATCCAACAAAACGATTAAACCCAATTGATGAGCTCGATCTACAAGCATTTTAAGTTCATCAGGAGTGCCAAAACGACTAAAACAACAAATTGTTCGAAAATAAATATTTTAAACTAGGACCTTGAAGGAGCAAAAAAACTAGTTACTTGGTAGCCAAAAGAAGCGTAATAAGCATGTTCCATCACTGCCATTAATTGAATTGTATTATAACCTAAAAAATTAAAAATAAAACATTTAAAATTTAAAAAACCTTGCTTTGCAATACGTGGCAAAATATTTTCAGAAAAGTCACGATAAGAATTAATTTTCCCTTCATTACCAGAAATGCCAACATGAGCTTCATAAATACGTAAAGACTTCGGTTTTTTCGGATGGGATGTTTTGATAGAATATTTGGTCGGTGGATTGTAAAATTGCTTAAAATAAAATTTTTTGGAAAAAATTAGAGATCCAAAGCAAAACTTGATGAAAAACAATACTGTCATTGGCACATGTAACATAATTGGCCCAAGGCGATAATTTATAGTTAAACTTCCCATTCTTTTTTACTGCCA
Organism: Meloidogyne enterolobii; assembly: GCA_963681835.1. NCBI lineage: Eukaryota > Metazoa > Nematoda > Chromadorea > Rhabditida > Meloidogynidae > Meloidogyne > Meloidogyne enterolobii. The sequence continues at coordinate 1,367,566 of CAVMJV010000010.1, read as the reverse complement.
CTTTTAACACAGAATTATGCGCTATAGGGCAAGTCCCGTCAGCTTTCGGCTAAAATAAGATTTAGGTAAATGTTTTATTTAATAAAGTAACACGATATATACAAAATTAAATAAATTCTAACAAAACAATTTTATATTCGAGCTAACCTTTATTTTCAAACTCCATTTGCCAAAACCAATAGTTTCGTAAATATTAGCATTAGTGTCCCAATTATCTAAAAAAAGAATTTTTAAGGCTATATTATCCAAACTAAAAATTACGTGCGAAACCTAATTTTTAAAATGAAATTAAAACTTACTAAAATCACCGACCAAAGCCATTGATTCAGCTCCAGGCGCCCACTCAAGGCAACAAACAGAATTATCAGTCTCCACATGAATACCATAATGTTTGTAACTTTGTGTAAAGTTATCTAGACCTTCACACTAAAAAGAAAAAAGATAAGATCAGTCATACTCGAGATTCAGTAAGGTTTAAGAGCAAGAAAAACAACTGGCATTGAATTTACATAATTTCAATCACGCAAAAACCATAAGCCATCTCTGCTTATACATATTGCTCATACATAACAAAATATAATTTTAAATTTTAATTACCTGCTGCTCAATAAAGCTTAATTTGTTATTAAATTCACGGTATCGTCGAAGAATTTCATTTTCGTAAGGCTTCAACCATGAATCTAATTTGAATAAATTGTCAAGTAATGGAGGTAATTCTACAAGCATATCTGTTAATTTATCTGTTAATTCAATGAAATAAAAATATATTCCTAAAGACTTTATAAAAAATACATATAAGAGTAAAAGGGAAAAGTAATAAATACGTGGAAATAAATATTTTGTCACTTTAAAATTTTAATGACAAGTAAAGTGAACAAGTAAAGTCTAAACTTATCAAAAAAGATTGCTACTGTGTACAAAAACTTGAAATCGTTGACTCTGCGAAACGCCGGTTCAGTATACTGTTAAAAGGGGACATTCAGTATGCGTAGAATGAATTTCCCTTATAATTGAAATCTACGTTATACAGTTGATCTTATTGTTAGGCAGTCGTCTTATTGTTAGGCCGAAAAGGTATCTTACAATTAGCCTTTTTGGCAAAATATGGATTTGACAAAATATGGGAACCATTATAAAAAATACGGAACGCCAAATACTAAATTCGAGAATAACTATATAAATGATTTTTCCGTAGGCTTAATTTTTTAATTTCTAGTACTTTTTTAAATTTGTAAACAATTTTCAGATTGTAAATTGTATTTCAAGCAAAATAAAAATAAAAAATTAATAATGGGCAGAGTCGAACCTCTTAACCCTAAGCCATTTCTTAATTCGATGGTTGGCAAGAAAGTAGTCGTCAAACTCAAATGGGGCAACCGTTTTCGAGGAACTTTGATCTCTACTGATGATTGGATGAATTTGCATCTTATCAAAACCGAAGTTTAATTTTTCTGTCAATTTTTAAAACAAATTTCAATTTTAGGAACTTGTTGGACCCGATCAAGGTGCAAAGATTGGTGAATTGATGATTCGGTACAACAATGTTATGTGGATTGCTAAATGTTAGCGGCCTCTTACTTTTTTGATGATGCTGGATTATATTTAAAGAATTTGTAACGATGATTGTCTCTCAAAATTTATTTTATGTATTTATGTGTTTTACATTATTTTTGTCTTTTAATTGTGCCCAGTTCCAAATTAAACACATGGTCTCTTCGAATATCTTTTTGTTTTTATAAAAATAAATTTTTGATATAAAAATTGTTCCATTATATTTAAATTTATTTTTAAGCATTTAACTGAGTTTTTAAAAATCCTTGACTATTTTTGTTTCTGACCTTGAAACGAAAAAGAAATCAAGTAACTTTGAAAACTGTTTTGATTTTGACTGTTTGGAATACCTGAGTAATTTTGATTGACACTTTGAGTTTAAAGAATTTTATATTTAAAAATTAAAGTATTTTAATCATTTTTTGTATTTTAAGAATAATAATCGGGAGGAATCTAGCGAAAAAAACAAACATAAATATAAAAATATTTTTTACAAGTGTTCACATAAATATGCCTAAAAAATTTTTTTGTTTCAATTTTTGGTTATGTGCACACATAAAATCAAATAATAAACACCGTAAATTAAACAAAACACAGGCAAAATTTTGATTTAATATATCTAAGTAATGCCAATGAGCCATAGTTAAATATTTAAAATTTTGGGAGAGAAAAAGGCAAAATCACAAATATATATTTTTTAAAATAATTTATTGTCTAAAACGTTGTTCCATTCCATTTAACCAACCCATTAATCGTTTTGAAACATTTAATGGGTCTTGAGTACCACGACGGAAATTCTAAAAATTATAAATGTTAAAATAAAAATATTTTCTTTTACCAAATTTTGATTTCTTGTTTGTTCCAAAATAAGTTTACTTCTTTCAATACCTTCCTCATCTCTGAAAAAATTTTTAAAATATTTTGAAAAAATAATTATTATTGTAATATACTCTGCTTCCAAATCACTTAATTTATGTGTCAATTCATCTTTAATATCCATAAATTCTTTCAATTCCATCAACATTTGATTACTATCTCTACGGCCATTAATTAAAATATTTTTTCCATCCACTATTAAAAAAACATTTTTTAAAGAAAATATATGCTGCAGTCTGAGAACTTCAAAGGTGTGAGAACTCCCTTTGAGAAAAGAAGGTGAAGTTTTTTCTTCTTCTCCTAGAACTCCCCCCCCCCCCCTAACTAACCATAATATTCGATATCCCCTAAGGGACTAATATTTATTTTTATTTAAAAATACCTTCATTATTTAAATTTTCTTCATTTTCCCCAGCCGATGTTGCCAAAAGTTTACGTAAATTAACGATTTTAAAGTCAACTTCATATAATTCTAATTTAAAATTTAAATAATCTTGACGTCTTGACAGTTGTTCTTTTTCTCCTACCAGCCGTTGATGATGCTCAATAATTTCAATTTCTTGTTCACTACCTCTCTCTAATTTTTTTAAAATTAAAAAAAAAATTTTAAATAAATAAACTAACCATAATCCAAAGTTTTTAATTTAACTAATTCGTCTTGCTCTTCAATTTCTCCAATTTTTTGTTTAATTTGTTTTAATTCACTACTTATTTTCCTTCCCTCTTCAAGTAAAACATTTGAATCATTATCTATTGGAGGGGGTATTAAAACAACTTTTGGAGATTTTGCCGAAGAAGTCGTTGGAGTTTTAAATAAAACCATATCTTAAAAAAATTGTTTAAAATTAAAAAATTTTTTAGAGAAACCTGGCCTTTTTGAAGCAATAAAACGGGCAGCAAGTGCTTGTACTTCAGCTTTATTTGGAGGTATTGGCCTTATAGAAGAACGATTATTTGTATATAAAATATTTTGTTGAGGGGTTGCAGTTGAAGAAGAAGGAAGTGGAGAAGGATGTGGAGGAATAGGTGGAAGAGTAGAAGAAGAAGGAAGATTTTGAATTGTTTTAAATTCTTTTTGTTCAAATAAATTATTTGTTTCATTAATTAATTGATGATGATTATTTTCAATATATTTTCCGTTTTGTTCAACACCGTTCTCTAAAAATTATGTGAAAAAAATTGTAGAAAATTTTAATTGACTTAAATTTAAATTTTTAGTGTCCGAAACTAACTTCATTTATCTGTATCGATAAAAAATTCTTTGTTTTTAAAAATTAAATTTTGAATTGAAGGAGGGAGGGGAGGTCAAATAATATCAAAAATACGGAGTCATCCCCCTTCCTTTTTTTAAGTTTGTTAAAACTAAAAAATTAAATTTACCTAAAATTTCTTTTATATTCTCATTTTGATTAATTTGTTTATTAATATTTTGTTTTTCATTAAATATTTCCAAAGATTTTGAAGAAATATTGTTATTTTGCGTAATAATAATTGAAGGCTCTAAAGGAGAATTTTGAAAAGTTTTTTTAATATTTCCGTCATCTTGATCAATATTTTGAATAAATTGTTGTTGTTTTTGTTTTTGTTGATTATTGTCATCAACATATAAAGAAATATTTTTTTCTTCCAAAAAATTTTTTTGCGGAGAATTATTTAAATTATTAGAAGGGCTAAAAAGAAAAAAGAATTTATTTTAGAAAAATTCATTTTTTTAAAGAACAAACATAATTGGAGTATTAAAATATTCTTCTTCAAAAGATCTAACAGTAATTAAAATCATTTCAAGTTTACAAAATTTAATCTTAAAAAAAATAAAAATAAAAAAAGATTTAAAAAACCCCTTCTTGTAAAGGCCTCATTACAACATTAATTTCAGCTTTCATTCCTGGTTGACTAATTAGATTTTTCATATTTAATTCTGTTGAGGCCAAAGGTCTTTGTTTTAATTTAAATTTTTCTCCTCTTAATTTAGTCATAGAACCTTCCAAAATTAAAGTCCAAATCTTTAAAAAAATTATTTTTTAATAGAAAAACTTCAGAAAAGAAAACCTTGTCTTCAAATAAATCAGAATTTAAATTAAATAAAGTTGTTTCAAATTCAATTGGGTCAGGCATTGATTCTGGCCATACAACAAGACGTCGACAAGCAATTGTACAACTAGATTCTAATTTTCGTGGTTGAGAAGTAAAACGTTTATTTCTTTAAAATTATTAAAAAATATTTCTTTAAAAAACAAACTTGTGTTGACAAACAAGAAATACTTGATCTGGATACCATTTATCGTCGGTTTCTATAGTCATTTGTTGTGGTTCTATTCGAAATTTAAATTTTGTAGCCTTCTTGTTAAAACGTTCAATTTTCTTAATTATTTGTTTCATTTTAAAATAATAAAAAAATAATTTTATATTCTCTGAAAAAAAAGAATAAAATTTATTTTAAATAATTTTTATTTTAAAAATGTCAATTAAAATAAAATAAAATTATTAAACAGTTTCTCTGATACTTTTATCTTTGTTTATATATTTTCTTTACACTTTTCATGTCTGTTCCCAGCTTTTTTTCTAAAACATTTGGACAGTTTGGAACATGCCATTTGAAAACATTCCATTTTTGACAAATGGACAGTGGGACAATTGGAAAGAGGTGAACGGTAAGGGGTGATTGTGTTCATCGTTTGGTTTGAAACGTCGCAAACTTTGCTAGCTCTAAATCCTACTTAATCCCCTCACACACGTTCAGATCTCTTAAATCCTTCCGAGTCCACCGATATCCCTCTTAATTCTTCAATATCTCTGATATTCCCGATATCTATTAAAAATAATTTGAAATTTGTATCTCGTTTCACACAGATTACTATAATTTACAAAAAAAATTCACAGAACACATTATTTATTATAATGAAACAAAAATATACAATTAATTATTAAAAAATAGGTATACTATACATAGATTTTAATTTTATATACACTAATACATAATTACTTTTGTACAATATTTGTAATCTCTTTAATTATTATTTCTTCTTTTTCTTCTTCAAATCCTCCTTTGGCATTATTGACTTTGTTGTCATACAAATTTCACTATTATAATTTGCATCAGTTTTCGTTGCAATAGAAGTTTTGCTTTGAGCATTAACAGTTGAAGTATCAGGATTATAATTAGAAGTTATTGTTGACATTTCAGCTAAATTTAATTAATTAATTTAACAGTTAAAAACAAATTAATTAATTACATGTTTGGCCTTTTGGTTGTTCTTTTCCCCTTGTTTGTAACTTTTTCTTCTTTCCTTCTCCCAAATCTTCTTTATTATTTTTCTTCTTATCTACTTTAATAGACCCTGTATCTATATCCCCAATAGCCACATATCCAGCTTCATCTTTCCCTCCTTCAGAACTTTCCTCCTCTTCTTCACTCTCATCCTCATCAGAAGTTTCCTCTTCTTCTTCCGTTTCTTCCTTTTTAGGTGGAAGATTTCTTTCCATTTCTTCTTTTTCCTTTTGTTCCCTTTTCTTTACTCTAATATTTTTTATTTTATCTTTAAAAAAATAATTTATTTTTTATTTTTTCTTCCAAAACAACTTACTAATAACGAATTTAGCAACCCCAACAGTTTTTCTTTTCACAAGACCAGCAATTCTTCCAATGCGAGATGGCTTCTTTGCTTCTACTACTACTTCTTCTTCAGATGAAGAACTTGAAGAAGATACAGATACAGACTTCCTTTCTTTCTCTCTTTTCTTCTTCTCCTTCTTCTTTTCTTTTTTCTTCTTTTCTTTATCTTTTTTCTTTTCTTCTTTTTTATCTTTTTTTGTATCAGAAATTGAAGATTCGGAAGATTGTTGAACAGAAGAAGTACCAGCAGCAGTTTTATCTTTTTGTTGTTTTTTGTCATTTTTGGAAAGTTTTTGTTTTTTATCTTCCTTTGGCTGCTTCTTCTTTTCTTTGCCTTCTTTCTCTTTACCCTTTTCTTTTCCTCCTTTTTTGTCTTGTTTTGCTTCTTTATGTGTATCTCCTTCCTTATCTATTGTTGTAGCTCCAACTGTTTTGTCTAAACTTTTATTTCCTTTTTCATGATCTTCAGCTGTTTTAGGTCCTTTGCCCTTTTTACCTTTTGCCCCTTTAGAATTTTAAGAATTAAAATTAAAAAATATTATTTTACCTTTTCCTCCTTTTTTATCCACTCCTTTCTTCTTCTTTTTATCACCCCTTTCTTTCTTCGTTTTATCACCCCCTCCTTCTGCCTTCGTTTTATCCCCTCCTTCTTTCTTTTTGCCAATTCCTTCCTTCTTTTTGCCTTTTTCTGCTTTTGGTGCCTTCTTCTCCTTCAAAGGTTTTCCACCATCCACGGCAGTCTTTGCACTTGGAGTTTTCTTCTTTCCAGCCTTTTTAATTTTACTTGGCTTATCAGCTTTAGGACCTTTCTCAATTTTTGTACCTTCTATTGCTGTTTTCCCTCCTCCAACCGCTGTTTTTCCACTAACTGCTGTTTTTGCACCCGCAGATGACTTTCCAACCTTTGGCTTCTTTCCCGCTTTAGAAACCGCTTTGGCCTTCTTCACTTTCCCTGCATTAACTTTTGGAGCTTTTTTAGGCTTTTTCGAGGCCGGAGATTTCTTCTTTCCTGGCGCTTTACCCTTAAAATTGAAAAAAATTTTAAAGCAAATATTTTAAATACCTTCTTGACCATTGCAAACAATCCAATGAAACGATCGTATATATGCTTTATTAATGGAAGATTTTGAAGTGGGGGTGATTAAAAATTTGGCGGCTTTTATACTTCATCGACATTCTTCAAAAAATTAATTCCACTTCTCCACGGGTCAAAAATTTAAAACAAATATTTATTTTTAATTTTATTAAACGATGACGAAATGATAAAAATAATAGCGCCATTGTTTTAACTAAATATTTGGTGAAAAATATGTCTTAAGGCAAGTTTTGGTATGAAACGAATAGGCGAGAGTGTGCACACTATGGGGAATATAAAATTGGAGGTTGTACATAGATTAGAAGGGAAAATAAAATTTAAAATTATTTTGATTAAAATATAAAAATGGAAATATGTATTTAGGTATCTAAATCAGAAACAAAATTAAACTTATAAGAGATATATTTTGTATGAAGTAGGAGAAACTGGAAGTAGTAAGAAAGCATCAATATGAGCAAATATATGATAACTATCGGAAAATTTATCTACGAGTATTTTCGGAAATCAGGAAAATCTTGAAGGTATTTTCCAAAAAAAGTTGGGGAAGAATATTCCAAAAATACTAGAAAAGAACTTTTCCGAAGAACTTCAGGACACCACAAATATGGCCTATACGATGTGGCAACAAATTAGCACAAATTAAGAATAAGATAATTGAATAAATGAATGTTGCATAATTAAATTATTAAAAATACGCATAACGATTTTTCAATTTACATTGAAAAATTATCAAACTAGAATTACGCAACTTTCCAATACCAAAGATTGCGGGTATTATAAGAATAAAAAGGTAGAATGTGCGTCTCTCGCTAATAAAATATGTAAATAACTAATAATCGTAATGAAAAGACTAAATTATTGTCTCGATGTTAATTATCTGTCATCTGTAGAAGCACCTTCCTCTAATTGTGTAGTGGATGAACTGTGTCGATGGTGGGTGACAGCTCCTCTGCAAATGCTAATCTCGCGGATAGTTGCCTTAAAATGTATGTAGAATTAATAATGGTACTTTTCGGTTCTTCATCGCTTTTTAAACTAACTAGAGTACATATTGTAATTCAGCTATCACTTGGGCATTTTTTCAGATTTACTAGTTAGCTTGGTAGCGATTTTCACTCGTTCCATTATTCTCACCTGTGCCATCGATCCAAGCAATACTTCAGGGCAAGAAACAAAAACCAAATGTTCATTCCCATATTTTTTACACAAATCATGAACCTAAATATAAGTAAAATAATTTTCAAATATTTTTAAATTCGATTTACTTGATTCCTCAACTGTATATTTTGTCCATTTACAACCCATACAGTATAAACATTCTGAAGTACATATTTATTAATTTTTGTAATTAAAGTATTCTCACTTTTGGGTTTTTAATAAGACAATATTCCAACATTGGAATGTCTGTAATTGAGTCACCACATACTAAAATAGTTCCTTCAGTTAAATCACATTTTAAGTGATTTATTAATAATTCTATCCCATTTCCTTTGTCAAAAATTCCTCCAAATTCAGTTTTAACAAATATTTTTATGTCTCTGTCATCAATCTAAAAAATAAAAAATTAATTTAAAAATAAAAATATTACTATAATTTCAAATAATTGATTGTTTGGATCAATATCTTCAACAATTGCATGAATTTTGTCATCAATCTTCTTTTTTAATTCAGTTGGTATTGTATTAGATGAATCCTGATGTGCTATGGTTACATGTCCAAAATGTTTTTGCAATCCCGAGCCTATCAAATTGAAGATTTTAAATTCCGAATCCTCAAGTAAATAAGCAATAGAATCAAAAACTAAATTAAGTTGTTGTAAATCATGTTCAGGAATTGATTGATCCTTTATAAATTAAAAAGAGAAATATTTACAGATTTTCAAAAATAAAAACCTTAAATTTATTGTCTGGATCAACATACCACTCTCGCCCAACAGATGCACCAATGTAATAATATCCTTCTGGGATTGTATTAACATCCAAAATTCCTACTTGCATCAATGGTGCCTTAAAAACAAAATTAATAAACTAAATAATAGAAAAAATATATTACAGTTGTAACAATGGCACATGTTTGAGCACAACGCCTAGCAAATTGTGCTTGAATAACGCCTGAATAGGCAGGTTGGATTGAAGCAGGATAAGCACAACTGTAGGATTTGAGAGTCCCATCACGATCAGTGAAGAAATAATTAAAGTGATCAGCATCAAAAAACATCTGAATTTATAGGAAAATTCAAATAATTTAAAATTTTATATTAACATCAACAACAGCTGCAACTTCGTTTCTGAATCTTTCTTCGGAATCTGGATGATAAATTTGAAGAGAAGAAATAAATTGTTCAATCTAAAAAATAAAATTTAAAAAATATTTAAAAATTAATTTTTACATTGAAAACATCTTCACTCTGAATAAATTCCAAAAATTTTAAATCTTTTTCCAATTCTTCAATTTCATTTTTTATATAAAATTCTACAGTGTTGTTTTTATTTGCAACTGTTGCGTCTACACCTAATTTAATTATGAAATTAATTTATTTAAAAATGCAAAATTTTATTTACCAGATTGAAGTTCAATTTTAAAAGAATCAGGTTTACAAGCTAATTCCAGCGATTCTTTTGCATTTTGTAAAGAAATTGCAAAATGTTGTCTAATAGGAATTCCTTTAAGAACACGTTCAACAATCGCTTTTCGGACATCTCGAGTTCGAAGCATTATATTAAAGAAATCATCAAGTGTGGTAACATCTGTTTGACGAATGACAAGATGTGACCAACTCGGATCAAGAAATGTTTGACTCCACCTAAAATAAGTTTAATTTTTTAAATAACAATTTTTAAATACCTTTCGATGTCATTTGCCATAATAAAATCATTAAGAACCTTTCCGTGTCGTTCTCGTTGTTCACGAATTTCTGTAAGTGCTTTATGAAAAACTTCAGCAAAAGCCTCAACATCAAATAAATCATCAACCTTTAAATACAAATAAGTATAATATTAAAGAATAAAATAAACTCTGTGATAGTTTGGATCCTGCTCTGAATGTAATCCGGCCATTGAAAATTGCATTTCCGAACCAGCACCAGTCGAGAGAATTAAACCAGCTGCAGAATTACAAAGCATCATTTCTTTTGCAACCTTTGAATAAAAAATATTATTTAAAATTTATAAATAAAGCAAAACCAAATTCATTCCATCTTTTTTAGGTGTTACAACACCAACATCCATAGCCAAATAGTGAGCTATTAATTCACTACGTTGTAATCCGCTTGTTTGGAAAATTACAGGTAACCAATTTCCATATTTTTCTTCATCTTTAAATTGCTTATTTATTTGTCCAGCTAAATCAATAGATTCATCCTGAGATTTTTTTGTATTTTAAAAATAATTAAATAAAAAACCTGATAAACTCTGTAAGTGTCAACACCGCGACGGTTTGTTACAGCAACTTGGAAAAGAATGTCCTTTCCACGTCTTTCTGGATATTTCTCAAGATAACGTTGAAAAGCTAACAATTTTTCTCTAATGCCTTTTGTATAATCAAATCTTTCAACAGAAAAGAATAAACAAACATCAGCTGGAGGATTTTCACCAAATATCTAGAGAGTTAAATAGTTTAGAAATTAGAAAAAATTCAAACTTGTTTTCGAATTTGTTGCGATCTTTCAATAACAGCTGGATCTCTAGCCACTCGAAGGAAATCCTCGTTTTTGATACTAACAGGGAAAACGCCAAGAGAACAACTCCAACCCTGATAAGTAACTACAACTACATCCAATTTATCTTCAGTTTTTACTTTGGCCGTTGGCTAAAATTAGTTAAATAAACAAAAAAAATTTTTATACAATTACCAGATAACTTTTAACAAGTTCAGTAAACTTTGTCCGATCTCTATGTGTCTGAAATCCAACTTTTGTAAAGCGAAGTAATCCCCGAAGAATTGGAAAAGCAACAATTTTGTATGTAGTAAAAAAATCATCAGGTGGTTGAAAAGGTATATGAAGAAAGAAACCTATAGAATTATTAAACAATTATTTTTATTTAATAAAAACCAATTTCCAAATTTCTGTCCAAACTTTGCATAATCATTCCTGTCAACATTAAATGATAATCATGAATCCAAATAAAGTCCTGAGGACGGCTATTTCTTACAGCATCAATTGCAAATTGATAATTAACTCTAACATATGAAAACCAATGTTCTTTTAAAGTTTTCGTATCCTTATATTCGGGCAATATATATTCTGCGAGATTGTGCATAGCTGGCCAAAGAAGTCCATTGCTGATTCCTCCATAGTAGACATTATAATCTTGTTCTTGAACGATTACCTTAAAAATATTTTTCTTAAATTATAAAAAAAAATTCTTTTACAGGGTTGAGTTTATAATTTCCACGATTATAAGTATTAAGGACACCAAGAAGCGACATTTCCTCTCTGATTTGACGCTTATCCGCGGGCTCGTTTTCTTCTTTGAGGTCATCGTCAGCTGAAAACAATAAAAATAAATTTTAGTAAATGATTATTTAAGAACCAATCACGTGAAAGAGAACATCAGCAAGCGCTTGTTTCATTAATGGAAGTCCTAGAATCGACAAAATTGATAATAAATATTTAATAATTCATAATTACCCAATGTATTAGTTGTCGGAGCAGAAATATAAGTAGGATCAATTTTCTCCATACTCGGATCAATCTTTTCAATGTATTCAGTTGATGTAATTTTAAATTTATCAATGTTCATTCCCAAATTTGCCAACCACATATTTTCTGGATTTACAGCCATCACTGGATCCACACAAGAAACAAGACCACCAGAACCCTAACAAATTGAGAAAAAATTTAATTTAATTGAATAAAAATGCGTCCAAGCCTGTTTAATTTCCCATTCTCCAGATTCTGACTGTTTCAATGCAACCGGTGGAGCATTTGAGACATTAATAACCCTTTGCTAGAAAATTAAAAAAGTGAAAATATCTAGAATTAATAAACCTGAAAATGTTGTGTGTTGACTATGCCTCCTGAAGGAATGGCCTCTGTTCCATCAAAAACAGCTGGATGATGGCGATCTGAAGTATCAGAAGATGCTATTGACATTCTTTTTTCTCTACGAATTTCTATTAAAAATTAATATTTAAAATAATTTATATATTTTAATTACCAAACGGATGTGAAGATTCGTTTTCCGATTTATTCTGTCCTTCCACTTGATCATTATTTTCATTATTATCCAGAGAAAAAGAGACAGGTGCAGGACTTAATTTGTTCGATGTCTCATCCTGATGTAGCTGAGACTCAGGTAAAAGTAATAAAGAATTGGAAGAAGTATGAAGGGAAGAAGAAGAATGAGTCCGTCTTTGTTGTAAATGGTGGAACTGTTCACTAAAGCGCTTTGCAGAAGAACCGAGAAGAGATTTACGAATACCAGGCACAGCAGCATAAAATTCTCTGTTCAAAATTTTTAATTAAAAATTTTATAAAAATAAAATTACTTGAGTCTGTTCCTCCCAGTATTGACATCATGCAATGTTAGGCTAAAGAGAAGTGCATCTCTATATCTGAAAATTAAAAGTGAAAAATATTCTTACATTAAAATTATCTCCATTCAAATGTTTAAAAAATTTTAATTACTTAGTTCCATGTGCCATATCTGATTCATAAATGTAAGGAATTGCCGCTCTCCAAAATTGCACAGTATGATAACCTCAAATATAAACATTAATAAATATTAAAGCCTATAAACTATGTTTGTTCACTCCCAGTTAAAGCCGGTACCCGCGGTTTTCGGCTAATCCAAATTTTAAAAACCAGGTTTTCGGTTTTAGACAAATACCGGTTTTATTTTGGGGTAATTTTTAATAAAATCACTCATTTTCAGAAGTTTTCGGTTTAAAAAATTTTGTAAAAACGGTTAATTTTTAGCAAAAAATAAAAAATTTTCGGTTTTAAAACCGGTCGTGAACAGCCCTACTATAAACCTAAAAGAAAATAAAAATACCTAGAATATTGACAAAATTTTCAAAATGGTCCACAGTCTCAAAAGAATGTTGCAAACAATATTCCAGGGAAGAAAGGATGCCTTGAAATGCAATCTCTGATTTTGAGTCCCTCTTGCGCCAAACATTAACCAGACTTAAATAAAATTAAATTTCCACCCACAATAGACAATTATAAATTTTGATTAATTTCCTTTAAAAAACTCCTTACATCTCTATCCCATCCGTCATTGCTTGAGCAAACGTGCAATCATCACTAAGCCCATCTGCTGATTCAAGAGATTTCAATGCTTTAAGAACAGCCTAAACAATTTATATTTAATTTAAAATATTAAAATTTACATTTTTAGCACAATCTTCATGGGTTTTAATATCATGCTTGCCTCCTGTTGTTGTATTAGTAGATCCTTCCATTGTTTGTTAAATTAATTATCGGTAGAAAATAATACTTTAATTTGCATCTAAAATTAAGTTTGAAGATGAAGAGTATTTATTAGCTTTGTTTTGCTAGAAATTGCTAGAAAAATTTAATATTAACACAGACAATGATCTTTAAAAGTAAATTTCGTAATTAAATATGCATAAGTATTTGCTACTCAATATGTCTCTTACACACAAATAAATGGACAATAGAGTACTTAAATATACTTTATGACATGAACTTTATATCATGTAACTGTTCTAATTAAAAGCATTGAAAGTATCAGCTGTTTATTTTTAAAAAGATTAATTTAATTAAATAAAAAACCAGTGAATTTTTTGCAATAGTGGACAATAAAATAATTCAAGCACTAAAGACAAAATGACTAAAAGACAGCAATTAACGTCTTAATCGGGTGGAAATACATAAATATTTAATTATTCTTTTAATATTTCTCTTTCACATTTTCCATTTATGGGGGCTCTTTAGTTCATAATCTCGTAAAAATCGATTTATATTTTAATAGTCCGGAGTGTTCCCGTGTCAGCAAATTCCCGAGGTCAGATTTGGTAAAAAGGAAATATGTATTAGACTAACATTCCTTCCTTATTGGGAATCATTATTTTAATTATCATTTTATTATTATAATTTTTTCTATAATTAACCATAGTTGTCTGGTACACGTAAATTTATATTTATATAGAAATTATTTTTAAATTTATAAATTCTCGACATTAGTTATTTTGGATATTTCACGTTTCAAAATTTCTTTGTCCATTTGTGAAAGTACATGCTGTTGTCGATCTAATATTTCTTTCAACATAGGAACATCGTCTAGTAAATCAGAAGAAAAATTTTGATTTTCCTTAATAAACAAAACAATTGCTTGAAGAGCTTTTTCAGTCAAAAATGGAATTTGTCGATTTTTTCGGTTCTAAAAATGAAAAAGATAAAAATTAAAAATTTAATTAAAAAGCATACTTGAAATATTTGAAAGATTGATTTAAGTACAGCAAGAAAAGATCGAATTTGTATAAGATAACATGTTTTATCTTTTTGAGTTCCTTCTTTTTCAAATGTTAGCACTATCTTCCGTTTCATTGCTATCATTATAATATCCAAAATATAAAGTAAAAGTGGAACTGCTGTACTAAATCGAATTTCACGTCCACTCAAATTTTCTACCAAGTCTTGAACTTTTGAAGCAATAACAGGCATCTGCCTTAAAATAATATTTTTTATGTAAATTAGAATAAAAATAATTTACCTTATCATTAAAGTTGGGCTAGTTTTAGTGAATTTAACCAAATTTTCCAGTTTCTCAATAACTATATTCTTATCTTTTGTTTGAGTAGAAGTAACAGACGAAGTAGATTTAACCATCTCGAAACATTCGGAAATAGTTTGTTCCAAAATTTTATCTGCATCAGCTATATCAAGCACGGAAAGTTGTCTATGATGATCACCACTTATGCTCAAGAAAGAAATGTCACGTGGAATAACTTTAAAAAATTAAAGTAATTTAAAATTTAATTAAAAAATTACTAACGGGGAAACTCTTGAAAAAGACGCTCGCTTAATTTTTGCAAGATTTGTTTGCGTTTTTGAGAGTTTTGATACTTTGCCTCCTGTTCACGAAAGAAACGAAGAAGATATGCCAAAAGAGTAGAACCGAATCCATGTAAAGAAATATCAGAGAATTTATCTTTTGGCATCCCCACCGATGATGATTGAATTAGAAGTTGAATAATAGTTACAAATTTATCCAACCTAAATTTCTAAAAGTTAAAACTTTATTCAAAACTTACTCATCCGTAAAGTCCTTTTCCTGTGGCGAATGGAATAATGCCTAAATTATAACAAAAATAAATTTAAAAAAATGAAAATACTTCAACGAAATAAAGTGTCAAAAAAGAACATTGAAGTTTGTCAAGTTTGGCTTTGACTAAGGATGGTGAAGAATTATAAAGAGTAACCACAAAATTAATAACAGACGAAGGCAAAAAACTAAAGATAAATAAAATTTAAGATAAAGAAATTCAAATGAACCGTTCATCAAATTTGAACAAAAGTTTGTCAATCACTTTTCGAATAACTAATGCTGAAGAATGATTAACAATTTTTACAATCAATTCTTTAGCAAATTCTGATTTTGACGAGAAAAGTATTTGTACCTAAAAACAGTATATTGAGTTAAAGCTATGATTGGAAAAGGCAAAAAACAATGCCGAGTCATAAAAGCAATTTTAAAAATTTGAGAAAGCGATTTAAAACCCACCTGTTCGTCGAAATTGTTAGAATTTAAATCCAAGATATCAGGTCTATGAAGACAATAATTTTGTAAAAGTAAAGCATTATGGGTGTTATTCTTCGCCTTTAAATTTAAAAAATGAACTACTTATGTTAATTGTAAGTAAATATATTAATTAATTGTAAGTACAAACATTATCCGAACAAAGTATTTTTAACAATTCATTTGGTGATGCTTGTTCATCTATTTCCTGTTCTTCATTATAACTACCAGAAATTAATCCATCTTCCTCAGAAAACGAAGAAAGTGCCACCAAGTTAACATCAGCTATTTCCTTCGTAAATGTATTGCTTGTTGTATTACATTGAAGATGAGGAGGAAAATTTTTAAATGTTTGTTTAATGTCTAAAAGTTCATCGTTGCCAATTAGAGGAAATTTTGAACGAAAAAAAGAAATTAACTGAAAATTTAAAAAAATCCACAATATTCAAAGAATGTTTTCTTAACCTGATTAACATTATTGTTTGCCCCTCTAAGCTGATAGGCAGAAAGAAAAGGTATTATTGTCTCTGCTGTCTTCTCATCAATTTTGTGATGAAACTCACTTGAAGTTATTATTGAAACTAATTTAGAGAATGCCAATGTTGAAAGTCCAAATGATTCAAGACCAGTTAGAGCTGTAGTTGGAAGCATACCAATTAATGCTTTCTAGAGTTTTGAAATAATTATATAATGTAAGTAAATTAACCAACATCAATTGTCGACTCATCACAGCTAGAAAGTCCAAATTGATGAACAAAATTTGACTGATGTTGTGAACCTTTTTGCTCATCAATTCCACTTATCAACGAATTTTGTTGTTCATTATCAGTTTCTCTTGAGACTGATGAATTCACTCTTGATGTAACCGGAAATGCTAAAATTAGGATCAGCTATTATTTCATAAATTAAAAATACTAACATTCAACTTCTTTTCGCAGCGGTTGACATTCAAGTTCTTTCGTTTCTGTTTGTGCAGAAACACGGAATTGACCAAAAGTATTTTGTTTAGAAGTCAAATTATTACCTACCCCATGGTTTTGAACGGTGACCTTAAAATTATCCATTTAGTAAACAATATAGTATTTAACTCCCTCAATTATTTGATATTATTCCCTATTACGAAAAATACCTTTTATAAAAATTTTATAAATTTTTCGGCAATTTATTCTTCAAAACAAGTAAAAATCTTAATATGATCATAATTTTTACGACCAATTTGATTTTTAATATGATAAAATTTTACCGGATGTGATAAAAAATTCCTTTGATTCTTGGCCTGAGGCGCTTCAGATGGACCCGCTGCTGTTGTCACATTTGTTAAGGATGATGTTGGCTGTGGCTTTCTCGGATTTTCAAACTTCGATCGTTTTACAGGTGCGACAGCAGCAGAAGCAACCTAAAGCAGAGAAAATATAAAATAAGTGAAAATAATCCAAAAAAAACCAAAGCAGCTGGCCTTTTAGCTTTTGGAATATGTTGTTGACGTGAAAGTAATTTAAGGCGTAGCTCATTTTTCTTATTCATTTCTGTTAGTTTAAAATAGGTAGAAAAAAAACTATTGAATTCTAAAAATGTGGATAAAATCCAATATTTTCGTGTTAAATTTATAAAACAAAATAATTTATTATCAGAGAAATAATCAATAAATTGCCAGCAAAAAATTTATAAACTGTAACTTCTTTAATTCATGAGAGATTTAGAACCTGGTTACAGCTTTGAAAACAAAAAATCAGAAGTGAATAAAACAAAATGAAAATAATTAGATCGTGTCCAGTTTATGCCTTCTTCCACATTTTTATAAAACATTCAAAAGAATCGCAGATGTTGCTCATAATATTCAATTAGCTAAATATTAAGAATTAAAACACTTTTAGATTAATAATCTCCACCTTAATAGGATTTTCGGTAGCCAAAACAGGCGTAGGAACAAGCTCGTAATCAGTATCCTCATAACGAACTAACGCCAACAATTGATTCTCATCCTTTTGCGTCTTCTTAACACCCAATACCTTGTCAATTTTCTTGTCTTGTTGAAATTTATATACTTTTCCTTCATATGGAATTTCTTAAAATATTTTAATATGAGTAAAGATGACGACGAATTTAAGAATAAAACGTATACCGAGGAATGGAGCCATTTCATTTGCAACAGTTTTCTTCTCTTCAGCAGGCGCTTCAGTATCGCTACTTGAAGAAATGACGAATTCTTTACTACGTGTTTTCTTGCTTGTAGCGAGAGCAGTATTCTAAAGGAATCAAATCTCTAAATTTAAAACAATTAAACCTTGGAAGTCTTGCTGGCACCTCTATCTTTTGACCCTTCCTTTAAAGAACGATCGACACTCTAAAATAAAAGATAAAGTAACGGAAGTAATTTAGAAAAAGTATATAACCACAGATTTGGAATTTGAACGGCCAGGACTTTGTCGTCTCTTTTTTGTAGGTTTCTTGCTGACATCCTTCTCTTTATAATTCTTCTTGAATTCCTCAATCAGATCAGGACAATCACAATTTTCCTCTGGTTCCCTGAATTTTTAAAGTAATGAAATTTAAATGAATTTAATACCAAGTATTGTCACTAGGATTGTCATAACCCTTCCATTTAATCAGATATTCAACTTTATTTCCTTTGACCGTTCGCTTGTCCAAGATTTTTTCAACCTTATATTAAATTATTATTTTATAAATGAAAAAAAATTAACCTGATAAACACCCCCGCCGTCATTACTTGAGGCATCCGAATCAGTCATTTAAATATTCTAAATAAACCTGCAAGTATTTTAATTAAATGAAAAAATATTAACATATTTTCATACAAAATAAACAATAGCAATTGTTACTATTACATATTTAAAATTATAATTATTAATTTACTTCAAGAAAGAACAAAATTTTATATTGAGCTTGGCTCAGGTGATTTATCAAAAATCAGACAAACAATAAAATAAAACTAGTACATATATAAAAGGTATGTTAAAGCTTTAATCTAAACGAAACAAATAAAAAAATTCCTAATTTTCATATTTACACGTTCATTTGTTTTAATGCCAATGGGATAATTAATTAATACACGAGAGCAAAAATGCATTGATAATAAAAATATGTATACATAAGTAACTGAGTTAAGTTATATTTGGGTAAATTATTGGAAGATATTTTGTATGAGATAGAGGCTTATTTTCAGTTTTTACCTAGTAGAGGTTATTTTAAATGAAAGATCGTTTTTATTTCGATTGCAAATCACATATCCATTAGATTTTGTCAAAATGGTCTGGATCCTCACGAAAATGACTAGGCACTTTGAACATTTCATCTGGAAATGCTGCATCATCATTAGATTGTTGCCAACGAAAGAGCTGAACTGTAATCTTCATTGTCAGTGTGGCAAAGATGGGAATCTCTGAAAAAATTAAATCTCATCCACCAAAAAAGGATACCGATTGTGAGCAGTGGGTAGTTTATTTCCGTGTGAAAGGTAGTTGATTTAACTAGCTTATTTGATCAGAATGCATTTAAATTTTTTTAAAGGGTATAACCAATTAAAAATACTTAAACTTTAAGTAAGACTTTAAAAAACACACCTAATTGAATAGGAAAGCCTGGTGGCAACCGTCCAGAACTGCAAAAGGCACGGAATTTTTTCACTGTTGTTTTCACAGGCTCTAGAACTTCAAGAATGTCCAACAGTTGATCGGTTGTGAGTGGAAAGTCCTGACACTTTAAATTAACAGAGAAGTATTTTAAATTTGAAAAATCCTACCAACGCCAGCATTCCTTTGATTTCAGTATTTGTAGTCTTCTCTTCCTTCGGCCTTCCCAAATGCGAGTCCGGCCCATCAGGCAAACGGAGATATTCGGCCCAAGTAAACTCTGGTTTTGGGGGAGGGGACAAACTTGCACGGTGACGGTCCTTTAAAAATTAATTTAAAACTCTCTGAAAAAGGAAAAATCAATTATTTAAAATTACTTTATCATCATCATCACTGCTACCATCATCAGGAGGAAGTTTGCCACTAGAGAAAGCCTTATTCAACTCTCGGTTCTTGCGTAGATCTTCTTGAGAAAGATGCTCCCGCCTAAAATAAAATAAAAAATTATTAATTAGAATAAACCTCTTCCGAGTAATAAGACACAATTCCTTAATGTTGAACAGATCAGCTTTGTATTCTCCAATATTATACTAAAAATTTAAAGAAAAAAAGATTAGACAATCTCCTTTTTTATTAATCCATAGTAGACTTAAAAGCGCATAAAATAAAAGTTATTAGCTGGAAAGAATGATCGGCTACTATTAATTTTCGGCACCTGATTCAATTATCTACTAGTTTTAGCCGTAAAACTTTGTTTTTCGTTATTTAATGACCAAAAAAGCAGAGTGATAATAAGATGCATTTCAAAAACCTTAAGACATATTTTAAACATACCGATTTGTCGTTCATGAACCAGCCTTTTGCACGAACAAAACGAATAGGCCGAGTACTTATGTGACTACTAAAATTCATTATAGACCATAAAAGATTAGATAAATAACCTTATGATATCACAGCCCATTAGGAGATCAATTTCATCATTGAGGTGACGATTCTTATCTCGGACCCTTTGATATACCTAAAATATAAAAAAATATTTAGAAAAATTTTCCATAAGTAAAAATCTAAAATTGATTCTCTAAATAGTTAACCTCATCCTTGTTATTGAGCAAAAGAGTCTGGTAACTCTTTGGTGCACCTGGATCAAAAAGCAAAGACATATCACCTCGGGTCCAACTAATTATGCTTTCATTGAAGTCTGTTAGAGTAAAATCTACACGGAGCTTAGAACCTCGTTTGTAGACTTTAAATGTATCAGAAGGCATCACTCTCGAAAGAAGAGGAACTTTAGAAAAAAAAATTAATTAAAAAATAAATTAATGAAAAATTCAAAAATAATTAAAATAAAACACACTCCAAGTTTGAAACTCCCAACGAATTTCCATATAGAAATCGTTCAAGGATTCAAGATGATTCTGGATTTCAGGCAATTTTGATGTCAATGAACGATGAGACTGCTTCTTATGTGAAGACAACAATAACCCAACTAAAAATAATGATGAATGAAAATAAAAAAATAAAAACACAAACTCATTTTTCGATCCCCATAACTAATTGCTTCGTGTAAACTCTTCCAGCCATCGTTATTTTTCAATCCGACATTCGCTCCATGTTCTAACAGTAGTTTGGCAGCTTCTGAAAAAAATTAAAGGTTAAACTTTACAATATATAACAGAATCAAAACCAGATAAATTATAACAAAATTAAGAAGAGGTCGCAAATACGAGCTTTGTCCTTCCAATAATTTTTGCAATTTTCAGGAGACTATATCTCAATTAGTAGTTGCGACCTTCCTGGATTTTGTTGTCATTTAACTCAGCTAATCAAACTCTCTAATTAAAGTTTGATTAAAGACTTTAATTAAAGAGTTTGATGAGCTCTTTAACCATTTTACAAAAGTATAGGGGAAAAATTGTGTAGGAAAAAAGGGGGTCTGTCCAGTTCGAAATTACCAAAAATGATAAATTACCTATATTTCCAAGCATTGCTGCCAAGTGAAGCGCTGTATTGCCGTGAGTATCCATTTGGTCCAAATTGATTTTAGGAAGACAAGTCGTAGTTAGGATTTCATTAATTCGAGAAATGTCATTTTGAAACACAGCTTTGTGCAAGGGAAAGTGTTCGTCCAGCCATGCACCATTATCACTTGCCTTTTCAGGATCCGCCATGATTATTATGCGTTAGAGTTGACCCGTTCAAGTAGTATGTAAATCTTGCCCTAAAAATTTTGATTCGCTCAATTTTACAAAACAATGGGCCACTGCGCCTAAATTCGTCACAACCACGATTTGTCCCCTAGAACAAAACTCACAATTCGTCCCACTGAACAAAAACCAAAGATTCGTCCAAAAAATTCGTCACAACTCAAAATGTCCAACAGAGTAAAAATACCCAATTCGTCGAACTATAAATTAAAATGGAGGTATTCTTCTCTTGTATAAAGTTCTTTGAAACTAAGATTAAAAAAAGGTCTTAACATCTAAGAAAATCTCGGCAAAACATCTATAGAAACAAAAATTAAAAAATTTACATCTACTAAATTTGATTTAGCGAAATTTTCTCTCAATGCATTTCACTAATATAGGAGGCTTTGAAGGAATATCGTGATATATGTAGGGCGAGCTGACGGGATATGTGAAATCGTTGGATTTGAACGGAATAGGGATTTCTTGGGTTAAAGGGATTTAGATAGCCCTCACATAGTGTCACCACAGATAAGTACGAAGCACAGTTGTTGTGCAACTCCGCAGCAGCACAAAGTGTTCCCAACGAGGTTAAATTAATAATCATTTTATTTAAGATCATCCGACCGAGTTGATTTTGGTGTTATTAGACTCAGCTCGATTAGCTCTTTCGAATGGGATTTAGATAACATCTAAGAAAATCTCAGCAAAGTTTCTGCGTCGCATACCGGAATTTTTCCTTATTGTCTACATACATACATATAATATTTTTATTTTGCGAAAAAACAATTTTTAATTTTTTATTGAATATCTAAAAATCACATTTTTGTACGAGCAAGAGATAGGCGATTGCGTTTACAATATTTAAGATATTTTTGTATTGAAAGGTTAAATAATCAGTTTTTTTACATTTTTTTTTAAAATTATTTTATCACTTTTCAATACAAAAATAAAATATTTGAAAAAAACTGGCATTAGAAAAATATGGGATTAGCAAGAAAAAAATTATGCAAAAAATGAGAGAAGGGGAGCACCATAAATAATGTTTAAGGGTGATTTATTGGGTATAATATTTAATTTAATCTGTGAGATAGAAAAGAAAATTGGGATAAAATTGTTAAAAAATATCATTTTGTAGTGTCTCCTTAATAAAGAGATGAATAAAAGGGGGGAAGAGGAAAAAAAACCCGATATACAATAAAAAAATTTTTTGTTTGTTTGTGAAATATTTTCCTAAAAATTAGAGAATCACAAACTAACAAAAAAAAGTAATTAAAAAATTTCTTTAAAAAAAGGGTTAAAGGAAAAATTATTAGTATTTAATATTATTTTGATTTTTAATGCCTTCTTTTATTTTTTTATTTTAATGCCTTTGATCACTAATATTAATATCAGCAGTTTCGGGTAATATAACAGCAGTTGTAGTTGCAGCACGTGGACGAGGAGGATTAGATATTTTACTTGAACTTCTACTAATTGTACTAAAACAACTTTCTGGTGGTTGTGTTTGTCTCATTGCTGCTCTTTCTTTACTTAGAAAAAATGGTTGTTGTTGTTGAGGTAATGGAGGCTTTTCCTTTAAAATTATTTTTTGTTCTCCTTCCCCTTCTTCTCCTCCATTTTCTCCCTCCTCTTCTTCTTCCATTCTAGCCAAATACCATTGTCTATTCTCTTCTAATTGATCTAATATTGAATTAGCATCTGGATGTACTAATTCTGCCCAAGTTTCAAATAATGGATGGACAATATAATCAATAAATCCAACTTGAGATTTTTCTACAGTTACATTACCTCTATCACACATTGGACTGACCTAAGAAAATTTTAAAAAGAAAATTTTTTTAAGTATTTTCAATTTTACTTCAAGTCCAAGCTGTTTTTCTCTGTCTCCCTGTCTCCAATATTCTTCCAAAATTCTTTCATTCCACTGCCTATAAATATCAATTGGCTTTGCAGGATTTGATAAATCAGCTAAATGAATAGCAGAACGAAGAACCTTTTAAAGAAAAGATTTTAATTTTCTTCTCATCCTCTTTTACCTGTATTCTGTCTTGATATTTGTCTAAAAGAGTATCTGTTCCAGAAACTTTTTTAGCCTCAACCATTGTTTTTAAATCAGCTAATAAACTCATATGTTTGGACATATCTGTAGCTAACACCATTTCTATCACCATTTTTCTAAAACTTTGTCTTTGTTTTCTTGTAAGTCCCTGCAAAAAGTCGCAGTCCCTGTCTTGAAGTAATTTAAAAGCTACAGCCAAATGATGCTGTTCAAGCACAGATTCATCATTATACATAATTGCCAGTTCACTTTGTGTGTTAATTAAATATTGGTTAGTAAAGCCTGGGTGATCAACATCGTGGATTGCTGAAGCAAAAATAGCTGCCAAAACTTCCAAATCAGAGAAAACACCTTCCAATGCTGGTGAGGAAATTAGCACACTTATAGATTCTTAAAAATTAATTTTTTATAAAATTTTTTGTGTAAGTAAATTTTAAATGGGAAATAGGAAAAGGAAAAAATTTTAAAAGAATATTTAAAATTGATTGTGATTAATTAATACAACTTTAATAATTTTAAAAATTAAAAAAAAATAAATTTAATTTAATGGAAGAATGAGTTATGTAAATAATTTAAAAAAAATTAATTTACGTGCAACATCAGCCCCGTGTATTTGATTGTGATATGGATTACTACGATAATGATGTTCTAAATGTAGTAAATAATTAACTAAAGTGCTTGCAGGAATTTCAAATTTAAATAACATTTTCCTTTCTCTCAATAAAGTGTAGGTAACTGATGTTAATGAATGTTGTTTTGATAACTGCATAATTTTGGATTTAATTAAATATTTTTTCTTAATATTTAAATTACCTCATGCATTTTGAAGATATTAACTCCCCAATCATTTATCTTTAAAAATTATTTATTTATTAAAATATTCCAAAAAAATTATTAATTAATTAATTAATTTCATATTATATTCACGTGTTTAAATAAATTATAAATCAAAAAATTTGCAATTCCCCACAATAATCATTGACCCCTTTCTTAATTAAAAAAAAGAATAAATTTTGTTTATTTGGAAATAAAATTAATTAAAATATAAATTACCCTTTGCATATAAACTTCAATCTCTTTTTTGCAGGGAACTCCAAATTCGGGAGGGCATCCGTGGTGAGGTCCAAATTGGCTACTTCTTAGTCTTTGAACACCAGAAATTCTGGACATTGCTGCCGTTTTGGCTTTATTAAATAAAGAAGCATGTCCAGCCACAGCAACCATTGGAGGTAGGGGTTTGGAAGGAATTGAAGAAGTACTCGGCTTTTGTTCCATTTTTTGACCCTTTTTTAAAAATAAATAAATTTAAATAGAATTTTTGTTAGTCTTTTAAAGAACAAAAATTAAATATAAAAATTTATTTTTTAAAAATTTCTCCACCCTCCCCCCCCCCTCCCCCCCTCTCTTTGCGTTTTTTAAACTTTTCTACTGGGCTTTGACTTTTGAAGAAGAAAAAAAATTTAACGGAAATTGACTGGCGGAAGGAAAAGAATAAGAAGGACCTGCGCAATGTTGAAAGATTAAAAAGAAGTAAAAATGAAGAAATGTGGGGAGAAAAATGGAGGGAGGGAGAAAATTAAAAATATATTTTTAATTTTTTAAATTTTGATTTGTGGAGGTTTTCTTTAAAAAAAGGTATTTTTTACCTTTCAAAGAGGTAAAAAATTAAAACTTCGAATTAATTTAAAATAAAAGAGAATATACTCCAAATTTTAAAAAATAAAAAGTTTTTGGGCAACTGTCCAAAAATGTTTGTGAATTTTGTGATTAAAATTTCTCTTCTCTCTTCTTTTTTTGCTACTGATTTCTTAATTTTATCTAAACGGAAGTCCGTTAACACACAAAACTTATTTTCTTTTTAATTTCCGTTTCCTCTCCCCCCTCCCCTCCTTTTTTCTTTCAATTTTCCCTCACAACTTTTTTGTGATTTGTTCTTGTGGGGAAATTTAATTTTTTTGTATTTTAGAGAAAAACCCCTTTCTTCTTTCCCCCTTTTTAAATTAATTAAAAACAAATTTTTTTCAAATTAAAAAAAGTCTCCCTCTTCTCTCTTTTAATTATTCCCCTCTATCCCCCCTTCTTTTTCAATCCTTTTATTTCCCCTAATTTTCCCATCAAAATCATTTTGCGGCAACAAATTAATTACATACAAAGGCAACCGACAAAAAATCTTTCTTTTTTAATCAATTATTTTATTCCCCTCATTTTTAAAAAATTTTAAAGTCCCCCTTTTTTAATAAATAAATAAATTTACTTTAAAAATTAATTACTCTAATTTTAAAAAAGTGCAAAACAAGTAGACCGAAATTTTTTATGGAAAAGGGGGAAAGGAAAAAGAAGAAACTTTTAAATAAATATTTAAAAAAATAAAATTAAATATTTAATTTTATTTCACAAAAAAATTAATTTAATCTCACCTCTTCCTGTGCCTCTTCTTGTTCCATATAAGTATTAAGTAGAAATCGACTAATTTGAGGTCCAGATTTTGAACTTTCTGCGAAATGAGTCAATTCTCTATTTAATAATTTTCGAAACTTGAAAAGAAAAAATATTTAGATCCAAATTTCAATTCAATTTACTTTAGAAGAAGCCATTTCTGTGACAGAACGATAAACTTGAATAGTCTCCAATTGCTCTAAACACCAATCCAATTCTTCAAGTGTTTCTTGTCCACATTGTTGGACAGTTTCGGGTAAAGGAGAACCACCGGGAGGCCAAACCAATAAAGATGTCTGCCCTCCACTACGCCTTCCACTATGCCTTTGTTGGGGCTGGGATTGTTGTTGTTGGCCTTCTGCTTGGGGAATTTGTGCAATTGCAATAAGATTAGCACGGACATTGTGTAAAGAAGATAATAACTTGAAATTAAATTAGAAAATTATTATTTTCTTTAATTTACCTGAGCAAAAGGTGTGACAATATCAAATGAGTCATTATGCCTTAAATTAAATTAATTAAATTATTTAATTAAAATAAACACCTATTATTAAAGGGACAGGGAGGACAAAACTTTTCACAAAGTTGAAGTAAAATTTGCTTAAAAACTGGCATAGAGAAAATATTTTTAAAGAAAAATATGTAATTTTTGATTTTTATTGGAAAATAAAAGAAGAATATACATATAATATCTACTTTTAATTCTTTAACAATTTTGCCCTTTTTATAAAAGAAGATTAAAAAATTTTTTCATTTTCTTAGCTTGCGCACTTTTTTATTGAAAAAATGTTGACTAAGAACATCTTACGTAAATGAAAGTAATAAAAAGTATTTAATATTTAAAATCTTTTAAAATTATTTGAGATTGTGGATATGTGTGTTTGGTTGGTTGGTTGGAATTATTTTTAAAATAAAATACATATATTTTATTTTATTTAAAAATTAAAATATATATTCGAGTTTAGTAGTTACAAATAATTATTTAAATTAAAATACTTAACTGTTCACTACTCGTAACAGAACTAGCTCTAGATGCCGGTCTAGCCAAAGATGTTGTATCATCTGTTGCTCTACCTCCTCCCCCAAATCTATTTCCATAAAAAGGTGAAGAATTATTTGTTGTTGTTGTATCATCCCCTCCTCCCCCTCCTCCTCTATACAAAAAACTTTCTCTTCTGACTTGAAGCATTGACTGTTGAGGAAAACCACCGGAAACAGATGGCTGTAATCTACTTCTCATTAAGGAGCCAGAATGTTGTCTAGGTGATTCACAATACCAAGAAGTATTCCCTCCACTTGTTGGCCATCTTCCACCAAAAAATGCTCTTTGAGGGGGAGGAACTCTTTGAGGGATTGGACTTTGTTGTTGTTGAGAGGTATTTTGTTGTTGTTGGGAAGGAGGTGAAGAAAGAGATGACTCTTCTTCTTCTTTAAGTGAAGTATTAATTGTTGCTGTTGGTTGTTGTTGTGAGGAAGGGGAAGGGGAAGGGATTTCTTCTGAAGAACAACAAATTAATTCTGATTTTCCTTTTTCTTCCTCCTCCTCTTCTTCATCATTTTTTCTTCCTTCACATGTAATATCTTCAATTGGTGTTGCTTCTCTTAATACAGTTGAAGGTGGAGGTAATGACCGATGTTTTGTTGTAGAATCATTTAAATTATTTAAATTACTAGAATTTTTTTGTTTATTATTTTCTGTTAAATTATTTGATGTTTTTCTCGATTTATTCCCGCTTCCAAATAAACTTAAAGAAGTAAATTTGTGTGGCCATCTTTGCCGGAAATTTAAAGAAGATTTTTTATTAGCAGATAAAGGGGTAGAGGAAGGGGTATTTGTTGTTGTAGAAGAAGAAGAGGGGGAAGGAGGGGAAGTTGTGTGGGGGGTTGAAGTTGTTCTCGGCGTTGTTGTTTTTTGAAGGTTGTCACCGCCAATAAATAAAGGCGACGACAATTTAGAATTATTTTTTAAATTATTATTTCCTCTTTTTTCTTCTTCCTTTTTTAATCCAGTAAATCTTAATAAACGTTGCGGCTTTTGTTGTTGCTGCTGGCGGCTGCCGCTAGCCACCAAAGGTAATTGACCGATTTTTGTGACAATTTAAAGAGAAAATATATTTTCAAAAATAATTATAAATTAATTAATTAAAATGATGATGATATTTATATAAATTTTATTTTTTAAAAAATTATTTCATGTATAGTTGTTGAATAATTATTTGTAAAAAATTTTGTGTGTGATGAATAATAATAATAATTGTTGTTAAATATATATACAAAATAATTAAATAATAATAATCTTTTCTTTTTTCGTGTAACGGAGCAGATTTGTAAAAATATTCCCCTCCTCGCATTCACAAAACAACTAAATACATTTTTAGAGAATTTTATAGTATTTGCATTTACATATATTTAAAAATAAAAATAAATATATAAAATGATTAATTGAAAGATTATTAGAGGTATTTTAACTGTGTATATTTACTAACTCCACTTTAATAAGAGATGCTGAAACGAATCTGAAGATAGATTATGGATACTAAACAAACACAATTTCGCATGAAAAATTCGTTTTGCAAAATTATTGCGAGCTTTTCGAGGGAATTAAATGACTGGATATATTTAAAGTTATGGCAAATTGTATACATAATACTTCGACCGGCTGTCAATTAAATGATAATAAATTTGCTAAGAATTTTCCAAATATGTTGGTACCATTCAAATTAACTGGATGAGCTCCTTCATAATAAAAATTTAGTCCTTTAATTTCTCATTTTTCTTTCAATATCGAAGTTATTCAAAATCCACATTTAGACTTGTGATCATCAGCTTTTATGTATTATCTAAAACATTTTTGGTATTAATTTAGGGGATTTTTATCAAATGGTGGTCGAAAATAAAAATTTTAAAAGTCAAGAAAATATAAAATAAAATCTAGAGGAATATCGAATAGATAATCTAAATCTTTTTTTAATTAAATCCCCAAATATATAAGTATAAATTCCAAAATTAATTTATTTTTCTAAAAAATACAGGAATAATTTTTAAAAATAATTTTAATATTTTTTTTTAATTTAAAAAATAAATAGAGAAGAAAATTTGGAAAAATAGAAAAAGACAAGGAGACAAAGTGAGAAAAATGAGGTCAGGCGCTACTAGTAAAATAAAAAAAAAGAATTTTTTGTGAGGCAAAAAGGCGTCAATGGGTAAAAGGTAATTTAGGCAATCCATTCATTGTTTGAGGGGGTCCATCAATGCTCCCGAGAGTGTCTGGATTTTTAAAAGAAGAAAAGGAATTTTAAAAAAATATTGAGGGTTATGAATAGAGACAACAAAAAAAGGACAGATTGAGGTTATTAGAGGGAGAGAGGGAGAGACTAGGGGAGAGTAGGGGAGGGGGGGGGGACTCAGTCATGAATAATAATAAAAAGATTGGAATTTTTATTACAAATAAAAGAGAGCATTTTTATATAAAAATAATTTATTTAAATATTTTTTTAATAAAAAATTACAAAAAATTTTTTCTAATATTTTTGTAAATTAAATAAAATAATCAGAAAAAAATTTTGGTTAGAAAAATAACTAGTAGCTAGTAGCTATACTTGCTTGTTAAAACTAACTAACCACCCCTTTTTCTGAGTTGAGGAAGAGAGGAAGAATGAATGAGTTTTGTGTTGTTGAGGGTTAGTAAAAATATATTTTTTTGAAAAAAGAGAGAAAAAAATAAAAAAATAAAATATATTTTTCTCTATACTTTTTTTTATTTTATTTTAACTATTTAGTCGATGACAAGCTAAAAAAGAGACTGGCACAAAACAGCCATCCCTCTCTAGCTCCCTCTCTCTAGCTTTCGATTCAATGCTTCCTTCCTTTTTACAATTTAAAAGAGAGGCAGATATGTACATTTTTTGGATAAAAATGAGAAGAGGGGAAAAGTTTTTTTAACTTAATTCGTGCCAGGAAAGAAGAAAAAAAAAAGAAAGAAATTAGTTTTTGGAATATAAAAGTTTTGTTTATATTAATTATTTTAATGAGAATTTGTTTTTTAAATTTAATTAGTTAAAAACCCAAAAATGTTCGTTAATCTTTAAAAATATATTTTTGTAAAATTAAATAAATAATTAAATAATTAAAAATATTTTTAAATAAATTCGCAACCTTTTTTAATTTTTTAAGGAATAAAAAGAAGATAATATTTAAAAGAAGATAAAAATAAAAGAAAAAACGAATATATAGCAACAAACAACAACATATCTAAACTGCAGCTGCGCTAATTTTAATTTTTTTTCTCTCTTTCAAAAAAAATATTTAGCAACTGTTTTTCCCTCACACCTTTTTTTATTTTATTTTATCTTCTTTTAATGCCAAACCTTTCTTCTTTTAAAATATAACAGCTGGGACTTGTTTTAAAAAGAATTTAAGTATAAATTATTGGTTGATTTTTAGGTAAATCTTCTTTTACCGCAAACAATTGTTTTGTTTATTGGACTTTGATTTGGATGATATTATGTATAACTTTTATAAATATTTTTTAAAAAATTAAAAATGTTAAAGAAAATTTAGTAAAATTAATTAATTAAATAATTTTAAATTTAAAAATAAGAAAGGAAAAGGGGAATTTTTGATGGTTTCCAAATGAAAAAATTTAAAAGTTTTGATGCCCTCAATATTTTGTCAAAAAGTGTGTGGATATATCTTTATTTCCATTTTTAAAAGCAAAAATGATTGTTTTAAATTTCCATTTTTTGAAGACACACACAACTCCATAAATAAATTGCTAAATATTTGCAGTAATAAAAATACTAAAGATCGGTAGCTATTCCCTATATCGCTTCGGACAGTAAATATTCCCTAACATTTTTACTGCCAGCAAAAGAATGGAGGAAAGTTTTTATGGAAGGATCCTTTAAGTGGAAGAGTTTTTATTGGGGAAGAATTTTAATTATTTTATTTTGTTCCATAAAACATTTTCAATTAAATTAGCTTAATTAGTTATAATTAAATACACAAAATAGAGCCGGGATTAGTTACAAATAAAAAGTTTATATTCAAAATTAGAAAAGCAAAGTCTAAAAACAACTATTAAGTTAGTAGAGAGAGGATATTTAAATGTTCTACTAATTAATTTAAACAAAAATTTTAAAATAATTACCCCCTAAATTGGTTTGGGAGCAGGCCAACTTACCGCAAGCCCAACTTACCGCAGAGCTATAACTTCGTTCAAAATTGTCGAATCCGGTACGCCTTGGTATGATTCGATGCGTCTCGACGAGCTGAATCGAACTATACCAGGGCGCCCCGGATTCGACAATTCTGAACGAAGTTATAGCTCTGCGACGAGTTGGGCTCGCGGTAAGTTGGGGTGTACCCATTGGTTTTGGGTTATAATTAAAGCTTATTGATTCTTAAATTATCTTCGGATATCCGGAAGAAATAATTTAAAAAATACTAATTAATTTACCTTTTTCTATCAAAAAAAGAGAAAACTGTATGTCTTCGAGGACATGAAGTAGGTGTAGTGGTGGTTGTGGGGGGTATTGTTGTTGTTAAAAGGGGATTTAATAATTTAGAAGTATTTTTTTCGTCTTTTTTAATAAATTCTGGGGAAGAAGTTGATAAAGGAATATTTTTATTTATTAAATCAGAACAGCAATCGCTTAGAGAAAATGAAGGGTTTTTTGGTTTTATTAAATTTTGTTGCATTTTATTTTTGAATTTTTCTAGAAAAAAAATTATTTAAATGTTACAAACAATTGAAAAATAATTTAATAAAACAATTTAAACAAAAAATAAATAAATTTAATTATTAAAAAAATATTTTCAAAAACAAATTAAATAATTTAAAAAAAAAAAATAATTTTTTTGCAAAAATTATTTAAATATATAATTTTACATTTTTTATTAAAATTCAATCAAAATTTATTTTTTTTAATATGATAATTTATAAGCAACAAAAATTGTTACAAAAATAATAATTTAACAAAAAAAAATAAAATTAATTAATTAAATATTTTTTAAAATTTATTCTTTAAAAAAACATTTACAAAATAAATTACCTAAAATTATTTTAAAAACAAAAATAAATTTTTATTTTTATTACTAAAAACAAAAAGGGTCGTTAAAAAATTTTGATAAATTTAAAGCAAAACTAAACTGACAAATGAAAAAATAAAATTAAAAAAAACTATTCGGTTGGTTAGTTTTTATGTTTTAAATTTAAAAAAACGAAAGGGGGAGGGAGGAAGAGGAGGATTCTTTGTTATTAACCTTAAAAAATATATAAAATTATTTAAGTTACTAAAAAATAATCAGTAGAAAATAAGAAAAAAATTTTTTTGAAAATAATTATTGTAACTAAAATTTTTTAAAAATTGTAAGAAAAAAGACAAAGATAAAATTTATATTTATTGTCTAAAAAATTAGTTTTTTTTAATTTTCAAATAAAAAGATTATAAAGTTAAGAATATCTTTTAATTGTTACAAGAAGTGTTGAAAAATATTGTAGACTTGAAACAAAAAACCTAACTCCCCCTCCCCCCTCCCAATCTTTTTTTGTTGAATATGCACTTTCAGTTAAATTCTCTTAATGTAAATTGCCAGAAAGTAATATTAGCAGTATATTTTTTAAAGGAGAAAAAATTAGTTAAAAAAAAATTTTTTTTGTTTACAATGTTAATATTTGTTGATTTACTTTAAAAATTAAAAACAAAATTTTTAAAATAAAATGAAATTCCACTCAACTCCCTCCCCCTTCAATTCATTTCTTATAACTTTTTAATTTACAAATAATTTTATCTCTCAAATAACAAAATAAATCCTTGCTATAAAAATAATTTAAATAAAAATTTTTTCAAAATTTATTTAGTCAATAAATAAAAGAGAGAGGGGAGGAATTTTAAAAGTATTTTTTCTGTTTTATATACTTATATTTGCCTTTTTTTATTCCTAAATGAGAAAATAAAAAGGAAAAGCTGAAAAAATAAGGGGAAAAGATTGGATTTGTTTTTCTTTTTTTTTTAATACAGCCACACTCTCCCTCTACTAGTAAATAAGTATATATATATTTACTATGGCCAAATTGAGAAAATAAAAATACGTTTTTTTTAAATATGTAAAATCGTATAGTTTTCCTAGTAGAATTCGGGAAGGAGGAAAGGGGCCTCATAAATATCTTCAACACTTCACAATTTCAAAAACCCTATAATCAACTCCCGGTTAGCCGCAATTTTTAAAACTTAATTGGGATCAGTATTTTATACAATTAAAATAAATATAAAAATAATTTCGGTTAATCTAAAAGAAAATTTTAAATTAAAAAGAATTTTCTTTTATTATTTGAAGAATAAACAAAAAATATATAAAAATTATTTATCTCTCAAATTTCGTTTTTAAATAAAAGATTTTTTTTAAATAAACTTTGCAAGAATTTACTGAGGGCCGAGAATGAATGAAAGAGGAAAATGCAAAAAACGAAAGAATGCAAAAATTAAGTCTAAAAAGTCTGTCATTTACTTTAAATTTTTTGTTGATTTACTATATTAGTTTTCAGCAGGAAGCTTTGGGTATGTTGGTCAAGAACTTTCGGGGTTTTTCTTCAGGGACATTGAAAGTAAAATATTTTAAATTTGTTTTAATCATTTTAAATTTAATAAATTTAAATTTTTTTGTGAAATTTTATTCAAAAAATATAACAAAATTCAAAAACCCAAATATATAAAAAGTAAACAAAGAGCTGTTTGGAAATAAATTAAATTTAAAAGAAATTTAAAAAATTCCTTTTTGTTTAAATTAAAAAAATTTTTAGGCAAAATTAGTTAAAAATAATTTGTGCTTTGAAAGTTGGAGCTCATCAACTCTCTTCAGAAAATTCCCGACACTCATTAAATTTATATAAACATCTTTTTATATTTAAAATTAAAAGCACAAATTTCAAACAAAATTTTAAAATACACAAAAATTAATTAATTAAAAACACTTTTTCTCTTCTCCTTTTTCAACTTTAAAAAGTTGTAGTTAACTGTCCCGTGCTTTTAGAACGTCGTCGAGTTTTAAAAACATTATTAGAATTTCCAAATAATAAATTACTTGAGGAAATACTTCCCCCCTCCCCTCCTCCATCATTAACTGTATTTGTAGTACATTCACTATTTGCTATTCCCGAAGCCGACATATTTGTTTCGCTTGTTGCATAACCTTTTAAATTTAAAAATTCATTTTAATTTTTTCAAATTTTCTAACCATCATCTCTCAACGGTAATTCAACATCTGGAAATAAAATTGTAAAAGAATTATCTTTCCCTCCCCCTCCTCCAACACTTTTACGATTTAAACTAAAAAGATATTGACAATCATCAACAGAAAAGGAAAGTCCATGTAAAGTTGTTGTTGTATTTCCCCCTCCACGTTCAACTTCTGGTGAAGAACAAAATTCTTTTTAAAAAGAAAATAATATTTTTTCTTAAACTTAAAATATTTTTATTTACCTTTAGAACTAACATCACTAACTAACAAATCATTTTTTTCACGTTCCATTTCAGTTAAATCTCCTGTTGCTTAAAAATAATTTTTAAATTTTTATTTAAAACTTCCAAATATAAATTTATTTTTTAAACTTCTCCAACACTTCTCTTCAAATGTCGGCTAATTTCGACCCCGAACAGAAACGTGTTAAGAGAATTTCGATTATTAAAATATCCACAAAAATATTTAAATTTTTACTTAAACGAGAAGACCCACTAAAAGAGTCAGTATTGTGCTGTCCAGTTCTAAAAATTTTAATTTCATCTTCACTATTTTGTTGATTAATTTTTTGATGTTGCTTTGTTTGTTGTGAAATTAAAGAAGAAGAGGAAAGTATTGGAGCTGCTAAACATTCTCCTGGCCCCCCAACATTTCCAAATAAAGACTGTGGAGGTAATTGTTGTTGAAAATTAATAAAATCAAATGCTGCAGCATTCCGACAAGGAGTCCAAGGATTTGAAGATTGTGGTTGAAGTAAAGATTGTTGTGGGGGTGGTTGTTGTAGTGGTGGATGGATTGGTGGAGCAGCAACAGCAGAAGACGAAGAAGGAGTACTAAAAATAAATATTAATATATTTTTATTATTTTTCAGCTGAAATATTCGGAATAGACAATTTTTAATAATTTTTTTGAAAATAATTTTCCCAAAAAATCTATATTCCAACTAAAAAAAGCTGAGGATAACATGAGAATTTTGTTAAAATTTATACAAATGATAGCTCATAAAAATGGTTCCTTTAACTAATTCGGTAATAGTGTCGTTTCCCAGCCCCCTTTTTTTCCTCCCAATTTTCTACCCTATGTTTGTACGGAATGGTCAAATTTTCCCCTTTCTTTCATCAAATTTGCCTTTCCATATTTTGCCTAAAAACAATCGAAAAAGATTAATTTGTGATATTTAAATAAGTATTAGAGTAATGAAAAGAATCATTTTCCCAATTAATATAGCGAAGATCCTAATGTCCATACACAGAACATTGAATCATTGTGGTCAACTTATAAACGAAAATTCAGACATCAAGCTGGCAACAACACTGAAACCTATAAAAGTTATCTCCCGGAATTTATGTGGCGAAAACGATTTGGCAATATTGAAAATGTTTTTTATAATTTTTGGCATCATGTCTCACTTTTTTATCCTTGTGAAAGAAATGAATAAAAAATTAATCTTTTTTGATTGTTTTTAGGCAAAATATGGAAAGGCAAATTTGATGAAAGAAAGGGGAAAATTTGACCATTCCGTACAAACATAGGGTAGAAAATTGGGAGGAAAAAAAGGGGGCTGGGAAACGACACTATTACCACTAATTCTAATGAGGTCAAAATCACCGCAAAATCTTCACAAAGAAACTAAAAGTTACCAAAACAAAAATAATTATTAATTAACTCACTTTCCAGTCCAAGAATTATACAAATTATTAGGCATGATCGCTGCTAAATTATTCAGCTCAATA
Source organism: Meloidogyne enterolobii (assembly GCA_963681835.1). Taxonomy (NCBI): domain Eukaryota; kingdom Metazoa; phylum Nematoda; class Chromadorea; order Rhabditida; family Meloidogynidae; genus Meloidogyne; species Meloidogyne enterolobii. Next base: position 1,331,480 of record CAVMJV010000010.1, on the reverse strand, counting down.
CCAAGTTGAGTATTTAAATTGCCCGAGTTTGGTTGTTGTTGTTGCTGAACTAGTAAGCCAATAATTGATTGAAGTCGAAAATTCTTTTTTAAATAAAATTATTATTAATCAACTCCCAAAAATAATTTTGCCTCGTCAGTTTTTATAGTTTGTCTCGAGTGTCCCCCTCAATGGCACCCCCTTCTCTACAGCCCTAATCCCAATCAAATTTTTTATAAAAATTCCAACCCCCTCCCCCCCCTCCAAATCCTTACTTCACACTGAAATCTATCTTTAGCTTCTTGTTCTCTACGTAATTCTCGTTGAAGTGTTTTTCTTCGTCCTCTTTCATCTCTATAAGCAATCTGCAAATCATGTATTTCCTGTTGTTGTTCTCTTATTTGAATGATATATTGCTGTTTTCCTACAAAATTTCCTTCCAATCTCCAATTGTTAACATTAGTAGCTGCCCACGGGATATTTTTATACCGAGAAGAACCACCAAAATTAACACCATTTTCGCGTTGTTGCCCTAACAAAATTATATTTATTTTTATATATCTTTTAAAATTTAACCTTCTTTTCCACGTCCATTTCCAATCTCACTAAAAGGATGTGAGGATTGTGATGATTTTTCGTCTGATGATGGAAGCAATCGACGTCTACTACTTCGTCTATGTTGCTGTTGTGTATTCGAAATAAATTCTGAACGAGCTTCCAAAGACCTATCAAGAGTTCCCCCATTAGCTCCAGAAATGTCGTCATTGTCGAGAGAATCAAAATCAAAATAATGTTGCCCTCCCCCTCCGGGGCATGAACGAGGACCCTTTAATTGTTAATTTATAAAAAAATAAAAATATTTCTAACATGGTTTTGTTTTGGTTCTGTAACAACCAAATAAGGATTTGGAGGCATTTTCTTGCTAGGATGTTGTTGACGACTAGCCGCCGAAGCAGTTAAAGTTATCTACAAAATTATACCAATCAATTCAATTACATATCCACAACACTAACCTCACTACCATCGTCATCATCATTAGTTACTTCAGTAACACAACTTCGCCTTTTTGAACTTCCATCAGCTGATTGAAAGTTAACTCGACGCTCAAAATTTTTCTAAACATTTGATAAAATTAAAAAATAAATTACAGATCTCCGCTGTCCATTATTTAAGTGATACTGGTATTCACTCATTAATGGATCATTGTTCTCCTTTTCTCGTTTGTTTGATGATTTGAATAAACTGAGAAAACGTTTAGCAGCCATTATTATTTATTTTTATCTGAAAAACATAAAAAACACAATAAAACAGAACAATTTAAAAATAGACGAAAAATCAAATTTCTTTGGAAGATAAGCATATCCAAAAATCTTATAAAAAAACTCCAAACTGCACAATTTAAATGAAAAATCGTCACAAATGGACACAATTGTGTAAAATGACTGGGAAAGAACAGCGGTGTGCATTCTTAAGAGGGAAAGTTAAAAACGGAGAGAGGAGGTACACTTCGATAGGGAAAAATGTACATAATGTGTGCGCGGCATTTTCAAAAAGTAAATCGGAAATCGCCATGCTGTCGTTGACATAAATGAAGAAAAAAGGAATGAAGAAGGGAGCAAATGGCCGACCGATGGTCACCACCCGGCCTCTACTACCGACGCCACTAATGTTGTGATGAAGACTGGGGTTTTGCTGGCGAGAGATGAATGTTTGGGCGACACAACTCAAAAGCTAATCAATCCTTTCCCTCTCTTCGACTAGCCCCCCTACTTCACATTGCCGAATTCAAATATTACTGCTGTCGGGCGTCCTTTCTTCTTCCAACTAAGCGAAGCCATTATCCCCTACTTTCTGTTATTCCTTTGCTTTTTTTGTCTTTTAAATGCCGCCGTGAATTCTTAGGACTTATTGTTATCAAATAAATCTTTTTATGTTCGAAATAATATTTTTAAGAATTAAATAGCTTTATTTTGATTAGAATAAAATTTATTAAGCATGGTTAATTAGGAATGGAAAGCGTAAAAATTTATTCATATTAAAAATAAGCAATTGACAAATTACACAATATACATAGAAAGGAAAATATGTACGTGTGAACGAAAAAATGGACTTAGTTATTATTAATTTAATGTGTACCTTAATTAAATTTAAGCTCAAGAAATATCTTATGACTGGCAAGAGAGAAAATGTTATATTTCAAGTAAATTTATTTTGTATGAAATGAAATTTTTTCAAACATTTTATAAATACCAAAAATTTATTACTTCTATCTGCCAGTAATATAATGCACAAAAAATATAATCACTTATAAAATTGTATGATCGTTCAAAAATATTTACAGCCGTTAGTTTTACTTTTTTGGTTTTTGAACGAAAATTCAAATTATATTGAGATCGAAGAGAAACAAAGTTCCCAGTCATTCATATAGTCAATAAAATATGTATATAATCGAGTAAGGTAAAATTAAACAAAAATCAAAATCCTAGATTAAATTGAATGAGAGTTAAAAGCAGGGTTGTACACGGTTGGTAACCGAATCAAAAACAGGTCCAAAACTCGCCATAACCGAGAAACGAGAGTACTGGTTAATTAACGGTGGTGAACAACCCTTTATAAAAGTAAATAATTCTTTGCATTAGAAGGCTAAATCTTGAAAAAAAAAGATTCTAGTATCTGTTTTAGTGTATGAAAACAATTATGATATTTTGATAGTTTAATTAGTCAATTGTATGGAACAATAGAAATAACAAAAGTAGGAAATGCCAAAAATTTAAAGTATGTGTTAATTAAATAGTATGTAGATATGGGGTTTAAATTAAGCTACAAATTTGGATTCTACTTAAAATATGCACGGAGATTTTTAAATCAAAAATTTAAAAAAGTCAAATATATGCTTATAAAATTCTAGTCAAAGATCAGTTCTCATTGGGCATAAATGGGAAAAATTAATGGTGAAATGTTGATAGGTTAGAAGAAGGTAAATAGAATTTGGTAGAGGCTGTCAATTGTTTAAGCCTTGGTTTGTCGTTGACAGATAGGCATCTAAGGCGATTAACTGCGCCATCACCGACCGGTTTTATCTCACAGGGTGGTCCAATTATCGAAAGAATAACAGGCAAAAGTGCAAGACCATTTAACATTCCAATAATTACTAGTGCAGTCATAACCACAAAAAAGTATTTAAAAACGAAGTCAAATTGAGAAAAGGCTAACATCACAATGCCCTTAAAATGTATGATTTTTAAATGTTAACTAGGGGAATATCGTTATTAAATTACCAAAAGAGTGCTCATTCCGCCATGAATTACTGGGACGAACATATGTTTTAAACATTCCTCCATTCGTTCATGCCGAGTACCTAACGAAGTGAGGAAAGCCAAAACTACATGAGCAGTGAATTCGACTCCAATACCGACAGCCGTTATCAACTTTAAATTGAATATAAAACTTGTAGTTATAAGCTAATTACCGTAACAGCAGAAATAGGATTTAACTTGACATGTGCCAACCCCATAAAACCAGCCAATTCCACAGTCATGCTCAACACAACCAAAGTGACTATCCCAGCGGCCCATGGATTGAAAATTATTAAACTGAAAAATAATGAAGAATAGTAATTAAAATTAAAACAGACGTTATAATGCAAAACACTGATAGCGAGATTATAGAAATAGAAACAACTAAATAATATTCCAGGTGCAGATATTGCTCCCTAAAAAATATTTTTTCAGTGATTTAAAAAACTCCTTACCAAAAAGTGAATGGCACACCCTCGGGGTGATTGACCAATCCCATGCGAGTGTAATTCTCGCTAATAGATCGAATATCGTGAATCATTTGCATTATGGTCGGCGTATCATGCAACCCAGAAAGATAGAAAGGAATACGGCTGAATAGTGGCTTTGGTGCAGGTGGAATAAAATAACGCTGGAAAGAAAATATTATATATTAATCTTATTTAATTAGAAACAAACATATTTCATATTTCCGGGAGTTCCTTGACGTAGTTTTTTCAATCGAGGATAAAAACTTGCTTGAGAAACAGCATAGAACTTAAAAAGAATTTTTAAGGCAACAAAGTGAAAACTAGACCATTTGTTCATATTCATGCCATCCATACAGATAATTGTAAAAACCATCAGAGTTGATTGTCCCACTCTCATCAATTAAACGCACAAAGTTAACCCGATCGCAATCATAATTTTCTCCATAAGAACATGCCAGAGAAAAAGCAATTTGTAAGTCAGGATTGCCAATCATTGACGAAGTTAAATTTGCAGAATTTAAATCACCAAATTGAATTTTAGCATTATCTAAGCGTTGCTGCATTCCAATAAGCCAGTCTCGAAATAGCTGAAGCCAATATCGTTCAGAAGGTTCACCATCAGCCAGCTTGACAACAAAACGTGAATAACCTAAAACAGTGTTGATTCACTATTAAGAATGGTACCAACCAATTTCATTGCGCAACAAATCAATCTGGTGTTGTCGTGCAGGAAAATCTATCTGTTCACCATGCAACACAATACTCATAGGATAGAACGAGAAATAACGATCGCGTGTTCTTAAAAAGTCAGCTGGTGCCGAATTTTCAGGTAAAATGTCACTTAACTCAAGACCAATAGTTGAATGGCTTATTCCGTAAAGACTCAAAAGAAACAGTCCGAAAGCTGATAGTAGCACACCAATCTAAAATTTTTTTAATAGATACATAATGCCCTAGAATATTAAAACAACCTTAAAAGTCGTGTATTTTAATAATGGAATGTAAACAATATGAAGAAAGCCTTGAAGAGTATACATTCTATAGGACTTCTTTTGTTTTCGTTTTCTGGTACGTTTAAATTGATGAACGTTGTTGATCTTTGGTTGGGTATAAACAATTTCTGGGTGTTTGCAACTACTAACAGTTTTGTCCAAATCTGCCGGTAAATAAGGCGGACTGGCGCATTCATAATCACTTGTCGCATTTATTAATTCTTGATGAGTTACTCCATTGTTGTCATTATTCTGGTTTATATTTTTTACTTATTATTAGAGGAAACTTTTGACTTACTTGGTGTTGATAATGCTGAACAGTTCCAACACTTTCATCCATACAGAGACAATAATAAGCTAAAAACGCCAAATCCCTCCTTCCAGCTTTACGCCTCTTTAAATCCAAAGCAATAAAAGCAGGATAGATGAGAAAGATACCAACCAGATTAACTGACAACAAAATAGCTGTCTGAATATTTTAAATGATTAAAAAATAATCACAAAAATATACTTGTGCGCAAAAAGACCGCAATGCCGGTATTGGCAAAATGGTTCCTGCGCAAAAAGCAAAGATGTTATTAAGAGAAGAGATCAAAATAGAAACACCTAAAATTGAACTATATTAAATTAATAAATAAATTAACCAGTCTGCTTGAGAAGAAATCCAAGCTCATTTCGATTCACATTTGAAACGACCTCGGGGTAAGAATGCAAAAGCATAAACATATTATCAACTCCAATGCCTAGTGCCAAAAAAGGAACAATTTGAGTTGTTGCAGCATTGAAATGGATATCAAACCTTTAATAAGATATAAATAAATATCTTAAGGAATAAATAATAAACCATGTTGAAATACCCAGACCGGCAACACTGCTGAGTGTAACAGTTAATACACCCGCTAATGCAAGCCCCACAGCAGATTCTACACCAAGTGAGCAACAACCATCAAAACGGCATTGAGAATAAAGGGCATAAACAAGCATCAATAAATAACCAACAAGAATAATTGCATAATTAAAATCACAAAACTCTGCCAACATATCAGAAATTGAATTGGACGCTAAAGAATGTACGACACGATGACCATTTTTATTTAAATCATGGTTGTAAATTTTATCCGTAAACGCACGAGCCCAATCTTGAATGATATCACGAGCAGTAAGAGGAGACCAATCTTTGGAAGATAAAGTCGAGTTTATACCAGAAAATATGTTCGAATCCTACAAAAAAGTTCGATAAATATAACCCATATTACATATTGTTAACCTTAAAACGTCGAAAGACATCCGTTGGAGTAGCAACAAGAATGACTGACTGTAGAGCTTGAATATGCTTATGTTAATAAAAATAAAATAATTTAATAAAACAAACCATCCGCTTCGACGTTATTTCCAATTTGGCGAATTCCGCCAAGAATCATTTCAGCTGGCCAATTCATTACATTTTTCGCTATTCCATTACAACCATTTTTCATCAAAAGCCCATAGTTGGGAAAAGTTGGTAAAAACTAAAATAGTGGTATAAGAAACTTTTCTCGCCATTCTTCTATTTTTTCTTTCTAGATTATAATTTCTATATATGTCTAAAAACATACATTAGATGGAAATTGCTGCTTTGCCTTATCCCATTCTGAAGCCATCCAACGCAAAAACGGAGTTCTATATTTCTCACAAGTAGATCGTGAAGATAAACCCTTTTCCGTTTTATTTTCATTTAACCGTTGATTAAAAACTTTAAATAAAAAATGTTTTAATAAAATTCAAAAAAAAAACATAGCGCTCCAAGAATGTCTAAAGCAGATGTCGGTTGATGAAGATTCATTTCAGAATCCTTGGAGGTGGTAAAGGGCGAAAGAAATTCGGTTAAAGTGGAATTTTGATGTGATAAACTCTGCTCCAGATGCAAAATTGCTTCACAAGAATTATAAAAATTTGGCGCAGTTTTAGGGCAGTTCGGATCCAGCGGATCAATGCATGTCCTTTGTAAATATCCAGTTCCAATTCCCGACTAAAATTTAAAATCTTTTCCTATGAATTATGAATAAATAAAACTAACACGTAAGAAAAAGTTATTGATAGTTCCAAGATCAAAAGTGCCTGCAACCTGCTGTATTATTTGTTCAGGATTTAAGTTTGCCCAAGTAGCCTCATCAGGCATGTCAGAAAGTAACATATTGAGAAGTGGTCCAAACGGAATATTTTTCAATTTAATTGGCGGCGAAGGACCAAGAGGTTTAGCACCTTCGAAAAAACAGTCAATAGGACTAATCCAGACACAGGGGACGAGTCGCTCTAACGTAGGCTTCAAAGCATGTGCAATTGAACTGTTAGAAATATCAAGAGAGCCAGGCTTGAAGCAAATATCCTCAAGACGCCAATAACTGAAAATGTGAAAAAAATAATTAAACAGTATTTGCATGAATTTAAATAAAGACATACCGGCCAAATTTGAAAACGCGCATTTGCGTAATTTCCTTTAACAAATTAACATGCTTAAGCAAATCGATTCTAGAGAGAACGTTATGCTCGCGTGAATTAGGATCGGCAGTTTGTATAAGAACCTTGTTACAGGGAAATTATTATTAGATGAGAAAAATAAACGGTAGAACCTGATAAGAAGCCATAGGAGCGTCATCTTCTGGTATAAGACCAAGTCGGGGATCGGAATCATCTCGTTCAAAGTTTCTTAAAAGATAAGATTCATCCAATTTGTAAGTGTCACGTGACCGATTTTGAAGTGTAGTTAGGAATTTGAGTTCTTCATTTAGACGTCCACCTTCTGGAATAAATTTTAAGATTATAAACTCTTAGGATTCTAAGATATAAAAAAGATTACCAGAAACCCATAATTTAACAATGTCGGTTTCCACATTCACGTACCGAAGTCCAAAGCAACAAAAAGAGAAAAAGGTCATCAATGTAACAATTATGAACCAGGCTCGCCTTTGAACAAAACAACCGGCACGAAATAGGGAATGTTGAATGAATATGCGCGAATAGAGCGGCGCCCTAAAGCCAACAGCTTTCCCCTAAAGTAAGAAATATAATAAAAATAATTCAATGGAATATCACTCTGATAATCTGATGCAATGCCATACCAGCATCGTACCAGGTAGGACGTTTTGAAAAGTTATATTTCCATTGCCTAGAGAGACTATCCAAATCTGTCGGAGATGTGTTGGCAATAATTGCGACATCAATACACTAAAAATAGAGTATTAATGGAAAAAAAGAATGTCGTACATTTGGATCAACAGGCTCACAAGGGAAATCGTCTTCAACATGAGAATCTATATCAAACTCCTCCTCAGTTGATTCGTTATTATCATCAATTGTGTTTGAATCATTGAATCCAATAAGGTTTTTTAATGTTCCGGGTGGTTCTGTTAATGTAAGGAACATCGTCTGAAAAGAAATTTTGTTATATGTAATTAAAATAGAAAGTATTCGTAAGATAAATTTGACAACAATTAAAAAGAAAAAATGAATCATCAATGATTCATACAAATATTATAGATTAAAAACTATATACATATGTATGTTAAAAAAAGAATGCATAAAAATAAAGTATTAAACATTGATTGCAAAATGATTTTCAATCCACATAAATTCTTACCAGAGCTGTTTCGAAACGAAAAATCTTCGGAAATCGGAAATAGAAAAAAAGTTAAAGAAAATCGAAACCGAAAATATTTCTCGGAAAAATTCCGTCATATCTCCCAGAAACCAATCCGGACAAACGATATGTCATTCGAAAGAGCTCGCCGAGCTGAGTCGAACGACACCAAAATTAGCTTCGGGACTCACATATGGACCAAGTTATAGGTCCCAGAAAGTCGAAAAACCATAGGGGGGAGTAAGCGCAATTTTGGGGTGAAAAATTCGATTTTTCGAATGATAGCTCGTTCGAAAGAGCTCATCGAGCTGAGTCGAATGACACCAAAATCAGTTCGAGATCTTGATTCTGAGCCGAGATAAAGAGGTAAAAATGGTCAACGTAAACCTATGGGGCGTCGGCGAGGCGCTTGTGCAAAACTCCGCGCTTCGCGCGGAGTCTTGCGGCACGCGCCTCGCAGGGAGTCTACGGGCTCTGGTTCTGGGCTCGTAACTTAATCCTATTCCTATAATCGATGAGGTGGGGTTGCCGGGCTTCCTCCGCAGCAGCAAGAACTCCACGGGCGCCATAGGTAAGGAGCTAAAACAAATGGTCATAACTTTCTCAAATCAAGTCAGACTTCGTTGATTTTGGTGTCTTTCGACTCAGCTCGACGAGCTCTTTCGAATGAGGTATAATTTGCATATTCGAATTTTTTACCCCAAAAAAGTGCTTGGTCCCCTCTTTGGTTTTTCGATTTCGGGGACCTATATCTCGGCCCACAGGCGAGTCCCGAAGCTAATTTTGGTGTCGTTCGACTCAGCTCGGTGAGCTCTTTCGAATGACATATCGTTTGTCCGGATCGGTTTCTGGGAGATATGACGGAATTTTACCTATTTCTCAAAATTTTTGAAATCGGAAGAAAAATAACGTTAAATAATTTGGATTACATTTAGGGTTTTAACGTCGAAAAGTCCGAAAAGTCCAGATATCCGAAATTTTCGGTTCGAATCATACTATTAGCAAGAATTTCCCCGAATCCACTGGCAAAATCTTCTCTTAAAATCCCGCCGCATGCTTTAAGAATTTCGCCTCCTTTTTAGCGCCACAATAAGCCAACTTTAATTTCTGTTTGCCGTTTCGGCTTTTTTAAGGCCTTATAAAATTTTTGCCTGAGGCAAATTTTGGACTACTTCGGTGCCAGAAGATAAAAAATTTTTGTCGAAGAAATGGTAGAAATCTAGCTTTATTTATTGTTAAAACTTTTTTATGATCAATTAAATCATTTTTAGATTGAAACAAGCAAATATACTACATAAATATGGTATATAAAAAGAAGCAACCTGAAAGTAGATCTACTGAATTCAAGGATAAACTTCAGACATTTATTTCAAATTATGGACTCTTTCTCTTTGGTTTTTCCTTCAATACTTCTGTTTTGTAGTTTCACTTCTCTTGTGGCGATATATTGTGGAAAGAAACGCGGAAAGAAACATAAAGGGAGAAAAGCCGCCTCTAAACAGAAGTCGGGTGGATGCTGTGGTTGTTGCCGGAAGAAGGTAATTTTGCTATTATTTTTCAAATTTATTTGCTAATCATTTAGAAGGTGAAGGCGCCACGTCATTCCGGACAGAAAAGTATGTATCTAGTATTGTAATTTTTCACTCCTATATTTTCAGAAGGCAGGACGCCATCAAAATCTAAGACACCATCTCCGCGTATAACTGAAAAGGTCCGTCCTGGACACGCTAAGAAGAATGACTATATGACACTTGGGAACATAGATGTCGACATATTCAAAAAGATGGATGTGAACAAGAAGCGTCAAAATGATAGGAAAAAGCTCCCAGTACAAAGTAGCAAAATAAAACTCAAAAAATATTTTCATGACAACCTTTTTTAGAGACTCAGGAGGATAATACAAAAACTGCATCCCTTTGGTCGTCACAGGATGAATCACCATCTGATCAGCTTGCAGAGATTTCGAAAAGAGAATCACAGAAGAGCCGCAAATCAGTCTCAAAGAGAGAACTACTGCCATCGAAAGTCCCGAAACTGTCACCGAAAAAAGAAGTTGGGCCGTCAAAAAATGGACGACCACGCCCTGATTCTCTGCCAGAAGCTACGAAAACAGCAAAAATAAAGGACAATGAGGAAGTAAAAATTGGGTCTATCGATAAACAAAGTCGTGTTAGGGTGAGAATTCTTGCATTACAATTTGAAATAAAGTTTTATTTAAGCATTCGGTCGAAGAGAACAAACGTGAAAAACAGAGGGTATTCAAGCTTCTGGAGGCTAAAATAAACGCCGTTCTGAAGGAAGAGAAGAGCAAGGATGAGAAGAAAGAAAAGGATAAGAAGTCGGGTGTTACAAAAGGCAAGGAGCTGAAAAAGGATGCAGAATCCTCTAAAGAGGCGGAGAACAAAGACAAAAATCAAAAGAAGGAACAGAAGAGTGAGGAGAATGAAAAGCAAGACAGCGATTCAAGCTCTGAAAGCATACGAAGATCTCGCAACGAGAGAAGCGAGTGAGTTTTTTAAATATAAATTTTCTCAAGTATTTAGTTAATTTATTCAATTATAGGACTGAAAAAATAAGTATTATGCAGCCAATTATTTTGGACTCTGAGATCGAAAGTGGTATGACTATCAGTATGAAAAGTGAAGTATCTGAATCAACAACCGAAGCTAATATGACCAATTAAGAGAATAAATGATTTGTAAAAAGATATCAAATAATAAAGAGGAATTTGTCTAAATACTTTGTGTGTATGTAAATATGTATAAATAAACTTTGTAATAAATAGTAAATTTTAATTATTTTTAAATTTTTATTGTTAGAAATATCAAGTATTTTAAAATGTAAAATTTAAACTTTATCATAGTAATACATAAATTTATGACAAATTTTTTTGTCAATTAGCGGGAAAATGTCGGCTGACTACGAGACATCTATAAAACGCTGGAAGCTCTTGGATTCGTAAGTTTTGAATTTTGGAATGTAGTTTTTTAATATTTCTAGTTTGGCCACATCAAAGCGCAACCCTTGGGAAGATGAAAAACAATTGCTTGAGTCAGGATTGCATTCACAGTTTGTTGACGGAATTTCTCAGTGTAGAGAATTATGTGAACAAAAGCTGGAAAGGATTGCAGACATTAGAAATGTTTTAATTTTTTTTAAATAAATTTTATTTCACATTTTAGAGGGAGGTTGCTCGTGCTGAAAATACATATAAACATGAAGTTGATTTACTTGAAAAGGAATATGAAAATGTTTGTTTTATTATTTTAGCTTTTTTAGATTTAACTTTTTAGAGAGTAAGCGAAGTTGTCGAAAATCTTTGGCTAGAACTTGAAGAGAAGAAGCGCCAGTTAGATTCTGATATTTCTTCTTTGGATATTTCTCGATGGGATGGAAGTTTTGGCAGTTCTGATTCAAATTGGTCAGCTCATGCAGGACAAAGTAGTAACCTTTGGATGAATGCTCAACAAATAACCTCACAAGGAATACTTGGCAAGAAACAGCTAAGGAGGTTAATGCCCATAATTTATTTTAAATGACCGGTTTAATTTTAGACGGCCTAACGAAGTGGGTAACTGTTCAGTAAACGTTTCTTCAGTCGCAGCTGAGAGCAGCGTCAGTGCTTCCGTCTTCTCTGAAAAGAAGGGTAGGAAAAGATCTCCGGGTGCTGCACATATTTGTCCGCTTATAACACAATCTCTTTTATCTGCCCAAGCAATTGCTGAAGACGTGGAAAAGTAAAAAAGGAATTTTTATTTGAAAACTTTTTTCAGGCTTTGCCCGTTAACAATCGATCGGAATCCATCTTCATCCAGTTGGTCTTCTTCAAAGAGTTCTGTCATCAATGGTGCATCACCGTTAATTGGTACAGAATTAGCCACTTGTAACAATTTGGACAATTTCGATGAACAAAGATTAGGATCAACAGAAATGAGAAATGTGCTAGGGTCTGATGCAACGACAAATGCAGATGAAATACAACATAGACGACTAGATCATGAGAACTCCCGGTTAAAGAGGCATCCTCGAAAAGTTGTCTTAGAATTTGGGAAACTCAGTCTAGATGGGAAAACTTATCATCGAGGGCAAAACGTTTTCATAAGTAAGTCTTATGAGATTAAATTTTAAATCAGATTTTGAATTTTTATCTTTTAGAATCATCAAATACCGGTTGGAAGTCAATGCAAGCTTTAGTTATGCAAGTTAATGAGTTAACTGTACAATTTCGTTCGAGTATTCCTGGTGATACCAGAACTGTGACCGCGACTAAGGAGGATCTTGAGAGCGGAAGAGTGCTTGTCAAAAAACGATATTGATTTAATTTTTGTGTAAAATTTTGTACTATAATTAAATTTTAAAAATTTTTTTATAAAGAATCGTTTTTTCCTAAACTATTTGTTTGTTAGTTATATTTAATAACCAGTATAATTTAAAATAAATAATTTTTAGATTTATGGATAAAACTTCCTGTGAAAATATTTTTCTATTTGTTTTCAGTCAGGCTCATCCACAATTTAGACGAGCAGAGTTTGAAAGTGTATGTTTGCTTTTTAGGATTCAGCCAGTGCCCAATTTTACCCCGGACGAGGTAAACAAATAACCTTATTTTTCTAAATTATAATTTAGTCGCATTATCAAATCCTTCACTTTGATGGTGGTGAAGCTTCTGTTCGGTGTATACTTGGTCGTTCAGTTCTTCTTAAATCTGCCTTCCGTATTCTCATAAATGCACCTTCTCATGATATTGTCCTTGAGCAATTGAGTAAATCTAATATTTTACAGGTTTTATTATTTGGTAAATAAAAGCTTTTTCAGCCTTTTAATGATCCAGCGCAGTCATGGTGTCTCCAAGTTCGTTCACATTTGCGAAAAAGCGACGTCGTCTACACCCAGTCTTTGATCCAGGTAAATTTTATATTAGGCCTGTATTGGAACTATCTAATGCATTGATAACAAAAAAAAACGAGTTTCAGCGTTATGGCTCTTTCATGGGTCTAACTCAAGCGCCCATCGATTTGAAAAATGCACATAATATCTTCACTATTTTCGAAATTGGCATTAATTATAATGATGAAGTAAATCAGAAATCTGATCGAATTCTTTTTACAAAATTTGTAAGCTTAAAAGTTTAAATTTTGATTATCTTATTTTAATTTTTGATTGGCGTAGGCCAGACTGGTTTGAAAAGTAAATTCGCGCTTATGTCTAGGAATTACATTGGAAATTCTACTATGGATCCTGAACTTGCTTTCATACAAGCAAATTTAGTTTTGGCTAGTCCAGGGAGTCTTTTGATCGATCCATTTTGTGGAACTGGTAAATTTAGATAAAAATATTTTTAAGGATTAATTTACTCTTTAATAGGTGGTATTTTATTATCAGCAGCTTATTTCTGTTCTCACGTGCTTGGAGTAGAGATTAAATGGGATGTAGCCAAAGCAAAGGTTTAACATTTTATATTTTTAACTGTCTTTTATTTAAAAGGGAAAATCATCAAGAGTTGGGGAGGGTTTTCTTGGAAGCGACCAATCAGTAAAAGCTAATTTTTCACAATATGGTTTGAATGATGGCCGTTATTTGGGTGTTATCTTAGCTGATTCGTCAAAACATAAAATGTGGCGACATTTTGGGTTTTTCGATGCTATTCTTGCAGATCGTGACAATTTTATATAAATATTTATTTTATAAAATATATTTAGCTCCATACGGAATTAGGGAGCGTGGACAAAAATTGGGTGTTATGCAGTGGAAAAGAAAAATTGAAACAGAAATAAAACAAATGGAAGACAAAAATTGGTTAGACGATGATTTTTTGTTTATACTTTATTTAATAGCCAAGAAGTTAATCAGCAAAAGCAGCGACACAGAAATTATCCAGAAAAACAACAATATCAAATTTCTTCAGTATTTTTGGATCTTATGGATTTAGGCGTTCGATTATTACGTATTGGTGGTCGGTTGGCCTTTTGGTTTCCAGTGTGTAAATCAGAGTAATTTAGATTTTAGTTTAACTGTTATCTAAAAATTTAAAGGTATTCAGAGAAGATTTTGCCCAGATCCGACTGCCTTCGATTGGTCTACAATTGTGAACAACCGTTACAAACGAATACAGCAAGGTAAGAATATAAAAAAATATATTTACAAAATTATATTATTAGGCGGTTACTTGTTTATGAAAAAATAAAACATTCTTTGGTCTCGGAAAATGATGTTTTGCTCGAGAAGGCTTATGTCATTGATAATTGTTACAGCAGAGAATCTTTTCGTGAAAAAATATTTAAAAATTCTAGTTAGAAATTAAATGGATCAAATGTTTCAACTTTCTCACTTTCGAAAAATTAAATTATTTAATAATTAAACTTAAAATTTGTATTAACAATGATGATGAATCAAGGCATTAATAGAGTTAAATTTAACTAGATTTAATTTTGTAGCCAAATTTAACACGACATATATTTTTTGGTCCTTAATATAAATTGCTGATTTGCTACATAAATGTTTGCCCATTTTTTGATGATACTTATGTACATTAGTAGTAGTATTTAAAATAGCGCGACAATTTCAGGTTGATAATAAAAATGAAACTTTAAAGATCGAACATTGGTATAATACATAGTAAAATGAAAAGGAAAAATAAATTATCTGTGTCTCGTGTTTGTGTTTAGTGAAAAAATGAATGTTTTAATTTTAATAGTAACTACTTTTCTGAATTATTTTACTGACTAATAAATTTTTAGATTATTAAATAATACTTATAAGAATGGAATTTAGTTATTTTTATTCATATTTGAAGAATGAACTACTTAAGGAGACGGGAAAATTTTATTGTTCAAAAGTCTATCGATTTCTTGCCTTTTTATACATGTATGTTTTTTTTATTAATTTTTTATTAAATTTATTTACAATTTTAGCTTATTTTTGTTTATTTGTTGGAAATTTTTCTGCTTAATCAAACAATTTATTAAAAGTTTTAAACAATATTTATGGAGAAATTCTGCAAATGTTTTGCAAAAAGCTCCAAAAAATATTTCTTTTCTTTTTGCAGATAATCGTTATATTAATCCGGTAAATTTATTTTTGTTTTAATTTATATAATATATTTTAAGTATTTTATTTCATCACTTTTGTATTTATGCCTTTTGAATGGTATTAATGAAATTTCTTTTTGTGGATGTTTGTTTGATGTTGAGGATGAATGCAAAAAAATCGAAGGTCAAATTATTGAATTACTTTCCTGTAAAGGTGTGAAATTTATGTCAAATAAATTGTGGTTGTCAGAAAAGTTCAATTTAAATGTTGTTTATATTGGTGCTGAAAAATCTAAAAATATTCTCAACCAAATTGTTACCAAGGTAATTTTTAATTAAAATATTTTGTAATAAAAAAATTAAAAGTTCTCAGAATTGGATGAACCAATGAAGGAGAGCATTTTCTTTGATTATCTTTTTGAATTGTCAGGGTTAAAAGAGCCAGATTATTTTGTTTTTGTTGGCTCTTCTTTGCATGTTGGATTTGGAGATTTTCCGCTCTGGAGTTTACGGACAAGGTTAATTAATTAATTGTAATTTTCTAACTAATGTTTTTAAGTGAATTTCATTCTGTCGATTCCTTCTCAAATTATAATAAATTAACTGAAACCGAATTTTGTGATCTCATTGGGAAATATTCACAAAGGCATCGACGTTTTGGCAAATAAATCTGTAAAGAATTTTATAATATTGAGTTTTGTTTTACAATAATTCCTCAATAATATTTATTTAAAAAATTTAAGCAGAACTTTATTTTTGATAGATATATGTAATTAAAATTATTGTTAGAGATCCTTATAAGCTTGCTTTGATTGTGGTTATTATTTTCAAAAAATGTTTTATTATTTTTTGATTATTTGAAGCTTTCCTTACATTATTTTGTTAATTCATTGTTATTTTTAAAAGATATAGCTTTCTACTTTTATTTTGTTAAATATGGTTGTTAAATTAGTTGTTAAATAGAATAGATACATTAATTTATTTTTTGTTGCGTTGTTCGCATTTTATTCTGTCTTAATTTCTAAACTAAATTTTTTATTAAATTTTTAAAGGTCTCGCTCCATATCAATAATGGGGCTTTTAACTAAAGGGACACCTTTGAGTTGGCAGGAAATTGTTCCACATTTGGAATATATAAAGGTTTTTATTTATTTTAAATTACATAGAAGACTGACATAAACAAGTTTTCGATGTTTATTTAAATAAAAAGTTGAGCTTTCCAAGACATTTTGTTATTAAAATATTGTAATTTAGTTACATGGAATTGCGCAATTTGTTGCTCTCTACCATCGTGTTAAGAGCCGTGAGCGGGACCAACTTCGTTGGGGCGATGAGATCGAATACACAATTATTAAGTTTGACCATGAACACAAAAAAGTATTTGCAATTATTATTTTCTATTTTAAACAACGAAATTTAGGTTCGCGTTTCTTTACGTGCTCTCGACTTGTTAGACCAACTTTTTGCAAGTGAAGAGGTCAATAATTCTTTGGGTGAGGAGAATCGTTCTCTATGGAGACCTGAATTTGCTTCTTATATGATAGAGGGGACGCCTGGCACTCCCTATGGAGGTTTATACTTTCTTAAGTAAATATTCTATATTTTAGGTTTAATGTCTTGTTTTAATGTTGTCGAGTCAAATATGCAGATGCGACAAGTTTTGGCATCCTCCCTTCTTTTGCCTAACGAGTCTCTTCTTTCAATTAGCTTTCCATCACTTGGTGTTCTTGACTTTACTGATCCACCTGCAATACCGACACCTGAGGATGTTAATTGTGCAGGACGTTCTATATTTTTTCCTGATGAAGGAATTTATCAGGGTCACCCGAGGTTTTTGATATACTTTATCCGTTATTTAATGTTTTTAGATTTCGTAATTTGGTGAGAAACATTCGTGCAAGACGTGGAGAAAAGGTCGCAATTAATGTTCCAATCTTCCGCGATACGAATACTCCAAAACCTTTCATTGTAAGAAAAAGTATTTTTACTCTAATTTTGTTCTCTTTTAAGGAAAAGTTCACCGATCCGGAAGCTGCTCGTTCTGCTCTTCCTGATCACATTTATATGGACCATATGGGATTTGGAATGGGACTTTGTTGTTTACAAATGACCTTTCAGGCGGTAAATGTTCAAGAAGCTCGTTGGCTTTATGACCAACTCACAATTATTACTCCAGTTATGGTTGCGTTGAGTGCCGGTATTTTCTTAATTCAATTTTTATTGTTCCTTTTTTAGCTACTCCTATTTTTCGTTCTTATCTTTCTGACCTTGATTCTCGTTGGGATATAATTTCTGCTTCTGTTGATGATCGAACAAATTTTGAACGTGGAAAAGAACCATCAGAACTTGATTCGACTGGAACAGCTCCTGATGGATATAGTTTATTCAAAAATATTCCAAAGAGCAGATATGACAGTACTGATTGCTATATTTATCCATGTTCTGCGCCTTATAATGATTTACCATTACAATATCAACAAAAACATTATCAACAATTAGTTGATGGTGGTGTTGATGAATATTTGGCAAGACATTTTGCTCATATGTTTATTCGTGATCCTCTACAGGTTTTTTAATAATGAGCGCGAGCTTACAATATCAACAAATTTATTTTTCTTATCAGGTTTTTAAAGAACGTATTGAACAAGATGACCAGAGATCTACTGAACATTTTGAAACAATCCAATCCTCTAATTGGATGAATATGCGATTCAAGCCACCTCCTCCTGACGCGCCAGAAATTGGATGGCGTGTTGAGTTTCGTCCAACAGAGGTAAAAAAATTCTTTTTATTAATTTTTCTGTTTCATTTTCAGGTTCAATTGACAAATTTTGAAAATGCTGCATATTGTTGTTTTTTAGTTTTACTAACAAGGTTATTATTAAAAAATATTTTATTTATTATTTTTCAGAGTAATTGTTTCTTATCGACTTACTTTTCTTATTCGAATCTCTCTTGTTTCGGAAAATATGAAACGAGCAACAGTTAACTATTTTAAATAAATATTTTTCTAATTTAAATTTAAGAGAAGAAATGCTATTTTGACTGAAAAGTTTCATGTAAATCTTAAATTTTGTTTAAAAAAACTTTGTTTTTGTAGTTTCGCTCAAAAATGGCCAACTGTCAACATACGCCTGAAGGTAAGCCATGTACAGAAGGGCAGCCGCCAGCTGAACCAGAACCTGACTATAATACTACAGAAATGACAATAGATGAAATTGTTAACGGTTTTAAATATTTTTTTAAACTTTAAAAAATATTTTATAGGAAATAGTCAATTCTCTGGACTTGCACCTTTAATTAGACAATTTCTTGATGGAGCTGATGTTGATGTTGATACACGTTGTACAATCAATCAATATTTATCGTTTATACAAAAGAGAGCAAAAGGGGAAATTATGACTACCGCTAGTTGGATGCGATCTTTTGTGCAAAATCATTCAGATTATAAACATAATTCTTACGTCAGTGATGAAATTATTTATGATCTTTTAAAGAAGGTAATTCTTTTTGAATTAATAATTCGAAGTTGAATTAAAATTTTCAAAAAAAAAATTGTGAATAATTAAAGGTCACTATTCACGTCAATGTACATGTTATCCCTCTTAAAAAATATTTTTTAGATGGATGGTATTTCACGTGGTGAAGAACATTGTGAGAAACTCCTTGGATGTTATAAATCAAAAACGGATCAAAGAATTCCACAAGCAGTGAGATTAGCTGAGGAAAAATTGACAAGAGAATTGCGACGACATCAATAAGAAATTGAAAAGTAAATTTAATTTCAAATAATATAGAAGGTGAAAATTGACATTTATTATCTTTGATTTGCCCTTTAGAATATTTTTTAAAATTTAATTTTATTATTTATTTCTCCCAAATTCTGACCTAAATATACTAAATATTTAAATATTTTAAGTATTGCCGCTAAAAATTGTTAATAATTTCAAAACAATTAATTTTTGAACATCTAAATTTACTTTTATTTACTGAAGATTCTTGTTAAGAATTTTTAGCAGCGTTAAAATACTCCTCTATCCATCCAAAATATATTTTAGTTTAAATTTAATTTAACCAACCATCAATTAATTATTATTTCTCCCACATTTACTAGTGTGATCATCTTCCATATATGCCCCAAATTTTTTATAAACGCCTATTATTAATTGACAATATTCATTGACAAATTCTTTATTTTACACCTTTTTCTATTTATTAAAATAGTCTCAGAGGTCTGCCATTTAATGAGGCGAAGTTTCTCTCGTCAAGCCATTCTAGTAGTTTATTACTCCCGCCATTTTGCGTTTTTTATTATCTTTTCAGTCTCTCATTGACGAAGGGTGATGGGTTTTTTTGCTCCATATAAAACTGGTTTACGTTCTACTGTATAATGAAAATGTATCACTTGAAAATAAATTTAATTTTATATAAATGAGTACTTAAATGTTGTTATTTAATATTTTCTCAAAGATCATTATTCATATTTTACACAATATTTTTTTATTTTACATTGTCTGTTTTACTTTTATTCATTAAACGTTGAGCCTGGGATTTTTGTAAAGATTATAAAATATTTCATATATTGTTTTTAAATATTTTTATATAAAAATATAATTTTGATATTATATTTTTAGATAATTTCTTTAAACTTGGATTTTTGTTATTTCTTTACGGGTTGGTTGCTATTGAATTGCATACTCAATCAAACAATTGGTTGACGCTTTATGTAAGTTTTTTTTTAATATTTAACGTATTTAGAGGTTAAGTAGTATTTCTGGCAATAAGAGGTTCATAGAGAACGTCTCATTGTGAAAACAAGGGATCAGATTATTTGATTAAAATAGTTAAAAAATTTTTTTAGTTCTTTAAGTGAGATCAATTAAAAATATTTTGAACAAAAAAATTATTGAGCATCTTTTAAATGTAATTTCTTGTTAGATTTTTTTGATTTTTGTGATTCCCTTTTACTTCTTTCTATTTTATCTTCCTCCTCTTCTTCACTTTCTTTATAATCAATATCCTTTATTTTAAAATATTTTCTTAAATAATTATTATTAATTAAATTTACCTCAATTTCTAAAATTGACTCTGGAATTGCTATACTGGCAGAAACAAATTGTTTTCTTTGTGTATCATATTCAACCATATTTCCATCGAATCCAACCTTAATTTTGTTGGATTTTTAAAATTAAATATTTATTCTTTCATAATCATTCTTTTAGCTATTTTTTCTTAATTAAAACATTTAAATGCCCATGTTTATTTAAACTCAATTTGCGTCTAAAAATATGTAGTCGTAAATTTTCCCCATAAAATATTCTAATTTTTTAAACAATTTTCCCCACATTTTTTAATTGTTTAAAATACCTGTTTGAGCAATATATTTGAAGGGCTTGTGGTTGCCAATGAAAGCCCAATGAATGTTCGGTTTGATGTTCGAACACGTTCTTGTTCTCGCTTCAAAGCTGCCAATTCTTCTAATCCTTGTTGTTTTTTACCCGATAATCTTGTAAAACAGCAACACAAATATCGAGTAAATAAATCAGAAAATAACTTTAATTTAAAAATAATTAATAAAAACATTGTTATAATTGAGGATATTTCGGTGATATATGTATAATCGGAGTAAGATATTCTTAAAGGGAATTTTCTTCGTGATATGTTAATTCATTGGGAACTTATTTACTTTAACTACCCACCCCAAAATTTTGCCGGATATATTTTGTATACGGACAATTTATATATCATTCGAAAGAGCTCGACGAGCTGAATCGAATGACACCAAAAGCAGCCCACGGTCACAAGTCTAACCGGAGACAAATGGGCTCAAAATGGTCAAAGCAAACCTAGTGCAAAACCCCGACATTCCGCGACGGTTTTGCGACAAACGCCTCGCGGGAAGTTAAAAATCACTGAGTTATACACCAGTAACATAAATCTATACCTTTTTACCGATTTTCAGCCCTGAAATTCGGACCTACCCCCCTAACCACACAAAAGCAGTTATTCCAGCGAAAATTCAGTTGCTCGTAATTTCGTTCAAAATCATCAAAACGAGCTGATTTTGTTACCATTCGACTCAGCTCGTCGAGCTCTTTCGATTGACATATATATTGTCCAAATCTAAATGAAAAATCCCCCTACAAAATTTTGGGGTGGGTAGTTAAAGTAAATAAGTTCCATTCATTGAACATTTTCGCATTTTATTTTGTACATTTCTGTTTCCATTTTTTCTGCTTAGTTTTGGAATTTTAACAATTACCTGTGGATAAACACAAAATACAATAACTAACATCCATCCAAATAATATCATTAATCCAAGTATAAATAATCGACGTTGTTTTTCTGCTTCATCTGCATCTATCGAAGCTGTAGCAA
The DNA here is from genome assembly GCA_963681835.1 of Meloidogyne enterolobii. Taxonomy (NCBI): domain Eukaryota; kingdom Metazoa; phylum Nematoda; class Chromadorea; order Rhabditida; family Meloidogynidae; genus Meloidogyne; species Meloidogyne enterolobii. The sequence continues at coordinate 1,309,721 of CAVMJV010000010.1, read as the reverse complement.
AAAGTAATTTACTAGCATTTACATTAACCATTACTAAATTATTTGAATAAGTTTAACGCTGTTCAAATAAATTTAAAAAAATTTTTTCTTTTTTATTTAAAAAAAGAAAATCATAATCAATTCATTTTAAATGAACTCTTTCTTTTTATTAAAAAAAAGATGAAAATTTTTGATGTTGAAGAATTGTCTACATATATTTTCAACAACTGTTAAATGTCAAAAACACATTTTTTTTTTACTTTTTTTGTGGCATTAGAAAAGAGAAAAGGAAAAAAGAATTAATAATTAGCTAACTATTCGCTTTACATATTTTTTTGGTTGAGTAAACAGACAAGGGAAAAAATAAAAGAAAGAATTGGCATTTACTGACTGACTTTTCTTTTTTAGTTGCCAACTGGCACAGCTAACATTAAATATTACTATTTTCCAAAATCTTTTCTCATTATTACCTATTGATAAATAGAAAAATTAAAAATTTAGCAAAAAAAGAGAAAATGGAGGGAAAAATGTTTTTTTTTAGGAAAATTATCTTTTTTGGAAGAATTTATTGAAAGAAAAGATTGAAAGATTGAGGGGAGGGTTTTTTTACTTTAAAAGGAAGATTTGGAAAAATAAATAATCTGAGATAGGCTAAAGATTTTATGTAATATAATATTTATTTGTTTAATCGGATGCCCGAGGCTATGACGCGCTATAGCTTTAAATATTTGCGATATATCTCTATGTAGTAAGGTAAAGAGGGTAAAAGGAATATTTGTAGAGAAATAAATTATTTTGTAAAAGAAACCATAAGGAAATTGGAAAGAGTAGAAATAAAAAATACATAGAGCAAAAATAAATATTTTGGATTGATTTTGTTTATTTTTCTAAAAAATTAAACAAAAATTATTTGTGTTTTTTCAGTAAAAAATGTTTGCACCAAAAAAGAATAATCTTGATGAAGATAATGAACCTTTATTAATTGAAGAAGCCTATAGTGGAGAAGCTGTTCACGAATATATGATAAAAGACAGAAAAGTAAAAATAAATTTAATTAATTAATTTTAAATTTTTAGTCTTCTAATATAATTAAAAGACCCCTCCGACAACACATTCACAATGCTAGAGCACTTTTTGCTGAAATTTTTATGCCTCAAGGATATCCACAAACTGTTAGTTCTGATTATTTGGAATATCAGAAATGGGATACTTTACAGGTAAAAATATTGAAAATTAAATGGTGATGAGGAGGTGAAGCGACATTTTAATTAATTTCTATTAAACCCATCGCTCCGTGTCCTTCTCTGTCAAATGTTTTTTTTCTTGGTCTTGCATTTTTTATAAACTTCTTACAATTAGAAATTTTTTTTCTATTTATTCTTAGGCCTTTGCAAGTTCTCAAAACGGCGCTTTAGCCACTTTAGCAGTTTTAAAAGGTGCTGGAGTCGGAAATGAACAAGCAACAGTTTTGGCTGCAGCTTTAACTTGGTTATTAAAAGATGGAGTTGGAATGATTGCAAGAATTGTTTTTGCTTGGGCACGTGGTTCTAAATTAGATTCCGGTTTTTTTCAAAAAAATTTTTTTAAAAGAAAAAATATGTTTTTAAAAAAGATAATAAACAATGGAGATTAATTGCTGATTTTTTAAATGATTTTTCTTTTATGGTTGAATTATTTGCTGTTTATTTACCGAGACTGTTTTTTGCTCCATTAGCTTGTTTTGCTGCTTTTGTTAGGTTTGAGAATTAAAAAAATAAGGGAGAATTATTATTTATTTATTTTTAGAGCAATTGTTGATGTTTCTGGTCGAACAACTAGAATGGCTGTTATTAGACATCAAGTAAATATAAAAATAAAAATTAAAAAATTTGAATTTTTTTAAAGGCTCGTAGAGACAATTTAGCAGATGTTGCAGCAAAAGATGGAAGTCAAGAAACTTTAGTTAATGTTTTTTCTTTGTTATGTTCTTTAATGTTATTGCCAACAGTTGAAGGAAATGCATTACTTATTTGGCTTTTTTATTTTTCTTTTACTTATGTACATTTATATTCAAATTATAGAGCGGCAAAATCATTAGAATTTGATACTTTAAATCAAGCAAGATTTCATATTTCTGTTAGGTAAGGAAAAAAATATCTTAATCTAAATTTCCCCTTATAATTACTTATTGGTTATACGCCCACAAACTGAGTGCCAGCCGAATTTGATCGGCTTTTTTTGATGCCTGATCCAATTCAAATAAATCTTATATCATTCGAAAGCCCTCCATAAGAAGAATCTTTTCTCCAACTTAATGGATCAAGTCTGATCACTCGTTAAAATGTTATAACCAGATAAATGTGAAAAACGCCAAATAACTGGACTAATCATGTTATAACTTTTAATGAGCGATCAGACTTTATCTATCCTATTAAATAAGGTACAGCTTATTGAGGGCTCTCGATTAATACAAAATATATTTGAATTGGATCAAACTCAAAAAAGTTATAGCCAAGTAATGTCGTATGGCACTCAGTTTATGGGCGTATAACCGATAAGTACCATTATTTATTACCCACATACAAATTTTTCAATTTTAATCAAAAAATAATCTTTTCTTTTAGGCATTATTTAAATAACGGCAAAGCACCTTCAGTTCAATATTGTAATGCAAAAGAACCAATTTTGGTTCCATTAATTAAAAGTTTTTGTCATTTAAATCTTGGATGTCCATTATCTTCTTTACCAAAAAATATCAGTGTTTTAGAATTTTTAAGTAAAGAAATTGAAGAAAAAGAAAATATTTGTTGGAAATGGACAGGGAAATTACTTTGTGTTGTTGACAAAATTGAAAAAATTGGTTGGATGGTTGCCGTTGATGGGGCTACACAAGAGGATATGTTTAATTCTCTTTTTTCTTTAGAATATTTTGGATTAACAAAAAGGTTTTGTATTGAAAGTTTTTAAAATAAGAATTTTTTTTAATTTAAAAGTTGGCCAACAGAAGAAGAAATTTGCCAATTTAGAGAGTCAATGACTGGCCAAGGATGGTCTTTACAAACAAATCAATTAAATATTGATGAATGGCGTTTTAGTAAATCAAATGTTGCAAATGGAGTTGTTAAAAAGGAAAATTGAAAAGAAAAGATATTTTGTTTTAAAGAATGTTCTAACTTTTTGAGGGATGTTTATATATTTTTTGCATTTATCTTTATTTAAAGACCTGGCTCCTCTAAAATGCTTTGTTTCCATAATTTTTCTTAAATTTCAAACAGACTCATTCCTTGGGGTCCGCAAGCCATTTTTTTATTTTAATGACCAATTTAGACAGTTACAAGCATAATAACTGTGATGTTATAATAATTGACATTTGTTTTTATTTAAACAAGAATAAATATATTTAAAGTGTATTTCTGAATTTATTGTAGTTTTTGTCTAACTTTTAAAAATTCAAAAAGAAATCTTTAAGAGAAAAATATTTAAATATTTTTATTCAACTTGTTCTTCCACATTTTGATATTTCAATTTGTAATATTCAACAACTTCACGTTGGTATCTTCTCTTGTCTTTTTCTGATTTTTTTGCCCAAATTAATTTTTCTTTAACAGGCATATTTTGCCATTCAGTAATTGCATGTCGAAGATAATCTCTAAAAATTGTTTCTTATAAAAATGAATTAATTTAAATTACATTTTTCCATATTTGTCAATAAATTTTTGCATATTCTCTTGTAACCAAATAAAATAATCGCTCCACTTAAAATTTAATAATTAATTTTAAATTTAAAAATAATTATTTACTGGTTGTCTTGGAGCATATTTATTTAGTTGATGTTCATTATTTGGATTGTTATTCTCTTTCGATTCATCTGATGTTGAAGGCATCATTATAGAATTTAAAGGAAACTGTTAAAAACTTGTCAAAGCTATTTTTCAAATAATTTTTAAAAAATTGTTTAAAACAAATAATCAAAAAATATTTTTAAAAATACTTTCAGAAAATTTCAAATACAGAAAAAAAAACATTTAAAAATCACTTTCTTTTAATTAAGTCATCTACAAAATGTAGCATCCAATTGCCGTATTTGTGGAAGTGCTAATATTGCTTTTCTTCTATAATTAGCACACCCTTCATTATATATTGGATTATGTTCCAGATAAACTGTTTTAAGAGATTCTAATTTAGATAATTTATCGACTTCAAACCAAGAAGAAATTTTGTTATTATTTAACTTTAAAAATTTAAAAATACTTTTAATTTTAATTATTATTTTACCCAAATATCTTCAAGTTTTTGTAAATGTCCCAAATTATCCAAAGAAGAAATTGAATTTGCAGCAGCATCAAGTAATTGCAATTTAACCTTTTTTTTATGTAAAATTTCCTTTTAATTAAAAAAATAAAACCTGATTTTCAATTCCATTTAAAGATTCAATTCCTTGGTCATTTATATGTAATTCTTCCAATTCCACCAAATTTTCCAAACCTTCCAATTTTGTCAAACGATTTGCCTAAAAATTGAAAAAATTTTTTAAATTAAAAAACAAAAAAAAGCTCACAGGTAAACTAAGTATTCTTAATTTAACAAGAGAATCAATTCCTTCAATTTTTTTAATTTTATTTTTTCCCAAAAATAATTCTTCTAAATTAATTAAATACTTTAAATTACAAATTTCTTTAATTTTATTATCTCCCAATTCTAATAATTTAAGGGAAATTAATCCTTCCAATCCTTCAATTTGTTCAATTTTGTTATTTATAAGAAAAAGTTTACGAAGTTTTGAAAGCGTTGAAAGACCTTTAAAAATAATTTTGTTTAATTTAAAACATTAAAAAAACCTTTTATTTTTCCAATTCTGTTATAACTTAAATCCAAAATTTCCAAATTAATTAAATTTTCAATTCCTTGTATTTCTGTTAGTTGATTGTCATATAATTCAAGTTCAGTGAGATTTATTAATAAAGAAATATTTGTGTTTAAACTAGTAAGCAAATTTTGGCGTAGACCCAAAAACTATAAAAAAAATAAATTTTTAAAATTTAAAACAAAAAAAAACCTCTAAATCCTTAAAACGTGACAAATCAGGAATTGTATCAACACGCATTTGATTTAAATCAATTGACTTAAAAATATCTTTTTTTTTAAATTTATCTAAATTCAAACCGTTTCTGTATTTGGAACGCCAGTCAAATCAAAAATATTTCTAGATTGAATATTTGTGTTGGATTCAGCTTCAGTAGAACCATTTACTTCCGATTCAACACCAGAATTATTTTGATTATTTTGATCCATTTATTAATGCAAATATAAACTTTAAAAGGAATTTTTAAATAATTACAAAATCATTTTTGGTCAAGTGAGATTTGATAAAATGAAAAATTATTTTTGGCATTATGTAATTTTAAATTTTTAAAATTATTTTTTTTCTTCTTTTACGCATTTTTCGTTCAATAAATTTTGTGACCTCGTTTACATCTTATCCGCAATCTTTGTGTTTTCAGATAACGACTAGTTTTCTATCAATATATTCACCTTTTAATGGATAATAACCGATATCGTGACCAAAGGAATGGAGGAGGTGGACGTGGAGGAGGCTATGACCGACGTGGTCCGCCGCAGCATAACAACGATAATCGCGGCGGAGGAGGTCGTAATAACTATGATGGAGGGAATCGCGGAAATGGCTATGGTGGTGGTGGTGGGGGAGGTGGAGGTCGTTACAATGGAAATCATAATAACGGTTTTAATTTTATATTTCATTTTTATTTAAATATAATTTTTAGGATATAACGATCGAAAGCGAAGTGGTGGTGATTATGGTGGTGGTGGCCGTGATTACGAGCCAAGACCTTCTAAACAAAATTATCAGCCTAAACAGGAAGAGAAGATTCCACTGTTAGTTTGTAATTAAAATGATAAGTATTGTTTTATTTAAGTTGTCAATTGGAAATTGATATTGAGGGGAATGTTGATGGAAAAGAGGGAAAATTTAATTATAAGGTTTTAAAATTTTTTGTTTAATTTTTAAAATATTTTAAAGAATATTTCTGACGGAACTGTTGCTTCTCTGAAAAGGTTAATTATTACTGGAAGAGTTGAACATTCTGAGCCAATTCGCAATGACATGGCTATGTTTGTTGGAACTATGGGAGTTTTCTTCAAAAAAGCGAATATTTATAATTCTGTGACTGTTCTGCTGAATGATGCTGAAAGTATAATTTTAAAAAATTTATATGAATTTTCAAAAAATTTATTATTTCAGCTATAGGCAAAATGAAATCTCTTACTACGGCTTTACTTTCTGGATGTGAATTGTTAAAAATTGGATTTGTGCAATTAAATCTTCTTGAACTGTCTGGTATGAAATTTACGATTTATTTTAAAAATAATCAAAAATTCAGCTTTGGATCGCATTCCTGAACTTCATGTTATGCTGACAAGTGCTAATTCTATTTTAGATTTTGGTTCAATTGGAATGAAGGTTTTAAATATTTTTTCTTTAAAATATTTTTAATAAAAATGTTTTTAAAGAAATTATTTGGATGGTTGCATGGAAAGGCTAAAAAAGGGCCAAGAAAGTTATATTGTGAAATTCGTGATCCTAATTTTGCTCGTTTGTTTGTGCACGCATTAAAAACTGTAAATTAATTTTTGATATATTTTTTAAAATAAATATTCAGAATAAGGCAGATGCAAATTATGTTATTTTGATTGTCTGTCCGGAACTTAAACTTCATGAATTTGAATTGGAAATTGGCGGAAAGAGTACAATTAAAATTACTTCTGGACAGCGTCATCAATATTTTATTTGCAAACATCCAATTGATAAGCCAGTACAAAATCCTCAAGGATTAATTTCTGAACGTACCAAAGAGTTGCCAGAAATTATTTTTGCTTGCAAAAAAGGTTAAATATTTAAATTTTTGTTATTTAATTGGACACGATTCGTAATTTATCTCTTTACTCGTAAAAAGATATTATTTTCAAATTTAGAATAACATTTTAAAAACATTGAAAGACATATAAACTTTATTAAGTATTTAAATTTTAATATTTTCAGAATGAATTTCGCCGTTTATGTGCTCGGTCTGATTTGGATCTACTTTAATTACCACAAAAACAATTTATTTGGAATTACCTATTTCTATTTTTAAGTTTCTCCCTTCTTTTTTCATTTTATCAAGTTTTTATTTTTACTTTTTTTTTTTATTTTCTACATTTTTTGTTTTGTAATTCTTTTATGAGGGCACTTTTAGTTAAATTTTTTAGCTATTTAATTTCAATCAAAAATAAAAAGTGCTTTAGAGGCGAAACCGGTAGAAATACTTTTATTTATTTTTTCGCCGATATAAATACATGCTATTGACAAATCTCTTTAAAAAATTCTTTTTTATATGCTACTCGGGGAATTTTTCTTTATCTCGAGAACACCCAGTTACTTTAAATTATTTAAAATTATTTTTATTTTTTCAAGTAATTCTTTACAAAACTTTTTTTTGAAATATTAAAAGAAATTTTATGAATATGTATTTTTTGACCATGAAAACAGAATTACTAAATATGTAGTTTTCCATTTTGTTACAAAATAAACTTTTTTAAAAATTTTTATTTAAAAAAATGATTTAATTTATTTTTTACCTTTAAAATTAAATATTTTAAATTTAAAAAATTCTTTTTAGAATGAATTTATATTAAAGTTTTTAAAAAGGTTATGTTTGGTAGGGGAACATTTACTGACAATTATTCTACTAGTTCTGAAGAAAATATTCAAGTAATTGAAAGTGAAGACGATATTGGATTATCTAAAGATTATTTAAATAAACAAAAAGAAGAAAATAATAAAAGAAAACATCTAAAAAATTTTATCCGTTCTCAACATATGGCTAGTGAAAATGTTGTTGATGGGGGATTTTTGGATTTAATATCTCGTGGACAAAAGTGAAATAAATAGATTTTGTTTTTAATTAATTTTTTTAGGCAAAAACAATCAAAAATAAATTTATCAAAAATTAATAATCTAACAAATCAAACTAATTCTTGGTCTGAACAAGAAAGTGAGGAAGTATCTCAAAATGAAGATTATGGTGATTTTCTGATGGGAAAATATAGTAATGGACATTTAAATAATTTTCAAAGAAATGGATTATTAAATAAAAATGAAAATATTAAAAATCTTCAATCACCAATTCCAAGTAGTTTATCTTCCTTTACATTTACAACAGATTCACAATTAATTGAAAGAAGGAATTTTGGTGGGGAAAGTTGTAGTTTGTCTTCAATTGGATTAAATGAGGTGGAGAAAATTAAATTTTTTTTAAAGTTATTTAATTAGAATTTAAACGAAAGAAGAAGAAATTGGGATGAAGAAGAAGGCGATTATGGAAGTTTGGCAACAAATATTAATTTAAATAATTTATCCAAAAATGAGAATTCAATAAATACTTTATTTAATGTAAATTAATAATTAAATTTATTTAAAAATATTTTTTAGTTAAAAAGTCAATTATCTTCCTCTTCATTAAATAATGGACAATCAACAACACTAAATTCTTCAATTTTAAATATACCTCAAATTAATTCTGCAGATTCTTGTAGTACTTTGATACAAGAAATTCCAACAGTTTTGTGAAAAAGAAAATAAATTTCTTTTTTTTATTTTTAAAGGATTGCCTTCAAAGAATTACCGACCCTTTTTTACTTTACAATGAAAGAAATAATTTATTTAATTTGGCACAAAAAATTGGTGTTAAATTTGAAGTTCGAGAAATTGAGTAAGGAATCATTTGAAAAATTGAAAAAAAATATATTTTTTAATTTTAGAGGTGCTTTTATTTTTTCCCATCCACTAACTAAAAATATAATTGTTTTTAATTCTCAAATTTTTAATGGACAAAATGGACAGAAAATTGAGGGAATTCGTATTTCTTTGGTAAAAAATAAAATTTTGATTAAATAAATTGTTTAAATTTAGCATAAAAATGAAAGACTTTATCGAGAAAGTCATCTTTGGCCGGTCGAAAGATGGTTGGGGTTGGCAACAATTGAAGGTGTTTGTAGACGTTTCTTTTCCTCTTCTTGCGATATTTAAAAAATAATTTATTTAAATTTTCTTAAATTTTAATTTTTTAAATTTAATTTTTAAAAAAAGAGGTTAAAAGGGTTATCAAAAAAATATTTTTTTAATTTTTTATTTATTTAGATAACCTTTTTCTCCTTTTCTGTAAATTTTCTTTTTACCTTTTTTAAATTGTAAATGATATTCAAATATATTTTTTTCTATTCTGTACACATTTATTAACAATTTTTTAACGAATATTTTTTTTCTGATATTCATTAAATAATTAGAGAGAGAAGAATAATTAATTAATTTTTATCATTTATGTATTTTCTATTGACAAAATTTTTGTTAAAAAAAGAATAAATTGAATTTAATTAAAAATTAAATTTTATTAAAAATTATCTCTTCTCTCTTTTTCTTGTTCTTTTTAAATTCTAAATCTTCATTTACATTTTTTTTATTTTTAAAATTTTAAAAATTTCCATACCAACGTTTAAAATAAGGATAATGATACCTAAATATGTAGAATATTTTATTAAATAATTTTTTTTTAATTTTTTTTAAATTTACCAGTAATAATAACTACTTCGAAGAGGCCAATAACTTTTTAAAAAAATGTAAGGAAATTAAAAATAATTAAAAATACTTGTAATAAGGGTCTGAAGGTAAAAATTGGTAACGATCAAATTTTCGATTATACCAATTTGTCTCTAACTAAAAGGGAATTTTTTTAAAAATTAATTTAGAAAAAAAGGGAATTACCAAATAACTTCGATAAGAGGGCCAATAAGAGCGAAATAATGGGTAGTAAAAATAATTGGAGACAATAGAGCACAAATTGCTAGTTAAGGGCCAGTAATAGGGTTTGTTTTTTGGCCAGTATCTGTTGGGGAGAATTTTGTTTTTAAATTTAAATTATTCAAAACCTTGTTGGGGAATTAATATCAGAATAACGCTGGGCAATATTTAAAGAAGATTGGGATTTACAAAGTTTTGGGAGGGGCTCGTTAGTTAAACTTTCGGGGGTTAATGTAGCTGTTGAACGGCTTCGACAAATATGTCCGTACATTTTTTGTTTGAATTTTATATTGATTGATTAGGAAATAATTCTTTGGGATTTTTGAAAAGAATTTAAAAGATAAAGGTTTAATTAAAAGGGTATCTATGATTTTTGACGGAGAGAGGGAGAGGGGAAAGAGAACATTTGTTTTTATTTTCTTTTCACTAAATTTTTTGTTAAAAAAGATTAAAATATTTTCTTGTGAAAAAAAGGAAAATAAATAAAAAAATGAGAGGGGGATTTTATTAAAAAAATTTTTTTTTGTTTAATTAATTCTCTAATTTTTACAGAAAATGTCAACAAATAAATATTTAAATACAATTAAAGATTTATATAAAGTGTATGCTATATCAAAAAATTTTCAAAGATGTGCTGAAAAAGTTGGAAATTAAAAAAATATACGTTTTTATTAAATCTAATTTTAAAGTGTCGAGTAGTTGAAGTAGAAGAAGGGCGAGTTAAAGTAGAAATGGAAGTTGAAGAAAAACATACAAATCCTTTTGGCACTTTACATGGAGGTGCATATGTATTAGTGTTTCACCGGAACCGAAGTTTTGACCGGAACCGGATCCAATTTGAGTTCCGGATCTCGGAACCAGAACTTCCGGTGAAACTTTAGTGTGTATTTAGTTAATTAATTTTGTGTTAAAAATAATAATTAAAGGAATGACAGCAACATTAGTGGATATTGTAACAACAACAGCTTTAATGGCAACACCTCAGGGAAAGGCTGGTGTAACTGTTGATTTAACTGTTAGTTATTTGGCTCCTGCCAGAATTGGTAAAAATTAAAAAAAATATTTTTTAAAAATAAATTTATTTTTTAGGTGAAACAATTTTAATAGATGCTTGGGTAACTAAATTAGGACGTACTTTAAGTTATACTTCTGCTGATGTTTATAGAAAAGTAGATAATACAAAAATAGCTACAGCTTTACATACTAAAGCATTTCCAATTATGAAAAATTAATTATTTAATTGAAAGTTGTTCCTTTTGTTAGTTAAAAAACATTAAAAAATATGTATTAATATTAAATCAAAAATTATTTTCCATTCATAACCTGTTAATTAATACAAAAAAATATTTTTTATTTTTCGATCTAAATTATTTATGTATTGGCCTTTGACAATATAAAGAAATAAAAATATTTTTCCAAAATTTTTATTTATTTTTTCTTCTTTATTTTTGTTCCATCAAATATTTATTTTATACTTAATTAGCTTTTTTGGAAGGTTGCACATATTTGTTAAACATTAAATAATGCATTTTCTCTTTTTTCCTTTAATTACGGGTGGCAAATTGAAACGAGGGAGAGAAAATAGAAAATAAAGTAAAAAATAAATAAAGGTTAAAAGAAAAAAGAATAAAATAACAAAACAATAACAGAAACAAAAAAATATTTAGTAGAACTTAATATTTAAAATAAACATTCAAATTTCTCCATTTTTTGGCTTCTTGTCGTCTCTTGATTCTTCTCGTTTTGTTAAAAGTATTTTTTTGAGGAAAAGCTGTTCTGAATTTTAACTAAAAATCTATACATAATTCAATATTTACAAAAATATTCTTTTTCCGTATATTCTTTATTTCTTTCACAAAAACTTCCCTAAGGGTTGCTAAAATTATAAATTGGAAATGGACATAATTTATTAATAATTGCCGGATAAATACAAAAATTGAAGAGGGGAGAGAGAAATATATTTATTTTGTATTTTATTAAATAAGTATTTCCCCCTTTTTTCTTCAAATATTTTTTTAATTAAAAAATTAATTTTATTTTTTTATTTAATTTAAAATTAAATTCTTTTACTCAAAAAATTCTTGTAATTTGTTTTGTATTTGTTCTTTATAATTAAACAATGTTTTGATTTTAAATGTTTAGAAAAGTTTACTTCTTTTAATTTTTAGAAAGAATTAAATAAATGTTATATTTAAAAATAATAATAATTATTATTAATTTATTATTTTTTATTAAATTTGTAGAACAACAAAAACCCTTAAATATATCTTCTTCTAAAAATAATTTTTTGGTTAATTTTTATTTATTTTTTTTTAATTTTAAATTTAATTTTTTTTTAAATAGAAACAACAATTTATTCAACAATTTAGGTTATTTACATATTTTGAATTAATTTATTATTTTTTGTTAGATCAAAAACTAGTAGTAATTCAATAATAATAAATAACACAACAAAACGTTTAAAATTTAATAGTAATAGACGAATTCCTGAAGGGTAAAATAAAAAAATTTATTTAAAATAAACTTAATTTTTTCTAATAATTTTTAAATTCTGGGAAATTACTGGAACTCGCAAAATCCCAAAAATTTTGGAGGACTTTTTGGTTACGAATATTTAAACCCAAAAAGTTTAATTTAAAATTATTAAGGGAAGTATTGTTTAAATAAATTTAAAAAATTTTTTTTAATTTAAAGAAATATTTTGCCAAGAATTAAAAATTTAAAGCCCCAAACATTAATATCTACTTCTTCATCTACATTAATTAACAAAAATAATCAAATACCTAAAATAACTAAATTTACTGTAAGTTTAATTAATTAATTTTAAATTAATTTTAATTTTTATAGAAAACAATAATTTTGCCAATTCAATCAAATAATAAATTGAGAAATCCAAAAATAATACCTAAAGGTTTGGAGGGGGGGGGGGATTACAAAAATAATTATGTAAATTTAAAGTAAATACTCCTTCTACACCTTCTCAACGTTTATTTCTTCAATCATTATTAAACAAAAAACAAAAAGAAAGAAATAATAAACAAATTCAAGAGCAGCAATTAAATTTAGAATTAAAAAGAAGACAAAATATAAACAAAGAAAAAATTAGTAGCAACAGAAATTCTTTTAATAAAAATGAAGGAAAAACAAAAATCGGGGAAAGTAGACAAAAAATTAATGTAAATAATTAAATTAAAACTCTTTTTAATTATTTAATTAGTTAACAACAACAAAAACAACAATAAATAAACACCACCAACAATTACCAAATGATAAAAGACATGAAAATATTTTATTATCAAAAATAAAATTAGTAGAAGATTCGTCATTTGAAAGGGAAAAAGCTAAACAATTAATTAGGGAAAGAGTATTTTCTATATCCCCAACATTACCTCCCCCTCCTTCTGCCTCTCCTTCCTCCCCTTCCCCTCCTCCTTTCCCCTCCCCTCCTACAACAACAACAACTTCAAAACCTTTAATATCTACAACAACAGAAATTGAACCGAATTTATTAGAAAATATAGATGAAGAGAAGGAAGAAGAAGAGGGGGAAGAGGGAGAAGAAGAAGATGAATTAACAACAACAACAACAATAATTAGTGGGAACCCTCCAGGAATGATGCCCCCAAATGATAATAGTAAATGGAAACTGAAAACAATATTTAAATAATTTAAATAATTTTAGTTGTTGACGAATTAAATAATGCAAATGATTTTATGGAAGTTGCAAATAGATTGGGTATTTTAGAAATGTTTAGTACAAAAACAACAACAATAAATATATTTTAATTAATTAATTGCTCATTTTTTTGTCAATTTATTTAATTTAATTTATGTTATCTTTCTCCCCCTTTTTATTTAAAAAAATATTTTTTCTTTTAATTTTACATATTTAAATTTTATTTTAAAATATTTTTTTAAAAATTTAACAAAAAGTTTGTTTTTAATCTCCAGAGATTTTTAAATAAATGAAAGGGCAAAGATTTTTAAAAGGAACTTTTTCTCGAAAAAAATATATATTTAATCATTATTTTGTACTTTTTAAATAAATCTTTTTATTTTTTAAAAACTTTTCTTCCACTAAAAACAGATTTAAAAAATATTTTTTTATTTACGCAATAATTTAAAAACTTTTTATTTTTAATTTTTGTGTATGTAAATATTTAAAAGCTTTTACAAATTAATTTGAGTATTTTATAATGATATATGCATTAATTTTTAAATAAACAAATAAAAAATTATTAAAATATTTTATTTTTAATTTAAATTTAAATCTAGAAAATTCGTCAAATAAAATTAAAAAAATAGAGTTTTTTACAAAACAGAAAAGAATTGGACAAGTTTGTGATAATTCTCTTAAAAATCCTAACTCTTTAATATTAAGAGGACATAGAAATTATTTAAAACACTTTTTAATTCTTTAATTGTTTTGTTGACGACGAAATGTAAAGTTTTTTTATTCAAGATTAAAGTTTTATTATTATTTTTTTAAAGTCTCAAAATCATTTATAAATATATGTTTGTAAATGTCCGCCCCGTCCTTTCATCTTTCCTCTCGTTTTTTCCTTTTAAATTAAATTTTTTACTAAAAAAAGAATAAAAAAATATGTCATTTCATGTAATATATAAATATATAAACACCTCTACTTTACTTAAAGTCCTCCTCCTCCTCCTAATTTTTTATTTGATGGATGTCTTGACATTATTTATATATTTGTTGCTTTTACTCAAATAGAGTATAACTTGAACAAGTTTTGTCATTAAATTTAAATAATAAATAAATTAGCAAATAAAATAATAATTCGAATTAAAATTTGTAGCAACTAAAATTAAATATTAAATACCTCCTACTAATGATTAAACGCTCGTACCAAAATTCGTACTTGGTACTCCAAGTACGAACAAATTGGTACTCCAAGTACGAACAAATCTAAGTATTTTCAACTATTTCAACGATGGAAAATGTTACTAATAATTTATTTTTATTATAAATACTAAATAAAAGTAACATCATCTAATATCCTTTTCTTTCTATTTATTTTAAGCATTTCTCTAAAAATCATTCATACTTTTCAGGTTTAATTAATATCCAAAAATAATTAAATAAATATAAAAAATCCTTTTATCTTCTGGATTTTTTTGTAAAATTTTGCCTAAAGAATTATTTTCACAATTTTCGATAAAATTAGAAAAACCTCAAAAATCCAATTTTAAACAAGAAAAAATTCAATTGAATTAATTTCTCTTTCATTTTTAAAAAATATTTTTTTTCTTAGAATATATTTTTTACTAAAAATCATTAAAAAGTGTTCATCACTCTTTTTTCTTTGACATTTTATGTACTAAAAAGATTAATTAAAAGAACATTTCCTTATAAATTCTCAAAAAAAGTGAAAAATTGACAGAAGAGGAAGTTAAAAACTTCCTTCTTAGTCCTGAAATTTTTGGCCGTTTTTTCTTCAGCTAATTCCCCGTCCTCAATTCTCAAGTTCCCATCCTCACCACCTAACTCAAGGTCTCTAATAATTGGATACCGTGAAGATTAATTTTGCTTTATTCGTTGTCCGGTTTGGAATCACCAACAAAAATATGCCAAAAAATTCTGAAATTTTAGTAAAATATTTAAAAAAAATTTTTCTAAATTTAGTTTACTAATAAATTTTAATTTACTAAAAACAAAATGTTCTTTAATTTAAATAAAATAAAAACAACAAAAATAATTAAAAATAAAATATTTACAATTATTTTGTTCTTTTGTTTATTTAAAAGTTTTACAAATTCAAAACCTTTAAATAAAGAACAACAAAATTTAATAATTCCTTCTTCAAATTTAAATGTATATTTTATTTATTTTATTTAAAAAAAACAATAATTAATTTTAAATATTTATAGATAAATCAACAACTACTTTCCCTTCAAGTTTCATCATTTCCACCATCAAAATATATTTCGAAACGAAGAAGTGCCGAATTTATAAATGGTTGTTTTTATTTAATTTAATTTAAAAATTAATTTTAAAAATTATTTTAAAGGTCTTCTGTCATTAGAACGTTTAAATTCTATGGGGAAACGGTCAATAGCAACCTCTCCGTTTGTTTGGGAATCGACATATTTTTAAAAGAAAATTTGAAAAGAAAGGATTTTTTAAAATTAATTTTGTTTTTTTAAATATTTTGTGATCTCTTTTACCGAAGTTTTTTTTCTAATTTAAATGTAATTTCTATTTGAATAAATGGAAGAAGGGTTTTAGAAAAAAATAATTTTTTCTTGATAAGTTTTGAAAATTTAGAATATTAAAATTAAATTTTAAAAAATTAAATTTATTTTTTAATCCCAAAATTTATTCTTTTATTTTTAGTCGATAATCAACTACACTAAATAAAATACTTTTCTGGAAAATAAAGGGAAAAATTAAAAATATTTATTAATCATTTATCCGCTCAGAAAATAAAAACGGATAAGAGAAGATTTAATTAAAAAAAGATAAAAACCAGTTATTAATTAATTAACAAAAATTTACCGCTCATTTCTATTTAAACTATAATAATTTAGTTAATATTGTGTGGGGGCGCCTTTTCAGGAAATTTATTTTGATATATCACAAACAAACAAACGGATATATATTTTAATTAAAATTTAAGGATTTTTAATTTTTATTTTTCTTTTTAATTTTCACTTTTTATTTTTTCACAAAACTTTTTATATTTAATAAATATTTAAATTAAATTAGAATTCCGATCGCGAATTTTTGAAAATCAACAATTTTAAGCAAAAAAGTCCGCTTTTTTAAAAATAATCCTCCTCGGCCTATCAAAAAACCACG
This sequence comes from Meloidogyne enterolobii, assembly GCA_963681835.1. NCBI lineage: Eukaryota > Metazoa > Nematoda > Chromadorea > Rhabditida > Meloidogynidae > Meloidogyne > Meloidogyne enterolobii. Next base: position 1,293,087 of record CAVMJV010000010.1, on the reverse strand, counting down.
AAATGAGGCAAAATCTGGACATATCGGAACCCTGAATTAAATACTAACAAGGCTTTGTAAATAACATTTTAAGATAAACAATATTTGAAAAGAAAACTTTTTTAGATTTTCAAGTCATGTTTATTACCTTGTATATTTTTTGAATAATTAAATTATTAAATTACAAATTTACTTGAACAAATAAGAGAAAACATTCGAGTTTTGTCTCAATATATCATTTTTATTTCATAGAGAAAAATGTTAACGCCAAATAATTTGCGCCGAATTGTCCATTTCAATTCCCCCTATAAAACCTATACCTTTTGGTTTCAAGTTTTTGCTTAAAACTTGAAGTCAAAAGGTTTAGGTTTTATAGGGGAAGCGGAAGTGGACAATTCGGCGCCAACTATCTGACGCCAATATTTTGTTTCGATAAATTTTTTGTTAAATTTTATCCATTAAAAAATAATTCCAACGTAACTATCAACTGATATAATACATTAACAAATGATATAAGTCTTGTAATAAAATTTGTCGACCTTAGAATTTATAAGTGAAGAAATAATTTTGGCGCCAGGTTGTGTTGGCGCCAAATAGTCGTTTTAATCCTAAAGGTTTAGGCTTCACAAGGTTTAGGCTTTATATGTACTTTTCGGCGCCATCAAATTGGCGCCGCCTATTTTTGTTGGGCATTATTTAAAATTTATTTCTATTACGAAATAATGAATTTGTTTATTTAAATAAAATCTTGATCAAGATTTTTAAGTCAAAATATTTACCAAAATTTCTGCCAAAGACGCTAAAACCCGAGTGTTAACCTTTGAACGATTTGTCCTACACCAACACGAATCTCAACCCCAAAAATCCCAACCCCTCAACCATAACTAAACAACCCCAAAATAGTCCGAATTTTTGGGTTATATAAATTTTAAATATTTTTTAAATTGGTAGGACGATGTAAAAATATTTTATAAGAATTTTTCATAAAATAACTAATTTTGACAAAATTATTTTTAAATAAAGGGGGTAAATGAATAAAGAATTTAATTTAATAAAAACAACAAAAACAATTAAAAATTTAAATAAAAGATTATTTTTATTAAAATATTTTAAACAAAAAATTTGGCAAATCCACAAACTGTCAACTCTTCTTTTTTGTTTTTTAATTCTTTTAAATGGACTTTCTGCTTC